>OW285237.1:48441146-49883930 GCA_935421215.2 Melolontha melolontha
GAATTTTAGACTATTTTATTTTTCCATATTTAAAAAATACTATTTTCAAGACCAGACATCACACAATCGAAGAGCTTCCTAATACTATTGTGAATTCTTGTGCTGAGATAACCCAAGAAATCCTAATAAATGGCTTTAAAAGCATGAAGCGTAGAGTTCAACTTTGTCTTCAAAATAATGGTTAACATTTCCAACATCTGCTTTAGTATTATTTTCTTTTATTTTGAAGATTGTAATAAAAAAATTTTGAAAAACTAATTTACTAATTATTACACACATTTACATGACATAACCAAACTATCAAAATTGTTTGTGCACTGTCACCAACCATTAAAAAAAAGCATAGCCGTCTCTAATGAGAAATGTTTTTGAAGGCACGTTACTATGAGTATTTCATTTTTCTGATAAAAAAATATTGCTTTATGAAATGCCACTTTGTGAATAATATTTATTTAAAGGATTCTGCGTCATACGTGGAATAGTTAACTAACTTTTATGTTCAGCACCGAATTTTAGAAACATACATTATAATGCTATTAAATGATGAAATATGAAAATTCATTTGATCTATTTTCTACTGAATAATAATAAGTTATTATTATACAATGTGTTATTATTAATAACACATTGTATGTAAACAATATTGTTGGAACTACATATACGTACTATCTTCGACATATCTATATGTATGGACATGCATAAATTTGTCCTCGATATTTATTTGTATGGGCTGAAATATTTTGATACCCGGAAAGAACTCCAATTTATGATCACAGAAACAAAACTTATTTAAATCTGATTTTATTATTCTTGGGATAAAAATAGCTTTTAGTTGTTGCGACTTCTACTGTCCGAATTTTCAAAATTCACATAAATCAATACATCGGACATTAATGATGACATTTATTTCTTCGTTGTGAAAATATCGAATAATCGCAGCCTATATTTTGTACTCGTACTTGTAACCTTCAAGTAAATTATTGGCAATTCATTATAGTCATCTCATTGCATACATATATATAGCATGGTACATGAATGACAATTATGTATATATGTACATGCATGAATTAAAGGATGATTCTCAGACTTCCATTGCGTTTAGAATAAATGCATATTAATTCTAGCTTCTAAGTAATTAATAAATAATAAATACAGACTCTTTTCAAATATTTATAAGGTTAAATATGTATTTTTTTTAAATTACGAATGTTTTCTTACTACTAAGCTTAAACAATAGGTGTGCCTGTGTACAGAGTGCCCTTGAAATGAAAAGACAGCTTATGAAAAATTTAAAGATGTAATTATAATATAAATCCAAAATATTCAATTACGACGTGAATCACGAAATTTAAAAAATATTTATACCGATAGGTCCAGCCCGCTACGGGCCATAGGCAACAATATACGTAATGCGATGTGGCAACGTGTGTACGATGCCACTCCGCGTGCCCAACATAAGTCCGATGGGCGAGCGCAACATTGCCCGTCATTCGTATTTAGCTGTGCATACGTAAAGGTAGTTATCATGTCAGTGTATACAACCGCAGAGAAGGTACAAATAGTTTCGTGGTATCTTGCCGGCAATTCCTGTCGAACAACCGCTGATTTATTTGCTGTAGAGTACGTAAATCGGCCTATTCCTTCGCATTCGACGATTGAAAGGATCGTAAATGCGTTTAGGAAATATGGCTGTGTAGTCGGAAATTGCCGCAAATGCCAACAAATTGACGAACAGCCTCATATCCCTCTTATACCTGCCGATCGGGAGGAGAGAGACGTGAGGGTTTGTTCGTTAGTTGAAATGGGTGACCTTAAGTGTACACGGCAAATTGCAGACGAAATCGGTGTTAGTAGAAGTACAGTAAAGCGGATTCTAAAACGCAACAAATATAAAAGTTACAAAGTTCGAAAGTGCCAGGAGATTTTTCCCGAGGACAATTTTGCAAGAATGGAGTTTTGTGAGTCCGTGATGGAAAAGGCTAACAGGGACGAATATTTTATAAAAAATATTCTGTTTACCGACGAGTCTTCTTTTCACGTCATGGCAAGCATAATCCCTCAGTCGTGCGATATTGGTCTCGAGAAAATAAACATCTAGCTCGTAATGTTAAAACTCAATACCCCGAAAAACTGTTGTTTGGGAAGAGAGGGCGGTATTTTCGAATCCTATATTGAGTGACTTTCTTAAAATTTAAATTTGTTTTGCAGAATTATTTATTTTTTTACTTTTATCTTTTAGAAAACGTTATTGTTTTTTTGTTACTTAAAATTACTTTTCCGTAGCAGCTAAGAATACAATAATAATAATAAACTGGACCTTATTATGTCTGAAACAAATGGGCAAATTACGTATACAGAACGAATATGCAAACGACTATATCCTTGCGCGGTTTAAGTCTTACTAAATTCTTAACTGCAATGTGCTGCAGTTGAATCTGCTGCGGCGCGTATAGGGGATTCGCTGTTGCCACTCATTGCTGACTATGGCCCGTTCCGAGCTGGTCCTATCGGTATATATATAATAATAATATTTATATATATATTAAATCCAAAATATTCAATTACGACGTGAATCACGAAACCCCCTAAAAAACAATTTTTAGGGGGTTTTTTAATTTCGTGATTCACGTCGTAATTGAATATTTTGGATATATATTATAATTACATCTTTCAATAATTACATCTTTCGATATTTTGAATTCATAGGCGGAACATGATACAAATCATGTTCCGCCCATGAATTCAAAATATTCAGAATGTGTATAAATAATAAATATCTCTATGAAAATTACATACACACGACGCTACAGCGTATGCTTACATAGGTAACAACTGTCGATGCTATATTCGCTATATCATTTTGGTATGGTAAGCCTCCTACAAAATAAACTGTTTATACATTCAAGTGAATTATTAAAAATTAAGATGTGTTACATTAATTTACAAATCCATTTTGAAAATCATACTAAAAATAATATGCGGACTTTTAGAACTAACGCCATTTCATATGTATTACGTGAATGTTTTTTTTTGTTACGAGAAGTAATAAATATAAAGTATTAATATCGATTCAGAATGCCGCTATTGAATTCACAGGTTGTAATGGTTATATTTATAAAAACGCTAGAAGATAACATTATGTATAAGTTTTATATGATAATAGTTCGATATCCTGGTACGGAAGTCAGCTGTTAAAAATTTATATTTTAGCTTGAATTTTTAAAGACGATGTATATTAAACGAACAAGTAAGATGTGTGCTGTACGAGCATTTGACGTCCTATTTGCTACCAATCTATCTTTAATCGAAAAATTGTATCGAACGTACCTAACGGTCGACAACTAAACGAAACTTAAAGGAAATCGACATCTTATTCTTATTCTTTCTGTTATTTAGGACTTTAAGATATCGTCTCTGATACATTTTATAATATAGTCGATTTCTTAAATATGTATCTTTGTCTCGCTTATGAGAGAGAATTTTGGGAAAATGTTTTAAATTCATATTCTATATAATTACATCTTTTCATTTTTCATACGTTGTCTTTTTCTTTCAAGGACACCGGTATATTTATTTATCTATTCCTTCTTGAATGTTCTAGAAGCTATAAATGTCAGTTAAGTTATAAATAAGAATGAGTTTAAATATACAATTTACGAAAAAAAAATTTTTTCAGTTTAGGAAAGATTAATTCTATCAATTTATTATTATATAAAACAAGTTTAAAAAGAAATGGGTTAGAAATAATAAATCTATACTTTATATTAATTGTTTGACTGCGGTTCTTAAGAGGACTTGAAAGTTTCAGGATCGTAAATAGATTAGACAGCTCTCTCGTTATGTTTATATATCCCCCTTCTTGGATTAATTCATCTTAGGAAATTTGGATAAACTTGATGGAACACCAATGGGCTTATTTGCGTTAATGCCAGAGCTACGATTTATCTTTTGGTGTAAATCAAGTGTATTAGTTAATACATGTGTATTATATATACAATTAGTTATCGTACATTGATATTATTATTGTTATTGTTATAACTTGATTCGTATTAACGTGTGTTCATTGTGTGAAATTTTGAATAATAAGACGCATATATATCATAACTATTCATATTGCATTTTATGTGGGACAGTGCAAGTGCATAGTATTTTCGTATCTATGGTTACTACATTCATATATTGCAAGTTACATGAAATTCGCTGTATATACTACATAGGTTTTAATTTATATTTTATAATAATATTTGTGTAGTTAAAAGAAATTATTACTTAATTTCTTTTAACTACACAAATTAACTTTTGCATGAGTTTTAGCCGCTTGTTATCTCATTTAATTTGTACATACATAATATAGGTTAAAGTTGTATATTTAAAACGGGATATTTTAGTAACGTTGACCCCACAGGTTGCATGGGAGTGTATACGTGCTACTTGGCACGACATCACCAGAAGATCCTTTTTGCTAACTTAATATAATATTTTTCCAGCTTCTTTTGCAAATAATATTTTTACGTTTTGCAATATTATAGATTTATGTTTGGCATAATAAATTTATATTAAAATTAAATTATTTGCAATATTAATTGCAATATTAATTATACTAAATGTAGATGGTCATTATTTTAAATTGTGGATGTAATTTATAAGAAAAAAATATTTAATTATAATAAATACAGATAATTTTCGATTAATTCAATTTACATATTCTTGCTTAATAATATTCTTGCGTAATAATGTATGGTTTTAAAAATTCCGTGGTATTTTTTAGAATATTTGAGCATCTTCTAAACCTCAATCAATTTTTCCACATCGTCATGTTTTAAATATCTCGATAGAAAATAGATCGCGTGACACAGTGATACTGTTTAATTACTACAATTCAGCATACAAGTCCTATTTGGATAATAACGAAGGAGAAATAAATCATATGATATAGAATTCGTGTATACGGTTTAATAGTATCGTAAAATGTAGTAAATTTTCCAAAAATTGCGTGAATTTAATTGGCTAAATATTACTTACGCCTACACATTTCATGTTAAAGATAATAATAGTTGATTATCCAACAATTTCCTCGTTATAGGACAAAAGAAATGAAGTACAAACTTACATTAAGAACAAAGAATAAACGCTTGGTATAATTTCAGAAAAACTCTGTTGTAACTCGACAATATTGTTTCGAACTTTCGCCCATTATCAAGAGTACAACTACTAAAGCCAAACAAACACATAAATAGAATTAAAACAGTACATTTAATAGTGGGAAGGTACTAAAATTAGTGTCGTCGTTGACTATATTGTCCCCTTTGTTAGTAGCCCTCTTAATTTACAGTATTTTAAGCATATACACCATACCTAATCACGTAATTTACAGTATTTTAAGCATATTTATATTGACAGTAGAGTGATTTTTCATTGAATTATTTCATGGTAAAATATATATTTCATTTTTCAACATAATTCTCTAGGAAGTTATAGCACGCTTAGTACAGCAAGTTTTAAACTTTTTTAAGCCGTCTAAAAAGTAATTTTTCGGCAACTCTGCAAAATATGCATTTATCTCGGATATCACCTCTTCATTTTTTCGAAATCTCTTTCAAGCAAGTCATGTTTTAAAATTCGAAAGTAAAAAGAAATTACTGGGAGACAGATCTGGCGAATATTGCGGATGTGGCAGCAATTCGTTACGCACAAATTTTATTGTAGCAACAGCGGCCGAATGAGAAGGTGGATTAGAGTGATGGAACTACACTCTTTTCTTTAACAAATTTCATTTTTTCTTCAGTTCTGCATCAAAAGTGTCAGCAAATCATCGTAATATTGGCCAGTTATCGTTTTTTACATTTTTTTAAATAATCATTCGAGTTTGAAACAAAACTTGTTACAAATACGCTCAACTTCACGATCGAACAACTCCACCTAGCAGTACTTGATTGTAACTGCGTTCGTTTACCCACGTAGTTCAAATTTCAGTAACTTTTGGATGCCACCTCGTATATACATCTTTTTTCTTTCTACTCTTTTTTTAGAACCTTTTTTTATAGTTTCACGTTGCTTTTACAATGATTATCTTTGATGTATGAAATTTATATTTATTCTTATGAAAACTGTACGAACTAAACATTTTAAATTTTTTATCTCTTTGTAATCTTGTTGATCCTTGTAACAACAGTAAAGATTCGTATCTGACACCCATTCTTAGGGTACTAAAATTAAATATAGTTACACATATACTTTGTCAGAACTGACGTTTTATTGTAAATTAATATTTTAAGTCCTGAAATAAGTATTTTCATACTGCGTCTCAGAATTATTGGTAACGAATTTCATACAAAAGGAGAGTTATTCTTCGTTTTTTGATATAAATATAGAAATGGAGACCCCGGCTTGTCTCTATTTTTACCTCCTTAAATAAAAACATCCGGTGATATATTTTCTGGTTATATTTGACAAAGAAAAAGGAAACAAGTAAATGTCCGTAGCTATGTTAAATCTTTAATGTTTACACTTTACAGGATTTGCTATGATACGCACCATACAAATAGGCCAATTATAATTGTTCGAATCATTTAATTCAATTAATATTACTTTCTCTCTCAGCTTCAAAACGTTCTCGCTCACCTTCAATACACCGTTTGTGATCGTCAATTAATTCGTTAAATTCGTTTTTATATTCATTTTAAGGATACAGTCGTAGAACGCTGACACCGCCGTCTGAACGGTTTCAATGGTGTCGAATCGCTTTGCTTTCATCAGCAAATGAAGTTGAAGGAAGAGCTTTCTCTTCCTCGTGTTAAATCAGGTGTATACAGGGAGTAATTCAACACACAACCTTTGTTTTTACGTAACTAACTGATTGGAGTAGATACGTGTTGAAACTTCATAGGGACCGGACACGGACATTTGTATTTTTAAAAAGGTTTTAATTTTATTTATATAATTGGAAAGGAAACGGTGGTGATCTATAAAATACGAAATACATTTTTATTTGTTCATTTTGTAGCTCAAGTTGAGTAAAGGAGTATTAATATTAACTAGTAATACTTTTTGAAGGTTCTCTCTTGTAAATTTGTTCACTTTGAATGAAATGCATCCTTAGGTAGAAAACGTCCTTTCTACATCGCAACTGGTTATGTCATACGGAAGTATTTTTTTATTTCAGCGTATTTAGCAGCTAGATTTTGAGGCACACAATTGCCGCGATGTTATTAAATCTGGATTTCTATTAAAAACTGCGTCTAACTCTTGCCGAAGACCACATCTGAAGTCACTTGGAATATATTTCAAATTCTTAATAGCCACATCTAATGTGGTTAATCCATCATTTAATTTGAGATTTTGATTTTCAAAATAAGTGATTAGTTTTGGCAAATGTCCAAAGTGTTCCTGAAGAAAGTACAACTGATTTTTTTAATTTGGAATTTGTATTAGTTCTTGCACTCATAAATATTTCGAGCATCGTCATTTAAACATGTAATGAAATTTTGTAAACTATCGACATTCTCTGCATAAAGACTAGTAGCTTCCAAACATGTTCCTCATCTAGTTATTACTGGAGAGGGAGGCAGTGACAATGATGGAAGTTTTTATCTGTAAAGAGCTACTCTCAATGGTGCTTTTCTGAAAACTTTTTTAAAGCGGATACAAGTCTTTCAACTTCCGGAAAGGTGTCTCTGGTATATTCACAGGTTCTGTGGAGAGCATGTGCTACACAGTAATATGCAGTATATTAGGATTTGTTTCTTTAATAGTCTGTCTGTTTTTAACATACATGCAACACTGTCACTGACAAATAAAAGTATTTTTTCTTTGTACTTGTCGTCCGAATGAAGCATTTGGTGCATTTTCTCATAAATTGTTTTAGCTACTGTTTCCAAATCAACTGTATTTATAACTTTTGTTGCTATTACATATGCGTTATAATGTAGTACACCAGCTACAACATTTACCACACAGCGTCGTAATATATCGACAGTTTCGCCAGCACTTATCCAGAGGTACTGATTTGAAAGATGGCTTCTAATGCGTTTTACTGCTTTCGTCTAGCACTTAGAAACATAATATTTGCGTAAGGTAGATTCATCAGGAACATTTCGACCAGTATATTTTTGGAGAAATATTTTTAAAATGGGATTGTTTAGTTTATTTAATGGAATATTAGCCGCCACAAAAGTTTCACAGAGTTCGTAAACTCGAGTACAGGATAATTCATCGCTGTATATTAAAGTATTTGATCCGTTTCCAAGTTTAACACAAGGCACTTTACTCGCGATTTTGCAATCGTTTTCAAAACATATGGCACTATAACTAAGCTTCTAATGGAATAAATAGCATTAGTATTGATACAACACTAAGGCAGTTTCCAATTTTCGGTATCAAAAAGATAAAATAGATAACGCTACTAATTTATTATATTTTTCTAAAAGTATAATTTTGGATAGAGTGTATTACCGTTTGAAAGATGCTTTAAAAAACATGCTCCGATTGGCTAATTAAATACAGTATACTAGAATTATTTCCTTATGTATAATCATGGTTCTAAATTTTAATGGTTTTCACTGAATATAACGCAGTGACGGCTTCTAAATGGGGTAATTTGGTCTTGATGACCTCCAAATAATTTTTGAAATAATATGAGGTACAAAAACCAAAATAATTTATTAAAGTTAAATATTGATCAATGTTAAAACAGCAATACACACAAATATCATTTTGATCGTCCGCCGACGTACTAAACTCTATCTATATACGCTGTTAATCAACTCGACTGGTATCCCCGACTGATCCCACTATTTTAAATGCATAATATCGTGACCCAAGTTCGGATAAATAAATTTATGTAGCATTAAATTTTATTAAACTTCTTAACAAAGAGTTTACTCAACTAAATGGAGGGGTGTAACATTCTACATATATTTATGTGACTGTGTGTGACGGTGGGTGTTGCCCATTTTATGATTATGTCTATTATAAGCGTATTTAGGTATTATATTTGTGTGTTTAAATATAGAAAAGTAATTTATAAATAATTTCAATGATCGCGTAATAAATAGTTTTACAGACGAATTGATCTCAAGTTCAAAATATTTAACCAATATATAGTTATATATTCAGTAGAACATTTGAATTTCTTTAACTTGTAAATTTGACCAGAAGCCGTTGCTGGTAAAATGTATCGTGAGAAGAGAAATTTGTACAAATTTAAGAAATATAGTTTTACCTTTACAGTACAGTTAAAATTATCACAGTAATTAAATATACAAAAATTGAAAGCCAAATACTTATCACTGTTATCATTTTCAATACCTACTTTATTTATACTTAACTACGTCAATTTATTTCTTTTAAATGAATATAGGTAAGAAGTTTGCTGATATTAATGGTTTAATAGTTTATTTAATGAAAATATAAAACGAAAACTAATTTAAACAATAATTACAAATGGGGTCAGTTATTTGTTGGCAAAACTGTTTACATATATCTAAATATTTCATTTTCACATGCAAATTTTCCAGATTAAAATTATTTCAATATAGACAATTTATTTTTTCATTTTTGACAAAAATTATATGAAGAATGTCGTTAGCACTACATCAATTGCACATTTCTGAAATTTATGTATTCGTTCTTATTTTATTTATTTTTTTATTTCTTTCCAAAATGCTGTTTGTGTCATTTCTTATCCGGACTGTTTTAAATGCTTTTATTAATCAAGGATACATCGAAGATGTAGGTATATTATTTTTAATACCTAGTTTTGTACATTGTAAGCCGTCGCTTGCTCATATAGCTGTTACTTCCACCGTTTAACAGAACGTCTCTGCCAGACGCTCGTAACGTACAAGTAGTCATTAATCTTGCCAATGTATTACATTAGATTTACTTGTGGAACAGGCGAAACCTTTACTTTATCAAATATAATTTCTCTTGCAAGAAAGTTAACAGGAAATTTCACGTACGAGCTCTAAAATATAAATGACAGAATACAAAAAAATTTTTTTTTGTATTCTGTCATTTATATTTTATATCCTTGATAAAGGCATCATTGCCGAAACATGTAGGGTTGTTTTAAATATATATACTTTGAAGTAAACCAGATCTTTAATCGCCGACTGATTGAATTTACCATATCATACCAAGGTCACGAAAATATTATATATACATATATATATATATATATATATATATATATATATATATATATATATATATATATATAAGTAAAAATTTCATTAACGGGTGAGCGGTCTGTCAAGTAAATATAAAACTCCTTTATTCCACTCTATACTTCATAACGCATTGGTTACTTCATCAGGAGTGTAATTCAGAGTTAAAATTTAGCAAATAACGGCACTAAACATGTAAAAATTCGTCAATTTTTTTTTTTTTTGTTAAAAAAAAATTTTGACGAATTTTAACATGTTTAGTGCCGTTATTTGCTAAATTTTAACTCTGAATGATGTTCGGTACATAGTAGATAGACAGAAGCGTAGCGATAAACAAACTTGAGCGACATAATTTTATCAGTGGTTATTGTGTACGTCAAATCTTTGACAGAAATAATTCATTTGTGCAATTTGTTGCTGTTAATATTAACAATGGCGAGTTTAAGTGAACATGAACGAATTGAAATACTTATGATGTTGGGTTATGGAGATAGACGCAGAAGTTTACAAGACGTTAGTAATTTATTTAATGATACGCATCCAAATAGAAATCCAATTTCTAAATTCGTTGTAGGTAAAACTTGAAGGCGCTTTAAAGAAACGGGTAGCGTTAAAGATTTGCCAAGGAGTGGTAGACCTAGAACAGCAAAAAGCGATGATAACAAACTGGATATTTTATTGGCTGTATCTGAATATCCCCATTTATCAACCAATCAATTAGCGGCCAATTTCAATATTTCACAGTCATCGATCGTGTCGTTTTTAAAAAGTGAAAAGTATAAACCTTATAAGGTACACCTTGTACACGAGTTAACGGAAGATGATTTTGATAGGAGATTACAATTTTCTGAAGAAATGTTAAATATTTGCAATAATAATGAAAATTTTGTCAACAATATTCTTTTCTCAGACGAAGCTACTTTTTGCTTTACCGGTGAAGTAAACAGACATAACTGCAGATACTGGTCATCGGGAAATCCCTCTTGGTTTTTAGAGCACCATACGCAGTACCCCCAAAAGGTTAATGTTTGAGTTGGCATTCTAGGCGGTCATATTATCGGTCCCTTTTTCATCAATGGCAATTTAACTTCGGCTCTGTATTTGCAGCTATTGCAAAATGAAATAATACCTGCTAGTGCTACGGTCTATCCTCATGAAAACAATGAACGCCTGCCCAATGACAGTATCTGGTTCCAGCAAGATGGCGCCCCACCACATTATGGTGTAAATGTTCGTCAATATCTGGACAACGTTTTTCCCCACAGATGGATTGGAAGACGAGGAACCATTGAATGGCCAGCCCGTTCGCCAGATTTAAGTCCTTTAGATTTTTTTCTTTGGGGATACGTAAACAACAAAATTTACAAAGAAAAGCCCGATAACATCGAAGATTTAAAAATCCGAATTACCAGAACGATACAAGAAATTCCCCGAGATTTTTTACAGAACTCTGTTCGGGGTTTTGTAAATCGATTGGGTCATTGTCAAATTACTAATGGACGACAATTTGAACACTTACTTTAATTTACTTTGTTATTAATTTGTTTAATTTTTGTTGTAAAAAGTTATTAAAATGAATTAAAAAAAAAAAAATTATTGTAAAGAGAAAAAAACCTCTATCGAATGGAAGAGTAAAATTTGCCAGTTCCCATTTTAAAAAAAATGCGCGAACAGGCGTATCTAAAAAAGCAATTGAAGAAAAAAAAAACAAAGGTAAAACTGCAGAATAGGACTCTCATCCGAATTTCCCGCCACCAGCATACGGAACCAGCTGCAACGTTGACAAATTTCGGTTACTTGGCATTTTGTCATTGAAACGTGTTTTTTATACTTATTATTGATTTGTATTAATACGTTTTTTTTTTCCATAATTTCTATTAAAATGGCAGGTAGAGGAGGTATTGCAGGATACACCATTGTTCAGGAAGACGAAATAATGGAAATTGAAGTTATTCGTGAGGAAAAGGTTATGTTTATTAATTTAGTTTTATTAATTTAGTTTATATATTATGTAATTAATCCAAACGTAACGTATTATTTTAATACATATCCTTCCCCTAAAGCTAGATTTTTCATTATATACAATCACAGATTTTTAAAAATTTTAGCGAAATCCGCTTAAAGTAACAACAGCTTAAATTGTCTTGTTTACAAATATTTTTTAATTTGTTATAGATGCTCGGTTTGGCAACGCTGCCATACTTTATTGAGTTATGCGCATGCGTATGCCTGCTTGTGCGCATGCGTAAATGAGAGACCTATTCTGCAGTTTTACCAAAAACAAATAAACACAAATGTAGATCAAAATATCTTAACAAACTTTTATATTGAACATAATTCCCTAAAATGAATATTAACGACAATAATTCGCCGTCTCCATACTTTTAACTAACCCTGTATATTCTAGAGCATACAGTAAAATATCTAATATGCTAATTGTGCAACAAAAGTAAACAAACCATTTTCTGATGTGTTCAATACTATTCAAACTATACCTTATATATTATAATATTTAACACAAAACAGATTTTATATTAATTACGATGCCGGTAGTAGCGCCTTATATCAATTGCAAGAAGCAGAGAAGCCTAGCATTCGAAAATATTCTGTTTTACGTGCTGGAAATTCCTTATCATCCCTTCCCGGGGACCCGGGTAGCACACGCGTAGCTGACTCGTAACTACCAACGGAACGCGCTTACTCCATTAAAACCACCAGTGTTCGGCGCGCAGTACGTTGTGGTGTTGGTGTATAGTGGTCGAAGGCTTCACTGAGTCTAGTGTTCTCATAGAATCAATTGTTTTCAGAAAGAAAAGATGATGAAATCTGTATTGTTCCGTGCGGTATAGCCGAGTTATATGCGAAAGTATTCGGTAGTGCAAATTTATTGAACTTTTCATTCATCAATTCGTCAGGAATGGTCAGTAATCTTAAAATATGTTTTTATTTATTATTTGGCAATCAGTTTCTAGCATGTAAATCCAAAAAAAAAAATGCGTGGAGAAATCATATTTATATATACAAATATTTAGATTTATGAAAAGAACGAACTGTTAACGCTTTCTATTTTTTGTTTACTTCTTGTTCATGGGAGCTTTGTATACAAACTTTATACATTTTTAAATAAAAGCAAAATTGTATGCAAGTAATGTTTGTTTTTAAAATTGTCCCATCTATAATATTTTATAAAAATAGTGCACGGAGGATGTGTATTTTTATGTCAAGTTAGTTGGAAGAAAAGAAGGTTAATAACTCGATATTCGCTTGTCCTACTCGGAGTTGGCGAAACTATACGATGTTTTACTGTTATACAGTTACACGTCAACTAATATAGTATTTGTCTTAAAATATCTTTTTAGTTTAGATTAAGTAATGTAACATATTATTTTCATATATAAATGCAAGGCAGATAAACATGTTTTCAATTCGAATTAAAAAAGTGAAGTGTTATATTTAACTTTCTGATTTGAACACAACAAATAGTAATTACTAATATGTCTGAAATGCGTTGGCAATATTTTGTCTGGCATCTTACTCACTTCAAATAAAAATATCGTAATCATGTAGAACAAACTATTTTTTTAGCAAGAAATATCTCTTTATAAATTGGTGCAGCTTCCATAAAATCAAGTTATTTGAATCGAAAATATATTTTTGGATGAATTTACTCAGCCGAGTTATACAGGCTGGCCCAAAATGACCGAAGGGGTTTGAGTTCATTATAACTTCTTATTTAAGACATAATTATTAAATTTTTTTAATTTTAAATACAGTATTATTAATGGAGAATATTTTTAATTTAATTATGAAAAATTATATCTCGCAATGACCGAAGGGGTTTGAGTTCATTATAACTTCTTATTTAAGACATAATTATTAAATTTTTTTCATTTTAAATACAGTATATTAATGGAGAATATTTTTAAAAAAATTATATCGCAATGGATCGTTTGATTTGAGAAATAAAGGTCAACGATTTTAGCACGTTGTTCAATTGTGTACTGTTCCATTTTGAATTCCCCAAGTCTTCTTTACAAAATACTGAAGAAAAAAAATTATAATAAAAAAGTTATAAGGAATTAAAACCCCTTCGGTCATTTTGGGCCACCCCCTGTATTACACTCTTTATATACAAAAAAGAAATAATAAACAAAAACATCAGTAGCCTAAACAAAGCTTTAAATAAATACATTGGAACTTGCCTAACTCGAACCCAAATAAATTTCGAGTTACAGAAAAATGTTAAAATTCAACAATTTATTTATATTACATATTGCTGTGAATTGTGGTGTTGATTAACTTATTTAAATTGGCCCACAATACACAATAGCTTACCCAGTTTCACTCAAATCGGAACTGCTTTCCAGGAGCTCTTGTATCTTCAGGGTTACCCTCAAAGGGTATGTGTTAAATAAAACAAAAGGTATCAGCCAAGAAAAACAAACATTGACAATACTAACGTGTAATAAAAAAAAATTTAAAAAAATCGACTTTATAGAGTATAAAGACGTACTGATGCATCAATTGTGCAACAGCGTGAGGAAAACTTTTATACAAATGACAATAAAAGATAAAAAACCTCACTAATGACCGCGAACAAAATTAAAGTAATTAAATATTTAGGAAAACTATCAGACTTCAAAATTTACGTTATTCCCAACATCAAACGTCAAAACAGAAAAATACCTGAAAGCGCGCGCATCAAAACTGACCCATGCGCACATTCAACATGGTAAAATATAATTTTCCCACCAATTCCTGCTTTCTAAAATATATTACTGATAAAAAATACAACATAAAAAGTATGAAAATTTTCCTTGATATTTATTTGACATTTAATATTTTTTATAAATTGATAATTTACTGAATTTACGAGCTCAATTAATATCCAAATCATATAACTAAACTAATTTATATATAAAAATAATAATACTTGCAAATATACACGTACATTAATTAATTAATGTAATCGTCACACTTCATAAAAAATACAAAAGAGAGATTACAGATAGGTCACATAAATTAAAAATTACAAGCATCAGCAACTCATAATTAAACGGGAATTACTTTAAACACATCAGCAATCACACAACTAAAAACATAAACCGAAATTACTATAATATCCTGAATAAAAAGGAAGTCTTTATTCAGCAAAAATTAACTGGACCTATCTATCTAATACCTGGAAAATCTCTGACTCCTTCCTCTCGGAAATGCGAATAACCCCATGCCTAAAACAAAATCAAACGACCGACTATGACGAAATACTTCCGTTGTACCGGGACTGCATACATCAAGACTACGCTCGAACAATCTACAGACGTGAACCAAAATACACATTATAATCAAAATTTAAATAAAATATACAATATCTTTAAATATTTTCCTGGAATAAAATGTTCATAAATATATAGTCTTTAACTGTTCCTTTAATTTTTCTCTTCGGGGAAAAATTCATGACAATATGTATATTTATTATATTATATGTAATAACAATACAGGATGTTCCCTGAGGTAACCGACAAACTTACACAGTATATTCTAGAGGTGATTTTTAACAAAAAAGTTCATATACACTTTGCTTAATTTCTTTTTCGTTCTTTAGATTTCAACGAAAGAAGAAAACTGTTTCAGTCATGTATTTAATTATAAAATCACATAACAAACTAATATTATAACAATTACACGAAATGTTCGCCTCTTCTTTCTGAACATGTTGCTAGTCATTTTATAAAATGGCAAATAACCTATAGTTACTTATGTCATTTATCGATAAGTGATAACTGTAAAAATATTATCAGTAACCATGCCTAGAACGTACATACGGAATACGCTGACATGATGTTTTTGTATGGGTATTGTGATGGAAGCGGACGTGCTGCAGTACAAGAATATAGTCAACGTTTTCCAAATCGTGCAGTTCCTCACCATACGACATTTTCTAATGTCTTTCAGTGTTGGAGACGGGATCTTCTCCAAATTTACGTGTGTAAAGACAGATTTTCATTAGCAAGCTAATGTCCTAAACGAAGTTGAACAAGATCCATCCACAAGTATAGGCAGGATATCTACCATGACCGGTGCTTGTCAAACCCAGGTATGGCGAATTTTACATTACAATGGACTTTTTCCCTATCATCTACAGAAAGCTCATCATATGCTACCAAGAGATTTCCTGAATCGCGTACAGTATTGTCAATGGTTACAGAACAATTTAGAACTTATTCCGCGTATCATTTTTACAGTCGAGTCTCAATTTACTCGAGAAGATATAAACAACACTCGGAATTCTCACACATGGGCTATTGAAAACCCATATAATGTAGTTTTTGTTAATCACCAACATCGTTTTTCTGTAAATGTATGGTCTGGGTTGTTAAACAATGACATTATTGGGCCACATTTTATCCAAGGAAATCTTACGGCCAATTATTATAGGAATTTCTTAGAAGATACTTTGTCGGGATTATTGGAAAATGTTCACTGGAAACTAGACGCGGCATGTTTTATCAACACGACGGCGCTCCACCGCATTTTAGTAGGCAAGTTATTGACTTTCTTAATCAAAATTTTCCTGGACGGTGGATAGGCAGAAGGGGGGCTGCACTATGGCCTGCACGTTCTCCTGACCTTTCGTGATTGGACTTTTTCTTTTGGGGTGGTAAAAAAAATCGGGTTTACTATAACGGTAAGCCAAATACACGAGAAGAATTGATCGAAAGAATAATTGCAGGAGTAGATTCCCTATGAAATGAACTTGCAGATATTAACTGGCAACAGAATATGTCCCAAAGACTAGCAACATGTTCAGAAAGAAGAGGCGAACATTTCGATCAATTTTTATAATATTAGTTTATTAGCTTGTTATGTAATTTCATGATTAAATACATTACTGAAACAGTTTTCTTCTTTTGTTGAAATCTAAAGAACGAAGAAGAAATTAAGCAAAGTGTATATGAACTTTTTTGTTCAGAATCCTAGAACTTGTATAAGTTTGTCGGTTACCTCAGGGAACACCCTGTATATAAAATAAATAATTTTAAAACAAACTGAAAATACAAACATCAACAACATATGTATGTAATTAAGCAAAAATTGTCCTATGTTTATACGCAGGTATTAAATATGTACTTGTACATGAGAACATAAAACAAATGCATAATTAAATTGTTTTTTAAAGAAATTCGTCACCAACTGCTGCTGAATATTGGCCTCGGATGAGTTCATACGATTTTCGAATTTTATTAATGAACATATATGTCTTATCGGATGTTTGTTCCTGGGACATAAATAAAATAATTCGTTAGTGCCCCGAACGCTTGTAAAACTTGTTTGTGCGAAGGTTTGTTCCACAATTTCGTCGTCACTTTCTTCAGGTGTTTCTTCATCTGCAATGTTTGATACATTCCTCAGAGTGTCTTCGTCTGTCGGATAGTCAGTAGTTAAGAGCTTAACTATCAATTTCAACATAAGTGTCAAGAGCTACATTCTCGACATTTAGCAACTCGATATAGTTTTCAAAATCTTGCCTTCGCTCAACAGGCAATCCTTTATCTTCTGAATTCTGCAGTCGTTCTCTTAGTTGAGAAAGGGGAATTTTGTTTTCGTCCTCGTATTCATTACCAAAACCAGCCTTTTTAAAGCAGTTTTGAATGGTTTCTTGTTTAGCATCCACATTCCATGTCATGGCAACTTCTCTCACACAGTCGAGAAGTGATATGCTAGGGGGATCGTTATTCTCCAATGCATATAAAGTTTTTTTAAGGATTCTATGTTTGTAATGATTTTTGAAACTTTTATTGATGCCTTGATTAACGGTTGCAGTTTGGAAGTTGTGTTTGGTGGGAAAAATTATAATTTGATGGCCTTCAGCTTTTGTTGTATTGCAGGATGAGCAGGGCAGTTGTCTATAAACATTATTAGTTTTCGATTGTCGTGTGAAAATTGTTTGTCCAGATTAACCAACAAATTTTCAAAAATTTCAGAGGTCAGCCATTTTAGTCCTTTAAAACATCGGGGTTTGGCACTTCTGCCAATTATGAAAGGTTTTAGTTTTTCAGTGCCACTCATATTTGTTGCTGAAAGACATATGACCCGCTCTTTGCTATGTTTATTTATCGTCTTTAATAGCTAAAGTTTTCTCAGGTAGACACATGAAGAACAACCTGGTCTCGTCGGCGTTGAAAATATCTTCACTATACTGCTCCAAAGTCCCCGGCAATACATTTCGAATCCAATCACTAACGTGATGATAATCCACTGCGGCACTTTCACCACGGATATTCTTATGCGATATGTCTAAATTTAAAAAATAAAATAAAAAAAAAAAATAAATTGCATATGTATATGTCCAACACAATCACGTAAATTTAACTTTTTTTTAATTTATGAAGCCAACCGGTACTAGCCTTAAAATTTGTTGTTCCAAGTGATACGCGGCATGAGGACAAGCAATGCTGTAGTACATTGAAGTATATATTTTGACACTTGCTCGCTAGGACCAATCAGTGATTGGGCCTAGTGGAGAGGAAATAGAGCAGTTGGCGCGTTAACACGAATATTAAGAGGAAAACACGTATCCAGAACTTCTAAAATACGAATATACGAGACAATAATCCGGCCAGCTGTTCTATACTCAAGCGAAACATGGACCATGACAAAACAACAAGAAGAAAATCTGAAAATCTGGGAAAGGAGAGTGCTTAGAAAAATTTTTGGAGGAGTTAAGGAGGAGGATGGCAGGTGGCGACGAAGAACAAACACAGAGTTAGAAGAAATGTATAGAAAACCAAATATAACTCAATTATTTCGATCACGAAGAGCTAGTTGGTTGGGACATATCTCTCGGATGCCGGAACAAAGAATTGTGAAGAAAGTGTTGCACAGAGGAGAGGGTGGTAAACGAAGAAAAGGTCGGCCAAGGAAAAAGTGGTTACAGGAAGTGCTAAAGGATATAGAGGAAGAAGGAATTGATGACTGGAGAAAAAGAGTGAGGGACCGAAAGAAATGGAAGAAAGTAGTAAAAGAAATAAAAGCCAAGGGCCTCGAGGGCCTGTGGAGCTGTTATATATATATATAATGCAACACATTCGTGGAATTCAGAAGTGTCCACTAAATAAAGGTGTCTTTTAACTAGAGCTTTCCATTAGGGAGGTTACACTGTCTCATCATTTTCTAATATCAAAGTTCGAAAATAAGTACCGATAATAAAAACTTTATGTTGTAATTCTAAAATTATAATAAATATTCTACTTGAATATAAATTTTAATTATATAATTTTAAGACAATAATTAGTTATATAATAGCCTTGAGTGTCAACAATTGATTCGCAATCACTACGAGTTTTAGCGACCGACTTCTCTCTTAGCACGGGAGTAATAACTAAAGTAAGCGGCAATTGATTCTCATATCACTGTACTTTTTACGTAACGCATAATATACGACTTAACACACTTCACATTTTTCACGTGTCACCCAGTATGCGCTTTATCGCGATTTCGCGGCCAATAACGATGATTACTTGAAAAAAAGTATGAACGAATCAGAGATATTACAAAAACTATTATACTTATACGACACATGTCCGTTAGGGCCTTTACTACCTTGGCAGTATTTATTATTCGACTCGCTCTTCGAGCTCATCCCACAAACTCTCTGGATCCGCAGTAAAGGCTGCCCTAATGGACTTCTACTGTAAAATACTATAAGACGTGTTGGGATGTACAAATATTGATTTGATGTAAGATACCGAAAGCTTTTTTTCAAGCATGGTCCGTTTTACTAGATCATGTTTTTGGTTTAAAGTTGCTAAATTATATTTAGTTTTAAGTTGCCTAATATTTTCACCTTTTGTTGACGAGTTTTTATGTACAGGCTTACCAAAAACAAATTAGCATATCGATGCGATAACTCACATCAAGCTTTGATATAAAATAATACAAATCTCCATAAAAACAAATTTGTATCTGTATATACATGGACACATAGTACGTATTTACCAGCGTTTGCTACAACCACCAGACCGCATGCGTTTCTGTCTAACGACTTCATCAATGAAGGATTTACGAAGACAAACGACTGTAGTGCACGTCGCGGTCATTTTGCATCGGCGTAGTCGGTTTTGTCCGTCAGATGTCATTAGGTTATCTGGTGTCATCTCATAGAACAAAATTTGCTACATGACCGCGAAGTGTACTACTGTCGTTTGTCTTCGTAAATCCTCCATTGATGAAGTCGTTAGACAGAAACGCATGCGTCTGGTGGTTGTAGCAAACGCTGGTAAATACGTACTGTGTTGTTCATGTATATACAGATACAAATTTGTTTTTATACAGATTTGTATTATTTTGTATGTACAGGCTTATTCATTATAAATTATTCACCTCTTTATCATCGTTGTGACTAAATTTTCTTTACATGCCATCAAAAATACAGTGGCGTGCGTTAAACGGGATAAATTTTTTTTTTTTTTTAATTATTAAATTTTGATAATCTTTTCTTTCTGATTTAAAAAATATACTATACGATACCCGTATTTTAAGCCATTTTCAAGTTCAAGTTAGTAAATGTCGAATATTGTAGTTACTGTAATTATGCAAAAATTAGCATTATTAAAATAAGATATAAAATTGACAACTATTATGTTTGATAAGTGACATTTCCTTAATAATATCGTCAAAATGGTTTAGAGTGAGGATGAAAAAGTACAAATATTTATTTGTTTTGTACAAAATAACAAAGATTTAAGAAATTTAAATGCAAATAATTAATAAATTATAAAAGATGTTTAATATATCCACTATTATTTTCAATGCATAATTGAAAACGTCTTCGTAAATTTATAAATGTATTGTAAATACACACAGGGACAAAAAAACCCGGACAGTTATTTTATAAAAAGAAAAATGAGATGTATGTTAGGCAGAGTTTTTGTAGATAATGCAATTTAAAATGCATCAATTTGTGATAATTTTGTTACCATGATTACGTGTAAACAAGCCCTTGTTATGAGATACACCATTTAATTGTCGAAAGTCACAGTCACTGCAGAGTTTGTGTCTGCCTTTTTATTCTTTATTATCACTATTTGTTTAATTTTCACGTGTTATCAGTGTTTTGAGTGTAAGACGGTAGTCACAATTTATCTTATTACACAATGAGACCCGAAGATATCGCTGCAGCCGTTGCTTTACATAATGTTGGACGCAGTGTGCGTTACATCGCATATGTCATGATTAGTCATGAATATGGCTAGAAGTACCATTGATGATGCCTTAAAACGTCTTAGAGAGACGCAAGAATACACCAGGAGACCAGGTTCGGGTCGTCCGCGATGCACAACCCAAAATGAAAACAGGCGCATGGTGTTGTGAGTTCTTAGGGAGCGCAACCTGCCATCTACGATGGTAGCCCAACGGTTTTTTAAATGCATGGACGTCCAATATCGGCCAAAATAGTTAGAAGAAGGTTGAAAGCAAGTGGACTGATGTCAGCTAAACCTGCAACCGGTCCCAGATTACTAAGGATGCATCGCGTCGAAAGATTACGCTTTGCACAGAATCATAGAGCCTGGAGAAATGAACAGTGGAGCTGTGTTCTGTTTACAGGCGAATCTCGTTTCAATTTACGCTCACCTGATGGACGTGAAAAAGTTTGGAGAAGGATAGGGGAACGATATTCGCAGTGCTGTATTTCCGAGAGATCGCCATTTGGAGATGGTGGAGTGATGGTTTGGGCAAGAGTGTGTATGAACGCTCGTACGGAATTGGTTTTCGTAGACGGAAATCTAACAGCTGATAGGTACATAAATGAATGTTTGGCGAATCATGTGGTGCCATTTGCTCCATATATATGCAATGATTTTCTTCTAATGCACGACAATGCGCGCCCACACGTCGCTCGCGTTACCACAAATTATCTGCAAGAAGTGAGGATTCGCGTTTTGCCATGGCCAGCAAGGAGTCCTGACGTTAATCCCATTGAGCACGTGTGGGACATGTTGGGACGGCGTATTAGGAGGCGGCAGAGACCATCGGAAAATTTACAGGAGTTAAGAGAAGCACTTCTAGAAGAATGGGAAAACATTCCCCAAGAAGCCATTTCTAACCTGATTCAAGGCATGCCAAGACATATGGATGCAGTTATCCAATGCCGAGAGAGTAACACGTGTTACTAAAAATGTGATTTCAATGTTACAATCACAAAACATCTAAGCCACAGCTGAAAAATGATGTTACTGGGTTTATGCCATTTCCGTTTTGACGAAAAGATTTTTTTTCTAATACATACAGGCTATCTCATTAAAAAAAAGTATTGCTTTTTTATATCTAATTTATATTCAATAACTTGTACATAAACGCACGATAATTTTCAATTATCATCATTGTGTTATAACTATAATTAAATCATTAATAATTATTAGGGTTTTTCCAATTTGTTACCTATATGAAATTTATTATTTAAAGGCTTATTAATAATAGATAATTTTATTTCAGACCGCGTTCGAATATTATTTTTTAATGTTTTTAAAAGACTAAAAATAAATTATATTTGTATATTTATTATCAATAAAATGGGTATCCATGAGGCAATTTTATAGAATACTATAAAATTTAAGTATTTTTTAAAAACATTAACGTTAGTAATGCGGCGGCCACTATAATAAAAATGTATAACCATTAAGAAATCGTATTTTAACTATGTATATATATCTGCAGAGGTAACGTATATACAGATAAGATGCTTTGAATATGTTAGCTTCTTGAATAATAATATATATATTCAAACCATTACATTAAGCTATTATCTACATTTCGCACTTATCTGCTTATATAGCCCATTTTCCTTCTAGGAAACTTGCTGTATGAGCAATTTTCTAGCTTGTCATACTTCTTCACATTTACTATCATAATTTAACACTGTAGTTGATAGAATGCTATTATCACATATGTATACGTCAACTAAAACTTATTTACAACATTTGTTTTAACGTACTCATAAATAAATCAGTAAGACAATATAAAAATTATTTCCATTAAAATAAGAAATAGTTATTGAGATTTAGACAATTTCGGCGGCAAATTTTATTTAAACACAATCTAAAAAACGCAAGTCCAAATAATAAACGACAAATTTCTTTGAATTACACTACAAAGGTTTAATATAAAAGATGCTGCTGTTTGTTTGTCAAAGAGATATATCAGTAAGTACGTGTCCCCAAATTATTTTGAAATCTAAAAAGGTAGGTCGTAATTTGTGTGAATACTTTTCCAATTCTAATTTCAAAGCATTTTTAAATCCTATTCATTGGAAAGATATGTTTATAAATATGCATGGTTAATTAAACATATTTCCAAGATAAATGGCAATATTTTTTTGACATTTTATTTATAATATTTAGACTGCCGTCAATGTAATATTGGCTATATTCTACTGTTCTTGACATTGCTGACATGTTTTTGACGGATAGTGATGATATTAACCTATCATATAACAGCGTTTGTATTGAGAATCCAATAATACAAGCATTTTTTATTATACGAGGATATATCAAAATATAACAAGACTGGTCTATAACTTGTTTCAACCACCATCTCTAAGGTACTTATCCTCAAGTAGGCTTAGATTTAACTTTTGACGTTCATTACAAATGCATTACTGAATTGTCAGTGTTTGACGTACCCATCGAAAAAATGAAAGAAAGTGACGTTTTTTTATGCAAAGTGTGTCATTTTTTAACCGTTAAAAAAAGCTTTTTTTCGGGGGTAATACCATAAGAGCTTGTGTTTATCCGGACAAAATTTCGTTTTGAACGAAAGCTTTGTTGCTTGGTAACTGACGAGAACAAATAACATGGTTTTACCTTTTGTTATTTGTTCGAGTCGTGTTACCTTTAAGCAACAAAGTTTGAGTTTTGTCAAAACGAAAATTTGTTCCGAAAATAAATGCAAGCTCGAATGGTATTTGGTAAGACAATTTAATGAATCATTTAATTATTTTTATTTAAACAACGTCAAAACACAACACCTCTTTGAATAATAGGTAAATAGTAGCTTAATTCTTATTAAAACTACAGTTATTATCAATTATTTTATCCGTGGCCGACTGAACACTATTTAGGTTATTATTATTGTTAAAATTGCATAAATTGCTTCATTATTGAGGCTTTCGTTTTTATTGTATTATTAGGCAGGTTATTCGATACCGTTTCTTTTATATTTTCTATAGTAGCACTGCCGAAACGATGCATTTTGGAAGAGAAAAATACAAAAGCTTATGTATGATGTTTATCTGAACGTTACTGTCAGAATTGAACTGCCGTTACCATGAGAAAATCAACATGTAGTTTATCCACTTGCAAACATACCTACTAGCAGTTTATCCGATGTCAAACTAACATAACATGTATTAAAATGTAAATGTTTTTTTTCATTGTGAAATTTTTTTTTGCATGTTGGAGTCTCGATTTGACTAGCAAAATGCTAGAGGTTGCTTGATTGGCAATTTCATCCACCTCTAGGTTTTCGCTTGCATCATTGGATTCCTTAGGGACCCAAATTTCGCAATCAAACTTTAACCGACTTGCAAAAATTGACCCTTTCTAATTTATACTCGTAACTAAGATACATTTGTTGTCAGGAAAGATGATCTCTGCGTCATCAATAAAACATTGTATGATTCAAATCAGTACTTCGGCGTCATATTAAATACTGTAAATTGCAAAATGAATGTGAAAATTATGACTTCGTTTCCGGGCCAAATAAGTTTGTTGACAGTCGGTCGAATTTGTAGGTTATGTGAACATATATAATCGAATTACATCTTAGTTATATTTCTTTAAAATTGCTATAAATTGAACAAAGCTGTGTAAAGATTCAATTAAACTATAACACCACATGAAAAATTAAATGAACTATCAAGAATTTACAACATTTATGACAACATATAAGATTATGTAATTCTTTAATCATTTATCATAGTGAATTAATGAATGGCAAAACCAAACAGCTTCAAGTTAGTTGTAAAAGCATTATTATTGGAATTGTAACCATACGAACCAGAGAGGACGGACCAGGATATCAACTTTGTATAACTATAATTACATATTCATTGTTATGACAATTTCATAAACATTATTTTATAAAAACAATTTAGTTGCATCAAATACATTTCAAGACAATTTTAAATATTTAAGGGTCCGTTTTACAATACACTTTAACAAAGTTTAGTAATAGGTATTATGGTTTCTTTCGTTCAAAATATTGCAACAGATTAAATACAAGTGTCCCGATTATGAATGTAATGTTCTGTCATTATAGTTAAAAAAAATAAATTCCAAAAAATGTGTATTTATAAAAAGAAAAGAAATAACAATTCGATTAAATATCAACGAAAATGTACTGTCAAAAGTCAACGAGTGACGACTAGTAAGCGGAAATGTGTGTATTTATCACGGAGTAGGTAATAATCCCGTCTTTGTCTTACTCAAGTAAATTGTCTGAGCCGTATGTCTGTGCTAGGCGAAGCTTCAAAATACATACTTTCGTTCAAGCTATCCTTGTCATACAAGTAGGTACTGTTTGTTACTTGGATGTGGAGATTATTCTGAAAGTCGTTGATAGAATTATACGCGAGGCCTACGAGAAAGACAGGCCTAGGCGCGTATCCGAGAAACAGTGGTCACGTGACCATCTTAGTCCCATAACGTCACCGCGCTATATTGGAATGTACTATATGTACAAACGTTTGGTGTAATAAATCGATTTTTGTTTTAAATTTTTCTTATTTAATTACTTAGTACGAAATATAGCATAAAACAGCAAAGTATTTATGTAGATAATAGTGTCTTTTATGTACATTGAACAAGAAAGTATCAAGATATTTTACTGCAATGAATGGTTTGGGTCTTAATAAAATTTTCACATAGTCATTGTAAATAATTTTTAATGTATAAACAATTACAAACAACAATATAATATATATAAATTAACAGAAAAATAGTCATAAGATTTATAAAAGTAAAAGTATATATTAATAAGGAAATATAAATAGCTCATTGTCTTATACTAAATATATTTTAAGCTTTCAGTTTTTTTATTTTTCTTTCTGAATCTTGCTTTGATTTACTGTTACAATCGTTGTGTGTCTTAACTAAATTGTTCAATAAAATCCTACAAGCAGTAAAGTTAATATTATGCAATATATTTTCAAGACTTTCTTTACAATTACATTGTTCGGATAAATCCGTTAAATACAAATTTGAGTCTTGTAAATATCTATCAAGAATTACTAAACTTAATTTATGTAATATTGAAAGTTGATTTGTTGTGCTTAAAAATAAATCATGAAAGGTTTCACAAATTTCTTGTAAGGTATGCCATGCAATTGATACCGATATTAATGCACATTCGGTAGGCAAAATTAATTTACCTCTATCCATTTCTGAAATAAAATTACAGAAGTCATTTGGTACTTGTACTTCAACTTCCTTATCTGATTGTACCCAATTAGTACAAGCATTGCATTTTTTATGCGTAATTGTTTTCTTACGGCATAACCAGCGATATATGCTAAAATTGACAGTTTATCAACAGAAATATTTTTCAAAGAAAAATCGTTGCTTACAACTGCGTAAAATGGGTCAATGTTAATAACATCTTCATTAGATTCTTTACTACAAGGAAGCATAGTTTTGAGAGAAATTTCTCTATTTGCAGAAGAAAAGAGAATAGCATCTCTAAATCTGATTTTCCTTTCGCTCTCTAAAAGTTGTATAAAACTGATATAATAATTAGCGCCACTTAATTGACGGTAATAACCAAATCTACCTTCCAATACATCATTTTCAAATTTACTTAATAGCAGATAATCCAGTCGGTATGTATCAAACATATACGGTATTAGAAGCAAGAAAGCATCTATGGTATTTATAAGAGACTGAAATGTTTGGATTGATAATGACTGAGATATAGGCACAGACATTCTCCAGTTTTTTAACCAAAGGGACATTTTACGAAGGAAATCAATCTGTAACACGCTGTCACGTCTTATTGGTTCTCTATATTGATCATTAAACCGTCTTCCTTCAAAAGCACTTTTTATATTAACGATTTTCCACCACGTAGAAATAATATATAAAAACATACAAGTACCTTCAGTCGTGCTCAGCACTGAAATACTTTTTGCAGCACATTTCAATGCAGCTATGTTTTTCTCGTCAAAAACTTTTAAAGCTAAATTTACATTTTGTTTTTGAATATTTGAGGGGTACAAAACTTTATATGATAGGGAGTGACCAAATTTTATAAGAGAATTTTTTTCTGCTTCATATAACGTCTCTAAATGTTTAAACTGTGCTGTGTTTATGCTACTATTAGCAGGATTATCAAAATCTGGAAATTTCAAGACACAGTTATCAGTTCTTTTACTTATCCAGTTGTTGCGTATACATTTAATAATATGAACATTAAAAATAAAAAATTGAGTTATCAATAGGATGAGGTATTGACGGTTGCAAAATATTTTTCTCTGTAAAAAGTTCAAACGCTTTCCGATTCACATTATTGTTATCAGATATTAAAGCTACCACTTTAAAGCCGAGATTTTCTATTTCTGTTAAAACTTTAATGATCAGAGTTTTTAATTGTACGGCTGTTAAATTATGTACGGGTATTAAAGCAACCACATCTTTATACTTTGAAGTTATGCTTGATATCATAAAAACCTGAATAGTTTTAGCTATTTTTGAAGGATCTGTTTCACTTATACCAAAAATTGTGTCACCTTTAAAATTTAACTCTGCATTGACATATATTTCATCCAGATGTAAATTTACAGTTAATTCATGGTCTTTCAAAAAACTTACTTTACTTTTTAAGTATTCAATGCTTCCTTCAAGACTAGCATCTCCTAGAGAAAATTTGCAAATTAACTTCCTTATATTTCTAGGATGTGGCAAATATAGATATTTATTTTTATACAAAGAAAAATATGCTGCACTTGACTGAACAAATAACGTTGATGCAAAAAGTAGTGTGTTCGCACTATACCTCCTTGTGTTGGATGGCTGCCTGCATAAGGTTAATTGCTCCATTATAAAAGAAAGTTGCACAGCTTCTTCATGATTTTCACTAATTTCAGATAACATAGTATTAATTTTATCAAATGAATTTTTTTCAATTAGATCACTAACACTACACTTCACAAAATCAAGAATGTCTTCTAAAATATTAATGGAATTTAACACATGCATGTTCCGGGGTATATTTTTAAAAGATAATTTCTCGCCTTTTGTGCATAATTCATAATTTAAGTTTTGTTGAACCACTACCGAATATAGGACACTTGGGACATCTTCAGTCACATCAATGAAGCACAAATACACCTTTTCATTTCGATTAATTAAAATCCATTCATTTGAGATATTCTTAGAATTATAATAATACGTTATAATATCTTCTATTGTGTGAATTTCTCTCGCTTCTTGATATTTCTGTAAAGACTCAAGACTGTCTTTTACAGCGGTTTCCATATTTTCCTCTTCTACATTACATAACCTTCTTGAAGTAGAAGGAGCTGTACTTAAATAGTGTGGCAGGTTTGGAAATATTGAAGGTACTATATTGTTTTTCAATTTAGGTATTTTTCTTGGATATTCCTTACGTTCTCCACCAACAATACACACATCTGTTCTAATAATGTCACATTCAGCAAAATGTTTGATGCATATAAAAGGTTTTTTTACGGTAGTAAAATCAGTTGGTATTTTTCTTAGCCAGGTTTTTCTCAAAACTTCATCTTTAGAAAGTGCAAATGTTGTGACATACTCTGTCTCATTTCTGTAATTTGATCTATATCCTTTTACACTGCAATGTCTAGGCATGATCTGAAAACAAAGTAATGTAAAATTAATAATGAGTAGGCATTTTAAAAACACAGAAGTGGATGCAAATAAATAATATTACTTACTATATAATACTATATTTATGTATTCTCAATGTTCTTTAAATACACTTATAACTTATAAATAACCTGTAAACTTAATAAAAGAGTTTGTAGCACATGCAAAACTATATAAACATAACCACACTGAACTGCACTGAATCACACAACAATCCGTAGACAAGGAATTATGGGACTAAGATGGTCACGTGATTTTTGTGCGCCTAGGCCTGTATTTCTCGTAGGCCTCGAATTATACGTAAGTGACGCAGGGATCATCTGTGGTGATTTTGGGAGTAACTCAGCGTAATTGTCGTAGCCGCCGTAATTATGTGGTGACCTTTTTTTAAATTTATTTTAATCTACAGTTTTAAATTACTACAATTGGAGAAAAAGCGTTGTTTATGTTACCTGTGCAAAGCAGTTTTTGAGTTTTCGAATGTATTATTACAAGTGTTCATTTGAAAAGTCAATCTAGGTTACTTTGAAATTTTGATAGAATAAGACGCAAATATATTAGTATGTGTTTGTTGTGCCGTAAACGTAAATCCAAATGACATTTGATAATGTCAATCACAAATATCAGTTAGTACATAAAATAATCGTGCGTCGATTCTGGTTTAAATAAATTGCTTCTCAGTTTAAAATGGCTTTCATTTTAGAACATAAATTTTTTTTAGTCCAGGCTTATTTTCGAAGTGGTAATAAAATTGATTGTTTATGGGTTTATTCAGTTCAAGATTGCATGGTAGAATTTCAAGTTGAGTTTCCACATTTTGTAATAGATTATATATAATTTAAGAATTTTTTTGAAAGAACTATAAAACATTTTTCTGAAACTGGTAGTCTCTTAAGAAAATCAGGCAGCGGAGCAGTTAAGAAACGTACACCTCAAGTTGTCAATCGTGTTGAAGAAATAATGGAAAATGAACCACAAACATCTGTTCGACATTTTAGTCAACAAATAAACCTTTCTGTTGGTACAACTCACAAATTATTAAAAAAAGATATGCAACTTTATCCATACCGTGTCACAGCAGTACAAGAATTGTTAGAAATTGATTACCCACGTAGCCTACAGTTTTGTAATTGGTTTGTAAATATGAACAATAATGGAGAACTTTCGCAGAGTCATCTTTACTGATGAAGCATGGTTTTATAAAACGGGATACCTAAATTCACAAAATACAAGAATTTGGAGTAGTGAAAATCCACATATAATTAATGAAGAATCGCTACATCCAGAGAAAATTGGTGTTTGGGCAGCGATAAGCCAAAGGCGAATCATTGGACCAATATTTTTTCAGGGAACATTAACTGCTTGAAGGTACCGTACGGAAATTTTACAACCATTTGTCCATCAGTTACATGATGATGAACTTCAAAATGCATATTTCCAACAAGACGGAGCACCTTGTCACTCTACTGCAGAATCTTTGGATTACTTAAGAGAATTTTGTGATGAACGTATAATTAGTCGAAATACTGAAATTGCCTGGCCTGCACGTCATACGATTTAACACCTTGCGACTTCTTTTTGTGGCCTTATCTAAAAAATAACATATTTCGAACATCTATAATGAATTTGAATGATATGCTACAGAGAATCGAACAGAAATGCATGGAAATTAATTAATGTTGCAGAATATCATCAGAAATTTAGAACGGAGGATTTTAAAGTGCACTGATCTTGAAGGACAACATTTTCAACATTTGTTATAGTTTTCAATAAATACCTATTATTTGTTATTTATTTGTATGTGTGAAACTGTTAAAATATACGACTTCGTAGGTTAAGTAGTAAATTTTAATTTACGACATACTTCAAAATGTTCTCAGTAAATCACAAGCTACTAGATTGACTTTTCAAATGAACACTTGTTATATATTATATACTCAACATTCTCAAACTCAAAAAACCCATGCTTTGTGCACTTAATATAAAAATAACTATTTTTCCACATTAACACAAAAACAACAAATAGTTTATTCTAAACGATTATAAAAACTATTTGGCAGATTTGGTCGAAATTATGACAGTATGCTTCTAAAACATGGCTGAAGTCAGCAATATAGTCAAGACGAACGTGTTTCCAGCTTTTGTAAAGACTCTCTCACCAAAGGTAGCGTAGTTAGGTATATGTATGTTGGACAAATAAAATTATTACTACACATTAAATTATAATGACGAAAGCTTGTATCAAAAATCCAAACTATGTAGTTGTATTTAAAATGTCAAATGATTAACTTCGTTAAGCTTTATTTAAATTATAAAATAAAATTATTCAAATAATTTATAACGCGAGATCGATTTTTAATTTTATTAAATAACAACACTTGTCAAATTCTAACCATCTTAAAGTTCTTTGTTTTCACATGTGTATACCATATTACACAATATTACAATAGGGTAACAACACGAAATACATTCATATGTACATAGAGAGATTGTACGGGTATGATCCACGGTTTAAATTCCAAACTTTCGTAACCAACGTGATAAAAGGCTTGAAACGTATATCTAATAAATCCGTTTCCAACATATGTAAATAAAAATGATAAGTTTTATCATTTTTAGAATCACATTTGTCTTTAACAAAAACCGTGTACATTTATGATTAAGTAATTAGATAAATTACGAAACATAAAATCAATTAATTATCTACATTTTAGATGCACAATGCACATATATATTCGTTTTTATTCAAATGCTTTGTGAAAATGTTGTAAATTTGAATAAACATGTATTTCGTCTTAAAAATTACTTTAAAATGGAACAAGGACAAGCAAACCCATAAAATTATTATTCGAAAAGGGACTCATTAATATATAAGACTTGGCGTGCTAGCTTTACTGTACCCATATTCAACAGTGTAATTTCTTCCTACTAACAACTTAGTTGTTGAAAATTTAAAATACTAATATCATTGTAGTATTTTACGCCTTTTTATAGTTTCTACTTATCCACAGTCTCCAATGAAACACTTTAAATCACAATACTGTACAAGAAAGGGTGCAACTATTAATAAAAGTAGGATTGTGTCTTAAGCTCAGTAGTGGCAAAAAAGTGGCAATATCCTTTTCTCTGGACATCTACAGTAAATGTTCCAGTGGGTAACTTTCTGCACGTAACAAACTTTATATGGAAGAAAATATAAAAGTCACTTTTATATTTTTTTTGAACTCTACATTTTTATCTCCGGAAGAAGCAACAAAATTGTTGCGAAATATAGAGATAATTAATAAATGAGTTTTGACAGACCGCTTGCCCGCTTTTAATTTATTTTATCCAATATAGTACGGTCGATCATTTCTTTTAAATTATGTATATATTGTAGATCTCGGTTTCCGTGTTGGAACCGCGTCGAGTTAGGCGTAATTGCCAACGTTTCGTCCACTGTTTCAAGGGACATCTTCAGGGCTGTACGTAGATGTTCGTCGTTTCGCAGTAGCTCGAAGAACTGCGAAACGACGAACATCTACGTACAGCCCTGAAGATGTCCCTTGAAACAGTGGACGAAACGTTGGCAATTACGCCTAACTCGACGCGGTTCCAACCCGGAAACCGAGATCTACATCTAGAGAACGACCGCGGAAACCTACACCTACATTTATGTATATATTTTCTTCATAATAAAGATTTTGTTTCATTAGAAGAGATTGGATTTCTGTCAGGTTGTTATGATGTGAAATGAACTGTACATTGATAGTATAGTAAATTTAATTCATTTTGGTACTGGTTTCATTATTTCGCCTTCTCTTATTCTTATTTTATGAGGTTGAAGACCTTATATATCAATCCGCTCTCGCATAATACTATTGATTAAATTAAATTACTTGCTTAGTAAAGACATCTGCAGAAATTTCTCGTTTGTGATACCGACCCATAAATGATTTAAATTTTCTATTTTAAATTGACCTCTTTAATACATAGAGATAGTAAAATATCTGATCTAATCAAGTCTAAGTTTATGCTTTTTTTAATTTTTTTTGGTTCCGAATTTTTCACAATTGTGTTTCTTTTATCGTAACTTTTATTTTATAGCTACATATTACCCTACTCAAATTATCCTTGTATTAATTTTATTTTAATACGCATTGTTCTAATAATTTAAAATATATTTTATTAGTCACTATCCTACGCACAAATTCATCGAAAGAAAAGATTATCAGCGACTTTTTAATTAAATATTTTAAGCATTTGTGGAAAATTAGTTACCAAGCTTTTTACTTAGATATAACTATAGAAATTTAAATAACTTAAGATATATAATTATATAACAGCAACATATATTATGATGGTAAATTGTAGATCGTTACATAATTAAGTTATAGTATATATAATTATATATCTTAAGTTATTTAAATATCTATACATTTGCTTATCATGCTGACAGTTCCGTGTTTTGATTCCTGTCTCGTTGTCCGAGTAGGTTTTCGTGGTTTTCCTTCTCGTTTAAGGCGAATGCCGACAGCTTTACATCTTAAGACGCTCCACGGGCGCATACATAATAATAACTCATGTCTTGCGTTTCCCTGTTTTTGTTGTTTAGAATACTAAGGTATGATTTATTATTATTCAATTGGAATGTATCTTTGAACAATTTTATCCATAGCAACTACAAATGCATGACATTAATATACTGTCATTTATATTTTATATTCCTTGAAAAAGGCATCATTTGCCGAAACATGTAGGATTGTTTTAAATATATATATGTATATGTATTTTGAAGTAAAATCAGACCTTAAATCGCCAACAAATTGAATTTACCATAACATACAAAGGGCACGAAATAATTATCTATCTATCTATATATATATATATATATATATATATATATATATATATATATATGTATATACATATGCTCAATGACATGGAAACTGCAACACCAAGAAGTGGTGCGAATTTTTTGACCAATCTTGGTAGAAACGTATAACTAGTCAAACGTAATAATTGATTAAAATTTTGTTGCGATATATCAAGTGGTCATGGCACTTGTGACACTTCATTCAGTTTTCGCTGACATTAATGTGTGGTGTATTTATTGTTTGTTTCAAATTTATTTCAACGGTTTTGTCTTATTATACCTTTGTTTAACGTGTTTAGAGAGTTTTATTATGCCTAGAGTGCGGCAACGTGGAAATTATCGCCAATTAAGCGAATTCGACAGAGGTCGAATTGTTGGTTTGCGAGAAGGTGGTTTTTCATACAGGGAAATTTCAAATCGCCTTAACCGGAACCAATCCACCATTATGCGCTGTTATCAATCATGGACTAGGGAGGGTCAGGAAAGACGCCGAAGAGGAGCCGGAGGCCGAAGAAGAACTAATGGGATACAGGACCGCCGCCTTCGCCTAATGGCACTAAGAGACAGGTTCTCCAGTACCAGATCAATTGCTGACGTGTGGTTAGGTAATCAAGGTCGTCCAGTAACCCTTCGAACCGTTTATCGCCGAATTAGGGGTTTCGGCTTACAATCTTATCGGTCCACATCTTGTGTTACCACTTACGGCTCAACACCGACAGCAACGTTTGGAGTGGTGTAGATTGCGAATGCATTGGATCGTGGAGTGGCATAAGGTGGTGTTTAGTGATGAATCTCGATTTTGTCTAGGGATGCATGATGGCCGTATGAGGGCAGACGAAGACGTGGGGAACGTAGTGATATTCAGTTTTCCGTTGAAAGGCATGTGCATCGAGCAGTGGGTGTTATGGTATGGGGTGCTATAGCATATGGGAGTAGGTCTCAGTTGGTGTTCATCCAAGCCACCATGAACGCCCAGCGTTACATTGATGAGGTGGTAGAACCCCATATTCTTCCATATCTTCAAATGCTCGAAGACCCACTTTTCCAGCAGGATAATGCCCCTCCCCACGTAGCGAGAATTTCTATAAATCGCTTCGAAGAGGCTCATGTCAATATCTTGCCATGGCCACCCAAATCCCCCGACCTCTCGTCAATAGAACATGTGTGGGACATTATGGGACGAAAACTTATGAATTTAGCCAATCCCCCGCAGACACTAATAGCTCTCCGGCATGAATTACAGGTTGCTTGGGACTCCATACCCCAAGAGGATATCGACCACCTAGTCGAATCAATGCCACGAAGAGTGAGGGAGTGTGTAACTAATAGGGGCGGCTCGACACATTATTAATAAAAATTATGTTAAATTGTGTTAGTCTTTTGTTTTTTTCTTTGAAATTTTAATCAATTATTGCCTTTGAATAGTTATACGTTTCTACCAAGTTTGGTCAACAAATTCGCACCCCTTCTTGGTGTTGCAGTTTCCATGTCATACAGTATATATATATATATATATATATATATATATATATATAAGGTGAACTTAATAAGTCGGCGATTAAAGGTCTGGTTTACTTCAAAGTATATATATTTAAAACAACCCTACATGTTTCGGCAATACGCCTTTGTCAAGGGAATACAAAATATAAATGACAGAATATAAATGTCAAATAATTAAGTTGCTATGGTTTAAATTATTCAAAGATACATTCCAATAATAATAATAAATCATGCCTTAGTATTCCAAAAAATAGATAGCAAGGTGAAATATGTGTTGTTTGCTGCCAGAAGCTTGTGTCTCTTTCTGGGTATGAACCTGTGTGTTGGTTGCTGCTGGCAGCTTGCGTCTCTCTCTGGGTGTGATTTTGTATTTGTGTGACCGCGTAAGTGTATGGTTTTGTATGTTAGTGCGCTCGTGTGTGTGTTTAGTGACCGGTCGCGTAAATTTAGAGAGATCGGATGGCGGCCCTACGCAACGGCTGGTTATCCGATCTCTCTAAATTTACGCGACCGGTCACTAAACACACACACGAGCGCACTAACATACAAAACCATACACTTACGCGGTCACACAAATACAAAATCACACACCCAGAGAGAGACGCAAGCTGCCAGCAGCAACCAACACACAAGTTCATACCCAGAAAGAGACACAAGCTTCTGGCAGCGAACAACACATATTTTCGCACCTTGCTATCTATTTTTTGGAATACTAAGGCATGATTTATTATTATTATTGGAATGTATCTTTGAATAATTTAAACCATAGCAACTTAATTATTTGGCATTTATATTCTGTCATTTATATTTTGTATTCCCTTGACAAAGGCGTATTGCCGAAATATGTAGGGTTGTTTCAAATATATATACTTTGAAGTAAACCAGACCTTTAATCGCCGACTTATTAAGTTTACCTTATCATACCAAGGTCACGAAGATATTATATATATATATATATATATATATATATATATATATATAATTATTTCGTGACCTTGGTATGATATGGTAAATTCAATCAGTTGGCGAGTTAAGGTCTGGCTTTACTTTAAAGTATATATATTTAAAACAACCCTACATGTTTCGGCAATGATGCCTTTATCAAGGATATAAAATATAAATGACAGTATACAAATGTCATATAATGACATTACAATGTCATTATATGAACATCAATATTCATACATCAATCGGAAAGCTGACTCAACATACGCTAATCATTTATTAGAGAAGGACCACGATTTTAATTTGCAATTTGATATTCTCCATGTCGAAAAGAAAGGGAAAAACTAAACTGCTTAGTCATTAGAAATTAATAAGCTCAAAAATTCTTCCCCGTTGTTAAATTTGTTTTTTCTGTGAAATGGGGTTTTGCCAAATCGTCCTGTTACTCTATTAAATTTTATACTTTCCCCACGTTGTAAAATTTCCTTTTGTTAAATTTGTTCGTTCTGTGAAATGGGGTTTTGCCAAATTATTCTGTCACATTTTTAATTTTGTACTTTCCACGAAATTAGATACAGTTTAGGTTAACATATAGCAATTAAGATAATAGTTTGAAGTAACCCAATATGGTTGTGTTGGATATATAGTATGTAACATTAGTTTATTGTTATACTTGAAGAAGCTACTGTGTAGCGGAACAGCTTTCCTATATATTTTTTAAATATAGTGTAAATCTACAAACATCATTTGTGTGTTTTATTCTTATTTGAATTAGAGATTTGTGGAAGGAATTATAGTAGAAAGTTACTGTAGATTCTCGATTTATTTCTTTTTCGTATACAGTTCCTTTATAAGGAAATAAATTAATGAGAAATCGATTCTTCTTGGTGCAATAAACATCAATTCAATTTATACAATATTTAAAATGAAAGGTAAATTAAGTTTTATATTTGACAGCAATTTGTAGGAAATAATAGAATTATTTTAAATGTATTGAATATGTTTTTAACTGTAAGGTAATATAAGAAAATATATTTCCTCTATTTTACAGTAATTGCTATGTTTCAATGTAATTCTTGTCTGGAAATAATTGTTACCTTTCATTTTACGAGAGAACAAATAAAAAAGTCAAAACATATTTGCTCTACTACAAACGTATTGAATTGTTAAATGTTTACATTTGTACATCATTATTCTTGTTATTTTAGTAGCATTGAATAAAATAATGAACCCCTTCGTCGGATTCATAATTTATTGAACTTTTCCATAGCCTTTTGAAAAGACAGAAATATATTATTTAAAATTTAATAAACTTCATTCAATTCTTCAATATTGAAAATCTGGGCTTATTTGACACGTTAAAATTTGTGTTATTTGGCATTTGCGAGTTTAATCGTATATCCCAACTATTTTAAGTCGTTGGTTGCAGCATGCAGTTTCGTTAGAAGGTAATGGGGCGGGCTTAGCATTTATTATTCTGCTGTATGTAGAGGTCGGAGACTTTTCAGTACTACTGCATAATTTATGATATAAAATATGTCGCTACCTCCCGAACTAATATGACAAGCATGGATTATGTAAATTTGTGGCAAATCTAGTGAATTCAAGATAATTCCCATGATAATTGACGACTTCGTCTTGATTCATAACTAGAGTGGACCAATTCGGAGCGAAAGCAGAGGCGTGACTTACTCAAACTTACTTAAAGTACACTCATTTCTTGCGTCTTCTATCGAACATAGCTGTGCAACATTATTAAATACACAGAATATACTTTCCTGCATACGTGTACACACGATTACCGTGAACAACATACTAAGTAATCGTGAACCAATTCGTTAGTCACGCCTCTGCTTTCGCTCCGGATTGGTCCACTCTATTCATAACACAACCAAGTGAGTTAGTTATACGATCTCGAATTGCCAGATATTTGATCTTGAATGGCCGTATTTATTGCATCGACGTCATTGTTTTTTGATGCCAATATTGCTCATTCGCATAACCGTTGATCGTTTCTGAAATTGCGTCCGATATTTGGGAAAACGCCGTCAACCAATTTGACAATTGCTTGTGTAATAATGCAGAAATCTGTTGGCAATGTAATAAAATTCGTGAATGCATCGATTCTATTTTTGCCATTACCAATCAATTATATTTTCAATCAAGGATCAATTATATTTTTCTCAATTTTGATTTAAATGGTTTTCATGTTATAATTGTGAAATGTTTTATTTGTGACGTGAAAAATATTATTGTGGTTGTTGGTTGTCATTTTCTGCTTCATTTGTAAAATTTTTTAAGCGCCATCTATAATAAAGTAATAATACTATCTCTATAAGCTCCCAATCGGCCGAATAATTTCGGAGATCGAAGATACCACAAACAAGCAAAACTTATTTTTTATATATATATATATAGTCGTTATTATAACTTATTATAGCACAAGTAAAGTATTATGATTCACGTGTTGAGTTATCCTAATAACTAATACTAGTTTCAAATTGATGTCATTGTTATAACAGGCTTATCGTTGCGATTATCTAACAAAGACATATTTTTGGCAACTGTTTAAATGTTTAAAGTCAAAATGCTCATTGTCCATTGGCCTTCGAAGTATTTGTTGTTTGTCAGTAACAAGGAAACCGATTTTAAATATCAATGGTGACTTGCCTTATTGTATGAATTACCACATAAATTAAAAATGATCAATAGTCATTGTATTCTTAATTTTAATGTCTGACGTATACATTGTGAAATATTTCATGCCTGAATTCATGTTTATTACATTTATTTCTGAATTGATCCAATTATATAGCAAGTAAATGAAGCAAATTCTGCTAAAACAATTAGACCTTACTTACTTTGTGTGACAAAAGTGACTTTAATTAGAGGAATTCTCCAATTATGAGAGGTCACACCTACTGCGAGTGGCTAGAGTTACGTGTAGACAGTAGATAATTTAGTTCATTTTCTTGTCAATAAGCATGGAAATGTATTTATTGCGTCTATCGTGTTAGTTCTGTGGTGTGCGATATATCAGGCTACGCTTGGGAGAGCTGACTTGTATATCATTATCTGAATATAGGATTCGCGTTCTTGTTGTATATCTTTTGTATTTCAGTTTATTTTATATTTTAACTACCAACTAATACTAATTCTGGGTTAATGTGGAATGTCTTCTTACTATTCAAACACATATACTATAAATACGTATGTATATGTATATTTGCATATATGCATGATATAAAAGGCAATAGATTGTAAATGCTTAAATGCTCGTAAAGCACACATCTTGCATGTTCCTTTAATATACCAGCTTTATAAAAATTTACAAGTATAAATTTTTAACAGCTGACTCAGGTTATCAAACCCTTGCCATAAGGCAACTTATCGCTTGTGTTTATAAACATTGCCGCCTTTGAACACAATAGGGTATTTTGATCCCGACATTCCTATTTAAATTTATCCAACAAAAAAAACATTCTCTTAATACACATGAAATTTCAGTATGATTTTTAAAATGGGTTTGTAAATTAATTAATAATAAATTAATCTAACACACATCTTAATTTTTGATTATTTACTTGAATGTATAAAAAGCTGATTTTGTACGAGCTATTGACCTTTGCATATAAGATGTTATAGCTTTTATAACATCGACAGCTGTTACATATTGCTGTGGTTTTTTCCCCGCAAACATTTTGAAGAATTTAATAATTTATTGTTGTACATTTATTTTCGACGCCAGTGTATAATTTTTATTATCTATGAATGCAGATTGTATTTTGATTTATTTTGACTAGCGTTATTGTTGTATGCCGGATTTGCTATATCCGCTTCAGACACTAATTGTTATCTGGGTTGTGAAGACGTGTGTTATAAGATATAAATCTTTATATTTTATTTTAGTTTATTAGCTTCGTGATTTTTAGTAATTGGTTGTTGTGATTGATTTCAATACCGTTATTTATACGAGTTTGTTTTTCTCGTAGTGATTTATTACGGTCTTCCAACTCAGGTGTCTCGTGAAAGAAATTTTTTTCATAGATGTAAGTAATTAAATTATTACTAATTATAATTATTATTATTTGAATGATTTGAACTGTGTATTTTCATTGTATTAATTTTGTTATATTGTTATTTTATCTTAATAGATGAATTAGATGACAAAGAACGTTTTTTAAAATTTCTAAGTAAAAAAATTTTCTTTAACTTTAAATTTTGCACGTTGGTGTTCAAGGGCAGAGTTTTTTATTACATGTGACTGCACATGCGTTAGAGATTTGCTTCGGCCTGTCAGTACTGTTTGTTTACTTTTGAAGTTGTTTATCTGGGGTGAGAAACAAAGTATCTTTGGAATTTATTAGATTTAAATTTAGTTCGGGTGTAATCAGAGGACGTTTGGATTTGTTTTGCGGTCAGTTTCAACAAATTCTTTTACCTCTAAGTGTAAGTTTGTATTACACAATTCTTTATACTTTATAAAGAATTTTTTGTCTTTTTTATTTTTTTATATTAAAGAGTCAAATAAGTTTAGACGTGTGTATCTTTTGATTAACCTTCTTCTTGTGTGCATAACACTAACTTCAGTAAAACTAAATATATTTACAAATAAATTTTGTGTGGCGCCTGATTGTGGTATTAATTAAATTATTTTTCCACGTTTTCCTTTGGAAATCCGGAGAGGACAGCAGTCCCATTTGAAGAAAGTAATCGACTAAGTATCTAAGCTGGAAGAGTTGGTCTGAATAGTGGTACATTTCACTACTAACTATTCACTATTCATAGCAATATGTAAACATAGAGTGTGTGTGTGTAACTTCGATAGAGATACATATTTACATTCTGAATATTTTGAATTCATTGGCGGCACATATTAGAATTTTCAGGGGCTTTTTATTTTGGGGTTCGCGTCGTAATTAACTGACAATATGTTGGATTCATATTCTATATAATTATATCTTTGTATTTTTCATACGTTGTCCTTTCAACGTCGCATTGAGGAACGATCAACACACTGATACATGTTTCGGACTGTCACTGCCTTCAGCAGCGTACGACGGCGAAAGCTCGACAATGACTTTAACTAGTTCACCGTATATAATAAACTTGGATGACATTACCTATGAGAGAAGTATCTTACGACATCCATTGACTAAGAGCGGCAACACTTGGCGATAATACACTGGGGTAAACACTATATTTAGTTTTGCAGGAGGTAGATCGTTTGAAAAATTGTCAATGTTTTCAGAAAGTAGCTGGTTATATTTTTCTGGATTAAGGGTACCATTAACAAAAAATGATCCAAGTAACTGATCATCCAAAATACCGCACCACACACTGATACTGAATCTTCTTCGGAAATTATTTTCAGCGATAATACTAGGATTTTCCCGGCTCCCATCTGGAAGAATGTTTTTGTTAAAAATGCCATTATTGTCAAAGGTGCATTTATCGATCAAAATAATTTTTCTATAGAAAAATCGATTGCGTGTTTAAACATGTTTAAATAAAAACCTCTATCATTTTCCTGTATTGCTTGCACTTTTTGAGGAATGGATGACTTAAATTTATGGTTTCTCAACGTGGCGTGTATAGTTTAATTCAAGATGCCAATCTCTTGAATTGTAAGGTGCGAATTTTCCTGCACATTGAGAACAACACCTATTTCAACATTTTCATTAATTCATTTTTCTCGCTTAGGTTTTTTAAAAGTACGTGCTTTAGCGCCTCAAATCTTCCTCAGGTCGTGTAAATTAATGGGGTGAAGTGTTGGAACTTCCCTGTCCGGAAAGAAACTGGCGCTTGATCTCGATTTTTATTACATTTGACGTACACTTCAAACATATCGGCGAGATAATTATATCGTATGATCAAAAAGTCCTTGGATCGCTATTGCCGTGGAATTTACGAAATATATATGAAATTATTTATTTCAATTAGTTTTGACATTTACTTGACAACTTTTAAGTCAGCTGGCTTTAAAATACCGCATCATTCTGAGCAAACGCAACGATCCGAATGTATGAATATTTCTCCCGCTCCAAATACAAATCCCCTGAACGCGTTTAGCCAATCACAACACAGTCTGTCTCATTCCGAGCAAACGCAACGATCCGAATGTGCAATCGATGTCATATGTCATACATACTTACATATTATGGAGCCGCGTAAGAAAAATTATCTGATTACCAAATTACTATTAAAGGACTATAAATTGTTTAGTCCTGTGTTATGGTAATGAGTAAATTGCAATACGTTATGCTGACGATGGTTACACAAAGCGTAATGATATTATTAATAAGCGATCAACAAAATTGTAAATAAGGCATCAAGAGATTTAATAAATTAAATTTTAATAATAAAGGTCACAAAAACTATTCATAGTATACTAAATAAATTTCAGAACGAATAAAAACTAAATTAAATTCTAGTAATGTAAAGAAAAATTTACTCTTACAAATAATAAAATAAATTGTTCATAATGAGAAATTAATTATATAATAACGGAAATTCATCCGTTTAAACTCATCGCCGTAAAATAATTGATGTTTGGAATATTTATAATTACGAAAACTATTTAATTTTAGTATGCGGTTAACGGAAGAGCAGCATATGCCTAAATCATTGGAAATATCGCTAAGTGTCAAATTTCAATTTAGTTCTATTGCAGCGCATACTAAAATGGACGTATCATTAGGAACTCTGCGATTTGGGAATAATGGTTTTAAATTTTGTACAGAACCAGTAATGTCTATTTTCTTTTTAAGTCTACAAATTGTAGCTTTGTTCGGGATGGGCCTGTCGGTATACCTTCCCTTCAAATAAGACACATACTCTTTCATAAGAATTATCAGCGTGATACCATTTCATCATTTCGGCTTTCTCTTCTAGTGTATAACGCGGCATGATCACTATTCAAACGCTTAAGAGACTCCGTATAGGGTGACAGTGGTGACACTAATTTGTGACATTAATTGTCAAATGGTTGCGCGACAGACTGTTTTGTGATTGGCTAAAAGCGTTCAGGGGATTTTTATTCGGAGCGGGAGAAATATTCATACATTCGGATCGTTGCGTTTGCTCAGAATGAGGCGGTATACATAAAATGCAACTAATTACCATAACCTAAAATCTATTTTATTTGTGACATATGTGTACTTCAAACTACAGAAGTAAATAATTGTATAGATGGTTTTTACTCTTCATGGCTATCGCTATCCAAAGACTTTTTGATCATATGTTAGTTATTCATAATTGCGATGGTATGGTAAACTGACGTTTGAATGACAAATTTGTCACTATTTGTACTCTGATTTTTTTCACGGCATACATAATAAACAGATAAAAGGTTGCAGATATATCTAATTTTTTAAAGTTAGTTATCTACAATATGGTACAGGAAATCCATTAAAAAAGTTGTCAATTCTAGATATTCAAGACAACATTGAAACAATATTGGGATTGGAGTCACTTTGGAGTTTCTAAAATCATTTCTATATGTTCTTTATTTTTTTAAATCGGATATTAATTAAAGAAGTTACGGACGGGATGAGCCGTTTTTTATCAAGTAGTCTGTATATGCATCTATTTTAAAGAATCTTACTTGCAGGCTTGTTTTGTGTATGCGGAGGAATGTGCAAATGTTTATGCATTATTATTGTGTCTTTCGAATATGTAGGTGTATAATACGTGCTTAAAAGTGTTAAAATTGGAAAAAATAATATCGTGTTTGTAACACCTACATAAATGATAAATATGTCATACTAACAGTCCAAAATTCTTGTACCGTCAATTATTTTTAAGTAAACAGATACAGTAGAACATATTGAGGTCAGTAATTATCAAAACATAATACTAAATATAATTAGTGCTTATGATACGAAGCCAACGCAGTTTTTATAAATTTAACACTCTATTAAAATGCTACAGATTCTATTTGTTTCCGTAGTGAAAGTAGTCAAGTAACTTTGAAAGTGTAATAATGGTATTTATTTTTTACAAAAAAATGTAGGAAAGTAAATTAAAAAAATACACAGTCGTTGACCGTTAAAGAAGAATCATTTCAAAAAATTTAGGAAGTCCGACAACATTTTACTTCTTTTGTAAGGGTCGTTGCATAGTAAGTATTATGTCGTATGTAATTAAGCACACTTATAATTTATAACAATACAATGATTATTTAATTACTTAAGTGAGATCAATATAATCTTTGTTATTTATTTATTTCGTATTAGAAGCTATTTAAGTACGAGGAAATATTAGAAAATAACGAGACTGTTGCTGTAGTACAATGAAATGCAACATTTATTTAGAAAACTTCAACAACTATCCTTCAAAGTACTCTCCATTCTGTGCAATACGCTTATTCCATTGTTTTGTCCACTTGTCATAAACATCTCAGAAACCATTTTTTGATAGTCTATTTAGTATACCATCACCGCGTTATTGAGCTCTAAATTCAAATTTTCGACATCTCAATTCTCTTTTAACTTTAGGAAACAAATGGAAGTCACGTGGAGCAAAGTCAGGCGAGTAGGGAGGGTGAACCATAATTTCCATCCCCAATTCTTCAAGTTTTCGTTAACAAATTGCTGATCTGTGGGCCGGAGCATTGTTGTGGTGCAGGATCCAAGCGATGTCTTGATAAAGAGGCCGTTTTTTCTTTAATTTTGCCTTTAGGATTCCTCGAAGTACATTAAAATAGTACTCTTCAGTTACTGTATGTTCTCTAGGTACAATGTGATCATAAATAACGCCCCATTTATAAACAAAATTAAGTACATCACTTTACCGGCGCTTTTCACAGTTTTCGCCTTCTGCGGTCTTGGACTGCCTTCGAACTTCGATTGCATACTTTGAGACTGATTCAGGGTCGTAATGTTAAAACCAACTCTCGTCACATGTAACCACAATGTTTAAAAACTGTGGATTATATTGCAGTTACCTTTCCACTGCCGACAAGTTGTCATTTGATTGACTTATTGTTCATCGATCACTTTTGGAATCCATTTTGACGCGAACTTTCGGTACCCTAAATCTCCATGAATAATTTTTTGAGTGAAACCATAAGACAAATTAACAATGTCAGAAATTCCATATATGCCAATCTGACGATAATTTTGTCGTTAATTTCTGCAATTTTTGAATCAATCCGTGTAGTTGTTGGTCGCCTGCGAGGTTCATCTTCCACTGATTCACACCCTCTTTGAATTTCTTATGGCACTCAAACACACTACATCGTAAAAAACTATCATCTGGGTATGCAGTTTTAATCATTTCAAAAGTTTCACTTAGAGTTTTACCCAACCGAACACAAAATTTTATCATGTATCTTTGGTCAACTCTCATTTTTTCGATGGGTACGTCAAACACTGATAATTCAGTAATTAATTTGTAATAAACGTAAAAAGTTAAATCAAAGCCTACTTGACGTTAAGTACATTAGAGATGCAGGTTTCATGTTCTATTCTTTGTGTTATAAAATTCTAGTTGTGAAAGAAGTTATAGCACCAGTCTCGTTATATTTTGATATACCCTCGTACAAGAAAGAATATATCCAAGGTGCGTTCAAAGTCCAATCAATGTATGTCTAAACATCGTGCCTGTCGTGGATTCAGCACGAATTTTGCCCTGTACAATATCACAATATTTCTTCTTTCATGTGTGTGGATTTTTTTGCCGTTGAGCTAACTCAACGTTGCCCAGGATGTACCACGAGGAGGTAATCCACACTTACACCCCTAATAAACTTTGTGTTGTGCATATACGAGTGTTTTAACGGGAGGTTGACCTTTTAAAAGTTGACAACACTCTCGCCATGAAAGGTATGTTGATGACTTTAGGCATGTTTTAGAAGCCTACGTGAAAATTTCGCCCAAATCAGTCAAATATATAATTTTTTACGATGGTTTAAAGTAAAACTATTTGTTGCGATAATATGGAGAAATGGGAATTTCGTGTGTTAAATATTATACTTTTTATGTGGAAAAACTATTAAAGAAATTTTAGATAAATTTAGTTAAATATTATGATGAATCTGGTCTTTCCTATTTAATGATTTGTAAGTGGTTAACTTCTTTCAAAAGTGGTCATGCAAACACAGAAGGTGCTCAACATCCGAGGCTTTCATTTACAGTAACGCTTCCAGAAATAATTAATAAAGTTCATATCATTGTAAAGAGCGACCACCGAATAAAAGTGTATGAGATAGCTGATAACATCTCTACAAATATACAATTACCAAAATACCCACTTGATATAAAGTAACTAATCGGGCCATTCCAGTGTTCCATTCGTTCACATTATCTGCCTGCAAACAACTCGAGCGTTTTTGACAGATTGCAAAATTTACAAAAATTATTTCGACATTTAGGTTATATCGGATTTATAGTTTCTTTGATCATAACTTTATTAAATTTCTGCTAAGAAATACAAATTAATATTTTTAAAAACAATTTACTCAACATTTTTCTGTAAAAATCTATTTAAACAAATTCAAACGACTTTCAATCTTTTACAAACACACATTATTAGTACACATTTGATGGAATAAGTGACATTTGTTGAACATAACCTTTAAAATCACAAATACAATTGACAACATAACATAGACGACATTAATGACGTGAATGCACTCTTATCATCAAAATCCTATAGCCTTCCATTGTTGATTGATTCCTCCTTCTACGATGAGGCGAAAATAACGTGCCTTCAAAAACTTTCCCCATTAGAGACTGTTACGCCTAAAACAGTACAGGTAACAAAAACCACAGTGGGAATTAGGACAAAGCCCTAATTCCGCCCCTGGTCTACAAAGGCCCCTCGAAAAACTTACCGGCCAGCTCAGAATTATAATGCGGGAGCGTCGTGGGCCAACACAACGCATAGGTATTAATAAGGCGCCACTACGTTTAGACTGACAAGTTCTCTGGTTAACGTAGAACTAGAGAACGGACGCAATTTCCATAAAACGCAATCGGCAATTGGAATTGTGTATAACGTCGCTGAGTACATCCCGGCGTAATTCAATGAAGTATTTGTTTGACTTACTCGGACACCTGGGCTCGAAGCGATAACAATGGACAAGCCAGCTATTGTATTAGGAGAATATAGTGCTTTTTATAGTGTTTTCATGAGCGTAGATAGAAGCGGGGTTTTTATAATATATTTTATTTATTAGTTTATATTTCGTAAGATAAATAAAGTGCTGTGAGTTAGTTTCTTGTTTTCGTAGTTCTAACTGTTATTTACATCGTAATTTTTGTGATAGATCCTGTTTAATATCGTTTGATTGAATCTACTCCCATATTATTTCGACGTAAGTGTGCATTGAATTTCGTTCAGTTTCAATAACTTACGCACACATTTTTAGTTTTCATTTATTTAGATCTAGAGCATTGTTTAGGTTACTTTTTCAGACATGATATGGAAGAATGTCGAGAACGGCATTGTAAAACAATGGCGAGTTGGATTGGCGGTCATACTGATTGTATGTCCATTGTCAGTGATTCCGAAATTTATTAGAAAATCCGTAAAATATCGTCAAAAATTCGTCACTTATGATCGCAAACACATCTGAACTCTGTAAAACTTTTATGGCGGCTAATATTCCATTAAATAAACTTAGCAATCCCACTTTAAAAATATTTCGTAAAAAATATACTGGTCGAAATGTTCCTGATGAATCAACTTTACGCAAATATTATGTTTCTATGTGCTATACGAGAACAGTAGAACGCATTAGAAGCCATCTTTTAAATCAATACATATGGATAAGCGCCGACGAAACGGTGGATATGTTAGGACGCTGTGTGGTAAATGTTGTAGCTGGTGTACTACATCCAACTATTCCCTATAACTCATATGTAATAGCAACAAGTGTTATAAATAGAGTTGATGCGGAAACACTTGCTGAAACCATTAAGGAGAATATGCAAAAAATGCTTCATTCGGACGCCACGTACAAAGAAGAAATACTTTATTTGTCAGTGATAGTGCTGCGTATATGTTAAAAACAGGCAGACTATTGAAGAAAACATATCCTAATATGCTGCATATTACTTGTGTAGCACATGCTCTCCACAGAATCTGTGAATGTATCAGAGACACTTTTCCGGAAGTTGATAGACTTGTATCAGCTTTTAAAAAAGTTTTCAGAAAAGCACCATTGAGAGTAGCTCTTTTCAGGGAAAAATTTCCATCTCTGTCACTGCCTCCCACTCCAGTAATAACTAGATGGGGAACATGGCTGGAAGCTACTAGTTATTATGCTGAGAATTTCGATAGTCTAAAACATTTCGTAACACTGCTAAAGCAGGATGCCAGAAGTATTGGTGAGTGCAAGGAGCTCACACAAATCCCAAATGTAAAAAATCAGTTGTACTTTCTTCACGAACACTTTGGAAAATTGCCAAAACTAATCACTTATTTTGAAAATCGAAATCTCAAATTAAATGACGGATTAACCATATTAGATGTGGCTGTTAATAATTTGAAAAGTATTCCAAGTGACTTCGGATGTGGCCTTCGGCAAAAGTTTGAAGCAATTCTTAATAGATATCCAGATTTTATTACATTGCAGCAATTATGTATGGAGACAATTCCACAAAATCTAACGGATAAATATGAAGAAATAAAAGAATATTTCCAGTATGCACCTATAACCAGTTGCGATGTAGAAAGGACGTTTTCTATTTATAAGGATGTACTTAATTCAAAGAGAACAAAATTGACAGAAGAAAACCTTGGGAAACTATTGCTAGTCAATATTAATACTCCTTTACTCAACATGAACGACAAAATGAACAAATAAAAATGTTCCAATTATAGAAATAAAATTAAAAACTTTATAAATACAACTTTTCAACAAATACATATGTATAATACAAAGGTATTTTTAATAATATAAAATATTATTAAAAATCTGGTGTGAAGAACACAAATGCAGGTTCACTATTAATATTTTCTGTGAACGTGTCCGAATATATCCTATCCCCAGAGACGTAGATACGTATTTCGCTTTTCTACAAGCTCATCGGTACGCCCCTGCAGGAGAAAGGATATTTCCAGACACATTCACAGAAAAAAACCACCTCGCCCTATCACCGTAATTATCCAGACCGAGCGCAGAAGTAAATTCGGCGCTACCTGTTGTCAGACAGCCGAAGTACCTCGCATACCGTCCACATAATTAATGTGAAGCAACGACGCCCTTCCAAAGAGGTTAGCACCGACAACTCTCTAGAAAACTGCATTTTGTTTGTGCCTTCACTCATACTACGGCTTAACCGCATGTGTAATGTATCAGAATAATTGAAACATACATGAGTAGGTAAACCCCACCAGTTTTGTATAATACAAAGGTATTTTTAATAATATAAAATATTATTAAAAATCTGGTGTGAAGAACACAAATGCAGGTTCACTATTAATATTTTCTGTGAACGTGTCCGAATATATCCTATCCCCAGAGACGTAGATACGTATTTCGCTTTTCTAAAAGCTCATCGGTACGCCCCTGCTGGAGAAAGGATATTTCCAGACACATTCACAAAAAAAAAACCACCTCGCCCTATCACCGTAATTATCCAGACCGAGCGCAGAAGTAAATTCGGCGCTACCTGTTGTCAGACAGCCGAAGTACCTCGCATACCGTCCACATAATTAATGTGAAGTAACGACGCCCTTCCAAAGACACGTTCACAGAAAATATTAATAGTGAACCTGCATTTGTGTTCTTCACACCAGATTTTTAATAATATTTTATATTATTAAAAATACCTTTGTATTATACAAAACTGGTGGGGTTTACCTACTCATATATGTTTCAATTATTCTGATAAAATACATATGTATTTCGTAATTTTATAGATCACCACCCGTTCGTTTTCCAATTATGTATATAAATAAAATTAAATATTTTAGAAATACAGCCTTTCGCCAGTACTGCACTGAGTGGTAAGCGTGTCCGTTCTCTATTTATTAGTTATCATGAAATGCAACTTGAGAAATATATTTAGAATATTTATCTTCTTAGTTACTGACCACTTTATGTCTAAGTACATCACTTCTAGGTAATAGTAATAATTTAATAACACTCAGATTATATTTTTTATGGATACGATTTTAGGAACATGTGTTTTAAGTTTTATCGTATCCGATTTGCGGTTTTTGGGTGTGTTTTGGAGGAAGCCCTAGTATTTCTCTTATCAAGAAGATCGTTTCCTGTGTTTTTAATTACCAGATGGCGTCGAGTAATCCTTGAAAGATATTTGTGTTTTCTTTTATGCATTTAAATAACAAAGTTATTTTTATCTTGTCAATTGACCACTAATGAAACATAATGTGTCGAGTGAAATAAAATATATTCTACGTCTACGTAAATATCAAATTTGCATTTCTTATTGTTTTGTTTACAACGTGACAGAGTAAAGAGACAAAATGACACATACCTAACCAAATAAATAGGTTATTTTAGGCTGGGAATACTATTTCAAAGTAATTTGAAACATACTTGAGTAGGTAAAACCTCACCAAATTTTTTATAAAACAAAAATATTTTAATAAATAAAATATTATTAAAAGTTGGCTGTGGAAAACACAATATAATTTCATATTTGTATGAAAGTATCTCTCCAGATACCCAGATCATACTACAGAATCATCACTGCTCATCACTGGAGAGATACCTTTTCAGTATCTCTCCAGTGGTGTGCACTGATGATTTTGAAGTAAGATGAAACACTTGTCTGCGTATCTAGAGAGATACTTTCATATAAATATCAAATCAAAATCAAGTTGCCTCTGTTCGTATTTTCTATCACGTCAATAGGTTTATCACCGCGTATTCGAATCACAGTTTCCAACAAAAGGCTTTGTTTAATTTTTTTGTTAATTGTTGGCTAAGTTTTCTTTTAACAATAGAGAAACATGAAAAGAATTAGATTTAATTAAAAATATTGGGAGATGTAATTGGTTTTGATCCAGAAGTAATTAATAAATTATGTAATTAGAAAAATAGAATAGCACGAACTGGAAGAATGGGTATTTTTCTTTAGGTATACGCTGATACTCGTGACAATGCTTTATAAAAACTTTTTTGAAACTTCTAATACATAAATTGCGAAATTAATTTTAGCTCGAATGAACTCGTAGAGAACAAAAATAATGGTAATGTATGTTTTCTACATGAGAAAAATGGGTTTTAATCATTTTAACACGTAAGTACAGCTCACCGATTTTGATCTGGCCGGTTAGAAGTACCGCCCTCGAGATGCGCACGAAATTCATAAGTAGGGGAACCTCTGGCATCCCTTATTATCCCTTACTACGTCCCAATGTACGACTCGCACAAAGAGTTTGCATTTCATTTTTCCGAATACTGTCTCTATCTAACACTGACCTTACTTGACGCACATACCAATTCTCCCACCGGCCACATCAAAATCGGTGAGCTGTACTCTTATCTTCAGAGTTCGGAGGGAAATTAATAACACTTTTAGTAATTATTTTTACGACAGCAAAGACTTTTATGCTATTACTAGTCTCAATACCCGTAAAACATGAATGATATAGGTGGGTCGGAGATAAACTGCCAGTTCTCTTATCTGCGTTTATCCAAGCATAATTATGAGAAGTAGTTAGCTAAATGATAACATTATTGAAAGGCGTTGATGCTCACATCATTTCTTAACACTATGAATGATACCGGTAAAAATCAAATAAGCTGTGGATAAATTAAAATATTTTCTGTATCATTCAGTACAGATCATCTTCCAGATTTACTCAAAATTGATATGAATGTTGTGTTTAAGCGCAAATGTAAATTTTTTATCATTTTTAAAAAAGGTTTTATTAAAGATATTTCTGTTCGACCAAGTTCTCGAACTCACTTAACATAATTTAGAATTTTAAAAAGACGTCATTTATGTAATAGGTGTACTGATATTTACTTTCGTTATTCTAGTATTTCTTAATATATAATATTTTTTCTTCTAATTTAATTTTGAAATGTACATGTTTGTAGGAGAAAAGACTGTTCAATGTATTAGATTAAAATTTTGTTTTCAAATTAGCCTGGTTTATTCGTCCCTACCATAAACATACATATTGCTATGAATAGTGGTTTGAAAATTTAGCACGCCACCATCCACAACTAGTTTTCCCAACTAAGTTTCTCAGCCGGTGAATTTTCAAATATGAGAGACTTCTAACTTCTCGGGTTCCACTTAGGAAAAGCGTGTCTATAAAGTGAGTTGAGCGCCAGTGAAATGTTCACAAAAATTTATTTACGTATTTTATTAATTAAGTAGCAATAATGGAGTGTCAAATGAAACAAACGCAAGATAAAAATTTAAAATAAATATTTAATTCAAAAATAAAAAAAAATAAAAAAATATCTCTTTACAAAGTATAAAGATCCTGTATCATACAAAAATACTTGAGGTAAAAACATTCATTGAAAATTGACAGCTTAATGAATGGAAAACATCCTCTAAATGACTCCGATCAAAACTTATATAAAAATAATCAAGTTTAATATTAATTTCTCCCCAGAGAACCACACTGTATAATCAGATACTGATACACGAACAAAACTTACGCATGCGCAAAAGACACGCACAAAAAACCCTGATACCAATCGAACAAACTTTTCAATTATAATTTTTAACAAAGAAATGTTAATAAAAAAACTGGATTATCTGTAATTCTAATAATAAATTCTCTTAACTACAAGCTTGAATACAATAGAAATATACTTATAGTAATTTTATATCCTATGACGACGTCATATAATTTTAATTCTACTTATAAGAAACAAATATGTGGAGACTCTTACGAACAAAGAAGGTGCATAATCAATTTAAACATCAATAATACAACGAGAAATTTATCTCTATAAATATCGGGACTTTACTACTAATATAACAAAATCACTTTCAATCAATCAACCCGAATTAATTAATTGTTATGTAAAATATATTTAAATATATTTCACATAACAACCTTCTTGTTCAAACTATAAATTTCATGTCCCCTCCAGAATTGACCTCGACTTTCACATGAGAGCGATCCCGAATAACAAGTTTTTCTCTTCGCAAAATTTAAATACATTTTCAATATACAATCTATCTCACAAAATATGTACATTTGTAAATTAAATTATTTTTAATTAAAAATCCATAGCAATATGTATGTAGGTTGCATATTTTATTTGAATCCCACACGTTCCATGTTGTTACACATCTCAAAAATGCTTTTTTTAATTCACTGTCGATTTCATGCCATTTTACATACATACATTTGCTCGTTAACGAGAATTTCAATCCGGGTAATTACTAATTCGTTTATGAAGATTCACAGGGTCAAAAAATTATTTTTAACATAAATTTACCGTAGCAGTATGAGTTTTGATAAAAAATATTTACTATGCACAATGATTCAATTCATACAATAATAAATCTGCAATCTACACACACGCACATATATATATATATATATAATATTTTCGTGACCTTGGTATGATATGGTAAATTCAATCAGTCGGCGATTAAAGATCTTGTTTACTTCAAAGTATATATATTTAAAACAACCCTACATGTTTCGGCAATGATGCCTTTATCAAGGATATAAAATATAAATGACAGAATACAAATGTCAAATAATTGAGTTGCTATGGTTTAAATTATTCAAAGATACATTCCAATTGATAATAATAAATTATGCCTTAGTATTCCAAAAACAGATAGCAAGGTGTGAACATATGTGTTGTTCGCTGCTAGCAGCTTGTGCCTCTTTCTGGGTATGAACTTGTGTGTTGGTTGCTGCTGGCAGCTTGCGTCTCTCTTTGGGTGTGTGGTTTTGTGTTTGTGTGAGAGCGTAAGTGTAGGGTTTTGTATGTTGGCGCGCTCGTGCGTGTGTTGAGTGACCGGTCGCGTAAATTTAGAGAGATCGGATAACCAGCCGTTGCGCAGGGCCGCCAACCCTTTCTCGGCAACTTCTTTACTTTTTCGTGCAGTACTTCGACGGCCCGACCCCCGCCCCTCTGTCACTAACCACACATATATATATATATATATATATATATATATACATATATACATGTAAAAATGTATATAAAAAATGAAAAATGAAAAATTTGTGAGACATATCCGCCCGGAATGCGCAAATATCGATATTTCACAGTTTTCAGTGCACATTATCTGAAGACAGACATGACTTTCAATTCTATACTAGTTTCTCGGGTATAGTTCCGCGTGTGGATTTGGTTCTGAGAAGAACCTCGATGTTTCAACGTTTCTTCATTCAGAGTAGGTTGAATTCGGCGGTTGGCGGTTGAATTCAACCGCCAACCTGCTCCAGATGAATGATAACCATTTCCCTGAAAGAAAAAAAAATAAGAAAAAATTCCCATATCTCGTACCGCGATTTGGGAACATCACCAAACCTATGTTTTATATTTCTTGGGGGTTTATTTATTTACTTTTACTCTGTTGACCTCACAATAATCGTGTAGAACTGTTCAGTGTACAATTCGCGATTCATAAGGACATTCGATTGTTACACATTTTGTCTATTTGTATTTGTTGTTTCGTGTTCGGGAAAACTGGAATCGTTTTCAGCACAAGCAACGCTTGTGTTGAAAATAACGGCGGACATTTCCAACATTCGCAGTAAAATCAGTAAGTAGTTAATACATATTTATTATTAGGTTAGATTAGGTCTACCGATATTCAGTAATGCAACACGAGTGCGACGCGACGTTGCCACCTTTCCTTATTTCGCTCTGAAAATACGCAGTACCGCTTCGTTGTAGACGAAACATTTATTTAGAAATTTAATTAAAGGTATATTTTAAAAGTGATAGCCATACTCCTAACATTTATATTATTTGGTGAGTAAATAATTTAATTTGAACGTTTTATTTTTTACAATTTCATTTGTTTTGTAACAATTATACATGTGTTGTGCTTACATTGTTTTCAAAACTAAAACTGCTTTAGTTTAGAACCATTAAAATACTGACAGTATTTATGGCTAGACAGTATATACTCTTGGTTGTCTATTCAAATATAAAGCCTGTGGGAAAATTCTGTCCAGTTTTTTAAATAAAACAGATGTTAACATGCATAGAATATAATCCGTGATAGACTTAACATTCGGCAAAGAATATTTGTGTGTATATTGCATAAATATGTATACATTTTTATATTGAATATATATTTATAAATATATTTATGTTATAGTGGAACTATTTATTTTGAAATAAATATTGTGTTAGTTGAAAATGCAATATGTATATGCATTGTCAATTTTACATATTTACATTTAAAATAATCGTATATTGTCGCCATAATAATTATAAATTTAATAAAATTGGGAATGTATAACATATTGCTGTGTACTTTAGGGTATATTTAGAATATTTTTTTTAAAACTTAACTTGCTTTTATTACACAGATATTAAAGAGGGAATAGGTTACAGATTTTAAACGGTAACTAGTTAAAGGTATGATATTTCCTGAACTAAATACCATTAACAACACTAAAACACAAATCACTTAATGCAATTAAGAGAACTACAGTTTTCAGCACCACCTATATCCTACGTCGGGAACTAACATATATTTAGAAAAACTGTAGAAAATTAGGTGCGAGACGAAAATAAGCACGTATTTTAAATATTACATTAATTTAGTTATGGCGAAAATGATTTTTTACGGGGTAATTCGATTTATTGTCTCTGTATATTAGCAAAGGCAGTTCTATTGCCATATATTACGGTTATGTGACCGAGCGACACTACCTAAACATATTTTTCGCTAAATTCAAATAATGAAGTATACAAGGTGTGTATAAATTGGCGGACCCACTACACGTGGCGACATTCTTGGTCAAATTTTGAGTTAAAAGTCCTAATCCTAAAACGATGTATCTTCCTTTGTCTTCAGAATGAATTTGAAAAACATACATTTGGCAACATTGAACGCGCATGTGCTAGTTATAATCTTCGGAACATTTTTACACGTCGTCATGTGAACCTTACATTTTAAATTTAAAAAAGAAACAAACGAAATAAAATTGGTTTCTTAGATTACATATTTATTACGAAAATATTACAAAGTTTTAAAAATTTTTGATAATATTGACTAATTTTTGTACTTCTTGATAGAATTCAATGTAATTTACCTACACAATTGTTCGAATTGAAATCCATCAGTTTGTAGACATAGCTGCAATCTTTGTGGTATCGTTTGTACTATTCGCTCAAGTCTTTCTGGTGTGATTTCTAATACTGCGGCGTCAATTCGGGCTCTAACTTCGTCAGCGTCTTGAGGAACTGTAGCATAAACTTTACCTTTAATGAAACCCCAAACAAAAAAATCTAATGGATTGAGATCGGAGGATCTTGCAGGCCACAAAAGGGGACCGCCACGACCAATCCATCTGTCTGGGAAGTGTTCAGTCAACCAGTCTCTTATATTACGAGCAAAGTGCGCAGGAGCTCCATCATGCATGTAAATCATATTACGGCGTACGTTCAGCGGTATCTCATCAATAACTTGTTTTAAAACATTTAAATATTCACCGGCATCTAGGCGATTTGGTAAGTTAATTGGTCCAACTACCCTCTGGTTTATTATACCCAGCCAAACGTTAACAGAAAACCTTCTTTGGTGACCGTATTCGCGAAATTCATGTGGATTTTCATCGGTCCAATGATGAAAATTATGAGTATTAAACACACCATCTCTGGTAAACATGCACTCATCACTCCAAAGAATACGTCTTAAAAAGTCACCTTCTTCCTGAATTCTATTTAAGATTGTATTGCAATAATTGATTCGAAATAAGTTATCATTTCCGTAGAGAGGCTGAACTTTAGAAACATGGTATGGATGAAGCAAGTTTTCTCGTAGAACCAAATGAACGGTCTTATTACTGGGAATATTTAGTGTAGAAGCTAATTGACGGGTACTCGCAGAGGGATCTTCCTGTATTGTGGCTAGAACTTGCTCTTCTAGTTGCACGGTACGCCTTTGCCTTGGTCGACCTGCGTTCGAATTTCTTGGAATAAACGAACCTGTTTCACGAAGTCGTTGGTCCAGCCTTCGAAATACATTTTTACTTGGATGCCTCCGATTTGGAAAACGCACTCGATATTCCTGCCCTGCCATGCTAGCATTTCCACGACAGAAACCGTATATCATGTACATATCGGCATATTCGTTGAACGTAAAATTCATAATAAACAAACAGAACAACTAGTAAACACGAAAACCCGAAAACTGATTAAAACTATACAAATAAATACGAAAACTAAACAAAATTATTTAAATAAACACGAAAAATAAGCAAGTCGAATGAAATAGGTAGATTACATAAGTGTCAAAATTTGACAGTAGTAATGTATTTGACTAGAACAACATTAGGCTGCCTACTTATTGTTTTACAACGTTGTCAGATGTGTTTTTCGTCAAAATAAGTTAATAAACAAATATTAAAAACAAACTTTAAAATCAAAAAGAAAACTTTAACGAAAGGATAATAACAACAATTCTTCTTTCTTCTAAATTGTAGCTCTTTCTGTCAACAAATATCGAGTAGTAATGCTTATTTCAAGACTGAAAGTCCGAACTTTAGGAACCTCGTGCAAAGATATGGAGCATGGTACAACATTTTCGTATTAGGATTTTCGACTCCGAATTTAACGAAGAACATCGCCGCGTGTAGTGGGTCCGCCAATTTATACACGCCTTGTATAAATTAAGTCGAGTAAGTTTCGGGGACTTCAGAAACACTGCCTTCGTACTAGCTATTAAATCATTTACTCGTGGATAACATTCACGAATCGTTTGTGCTACAAGATTCAAAGCGTGGATTTTGCACGTTACCTGTAAGAGGTAGGCACTATGTTCTTTGAGAGATCGATCTAAAGACACAGTGTTTGCGGCACCATCAGTGACAAATATTTGCTTTGGTGAAATTTCAACTTTGTGCAATGACTTCAGCACCACCTTCAAAATCTCATTGGCAGTACACTTTTGAACTCGTCTGGAATCAAGTAACATAACAGGTGACAGTTGATGATATTCCATTATACGTACCATAATTTTAACCACTGATTGTTTTTTTTTGATCCGTCGTTTCATCCGCGCACAACCACAGTTTTTTATCTTTCAATTCCAATTTAATTCTGTTTTCAATATCTTTGCCGCCAGAAGATAGAAAATTTCGTAACGTTGTCCGACTTGGCAATTCGCACTTTGCGTATTTATTCCAAAAGGAGATAAATTCATAGCTGTGTAGTAGAGCAAACGGTATATTATATGCAATAAGAGTTCAACATAAATCAAAATAAAATATACGTTTTTCTGGCACACCCCTTTTTTTGTTGCCATGGGTTAAGCTGTTTACGTGTATTTCGCTATCTCTTCTCCTACGACGCATCAAAAATCTATTGCACACTACATTTTATTCTATATCCATCGTATTTTAGATCCGGAAAATTGTCAATGAGTTTACGCACTGTATTCCACATTGGACGGTTAAGCGAGCTCACCGATCGTGGCATATTTATACACGACACGACTGCATACTAATTTACAATTCAAGGTTCCCTTCATTCGCACGGCTAGCTGCCGATATCAAACCCGGTAACGGGGAAAATATCTCCGGCTATGTATGTGGCATCAATATATAGATAGATATAGATATAAAGACAATTTCTCTTTGATAACCCCACAGGGTGTTTTACGAATTCTTGTACAAATTCGTTTTAAAATTTTTACTTGATTTACATGTAAATAATGCAATTTAATAAATGGGATTAACAAATTCTTGATGTATGCGGAGCCCAACAGTATTTTATATTGAAAATGGCTATTTTAGCTAATAATATATTTTTTTAAGAATGTACTTTATGAAAAGCTTATATATATATAATAATAATAATAATAAAAAGTTTATTTACTTTTTCCTTTACATCCATAATACAACGAGAATAAACGATAAAGAAAATTAAATAATAATAAAAAAAAACAAATTCACAGCTAATAAGAAAAAAAAGTAGATGTAATTGTAATACAAGTAAACTTACAAAATAGTTGCATGCCTAATCTAATTTAATTCTAAAATTCTGTGATGGCGGAAAAATAAAATAAAAATGAAAATATGGAAATCACTGTAAGCTGGCGCAACACACGTTCAGAGAAGGACAATCCCTAATTGCTGATGATCAAATAAATAGTGGCGCAAGTGCCTTTTAAATGTAGGACATGGCAACTCCTTCAGGTTGCGAGGCAAAGCGTTATATATTTTATATATATTAAATGTAAACGAGCGCTCGAATAGTGACGTTTTATACAATGGTGTTTTATACAATGGCGGCGTAATCAATCCTTGCGATCTAATGTTAATGTGATGCACGTCCGTTCGGAAAGTTATTTTATTATAAAGGTATGATGGAACCCTGCTTATACTAATTGCGTGATACAGACAGGCAGCCCGTAGTACAGATCGATTTCTCATATTCAACCACTTACAGGAAGACAAAGTGTGCGAAATATGTTCATATTTCTTATGCCGTACGCAAACCGCAAACACGAATTTTGTGCTCTTTGAATTCTTTTTTTATCATTAACATCTACGCATGGACCATACACAGAGGAGCAATACATAAAAGGAGATAAAACTAAGGCGTTGTACAAAGACAATTTAGTACCTATGGACAGATAAGACCTATGCTGGTAGAGAAGTCTCAAATTTCCATACGCCTGTTTAATATAATTTGATACCTGCTTTCTATATCTGAACGTGGTGTCTATAAATAGCCCAAGGTTTTTGATTTCAGTCACTACATGCAAGATCTCACCAGCCATTGACAAACGAAAACTACGTGTCAACTCGTCGCAAGTCGGCACATTACCAAAAAACATAACACCGGATTTCGAGGAATTAACACGCAACGAATGAAGTGAAGACATATTGGAGATCACATCCAAATCGAATTCAACAACATTAAGAGCCTCTCTAAAGGAATGCTTTGGAAATTAATAGTACACCTGCGTATCATCCGCATACATATTGCTATGAATTGTGATGTTGTACTTTGCTAGTTCACAATTCACAACCAATCTGTCCAGCTTAGCGATTCAGTTGGTTTATTTACTAGATGAAACTGCTTTTCCCTCAGGGTTCCAATTGGAACACCTGGTTTTGCTCTTCTACAAATTTATATAGCGCCAGTACAAGAGTTCACACAAAGGTAAAAAGAAATCACAATAAAATTAAAATGAAATTTTATTACAAGAATAAAAAAAATTAAAAATCTTAATGAAGTATTAAGATAAATATTACATCATTAAACAATATTATTAAGGTAAAATTATTATATGAAAATGACCGTTACATATAATTAAACTTCCTTAGTGACAACCGAGCAAAATTAGATCTAATAAATTGCAAAGAAGTATTTTAATTTCTCCCACAACAAACAAAGTAAGCAACCAAATATGACAGCCCGAAACAAACTCTAACGCATGCGCAAGCCAAGCCAACAAAATTTATCGTTATAGAAATTTTTTTATATAGAAATTTTAAAAAACGTTCTTTGTCATCTAATTCATATAACAAAGCATAAAATATAAATCAATACATACAAGATAATAATATTAATGATAATAAGAATAATGTAATTAACTTACATATAAAAAATATATATTTTTTCTTTCGAGACACCTGAGTTAGAAAGCCACAATTTAAACAATTACGAGTTCTACACACTCGTAAATAAATCGGTATTGAAATCAAACACAAACACAATTAAATCAAATCACGAAGTTAATTAACTAAAGATAAAGAATTTATCTTCTCAAAAACACGACCTTCTAACTTCAGAATACATTAGTGTCTGCGGAAATATCCAAGTAACCGGCATACTACAAAAACTACTAAAAATTATTCAAGTTCAAGATAAAAATACATTCATAAATAATAAATAAATTTTCAAAATATTGCGGGGAAAAGTCTATAGCAATATGTATATTGCAAGATTTTACCGATTCAAAAAGGGCACTAGTATATATAGAAAAGAAAATTGGGCCCAAGATAGAGCCTTGAGGCACACCAGATGCCAGACCAACACGTTCAGACATCCGACCATCAACCCGAACCGATTGCGATCTGTCCCGCAAGAAACCACTTAATAATTTGATTACATCATCGGAGAGACACACATAATGGAACACAGCAGACAACAGATCATGATTCACGGTATCAAATGCTTTACTAAAATCTAATAGTATTAGAACGGAAGCGTAACCTCTATCACGTGCAGTCAATATGTCATCCGTAATCTTCAATAAAGCCGACTTACAACTGTGACCAGCCCTAAAACCCGACTGGTAAGATGGTAGAATGTTATGGGTGTTTATATGTTGTAGTAACTGTGCATTAAGCAGTTCCTCGAATATTTTAGACAACACGGAGAGCAAACTTATAGGCCTCAAATCAGCCATAGATTGCGGGTCAGACTTCTTTGGCACCGGTATCACAGTTGCTTGTTTCTATGCTAAGGGAAAAATACTTTGAAGAATACACGAGTTGATTATATGAACAATGTACTTCACGATTAAAGGAGAAGACATTTTTAACATATCAATACTCAAGCCATCAAACCCGCAGGATGAGGATGAGATACTAGAAATAATTCTAGACACTTGCACTTGGTCAGTTAACTGAAAATGAAAGCCATTCCCCATATTACTCTTTGTGTGTGTAGCATAGTATTCAACTAGATTGCTATCATCATGTGGATTCTCAGGAGTTGAAGTAATGAAATAACGATTAATTCTATTCGGATCTTGTAACTGCAATGGAAGATCCGCATGTCTGTTACTCCGGATGTTAAGCATCCGCAGTCCATTCCAAATTTTTTTAGAGTCTTTAGTTCTACTAAGAATACTGTAATACGCTTTCCTTTCGCGAATTATTGCTTGTTTAGTGTAATTTCTAAGTTGTTTATAATACTCCCAAGCGTGGAGAGTCTTGTTCTTCAAATACTTTGCCCTAGCCCTATCTCTCAGAGAAATCATAAGTTTTATTGTTTCAGTAATCCAAGGGCTTTTTTGTTTAGAAATCAAAACTGTCTTAACTGGACAGAGGAAATTAAAAACTTCAGTCAACCTAGAGGTAAAAATCTGAACCTTAATGTTAATATCCGCACATAAAGGATGTCGTCCAAATGTAGATTATGTAGATGTTGCTCAAGTACATTGCTGTCGAAATTACTAAAATCGCGATAAGTGACTGACTTAGGTTCCCAAACCTTACGAGTGGCGCTTATGTCGCAATACGTCAATTCATGGTCAGAGAAGCACACACCCGAACCAAGGACGAATGATGTGTCAGAAACAATTACCAAATCAATAAGTGATTCAGTCGTATTTGTAATACGGGTAGGTTCTGTAATAATGTGATGAAAACCCATAGTATCCAAAGTGTCCGACAAGGTAGTAGACAGTATGTTTTCCGGCTGGAATAAATTTATATTAAAGTCACCCAGGCAAAGCAATCGATCACACCGAGGCCATATATTGGAAAACGTAGTCTCTAGGTCATCCAAGAAAAAACTATAAGGCGTATCTTGTGGCCGATATACTACAACTACAGCAAATATATATATATATATATATATATATATATATATATATATATATATATATATACTACATACACAACATAATTTTGAATTAACTAAACAATTTAAGTAAAATTCAGGAAAAGATTTGTTTCCAATACAATTTCATTAATTTTTAATACTTTATTAGTCATTCTCTGTTCTCAATTACTATTCGAATCTTAATGCGGTATGAAATTGATAAGATTTATAAGTACACCAAGTTAATATAATTATTTCACACTTTTTTCATGATTTCGATTAATTCTTGCTTTGTTTTCCGTTTCTTCCGTGCAGCTGTGTTTGAAACCATGTACAAAGAATTCTTAATTGAATTGAGATTCCGCATATTTCCGTGTCAGGATAAGGACGTAATGTCTGCTAAGTAATCCTTCAACTAATATTTTTAAATTAATATCAAAAATACCTATCAATATCAATAATAGTTGAATATTTGTTATAATCCTAAATTGGTAATTAATCCGTTGTAGTTAATTATTGAGGCCGGCGATATACTTGCCAGTTTACAAATTGATCTATACAAGAATCCAAAAAACGATGACAAAACTGAATACCATATATACTCACGTTCATATGAAATCCACCACCCACTAAAATTCAAACCACAATTTTGAAACTTCGGTAAAATAATGCTTTATTATCAACTAAGAAACGATGAAAGTTTCTGCCAAAAAAACTCAATTATTATGTTTCCTGTATCATTGTTATCTCCAACTTTCAATATTTTCTTCCTACCAATTAATTAATTTCTGTCAACAAAATGTCAGTTTATTTGATTGTCAAACTGTCAACTAGACACTTTGTAATGCCCCCAGTGCGACGTCGTCGAAATTTTACCCATATTAATGATTTTGTTAGGGGCCGAATTATCGGTATGAAAGAGGCGGGTCTCTCATTCTGAGAGATTGGGAGAAGGCTGAATCGGGACCACACTACAGTTGCTCGGATATGGTCTTTATGGTCCGAAGAAGGTATTCAGAGGCGCCGTCCTGCTGGAAAACACCCCCGAAGAAGCAACGCACGTGAAGACCGACTTCTTAGGCGGATGGCTACCAGGGATCGATTTCAAACAACAAAGTCGATTGCTGTGGATTGGAGGAGAGCTTTGAACCGACACTTGTCGATGGCAACTGTTTACAAAAGAATTTCTTCCTTTGGGCTACATTCATACCGTCCTTACTTTCGGCTTCCATTAACACCTCCCCATAAAGCAGCCAGACTTGCATGGTGTCAAGAACGGCAAGGGTGGGTTCATCAATGGAATGCCATCGTCTTTAGTGATGAATTAAGGTTTTGTTTATGGGTGAATGATGGTCGTAGAAGGGTGCGGCGATATCGAGGAGAAAGACGGAATTTGGAGTTCGTTCAAAGACGACACACAGCCTTAACACCTGGGGTTATGGTTTGGGGGGCGATATGTGCTGGACGAAGGTCACCCCTTACGTTCATTCCAGGCACATTAAACCCATGTCGTTACATCGACAACGTTCTGGAACCGGTGTTAGTACCTACCTTTCACGCAGACGTTGCAGAATGCCACTTTCCAACAGGATAATGCAACACCCCATACTGCTGTGGTTACAAGAACATTCCTGGAGCAGGTTGGATTGCAGATTTTGCCCTGGCCTGCACGGTCACCGGACTTGTCGCCGATTGAACATGTCTGGGATATGATGGGTCGGCAACTAGAGCAACTACCCAGGCCTCCTGAGAATCTGGATGAACTTCGACACTATCTAGAGGTTACATGGAACGAGATACCCCAGGAGGACATCGACCACTTAATAGAGAGCATGGGAAGAAGAGTTAATGCATGCATAGCTACGCGTGGGGATGCAACCCACTACTAGCTTCTTCTTGAAAAATGTTAATGTTTGTTTTGCTTTTTTCAACTAAACTTTCATCGGTTCTTAGTTAATAATAAAGCATTATTTTACCGAAGTTTCAAAATTGTAGTCCATTTCTTATTGGGCGGTGTATTTCATATGAAAGTGAGTGTAAATTAAACTTCGATTAATTCGAAAAAATAAGCAACTTCCATTGCTGAGATGTTCGGTTTTAATGTTCGCTATCCCGGGTGTACCTCAATTTTTTAATAATAAAATGTTTACTAAGCTACCGCTGGTCTTGTAATTGATTTTAATCGGCGTCGCACTGGCGAAGCACAAACTGTCATCCCGCTATTTCTCTCCAACTCCGATGCCAATCCTGTCGATGTAGAGGTTTGCTTTTTTTGAATGCATACGTTACAAATCATGATGTTCATGTTCTGTTGTTTTGTTTTGTCAGCCATTACAGCTTATTTTCTAAGATTCTGCTTGATTGATATATTTTTTCTTAGTTGATTAATTGTCGATTGATTTACATTTAATTCGCCAACTTATTTTCCTAAGCAATAACACAGGCCTACAAAAAAAAAAATTTTTTTGGTGCATCTCTGTTTGTTTGAATTGTCGATAAAGTAGGTAATGTACAGTATATTGATATACGTCATTTTAACTCATCAGCTCTAGTTTACCTACTACCCTCATTGTGAATTGTTGTCGGTCTTGTTATGGTCTTGTTCGTAACTAGTCATTATTACAATATCATCGATAAAGTTTGTGTTACTATTTCATTATGGCTAGTACGTCCAGACGTTGTGTTAACGATCCTGATATATTTTGTTATGTTTGTGGTGAATATATATTGAAAAATCAGCGTAAATCGATTACAAACACAGTGCGTCGTTTGTATTTTGCTTACTTCGGTATTGAAATTCTACACCAAGATAAAGTGTGGGTGCCTCATAGTGTTTGTAAAATATGCGTTGAACATTTGCGACAATGGGAGAGAGGGAAACGTAAGTCTTTGAAGTTTGGAGTGCCTATGATATGGCGAGAACAAAAAGTCATTATGACGACTGTTACTTTTGCATGATTAATATAGTGGGCGTCAACAAAAACAATCGCCATACATGGAAATACCCCAATATTTCTTCTGTACAAAGACCTGTTCCTCATTCAGAAAATGTTCCAATACCAACTTTTCACCAGGTAGTGCAGCAATCTCAGGAGGATGAAACTGAAATACCTATTTCTTCCCAAGTAGATGATGACTTTCAGTACTGCGGAAAAACATCAGATCCTAAGCCATTTTCGCAGAATGAGCTTAGTGACCTCATCAGAGACTGAGATCTTTCGATGGAACGTGCTGAGTTACTAGCGTAAAGATTAAAAGAAAAAAAATTGTCTTTCCTCAGATGTTCGAGTGTCTACATATCGCACGAGAGAGGGAAAGTTATTGAAGTTTTTTTCATCTCATGAAAATTTTCTGTATTGCTGTAATGTGAGTGGTTTGCTGGCTTTCATGGGTTTAACGATCTATCAGCCCAATGAATGGCGTCTCTTTATTGACAGTAGTAAACGAAGTCTAAAAGCAGTTCTTCTACATAATGGAAATAAATATGCTCCCGTTCCAATTGCTCACTCAACATGTGTAAAAGAAGAATATGAGGTAATTTCAAATCTTTTACAAAAAATAAAATATATTGAAGTTAACTGGGTGATCTGCGTCGACTTGAAGATGGTTAATTTTTTATTGGGTCAACAGAGTGGTTATACTAAATACCCATGTTTTATTTGTCTCTGAGACAGTCGAGCTAAATCACGTCATTGGACTGCAAAAAATTGGCCTGTCAGAGATGCTCTTGTTGTTGGGGAAAGAAATGTTATAAATGACCCCTCAGTTTCAAGAGAAAAAAATCATTCTTCCGCCATTGCATATAAAATTAGGGCTAATGAAGCAATTTGTTAAGGCTCTCGATAGTAATGGTCAATTTTTCCAGTTTATTTCTCACAAATTTCCTGGTTTAAGTACTGAAAATCTAAAAGCAGGTATTTTTGATGGACCTCAAATACGTAAATTGATGAAAGACACAACTAATTTTGAGACTTGTATGAATGATGTGGAGAGGCTTGTCTGGCAATCTTTTGTAGCAGTTGCACAAAATTTCCTCGAAAATCATAAGGCTGACAACTATGTAGAACTAGTAGAGGAAATGCTGGTACGATTCAAAGATTTAGGCTGTAATATGAGTATAAAATTACACTATCTCAATAGTCATCTACATCATTTCCAACACAATTTAGGAGATCTAAGCGAAGAACAAGGGGAACGTTTCCACCAAGACCTAAAAACAATGGAGAATAGATACCAAGGAAGGTGGGACAGTGATATGATGGCTGACTATTGCTGGGGAATCATGCGAGATTGCCCGAGTCAGTTTCATTCTAGAAAATCACCCAAAAGACAATTTCTTGATGTTTAATGTCAATAAAATATATATTTTTTCGTGAATTGTGTTTATTTTTTCTCGGGAACTAGAGCTGACAGAAGAAAACGGGTAACATTTTTGATATCGCCATGTAAGACATAATTAAAATCGGGTCTAAAATCTCCAGCACCAAAATGGTTGTAGGCCAGTGTAATCTTTTAGTTTTTAATTCGATAAATTGTACTATAACCATATCTCATACAATTGTCACCAAACTAAGAACTAATTTAAATGTGTGAATATTCGTCTTTGAGGTTTAAAAGAAACATTGAATATTGTTATTGGTTATGGATAATAAGATTAGGAAATTCTACATATCATACAGTCACAGTATTTCTACCAAAAGAGGCTAACAGAAAAAATAGATATTATCGTTACAAAGTTACATCTTATATGCTAATACACTAATATTCAATATGGCGTCCAGTCTTAATTATTTTGAAAAATAGCGATTTTCCGTACCTCCGACTAAATTTTCCGCATAATTCGTAGGTAATGAGCGCCATATCTTCATATTGCGGGATTATTAGATTTTATATACTAATTTCTCGCGAAGTTTTTGCTTCATAAAGAGCAACCGAGAATTGCCGTTGAGTTATAAAGTGAGGTCATACATCACAAGGATGACGTAGAGTCTAACAACCCACAAAGCGTACTATATAAAAACTAAAAAAAAAAAGGAAGCTACCATTACAAATCAATCTCACGCCAATAAATAATATTTCAACAATTTTTATTGTGAATGCCTTGTTTCCACTCCGAAATTATTTGCAAAGTCCCTGTACATAGGTACATCTGCGAACAGACCGTATATATCTGTCAATGATTAAATTAATAATTTTATAATCTTTTACATGCCTGAGAAGCGAGTGGTGAAGGTCAGAGATCTCCTCCTTCTTACAATCAAAAATATACACAAACAAATAAGCAATTGCGATAGACTAATTAAAAATTAACGAACATATTGTTATAAAAAAATTGAAATTATTATATTTATTTATTAGGATTATATGTTCAATATCAAAGGTAGAAGATGTAATATGCAATATTGGCTGCAAAGGGTTAAAATTAATTATCAAACAGAAAAGAAAATAAGCTGCAGACTGCATTAAGCAAAATGGAAGATGGTATCCGAAGCGATAAAAGCGATAAATCACTAGCACAGTAACGTTTAAAACGTATCTTTGAAGGGATGAGTCCGGTTTCAGGCCCCAACATACGCCAATTCTCCGTTTAGGAAGCCGGCCACGAGGTCGACTTCTTAAATTTCAGCCATTTTGGACGCGCAGTTGTTGTTTGACAATCCTTTGAGTGAGTCGATGTCTTTGTGAAAGTGTGTCGTCGAGTGTTTTTGTGAAAATGGAAAAAATCGAGTATCGAGCCGTCGTTAAATATTTGTTTTTAAAAGGCAATACACCTACGCAAATTAAAGATGAGTTGGACGCTGTGTACGGGGACGCTGCACCATCATTTACTACGGTGAAATTTTGGGCAGCTGAGTTTAAACGTGGCCGTACCAGCTTGGCAAACGATGAGCGTTCGGGACGTCCAAAAACTGTAACCACTGACGATAACATCGCTAAAGTTCACCAAATGGTGCTAGACGACCGCCGAATTAAAGTAAGACAGATAGTCAATATGTCAAAAAAACGTGTTTGTCACATATTGCATCAAGGTTTTGGTATGAGAAAGCTGTCCACGTGTTTGGTATCGCACTTGCTAACGTTAGACCAAAAATGTGTTCGAATGAACATTTCCAACGCTCTGTTGACGCAGTTTAGGCGCAATAAATCAGAGTTTTGGCGTCGATTAATAACTGTAGATGAAACTTGGATACACCATTATACGCCTGAAACAGAAATACAATCAAAACAGTGGACTGCGAAGGGAGAATCGGCTCCAAAAAAGCAAAAACCATTTCTTCGGCTGGGAAAGTGATGGCGACTTGTTTTTTGGGATAGTAATGGAGTTATCTTAATCGATTGTCTTCAAACAGGAAAAGCCACTACAGGAGCATACTACTCATCATTACTTGACAAGCTGAAGGCAGAAATTGCAGAAAAGCGACCACATTTGCAGAAAAGAAATTGTTGTTTCGCCAAGACAATACGCCGTCTGACACCTCAGCGACTGCCATGGCGAAAATCCACGAATTACTTTTGAACTGCTTGACCACCCTCCTTACTCACCAGATCTAGCCCCAAGCGACTTCTTTTTGTTCCCTAATCCCAAAATTGCGCTCAGAGGACAGAAATTTTCGTCAAATGAGGAGGCCATCACCTTCGTAAACAATTATTTTGCAGAGAAACTTGCCGAATACTATTTGGACGGGTTGAAGAGATGGGAGCATCGCTGGGAGAAGTGTGTAGATTTACAAGGATACTACGAGCCTCGCCCCGTTTCAATTGGCACACCTACTAAAATTTTAAATTTTACTCAAAACATGTTTGAAAAACGGTTACTATCAATTTTTTTAACTGAAAAATAAAAGGATAACACTCTTAAACGTTCGACAATATATGTTAAATATGTACTTCAAATAAAATATATTAGATAAAAACAAAATTCACCAATTAACCATTTGTGTCTGATTTGTTCATGTATTCTTAACACATAAAAATTGGTAAAAATCAAGGTAGCTATGAAAGATATGTCAAAACTTCCATTAATTCATCGTTGGGTTATATTGTGGGCAGTAAATATTATTATACGCTGTAGTTATTGTAATTAAATAAACAATGGCAAGAGGTAAAGCAATTGATGAAGAAATTAGGTCAATAATTGTAAAACTATCAAATGAAGGGAATTCATATTCTGAAATCGGAAAATTGTTGGATATATCAAGGTACAGTGTTAGAAATGTAATAAAATTTTACAAGAAAAACAGTTCAGTGACCCCAAAACCCCGTAATACAAAGAAAAGCAAACTCGCTGATAACGACAGAAGAACTTTGAAACGAATAATAAAACTAAATAGGCGTTCTAATTATGGCCAGTTGAGTGTACTATGGAGTGATGCTGTAGGAAGACGTGTATCAAGATCCACATGTCACAGAGAAGCTAAGAAACTTGGATTTGGGTCGTACAAGGTGACACTTTTGAAATACTAATTTTGTTTTGTTAAATATCTTTTTCTCTAGGCCAAAGAAAAACCTTTATTGACCTCAACACAAAAGAAAAATAGATTGAAATGGGCCAGAGACCATAGTAATTGGGACTTGAAACAGTGGAACAAAATACATTGGAGTGATGAGTCTCGATTTGAAGTCTGTATAGGTGACAGTCGGAGTCGAGTCCTCCGTGAAAGACATGAGACATTTCATCCAGATTGTCTGAAACGAAAAGTAAAATTTCCAGCATCCGTTATGGTGTGGGGGTCGATGTCGGCAAAAGGTGTCGGGCAGTTATATTTTATAGATGGTATTGTCAATACCGATAAATATTTAACCATTCTTAAGGAATGTTTGTTACCCACGATGGAAGAAACTTTGAATTCGGGGGATGATTTTATATTCCAGCAGGACGGGGCTGCGTGTCATACGTCAAAAACAGCATTAAAATGGTTGAAGGACAATAATATTCCATTGTTAAAATGGGTCTCCAGCAGCCCTGACCTATCGCCCATAGAGACTCTATGGCATCAAATGAAAAAGGCCTTGCGCGCAGCTCCTGCAAGATCAGTGGGAGAATTGAAAACCAGGCTTCGAGAAATATGGCATGGATTCACGGCACAAGATTGCCAAGAACTTGTAAATACAATGCCCAGGAGAATCCATGCCGTTATCAAAGCTAAAGGCGATGTAGCGCAATGGTAAAGTTTCGTTAATGTTTGTCAAAGGTTGTTCGTCTGAAGTTTATTTATATATAATTATTATTATTATTGATTTTTTTTTTCGAAAGAAGTTGTAAACTAGTTTGTAATTGTTGGCAAAAAGGCTTGATGAAAAATAAAAAACTTTTAACATATTTATGAACAGGATTTCTTCTTCTAAAATGTTACTTATTAAAAATTTTAGAGGTGTGCCAATTGAAACGGGACGGGGCTCGTATGTAGAAAAATAAAAATAAATTTTAGGAAAAAATGTCTCGTATCTTTGTTAGGTCGGAAACATTTAAGACTACCCTCGTATCTATAAAATTACGTATATATTAATTTAAGCGTTAATTTATCATTCAGTGTATATTCAATGAAAACTTTTTATTTTGTCTAGTAATTGGTGTTTACTGTTCGGCAATAAATATTAGTATTATTATCATTGTTGCGTAGTTGCTTAATTGTACGTTTGTTTAAAGTAACGTTATATTTAGTCTTTAGTTGCTTTTGATATTCTCACTTTTTGTTGATCACTTTTTTGTTTTTCATCACATTAGTAAATTGGTGTTATTCTCAATTCTTTTCATTTAAAAAAAAATGTTTTTCTCATAATTTTTTACCTTTGCGATTGCATTTTCTTAATTAAAATATATTTACGTAGAAAACATTTAATTTTCACTTTTATTTTCTTTCAATCTATCGCCCCAACTGTACATCCAGCTATAAAGCTTCGAAAAAAAATTCAACTGAAGGCAATACAAACAAATTTTATCTTATTTGTTAATTTTCTTTAACATACATATTGCTATGAATAGTGAATTCGTAGTTGAATGAACCACTTCACCACAACACTGTCCAACTTTGATGCTCAATCGGTTAATTACTTTTATGAGACAGCATTCCTCTCCGGATTTCCAATAGGAAAACGTGGTAACAATACTCCTACAACAGTTAAAATGGGCGCCAGACTCAATAGTTCACGCAAAGGTAAAGAGAAAGTCACAATTCTCAAATAAGTCTTTAATTTAAAAAAAAATAAAAAAAAATTGATTCTTTAAGAAATTTAAAGAACTGTGTTTGACAATAACACATAGAGGTAAACAAAATTTGCTGGTAATGACCGCTAAACAAATTTAAATGTCCTCTAATGACTCGCGAACTAAATTACAAACTAATAAATTTTAAAGATGTTTTTATTCCTTCACCCCAGATAAGCAACCTCAAATATAAACAGAATAAAACTGTCAAACCGATATATCTAACACCTGCGTGATACCACAAGTATAAAAACCAACCTTGAACTATAAAACGTTCTAGAATTGAAACGTTAAAAAAAATTTACTTGAAACGGAAAAATATCTTTATCATTCATATATCTTAATTAATATCAATATATAGACATTCATACAATTAATATTACAATAAATGCATACTGTAAAGAAATAATATAATAAAAATTCAACTTACGAAAAAATATTCTTTCTATAACCTTGAGAACACGTTTAAGTAAGAGATTAATTAAATTCAAAATTACGAGTTACACAACCTCGTATAAATTCGGTAATGAATTCAAATAAGCACAACCACAATTAATTCAAAACAAAAACCGAAATTAATTCAAATAAAAGATAAAAAAGTTTTATCTTCCAATATAACAGGTGGGGCAAAAGTCCCGCTACCATTTTGATTGCCTATAACTTTGTTGAAAGTAAAGATAAGTAAGTTTGGTTTTCATAAAAAGTTTATTTGCTCTTTACATTTTTTTCGTTATGATTGGAAAATCATATCGGCTAAATGGTGACCGCGATTCGCTATGCAACTTTCGGTTCTTTTTAAGGCATTTTTCATGACATCCTGCAACATCTCAGGCTGAATTTCATCAATTTCTTGACGAATATTCTCTTTAAGAAGTTGAATCGTTTGGGGCTTATTAACATAAACTTTTGATTTTAAAAAACCCCATAAGAAAAAGTCAGGTGCAGCTAAATCCGGAGATCTGGCTGGCCATGCTAAATCGCCATTTCGCGAAATTAGTCTTCGTGGAAAACGTCATTCAATAATTGAATTGTTGAACGAGCTGTGTGTGCTGTGGCCCCATCCTGCTGAAACCACATTTCCTCTAGTCCTTGCTCTTCCATTTCAAGCACAAGAAAATTTCGAATCATGTTTTGGTACCGTTCAGCAGTAACAGTAACTCCAACACCTTCGTCAGTTTCAAAAAAATAGGGACCAATGATGTTTCCAGCATGAATACCACACCATACAGTTGTTTTTTGTGGATGCAATGACGTTTCATGAATTAATTGAGGATTCTGTGTCCCCAAAACCGACTGTTCTGTTTATTGACGTGGCCACTGAGAAGAAAATGGGCTTCATCGCTCATTATCAATTTAGACGAAAAATCTTCAATTTCATCAGACACCCTTAGGATTGCATTACTGTACTCAACTCGTTGATTATGATCTCTCGGTAGCAATTTATGGACTAATTGAATTTTGTACGGGAACATTTTCAAATCAGTTTTCACAATTCGCCTTAAACTGCGTGCAGACATGTGTAACTGGGAACCACGTCTCCGAATTGATGTTTCTGTAGACTCTGCAACACTATCGCGCACCAGAGCCACATTTTCAGCGTTACGAGATGTCCGCTGTCTTCCAGAACGAGGCCTGTCTGCTGTCGTACCGTACTGTCGAAAATTCGCATGTAAACGATAAATTGTGGTTTTGTGAGGCACTGGACGATTAGGATACTTTTGACGCAATTTCCGCTGAGTAGCAATAATGGAATGATTATTTTCAATAAATATTGTCACTATTTCTGCTCGTTCTTGTGGCGTATATTTATCCATATAATAAAATTTGGACGTCTACACAACACAATGGTTAAAGCTAAACTGAACTAAACGTCACATAACCAAGATGGCGCGCAATCAAAATGGTAGCGGGACTTTTGCCCCACCCGTTACAACACTCTCACTTAAGTAACTAGACGTGTCTAAGGATATATCATGGCCACACGGCGTACTACATCCTTAGTCAAAACTAAATCAAAATACAAACAATATTCATATTAATTCAAAAAACATACAGAGTCATCAAAAAATTATAATTTAATCATTAAATAATGTTTTTCAAAGTTTTCACTAAATGTTGCGGGGAAAAATCCACTGCAATATGTAACTTTTTGGTTTAATTAAAGATAAATATCAAAGACGACTAGGCGAGGTATGGCTATAAAATGACGAGATTGATGCTACTACAGACGAGCTACGCATGCGCCAAAGTCGTACCACCACCACTGTGTAGCATCAACCCTTCTCTTTTGATTGCCACCTCTCTCGTGTTTGTAGACATAATAGTCTGGTCGTGACCTTCATTTGTATAACATTAATTTTTTTTTTGTTTTGCCGAAAAGGTCATATGTGTTTTAGTAGAACAACGAACTATGGCAAAATTCATACGAGCTTGGAAAAACCACTACTGAGATTTATCTTTTACAAAAAAAGTATAATAGCAATGAATATTTATCACGTGCGCTGATATTTGCGTCTTTTAAGCATTTGCAAGATGGCCGAGAAAACGTTGAAGTTGACGCACGCCCGAGACGCTTTTCCACGACAAAAATGGTTAAAAATATGGAAGAAGCCAGTAATCTGCTCCGATCTGATCCGTCGGTTAAGTATTCGTGCGATTACTGAAACTGTAGGAATTGACAAGGCAAATTTTGCATAAAAATTTTTAAACATGCAAAAAATGTATACGAAAGTGATGCCGAAAATTCTCACAATCAAATAAAAAGAAGCTTGTGAGAACATTTAACACTTTTAGTTGCCATTGAAAATGACCAAAACTTCTTGGAAATATTGAAAACATGTGATAAATATTGGTTTTTCAGCTATGATCAAGGAACTAAGTGCCAATCAGTGCACTGGAAGAGACCCACTTCACCGAGAATTAAAAAAGCGCGAATTGAGCAAATAAAAATTCAAAACTGTGATGATTGCTTTTTTCGACATTCATGGAATTGTGTACTTTAACTAGATTCCTGAAGAGAATGAAGATTCCTGAACTGTTGAATCAGCATTATCACCTAGGGCTTCTTGCTCAACTCCGTGAGAATTGTAAGAAAAAGATATCATGAGTTCTTGATCAGGACAAGGCACGGGCGCACGCTTCATTATTTGCTAAGACGTTTCTAGCCAAGTATAGACTTAGTCACGATTTCAGACCGTTGAAGCTATGAAAGAAAAAACGGTGCGTGTTGTGAACGAGCTCACAAAAAATGACTTCCAGCACTGTTTTGCTTGCACAATGGCCAATTCGAATGGAGCGTTGTAGGGATAGAGGAGGGGTGTATGTTGAAGGGGATAATAATTAAATATTATAAATTAATAATAAGAAATTTGACAGCATCAGTCTCGTTATTTCAGAGCCACACCTCGTATTGAGTGAGCAACAAAAAAAGTTGTCAGAGTATGCCATGATTAAGTGATCTAATCTACATGTCGTACTATTAGTAATAGGTTAAATCGTAACTTGTCAATTTGACTTATGATTATTTACAAATGACACTTCGTCAATTCTCTAAGCTCAGACGTGACTTATATGTCTATCTCAGTCGTTCACGGCCTACCTAGGAAACAAATTTTGTGGCTCGCTTGATACATCAAACTTTAATATACCTACATCTAAACAGTTGCAGATCAATTACAACTCTACAAAGAATGTTAAGAAATTCACTTACGTTAGTTTTTTTCGTATTGATTTAACATATATATATATATATATATATATATATATATATATATATATATATATATATATATGTATATATATATATATATATATATATACACATAAAGCACCTTTAAGAAGCCCAAAATGGCATATTGTGCGGATCATATGAAGCCTACTTTGTTTTTGCGAAGCCCAAATCGGGCTTCCTAAAAACAAGCGTGTATAAAGCTTTATTGCAATAGATACTGCCATCTATCACGTTTTAAAAAATTTCATAGTGGCTCGTAAGTAGGTATAATATCGCAATTTATACGCCATTAGTTCACAGTAACGCACGGTAGGGAGCGTATGACTTCAAATGTATATACTTTTTATATGTTCGACGCCTTTTACGAGCCAAATTTGTGTCGCACAGCATAGGAAGCCCCTAAATCTGGCAACAACGTTTAGAAAATATATTAGGTACATACATATATCTAATAAAGATTTCAGAAATCTTAGAACTATAAGCTTTAATTTATTCTACCAAAGAAAGGGACAAAGAATTTCAAAAAAATATAACTTTGGAAGCACTGGAATTAATATTGGAGACTAATAATAATTTAATAAAAACATTAAGTAATTTTAAGCTTAACTAAAACAAATGATGAGAAAAATGCAAAAATATGTAGCTACTAGCTTATAACATTTTTGGATGCCATATTATTATAAAGATAAATAAGCAAATTAAGTTTTTATTTTTTTCTTGGTGGGAAAGGCTCATCTAATCAGAATTTGTTCTTTTTTTAAAAACTAAATATAAAAGTATTTAAACAAAGGTAAATTAAATTATAAGATTTAATCATTTTGAAAATAAATTTATTGAAAAATGTTTACATATTCTGAAAAACTTAAAAAATACAGCTTCTAAATCTTTCTATAAAGAAACTTTTATGTGGAAAAACAAGATATGCTAGACAAGGTATAAGAAGGTAATTCAGGTGCCTCTAAATGAATTATAAACTAGGGTTTTCACTCTCACCCAGTCTTTGTTAATCAAACTTTCTCTGTGTTTGTCGAGAAATTGATCACATTCGTGTTTTTTGGGCGTTAGCTTATTTTTTAAATGGAGTTGGAAGTATTTTAACACGAGTTTTTTCTCCTTATCTGACCATCGTAAGCGTCCAGATGCTTTTTTACTGGAACATTGTTTCTTAGTCAATTCAAATGCATTATGCTCTTCCAGCTTTTGTTCTTCACATAATCCTTTTTCATTGAGTTCCATTACTCTCATTTCTTCGGTTTGCAATCCCACCAACTGTTCTGTCGCTTTTTCTATTTCGTGATTTGTGTTATCGCCAACATTTTCATTTCGTGAAGTTTCGCTATCAGCCGTAACAGAACACACAAGCTTTTCTGAGAGGGGTCCTATATTCCCTACGTCTTCATTTTCTTCTTATATAGACGATATATATTTTTCATCAATTAAATCTTCACATTCAGAAAATAATTCCACGGAAGTTTCTTCTTGAATAGATGACTGTAACGAACTTATTTTTCCTAATTCTATTGTACCAGAATTAGGCAAAGTGCATGAGTCAGATAGGCTGACATTTTAATTTTGAAATTCAGAATTGTATAACAGCTGATAGTTGGTAGAGGTAGATTTCGCAGCAACACGCAACTGATCAGTAGCGATTTCAGCTGGAGTTGAAACTGTAGTAGGTGGTATTATATTTGAATCGATCGTATGGCGTAGGACAAACACTCTTGAAACACTAGGCATACTAGGTATATTATATCGTGAGATGTAGAAGCATGTAGTAAGGGTTTTTTCTGATGTTTCAAGACTAGCACGACTTGAAATTTCCTATATCTTCAGAAACAATTGCTAATTTATTTTCCATAGCCAATCTTAGCAAAAACTCATTGCGCGTCATTTTATTACACGCTCTTAATATATAATTCACTTTTTAAGTATGATAAAATTAATACTGATTGTACTCAATTCACTATCACACAAAATAAGAAACAAGTATGAACTGTTCAACAATTTTAAACGTTTTCAATATAAAATATTTTGCAGCTGATGTAACAATGCATTCTATTTTTTGTTTATATTTTATCGCAATAAAATTGCGCGTTATTTGGAAAAAAAAATTATAATAAAAGTAACCAGAACGCAAAGAAAATATAGTAAACATCATAGTCAAATCACAAAAAAGCTCATTCGTGTAATGAGCTTTTTTGTCTGCGTACGATTTTCTTAAAAGTTCTTCTCGCTCTTCCACGATACTGTGGGCGGGCTAAGAATGGTAGTCTGTTTCTATGAACCTATCTCGAAACCAAAAAATAGTAATGTTTCATTGTGGCAACATCGCTGGGCTTCGTAAAATCGGCAAAACATATAAGCATATACACTTGGGCTTCTAAAAGACCGTTACACATACCGGGACTCACAAGGCTTGACAAATCTATTCAAATTTTTATTTTACCTAAATTTACCCCTCTCGCTACGCTTGCCATTGTTGGTAATTATAATACTAGGAAATGCAAAAGATACAGCTTAATTTTTGAGTTTAATCCCGGGCTGCAGGAGATCTGCACTATATACCGGGCTGCGTATCATCCGCTAGGTAAGTATATATATATATAACATAGATATAATAAATTAAAATGTTCTTGTTTGAAAAGTTATATTATATTTGTTCGCTGATATAAAAAGTACGATAATGCAGATAAAACATTAAACAGAACAATTTTTCAAGGACGCCAAATAGTTATTTAAACAGAAAAAATATTTATGTAGGTCTCCATGTTTAATGTTTCTTTTATATGCACACATATGTATATATTTATGTATGTATATATCAATAGCTTGATCAACTTGATACGCCAGCGTACTAACGCAAGATAGAGCAAATAATAATATTTTTGAGCAGTAGATGTATGTACAGGGTGGCCCAAAATGACCGAAGGGGTTTTAATTCCTTATAACTTTTTTATTATCATTTTTTTTTGTTTTCAGTATTTTGTAAAGAAGACTTGGGGAATTTAAAATGGAACAGTACGGGGATGAAACCATCCAGGTCCAAGAAATACATTTTTATTACACATATAATGGCAGTTTAATAGCAAAAAATATTTTTTTAAAATAAATGACAAATGGCCATCACACTTTTCTAAAGATTCTTGAACTTGTGATTGCCTAGTCTTTAAATATCCCCATAGGAAAAAATCATGGCTGGTTCAATCTGGCGACCTTGGCGGTCAATTAAAATCACCATGTCCTAATACAAGTCGTTCAGGAGATATGCTTCTTAGAGCAGCAATGTAAATTAACGCAGAATGGCTTGTTGCTCCATCCTGCTCCATTGCTGGATCCATAAGTCGTTATTTTCAATCCTTAGTAGTTGCAATTCCGCAGGTCAAAAATACGAAGCATCTCCAAATACCGTTGAGAAGTTACAGTCACTGTATGGTCATCTTCTTCGAAAACATACGGGCTTATTATTCCAAATGCAGCCACGCCGCACCATTCAGTAACTTTTTCGGAATGCAGAGGTTGTTAGTGAATTTGTTGGGGTTGTTCAACAACTCAGTACCAAAAATTTGATTTATCCACATATCCCCAGATAAGTGTAAATGCGCCTCATCACACATCATTAAATGATTTAAAACATTTGGGTTAAGTAAATTAAGAATGTTCTACATTGCTATGAATTGTGATCTTGAAATTTGCTTATTCACAATTCACGACATACAAAAATAAAAAAAAAATTAAAAATCTTTATAAAGTATAAAGATTAATATTGTCTCATTTAACAATATTATAAAGGTAAAAATAACGCATGGAAATGACAGCTGCATGCGATCAAAAACCTTTGTGACAGCCGATCAAAATTAAAAATAATAAATTAGAAAGAAACTTTTTAATTTCTCCCAAGAGAAACAAAATCAAAATAAACAAGCTATTTGACAGACCGAAACAAACTCTAACGCATGTGCAACCACATGTAACAAAAAATGCCCTTGATATACCAACGTACTAAATTTTTACAGTTACAGAATTTTTTACTAGAAATTTTAAAAACCTTCCTTGCTATTTATATCAAATATCTAAGACTAAATCTCAATACGATAATAATAATACAATATTCAATTCATTCAAAATAATAATAAGATATCTTTTAATAATATATTACTTACGTAAAAAATATATTCAAGACACATGAGTAAGAAAGTGTAAAATATAACAATTACTAGATCAACAAACTCGTATAAAATATCGGTAATGAATTAACACAGCACCAACCACAATTAAATCAAAAATAACCCGAAGTTACTTAATAAAAAGATAAAGATTAATCTTTTTATCAACACGACTTTCTTATTTCACCTAACACTTGTGTCTGAGGATACAGCAAGCATGCAGGTTTCGCATAAAAAAATACAGTATTAAAAATCGTCCACAGCAGAACAAACGGCTTGCTCCAACTGCGCAAGTCAAATATTTTTAAAATATTTATGGGGAAAAGTCCACTGCAATATGTAATTGTATTCGTGCTGGTAAATCTTGCGGTAGAATTTTATGAACAATTCTAATTTTATATGGATTAAAAAACGGATGAACTTCTGAACGTTTTTCTGTTACAGCTTGCCATACTTGTTCTACGTTCTCTGGTGTACGCGCAGTTTTTACTGAACCGACATATTTATTTTGTATACTTCCATAATCATGGAACCTGGCAACCGACAAAATTGTGTTATGCGAAGGAATTCTACCACGCTTGGGAACATTATATTCACGCCGAAATTTCAATTAGAGACTCCAATGGTGATACGCCTTAACGAAAAAGCTGTGTTGATTCGCTGACCACGGATCCATGGCTACTGAACTGCATAAGATACGGAATCATTTAAGCCATTCTCTATAATCCCCAGTTTACGCATATTCGAACAGTGGCGTTTGCGCCACCCGTTATAACTTGAAAACTTTAATTACAATCAAACTGCACATTTACAAAGTGTTTAATAATTTACCTTAAAATAGTGAGAACTGTCTACTATTTTAAACAAGAAATAGTGATTAGATTAATAATATTTTCTTAAACATTCCTTAATTATATTTAATACCAACACGGATTTGAAAGTTGCCTATAAATCAGTATACGTTGACAAAATTTAATTGGACGCGTTCAAATCATTAGCTCAATTCAAAAATCCAGACAAATTAAAAGCTAAATTTAAATAATTTTTTGCTAATTTATTACACGCATAAATAAAAGTGACAGCCACTTGACAACAGTAAAATTTTATAATTGAGTTAAAACATATTTGAAAATTCGATGGTTATCTCCGAGGCAGTTTGTCTTTGAACGTAAAGTGCTGGTACAGTATACCAGTCAATTGCGAAAAAAATTTCTGTATCAAATGTTCACGCGTATTACGTAACATAACAAACTGAAACTAGTTAAATTCTACAAAAAAGTCCTCAATAGACACTCAAGTTACGCGGTTGTAATTGCAATATTCTAAATTAAATGCCAATGCTATTTCGTTTCAAACCCTCTTAGTTTGCGAATTTAACTGATGATCTTAATCTGTTGTCGTGGTATCTATATTTGTAATAAGATTGGATGCAAACATCTGCAACTTGCATTGCGAATATCAACTTTTCTATCTTTATATTCATCTACATACATACTACATGCATGTACTACGCGGCAGTACGCGGATCTCCAAGAATCGATTGACCTACTTTATATTTTCATCTTGAATTGAAGTAATACTCCATTTTATTACCTAGTATCTTATTACTGGGTTATTGTACTTATATATTTTATTATTTTGCTAACATATTTTTCCTTTATTTATTGCAAAAATTTGACGATTTATTGAAAATATTAGATTATGTAAATATGCTTACATACATACAGTAGGTAACAAAAGTATTCACACACTTTCAGAAATACAAAATAAATGTGAATAAAACTAATTAGGTTTATACATATTACTATAAGTTTTACTTGGTCTTGTTGAAGTATATAATTGTTGTGTGGGCTGTCACTCACACATATATCTCTCTATACTCTTAAATATCGTATGTGTGCCTCAGGGTTATTATCGGGTTCTAAGGAGCTAGGTCTAGCCTCCAATGTAAATTGAAAAAAAAATAATACAACAATATGTTAACTGTTAAAATTATTTTATTGTAAAATATCTTAAATATTTATAAATAATGTATTCTTAATCTGAATGTATTTTGCTGTTTTACTTAAACCTAATTACCATTATAAAATAGTCAGAAAGAACTGTATAGAACACATGTAGCTTCGAAGTCTCTTAGATTCTGATAGAATCTCTGAAAACACCACACTTGAGTGTCTCTCACAATGACAGAATATAAATGTCTCATTTATATTCTGTCATTTATATTTTATATCCTTGATAAAGGCGTCATTGCCGAAACATGTAGGGTTTTTTAAATATATATACTTTGAAGTAAAACAGACCTTTAATCGCCGACTGATTGAGTTTACTATATATATATATATATATATATATATATATATATATATATATATATAGACTATTAAGTATTATCGACCGTACTGTATAAGTAAAAATTTCATTAACGGGTGAGCGGTTGTCAAGTAAAAATAAAACTCCTTTATTCTACTCTATATTTCATAACGCCTTGGTTACTTCATCAGGAGTGTAATTCAGAGTTAAAATTTAGCAAATAACGGCACTAAACATATTAAAATTCGTAAAATTTATTAAATTATTAAATTCGTCTAATTTGATGTTTTAAATTTGACGAATTTTAACATGTTTAGTGCCGTTATTTGCTAAATTTTAACTCTGAATTACACTCCTGATGACGTAACCAAGGCGTTATGAAATATAGAGTGGAATAAAGGAGTTTTATTTTTACTTGACAGACCGCTCACCCGTTAATGAAATTTTTACTTATATATATATATATATATATATATATATATATATATATATATATATATATAACAATTGATAAATTATTGGAGTTTTTCGGCTTTTATATGAAATATTATAAATATCAAATTAATATGTATGTAATTGCAAAGTAAGTGGGGATGTAAACATTGCTGTCTACAAATTACAAAACAAATCATACGAAATATTTAATTTGAAAAATATTGTCTTATGTTGGGACTTGAACCCAAGGCTACAGTTTGCCGGACTGTCGCTTATACCACTCAGCCACAATAGACCTTGGTTCAAGCTATTTAGAAATGCATTATAAAGTAACAGTGTAAATGAATCAGATGTCAGTTATTCAATGTAGATGTCAAGTTGAAAGCAGAGGTCAGTTTTGAAAGCTGATGTCAGGTTTGATAGCAGATGTCAGTTAGTGAAAGCAAATGTCAGTTATTGAAAGCAGATGTCTGTTTTGGAAGCAGGTGTCTGTTATGAAAGCAAACGTCATATTTGAAAGCAGATGCCTAAGAAATTATCTAAACACTTGATCAATTGATAAATTCTAATTTGTCTTATGGTTCCACTCAAAAAATTATTCATTAAGATTTAGGATACCGGAAGGTTGCGGCAAAATGGACTCCAAAAGTAATGACCGATGAACAACAAGCGAATCGAGTGACAATCTGTCGACAGTGGAAATGGCAACTGCAACGTAATCCACAGTTTTTAAACAATATGTTGGTTTTATCATTACGACCCTGAATAAAAGCCTCAAAGTGTGCAATGGAAGCACAAAGGCAGTCCAAGGCCGCCGAAGGCGAATTATAATTATCTAAATTATCTCTATTAATTAACTATACATGAATATATTATTATGTTTTAAAATATAAAATCTTAGTTGTGTATATGTATATGAGTAATGCCTTTATACCAAAATCCCGGTCCAACGGTCACGTAGTAGCAAGAAAATGATGTTTCTATATTCGAGTCCGGCCCTGTCGCAGTTAAATATACGGACTTCCACCTCTAATTCATCAGTAATTCCCTTTACCTACGAATTATATCGTAGTATCGGTATTTGTCAGTACCATCACAAGTTTAAAGAAAAAAATATATATGTAAATAATTCCATACAAATAATTAAAAACCAGGTATCTATCGTATTGGACATGCTACATAAAGCTTTTTGTTTTATTACGATTTTTGTATTATTATAAATATGTCATTTTATTTTTAAAAAATTTACTATAATTTCATTAATTACAATGCCTTATAGGCTTGTCGACATATTCAACGTAAAAACTATTATTGATATCCACAAAAAAAATCGTAATATCAACACTCACAATTCTTATGAATAGAATTATGTTAGAATTATCGTCTAACCAATGTCTAGGAATTTCATCGATTTTTTTGTAGGTCAATGAATTACAGCTGCATTTTTTGGTAAATATAGAATAAACATATATATGGACCGAATTTACCTACATTTTTGTCCTAAAAAGAAAAAGTCTAACGTTTAAACTATTTAGTTTTAATCACATTTTAATTCATGGGACGGGTTTGTTGACATATTTGACGCAAGGGCTTATTATTGATATCCACAAAAAAACATATGTCCATCCGAGAATGTTTTGGTAGAAAGCAATAACGTTCACTCTCTATGAATACGGCCTTATTGTTGAAAGTAGGTATTGTCCCGAGTGTTATCGACTTTTTTGAACTTGATTACAGGTGTAGGTGTATTTCGATAAATATAGAATAAAGAAAGATATGGACCGACTTTAACTACATTTTGGCCCTAAAAATTTGGGTATTTTTGATTTATTTTTGAATTACAAATAAATTTCTTTTTTTATTTCCAGTTAGACATTTATACGTATTTTTCAGATTCGCGTAGCTTTGTCGCTATTCAGCGGTAACTCTGTATACACAGAAATGTAGTCTTCTTTGCAAAAAAAAAACATTTTAGGCATTTGTTTTATAATATTAAAAGTGTATGAATACTTATGTGGCCTGGTGTATGTATCTAAATTACATTAAATTCATTTAAACATGTGCACAGAAAATAAAAAAATTAAACGTTTTTTTTTTCCTTTACACTTACGTAATTAGTCGTTGATCCAAGCAAAAAGCAGAAAGGTTATCCAGTTGTTTAGAACACTGTATGCATTAAATAAAGAAGCATTGTATTTAATGTCACGTTTCTACGATTGTTACTGCATATAAATTCGATAAGTTTATATTTAATTTATCATTTGACAGTTTTAAATATAAGTATGGTATGTCTCGCGAAGAATATCTATGGATTAAGATGATGTACAGAATAAATCAATTTTTTTAGATATTAGTTTTACATTATAACGATTTTATTATAATCACTCTCGTTCTTTGAAATCCTATTTTAGTGGTTAATTTGGAAACTATACTAGTGTATATATGTATACAGTTAATCATCTGTATATTTTATGGAATTGATTTAATAAAGTGACAAAATTAAAGCAAGTTCATAAAACTATGAAAATTAATGAGACTTTGCTTAGTAAGGGTACCTTCATCAAGCCAAGCTCGATATTTACATGAATTATGTATACAAAGCGTCTATAAAGTATGGACACAAGCCCGTAGTAACGTTATTGTGCATTATTTGACAAAATGCAAAGACAGGTCTATTAATGTTTTTTTATTAGCTATATTTAGACGCTACCATTTTGTTTTTTCCGTCGACCTTGAATAAGTTATGACGTCATTGATAATTTTTTTAAATGTCAACCCCATTTTTTTTATAGATTTTGAAAGCTTTTAAAATTCTTTATTCGATGATGTAAAAATTTTGGTATGTTACATTAGAAAATTTTTGAGTAATTATTTTTCAACTTTCTGCCATTCCCAAAGTGAAAAGGTAATTTTTTTGACAGATTGTAAATAATCCGAATCACAACATTTTTATTTAATCCTAATTGTTGGTGTAAAGTGTTTTAATTATTCATTCTCTGAGATGCATTTATCTGAACAGGAACGCATTGAGGTGCTCATGATGATTAGGTTTGGTAATAGACGTCGAAATGTTAGGGAAGTCGCGGAGTTGTTTAATGAAACGCATCCTGAACTGAACCCTATCGGTTTTTCAACTGTCTTTGCAGTAAAATCGACAGAAAATTTTTGGAAAAAGGATTCGTTCGAGATAAACCAAAAAGTGGACGTCCATCAACGGCCCTAGACACTCAAGTTGACATTTTGTTAACAGTTCAAGAACGTCCTCACACAAGCACATGGCAACTTAGTCGAGAATGTGACGTAGCAAGGGGTAGAGTCGGGAAACTTTTGCATAAATTAAAGTATCATCCCCATAAAATGAATTTAGTTCAAGAGCTGTCTGCGGACGATTTTGATCGGCGTTTGGAATATTGTGAACGGTTGACGCAAATTTGTGATAATGACCCTCTATTTCTCTTCAACATTTTGTTTTCTGACGAAGCTCTTTCACATTGAATAGCACTGTGAACAGACAAAATTGCCGATTTTGGTCGACTGAAAATCCTCATTGGATGCAAGAGACTGTTACGCATACAAATACACTTTCCTGCATACGGCCTATGTAAGTGCAAGTTTTCTCTATTATTTCTCTTAAAACCCTCGTAGCTTTAACATTTAAATAAATTTCTACTAATGATTTTTAATTTGCTTCAAACTCCATTTATCGAACAGTTTAGACCCTTCAACTACAATATTCTCAACCCATTTCATTCGTTCTATTCATCTTGAAAGCCTTTGTATATTAGCAAGCGGTCATCTTCTTAAATTCCCTATCCGAAATGCTCGCAAGATTTTCACTGCTAACTCGCTAAAAGTCACACCGAATTTCAAACCAATTATGTAGGAATTTTTGCTTTGAAATATAGATCTTCTAGACGCATCTGTTTTGTTAAATATTGCCTTTCTATAATTAATTCTAGTTTAATTTTTAATTACAACGCTTATTGCGCCATCTCCTTTTCGTTGTTCGCCCTCTGCGACAGGAAACTCACTTGCCGACTCCTATTAGAAACTTTCGTCTCTGGACATTAAATTATATAACGTTTTAAGTTTGGTTTGACACTTTTGCGAATTGAAATCATCCTCGAGATTTTGAAAACTATATCCTCTTCTTTCTTTACTTCCGGCAATTACGATGACGTGTATCCGGCATTTTACTTCTATATCGATACGGCAGCCATTGAGACTTAAGCTTCATAAGCGCTGTGTCGTGTTTGTGTCACGTGTTATTTAAAACTAGATTTCTGCGGTGAGTTTTTGAAATCCCCTTAATAATTTTTACCATATCGCATTTTGAACTTTCAGGATTCTTATAAACGTTTTATAAAACGAGGTTTTCTCTGAATTTCTGAGAAATATTTGGATATCTATTGTGAAGCGTAAGGCGTCTCACCGGTAAATTTAACCTGTGTTTTGGGGCATAATTTTGCTGATCGAAATACTTCGACGCAGTTCTGAAACTCCCTAAAGCCGTCCGCAACCTGTGAATTTTGGGGCACATTTATTCTGCAAGACCTTTTTGGATTAGGAGAAAGGGACGCGGTTCATCCATATTGGATTCCCGTAATGGCGTCGCTGTGAAACCTGCTCGTGAATAAAAGAATTGACTTGCCCTAGTAAGCGATATATTGTACTTGGAAGGAACGAATTCTGTTATTGTATCCTAGAAAAAGTAGGTGTTGCCTTTTAATTCTTGCAGTCCTAAACTTATAGAAGATCATTTAAATATCGAATAGTGTTTAGTATTTTCTAAATTAATATTATAATCAAGCTGTTACTCTCCTTAAGAGACGCACACCTTGTGTGTTAGTTCAAACTGTTAATTCAGTTTATTTAGAAGGGTTCTTTTCCCTATTTCAAGTTTGTTTTACTGTGTCATTCGAGTCTGATTTTGTAATAAACCCGTTGATAGTCATAAATATCCCCGGGTACTGGTACAGAAACTTAATATTAGCTTCAGAAGACCGACAGCTTCACTGTTTGTCACCTGTTTAGATTTAGTGTCATTTTCGAGGTCAGATCCTTCAGATCGGTCCCTTAATTGTTTGTTTCGATACCTGAAAATCGAAGAACTTTCTGTAGTTCAATGTAGTTATTTTGTTATTAACTGTACAGAATCTAGATTACGTATACGGAATTGGTATTCTAATAATTACTTTTGTTAATTAATTTCCTACAGGTTTTTCTGTTTTAAATTATATTAAATATTTGCACACCTGATATACAGGGGGTACTCCAAAAGTTCTGCCAGGAATATTAGATCTCATAATTTTGTAACTTTTCTTACCTTTATTATTTTGCTGTAATTAAGGCATAACTTTGATTACTTTCATGAGGTAACCTTCCGTTTCGCTTGTGATTTTGCCATTCTTGTAATTGTTCGCGTTGACGTCTATTGAGACTTCTTTTGATAACTCGTTCGTGGTTTCAAGATTTTATTAACCTGACGAGACAATTTTGGAATAACCCCTCTCGCCTCCCGGTTCAAATATACAGGGGGAGAGAGTTGCTAACTTTTTCCGTACTCAGTATTATTAACTCAAATTTCAAGTTGCTATCACTTTTTTTTTTGGTTGATCAGGGCTTCACCTTTTATTGCTTCGAAACATTTTAAGTGTCTGTTACTATATTAGTTTAGCGTTTTGACTTTGAATTTTGATGTACGACTGTGTCTAGTTTTATATTTTGTGAGAATTGACAACGCCGAATTGTGGATTGATGTTGGCCCATTTGTAGCCTTTAATAAATTGTAGAATTGTTGAATGTGTCTTGTTCCCTACCCTTCCACTAGTTTTATGAGTATAACAAAGTTTCTTGCTCTGCAACGAGTGATAAGAGTCTGACCCTCTGGTGTTAGTTGGAGCTACCAGGTCCCGCCTGCTCCCGTTATAGCTGAATCTCTGCAGGTGGATATAACGGTGGCGTCCATTTTCCAACTCGCGGCCTTGAATCCGCGACGTTCCCCGAAACAAGAGAGTTAGCCGGCAGAGACCTTCCTGGGGACATAACATCAACAGGTAGGTTCAGACCAGAGAGGATCAGCGAGCGTTCACTCCTTATCACTCGTCACACTTTTAATTTTACGCCGCGTTGGTGGCAAGACACATACCCAATACCCGCCGATCGCATTGTGGGACCGTTTTTCTTTGATAAAAACTTGATTGGGGAACTATACTCGAATTTTTTGAGGAACGAATTGGTACCCGTTTAAGCGGTTATTTTTCCAAATAATGAGGATCCACATTTGCCAGAACGTAGAATTTGTTGCTCCTCTGCACTATACGCTACCAGTAAGGCAATACTTCAATAATACATTTCCTAACAGATGGATTGGAAGAAGAGGGGCAATTGAATGACCAGCTAGATCGCTAGATTTAACCCCGTCGGACTTGTTTTTGTGGGTTTACTTAAAATCAAAAGTCTATGCGACACGACCGTAAGATTTGGCCGTTTTACGACAGCGAATAATCTACGAAACCAGACTAATCACTGCCGAAATATTATAGAATGTGCGCAATGGAATTTATCAGGATTTTCTCAACAAAATGAAGGAAAACATTTTGAGCATTTGTTGTAAATTTGATAATGAAAATGTCAAAAATAAAATTAGAACACAATTTACTCAAAAATTTTCTAATGTAACATACCAAAATTTTTACATCATCGAATAAAGAATTGTAAAAGCTTTCAAAATCTATAAAAAAAGAAATGGGGTTGACATTTAGAAAAAAATTATCAATGATGTCATTCAAGGTCGACGGAAAAAACAAAATGGTAGCATCTAAATATAGCTAATAAAAAACATTAATCGATATATCTTTGCATTTTGTCAAATAATGCACAATAACGTTACTACGGCCTTGTGTCCATACTTTTTGGACGCACTGCCTACAGCGGCTCAATAAAGTATTCGAAAATCTCACATTTGTTACATATAAACACAATAAAAAAATCGAAGAAGAAAATATATATACAAACATAAAAAGAGCATTACATCATATTTTAACTAAAATTTTAGCTTATAAATAATTTATTAGACTGAATTTTTTAAATCTAGCTCAACAAAGTCTTTGAACATGTAAACGTACAAGAAAATTAAATATTAACTTAAATTCTTCTTCTTCTTATTTCTCTTTCCTTAAGACTTAGTCTTCTTTCTTCTACTATTTTCAATTTTGTTCAGCCTCTTGGGAAGCAGATGTCCAGCTCTCGCACCATCTCTTGGGAGGTCGGCCTGGAGGTCTCATTGAGTTCGGTTTTTCGTTCTTTGACCATTTTGCCCATCGATCCCCCGTCATTCGGTCGACGTGGTCTCGCCAGTATCTTTGTCTATTTCTCGTGAATTGCACCACGTCTTGAATTTTAAGGTCTGTTCGTATATCCCTGCTTCTTACATGATCTCTCAAGCTTACTCCTCTGATATTCCTTAAGGTTCTCATCTCCGTTGCTCTCATCATGCTCTTCGTTTTTGTTGTGTCCGCTCGGGTTTCCACTGCGTATGTAATCACCGGTCTTATGGCTGTTTTATATATGCTGACTTTACTTTCGGTGGACATGTATTTATTCCTCCATATGAGGTCCCTTAGGTAGCCAGAAATTGAGGCTTGAGGCTTTATTCATTTGTGTTCTGACTTCCTGTTGTAAGTTTTTGGAGCTTGTTATCTCGACTCCCAGGTACGTGCATCGCATACATTGTCGGATGGGTTTGTCATCTACAGCCAGTTTACATCTAGTGGGTTCTAGTAACTTAAATTAAATATATTTATTGTTGACGATCATTCCTATCTAAGACACTTCTTAGCCTTTTTGGCATTAAATTATTTGCTCCCAAGGTTTTTGAAAACAACATTTTAGGTCCTCTTTGTTTAATTTTTGTTTGTAGTTCTGTCCAGAATATGCCCAAGGTTTTCAATAACATTTATTCTGAACTTTGAGATAAGGTAGCACTCGAAGTACTTTATATAACAACCACTCCTTAACTAAAAGGACGGCATGTTTAAAATCGTTGTCATGTAATAAGATATAGTCGTTTCGAATGTTCAATTTTATATGCTTTGAGACATTTCTTATAGTAAAATGCTTAAATTGTCTCTAGTATTCAAACTACCTTGAACAAAATGTAATATAACATGTATATAAAATGTAATTGAACAGCACTTACAATTACATCAGTCGAATATATTATATTCGACTGACATTACAAATTATCTTGATCGCTCGTTACTTCCTCAAATCACCACATGACCAGCAACTTTTTCAACGTGCTCTTTCTGCAATTCCGTGTTAGGTTTGCGTCAAACAATATGGAACGACCAGTACATTTACTTTTAGTCAATTTACCAGTATTTAAAAACCGTTCGATTATTCTAACCCTGTGATGTGAAAAGTAACGATATTCAATTCAATTTATTCTTCTGGATACATTTTGTTAAATTGATTGTAAGTCGTCTGCTTGGAATTTTGTAAGCCGCTTCCAAAATAGGCCAATACAATAAATGTATATTAAGGACTATTTTGACAGTCAAAACCACAAATTGTTGTATGTATTTATTTACTTGTTTTAATTTTACTTTGTTAAATTTTTGATAAATTAAAATTTTAAAATCATACATCCCAGCATAAAGTTACAGAATTGTTGTCAGCTCAAGAAAAAAAATTCAATGATTTATAATAATATAAGATATGAATATTCATTCCACAGACTAATTGAATTTGTTTTATATAGTAAATTGAGGAATTCAAATATAAATTGCAAAAGAAATGCTGTGGTATAAGCGATAAATTTGACCAAAGAAGCTATCTGCCAAGAATAGAGAATTTTTTTAATTAACCTGTGTAAATAAACTACTCAAAACTGAATAGGGAATTAGATCTTTTTTTAACAGATCTAATTAATTCGATTAAATTTAACGTATTTTCTCAAACTATAGATAAATTAGAAGGCCCACAGTCGTTTGTGGACATTTTATTTGGTAAATGTCTTTTCTGTGTGATAAAATATTGAATCTTGTATTTTAACCTTAAATTAATTTAGAATACAAAATTATAAAAATCGCATTTTTTGACAAGTATTATTCATTTTAAACGTCATTTCACATTTTCACGATGCCAAGACGTCATTTAAATAAAGAAACTTTTGATTTAATTGCGTTATTGCATCAGCGAGGGCAATCTGGAGCAGAAATTGCCGCAATTTTTAATGTGTCTCCAAGTGTTGTTAGTAGGGCTCTAACAATATTCCAACAGGTAGGATCTGCAAGGAGAAGACCCGGTAGTGGATCTGAGAGGAAAACAAATCAGAGACAAGACCGCTACATACGAATTCAGACAAGGATGAATCCGTTTAGAAGTGCTGTATGGTTGCAAACACAGTTACGTGCCGCCACTGGAGTTAGAGTTTCGGATCAAACCATCAGAAACCGTCTGAGGGAAATGGATCTTCATAGCTGCAGGCCTGTGAGACGCCCAAAATTAACTAATGCCAATAGAATGGCTTGAAGAACTTGGGTTAACCAACGACTAGCAGAAAATTTTCAATGGGAGCATGGTTTATACACCGATGAATCCAGATTCTGCTTATTTAGTGATAATCGCAGAGTAAGGGTCTGGAGAACTCAAGGAGACCGTTATAGACGCGAGTTTACAAAAGCTGTGGTAATTTTTGGCGGCGGTGGTATCATGGTGGGCGGGCATTAGTTTGAATGGACGTACGAACCTCCATCTCTTTGAAAACAATGTCAATGGACACATATACAGAGATGACATTATTCAGCAATATGTGGCCAACTTTCGTGGGGCTGTGGATGAAAACATGGTTTTTATTGATGATAATGCAAGACCTCATCGTGCACAAATTGTAATGCAAGCAATAAATGACCTCCATATTAACCATCTACCTTTACCACCAACGTCTCCCGACTTGAATCCAATTGAGCACATTTGGGACAAACTTCAAGAACAGCTCAACGAACATAATCCACCCCCAGTTAACGTGCAACACTTGCGGGAAATTTTACCGCTGTGTTGGAGAAGAGTGTCACAAGAACACATTAATAATTGCATTATGAGTATGCTCCGAAGATGTACAGCTGTGAGAGATGTCCGTGGCCATTATATACGATTTTAGAATTAATTGTTACAGAAAAATGTTTATTTTAGCTATTGTTAAAATGTTGCTTATTTCAATTTTGATAATTTCTTAGTAATCTAACGATTTTTCTGAATAAATATACTTGAAAATTTTAAATTGTTGTGTACAATTATGTATCTAATATAATACACTACAAATATTTACCCATACTATCTAAAAAATACAAAAAAGTAAAAATTCCTTATTCATTTTTGAGTAGTTTATGTGTAAATATTTTCCAATGTGACAACTCATGAGTCATTCAAAATTAAAATACAAATCATATATGCTACGTATCTATAATAAAGCCGAAATACTTGACTCTTTGACCCTTTTCTAGTAAATATATGTTAATAAAGAATATCAACAAAAATGCCGTCATTTTCAGCAAGTCAAAAATACGTGCGTTGATACTTTCGTCAGCGACCGATCATTTATGTATAAATTCATATTATACGTTTCGTTTAAGATGTCATAATTAATATGTGAATCTTAGCTATTTTAAGAGTTTAAATTTTGTTTAAATTAAATAAATTGTAGATAACCAAGACAATATAATAATAATATATTTTTCCTTATTGTTCTTAGTCTTAGGCCTCATCTACCTTTTTAGGTGTAAGGTTGAGTCTCATGTTTTTGTCTTCACCGTTCTAGAGAATGGTTCTGTCAGATCTTGTACTCCAACCCATGCCATTTCTTTTTGTCTAATTATGTCGATTAATCTGATTCTTGGTCTTTCTTTCTTATTTCTCCCAACATTCGCGTTTGGAACACTCGTTATGTAAATCCAGTCATCTGGCATTCAAAACATGTCCGGACAATCTGAGTAGTCCTTCTATAAATTTTCTTTTAATTGATCTATTTGTAGATTTCCTCTAAATGCTTCATTTCTTATTATCTAATCTTTTACATTATAATATACATATATACAAGTGTTCCGTATCGTTATGTTCAAATTTTAGGAGTGTAAAGTAGACTTCATTCCAAGTAACAAAAACGCAAAACTTGTATATCCATTTTTATTTGTATCAAAGTTACAGATCTATGAATGTGATTGTCAGATCATGAAAAAAAATGTAATCCTAAAGTCAATAAAAACTGATTTTATTTAAAAAAGTTCAATTAATAATATTTTCGAAATGTCCACCTCCTTGTTGAATGCAGGCTTGTGCCCGTAAGCCAACACAAGAAGTACTTATCCGAATTTCATACTTACTTTGTCGGATTTGCTCGGCAGCCAGGTGAATACGATCCAACAACTCTTCTCTTGTGTTCGAAACTTGCGCATAGACTAAATTTTTCATGTACTCCCATAAATAAAAGTCAAGGGGATTAAGAACGGGTGATCTGGGTGACCATGCAACAGGACCACCTCGACCAATCCATCTTGGATAATTGACGTTAACCCAATTTCGGACATCAATTCCGAAATGTGGTGGTGCTCCATCCATGTGAAACCACATGTCTCCGTCGAACATTCAGTGGGACATCCTCTAAAAGACCTAGCAGGAAGAACGACAGGACCAATCAACAAGTCATCAAATTCATGTTGAAATTTAGATGGGCGTATAGCTATGGGATTTTCTGTTGACCACCTGTGCAGGTTTCTCAGATTTGTAACACCACCTTTAGTGAACGTAGATTCATCTGTCCAGAGGACCGTTCCGCAGAAATTAAATGAAGCCGTGACTGTCTTAATATCCAGGTAGAATAAACTAGATGAGCATAGTGGTCTGCCTCAAGCAAACTGTCCCCTGCGATAGTGATATGGATATAAGCCCTCACGTTTTAAAATTCGCCAAACTGTCGTTCGTGGCACTCCTAGTTGTCTAGCGATTCGCCGTACACCGAGAGTTAGATCCCTTGTAACAATAGCCACTGCTTCTTCCTCTAAATCTGCTGGCAAATTTACTCCTCGGTCGAAAAGATAATTACGCAGTCCGCATTGCCGAAATTGTCTGTGTACTTCCAGAAACGTTCTGTAATGAGACTAATGAGGAATGCGCCTATCGGGAAACCGATGTCGGTATTCGATAACTGCTTGACGTGAACTGCCGTTACAGTGGCCATACACAAAATGCATGTCCGCATGCTCTTGAGAAGAAAATCGGTAAGGCATTTTGAATAAAGAAAACGTGTCCACTCACTAATAAGCTGTTGTATGAACTGAAGCGTAATGTAATCCCTTTATTAAAAAATGCAACGCTAACAGTCATCTGAACATTTGTTTATTGTATGATATTCATGGTTCAGCACTTACGAAATAAGTAAGAACCTTCTTTATCATAAATCAATTTCCAGTACTCTTTTTTGTAGATGTCCAAGGAATTACTGTATGCACAACGACACGTGATTATTTATTTTAGGATATTTTATTATGCGACGTTAACAATCACAGGCCTGTTATTGAATCGTATAACTTTATTTGAATAAAATCAGTTTGTATTGACTTTAGGATTACATTTTTTCATGATCTGACAATCACATTCATAGATCTGTAACTTTGAAACAAATAAAAATGGATATACCAGTTTTGCGTTTTTGTTACTTGAAATGAAGTCTATTTTACACTCCTAAAATTTGAGCATAACGATACGTAATGTATATGTAATTTAAGCAGTATATACTATAACTTAATTGTGTAACGATCTACAATTTACCATCATAATATATTTTTTTGTTTTATAATTATATATTTTATTTAAATATCAATTACATTTAAATATCATATACATTTGCTTATCCTGCTGACTGTTCCGTGTTTTGATTCCTGTCTAGTTGTCCGAGTAGGTTTTCGTGGTTTTCCTTCTCGTTTAAGGCGAATGCCGAAAACTTTGCATCTTAAGACGCTCCACGGGCGCATACATAATAATAACTCATGTCTTGCTTTTCCCTGTTTTTCTCTGTTTTTGATTTGTGCTGATGTGGTCCTCTACTGGGTTGTAGCCTAGCATATGCGCTACCAAACTCTAGGGGGGTCTGCCCGATGGGTAGACAGGTGCCATTCCGCCTTTCTAGCATGAGAGAGGAACCAAGCTACGCGGCGCAAAACACGGCGCCGCGCAATTCACACACCACTAGGACCGGTCCTGGGCGGCAACCTGGCTAGGCTGCCGTTAACAGCACACACACGTCCGACGTGTGTGCAGTGCCCCCGCATGGCGGAAAATGTTAAGATGGGACAAAGTGTGACCGTCGTCGACCGAAGTAGCCGCTAAGGGTGTTCCCTCGGTTGGCGATGAGCAACCCCGTGGCGCTTCGCTGGTCTGCGCCTTGCCTCGATGGGGCGGGGGTCGGGCCGTCGAAGTACTGCACGGAAAAGTAAAAAAGTTGCCGGGAAAGGGCAGGCGGCCCTGCACAACGGCTGGTTATCCGATCTCTCTAAATTTACGCGACCGGTTACTAAACAAACGCACGAGCGCGCCAACATACAAAACCCTACACTTACGCGGGCACACAAACACAAAACCACACACCCAGAGAGAGACGCAAGCTGCCAACAGCAACCAACACACAAGTTCATACCCAGAAAGAGACACAAGCTGCTAGCAGCGGACAACACACATGTTCACACCTTGCTATCTGTTTTTGGAATACTAAGGCATGATTTATTATTATGCAATTGGAATGTATCTTTGAATAATTTTATCCATAGCAACTCAATTATTTGACATTTATATACTGTCATTTATACTTTATATCCTTGATAAAGGCATCCTTGCCGAAACATGTAGGGTTGTTTTAAATATATATACTTTGAAGTAAACCAGACCTTTAATCGCCAACTGATTGAATTTACCATATCATACCAAGGTCACGAAAATATTATGTATATGTATATGTAAATATGTGTATATAACTTAAAAGAATTATCGACTGTACTATATTGTTAATAATATATTAAAAACGGATAAGTCAATTAAAATTCATTTATTTTTTTGTCTCTATATTTCAGAACGAGTTTGTTGCTTCTTCAGGAGATAAGAATGTAGAGTTAAAAAATGAAAGTGACGTACACAAATATATTAAAATTGATTAAATTTTTTAAATGTCTGTGTGCGTGCGGTCGATAATTATATATATATATATATATATATATATATTGAGGTAGGTCAAGCCTACACATAGGAAAGCCTTAGTTTATAAAATACAGATCGTTAACATTTATATGTAAATATTAGAAAATAAGAAAATATTGGAACTGAATTCTTCATATGTCACATCAATAAAGTTGATTTCGCGTTTTTAATTGTTCAAAATTAATTCTCATATTTATATATTTTTATCTTTTCATTTGCCTTAGTCATTTTATTTCTATATTTTGTATTTCCGAAGATATTTCAACTTAATTGATTATTAATAAATGACACGAATTATTTTAGAGAAAACTGTACTTATTTGAAATAACTACAGCGGGATATATCCCAACCATTAATTAGCATAATATAAAATTATTAACATTAACATGACAATTATTTATTTACTAAAATAAAATATGTAATTTTTATTAAGCATATATGTAATTTGAGTGATTAAATTATCATTTTCATTAAATTAAGCAGCGAGATTATATTAATACATACAAATTAGACGAATAAGAAGCTAGCATTCGGAGCAAACGAGAGTTAGCGTCACTAGGTAAAAAATTCCAAAAAACACCTCGACGTATTTAAGTGCCTCTCTGGAAATAAAAAAGAAAAATCAAAAATTAAATTAGAAAACCTATACAACGAACCTAGTAAAACATTACCTGTTTATCCAGCTCCTGTTTGACGCATTTTGCGTGCCCAGACCTCAACCAGTGCCGCATAAACCGAAAATTCCATTTCACCGGGAATAGCATGCCGCTAGATAGAAGCTAATAGGTGACGCCGTCCGAGAAACCGCATAAATCTGTATCCTGCCTTTTCGAATACACAGAAGACTCCAGACTCATCCATTCCCGTCTATTTTTACATAAGTATTATTCCAATCTCCTACAAATTTTGAAAATGTTGAATTAATTCATTTCACAAAATATAACCTCTATTAAAGATTTCTTGAATAGATAAACCTTATGGGTACATTTAGTATTTGTAGTATTTAATTTAAAGTTTGAAGAATACAGTTCCCTGTTTACAATTATTCAATTTTAATGGTAACATTTATGTATTTCGCTTATTTAAAGTCACTTTCATTTATTCTATATGTTTAACCTTGAATTTATTTTATGTTGATATTATCACGTGACATGATTCATTTTGATTTAGACTAATTTTATAATATCGATCACTTACCTGTTATTTAACACTTTCATTAAAGCCTTTACATTATTCTTTAACTCACTCGTTTCATTTAGTAGAATTTGCATTTAAGAAAATACCATAATTCACTGTGTTGTTTACCATTTAATTTTGTATGTATTCTTATTGAAGTACCGAACCTGCATTTATGTGTATTTTGTAAGCACAACAAAAGAGTCTCATTGTTCTGATATAGCCGGACATTTAATGCAAATTTAAGCCCACCCGACAATAAATATAAGAAGTTATATACATGTAAAGCTGTGGAGGTTAAGTATACTTCGTTATTAAACGATTATGTATCAGTTGAATTATACGCAAGTAACAGATATAATATTTTAAAACAACTCCATCTATATGTAACATTTGATACCTTATTTAAATAGAGATTAGTAATTCATTTTAAAAAATTTGCCTTATCAGCTTCACTGTTTTTACCATTTAGCTTTGTATTTATAATAAGGTCCAATTGGTATTTAACAATATATATATATATACATATATATATATATATATATATATATATACCGTGTGCACAACGTCGTGCGATCGATGGATATATAAGTAATGACTGGCCAACTGCAAGTATATTCGCCTTGCTTGAACATAATGAGCGACTGATAGGAATATTCAATGTGTTAGAGAGAGATTATTTGATTCGTACTTAGATCGTATGTAGAATGTGTTGGATAAAGAAATGGAACGCCCGTACAGTAAAGACAGTAGAACAGATTGAATATACTCTCTCAACCCTAACCACATAAACTCGCTATTCGTCTTCGTCTTACTACATAGTGGTAGATCAATCACTCCCCGGCGTTCATACGGTATGTATTAAATATTTGTCAAATTTAATATGAAATGAATCAGAATATCTTTATGTACACCGCCAAAAATTAGAAAAATTACTAAAAGCACTGTAAATAATTTCCTTCCCATTAAATCTAGTATCAATTATGGAAAGTAGTTTATGGAATTTTAAGAAAGGTGGAAGGAAAATAAATTTTATTATTAGTTATTGGTGATTATTTGGTATTTAATCAAATACGTTTGCATTTGCCAAGTCAATTTTACATATTTTGACATTTGAATTTGATATAAAATTTCGATTGACTACTCTTGGAAAACTAATTGCCTTTGATCAAAACAGTGCATTTATAGATTGATTATAAACGATGCTTTAATAGTGTTGTTGTAGCAGCAAATTGGAAAATTTTATTTAAAAACATGATCTAATTCGTTTACATATGACTACTGCACATCTCTTTTCCTTGTAAATAGAATTGCCTGTGGCGATATTGTAAAATACATTCGTTGAAATATATTTGCGTAACCTTGTAAACACCCCATACCGCGTATGGAAATATTATACCAACAGAACTTGTGCGGCCTCTAGATCAAAACAATATTCTACTGGTCTCTTTCTTATATTCGATTTATTATGAGCTCCCTTGATTAATTATTAATTAAGAGTTTTCCGTGTTTATTCCAAGAAAGGAAAGATTAATTTGCATTTAAGTACAAAACCAATGTAACGGATATCTACGAACGAAGAAAACAAACTCAGATAAACACATTCTTTTATTAAATACAAGTACGTGCATTTATTGTTCAGTAATCAAAAGTAATGTATTGTAAATATAGACCAGTTATTTTTTTTCCATAAATACTCGTACATGAACTTCGGAACGAGATTTTTACTTGTTCCTAATACAAAATATATCAAGTTAAGTTTATTAATTTATTGTGATTCAAGGCCAATTATATTTAGTTTAATAAATATAATTGTTTTTCATTAGTTAATACATAATAGCTAATTTATGTAGAACAAAGAAAAAGTAGAAAATAAATTTAATTACACATAATAATTTTTTTTATGATGTCTGGGATTATCCGAGTGAAAACATTACAACTTTTCTGTTAATCAATTCTAGTCTTTTCTGTTTAATGGTATTACCCAATTTGTCAAATTGATGCCAGTCCACTTTCGAATCTATTGTGGAATTGTCTGGTAGAAACTAAAAAGATTCTCTTAAAATCTAACAAAAATAAACACCAGGTTTGTAGTGCTTTGAGCGAGCTCGTCTCTTCTGCTCCATGATCACTTGCGTTTCACATTGTTGTAAACAATCCATTTTTCATAGTCAGTTATTCGCTCCAAGACTAGATTATTTTCTTGACATTTACGAATTACAGATATCAGTGTAACGGAGCCAATCTGTTTCTTTCTCTTAGGTTGTAAGACTGTTTTTTACTATTTATATCTTCGGTGACCATTTGTTAAATATAAATGTACTTTCACCTAAATAAATTTATTTACACTATTGCACTTATTTTGGATTTACAACGACTTATGCTAATATAAAACTGCTGTTGAGACTGATGTCTTGTTAAAATATTGTTATATTGATGTTTAAAGTAAGAGTACGTACAGAAAGAAAGCAGATTGCTTGCTTATTGGTAACAGGGACCGATCGGTGTCAATAATGTCACAATGCTGATAGACGTACCTAGACAGAGAAGATGCAGATTAATACTTGTTCGGACTTGCCTGCGCCGACAGTTTTACCGTAATGAATTATTGGCATGTAGGTGATAGTTACATCATTTGACTTAGTACACAAATTATTATTAGTTCGACTATGGATATTGAGTTGTTAATTGATGTTGGTTTTTAGTATCGGACAAACAAGCAAAGTCCCATAGTAATAGAAATATATAGGAAAAGTGCTGGTAAAATATTAGCAAGGAAATGGGTGTAGATGGCAAGTTACGTAAAAAGAAACTGTACTTATTAGATGTGTACCGCACTTTTTCTTTTTTAATTTTAAAACCTGATTGTCAATTAGTAATTGCTCAGCTGAGAAAGAACGCGACATCTTCTCTTGATACTAGTTGCTAAAGAACAAACAAGTACCTGTTTTTAGTCTGTGGCAGACCTCAGCGAAATAAGCACTGAATTACCGGCGCGGAAAACCAGTAAGCAGGTAACCTGCGTTCTTTCTGTCAACACACCAAGACTGTGTGTCTTGTTTTTGATGTTGATACTGTGTTTGAGTACATACTGATCTGTTTTGCAGTGTTTAACAAGTAGGTAAAAGTATACCACTACCCCTATCATATATTAACATACGCGGATTGATTATACAGTGTATTGCTTGTCGTCATAACAGGTAATTTTTGTGTTATTACTTCGTCGAAATTGTGCCTACAAGCAATAATACCCCAGATTTACGATAGTGTCTTAAAGATTTTACTAATAAATAAATAAAATCCAATTACTAATTAAGTATAAGTAGGTGTTATAAACCTAAGTATATAGTTCCGGTTAATTCTTTTGTACAGTAATGGAACCCTATTATACATATTTAGTTAACAATGGATGATCAGCTTAAATATCGTATCTTGAATGCATTTACTGATAACCCTAGGCAATAAAACAAGCGGTCGTATGTATAAAGCAATAATCTTATGTAATAGTCTAAATTATGAAGTAGGTAATAAATATATGTGCAAATGTGAAAGATATCGCTTTCTTAGAATTTAAAGGAAGCTTTACCATTTGAATGCGTTAATAAAAGTATGTTATATCGTGGTTTAAACTCGTAAATAAACCCTAAATATTGATGAAATTGGATATTTTATATTTGAATTCTATATCCTAGATCAACTTATATTTAACTATAAAAATGTTTGAAATTAAAATATTACGAAAGGATATTAAATGTATCCTCAACAGAGAACATGCGGAACCCTTATATCGTGGCTTTGAACTGAAATCATGACGTTTCTTATGATCAGGTCAAATTCAACAAATTTGCTTCAATAATTAGCTCCCTTTATTTTGTTTTCATCAGATTCAATTGGCCTTCCAGAACGTGGTGCATCTTCAATATCGAGGTTGCCTTAAGGAAGTTTTCTGATTACAGCTTTTGCACTCTCGTTCTGTTAACACAGTTTTTCCATACACGTTACACAATTTTTTTCTTCCTTGAACAGCATTCTTGCCTTTTCGATACTAAACAAGTAAAAAAATGTTTTCCGTATTTGTGGAACATCAAATTGCACAGATTCAAACATTTTTTTACAAATAAGCCTTGAAATGTCAGAATATGTATTGACAATGTGATTTAGAATGGTGTTAGCTAGTTTAAAATATAACTAATTTCTGTCGTGGTAAAAAACAAGAAATTACTTTCCAAACAACCCAATAAAATTATGTATAAAACAATAATATTTTTAATAATATAGAATATTATTAAAAATTGGGTGTCGAGAACACAATAGAAGTCCATATACGAGGGTTGTCTTTTATATTTTGCATATGGAGTTGGAATAAAACAGATAACTTTTAAAGACTTTATTGTTTTTCAAAGTATTCTCCACGAAGATTAATGCGTTTTTGCATGGACTCGAACCAACTCTGGAAGTAGTTATTCCACCCGTTTTTTGGTACAGTTAAAACTGCGTTTTTGAAGGCGTCGACTGCGCCTTGTGACGACTGGAACCTTTGACCACGCAGTCCGTTCTTGATTTCCGGAGAGGTAAAGAAATCGTTGGGACTTAGGTAGGGACTGTACGGAGGATGGTCTAACAGCTGGATGTTTTCTTGCGTTAAAAATTCAATTGTCTTGCGAACCGTCTGCGAACTTGTGTTGTCTTGGCGGAGGATGATTCGTCGTTGTGGGTTGGTTTCTCGGGGCTCAGAGATGACTTGCGGCAAACCAATTGTTGTTAACCAATCGGTAGTAATAATTCTTTGATCTTGTAGAGAAATTGTTGCTATGTGACCTGCTTTCGAGACGAATGTCGGGACCATCTTCTCTGAGATACAAAGGGAACGGATGTGTTTTGTTGGTTTTTCTTCACTTTGGAACACCCAAATAGACGACTAGGCTCGTTTGAGTAAATCCAAGATTCATCACCACCTACGATGTTGTACAGGTTTTTAGAATCTCCTGCGTTCAAGCGGTTTAAAGTTTTTAACACCAATTCACCCTAGCTGTTTTCTGTTCTTCGGTCAACAGATATGGTATCCAACGCGAAACTATTTTTTTTTACAAACAATCCTTCATGCAAAATTTTTTGAATTAAGGTTTTATTACAAATAAGGGGTTGTTGGCTATTTATAATAATAATTAAATTATTCCAAGATAAATAATAAAATTATATTTTAGTTATTTTGTAATACAATAATTTGTGGTGTTGGTGAAGTCTCATCAAAGGTCCAGGACGTGCGTGATGGTGGTTAATTAAAATAAATATACAACAACTTAGTTACATAAAATAAAACACAGCGGCGTCCTTAAAATTTGTATTTATATTTACATAATAAGGATTTGAAATTCGTATATTTAAATAAAAGAAGTTGATGTATGTGAAAGTCATTAAATTAGTAATATATACACAAGGGGCGATAAATTAGTAATCGAGAAATTAATATAAAATATCTGAAATGGAAAGGTGAAACCGTAATAAAACAAAGTACTATATGTACACGAGGAGCGGCAATTAAGTAACTAGAATTAACACATAAAAATACTCTGAAACGAACGTTAAATGGAGTAGTAAACTAAGGGTTAATTAATTACGATGAATATAAAAGAATCTCTGTATAGAACAATATAGTTACCTTGAGTTGGCGGCCACGTGGTGTGAAGATATACTCGGACAAGTATATGTAGAGCGCGGTGTTGGCCGGTGGGATAAGAAATTAATTAGTTTAAATTAATATGAATTCGCCTAAAAGAATAATATATATAGAACAATACAGAATTACCTTAGAAGCGGAAGAACACCTGGACGGCATGGTAGCATCGTGACTTGGACAGCACAAGGTGTGTGTGTAACCTTCGGAGGCACTAGCGAAAAAGCCCTGATCGTTGTTCGTATCGAAAGAAAATGTCTAGAAACGGTCGGTTATGATCTATCGAAGAAGATCGATATCTTGAATTATAGTTAATTAAAAGCGCGACCTGAAGACGTCGTCTGTCAATGTCATAATTATTATTATTAGAGTAACCCTTGTGACATAAGCTTTCTAACGATATCAAACAAGACATATGAAAGAAGATGTAAATAATATTAAATTAAACAATTTAAAATGGAATGTTCTAGACGCATTTCGACATTAACGGTTATCGGTTGACGGTCCAGGTAATAAGGGTCGTCGGCGGTTGAGGTTATAACAAAAGAAAATACTTTCTCTTTGGAAACGAATATACAGAAGAAATGTCTTAAGTTTAATATAGAGATATTCAAAGAAGAAATATTATTTAAAATTACATAAAAATATTTCACATGCTAAGCGTAACAGTTTTTTAAAATGCCTTAATTTCGCGATATGTCACATGTCGATCTTCGTTAATGAGCTTGCGCCCAACACCAACGTTTTCTTGAGTGACTGCCGTTTTTTTGTACATCTGCTCTTGGATCGTAGCTGAGACTAATCCGTCCACGTTTAGATTCTGCATACCAACGAGAAATTGTTGACTGATGTGGTGCTTCGTTACCGCAAACAGAAACCAACTCGGCGAGGCATTCTTGTTGAGATAATTGCGTTCGAAAATTATTGCGCGAAAATGTTCACGGTTTAATTCCATTTTTCGACTGTCTTGTCAACTTTGACAGTTCGTTGTAGTAACTACAACATTACACGTATCGCACTGAAACTTTGGATTTAGGCTAAATAAAGATGGAGCTTAATTTTTAGCACTGACATTTGATTAGTGCCAGTATGCAAAACATAAAAGACATCCCTCGTATTTGTGAAAATATCTCTCCAGGGGCGTAGATACGTTCCACCCTACTACATAATCGTGAGTGCGTCACCACTGAAGAAATATGTTCACAAAAACAACGCCCTTGCTATATTGCAGGAGTTTTAAGAGTGAAAAAGAACATTCAGCGTTGCTCATTATCAAATGTCAACATCACAAACGCTCAAACAACTATCACTATATCCATAACAAGTGCAAAACTAAGCCAGGGGCTTTCATCTGACGGATACAACCGCAACTTGCAGAACCTGGATTAACGTGGCTTTATTTAATTCTTTTTTGGACAAAATGCGAATCTAACAAAATATTTTGAAACATACCGTGAGTTTGTTATATCATTGAACATAACTAAAGACGGCAGACTATGTGCCCACACTGTCAAATTTAATATAATATAATAAATTTAATATATATATATATATATATATATATATATATATATATATATATGTTTATATACTGAGAAGGATTGTTCGACGTTGAGAGATGTTATATTTGCATAGTTAAAGCGCTCTTTGTATCTGTACAATGGATCTTCAGTATTGGTAAAAAGTTGCCCTAATTTTGTAAAATCTACATTTTTATCTAATACACCTTATGTGTATTATTTATTAAATTTAACAGTGTGGGCACATAGTCTGCCGTCTTTAAACACATGAATACACGTAGGTATGTTCAGTTTTAAAATAAATACTTCAATGCATAGGAACGTTATGCAACCAACAATGCGTGTGTCATCACTTGTCGTAATAAGGCATTTTAGTTGTTAGTGTCAACAAAGTGTGAAAATAATTTATTTAACATTTAACTTACACAAACAATATTAAAATGCATTTTATGGTAAATTGAAAAAAGGTTGTTTTTATTTATAATTCTGTAACTTTTTCATAAATATTCGAAATATCCACCTTCACAGTCCATACAATATGCGAGTCGATTATAAAATTTCTGCAAAGAGTGTGTTAAAAAATCCGGTTTGGTTCGTAATTCCTCGCAAGCTTCAATGTTAGTGAAAATTACATTATCATAAATTTTAGATTTAAGGTATCCCCAAAGAAAAGTCATTTGGCGATAAATCTGGCGAACGGGCTGGCCAAACTATCGGACCGAACCTCCCTATCCATCGATCAGACTTGAAGCTAGAGAATTTGTAATTGCTGCAGTTGAATGAATTGAAATTTTCAAATCGAGGTACAACCCGTGATAGAAGAAAATTGCATTGAAGCGTTCATTTTGAAACTGAGCATAGGCTACGTATAGAGATTAGAAAAACTCACGGTATTTAGGTAGGTGAAGCCTCACCAAATTTTGTATAAAACAAATATTTAACAAGTTTGACCAATGTAAACAAATTTAATAATATTTTTATATTATTTAAAATGCTTTTATTTTATATAAAATTTGGTGAGGTTTTACCTACTCAAATATGTTTAAAATTACTTTGTCCAATAAAATGAATTATTTTTACAATTTTCAAACTTTCCAGTTAAATTAAGACTTAACACAAAGTTTTGTTATGTATATATACATAAGAACCGAATGTCTGATAATGGATTTTCTACTATTATTTAACTTTTCATCCGGATATTCATTAAGTATTTGTATTGCTGGGAACTCAAACTGCTCCTCATTTTCTTTGAAAACAAACATCTTATTGGACTCTTAATATATTCTTGTCTTTCTGTCAAACGTACCTATTCCATATATGTAAGTAATACTATTTTAACCCCAGATTCGTACGATCACGACGCATTTTACGCAGTGCGATTTAAAGTCCTCGATAGAGATCGATACTCTTAAGGATTCTAGGTCAGCGTTTTTGCTTTATTACAAGCGGCGGCTTTGCTGGCTATCGGGATGTATGTGCCGTGCTAATAATAATGAAATTATTCTAAGATAAATAAAATAATTAGTGGTGCTGGTGAAGTTTCCTCAAAGTTCCAGGACGTGTGTGACAATGACTAATAAATAAATATACAACAACTTACTTACTAAATAAAACACAGCAGCGTTGTCCTTAAAGTTTGTATTTATATTTACATAAGAAAGAATTGAAATTGGTATATTTAAAAGTAATTAAACAAAGTAATATATACACGAGGAGCGGTAAATAAGTAATTACAAATTAACACAAAATAACCTGAAAACGAACGTTAACTTGACTAGTAAATTAAATGTTAATTAATTACGATTAATATCAAATAATCTCTGTATCGAACAATACAGAGTTACCTTTGACTTGTGGCGATGGGCGGCCACGTGGTGCGTCATATACCTGGACAGATATGCAGAGCGATGTTTGGCCGGAGGAAGAAGAAATTAATTAGTTAAATTAATGTGAATTAATGTGGATTCGCTTAAAAGAATAATATATATAGAACAATACAGTTTACCTTAGAAGCGAAAGAAGCCGGACGGCGCGGTGAGTTGCATTGTGTACTTGAACAGCACGAGGAGTTGTTTAACTCACAAAGGTTATAAAGAGAAGCTGGACTGATCGTTTGTCGATAGAACACTGGTTTTAGAAAACGGTCTGTTTTATGACCTAAGTCGAAGAGAGGGTCGATATCTTGAATAATAATTAATAAGAAGCGTGACCTGAAGAGTTGTTCTGTCGATGGCATAAATATTATTAAAATATCGCTTGTGAAATAAGCTTCCTAATGATATGAAACACAACATATAAAGGAAGATGTATATAATTAAATTAAAACAATATAAAATGAAATGTATATAGAAATTCCACAGTGACGGTTGTTGCCGGGTCAGGTAGAAAACGAAGGGTCTCGTCGGTCAGGATATAACAAAAGAAATGCTTTCTCTTTGGACACGAATACATACAAGAAAAATGTCTTAAGTTAATATTTTAAATCGAGATACTCGTATTTAAAGAAGAAATATATTATTTAAAAATAAATTAAAATATTCTTATATGCTAAGCGTAACAGCTTGAATACTGAAAGTGTCTTAATTGAAACTTAATTTGCAACTGTCCTTGAAAATAAATTATTTACACCATATTAGTCACTGATTAAACATGCTAACATTGTAATTATTTAGTTTTAAGAGAAAGCAATCTAAACTTATATCCCCTCAGGTACTACCTCTATACTTTAGTTAGTTTTACTTTTTAATTAAAATATACAAATTTAACTTATCAAGTGAAAGCAAAAGTGTTGATCATATAAAACGAGAAATTATATGCGGGTTGTTTGAATAATTTGTGCAATATTGGCTCATCTAGGTTAGTATTTTGATAACGAAATAGTGAAAATAGGGGACCCGAAAGAAACTGCGTAGAATTTTACGTATATACATATATTAAACATACATTACTTGGTCAAAATATTCGGACCACCACATATTAGGTTCTTAAAATTCTTACATTGTAAAGTGATATTATTTAAAAATATCAAATTTATATTGAAATTTTTCATGAATATCTAACACTAAAAGCTATGATGGCAAAAAATTTATAATGTAATCTATTGCTATTAGTAAGCTCATCGTAGTTCAAAGGATTTTTTTTAAACAAAATTTATGGAATATTAAAAAGTTCTAAAAATTCTAAACAAAAGTAACAGTTTAACAACAAACAACTTTTATATTATCTAGATTATCACCTTATATTAAAATAAACAATTTCATGTAACCTTTTCAGCTCGTTTTGTACAAAAAATGATTTACAAGACGAACTTTTTTTTAACTAACAAATCTTATTAAATTTGTTCACTCTTTTGATAGACGCAATTTGTGGCGATCAATAAAATACCTGCGGAACACGCCTGTGCTTATAAATTACCTGCCTCACGCCTTTTAAACCCCAACACCATATATATATTTATCTTCAACAGCATTCACGGAACAGAATAGCTCTTTATAATAAATAAATTTGGCGGTGAACAACAAAGCCCTTATTGGGTCTAAACATTTTTTAATATCTTGAGCAATGTAAATCAAAAGTAGTGGATTTACTCTGTCTATTTTCCAAAATTTCGACATATGTTATTGCCTCTTCATATATTGAAAACTATACAAACTTAAAGTCACTGATTCGAAATTGATATTCAATATTAACATTTGGGAAAATGTTTGAAAATAGTTATTTACAAACCAAATGCGTGAAGACAATTTTTCCAATATAGGCGCTCTTTTAAAGCACGACCTAATAATTTGAGTGATAAATAATTATAATTTATGTGCTACTACATTTTGGCGAAGTATTTTGCTTAAAGCGATCTAGGACAAAATAAAAACAAATAATTTTCTAGAGATTTCTATGTATATTTTATGCAACAAACGAAACTTTTATTATAGTAAATGGTTGGTATACTTTTGGCGGAGTAATAATAATACGTGTTTGGTATCGACATATTCAAAATTCAAATTGGTAAGTTAGTAATTATTTTACGCGTCGGTAATTATAGCACGGGTATTCTTAAAATATTTTGTTATAAAACTGGTCATAGACTTTGACTGACGATAATAATACAGGATGTCATAATTATACATTTTTGAATGTAGTTTATTAATATTGTAAGTTATGTTCTCTTATGTCCATTCTATATTCAATTACTAAACTAACAGTTATCATTAGAGCAGAGCAATTTCCGTGCGCGCCATGAGCGCCGGTATAGGATTCGCATTCGTATTGATATTCGCATAATCAAAATACTTTTTTAAGCAACTTAACGCATCTGTAGACGTGCTCTCACAAATACGTGTTAAGGTGTCAAAATCTGCATTTCTGTCTAAAACACTTTCAAATTTAATTAGAACACTTTCACTTTTTGCGTCTTCTACAGCACACAGTTGTGCTTGAACATCTTTAACGATTTGCAGTGATTCCTCTAACGACAGCGACGAATTTTCTAATTTTCTTATTGCTTCTTCTAGCCCCAAGTAATTCTCACGAATACTTTGTAAATCCATTTTAATCTGGGCATCTTCAAATTTTTTCTGGCTTGTATTGATAGCTGCACTTTCTTTCGGATCGAATGATAAAACCACGTCCTTAATTTTTTCAAAATGTTCATGATGATAAAACCCCGCCCGTAACCATGTACCCCAACGTGTCAGAATCGGCTGTGGTGGCTCAGGGGTATGGGGACACAATTCGTGAAATTTCCGAATACGTTTTGGAGATTTCAGGAATACTGCCTTTGTACTCGATATTAAAGCATCTACCTCTGGATAACATCTACAAGTAATATGTAACAAGTTAGAACAATATTTTCTAAGAGACCGGCCTTCAGAACACATGGTTGCGGCACCATCGGTCATAAACATTAATACTTGGTCTTTCGAAAGTTGAAATTTTTCCAAAGTATCTAATAGCACCTCTGAAATTTTTTCGGCATTACATCTGGATGCTAATAAAATTGAAGACGTTGGTTGATGTGGTTCCATATTACGCACCATCACGTTAACTACAGATTGTTTTTTGCTGTCAGTTGTTTCGTCCACACATAACCACAGTTTTTATTTTTCAGTTGGGCTTTGATTTTATCTTCAACCTGTTTACGCACCGATGGTAAATTCCTTCGTAACGTTGTCGTGCTCGGTAATGTTTGATTCGCGTATTTATTCCTAAATGAAATAAATGAATCATTACTCATTACTAAAGACGGCAGACTATGTGCCCGGTGCATGGTGACAAGAATCATTTCACCATCTGTACTAAATATTATTTTTCATTCCTCTTGCTTTGAAATACAAAATAATGTTTTTTTTTTATTTTGATTTCGAACTGTAAAATATATGTTCAAATTCTGTTATCTCTTTGATAAATGCCTGTATGGAAATATTTAGGAAACTAAATATAAACTATAACTATAACTACTAAATATATGTTTTTCTGCTCCGATATGTAAACAAAGCGGGAGGAATGAAAAATAATATTTAGTACAGATGGTGAAATGATTCTTTTCACCATGCACCGGGCACATAGTCTGCCGTCTTTAATCATTACTTAACAAGGTAAACGGCAGTGTGCACACAATAATAGTTACACATAGTTCAAGTATAAACTGTTGTCGATTAATTTTGTTATTATTGTGCTTCGAACTGCTTACGTGTTCTTTACAATGTGTTTTTGACCAACACATTAGATATGTATTGCACACTAAACATTTAATTTTTGAGGCATCGTATATTAAGTCCGGGAAAACCATAATAAACTTATTCACTTCGTCTGACAGCGGTCGTTTTCTCGATGTATGTGTCGACGACATTTTATTACGTATGCTTACACTTACACGCAGTCTAAGCAAGTACCAAACACATACTGAATGCTTTTTATTAGTTCTGATAAATACAATCATCCTCACATGGCGCGCACTGAAATTTTTTTGCTCTATTCATTACGAACGGAAAATAGAAAAAATATTTTAAAAAACGATTTAAAAAGCTTTTTTTATTGTTTTTAGCATAAAAAATACTATCAAATGACAAGTATTGCTATTTAAATTTTTAAAGTTGGGGTTTCTAGCTCTTTGGGACTGAGAGGAGGGGGATAGAAAAATTGCATCTTTAAATGAAGATTTTTAAAATAAAAATCGACTTGTCCGAGCGTTTTTCTAAAACATTTTTTTCAACCATTTTATAGAATTTATTCGTTACTTTCGTAAAACACTATAGATTAGAGAAATCGCTGGAAAAAGTTTATTGTTTCGAAAGGGGACTACTTTGCGTTTTATTTAACCAATTTCGATACTTTTTGATCACTGTAATATTGATATACATACACGCGCATATCGACACTTTTGCTAATATACAAAATAAGTATAATTATTAATAAATGAAAATAATAAACAGGAAGATAACTTAAACAAACCAACATAAAAATCTCTATAAAATCGTTTTGGCTCTATACTGTTATTATAATTCCTTTCCGTGACTTCACTTATACCTTCACTTATCTTGAGCGTCAAGGAACAAATGGACCATTAATTTAATGGCTTGAACTTAATAATAACCCACTGTTCGTGCGACACTTTCTTTTGTTCGATTATCAGGGATTTTTTGACAAACTTTGATAGAATTTGCTATACTGTGAGTATCTGGTACGGTTGCAATGCCGAAGTAATTAAAGATTATCTTCTTTCTTCATCACGAATATCTATTGTTGAAGCAGATCTATTTTAGAAAACCCAGTAGTTACTGTTTTTGTCGCATGTTATAAATTATCTAAAAAAATACACGAGCGTAGGACAAGAATTGTTTTTGTACAAATGGACTAGATTTTCATTTTGAACTAGTTATAAATTTTGGGATATTGTAATGATCGCAAGATAGTGTTGAGCTTACACACAAATGCCTAGGGTTGCTTAAATCCAATACCGGTAACATGATTTCTATGATGTTGCGTACAATCTCATGCGATGCGTACATGAATTCTTCAGTAACACCTGTTTTTGAATATCAATAAAGCCCTTTCGGCAAAGATTGACGACCGAAATTTATTTTTATAATTTTTTTCAAAAATTAATGGATATGAATCACTATTAAATACCTTTCATAGTTTATCACCATTCTTGCAAGTTTAATTCATGCTTGACGTTATAGAAAATTATTTTTGGAGAATGTCCTATAAGGTCTATAATTTAAATCTGATACAATTAAAAAATAGAAATTCCACAAAACATAACACATAAATCACTGGTTAGGCTCGACATTGAAAATACATCCCTCATATATCAGTTAATATCAATTTATTATAATTAAGTGTAATTGCTAAATTAAATAATGAGGAATGACATTTGATAATGTCAATCACAAATATCAGTTAGTGCATAAAATAATCGTGCGTCGATTCTGGTTTAAATAAATTGCTTCTCAGTTTTAAAATGGCTTTCACTTCAGAACATAAATTTTTTTTAGTCCAGGCTTATTTTCGCAGTGGTAATAAAATTGATGGTTTATGGGTTTATTCAGTTCAAGATTGCATGGTAGAATTTCAAGTTGAGTTTCCACATTTTGTAATAGATTATATACAATTTAAGAATACTTTGGATAGAACTTTAAAATTTTTTTCTGAAACTGGTAGTCTCTTAAGAAAATCAGGCAGCGGAGCAGTTAAGAAACGCACACCTCAAGTTATCAATCGTGTTGAAGAAATAATGGAAAATGAACCACAAACATCTGTTCGACATTTGAGTCAACAAATAAACCTTTCTGTTGGTAGAACTCACAAGTTATTAAAAAAAGATAAGCAACTTTATCCATACCGTGTCACAGCAGTACAAGAATTGTTAGAACGTAGACTACAGTTTTGTAATTGGTTTGTAAATATGAACAATAATGGAGAACTTTCGCAAAGAGTCATCTTTACTGATGAAGTATTGTTTTATAAAACGGGATACCTAAATTCACAAAATACAAGAATTTGGAGTAGTGAAAATCCACATGTAATTAATGAAGAATCGCTACATCCAGAGAAAATTGGTGTTTGGGCAGCGATAAGCCAAAGGCGAATCATTGGACCAATATTTTTTCAGGGAACGATAACTGCTCACAACCATTTGTCAATCGGTTGCATGATAATGAACTTCAAAATGCATATTTCCAACAAGACGGGGCACCTTGTCACTGTACTGCAGAATCTTTGGATTATTTAAGAGAATTTTTTGATGAGTGTATAATTAGTCGAAATACTGAAATTGCCTGGCCTGCACGTTCATGCGATTTAACACCTTGCGACTTCTTTTTGTGGCCTTATCTAAAAAATAACATATTTCGAACACCTATATTGAATTTGAATTATATGCTACAGAGAATCGATTAGAAATGCATGGAAATTAATAACAATCCAGTAATGTTGCTGAATATCATCAGAAATTTTGAACGGAGGATTTTAAAGTGCATTGATCTTGAAGGACAACATTTTCAACATTTGTTATAGTTTTCAATAAATACCTATTATCTGTTATTTATTTGTATGTATGAAACTGTCAAAATATACGACTTCGTAGGTTAAGTAGTAAATTTTAATTTACGACATACTTCAAAATGTTCTCAGTAAATCACATGCTACTAGATTGACTTATTTAATGACCACTTGTTTATATACTGCAGGTTATGTTCATGCATGTTTCAAATGTCAAACTAAAAGTTTAAATTTAAGCCTAGAAGAAACGTATATGTCTATAGTAATCATGTTGGTCGTTATGAATTGCGAGGAAAAGGCAAGGATGAGTTTTTACTAAAAAATAATGACCACAAAACGATATAACTGACAACAAGATAACAACTAATAACGAACAAACGGAAATTGAATTAAAATATTCCGTCCGGAAAGGTGTCTGATATATTACAGATTCTGTGGAGAGTATGTACTGCACAAGTAATTTGCAGAATATTAGGATATGTTTCCTCTGAGAGATCTTTCCGGAAGTTGATAGACTTGTATCCGCTTTTAAAAAATTTTCAGAAAAGCACCATTGTAGCTCTTTACAGGGAAAAACTGCCATCTTTGTCACTGCCTCCTCCAGTAATAACTAGATGGGGGAAGCTACTAGTTTTTATGCAGAGAATTACGATAGCTTACAAAATTTCGTTACATGTTTAAATGACGATGCTCGAAATATTTCTGAGTGCAAGGGGAACTATGTAATGCAAATTCCAAATTTAAAAAGTCAGGAACACTGAAAATTTGCCAAAACTAATCACTTATTTTGAAAATCAAAATCTCAAATTAAATAATGGATTAACGAAATTAGATGTGGCTATTAATAATTTGTAAAATATTCCAAGTGACTTCGGATGTGGCCTTCGGCAAAAGTTAGACGCAGTTTTTACTAGAAATCCAGATTTAATAACATTTCTGTAATTGTGTATGGGGACATGCCTCAAAATCCAACTGCTAAATACGCTGAAATAAAAGAATATTTCCAGTATACACCTATAACCAGTTATGATGTAGAAAGGACGTTTTCTATACACAAAGATGTATTTCATTCGAAGAGAACAAATTTTACAGAAGATAACCTTGAGAAAGTATTGCTAGTTAATATTAATACTTCTCTACTCAATTTGAACTACAAAATGAACAAATACAAATGTATTTCGTATTTTATAGATCACACACCGTTTGCTTTCCAATTATATAAATAAAATTGAAAACTCTTTAAAAATACAAATTTTCAATAGTACGCTCGTGGGCGATGAGTCATGGACCTCTCGTGACCTGTCCCTAGTCATAATGATCTACTCTCGTATTAAGAAATTATGTAAATAATATCGCAATGTAAAATGTTTTGATATGTCTTTTTATATAATTTACAGTGTTTTTAAATAATTTGACTAGATATAGGAATATAGATAGATAGATATTAAGATATATTATTATCATACTGTACATACTTAAAGAGTAAAATCCGGTCGTTAGAAAGCTTACATTAAACCTCTACAAAAAAAAAAAAAAAGAAAACTGCCAATTTAAAAAAACGTCATAATATTTATTCTAGCTGTGTTAAACGAGATTAGTACTCGTCATCGCTTTTCACTAAAAGAAAGCATGTTCAGCAACATAATTACTTTTATAAACAGACTATATTTCCGTTCTTTGAAAATAAACGTCAGCGAAATTTGCGATGATACTGTTATGGACAGATGTGTCTATATACTCGATTATTGTTTATCTTTGGTTTAGGGTAGCACATTTCAATATGTCTGTCTACACGCTTACATAAGTTTAAATAGCGTTAACAACATTAATAATTTATAGTTTAGTTAAAATAACGCTGGTTGTATATTACCATGTATTTGAGGGCTAAATTGTTATGCAAACGCTGATTAATTTATATTTTCCAACACTGGATTGTGTTGATTTTGCTCTGGGCTAGCTGTAGCACAGTATAAACTGTGGTTGTAGCGTCCTAACAATAATGATAGTGCTTTAAAAAATAAGGTGATGGAGTGTTGATGCTTCAAAGGTCCAGGGCGTGCTATGTAGTATACTAAAAGAAAGTTATTAAATAAAGAAAACACTACAACGTTGTCCTTAAAGTTTTATTTAATCGTTAGATAAAAAGCAATGAATCTTTCAAATAGATTCAGATAATTAAATGAAATCTATATGCACACAGGTAACGACGAATAAGTATTTGCAAATTGAAAATAAATTTACGGCTTTGTAAATGTAATTAAAATAAATTGTTAATAATTTTTTCTATTCGTCCTGGATAAACAAAATAAAAGAAATGCTGAACAGCGTGGTTCCCTATGTTCGGTGCCGATCGACGGATACTACTGGAGGTCTTTACCCGGGGAAGTTATATCACTCAGAATTTACTTAAGAGTGTAGGAAGCATTAAAGTTAGTAACAAGTGTTCATTTGAAAAGTCAATCTAGTAGCACGTGATTTACTGAGAACATTTTGAAGTATGTCGTAAATTAAAATTTACTACTTAACCTACGACGTCGTATATTTTAACAGTTTCATACATACAATTAAATAACAAATAATAGGGGAGAAAACGGAATAGAAGTATTAGAAATACTATTTAATAAAATATGGGTCGAACAGAAAATACCAGAGAATTGGGAAATGGGAGTTTTGTAACCGATATACAAAAAAGGAGACAACAAACAGTGTAACAATTATAGAGGAATTACACTATTGTGCGTCATGCTAAAAGTTTACGAAAGAAGCCTGGAAGAGAGATTAAAAACAATAATCGAGGCGCAACTCGAAGAATCACAGAGTGGATTTAGAAAAGGTAGAAGTGTACAGGACAATATATTCACATTGAAGCAGATGACGGAAAAGAGTGCAAACAGTACGATATACATAGGTTTTATAGACATAGAAAAGGCTTTCGATTGTATACCCCGAAACTTGGTGTGGAAGAGTCTAGAAAAAAGAGGAATAAATAGCAAACTGAGGAAAGCAATAGCAAGCATATACAAGTGTACAAGAAACGTGGTGAGGGCGTGTAATAGACAATCAGAAGAGTTTGAAACAAGAGAAGGATTGCGGCAAGGAGGAGTACTTAGTCCTATACTATTTAATATAATACTTGATGACGTACTGAAAGATATCAAAAACAACACAAAAAAGATCCAAATAGGATATAGAAATATGGGGCTGGTTGAGGTAGCGGAGAACGCGTTTGCTGATGATTTGGTGGTATACGCAAATACCGAAAAGGACCTGCAAACAAACTTGGTAATTTGGGAAACAGCACTGAAAAAGAGAAACATGAAAATTAACTCAGACAAAACTAAAGTGATGGCGATAGGGAAAAACCATAAACAGTTAACAATGAAAGTAGGAGGAAAGGACATCGAACAAGTGGAAACATTTAAATACTTAGGAGTAAACATTCATAGAGAAGGGAAAGAAGACACAGAGATTAATGGCAGAATTGAAAGCACGACAAAGTTGTACTATACACTCAACAAGACGACTTTTATCAGAAATAGGGAAATTTCAACGAAGACAAAAATGACTGTGTTTAAAACCGTATATAGACCAATACTAACATATGGGTGTGAAAGCTGGATACTAAATAACAAAACAAAATCCAGGATACAAGCGATGGAGATGAGGTATTTAAGAGCAGTCAAAGGAGTAACACGCAAAGAGAGAATAAGAAATGAAGTGATAAGGCAAGATCTAAATATAGAACCGATCCTCGAAAGTATAGAGAGACAGAAATTGAAATGGTTCAGATATGTCGTTCGTATGGAAGAAACAAGGCAGACAAAGAGAGTATGGAAAGCTAAAACAATACAGAAAAGGAAGAGAGGCAGACCAAAGAATACATGGGACAAGACAGTAGCGGAAAACCTGCAAAAACGTGGAATGACATGGAGAGAAGCAGAAGTTGCGGCAAAAAATAAGAAAGAATGGGAAAAATTCATTTATAATAGAAAATAGAATTAAGTTTCATATTGAAAATTAAGTGTATACCTTGACACCCGTAGGGTAATTTTAAGGTTTATTGATTATAATAATAAGGTATTTATTGAAAACTATAACAAATGTTGAAAATGTTGTCCTTCAAGATCAATCCACTTTAAAATCCTCCGTTCAAAATTTCTGATGATATTCTGCAACATTACTGGATTGTTATTAATTTCCATGCATTTCTGTTTGATTCTCTGTAGCATATCATTCAAATTCAATATAGGTGTTCGAAATATGTTATTTTTTTAGATAAGGCCACAAAAAGAAGTCGCAAGTTGTTAAATCGCATGAACGTGCAGGCCAGGCAATTTCAGTATTTCGACTAATTATACGCTCATCAAAAATTCTCTTAAATAATCCAAAGATTCTGCAGTACAGTGACAAGGTGCTCCGTCTTGTTGGAAATATGCATTTTGAAGTTCATCATCATGCAACTGATTGACAAATGATTGTAAAATTTCCGTGCGGTACCTTTGAGCAGTTAACGTTCCCTGAAAAAATATTGGTCCAATGATTCGCCTTTGGCTTATCGCTGCCCAAACACCAATTTTCTCTGGATGTAGCGATTCTTCATTAATTACATGTGGATTTTCAATACTCCAAATTCTTGTATGTATTTTGTGAATTTAGGTTCCCCTTTTATAAAACCATGCTTCATCAGTAAAGAAGACTCTTTGCGAAAGTTCTCCATTATTGTTCATATTTACAAACCAATTACAAAACTGTAGTCTACGTGGGTAATCAATTTCTAACAATTCTTGTACTGCTGTGACACGGTATGGATAAAGTTGCATATCTTTTTTTAATAACTTGTGAGTTGTACCATCAGAAAGGTTTATTTGTTGACTCAAATGTCGAACAGATGTTTGTGGTTCATTTTCCATTATTTCTTCAACACGATTGACAACTTGAGGTGTACGTTTCTTAATTGCTCCGCTGCCTGATTTTCTTAAGAGACTACCAGTTTCAGAAAAAAGTTTTAAAGTTCTATCCAAAGTATTCTTAAATTGTATATAATCTATTACAAAATGTGGAAACTCAACTTGAAATTCTACGATGCAATCTTGAACTGAATAAACCCATAAACCATCAGTTTTATTACCACTTCAAAAATAAGCCTGGACTAAAAAAATTTATGGTCTAAAGTGAAAGCCATTTTAAAACTGAGAAGCAATTTATTTAAACCAGAATCGACGCACGATTATTTTATGCACTAGCTGATATTTGTGATTGACATTATCAAATGTCATTTGGATTTACGTTTACGGAACAACAAACACATACTAATATATTTGCGTCTTATTCTATCAAAATTTCAAAGTAACCTAGATTGACTTTTCAAATGAACACTTGTTATGTATAAATGAGTACTATATATAATAATAAAAAACGAATAATTTTATTACTACGGCGTCGTATTAGGTACTTATAACAAACAGTTACTAATTGTTTCTATTTTAGTAATGTCCGTCGACAAAGATTATTGTGCCTTATTCAACAAATAACGGTTTGAGTTATTTTTATGATTTCGAAATTTGATATTCATATTTCCCTATTTGACTACTAATTGTATTGTATATTACCACAACACGCTAACTTCGAAAATATTGTTATATTTATAATTGTAATCACTGTACCAAACTACAAAATAATACTTGTTTATTGAACTACAGTTGTGTAATATATCTCCAATATACATACATTCACTACTAATATTTCGTTATCTGTACAACTACATTTTTTCTCAGTGAAGGTATAAACCTATAGATTATATAATATAAAACGCGTATCATGGAGCTAATCTGAACGAATAATATTTATTATCCTATACTTTACTAAAGTATTCATTCTTGTAATATTCCAACACAAAAAAAAAACGCATAAGGAAATGAAAGTCCAATACACATTTTAGATGTCTTGAATCACCTGCATAATATTTTTCACATTTTATCTTCTTGATAAAATGTGGAAAAAGTCATATATATTACAAATACTAGTTATTGATAATTTTACTATTCAGAGAAAATAACTATTTAAGTTAAAAAAATTATTAAAATTTAAATCACTCAAATAAAAAATATTTTTCTATTATTTACATAATGAACTCTTAACGCATCTACCGAATGGCCACTGAGGTATCTATATGAATTCAATAACTAATTTTAAGCAGAAATGATTCTATTCACTTTTCCCGATTCCTAACGGTTCTTGACCACTATGACCTATTCATCGATTTAGATACTGTTCATTGAGTAAATTAGTGACGCTTCGTCCATAATGGGCCGGAGCACCACCATCTAAAAACAATATCGTCCTTCTGATTTGAAGAGGAATGTCTTCTAGCAGTAGAGGTAAATCGTTCTTCAAAAAAGTCCGGTACATTTCACTGTTCAAATTTCCGTTGAAGATATTTGGTTATATAACTTCACTATTAATTATTCCAGCCCAAACGCTTATGGAGAATCTACTCCGAAAGTGGCCTTCACAAACAGCATGAAGGTTTTCGATTGCCCACACATATTCGTTGTGGAAATTGTTGATTCCATCTCTTGTAAATATAGAAAAGGGTTCTTGAAAGAGTATCCAGATGATTGCTCCATAATTTACAAAGACGAACTCTTTGGGAGAAGTTCTTGTACAGGTTGGTAATGATAGGAATGCAGTCCGCTTTCTCGCAAAGTGTCTTACACAGCCGTCCTAGTTTGTCCAGTAAGTACAGAAATTCTTCTCGTACTAACCATGATCATTTTAAACAACTGCATTGTTTCTTCGCATAAGTTCTCTTTCACAAGACGGCTTAGGGAACAGCTCACCTGTTAATCGAAGAGTTATGTGAAGGTTCTAGCGAACATTTGCTTTTCTGGAAGACGGCGGTTTAGGTATCGTCGTTAATATTCTCTGAGTGTAAAGTGTTGTGTAAAAGATCTTGGGGTTTTATTTGATTAACATATTAACAACATATTGCTATGGTTTTTTCCCCAATAAACCATATTTTAAATTTAATTATAAATGTATGTACCATTATTTTGAAATTGTATGTATATTTCATGTATAGCAAAAAACTTGGATGTATGAAGGACGGCTTTTTGTGCAAGCCAGGGGGGGTGATGTAGACAGACACAAGTTAACAGTTAGATGAGAACGTTCATTTTTATTTTAAAAGATAGATAATTATCTATTGAAAGTTAAATTCGGGTTGTATTTGATTTAATTAGTTGATGTGCTGTATTTCAATTTTCCGATTATTCTGCGAGTTTATGTTTCTCGTAATTTTTTATTTATATTTAATAAGGTTATCTCGTCAATGTGTCTCACATTATTTTTTTTATGTAAGTAAAAATTTATATATATTATAAGTCGACTTATTGATTTAAAAAGATTTGAATATTATATTTAAATTGTATTAACTTTGTTATTTAAGAGATTTTGTCATAATTAATAGAGATAAATGACAAGGAGCACTTTTAACATTTCTAAGTAAAAAACAGTAACTGTAAAATTTTGCACGTTTGGATTTCAAGGGCAATTTTTTTTTGTTACATGTGAGCGCGCATTTAGTAGAATTTTGATCGAGCTGTCAAGTTGTTTATATTTTTATTTTGTTCTCTGGGGAGAAATTAAAAATAATCTTTGTTATTATTTTAATATAAGTTTGTTCGGTATTCATTGAGGTTTTTGAATGCATGTTGCGGTCATTTCCGTGTGTTATTTTTACCTCAGATGTAATAAGTATATTATTACACAATCTTTATACTTTATAAAGAGTTTTTTTTCTTTTTTTGATTTTTTTTGTATTAAATATTCATTTAAATTTATATTGTGATTATTCTTTAATTTACCTTTCATATTGAATTTAATAAGTAAGAATTATTATTTTAACATTTCTCAAAAAATTTTGAGTGGCGCCTAACATTTGTTTTTTATTCCACGTTTCCGATTGGAACCCTGAGAGAAAAGCAGTCCCATTTTTTGGAAATAAGCCGACTGAATATCCTAGTTGGATAGATTTGTCGTGAACGGTGGTACAGTAAATATAAAACCCACAATTCATAGCAATATGTATAGCTGCATCCAAAACTTTGGGTTTTGTATTATGAACCTGCAAATTCTTTTAATGCGTATCTTTGCTAAAGACGTTATACTTTGGTTTTATTGTCAGCAAACTGAAATTAGCTGCACCTGTATGGTCACCGCATTATATTTACTTGCAATTGTTTGCGGAAAAAGTGCAGGGATGTTTTCTGAAGTATTTATGTTATAAAGTTGATAATATCTATCCGGAACGTAGCATCGACTATAATTCGCTGCTGAGAAGACAGGCTATTCAGTCCTTTCAATACCGTTGCGAAATTCAGGAACTAAGATTTCTGTGGGGACTCATTCGCGGAGCTATTGATTCCGCACTGTTACTTTCCTCTATTAATTTTTTGGTTCCTCGATTATCCTGTCGGCCCTGTCCTACCTTTGCCTTACCATTTCCCAGAAAGAATTTCCTGCTCCATCGTTCTCCTATGACAACAATGTAACACAAATGACGCAATTAAAGAAAACCAACTGTCAGTGATGACAATTAACGAACTGATAATCAACATTTTTTTTAACATCTATTCTTACGACCTGCCAAGTTCAAAATCCGATATATCAGGAACCTTTAGGAATTCGGAAAAAGTAAATAAAATTATTTTTGCTTAAAATTAGTCATTGAATTCATATTCGAAGTATCTCAATAATCCGCAACCACCCGGTATTATATTCAAAAATACTATACTTCACGCTTTACAATTTAATTAGATTTTATTATTTTATAGTTTTGATAATTGAAATAATGTGATTTTCAAGATAAGACCTAACAATCGTTTTTTTATCTCATATAATAATGTATAAAAGTAGTGTTTACTGAAAACATTTGAAGCAAATAATAAAGATTCACGCAGTCCCGCCCCTCTGTTTGTTTTTTGTAATTAGGAAAAGAAGCAGGTGTTGCTGAACTTTCTCTGAACGAAGTAAACAGGAAGATGTGTAACCCAATTACTAACACAACTGTCTAGGAATTGTGCAAACGAATGTTTGTTATGTAAGCAAATGTAATTTGATATTAAGTATATAGATGTATGTACGTATGTAGATGATGTATGAAAATCTACCGTTCAGAAATCAGTTTAAATACTTATTCATGTTTAATAAAAATGATTACATCAAGCTGTGCAAACCGACAGAAATAATACAACATATGAAGAAATATAATTATTTATTGAGTAAATTGCGTTCATGTAAATAAGTACGTGTCCTAAAATTTGTTTAGTTCACATATTTAGTTGACAAATATAAACTATTAATATATATAAACATTAAAGCGTTGTATTTAGTATACCGTGTGTAAACGGAGTAAGAAAACGACACTGCTGCGCAAGCCGCGTCCTCGCCGCTTTACTTCTCTGATACGTTTATTGAATGTATAGTGTAGCATTTGATTGCATAAGCATAAGTCAGCATAAGGCTAGGTCAGATGTAGGTGTGGTATACACATACTTGTGATTGGATAAACAATGATACGTCAGGAGTAGGTGTGGTATATACATACGTATTGCGTATGTGTATACGCAACGTATTTCAAAAATGAGAGGTCTTGCACCGCAGATAATATTGATAAAAATGCACAAATGCTGTACAATAAAAAAAATTAAAATATTCAGAGAAAACAAACGCATAATTCCACCAAAACGAAAGAAATATCTGTGTATTTATAAATAAAAATTAAATTCCGATGATGTACCAAACGGTACAGCAAGGAAAATATAATAAAATGAAAAAAAATTAAAACAATGCTAACTTAACTAAATAAAATGCTGCACTTGAAGAGAAAATTAAAACTATTCAGAGAAAACGGACGCATAATTCCATCGAGGAAAGGAAAAAATTCTGTAAATTGCATATACATACCTGTAATATGGTTTTCCGGTGAAAAGTACTGATGCATAACCGCTACATTGAAAAAAATAAAAGTTTGCTAGCGTAACAAAATAAAAACACAATTCTATGGTATGATAAAGAATAAACATATGAGTTAAATAATTTTTTTTCTGGTTGTGTATACTTTGCCATTACAATCGATGTTCTACGTATAATTACTCTGCACATCTATCGTCCACGTATCTGATCAAACTGGGCACAGACATGCCTGGCACCTGGTGCTATAACCGTCCCTTCTCTCTTATCTAGTGTACTTGGTGGGGTATCGTTTACCTCTCCGCCATTCTCTCATCCCAGTTCCATGTGGTATACAATATACGTTTAAAACACATCCATACCCGAATATACGCGTAATAATAAAAAACCGACAATTTTCTAAAAGATCCCAATTTTGCTCTACTTCCTACTATCTGAAGGTTTTTACGTATAATTCTGGCTGTAATTATTTCCAACTAAGCATAAAGGGCATTGATTGTTCAGTAGGATTTGCGAATACGTTTTGAATGATTCTATGCTGATATATTATTCGAATTTTTATAAAAATATTTAAATAGACGTACTAGACTTTAGTGACAATATTTGTTGCAAAACTAACAAACGCTGTCCCTAATGTTGCATAATGGGATCTACATTACCCTCGGAAGACAAACAACTAATATTTGTTTATGAATATAAATTTAAAGAATTTAATTTCACCCTAAATTGAAAATGCCAGAAAAGTTATATACATTACCGATACCAGCCAGTTATTAATTTTAATCTTTTATTTAAAAAATATTTTACTATTAGAAGAAAATAACTACCTATTTAAATAAAAAACAACATTAAAATTAATATCACTCAAATAAAAAATAACATTAAAATTAATATCACTCAAATAAAAAATAAAAACTTTTTTTTGTATTATTTACTTAATGAACTCTTAACGCATCTATTATATTCAAAAAATATACTTCCCGTTTTATAATTTAATTAGATTTTGTTATTTTATAAATTTGATAATTCGAATAATGTGATTTTCAAGATAAGACCGAAAAATCGTTTTTTATCTCAAATAATAATGTGCAAGTACTCTTTACTGAAAACATTGACACAAATAATAAAGATTCCCACAGTCCCGCCTCTATGTTTATTTTTTGTAACTAGAAAAAGAAGCAGGTGTTGCTGAACTTTGTCTGAACGGAGTAAACAGGAAGGTGTGTAACCCAATTACCAACACAACTGTCTGGGGATTGCGCAAACGAATGTGTGTTTATGTAAGGAAATGTAATTTAATATTAAGTACATATATGTAAATAATGTATGAAAATCTTCCGTTCCGAAATCAATTTTAATACTTGTTCATGTTTAATAAAAATGATTACATCAAGCTGGGCAAAATGGCAGACACATAAAGCTGAAGTATCGTGCGTCGTTCCGAATAGAAGCCATAAATTACAGGAGATATAAGTTTAAAATAAAACCTCCGAAACCGTCGTTTTTGGTTTCAAGGCTAACATGCAAAAGGAAGGAGTTGAATGAGACAAAGAATTCACTTCGTCTTGCTCCTCTGATTTTATTCGGTCGCAACGCCTATACGTAATTGTTTACGATCCAAATGCAGCTGAACCGTTAGCATTTTACGTTGTCGTTTTATATATGGTTTACTTTGAACATTTGCATATAATTTTTTGTTATTAATGTGTTTTAAAAGAATTTATATTATCACTAGAAAACGGATGCAATTTCCATAATACGCAATCGGCAATTGGAATTGTGTATAACGTCGCTCAGTATATCCCGGCGTAATTCAATGAAATATTTGTTTGACTTACTCGGCCACCTGGTAGCGCAGCGATAACAATGGATAACCCAGCTATTGTATTTGGAGAATATAGTGTTTTTACAGTGGTGTCGTGTACGTAGATAAAATAAATAAGTTTATCGTATTTCGTAAAAGAAATAGCACGTACATTCCTTTTCACGAAAAAAAAATTGAACCCGTTGGAATCTGACAATTTTAACGAAGAACTCTGTGAAACTTTTATGGCAGCTGATATTCCATTATTTAAATTGAACAATCCAATTTTGAAGACATTTCTGAAAAAATATACTGGTCGAAATGTTCCTGATGAATCAACTTTACGCAAATATTATGTTTCTAGGTGCTATACGAAAACAGTAGAACGCATTAGAAGCCATCTTTTAAATCAATACATATGGATAAGCGCTGACGAAACGGTGGATATGTTAGGACGCTGTGTGGTAAATGTTGTAGCTGGTGTACTACATCTAACTATTCCCTATAACTCATATGTAATAGCAACAAGTGTTATAAATAGAGTTGATGCGGAAGCAGTTGCTGAAACCATTAAGGAGAATATGCAAAAAATGCTTCATTCGGACGCCACGTACAAAGAAAAAATACTTTTATTTGTCAGTGATAGTGCTGCGTATATGTTAAAAACAGGCAGACTATTGAAGAAAACATATCCTAATATGCTGCATATTACTTGTGTAGCACATGCTCTCCACAGAATCTGTGAATATATCAGAGACACTTTTCCGGAAGTTGATAGACTTCTATCAGCTTTTAAAAAAGTTTTCAGAAAAGCACCATTGAGAGTAGCTCTTTTCAGGGAAAATTTCCATCTCTGTCACTGCCTCCCACTCCAGTAATAACTAGATGGGGAACATGGCTGGAAGCTACTAGTTATTATGCTGAGAATTTCGATAGTCTAAAACATTTCGTAACACTGCTAAAGGAGGATGCTAGAAGTATTGGTGAGTGCAAGGAGCTCACACAAATCCCAAATTTAAAAAATCAGTTGTACTTTCTTCACGAACATTTTGGAAAATTGCCAAAACTAATCACTTATTTTGAAAATCGAAATCTCAAATTAAATGACGGATTAACCACATTAGAAGTGGCTGTTAATAATTTGAAAAGTATTCCAAGTGACTTCGGATGTGGCCTTCGGCAAAAGTTTGAAGCAATTCTTAATAGAAATCCAGATTTAATTACATTGCAGCAATTATGTATATAGACAATTCCACAAAATCTAACGTCTAAATATGAAGAAATAAAAGAATATTTCCAGTATGCACCTATAACCAGTTGCGATGTAGAAAGGACGTTTTCTATTTATAAGGATGTACTTAATTCAAAGAGAACAAAATTGACAGAAGAAAACCTTGAGAAACTATTGCTAGTTAATATTAATACTCCTTTACTCAACTTGAACGACAAAATGAACAAATAAAAATGTTCCAATTATAGAAATAAAATTAAAAACTTTAAAAATACAACTTTTCAACAAATACATATGTATTTCGTAATTTTATAGATCACCACCTGTTTGTTTTCCAATTATATAAATAAAATTAATTAATAAATATGTATTTCGTAATTTTAGATAGATAGATCACCACCCGTATGTTTTCCAATTATATAAATAAAATTAGAAACTTTATAAATACAACTTTTCAACAAATAAATATGTATTTCGTAATTTTATAGATCACCACCCGTTCGTTTTCCAATTATATAAATAAAATTAAATATTTTAGAAATACAGCCTTTCGCCAGTACTGCACTGGGCTTTGCGTCATGTGGTAAGCGTGTCCGTTCTCTAATTATCACTCATGATTTTACAGCACTTTATGTTCACTTGTTTTGTTTCTGAAGTTTCTGTCCATGTATTTTTTTTTAAATTAACACCAACACCATATTTATTAATATTAATATTTTTGCTTTGAAATTTTGTTTAAACTGTTTACTTTTCTATTTCTAAATTAGTAATATCAGATGCCTTAGACAAAATTTGCAACGCCAATTGACTAATGTCAATATTATGCATTAACGAGTCCAATAACAGGACGAAACACATGTCTGCATAAATATGTATTTATATCCGTCTTCTTCCACACCCAATTTTTTAATCATATTTTTGGTATTATTGAAAATTGTTCTCGCTTTTATTATTATTATAAATTTATACTTATCACGCTTTAAAAAAGGAGTGGATTGTAGGAAAATTTAAAACGCGATTTTGATGTCGTCCTCCAAATTTATTTAAAAATAAGGAAATAGAAAATAATATTCCTAATTTATTAATCAAATGTGTTATTCACATACCCAAATCTACACACGATATTAAACGAAAGACCGTCGATTCCCATACATCTGTACATGTGAAATTTCCATCACCTCAGAAACCTATGACCAGACTGCGGAAACGGCGCTATCCCGTGTCGGGTGTGATTGATCGGTGCCGACAATGTACAATCGATCAACTTAACATGTATATATGAATGTTATAGTGCGATGGTATTGATAAAAGTTGTCTGTTTGTACGTCTTTTAATGCAAACAGGCGGAGTTGTGAAATATATTTCGCCAGAGTCGTAATAAAGGCAATGTACAATCGATCAACTTAACATGTATATATGAATGTTATAGTGCGATGGTATTGATAAAAGTTGTCTGTTTGTACGTCTTTTAATGCAAACAGGCGGTGTTGTGAAATATATTTCGCCAGAGTCGTAATAAAGGCAATGAAATGTATATACGGAAATTTATTTTTTAAATTTCCGTATATAATTTTAAATTAATTTAAATTAACTTGAATTAAAATTAATTTCAGATATATACATATACCCAAAATGCGTTTACTTTGTACAGTGAAAAAATATTCAAAAAGTAAACTTGAAATTAATTATATCACCTATAATGAAAGTGTATGCTTAGTCACACCACATTTTTTACTCCAATTAATTATTACATTATATTCTAAACTTTGTTTTGTAAAGTGCATTCTTTTAGTAGACAGTATGTCTTTAAATATAGAAAAACTTCACTCAACATCTGAACTAGTAAGTGGCGCATACAAATAATAATCTTTAAATTTAATATATCTGCCGATTTCCGTATTTTGAACAGTACCACAAAAGCCTTTTAGGACATTAAAATCAGGGCTACGAGCGAATATTGCATCAGTCCTTATTATTTAAGCGAAACCGGCTCTGTCTCTGCGCCTGCATGACTGATTAGAGGATAGCGTCGGCTCCACAGTCTACCCATGACATAAGAAACTTTATATTAAAGGATTTTAGAATTCCAGAAACGTTTTTCTGTACTCACGAATTCCTGTATTAACAGAAAATTTACTTGAACAAGGAAATTCTAAAATTGTAATTATTTCAAGGCTCTGATTTAAACAAAAAGGTACTTGGAATATACTGTATTTATATCTAGAGACCGGACACGAGAGGTTGATGACTCATCGCCCACGAGCGTACTATTGAACATTTGTATTTTTAAAGTTTTTAATTTTATTTATATAATTATACTTATAATAATTAAACGGGTATATATACGGCTACAAAATACGAAATACATTTTTATTTGTTCATTTTGTAGTTCAAGTTGAGTAAAGGAGTATTAATATTTACTAGCAATACTTTATCAAGGTTCTCTTCTGTAAAATTTTATTAATAGCCACATCTAATATCGTTAAACCATCATTTAATTTGAGATTTCGATTTTCAAAATAAGTGATTAGTGTTGGCAAATTTCCAAAGTGTTCCCGAAGAAAGTACAACTGATTTTTAAAATGTGGAATTTGTGTTAGTTCCTTGAAGTCAGAAATACTCTGCGCATCGTCATTTAAACATGCAACGAAATTTTGTAAACTATCGAAATTCTCTGCATAAAAACTAGTAGCTTCCAACCATCTCCCCCATCTAGTTATTACTGGAGAGGGAGGCAGTGACAAAGATGGCAGTTTTTCCCTGTAAAGAGCTACTCTCAATGGTGCTTTTTTGAAAACTTTTTTAAAAACGGATACTTCTGGAAAGGTGTCTCTGATATATTCACAGATTCTGTGGAGAGCATGTGCTACACAAGTAGCATGCAGCATATTAGTATATGTTTCCTTTAATAGTCTGCTTGTTTTTAACATATATGCAGCACTGTCACTTACAAATAAAAGTACTTTTTCTTTGTACCTGTCGTCCGAAGAAAGTATTTTTGAATATTCTCGTTAATGGTTTTAGCAACTGTTTCCGCATCAACTTTATTTATAACTATTGTTGCTATTACTTATGCGTTATATAGAATAGTTGGATGTAGTACACCAGTTACAACATTTACCACACAGCGTCCTAATATATCGACAGTTTCGTCGGCACTTATCCAGAGGTACTGATTTGAAACACGACTTCTAATGCGTTCTACTGCTTTCGTATAGCATTTTGAAACATAATATTTGCGTAAGGTGGATTCATTAGGAACATTTCGATCAGTATATTTTTGTAGAAATGTTTTGAAGGTGGGATTGTTAAGTTTATTTAATGGCATATTTGCCGCCATTAAAGTTTCAGAGTTCTTCGTTAAAATTGTCAGATTCCAACGGTTTCAATTTCTGTGGATGTGTTTGCGATGCTAAGTGACGTTGTACGTGCGATTCCATGAATTTTTTTAACGATATTTTACAGATTTTGCAATAAAGTTCGGTATCACTGACAATGGACATACAATCAGTATGACTCGTCATTGTTTTAGGATGCCGTTCTCGACGTTCTTCCATATCATATCTGAAAAAGTAACTTAAACAATGCTCTAGACCTAAATAAATGAAAACTAAAAATGTATGGGTAAGTTATTGAAACTGAACGAAATTCAATGCACACATACGACGAAATAATTGGGAGAAGTAGATTCAATCAAACAATATTAAACAGGATCTATCACAAAAATTACGTTGTAATTAACAGTTAAAACTATGAAAACAAGAAACTAACTCACAGCACTTTATTTATCTTACGAAATATAATCTAAATAGACTAAATTATTAACTCCATACGCTTCTATCTACGCCCATGAAAGCAAAGATTTAACTGTAAATATCCAACAAAAAACGTCGTAATTCTCTATGAAAACAGATGTGCGCGCTATCCAGATCAATAGTGCATTCAATAACTGCGTGATATACTTACAGGTGTTGTAGACTATTTATATCGTCTGTCGTAAGGACGACGTCATTTCAACCCGATGTGTCCCGGTCTCTGTTATATCGTTAACAATTATTTCATACTTTTGAAACATATTAATTAAATAGATCTAAATCAAATTTACTTTACAAATTATAATTTACTTAACTTATATTGACGTCAATACATATATAATACATGTTTAATACGTAACAATAGTCATTTCCTATATTTTGTTAAAATTCGTAAATATATTTGTGATGACTCATCCAATAACGCGTCATTCCTCTGGTGTTTTCTCGAGGCCTACGAGAACGCTCTAGAAGAGTATTCACCACGATATAAATGTCGCGTCGAAGAAGGGATGGGACATTGAATCCTAGAGCCTCGCGCAGTAATCATAAATATAGATACATAAATATAGATACATAAATGTGCTTATTGTTAATAGTTAGTTTTATATTGTTATACGTTTTATTATTAATATAGTGTGTGTCTAAAGTTATTGTTAGTTTTATTTAAGAACCCGAAAAGACAAACTTTACAATATTTAAGTTCAAAAACCCTGAGTATCAACTCTTAAGAACCTATCTGTTGTTCCAATTTTCAGTTAATTTTTATCTGTAAAATTAATTCATTTACTTAATTTACAATAAACTTTGTCTCATACTAAACAATTCCTTCATCAATTACAATAAATTACAATATTTACTCCATAAATACAATGCATGTATACATACTGTGAAAGCGAAGTAACTAAGTTCTCCATCATAGTGGACAGTACTGCATACGTTTTACATACCATAAATGCATTGGGAAACAACCAGATATAAAGTTAACAAATGATTATAGCAGATATATGTTTTTAACAAAGTTACAATGGGAGTTTTTTATGTTATCTACCTAGCTATGAAAGCAATAGCTATCGTGACAATTTTCTTACATCAAGTTTCTGTGACATTTTATAGTGTCACCTCCAAGTTTGGTTCGAATCGCTTAACATTTGTTAGTTTTACATTCGTTTAAAAGAAGAGAAAATGCGTGATTTGAAACTTCAACACAGAAGCATCATGAAATTTTTATCAAAAGAAGGCAGTAGCCCGAAGAATATTCATGAAAGAAGGGTGGCAGTGTATGGAGAAAACAATCCGTCCAATTTCCAAAACTCCATTTATGATGACCCAAAGTGTGAAAGACCTCTGTAAGAACGAACTGAAGAAATCATCAACAAAGTTAAACAAATTATGTTGACTTACTGCTGAGTATTTGTTTCAATTATTGCGAGAGAAATAGGAATATCAGAAACGAGTGTTTTTTGAGTATATGCCAAAAGGAACTACAATAGCCGGAATCGTCTACAAAACCATAATTAAGAACTTGAACATGGCTATACGCGAAGGAAGACCCCACAATTTTGCTCAGAAAACTCTGCTTCTGCACGACAACTGCAGGGTGCATAAACCACGAATTATTCAAGCAATAATCAATGATTGCGGCTTTGAGGAATTACAACATCCACCCTGGAGTCCTCCTACCCCCCCCCCTCCCCTCCCCTCCCCTCCCGACTATTATCTTTCCAAAACTCAAAAAATACTTAAGAGTACGTTTTTAAAGAAAAGTTGGAATAAGTGTGTTAGTGTTAATGGTTCTTACATTAAAAAATATTTTTTTTGTTTTCTAATTCGTTTCTTTCAAAGCAAGGTAGAGAACATAAAAAAACTCCCCTCATACCATCGTTCCAAATTTTTTTTAAATCAGATTCATAAAATTGCTTTCTCCTCAACATATCATTAAGTAATTTTTGATGTTTCGATAAGTTTTAACTATTGTAACCCTTATTTTCAAGTTTTTTATACAGAATAATGAGATAGCCCTAAATCTATAGCCACAGTTCGCGAAGACAAGTTAGAATCGTTTTCTATAGAAGCACATATTAATGCAAATACTTCGTAAGATATTTTAGGACTAGAATACGATTTTTTTCATTCTCGATAGATCCGTTTTTGTTCTTTTTTATTAGATTAAATTGCAATAAACAAATCACTAACTCTTTGAAAACTGTTTTCCTACAATCGTTAAGAAATTCAACATATTCACACCCAAATTGAGTGCGGGAAATTACCAATTCCTGCACTAGTGCGGGAATGTTAAAAAAATCAAAAATACAGATTGTACCTACTCACATTTGAGATTTATTGTTATATACAACGGTTATTTAAATTATTAAATTGCACACCAGTTAAATGTTCGGGTGAACAAATAGAAGAGGCAGAAAAAGTAATCTCCTTCAACCCAGAGGATGGATTCACTTTCATCGTGGAAAATGTATCGTCCTTAACGGTAGAAGATGATTCTGTACAAAAAATCTGCTTTTCCTTCTGCGACAGTTGTGGATCTCCATCCTTCGTGACGTTTCACGTTCGTGGCATCTGCCCCACCGTCCGCCAAGAGGGTCGCCGACAAACGCCTGAAACAGTGCCCTATCTATCCACTTGGGTTTGACAGCCCTAGTTACTCTACTATTAGCTCCGGTATCTTTCCGAATGTGTTCACCCTTACTGCTTGATAAGTACATTTTCCCTTTCTTCTGATTTAAAAAGAGACGATTGTGATTGACATTGACTAGACGAAGGCTGACATTTTATGATTAATTTGTCGAAAATTTATATCCCCGAAATTGCCTTCCGTAACAATAAACACTCGCTCAATTTTCGTTTTCGTATCCGAAACTCTCGCAATCAGATGGGTTTGCTTATCTTCAATGTGGTTAGTTAACATATTAGTCAGTTCATTTCTACGACAATCGCCTGCTATCTCATAAATAACGACAACCTATAACATAAAAATCATTATTTACAACATATAGTACACTCATAATTTTTCAAAATTACCTTCATCATAAGCAAATCCCTGTGATAAGCGTTCTTGAAACAAACATAGTTGGTCCCTGGAAAAGGTCTCGATTTCTTGGGTCGATATCTCTCGTTCTTCCTCTTTAAGAATGCGATTAATTTAGGATATTAACTAATATCAATTCCATTTTTTACGATCAAAATACTTGAGTAACGTGCCCAAGATGTTGCCGGCTGCAGTAATTCGGTTAATTCGACCAAATAGGCAAGAGCAATTGCTTCCGAGAAGTCATTCACCTTCTTTTGACGGCACCATTTCATGCATTTTTCATACTTAATTTAAAAAAGGTATATAACCCCTTACCACAATTATTAATCGTATCCTAAATACGTATTTCGACAACTAAGTTGTCATCATCAGTAGGAAAAAACTACTAATTAAAAGTCGCACATGGGGCACAGTAAAGCAAGAGAAACGCTTACGCACAACTACTATACACCGCATCCCCGTATACACTAAATTTAACATGCCAATCTAAACTACGAGGGAGGTCGAGACAAACACTTACCTACTTAAGGAAAAGGGTCTAAGCCTGTGTTTATTGTCGAACAAAGGAACGGCAGACATTCCTCTCTAAGGGGGGGCGGCACTAACTTCGATTTTTAAAAACTACGATGACCCACTATTAAACTTAAATAAAACACCTTATATTTTCACAAAACAATAGTATATTTAACTATACAGATTGAACGAACAGAACCTTAGGGTCCTACCAGTACTAACGTTGCCAAATCAATAACTGGTGGGGATGCGAGGATTAATATAACTATAGTGCACAGTCGAATGTATCAGTATATCAGTTCTCTCAGAGATTCGGAAGAGGTAGCGTCGATTGATCTGTTAGAATTTCGTTTATTTTTGTTATTATTGTTAGTGTTTTTTTCAGTGTTTCTTGTTTTCAATTTCTAATTCCTAATGAAGATATTATCTTTATGAAAATATTGAAAATGTCGAGTTATACAAAAGAGGAGCGTATTAACATGATATAATGGTATTATTCATTTGGTAGTACCGATGAGGTTGTTGGGCGTTTTATCTTTTCTTTCCCTAATCGACCAGTCCCTACTAATCAAACAATATTAAATACTGTACATAAGTTTGAAAATACAGGTTGTATTGCAGGTTGTTCACAATGTAATAAAGGCAATCGACGAGAACTACCACATTCTGAGGAAAGAATTGATAGAGAACTCAAAGTATGTGCTTTTGTTGAAGCTAATGAACCATGTTCGAGCCGTCAAATTTCTGAAGTTGTACACATTCCAAAGACTACAGTTAGGGATATTTTAAGAAGAAATAAATATAAATGTTTTAGATTAAATAAAAGTCAAGAACTTCTCATAGGGGATTATGCAAGACGTCTGGAATTTTGTGAAACTATGAGAGAAAAATTTGACAGAAACGAAATTCTTTTGCAGAATATTTTGTTTACGGACGAATCATCGTTTGCACTTCACAGTCACCATAATCCTTCTGTCGTCCGATATTGGTCCCAAGAAAACAAACACCTAACTGTAGCCACCAAAACACAGTATCCTAGAAAACTGAACGTCTGGGCAGGTATTCTGGGTGATCAGATTGTAGGACCATTTTTTCTAAACGGCAACCTAAATGGCGAAAGGTACCTACAACTTCTTGAAAATGACGTTATCCCTGCTGTACGTAACATAACTGATCATCTGGAGGATATTTGGTTTCAGCAAGATGGGTGTCCGGCTCACAACTCAAGGGTAGTTAAACAATGTCTAATTGATAATTACCCTGAACATGTCATTAGTACGTGGGGTAACATACTTTGGCCACCTCGATCCCCCGATTTAGCGCCGACAGACTTCTTCTTGTGGGGTTATTTAAAAGAGACAATCTTTAGACATCCGCACGAAAGGCCCCAAACTTTAGACGAGCTGCGCAATAAAATAGAACAGGCATGCAATAGCATTCCAGTTGAAATGCTGGCTAATGTGCGGACATCATTTTATAACCGGTTAGGTTATTGCGAATTGCAGCATGGAGGACTCTTTGAATCGTTGATTAAATAATTTCATTTTTTGTATTTATACAACAAAGTTTCATTTATATTTAATTTGAAAAAATAAAAAAACCAATTTGAAAAAATAGAAAAACAATATTTTTTCTTTTTCCCTTTTCTTGAAAATTTTTTAGAATTTATTTTCACTTAAAAATTATGTAGAATCGAAAAATTTTATTTTATTTTTACAATTTTAATTTGATTCTTTATCAGAATTAGTTTTGTTTTGTAAAAAAATTAATAGCTATAGGTATATCAATATTTCTTGAACATGATTTATTATTTTCTAATAATTTTACTTCCTTTACGCATTATTTAGTTCAAAAGCGACAACAACGAACAGTCTGTACAAGCCGGCGTATGCTTCTAGAGTGACTGTTAGACAGATATCTTTGAACAGCGAGCGCGCTATTGGCATCAACGCTGGTGATCGTTCTTTCCCGTCCTCGTCTGTTTAATATCCACACATATGTACGCTCTATTCACTCGCACTCTTTGGGTCACTACTTATCCCTAAGCATTCGCCCGGCCAATCTGTATGTACATTTCATGTGCACTGCACACATCATCCGTAGTTGCTATTTAAATGTATTATTTTCGAGTACATGTATAGTAAAAATATCTATTTTGGGTAGGGGTGTAAAAAATTTTTCAATTACAAATGGTTAACAAACATGCAAATAATCGGAAAGTATGGTCGTATATTGTAAAACCTAAACTCTATTGAAATTCTAAGAAGGACAAATTTGGGAAGGATCGTTACATATGAGAAAACAAGACATCTGACTGTGTTGAGTTATATTAAAGTAACGTGAAAAGGATCTATGAATTATTAGATATTGTTGGTATATAATTTAAAAGTTTATTATTAATAGGTGACATGTCATAGTTAAGGAGGTAATTTTTGTATTTTTTCCTATGTATGGCTTCCCACATGTCTAAATTTCTGCTGTTACCCACCCACCCACTTATGGTAATAAAAATGAGAATAGACAGCTGAACGGTATCGGTGATTTATCGTTATTCAAGGAAGTACATATGTTTATTTTTCGCGATAAATATTTCTTTCATAAGCATCAAGTTCGTGGAGTTTATTAATTCCTTTGATCAACTTCAAACCTGTAATCGATAGATTGTGCAGTGTGCTCAAAGCGTGATTTGCGACATTCGATTTATCCGGTCTATTGTATTTGACATGTGATATGTGTTCTTTAAAACGGGTTAATATAGGTCGTTTAGTTTGGCCTATATATTTCAAATTACAATCCGCGCAACTAATTTCATATATACCTGATTTCGAATTGGAATTAATTCTATCTTTAGTATTCCCTAGCAGACTTTTGATGGTGTTTTCGGACCGAAAGGCTACCTGGAGACCTCTTTCTTTCACAACTTTATTAATGTTTTTCGTGACGGGGTGGTATGGTAGACATATGTACTTTTTCTCTTGGTTACTTTGGGATATCAAACTCGTGGATTCGCGGATTGTATTTTTTATTTTTGTTTTTCTAATTAATTTATTGATTATTTCTATGTCAAAGCCATTGTATGTCGCAATATTTTTAATGAAATCTAGTTCTATTTCATATCTCTCTTTTGTTAACGGAAAATTTAGTAACCGATTGACTAAGAAGTTAAAGGAAGCTGTCTTATGTTGATAACTATGATTTGAATCCGCGGTGATGAATCTATTAACATTGGTTTCTTTCCGGAAAATATCGATTTCTATTTTATGTTTATTTCTAATCAGTAAAGTATCTAAAAATGGTATCTTGCCATAGTGTTCCTTTTCCACTGTAAATTTAATAGTCGGAAATTTCAAATTTAATTGATTAACAAACATGTCTAATTCGCATTTCCGTGTGTCAAAAATCGCGAGAATGTCATCTACATACCTAATCCAAACTCTAGGGAAATATTTAGCGTTGTTTTTGAATTCTACTTCAAATTGACTCATGAATAAATTGGCTATGAAAGGAGATAGGCAGTTACCCATTGTTGTGCCTTGTTTCTGTTCATAAAATTTTTCTCCTACTTGGAAACAATTTTGCGCCATGCACAGAGTTGTCAATCTCATGTATTCTTTTATTTTTGAAGGTTCAATGTTATTATTGTGGAGCAAGCTTTCTAAATATTTCATAGTCTTTGGAATAGGTACCGAGGGGAATAACGACGTCACGTCGAATGAAACTAAAATTTCCCCGGTTTCCAGTTCACAATCTTTAATTAATTTAACAAATTTAACAAATTTTTCATACGTTTCCTTGTATCTTATTCTCGATTTTTCTGTCAGTAAGTTGCATGTTGCCGAGTCAGAAAATGCTTGAATATCGTCGGGAATCCAATTGTCATTCATTGATCTGTTATTTTCGCAAATATTTATAATTTTTCTAGCCACAATTCGCAAATACCGCAATTTTTCACATTTGTTTGACATGTTTGTTTTATAGCAACCATTAATTGATTTTCACGTCCAAAAAAAGCGCAAATTCAAATCTTGAAGAAAACGACGATTCTAAGCGATTGTAGGAAAAACATTTGCGGGAAAGCAATTCCGAAACTCATGCAGATACCTAAACTCGCTGCCCTCGCTGTCTTCCCGCACTTGTTACGAAAATAACTATTCCATCAAGGATTAAGTTTAATAATTCAATTTTTCCCGGTTTTGTGTATCGTGGCATTTCAAAATAAATAATTTCGTTTGACTGGTCAAACTACACTCCACTACGGATTATCGCCCAACTTTGACCAACACCCTGAAATATTGAAATAATTGAAGCTTTAAATTAACAACATGAAAAGAATAACTTGTTAGTAATATCAACAAAATTACGCAATATATACTCAATTAACAAATAATTAAATGTACAATTCAAAGGTTATAATAATTATATGTTTTTGTAATTGAATATATACAAGTCATTTTAGGCTTCAAATTTTGTAGAAGATCTCTTACAAATTTTCTTTGGATTCACGAGCTGGAAACTATTGCCAAATATAAAAGTAATTTAGCGTTAGCCACGTAATCTAAATAAATTATTTACAGTATGAAGATAGACCTTCGATGTGATGTCCATAAATTGATTGTGAATTGACATATATAAGTGCTTCGGTGTTTTAAATAGACAAATTTTAGTGCTTCCGCCTTGCAGTGATTTTTAGTAGTTTTACAGTGTGATGTGGTGTGATTTCAAGATGCAAGGATATAACAACAATCATTCTCCGCACCAACACCATTACCAATTTTCTAATCATTTAGCTCATAGCCGTAATTTTCCACCAGGATATCATCAAGCAGCTTTCGCTGTTTCGCTAGTGAATGATAGCTCTTTCGGGAGTTGCACCGACTCTTCCTCTAGGAGTTCTACTGAACCGATGGACACGCCATTAAGCAGTTCTCCAAAAGTGGAAAATTGCGTTGCGAGCAGTCCAAAGCAACGTCACAGTCACCATCATCATTCCATTCAAGAGTTGAAACGCTTCTTCGGTAAAAGAGTGAATAATTGGATATCGGAAAGGGGCGCACGAAGGTTATCTTGTAGTGAAGATATCAATCCCAAACCGGATGAAGAATTTAGAGGCAGAAGTAAATCGCTGGACGGTACAATTAAAAGACCTGTTAGGGACTGCGAAAGTACCTACAAAATATATGAATCAATTTTGCGTGAAGGTATGTACATAAATTGAATTTGTTAGACAAGCATGTAGTTCCCTTGTTATCGATTTGAATAATTAAAAATAATAGTATATTGTTTACTGAGTAAGAAAAGCCTAACATTCCTGGACGACTGTGAAGATTGCTAAGTCGAGGCACAAGCCGAGACTTAGTAACACAGAGTCCAGGAATGTGGCTTTTCCTACGAGGTAAACATACTATTTTTCCGCAAATCGTTTAAAATTCGACAGATATTAATTAATTTTGAAAAAATCGCGAATAATTTTATTCACAAATAAATGGTGTTTTGAAATTCGTAATATAATTGGTTGCGTTACTATGGAAACGTATTAATGTTGAATTGTCAAACTTGACGCATATAAATTTAACTGCTGGTGTTTTCGATAGCAAAACAGTGTAAAATGATAAGTGATGATGAATTTTCCATATCTGGGACTCCTCCAGAGCTGGTTGAGGTAGTGAATACTGCTTCATTTGAATTATTGCCAAATAAATCAAGAGAAAAGTACGAATATGTATAAGAAAAAGTCAACATTTCCTAACTGTTAGGAAATGTTGACTTTTTCTTAAGAAATTTTGTCAGGAATGTCAAAATTTCCTAACGATTTGCGGAAAAGTGTTTTATTTCTCTTTATAATATAAATGAATATTTTAAAGAGAGGACGTATTTGGTATTGGATGTAATTTGTTAAATTGTGGGTCCTCAAAAAGATCTAATTAGGTTTATGACATGTGAGGGTAGATCATGATAATGACTTTTTGAGTGAAAGATAGTTTTTTCGGCAAAAAAAACGTTTTATTTCTCAACATAGTCTCCGTTGAGCTCAATACACTTCGTTCAATGTTTCTGCATTTTTTTTATCCTTTCCAGATACTAAAATTTATCGAGGTTCTCTCTCTAGGCATTTGTTTGAGCAACGATTTCATCGTTGGAGCCAAATCGTTTTCCGCCGAACCATTTTTTCAGGTTTGGAAACAGGAAGTAGACGCGTGGGGTTAACTACGGAGAATATGGCGGATAAGGAAACAATGAAATTTCGTCATGGTGACTTTGCTTTCTCTTGATGGAAGAGCATATTCTTCTCGGTCAAATGGGTCGTTTTTTTCTTCAAATCGCCGTTGAACCGGTCCAATAAGTTACCGTCATATTTCGAATATGATTGTTTTTCCCTTTTGAAAGTAATGAATATTAATTTGCATTCTAAAAACCTGTCACTATGACCTTGTTGATCGAGAGACCCACCTAGACTTCTTCGGTGCCAAGTCGTCCGGAGAAACCCGCAAAATCTTTCTCGTACGTAAGTGATCATTCAATACCGAAACCACTAAGCCATATGATATGCCTATGGCTTCTACGATCACCGATCGATCAACACCGTATCTTGCAATTTTTTCAATTGTTTCGAATATAGCATTATTTCTTTCTTCGAATCGTCGTTGAACCGGTGAAGGAAATTGCCGTAATATTCGCCGTTCATTTTTTCCGTTTGTAAGTAATCACTGTGGATTATGCCGTGTAAATCCCCAGAAACTGTCGCCATGACTTGTTGTCCGACAGACTTGCCTAGGCCTTCCTTGCAAAAAAAAAAACGTTTTTAGTGCTATTTGGTCTCCGGTGTGTTGTGGTGGATCCATGTTACTTATGTCCACTGTTTTGAAACGGCGCAAAAGCTCGTCCGGACTGTGTTCGAGCTATGCCAAAGGCTCCCTCAAAGTTGTCACGCGATCTCGTTTGTGAGCAAACGCGGCACCCATTTTGAGGGTAGCTTTCGCATACGCAAGTGATCATTCAATAACGAAACCACTGAGCCATATGCTTCTACAATCTCACGTGCACTTTCAATTTCCGATAGGTTAACACCATATTGCGATTTTTTTTAATTGCTTCAGACGTAGTGACCTCAATTGGGCGTTCACAACGTTTGGAATCACTCCTGCTTATGTGATCACAACAAAATTCAGTAAACCTCCTATTTATCATTGATTCTGATGGTGCAGAATCCCCATAACATTTACCAAGCTTAGCCTTGACTTTTTTCTATTTTCGCCACTAGATTGTCTGCTTTAAATGGCTGTCAAACATTAACTAAATGCCGCAGCTTGCTTAAGCTTTGATAGTAGTCTATTGAGATATGGTAGTCGAGGAGAGTAGTGTTGTCTTTCAGTTTACAATACGGAAAACTTAAAAAGTCACGAACTAATCTACCCTCTTGGTAATAGACCAAAGTGTACTATAAATCGTAACGTTACAGTCTTTTAGTTTCTTGTGTATCATATCCTTAAATTTGGCAATTTTCTGATATACTCGTGCCCCCGGGTTGCTCAAATACTTCAGAACGTGTGTTTTTGTCTTGTTTTTTCGTTTCCTCCAAGTTGTATTCTCTATATTTTTTAGTACCCATTCTTTAATGACTCGCTCGTTATATTTTACGTAATGGAAGTATTAGGTGCACTACTGATCTTCCCCTTCTGAAGTCGCCTTGGTATTTAGCAAATTCTTTGCACTTTATAGGCCTTTTTTTGCTTCCAGTGACTACAGTCTTGTTTGCAACCTTTTGGCAAGGTATTCTTCGATAATTGTTGCAAACTTCTCAATTCTTTCATTCATCTATATTGGATAAGCTATAGACTTAATTATATTTTTGGTTGTCTTTTCTCCTCCTCTTGTCACTTATATGTCACTCTAATTCTTTATGACTGTTATTTTGAATTCTTTTTTGCTTCTTCCGGTTCTTCCAAGACTTTTTGGGAGGGGGGGGGGGGCTTTGATATCGATCTCATTTTCTTCTATTTATTCTGTGTGATATGTTGAATATTATGTTTCTTCTTGATTTTGTTTATTGAGTTCTTAAAAGTTGCTTCCTATCTTTTTAATATTAGTTTTCTTGTTGGACCTAACATACCCCTATTTTTGAACATAGTCGCCATTATTACTGAGGTACTTTTCATAATGTGACACAAGTTTCTCAATACTCAATACTGCCGCTAAAGACTGCTACTCCGAAGTGGCCGCTTCTTTAAGATTTTCATTCTTTTCGAAGAATTCCCACTTCTTCATTTTTGGTAAAAGATAAGACTTAAAGCGCTGCAATTCTGGTTTTGTTTGTACAGCTGTATTAGACCGAGCATTGTTGTGAATCCATACGAGTCCGTCAGACAATTTTTCACGCCTCTGAAGTCGTCTCCCCTTTGGGCATGAATTCAACAAGCAGTAAACTCTCGCAATCCCAAAAGATAGTTGCCATTAATTTTCTTGTGATCAAATATAGGTTTTGTTTTCCTGGTCTTAAAAATGAACTTGTGCGATGCCCTTGACTATCTCTTAGATTTAGGAATTTTGTACGAAACCCATGTCTCATTTCCTGTTACAATGATTGAGAAATTCATCACGATAATTACGGTTTAGTTATGTTAAAAGTTTGGGCACCCAACGAGCACACATCTGTTTATAGCCTAGGTGATCTGTGACCATTTCATGTAAGGGAAATCCCGAAATATATACGAAAAATCATGTAACATATTCAAGTGTTCAACTTGAAGCGCCTGTTTTCACGAGCTTTTTGTCCACTTCTTCTGTCAGTTCACTTGTAACGAAGGATGGCTGATGGCTGGCTACTTTGATTTTTGCTTTTCATTGAATTTGATTGAACCTGATACACCATTTTCTCACAGAAGACTCATTCACATTATTGCGCTTTCATTATAAACTTGATTTTCCTATAAAATTCAAGAAACCAAACGTTCTGCGCATTAAAAACCGAATAACTTTGCGAATTTCATACTTCAATCTTGGCAGGAGATGATAGCATGCACGTGTCGGACCTATACGCGGTACGATGAGCGATTGTTCTTTACTTTTTGGACGGTCTTTGTACTATAACTTCCTATAGAGTATAATTAAAAAGTAGGAGTTTTCTTATATCAGTGTGTATTATATTTTACTTTTTGGAGACATTGTTTATAAATGAATTCAAAATGGGTAATAAATATTTACAAAACAAACAAGAAACAAGTTATTCATTTATTGTTTAAATATATTTACTCCTACTTGATGTAACTCGAGATGAAAATATGTAATACAATAAATTAGAATTTGGAGCGTTGTATAAAAGTTTCTGGCTTTTAGAAGGAATAGTAGACCTTTTAAAAATTGTTGATAACCTTGTATTATAAAACCGGACAATTTGACGTCGAGATTTTTTGATTTATCAACATATTTCACATGCATCTTTACACAGGACTGTGTATTAAATACGCAATCAAATTAATATTTGAAAATTTTCTCGAAATATTAATTTTATTTACATTTACTATTTGGGGGGTCGCGGAACTAAGAAGTTGGAAAATTCCTGCTTTAGAGAATTTCGTTTTCTTTATTTTTTTTTTAAATAAAATTTTGTTTCCAGATTTTTATATCTAGGGATCACAAATACTAATCTTGAACTGAATATTAACTAAATGATAGATATACCGGCCTGGTGTATGATCGTTTTTTCTATACATACAGTTGCCACTTGGGCTAGGGATATGTAATGCATTATATGTGCGACCTGTGATATGCGTGTGCTTTCTATGGGCTCCCCGACTTACAATCCCTAGACAACCCTAAGTAGTTGACCCTTGGACACCAGCATGATCGTACCTGTAGGTACGCCTTGTACTGAAATTTTTATACTAGCGGGTGTTTTTTATAGAGGTATAAAACTTTAACTTGGCAACACTTTTTTAACTGGCGGCCATTTTGTCAGCCGTCAAGTGATTTATGTTTAGTTTGGTTTGGCATTTCAACATGAATAGACTGACGCCTGAACAACGCTTCCAAATTGTGCAAATTTATTTTGAAAATCATGGTTCTGTTCGAAATACGTATCGCACACTACGTCCATTTTACGGTCAACATAATCGTCCATCAGAGCAATTAATTCGATTAACTATGGAACGTTTTCGCACCACGTTTACTATAAATGATAATACGCATCCACAGAGACGTCGTACAGTGCGTACAGAAGAATTCATTGCTGCTGTAGAGCGTAGCGTAGAGGAAGACCCGAATCAGTCTATCCGCCATCGTGCACAGGAATTGGATGTGTCCATCCACGTTATGGAAGATTTTGCGGGAAGATCTTTGTTTGCATGCTTACAAAATCCAACTCGTGCAAGAATTGAAGCCACACGATCACCTAGCAAGGCGTAGATTCGGTGAATGGGCCCAAAACAAGATTGCCGTTGATCCCGATTTTCATAAGCGAATTTTGTTTAGCGATGAAGCTCACTTTTGTTTGAATGGATACGTCAATAAACAAAACTGCCGTATTTGGAGTGATGGTAATCCTCAAGTGTATGTTGAGACACCGTTACATCCAGAAAAACCGACTGTTTGGTATGCTTTATGGGCTGGTGGAATCATTGGTCCGTACTTCTTTAAAAACGATGCTGGTCAGAACGTTACAGTCAATGGTGACCGCTATAGAGCCATGATTACTGACTTTTTTGTTCATCAATTGAACAACCATGATGTGCAGGAGCTGTGGTTTCAACAAGACGGCGCAACATGTCACACAGCTCGTGCCATAATTGATTTATTGAAGGAAACGTTTGGTAACCACATAGTTTCACGTTTCGGACCCGTAAATTGGCCTCCAAGATCGTGCGATTTAACGCCGCTAGACTATTTTCTGTGTTTCCCGAAACGATTGACCACTTGGAGGACAACATTCGCCGCGTTATTGCCGATATACGGCCACAAATGTTGGAAAAAGGCATCGAAAATTGGACCTCCAGATTAGACTACGTCCGAGCCAGCCGTGGCGGTCATATGCCAGAAGTCATATTTAAATTATAATGCCAGAAGATTATCTTTCGAATAAAGTAAATTTCATGTCAATTTAAAAAATTCATCTTTGTTTTATTCCATTTCAAAGTTCTATACCTCTATAAAAAACACACTTTACTAACATTACCAAAATAAATGAGGAATATTTCACTTAAAAGTAATATAACTAGTGTTCATAGAGAAATGAACTGGTATCTTACGATAAAACACGAATAAATTAAAAAAGTCTTTCTTTGGAGACTGTGGTTAAGTAAAAACTTAAAAAAGGTATATAACCCCTTACCACAATTATTAATCGTATCCTAAATACGTATTTCGACAATTAAGTTCAACATCATCATTGATGATGACAACTTAATTGTCGAAATACGTATTTAGGATACGATTAATAATTGTGGTAAGGGGTTATATACCTTTTTTAATGAATAAATTAATTTCTAAAAATAAATAAAACCTATTAATTCAAAGTAAATAAATTAACTTTCTAAATTCGAAATATGTTTTATATTTCAAAATACATAAATAGAGAAAATTCTAAAATGAAATTAAAGTTGCTTTAAATACACTGCGCCAAAAGATTATCGCAACACTTGAAATTTAGCAAATATCTCACATTTAACGCGGAAGAAAACCTTTACTCGGACAAAAACTACATAATCTTAAAAAATTACTTAAATCAAAATCTCATTTGAAAACTTTAGCTTTTTAATTTTTTTTTTCCAAATTTAACAAAAATTGCGATTATAATCAATGACAAAAAAACAACAAAAATAAAAATAGCATGAATTAATAATGCGTGTTGCCTCCTCTGGCTGCAATAATAGCTTGATAACGCCTTGACATGCTTGAAATTAATTTTGTTAATAAACGATCATCCAACTATTCCAAACATTCTACCAAAGCTTTTGGTAATTCTTCTAAAGTCTGAGGACGTCGTAAAAGTGAGCGAACACGCTGTTTTAACCTGTCCCATACATGTTATGTACATGCGATTGAGGTCGGGGCTTCCTGCAAGGCCACTTCAAAGTGACAATGTTCACTTCATTAATGTAATCCCTAACCACATTAGCAAGTGATGGTTTTGCGATATCATATATTAATAAAAAAAATCTTTTCGTATAAATGGGGTAAAAGGAACAGCATAAAATTTCAAAATGTTTCTTATATACTCGTCCGTATTTACTGTTTGTTTCCGCATTACATGTAAATCTGTACGTGCCTCTAAGTTTATGCCCCCCCCATACCATAATCCTCCTCCAAAATTTACTCTAGATTGAATGTTACACTGAGCATAACCTTCTCCTGGTCTTCTCTTAACCTTTACACGATTGTCAGATAAAAATAAAGGAAACTTGGATTCATTTGAAAAAAGAACTTTGCCCCATTCATTAAGTCCCCAATGAACACGTTGTTCGGCAAATTCTAAACGTGCTCTAACATGGTCCCTGGTAAGGACCTTTGACCTTTGACGTGGTGTCAGTTGATATTCTTTCAAGCTATTCCTAACAGTCTTAACATGAATGTGTCGGTTATATACGTTAGCTAACTCAATCTGGAGTTTCCGTGCGGTAACAAACCGCTGTCGCAGGGTACACAATCTCAAAAATCTTCCACGACATTTGTTGACCGTTTTCTGCCTTGTTAAGGTCTCTTTTGATAACTATGCGTTTCATTAAACCTTTGAATACACCTACTGAAGGTTGAAGGATGAACATTTAGAGTTTTGACAACATTCCTAACACCTTGACCACTGTTGATTAAGGCGACTACTTCATCCGCTTCTTTACTGCTCAAATAACGAGTTTGTCTTTCTTGATGATTCATTTTAACAAAAATTAAAAGTGTAAGAAAATTTCACTCAGAAATTTCATTCAGAATTTTTTTTTTTTGAAAAAAAAAAGAAAAATGCAGTCATGGTAATACAGTGGTGACAGTTTTTTAGTTTAAATGTGTATAATATCTTATTTACGCATTTTATGTCAAAATTTCACGAAGCATTTGCAAATAGAACAGAAATAAGTAAGTGTTGCGATAATTTTTTGGCACAGTGTAGTATATTAGTAAATATTCAACTGCAACTGTAGTGTAAATAAACAGTTAAATTTGAACAGTAGGTCCAATTCTAAAACAAGCAGCTGCTTCTAAAATCGAATTATAGGTACTATGTTTAACAACATATTAAAAACAATCAAAAGGTAACTGTTTTAGAATGTAAATACGAGATATTAAAGGAAATAATACAACAGAAATAAAGTTGGTAATGAATGAAAAAAAAAGTATATTTCTATATCAGCCAAAAAAGTACATACAAGCAGGGTGGGCTGATTTAAATCAGTTGATTAAAATCATGATTTAAATCAGCTGATTTTTTTAATAAATATCATATTTAAAATCAAACCATAAATTTGCTAAATCTTCCGCTTTTAATTCACACAAGCTGTCTTATTATTATAATATTATTTATATTTTATAATATCTACCTATTAAACCTAAAAAATAGACAAAACGCACAAAATAGTTAAAAAAACAACAATGCAAAACAACAGAAAAACAAATTATTTTTAATTTTCATTGAAAAACTTATATAAAAATACTAATTTGGACGCCTTTTCTATTCCTAGTTGGTTCCTTAATTTTGATTGCACAAGACCAAACGTGCTAAAAACGCGTTCAACGGAAGCTGAAGATGTGATTGCACTTAAAAACTGTTTTATGATATGTAGATGCTTTCCAATTTCAGGTATATCTTTTTGTGCTTTCTACCAGTCAATGCCGGAGAGTTCTGATGTTATTTCCTGAGTAAACATTATTTTTCGAAATGGCTCCAACTGGGCATTAAATCGTATGGTTAAAGGCAGCAGCCCACTTTGTTCATACATTTCCTGAATCGTTTCCAGGGCAAGATTTCTCTCGTGCTCTGTTAAACTATATGATTTTTTAGATGGGTACCACATGTAAGCGATGAAATGATATGGTGTTAAAGCTTGTTCATATCGATGCCGAAAAATGCGTATTTTTTCAAGGGATAACTCTAGATCTTCAAAAGCTACTGCTAACTTCTGCCATTGTTCTACTGCATCAGAAAGAGTGGCTTTCTTTCTCTGCAAATTATCCAAGGCAATTGCCACAGGTTTTAAAATATTCAGGTAGTCTTCAGCAGCTCGTTTAATGCCGACATTTGCAACCTTATTGCAGATATTAGTATCCATTTCTCTTCGGTTTTCTTCACACATTTTGAGTAGCAAATCCCACTGAGAAACATATAATTCCAAACAGTCAGTGATAGTGTTCCAGCGTACATCACTTGGCAGAACTAAGGTTTTCCCTCCTGCTTGGCTGAATTTTGCTCTGGCAAAATGATTGTTCCGGATATATTTAACAATTTGCACCAGATTTTCCTTAATGTCCTTTATTTCCAAATCTTTTCCCAAGAGGTTTAAAATATGGGAACATCCATAGGTAATTATGTTTTTCGAACCACTTTTTTCTTCTATAATTTTTCTCATGCGTGACATATTTGCTGCATTATCTGTTACAATCGATCCCACAATGCATTTATATTTTAATTGGCAAGAAGAAATCAGTTCACAACACAATTCAACGAGATAATCAGACGTATGCGGTTTTCCAGATGTGTCAACAGTGTCATACAGAAACGACAGTCCATTTTCAGTAGTAATTTTTGCACAAATTATCTGTTCATTATGAATGTTAGACCATCCATCGAGTGACATGTTGACATGTTGGCCTTCAAGGGACGAAAAACATTTAGCTTTTTCTTCCGTGTAAATCTCATCCAACAAAGTAGTAGACACAGTTTTCCGGGAAGGCGGTTGGTATCCAGGCCTTAATAAGTCCAAGGCTTTTTTTACTTCTTTATGCTCAATACACCTGAAGGAAGCATTAACAGCAAACATTGCCTTAGCAATTTGCTTCTCAAATTTGTGTTTGTCAGAAGCAGGTGTTCTAACAACAAATTGGTCCAAATTAGGATTAGTACCTTCTGCTTTTCTTTTTTTCTGAGACTGCCTTAACGTTGTTGGTGTTTGTTGAGTATTTTCAATTTCACAAGACGAAGAATAGGGTATATTACTACTAGAAGTACTCGTACTAGCCCTCGACGAAAAGCTTTGGCTTTGGATAATATCTGAAACAGAAAATTTATCATAAATGCCATGTTGCAGGTTTAAAAATATATATTATATTTTTTATAAATATGGTAGGAGAATAAAAAATAAGATAGTGTGTAGTGTGAAGAGTGTTTCATGTAAGCATGAATCTCCTACTCTACTCTTGGTAGGAAAAACAACAACAAACAACAATAAATAAGCCTTCGCGTTTCATGAACAAAGAGAACAGAACTGGATCCATCGATGGAAAAAAAACACGCGTATAATGTCACGAAAAACTCCCCGTTATTTACTTGAATGAACACCCTATATAGACCTAAGCCCATAAAACATTTTCCAAAATTAATGAAAATTAAAATTTGCCCCAAAAAATCAAAAAGTCAAAACCGAGGGAAAACATAACGACACGAAAGAAATAAATAGGTACATATTATAATAGGTGTTATTATATTTACCTTTGGTACTGAGACTACTGGGGGTATTTTTAATATATTTTTTTATTATTTTAATATTTTTTTTTAATAATGCTGCTTGTGCTGCTAGACCTAGACATTGAATCATCTCCAATGTCCGAAACAGAGTCGACAGCTAGCACACTCGTTTGCTGATTGACGCAAAATTTCTTGTGATCCTTCAATCTTCGAACTAGTCCTTGGATTTCTTTGCTGCAACTTTTACAGACTGCCCTGCATCCAGTTTTATTTGGATCTGTTTTCTTTTCAAAATATTTCCAAATGTTATCCTCTTTTCTTCCCGCCATTGTTTCAGGCTTAAATTCAAATTTAGAACTATTTCGACTAAGATGTTATGTTAGTGTTTTTTTTTATTTTCCAGTACTTCACATTTTCCACGATTATAACTTCCGCTAATTTAAAACAACACCTTTATGACGAATTTAGCGCAAATAATGTTCCTACCCGAACGCTCGCACGTCGCACGCTTCCGTGTTGATGCGAGTTAAAACAAGTTTAGACACATCGCGGGCCGAAAAAACAGGATCGTGCGAGATGCGAGTATAAAACGGCAAAAATGAAAATATTCAATAGGGGGAGTTGGGAAAATAATTTAATGTTACACAATTTTAAAATTTTTAACTAAATGCAAGAAATAAAATTTGTTTAGACAAATTATAGTAATCATAAAGTCAGAAATAATAAATTAAGTGCTGATGAATAAAAAATCAAATAAATCATGATTTTTTTGATTTTTATATAAAAATCATTGATTTTTTATTTTTTTTTAAAAAATCAGAATTTATCCAACCCTGCATACAAGCTAAGATATGCAGTGGCCCTCACTAACTCCTAATAGGGATCAGAGACCAACGAGACCGGCAACTATTTAACAAAAAGTTGTCCTAGTGAAATGGAAGATTATCACGTCCTTCTCTAATAATTGGGCAGTCAATTCAAGATGGCACTGTACAACGAGACCGCATTCACCCACCAAAATTTAAATTTGCTTTTCTACTATACAATTCTAAATAACTAAAATAATATACAATAATAAAGACCTACGAAAATTAATATCTTTAATATCGATAATGGTATAAAATAAACATTTTAAAAGTACAATAAAAAAACATATTTTCTTAATAAATTATTGATGTTTTAATTTTCTTGTAGTATTTTTGTTCCATAAATTCCTTACTAACCTCGTGCAGTACCAATGAAGTCCTATTTGACACAAACCATCTGTTATTGAGCATCAAATAAAATGGTAATGTTTTGTGCAGGACATCCACGAAAAACCTAATTCAATCATTAAGCCAATAGCTTGTCTTTTACTGTCGATCTTCCTACCTTTTGGAAGATTCTTCGCACAATATACTTGAGAAAACAGTGATGATTGTGCACTTGATGATATTCCTGTCAAATAAATAAAATAATTAGACAGATAAAAAAAGAGGAAGAATAATTTACCTTCAAATATATCTTTAATCATCGAAGACTCATTTAAGTTTAATGTTAATATATTTTTGATTGTACGGCCTCTTTTTTTTGCATATTGATTTTAGTCTTATTTGAGTTAAGTCTTGGATCAAAAACATGGATGCCTAAATATTAGTTGCTGTGTTATATATTCATTTATTACTGACTTTTAGGATTTCGGGGAAAATATTATAATTTTTCCACATCCATATCTCCTTTGCCGCATACGATATACAAAATAATGGAGCCATTTCGAAATAATTTATATGCTGAAAAGAAAATGTACTTGTAGCATAATTAAAAGCGTCAATATGAGTAATTAAATATTTTTTTAAGAACTTGTTAATTTTTGAGTAAAACAATATGGCGTGGCGAACTATGAAATTTCTTGTAAATCCAACTTACCTTTTTAACAGCAAAAAAACCACTAAAGCTAGTACAGAAAAGAACCGATCTGTTAATACTTGGTTGTATAATGAATATTTCAATAACTCGATTCAAAGCCCGATATTTGTATTATAATTCTGAACGATAAGAACAAACCACGAAAATAACATAAGCAATAAAATTGAAATTGTAGAAAATTTCAAAATTATACTTGGAACTTACTCGATTGATAGCGATATGATTGTACGATTACAGAGCCCTCTTCAATTGACTGCCCAACTGTGTGCGATAAGGATGAAAAGAGTACATATTTTCAATCAAAGATAAGGATAGAAAATCGGATTAAATTTGCAATGATGTTGCCGGTTTCCTTTGTCTCTGATAGGGCATTACTGGGTCCCCTCTGCGTGGGAGATGTATCACACGACTCAACGACTCCCACTTATATTTAATACATTTATGTTATCGTGGACAATTCTCCCAACAGTGCATAATGTATTTTAACGGGCACCTTCCTATAATATTTTCCAGCCCGATATACCGTGAGGTTCGAGCGGTTAAAGTGAGATGTGCATATTTGATGCTAACCTGCTAACACCTTATTTGCGAGTTTGTTTCAAGGTCATGGTCTGATGAATAAGCTAGCATTGTCTGACACATTTTTACGTAAAATACGGTATATCTAAGTATGAATACCGTACACTAATGTACGGTCATTTTCAAACAAATAGAATTGTTAATTCAAAAGTTAAATTACATAAAAAAATTAAAGGAAATATTCTCATTACACCACCTTCGTAGCTAAGAATGAGCCGTAATATTTATTGAGGTTCGGTATTTCTTGCGTGTTGTTTGCTGCGAATGTTGATTTTTTTGGTGACCAATATCTTAAAATTGTATAATTATGACGAAAATGTTAATTCATCCGTAAATCATTCTACGAAAGCGATCATCCGTAAATAATTACAGAGCCTTATATTACCACGATAACAATTTTTGTGGCGAGTTGTTTGTGAAACACCACTCATTTGCGTTACCTTGAACAGGTGTCGCCCATTGACTTACTGCATAATTGAATAATGCTTTTTCGCATTCTTAACACGTGTACTTCGCTACCTACATTTTTTGCAATTATTGAGAAAATTATATGACTCAAATATCTGATAATACGGCGAATACTATCTATTGATGGCCCCAATTTATAAACTGCTGTAAGTAATTATACAGTTTATTTCTAAGAAATATGCTAAAAACTATTTCATATTTTTTTTGCCCAATATTAAAAGTAACGGCGATTCTTTGCTATTAGTTCTCTCGCTTGTCATTAGTATATATTATAACGATCTCATCACCCAGATCGATAGGAGCATACCAATACTAAATATTCTTACAGTTTTATTCCGTTTCTTTTATTTAGGATTCAATGAAAAATTATTGAGGCAACACAGATTTTTAATAAAAAATCAATATTCATTTCCAAAAATAAATAATCGAGGTTACTATGGTTACAAATTAATAAAACCAAATTTAATACATATTTTCACGAAATCCATTCATTTCCAAAAATAAATAATCGAGGTTACTATGGTTACAAATTAATAAAACAAAATTTAAAACATATCTTCACGAAATCCAAGTTGAACTCCAAATCTTGACATCAGCTATACATACAATATCCATCCAATCTTCAATACATAAATTTTGATTTTCTTAACTTGTTCGAAAAGGAAAAAAAATCTCTTCTTGTACTTATTGTCTAATATTAAATTTTACTTTAATTCCACTTATTCCCTGTTTCATGTTCTTCTTTTTCCTTTTATTATGTAAAATATTGCACAATCTCTCTGCCACTTCTTTAGCAGTTAAGTTTATACAATTCATCATTTTTATATTATATTTTCTTCTATATTCCCCATACATACGGTCCAAATATTTTTGTATATTATAATTCCCCATGGAAGAATTCTTTTGTCCCTCTAAGAATTTACATTTGTCCCCATACATATTATGTACATTCGATATAGGTAATGCATTGTACACATTAATATTTCTTTTCTTAGTATTTACTTCTTGCAGCATACTATTCACTGTTTCATTCTGATTTTTATATTTCTCTTCTTTATTTTCTTTAAAATGTATCATTTTCTATGTTTTATAATTATCAGTTCCTTCATCATTCTAATTAAAGTATCATCTATCTTTATTTGAATTGTTTGTACATTAATTATATCATCTGTATTTTTAATTATTTCATCCTTTTCTTCAATTAATTTTTCTTCTACTTTATCATTAATATTTTCTATTCGTTGTTTTGTCACATTTATTTCATTATGTATTTTATTCCATAATAGTAAATTATTTTTGTTTTCATCAATTTTATCTATCAAATTCTGATACTCTTTTTTTCTGATTTCTTCTTCCTCTGCTTTTTCTTGTTTACGCTTTTCCTCATCCTCCTTTTTTCTTGCGTCTTTCTTGATCTTCTTCTCTAATTTAATTATGCTCTCAATATCTACATTTTGTCTCTTTTCACCTTCTTTCAAACCTGGATCACCAGCAACATTTATCTCTCTTTGTTCTTCTTCCGTAACAATATCAGTGTCCTTTTTTTCTAATTGTCTTGATCTAAGATCCATTTTTATAACTTTGAATGTATTAAATAGTTTAATTAAATTACTTTTTCTATTTTGCGTTCGAAATGAACTCATTACGACACCCAAAACAGTATCGAAATGAGCTTCATTTCGATACGCTTTTTTTCATTTTTCAATGTTGGCGTTGTTCGAACACAGAAATAAATATCATTGCCGTCATTTGATTTTAAGAATTTAAGTACATTTGACAGATATTATAACGGGTGTTCACTTGAAAAGTCAATCTAGTAGCATGTGATTTACTGAGAACATTTTGAAGTATGTCGTAAATTAAAATTTACTACTTAACCTACGAAGTCGTATATTTTGACAGTTTCATACATACAAATAAATAACAAATAATAGGTATTTATTAAAAACTATAACAAATGTTGAAAATGTTGTCCTTCAAGATCAATGCACTTTAAAATCCTCTGTTCAAAATTTCTGATGATATTCTGCAACATTAGGTACTGGATTGTTATTAATTTCCATGCATTTCTGTTTGATTCTCTGTAGCATATCATTCAAATTCAATATAGGTGTTCGAAATATGTTATTTTTTAGATAAGGCCACAAAAAGAAGTCGCAAGGTGTTAAATCGCATGAACGTGCAGGCCAGGCAATTTCAGTATTTCGACTAATTATACGCTCATCAAAAAATTCTCTTAAATAATCCAAAGATTCTGCAGTACAGTGACAAGGTGCTCCGTCTTGTTGGAAATATGCATTTTGAAGTTCATCATCATGCAACTGATTGACAAATGGTTGTAAAATTTCCGTACGGTACCTTTGAGCAGTTAACGTTCTCTGAAAAATATTGGTCCAATGATTCGCCTTTGGCTTATCGCTGCCCAAACACCAATTTTCTCTGGATGTAGCGATTCTTCATTAATTACATGTGGATTTTCACTACTCCAAATTCTTGTATTTTGTGAATTTAGGTATCCCGTTTTATAAAACCATGCTTCATCAGTAAAGATGACTCTTTGCGAAAGTGCATTATTGTTCATATTTACAAACTAATTACAAAACTGTAGCCTACGTGGGTAATCAATTTCTAACAATTCTTGTACTGCTGTGACACGGTATGGATAAAGTTGCATATCTTTTTTTAATAACTTGTGAGTTGTACCAACAGAAAGGTTTATTTGTTGACTCAAATGTCGAACAGATGTTTGTGGTTCATTTTCCATTATTCCTTCAACACGATTGACAACTTGAGGTGTACGTTTCTTAACTGCTCCGCTGCCTGATTTTCTTAAGAGGCTACCAGTTTCAAAAAAAAGTTTTAAAGTTCTATCCAAAGTATTCTTAAATTGTATATAATCTATTACAAAATGTGGAAACTCAACTTAAAATTATATCATGCAATCTTGAACTGAATAAACCCATAAACCATCAATTTTATTACCACTTCGAAAATAAGCCTGGACTAAAAAAAATTTATGTTCTAAAGTGAAAGCCATTTTAAAACTGAGAAGCAATTTATTTAAACCAGAATCGACGCACGATTATTTTATGCAATAACTGATAGTTGTGATTGACATTATCAAAGGTCATTTGGATTTACGTTTACGGAACAACAAACACATACTAATATATATGCGTCTTATTCTATCAAAATTTCAAAGTAACCTAGATTGACTTTTCAAATGAACACACGTTATATGTTCATACTCTACAGAAACAACGTATATTGTATAGAATTGACAACAAGATATATTAGTTTCTATGTCATGCAACAAATTTGCACGGTTAGTATTATTTTACAACGTTTTTAAAAATCTAGAAATTTACACAAATATTAAATGTGACCCATCTGTTCGGCTGTAATGTGCCTTTGTAAGTATCTGATCAAGCCACTGTGCTGGCGAAACAATTGTCGGTTTATGATTACGTATAGAAAAATAAATTGGTCTTACCATAAAAAAACGAATAAATTAAGAGACGAATTTCTAAAAATAAATAAAATCTATGATTTCAAAGAAAATATGTAAATCAACTGTCTAAATCCGAAATATGTTTATATTTTATATTTCAAAATAAATAAAAGCGAAAATTCTAAAATTAAACTGAAATTGCGTGAAAGTAATGTATTAAATGTCATAGCCTGCTGCTGTAGTATATAACAGATTAATCTTTACAGCAAATCAAATTCTAAAACAGATAGATGCTTTTAAAATCGAATTATACAAACTCTGTGTAATACATATTGACATATTAAAAATAATCAAAAGGAAACTTTTAGAATGTATATACGAGATTATTATAATAGATAATTAAAACGCCACAGTAGGGAAGCCAGATAAAATTCGTAACGAATGAAAAGAAATCAAGATAATCTATTGTTAGCCCTAAAGCAGTATAGGTAAAACACAAAATGTAAATTTGACAAAAAGAAACGCATTTGAAACGCTCCAGGAACATCTATGTCGTATTCAAAACTACAACGCTACAACGCAACAAAAAAACTTCGGCTGCGACGCTGTTTTTGCTCCCTCCATAGCTATTACCGAGTCCCGTCTCTAGGTGTATCACACGACTACCATTTTTATTACATATATTATAGCAGCAATTGCAACAATACATATTGCTATGAATAGTGGTTTGTTGAATTTACTGTACCACCATCCACAACTAGTCTACCCAACTAGGTTACTCACCCGGTTGATTTCCAAATATGAGACTTCTAACTTCTCGGGTTCCAATCGGAAATCCGTGTTAAAACTAAAATAAGTCTGGCGCCAGTGACTAAGTCACAACATTTATATTGACTTATTAATTAGTAGTAATGGTATATGAAATGAAACAAGCACAAGATAAAAATTTAAATGAATATTTAATACAAAAAAAATCAAAAAAGAAAAAAAAATCTCTTTATAAAGTATAAAGATTTTATATTTACAATATACTACGAGGTAAAAATATCCACTATATATTTGACCGCTAAGTGGATTAAAACTTCCCCTAAATTACTCCGAACAACTTATCTAAAAAATAATAAAATTTGTTTTTAATTTCTCCCCAGAGAACCACACTGTATAATCAAATTTAAAACACGATCAAAATCTAACACATGCGCAATCATCAAACGCATACAAAAAATACCCTTGAAACCAAAGAGCAAACTTTTACAATTATAATTTTTTTTTACGTAGAAGTTTAATAATTATTATTATTATTATAATCTATACGCTTGTTTACCCCTCGGGTGTCAAGCTATTTACATTTTGCTTATATGACTATTCCTGGTATATAAATCTTGCCCATTCCTTTTTGTTTCTCGCTATTCTCTTCCCTTCGTACAATGTTACTCCTCTTTTCTTTAAATTTTCCACTATGACATTGTCCCACGTTTTTTGTGGTCTTCCTCTTGTTTTCTTCTGCGTTCTTCCTCTTGTTTTCTTCTGCGTTGTTCTTGCTAGCCATACTCTTTTAGTCTGTCTTTCTTCTTCCATTCTTACTACATGACCGAACCACCTTAGTTGTTGTTTTGCGATTTCTTCCATTATGGGTTGTACATTTAATTCTTGTCTTATTATTTCATTTCTTATTTTGTCCCTTCTACTAACTCCTTTCACCGCTCTTAGGTATTTCATTTCTACGGCTTGTAGTCTGCTCTTCATATGTTTATTAAGTATCCAGCTTTCACATCCGTACGTCGTTATTGGTTTGAACAACGCGTTATATACTGTGATTTTTGTTTTCTTCGTTATTTCCTTCTTTCTTATAAATGTGTTGTTTAGTGCACAATATAGTTTTGTTGCATTTTCTATTCTGCTGTTTATTTCCATATCTTATTTTCCTCCGTCTTTATGTATGTTTATTCCGAGGTACTTGAATGTGTCTGTTTGTTCTATGTTTCTTCCTTCTATTTCAATTTTTACTTTTACATCATTTCTCCCTATTGTCATCACTTTTGTTTTATCAATGTTTATTTTTAGATTCCTCTTTTTTAGTGCTATATTCCATGTGTTTAGGTTTTCTTGTAAGTCTCTTTCGTTCTTTGCGTATATTATTATGTCATCAGCGAAGACACATTCTGCTATTTCAACCCTCTCCATGTTCTTATACCCTACTTGTAGTTTCTTTGTTATTCCCCTCATTTCTTTTAGTACATCATCTAATATTATGTTAAATAGTACGGGGCTGATCACCCCTCCTTGTCTCAGTCCTTCTTTGGTTATGAACTCTTCGGACTTCCTATTTTCAGTTCTCACATAATTTCTAGTTTTCTGGTATATGGTTCTTATAGCTTTTATGAGTTTTTCGCCTATTCCTCTTTTTTTTAGGCTTTTCCAAACTTCTGCTCTTGGAATACTATCAAAAGCTTTTTCTATGTCTATGAAGGCCGCATATATAGTCTTATTTCGGTTTTTTTTCTATCAGTTGTTTCATAGTGAAAATGTGATCGTGCACTCCTCTGCCTTTCCGAAATCCGCTTTGCGGTTCTTCTAGTTGGTGATCAATTAATATTTTTAATCTCTTTTCTAGGATTCTCTCATATATTTTTAGCATTACACTGAGTAGTGTAATTCCTCTATAGTTGCTACACTCTTTATTGTCACCTTTTTTTGTGGATGGGTTGTATTGTGCCTACTTCCCAGTCCTTTGGTATATTTTGTTCTTTCCAAATCCTATTAAACAATTTCTCTAGGACTTCTATGCCGTTTTCCTTCATATTTTTTATCATTTCCGCTGTTATACCGTCATGTCCTGCCGCCTTGCCTCGTTTTAAGAAGTTTAATAATACTCTTTATTATTTATTTTTGCTAATAATAAATCTCTTAAATAACAATATTGAATACAGTATTGAATACAATATAAATATTCTTATTATATTAATCAAAGTTTTATGATATCATTAAAAAAAAACTTAACAGTTTTAGAAGACTACAAGACATCTTAAAATCAACAAATTACGAGAATACAACTCTCTATAATATACTGGAATTGAATATAAAATACCATCAACTAATTAACACCATCAAATCATCCCGAATTCAATTAAATATATATATATATATATATATATATATATATATATATATTTATTTTTTTCAAAGAAATACAACGTTCTTGTCTTAGAGCAAAACTTTGTCTCCCAGATCTGGCCTCTTCTCAACACCAAAATCGACATCGGGAAAAAAACAGTTTTTGCTTACGCATATTTAAATACATATCGGATATACACATAAGTTCAAAAAATCTGTACATTTATTTTTAATTAAATTTTAAATATTATTTAAGGAAAAATCCATAGCAATATGTATTTTGATGGGTACTTTTCTACAATATTTTCCAGTCCGATAAAATTTTTAAATATTTACGATCTCCAGTATTGTTTATTTTAACTAAAGAAATGTATTACTATTTGTATTAATGTATGCGTAATAGAAATGAGTACCTGGCCCTAGTTCTAGGGTGATAATAGACATAAATTGGTGTGTAGTGCTAGCCACATTACGATACTACCCTGGAGTGTCGTATAATTGAAATCGTAATAGGCCTTCCATGTTACGAGTATTACAACCGCAAACCTTTAAGGCCTTTACGGAAAACTATTATTACATGCTTCATCTTCTCGTATTAATTACAAACCGTTTTGCCTTACTTACTCTATTTTCATTCCGAATTTGTAAATTCTTCTTGCAGCTGGGTTAAGCTCCTAACGATTTATTTCTAGCGTCACATCAAAACATTTTAATAATACTCTTGACATTATTTTATAAATATAATTAGTACAATTATACTTTCTATAGTTATGAAGACTTTAAGGCTCTTAATAATTTTAAATTTATCAGAAATGCAGGCTAATTTTTCTACTAAAATAAGACTAATAGAAAAAATAGATATTGTAATGACTCAGGCGCGTCATCCCTCTGGACGTTTTCCCGACAGATTTGGAGCATTCTAGAAAAGACGTCGATGAAGGGATGTGCATTCATTCGATACCCGAGTCTCGCGAAGTAAACATAAATATAGTTACATAAATATAAAATACATAAATGTACTTATTGTTGTTAATAGTTAGTTTTATATTGTTATACGTTTTAATATTAATATGTTGTGTGTGTCTAAAGTTATTGTTAGTTTTATTCAAGAACCCGAAAAGACAAACTTTACAATATATTTTTACAAAGTATATCTTATATACCAATCCGCTAATATTTAATACAGCGTCTAATATCCATTATTTACAAGAATAACCTCATAACGATTTCCCATTCTTGCAACCCAATGTGCTGAATAATCTCATTTCCTTATAAAGTTTCTGGTTAATCGTTACAATACCATTTGCCGGCCTTCCATTCTCTACACAGTTTGGAACGATGTTATGGTTCGTTGCCTTGTAGGACCCAATCTACACTGTTATCCTCAAGCCGTCATTTTACTGGGTACCGTTTTACCATTTGTTCTGCGTTTAAACACGCACAAAGTTCTGAAGCCCCGCATCTTAAAGCAACCCTAGACATGAACTTTCACAGGGTGTTTTGCAATGCGCTATATAATACATTCTTTGTTCGTTGACCAGCCTTTCAAGTGCCAAAACCCAGAAACATGATTCATCTATAAATACAACATCGTACCATTCTCTCTTGAAATTTTCTTGTGCCCAGATCACGTGCGCTTGTAAATGTTTATTGGACAGCAACAGTGTAATGATTATGCTTCGATTAGTGATACCATAAATTAATATTTATCTTCTTCTTGGCTAACTCAGATAGTCCTTGATAAAGTGTTAATTTAGTGTTTTCTTAAATTAATAACAAACAGCCTTATCTTACCGCTTTTTTAGGCGGCTTTCCCCGTGTTCTGGAAAATCATCTACTCTTTGGGTTTGCTATAACGCATTACATATCGCCTGACAAAGTCTTTCGACTTGCATCAATGCCTAGCTACCGCTGCAATTATCAGTTTAGTACCATTGCAGTGCTCACAAAAACAATACTTCGAAACGTTTTTGTATACGCTGCAGTTATTTCAATAAAAAACTACACCTGCGTTACCTACAAGGAATAACTAAGCTAAAACTGAGAAAGCGTATTAGAGGGAAGATATTTCTACCTACTTTCTCAGTGTCACCCTCTCATTATCTTTTCCTTCATGGAATATTGGTTTGCATTTATTTTTATAATACAGACTTTACATGTTATCAGATGTTATTTCTAACCTAAACAATAATCCTTTTTGTGAGTGAAATACCAATCATTTTGCTTTACGTGCATTGCAAAGTACAATATGATCAAACATTTCTACCCTCCAAAAGCTCATGAAATTTTTGTTGTTTGAACTTAAGTTGGCAATATAAGTTTAAAAATGTATTTTTCTATTTTGCGTTCGAAATGAACTCATTATGAAACCAAAAACAGTATCGAAATGAGCTCTATTTCGATACACTTTTTTTCATTTTTCAATGTTGGCGTTGATCGAATACAGAAATAAATATCATTGCTGTCATATGATTTTAAGAATTTATGTACATTTGACAGAGATGATATATGTTCGTATTTTACACAAACAACGTATGTTGTATACAATTAACAACAACATATATATGTTTCTATGTCACTCATGTTTATATTTTTAAATGAAATATCAAGTAATGTTAACGAAAATTAATAAATAATATGTAATATAATATACTTCGCGGATAGCAAGATTTAAATTTGAAAATGTCAAGTATCAATGTGACCAACTGCATGCTTTATATAAAAATTAAACTCTGAACTTTCAAATTAAATAATTTCAATTTAAGCAATTTATTAATGTAAAAAACGCAAAATAGAAAAAATATTATAAAAAACTCGTTTCATAAGGCCTTTTGCCGCACTCGCTCTTTAGAAAACTCACCGCAAGCGGCTCGTTTTCTAAACTGATCTCGTGCGGCAAAATGGTGCCTTATGAAACTTGTTTTTTTACTTCATTTCGATACGCTTTTTTTCATTTTTCAATGTTGGCGTTGTTCGAATACAGAAATAAATATCATTGCTGTCATTTGATTTTAAGAATTTATGTACATTTGACAGATATGATATATGTCCGTATTTTACACAAACAACGTATGTTGTATACAATTGACAACAACATATATATGTTTCTATGTCACTCATGTTTATATTTTTAAATGAAGTATCAAGTAATGTAAACGAAAATTAATAAATAATATGTAATATAATATACTTCGCGGATAGCAAGATTTAAATTTGAAAATGTCAAGTATCAATGTGACCAACTGCATGCTTTATATAAAAATAAAACTCTGAACTTTCAAAATAACTAATTCCAATTTATTAATGTAAAAAATGCAAAATAGAAAAAATAGTATAAAAAACTCGTTTCGTAAGGCCTTTTGCCGCACTCGCTCTTTAGAAAACTCGCCGCTATCGCATCTCGTTTTCTAAACTGATCTCGTGCGGCAAAATGATGCCTTATGAAACTTGTTTTTTAATATACTATTTTCTAATTCGCGTTCGTAATGAACTCACTATGAAACCCAAAACATTATCGAAATGAGCTTCATTTCGATACGCTTTTTTTCATTTTTCAATGTTGGCGTTGTTCGAACATAGAAATAAATATCATTGCTGTCATTTGATTTTAAGGCTTTAAGTACATTTGACTGATATGAATATATACGTACTCTACACAAACAACGTATATTGTATACAATTGACAACAAGATATATTAGTTTCTATGTCACTCATGTTTATATTTTTGAATAAAATATCAAGTAATGTTAACGAAAATTAATAAATAATATGTAATATAATATACTTCGCGGATAGCAAGATTTAAATTTGAAAATGCCAAGTATCAATGTGACCAACTGCATACTTTATATAAAAATAAAACTCTGAACTTTCAAATTAAATAATTTCAATTTATTAATGTAAAAATGCAAAATCATAGAAAAAAAATAGTATAAAAAACTCTTCTTCTCGTTCTTTAGAAAACTCGCCGCTTTCGCAGCTTGTTTTCTAAACTGAACTCGCGCGGCACAATGGTGCCTTATGAAACTTGTGTTTCAATATACATACTACCAAGTGTAGGTTATACCGTTGACAGATTAATGTCAATGAACCATTACAGAACACATAATGACAAATGTATTTTATTCGTCAACACCAACATGATATTTTGAATAAATAATTTCATGGCTAACTAGAGGGTAAATTTATTTGATCATATGGTAGATCGGTCGCCAGATAATTTGAATAAATTTCATTATCACAATCAAAATTTATTGGGTACCAGCTGTGCCCGGCCACGCGTTGCTATGGTTCAGTCTGGTTAAATTGAAAAGAAAGAAAATACACGTTCCTAATACATATGTTCAATTTCACAATATTTGTGGGTATACTCTATTTTTTGTTGCTCGATTGTCGATAGATTGTGTATAGATATAGAGATGTCTGGTTTGCCGACTAGAGAACACGCAACGTATAATTGACTATACTCACGAAATGAACGCTATGGTAAACGACATAGCTCAATTACAACGCAATGTCGCACGAAATAATTAAATCCAAATGATAATAAATCGAAATCTATTAAAATTTCAATGCAACAACGCAATCGGAAACATTGAAAATGCTAACTGACAATAGCTGTTAAGAAGCACGTTTAGTATTGCGTGTGTTGCTGATAGCGTGCAACAGATGGCGCTGTTTTCAAAAAATTTTTATCTGTTACAGGTATGATATCTATATAATAGATATATAAAAACAAGCGCGTATTCGAATGCAACGTTGTGTCAAAATTTCAAAGCAATTTATTTATACAGATAATAAAATGAAAACCAAATAAAATTTTAAATTGTTATTATAGTTCAAATATTGTGCTTATTATAATTGCTATTTAAATAAGTACTTTCTATTACAGTTATGTAACTTGCACGTCACAGAATCGATTAAAAACAAAACTTGCGAAAGCACAATATGTATCTTATAAATTACACGAGAGTTTTACGCATGACATATTGCTATGTATTGTGGAGTTGATAAATTATTTAAATTGGCCCACAATACACAATAGCTTGCTCGGTTTCACTCTAGTCAGTACAGCCTTCCAGGAGCTCTTGTGTCTTCAGGGTTACCCTCAAAGGGTATGTGTTAAATAAAACAAAAGGTATTAGCAAAGAAAACAAACATTAACAAAACAAACATGTAATAAAAATAAAAAAAATTAAAAATCGACTTTATAGAGTATAAAGAAGTGCTGAAGCAACAATTATGCAACAGCGTGAGGAAAACTTGTATAAATATTGACTGGTATACAAGAAAAAAGCTTCACGTGACCGCGAGCTAAATTAAAACTAATTATAGTTGGAAAAACTTTCAAACTTTAAATTACGGTATCTCACAACTTCAAACGTTCGAAACAGAAAATTATCTGTCAGCGCGCAACTCAAAACAAAGTGACAAGATCATGCACTCTAATAACATGATCAAACTCCCATCAAATTTCCCTGTCCTTCAATACAACTACAGCCAGCCAAAAGCAAAAACTAGCTAAAAAAAATATTATAAACTAAAAATTTTACTGAATTTACGAGCTCAATCAATGTACAGATAACATAACTAAATTAATATATATAAAAATATACTTGCAAATATACACGTACATTAATTAATGTAGCCGTCACACTTCACAAAAAAAATATACTAAAAGAGAGATTTCAGATAGGTCGCACAAAAATCAAAAATTACAAGTATCAGAAATTCGTAATTAATCGAGAATTACTTTAAACACATCAGAATAACTCAACTAAAAACATAAACTGAAATTAACTATAATATACTGAATAAAAAGGAAGCTTTTATTCAGAAAAATGTAACTCAACCTATCTGTTTAACGGATGGAAAATCTCTAACGCTGGCCTACGGAAATGCATCTCTCCATACCTAAAACAAACTCAAAGCAGCGACTACGACAATATACTTCCGAAGTGGCGGGAACCTCAAACATCAAGACCACGCTCGAGCATTCTACAGGCGTGGACAAAAATACACATTATAATCAAATTTTAATTATTTTCCTGGAATAAAATGTACATAAATATATATAGTCTTTTACTGTTTTTATAATTTTTCTTCGGGGAAAAATTCATGACAATATGTATGAGGGACAGTCGAAAAATTTCGAGAAAGGCTATGTAGAAAATATTTAATACGCAAATAAACGGCTTTATTTTTTCGAAATATTCACCACATATATTCTGTACACTTTTTCATTCGTTCAAACTAATCATTGAAACATTTACACCATTCTGAAGTTGGTGTACTCAAAATGTGTGACTTGAATGCAATGATAGCCTCTTCTGGATAGAGAAACCGTGGCCCCTCATTTTCGGAAACATCAAAAAAATTATTTGGAGCCAAGTCAAGACTATTAGCTGGATAAGTCATGTCATTAATTCCATGCCTATACTTTACCGTTGCGCGAGGGATATGAGGAGTAGCATTATCTTGATGAAGGATGATTACACCTTTAGGATTGCTTTTCCATAACTCATCAATAACTTCAGGCAAGTAAATTCTTGTATACCGCTCCGCATTTACAGTTCGACGATTCTCGGAAATAATTATAGCAACATGACCAGATTTTGCCATGAAACACGCAATCATTTGTTTAGAAGCGAACAATGTTGTTGGCAAAAATTCATTTCAAAACACCCAAACTGCCGTTTGCTGTTTTGTTTCCGATTCATAAGAATATATTCACGATTCGTATCTGTATTAATGTCATAGACATGTTTAGAAAATCAGTGACTTAATTTCTTCAACATCCCTTTGCACCATTTTACGCATCGCCTTTTTGGGTCTTGGAAAGACTGTCCGGTATCCAACGAGAACAAAGTTTCCTCACAACTAAATGAGTATTCAAAATTGAATGTATGGTGGTCCTATAAATGTGCAAGTATGCCTGAATCTCATCATACGTTACATAACGATCTTCTTAAGTCACATCGATATTTTCCGCAACAACAGATGTTGCAGGACGCTCTTCCCTTGCTTGATCCCAAAGCGAAGTACGAATATATTTGAATTCTTGAAACCAGCGATATATCGTTGTTTTTTATGGCGCTTCATCACCAACTGCAGAAATTAAAGTTTCTATACACTGTTATTAAGTTAAACCAAACAAAAATTATAGTAAAACATAACGCGGAAATTTTCACGTGCTAACTCTATTTTCAATACGATTAAAAAACTTTAAAACTACACTCTGACTAGTGTAACCTACACCAGGTGCAAGCAACAACAGACCACGAAAACTGGCTTTAATTAAATTTTGCGCAATCGAACAATTCTCCTCGAACTTACCTTGCGTGGGGAGATGATTCAATTTACAAGGAAGTTAGCCAGTGCCATCGGCGTAGATCTCAGTGATTTAGTCGAAACGGCGTAGTTAGTACAGCACTACCTTTCAAGTTTAGATAAAGGTCGAAGATAAATCACATCAAATGGAGTCGTTTCCGCTTCACACGTGGTCCTCGATGAAACTTCGAGTCCACGTGGATTAAATTACTCCTACAACAGATTCGCCAGTTCCGATTATTTTAAGTTTGAACGGTAAATCTCATCATCAAATAGCTATCTATACACGCCGATAGCAGGGACCCGAAACAAGAACCCTACAGGTGGTATTTTATGCATTAGAATTAGCGAAACACGTAGATTGAGGTACCAAAATGTTACAAAGAGAATTAGCGGGAAAGACACTCACTTGCAGATGTTCGAAGGCATAATTAATCTGCGGCATAGATAATAACGCCAATCAAATCATATAAATTGAGGTTCAATAAATACTATATGCCGCCAAATAAACTACCTATTTCGGTATAAATTTACTGTATACAAATAACCACACAGTAGCAAGCAATAATACAACTAGTCTAGCCGAGATTCTTAACGTTAGTGTCCGAAGTGCCTCGCAAACTCGTATTCCCTCTGCCAAACAAGTCACGCATGTCCGAAAGGATAACGAAACTGCTACGGATATACACCACCCACCAAAATATCATAACAACAAACTAACTGATATTTTGACAATGGATAAAAGCGCCATATTTTTGGCACATTGCAGAATACCAATGCAGTTGCATCATTTGTCAAACTGAACAGCGTTGTCACATTGCCGAAATTTCTCAACTGTTCCCCGTACGTATCGAGTTTCTGCCATTCATTATATCGAGTGTTCATTTGAAAAGTCAATCTAGTAGCATGTGATTTACTGAGAACATTTTGAAGTATGTCGTAAATTAAAATTTAGTACTTAACCTACGAAGTCGTATATTTTGACAGTTTCATACATACAAATAAATAACAAATGTGATTGACATTATCAAATGTCATTTGGATTTACGTTTACGGAACAACAAATACATACTAATATATATGCGTCTTATTCTATCAAAATTTCAAAGTAACCTAGATTGACTTTTCAAATGAACACACGTTACATCCAATTAATTGAACATGGCTACATAGATATACCGATATGTCCTGCGGCATGCTTAGGATATCTGAAATTTCTGGAAAGATACACACTTCGCAAATTTTTTAAGCAACTTTTACGTATAATAAAAGTGAAGGCAGTGGTATTTAATTACCTTGAGTTACGTTATTTACATAATCTTGTGATGTCAGAGACCTTGCTTAGGGTTAATAAATGATCGAGTAAACACTGGCGAAGTAAATAATTACATAACACACCTACTTAATATGCGCTTTCAAGCCTGCGGTCACGAAAGTTTGTATTTTGTGTTGATAATTTATGCTACCTGTTCAAACCGTCGTAAATATTATTTCAAATAAAAGTAAATGTTAAATGTTGAATTCACAGAAAGAACGAACAGATTCAGCTACTTTTATGGTAATATTTTCATCTTCATTATTGCTAATGTTTCGAGTTTATTCAGCACGAAAAGCCTTTATTGTACTTAATCTGTTTGACTTTTACTTAATCTGTCAGATCGATCCTTTTTATTTGGCAAGTTTAGTGATCCTTAGACTAGATTTAGAAAGCTTTAATTAATTCTATTCATCGATATAGAGATATTATATTTGAATAAAATAAAAATTAAAAAGAAATATTACTTAATTTCCTCTTCATTGATCCCATTACAATTGTTTCGACATACAGTGTCTTACTCGGATGGAGTTGTATTGCAAACTATACCTAAAGGATATTGACAAATTTAAACTTAAATGAATTATTATAATAAAAAAATAATTATACTAAGAAGGATGGTTCAATAATTAGCAGTTTATATTCAAGATGTAAACTTTATTACACAAATTGAACAAAGTTTACCGAGTACAAACATAAAAATGGGAAAACCAAAATAAATAAAGAATCAGTTGTAAAATAGGCCTAATAAAGAAGAATTGCCGAAACCCATATGATTATTAAGTAAAAGGTCGCTATATTTATATTTCAAAATATCCATGATTTCAAGTAAATTTAATTTTTGCGATTTATTTTCTGTGTTTTAAAGTTATAGTCTTCTCTGAGAGATGAAGCCCATAATTTTAATTATAACTTAAAAAAAACTACACAACTGGTAGCTGCGTATATCATCAACGGTTTCATGGCGGTATTATAAAGTTCAATCTTGGAAGTTGGTTTTAGCTAATTTCGATGGTTTATTTTTGCATGGAACGTTGATAACATCTGTTGAGAGTGAATGTCAGATGTGATGCAAACTTTTGTTAAAAGATTTGATAATTTTCTTCTTTCCAAGAATTTCACCAGGAAGAGTCAATAAATCACGTCTGATGACCATTATTATGATCCTGTCTTGTCTTCGGTTATTTTAGTTATTTGCCCATTGGCGTTCTATGCCCTCCCTGACACTGTTATGAAGAACATGATGGAACGTACAGTTGTGTGCAATAAATTGGCGTACACTTAATATACGATAATTTAAATCAGGCTTTTGGTTTCCATAATTACGGAATAAATATAAATGTATATAGACTTTGACACTTCCATTTGTCATATCGCGTCAAATAAATTTGTCATACTTGACCGACAGATATAGATCGAAATATGCCGGCGCATTTAGATTTGTTAAGTAAGGCTCACATTATAGGGAAATTTGAAGATAACTGGTCAATTAGAGTAGTAGCACAGCAATTTTACATCAATAAATCTACTGTGCTAAAAATGAAGAAACGGTGGGAGAAGGAAGGAACAGTTTCGAGAAGACGTGGTTCTACTCGTCCACGAATATCGACACACGAAGAAGACGCGCTGCTTTTGCGGCATTTGAGGGAAAACCCTTTTAATACCGTTAAAAACTTATCGCTGACAGAAGTTCACTCACAAAAACTCGATTATTTTCCTTAAATCATCTTTATAAGGTATTGCCTTTTTGGCAAAATGTCATATTCACCGATGCAAAGCGATTTCAATCTACGTATAATGTTCGTATACTTGTTTATAGACCGCCAGATGCACGATATAATGAACAGTATATATATATATATATATATATATATATATCCAGTACAAAGGAGTGAACGGTTCAACGTTAATGTATGGAGTTGGTGCAGTTATAAGGGGCTAGGAGTTTGTAACAAAGTAGACGGGCGGTTCAATGCTGACAAATATAGCCATATATTAGAAAATGTAATGCTCGACAATTATATCCGGAAAATTTTATTTACCAACATGATAATGGTCCTGTACATACGGCTAATGTTGTTAGAACATGGCTATATAACAATAACATTGAAACGCTACCGTGGCCCGCTAACAGCCCAGATTTGAACCCCATTAAGAGTATCTGGGGTTTATTAACTAAAAAATTATAGTAGTAGTATATGTTGAGCACTTGTGAAATTATTACACTATTAAACTTAAATAATACACCTTATATTTTCACAAAACAATAGTATATTTAACTATATGTACATTTCATGTGCACTGCACACATCATCAGTAGTTACTATTAATAGTAACTACTGATGATGTGTGCAGTGCACATGAAATGTACATATAGTTAAATATACTATTGTTTTGTGAAAATATAAGGTGTATTATTTAAGTTTAATAGTAAAAAATTATATTCTCAAAATATTAATTTTCTTAACGTCAATCACCTTTGGGACTCTATTAGAAAATGCTTGGGAAGAATTAGCGGCAAATGAAAATTACATGCAACAATTAGCAAACTCAATGCCCCATCGATTGAATAGAGTCATTGGTATGAAGAAATATTAATGTTTTCTTGTGATGGTTTTATATTTATTTTTATTTGTATTTTATTTTTCGTGTTAAATATTAAACAATTATGTAATGTAGTAAATTTTCTTTATACGCATACCTACATAAGATCATACCAAAAATTACTAACCTTGATAGTGGTATAGAAGATAAATAGAATCAAGCATTTTGACAACTAATGTCAATAATGAAGGCATTACTTGACCTTTTAAATATGGGAAAAATAAGCTGTTTTCACAGTAATAAAATAATGCCAGAATGAGCAATAAGACGTGTATACGTAATTTAAATAAAAGTATTTTTGAGTTGTATTCTCTAAACACGAATTAGGGCCGGTTGTATAATGATAGCTTAAACATGAGCTTAACAAAACCAAGCTTAATAATTAAGCAACGCTTAATTAGAAATGTGTTGCAGGTTTAAGCGGAGTTTAAGTAAACCATACATTTCGAAGGTTGGCAACGCGGATATTAGGGATTTCTGTGCAAAATTTCAGTCTGATGTTGGTAGTTAGCTGTTGTTAAGAAACCAGTTTGCCAATCAGTGGAGACCGCAATAAAACTACAACTTATAAACGACACAAATATTTAAAATATGCTATATAAATATATATAATTAAAATATTTTAATTTGTTTCCTTATAGAATTTTCTTATACATTATCTACCCCATAAAGTTAATATCAAGAAACTAAGCTTTATCAATGTAATTTACATGCAAAAAATATGTAAGCGAGATTATTACTTACTTGATGGTATCCTAATTCATGATCATGATTTATAAAATTGTGCAGTATATTTGTCTTTTTATAACAGCACAGTAGATTTTATTTTAATTAAAAGAAAATCAAATTGTTCAATATTTATTTTCATACACTATTAATAATCTATAGGATACAAATAACAACACAAACATAACATTGAGCCACAATAAAAGTTTTCAGAATATGCCATGGATTAAATCAGTTATGTCTTAGATTGATTAAATGATCTAACCTACATGACGTACTATTAGTAATAGATTAAATTGTAACTTGTCAATTTGACTTATGATTATTTACAAATGACACTCCGTCAATTCTCTAAGCTCAGACGTGACTTATATGTCTATCTCAGTCGTTCATGGCCTACCTAGGATACAAATTTTGTAGCTCGCTTGATATAAATAATAATATGAAAATATAAATCTTATAGCAGTCTATTAATCTTTCTATCAATTCTATTAATGATTCCAATCATTAATTAAGCTATGTCAAATAGCATTGTTATTATTAAATAAGTGCTCCCTTATCTTATAGGGACAATATCGTTTCCAAAATATATTGCTGGTTACCCGGTGACTTGATCGTTCTCTATACCGTGTGCACAACGTCGAGCGATCAATGGATATATAAGTAATGACTGGCCAACTGCAAGTGGGAGGGGCTACATACGTTAAACTCCTACAGGGCGTATTTAATTGTGGTGAACCAAGAAAGCGTTATGGTTGTTTATTAATAAATGATGTATCAAAATAAATATTCCAAATTAATAACTAATTGTTTAACAAACTACAAAATTATTTATAGTATATTATTTATGGTTAATGTACGAATTTGGATATTTTATCCGACTACACCGTTGCTTTTCGCACTATTAGTCATATGCCGGCTGTCAACGTCCCTACAATAACGGATACTTTTGTTTATGTCTCTTCGGCCATAATACTTTAAATTTAACATTTAAATTTAAATAAAATAATATAATATAGTTGAAAGTATCATAAAATACAATTCGCCGTAAAGTGCAGAGTTTTTGTTTACTGCATAATAATAATTCTTACCGGCGAACCATCAGATATTTTCATCGCTAAATATTCAATGATAAGTTTCATCATAGCTTTGTGGCTTGAACTTAAAAAATTCTTATTCAAATGAAAACACATAAATAATATAAAATTATGAAACAACACCGTAACTCTTATTGAAAAAAATTAAAATAAAAAGTATTCTGTAATAGCATAAAATTTCAAAACAATAACGATTCTTGCAAGAATATAAATAAAGTGTTTACCAGTATAAATAAATTGTTTCCTTAAATAAACTACCTATAAAATATTAAATTTAACTAAAATACCTTTATTGGTAATAAATATTAATTATTAAATAAAAGGACATTCTAAAAAGAAAAACTAATTATTTAGTAAATGCTCAAATAAACCACCCTCTTGAGCCGAGCAGTAACCCAATCGGTTATAAAAATTACGACGGACATTTGTTAGCATTTCTATACGTACTCTCCCTACGGATGACAAGGAGCAACTGAATGACCAGCCGCAAGCTTGTTTTCCGATTCAATATATTCCGCCTGCTTGAACACTAAGCGACTGATAGGAATATTCAATGTGTTAGAGAGAGATTATTTGATTCGTACTTAGATCGTATGTAGAATGTGTTGGATAAAGAAAGGGAACGCCCGTACAGTTAGACAGTAGAACAGACTGAATATACTCTCTCAACCCTAACCACATAAACTCGCTATTCGTCTTCGTCTTACTACATTGTGGTAGATCAATCACTCCCGGGCGTTCATACGGTATAACTATATAATTAAATAATTCATTTTTTAATATATAATGTCAATGAATTTTTTTCTTCGAAATATCTAAATAGGTTATGTTACTCACTTAACTCTCTTAAGCTTTCGTTAAACCCGGAACGTCGGGGGTTTAGCTAAACCAGAGAAATATTCGAGCTTGAACTCTAAACCTTGTTTGTACAACGCACAACTGTCACTAAACTTACACTAAGTACCGCTAGAGGTTAAGCCGTTCCTAAAGTCGAATTGTACAACCGGCCCTTAATGATTTAATAAATAAGGTTTATGATATTAAAAACAAGCATTCATTTTTAGAAAGCAATTCTCTTCAATACATTTATATGTAAATTTTTGATACGATTGTACAGAATAGTTTACAGTTTACACACGTGCAAATCAGTGATATATTACAATATTTGTAGGCGTTTTATTACATAAGAACAGAAACAAATATGTAAAAGGAATTTTAGCATTTAGTTTTTGTATGTATATTTATGTATGACGTTTATTCCTGTTTGCGTTATTTTAATAACTAAACAAAATTGCGTTCTTTTTCTTCATAGTAATGAATGTAATTCCAAACTTAAATGATAGATATTTTATACATTGATTTTCAAAATCAAGACAGTTATCTTATTTAATACTTACTGTTGTTTTAATGAACATATCTCTCCTACAGGTGTCCCAAAATGACCGAAGGGGTTTGAGTTCATTATAACTTCTTATTTAAGACATAATTATTAATTTTTTAAAATTTTAAATACAGTATATTAATGGAGAATATTTTAATTTAATTATGAAAAATTATATCTCGCAAGTGGTGGCCATTTTCTGCATTTTCGCATATTCGTGCTCTTTCCAAAACATTTTCCATAACCTTTCGCAAAACTTCAGGTTTTATGTTGTTGATTTCGTCGCGTATATTATTTTTTAATTGCTGTATGGTTCGAGGCTTATTAATATAGACTTTTCCTTTCAAATAACCCCAAAGGAAACAGTCTGAAGCGGTTAAATCCGGTGAACGCGGAGGCCAATTAAAATCGCTTGTACGGAAAATAATTCGTTCACCAAAGATGTCGCGTAAAAGAGCCATTGTGTCCCTCGCAGTGTGCGCTGTGGCTCCATCCTGTTGGAACCATACTTGCGGATGGTTTTCCACGGCTGGCCTTAAAAAATTTTGCAACATTGTCCGATATCTAACACGAGTGATGGAAACGGCGACACAGTGTTCATTTTCAAAAAAATATGGGCCAATTATCCGCACCAAACGGTACACTTAAGTGGGTGTAATTCTCGCTGTTGAACAACTCTTGGATTTTCCGTAGCCCATATCCTGCAGTTTTGCCTATTAACGAACCCATTTAATTGGAAATGGGCTTCGTCGCTCATAATTAAATTATGAATAAAATCATGATTTTCTTCTGCTTTTTGACGAAAATAAATTGCATAATCAAGTCGTTGCTGGTAATCTGTCAGTTTCAATTGTTGGACAAGCTGAATTTTGTATGGAAACATTCTTATTGTATGCAAAATTCTCTGCAGCGACCCTCTTGAGAGGCCAAGTTGTGTCGAACGTCTCCTGGTTGATGTTTCTCCAGCTTCCCGAATACTCTCCTGTACCCGTTCAATATTGTCATCCGTGTGCACCGTTCGTCGTCTGCCGGCACCAGGAAGGTTCCTTACTGCCCCTTGTTCTCGAAAATTTGCAACCAGACGGTTTATTGTTGACTCTGAGGGTTCAACCCGCACATTAAAATAACGACGATATGCACGCTGAGTCAAAACAATGGATCGTTGATTTGAGAAATGAAGTTCAACGATTTTGGCACGTTGTTCAATTGTGTACTATTCCATTTTAAATTCCCCAAGTCTTCTTTACAAAATACTGAAAACAAAAAAAAAATTATAATAAAAAAGTTATAAGGAATTAAAACCCCTTCGGTCATTTTGGGCCACCCTGTAGAAGCGAAATTGAGCCGCGCCAAAAACGTCCTCTTGATAGTAGGAACATAAAATGAAATAAATAGTAAGTAGTAATTTATAAAACATGGTGGGACACTTACCGTTTATATTCCTCTTTATAATAAACTTATACATTCAAACTTATTCGTTTTCACCAACTACTTAACTGCGACGTGATTACGTACAACAATCCGTTCAGAAGTTTATACATTCAAAGTAATACGCACCGCGTGCGCATATACCGGGTGTCCTTGAAGTAAAAAGACAATGTATGAAAAATAGAAAGATGTAATTATATAGGGGGAAAACCCAAAATATTTTTCCAAAATTTCCTCTCATAAGCGAGAAGAAAATTACAAAGTATTTTAAAAAAAAATTCACGCCACTGTGTCGCCGACTATATTACAAAAGATGATATCTTAAAGTTGACCGACAATAACAAAACGAATAGTTTTATTATTATAATGTATAAATATGTACAGGGTGTTAAATAAATCGTGTCACATCTATCGAAATTCAAACGCTTCTCTCTCGATTTTTTTAAATAGAACCCATATTTTTCGATATTGTCAACAAATTCCCTGTAAAATTATCTTTAAAATGCTACTACTGCAAGAGCGCACCCTAGATAGGGTATTACTAATAGGTGGATTGGGAGAGAAGTTCCAATAACTTTCAAATTGGGCATAGAACTTAATTATTACATATGTCGATATGTTATAACTTGTAAATAATGTATCGTAACTAATAGCGAATCCGTCGCTCCGAACTCGTCTAATAGTTACAATATACCTTTTGTCATTGGCTTTCTTCTCTTTATTACCATAGATTTGATTAGATTACTTGAGATGGCTGCAAGACCTATTACACTGCGACCTTTATAGATCTATTGTGGTCTCCTATCCCTGCTCTTTTAATTAAGCTTGACAGCTTCGAAAGTGGTTCCTTTAAATGTAGTACCGCTTTAATAGTAATAATAATTCATGTCTTAGCATCCCCTCAACAGTTTGACACTAATTACAGGGGGCATTGACAGGCCATGAGTTATTATTATTACGCCTGCGCCCGTGGAGCGACTTAGGAAGTTTAGCTGTCGGCATTCACTTTAATGAAAAGGAAAACCACGAAAATCTTTTCGGACAACGAAGCCCTGGTTTTGATCCCGGTACCACCGGCATGATAAGCCAGTGCGTTACCGCTATTCAATCAGCCGGTTTAAGATATTGATCTGCCATTTGTAGGAACCACGTTTTTCGCATTGGCATAGCAACTCGAAACACATGTTGTTTCTTTTATCAAACCCATATTATGTATATGTTAAGCTTATAATAGCCCATTAGTAGGACTATTATCACCTTAACAAATTTTCTGTCTCTATGCAATAGATCCTTTGTAAACTTTAGAGAATGTTCCCAAAAGAACTGTTTTACCTGTATTTGACCTGGGTAGTTCTTTCACCATTCCTTAGATCTATTTTCAGCTCACTTTTTCATGGCTATTTTAATAATTGCTTTTACACGATCCTATGAAGGTTGTAGAAGAGGTTTGCCGAGTCAATCCATCCGCCTTTTCATTAGACCTATAGTCTTCGTGCCTTGGCACCCAAGCTAATGTCACTGAGCTCGTTTAGGGCAGACACTCAATCCCGTACAAATTTAAATTTCACTTGGACAGAGTTCAGTGGCCACAGGCCATTTTCTTCGACAGCTTTTTTTCTCTCTTTTATATACATTTTTCCATCGCGATTGTGCAATCCGGCAACTTCGACATGAAATACTGTAGTATCTATACTTAGACTACCCTGAATCATCGCTCCTTCTTTATGGTCATATTATTTGCGCTGAGTGTGTATTAATTTGTGATATACGAGGCTATTTTAGCTCTGTGTATTTTCCGCCGATTGTTGAGAATAGAAAAATCTAGTTACCTATGAAAAGCAAATTGTTGTTTATTAAATAGTGCATTATTTTATCTGTCAAATGCAGTTTAGTTTGTGCAATTCGGTTGAATAGTATCTGAGAAATAACCTATAGAATACGCTTCTGTTATCGAAAAAATGGAATTCTCACGAGAGAACTTTCGGATAATGATTTACTATGATTTCAAGAAAGGCTTGAGCGCGTATGAGTGCGAGAAAAGTTTAAAATCAGCATTTGGAGATCTCGCACCATCATTGGCTACTCTTTGTAGATGGTGTAATGGTGTAAAGAATTTGAACGAGGTTGTAACTCGGTTGTACACAGAAAAGGAGCTGGCCCTCCTTCAACTGTTGTTAATCCCAAAAATATTGCTGCAGTGAAGAAGATGGTGGAAGAGGACAACCGCATTACCTATGCAATGATAGAGTCCAAAGTGAAGATTGGATCCGCGCAAGTGAGATCAATATTGCACGAACATTTACATTCGAAAAAGGTTGTAGCTTGGTTTGTACCCCATCATCTGACAGATATACAAAAAGCAGAACGTGTTAGAATTTCTCAGCAAACTTTAGATATGTTGAATGCTGGAGGCCATCAAATTATTTCTAAAATTGTAATTGGCGATGAAACGTACATACCGTTTTTTGATGTTCCCACTCGCCAAGAAAGCCGAATCTGGATACATGAAGATGAGGAAACCTCTCCGAGGGTGAAAAAACATTGGGTAATGAAAAAAGTAATGTACGCAGTATTTTTTAGAAGTACGGGTGTGGTGGCCGCAGTTGAATTAGAAGACAGTTAATGGTATGTTGAAAATTGTTTGCCTACTGTGTTCAGTAAAGTGCCAAGAAAGGGAATTATGTTACATCATGATAACGCATCGTCCCATATAGCAGAGATAACTGTTCAGTATTTACCTGAAAACAAAATCAATTCCTCCTTACTCACCGGATTTGGCGATATGTGACTTCTGGCTATTTTTTTGGGCTCAAAAAACATTTGAGAGGGAAAAGGTTCCAGTCAGAAGAAGGGATTGATATCGCCGTTAAGTATTTTTGTTTGATAGTACCCCTAAAGATAGCTGGCTGAACGCTTTTGAACTATGGAAGGAAAGAATGGTTATTAAATGTATTATTGTTGATGGCAATTACTTTGAACATATAATTGATTGAGGTCTCGCTAGGCACTTGGTGAAACTATTAAATGATAAAGGTAAAAGAAAGTTCACACTTGGTTATTTGTTTCACTGTAATTTTATTTACAAAATACGCTTGAACAAATTTGTTTCGAACTTCACAGTTCATTCTCAACTGAACAAGAAAAGTTTACTTAAAATACGAATAGATAATTTGAGTAAGGTGGGAGTAACACTGTGAAACATATACGTGAGTTATGTATTATGGGGGTTTTCCTAGTAATTAACGAGAAACAGCCTTAATAATAGGGGAGATTACGAACTCTGTTTGTTCATTTACTATATTTAATGATTTGTTTATTGCTTTAGATGTTTCCATGATTTCTAAAAAGTCTAATCGTTTACTTTTATTTGCAGAGTGTAAAATTTCAAAATTATTTAATGATACCATGTGTTGTTCATTTATACAATGCTCGGATATACCTGAACATTTCTTGGAATATAATATACTTTGAACATATTTAAAATAAAAATTCTGAAAACTTATCAATCTTTCTATTCTCAATAATTGTAGCTTGCCCCTCGTATTTAGAACATCGTCTATTGCCTACTTATGATGACAACTTAGTTTCTAGAATTTATATTTAGAATAACAAATGATTTGAATTGTTTATATATTATATAATGTGCAGAAAGAGATTAAAATGTATCTAACAAGACAATTAGTAATAAAAACTAATAATGAATTTATAATTTATCTGCAATTTTTCAAGAATTAAGTAAATATTATGCATTATTTTTGCACATGTGTAAATCTAGATAGGTACCTACATTGAAAATATTGTTTTTATTATCGCTATTATCTGTATTGTATGCGTGTGTATACACATTATTAAGTTGCAACATACGTTATATACTATTCAAATTAGCGGTACTAATTTGTTATCGTGTAATAAGTACTTCGAAAGTAAGAATTACTGATTTTTGTCTAAATATAATTGTATAAGTATTTAACCTATCTACGTTTTTCTCAATGTAAATATTGTCGTCACACGATAATCGCCGATGTTGTTCTCAATTGTATCCTAATAATTGAAACATTAAATCCAAGTGCTTTGTAGTGATAACATTAGTCCTGAGTGTTAATTGTTCTTACCGTTCATATACCTCATGAGTAAAAACGTATACTATCGAAGGAGGGCCTTGTCAACAGGTATTTTGTATAACACTAACAAGCAATGATTCATTATTATAAGTAAAATCGTTATATATTTAGGTTATATTGTTCTACGCTCTTGTGTTTAGAGAACACATATGTATAGGTTATATCTCCGAAATTATTGGTAAAAGTACAATAACAGTGATTTTATATTAATACAAATGTATTTTTGTGGCTTTATCTGGATAATATTTCGTTTACAATTCACCGATATCGTTTTTATCTTGAAAGGTATTGATATATAAGCTGTTAATTCTTATATGCTAAAAGTAGATCAACAAAATATTATTCAGTGGAAATAGTATGATGTTAGGCACGTTTGTTGAATAGTTAGATGAACGTAAAATTTAAAGCTAGTTGTTTAGATTAGTTCCAAATCAAAACAATCTAATAAGCAGCTCACTTTGAGATAAAATAACAATGTGTATTCAACTTTAAACGTTAATATTTTGAAAAGTTACGTTAGAAGAAATATTCTGCTTTGCGAATTTTATCGTGAAATGTTTTTAATTTATACTTTTTAATAGGTGTTATTTATAAATAAATGCTTTCACCTTTAATAATCAGAATATTATTTAATAGAAATTGTCATAATCTTAAAATTAGACAAATTCATTGAATAGTTAAACCATGGTCAAATTAAATATTCTTGAAATTAATTCAAGTCAAAACGATTTAATAAACAGCTTACTTTTATTTTGCTTTAACTTTAAAAGTTAGTACTGAACTAATCGTGAAACCTACACCTTAAATTTGCCTGCCAACTTCCGCAAAGATGTTTACTGGTTCAGTATATTACAAATGCTCTCAATTTTTTTAGCTTAACTGAACTCATTTTCTCCTTTGTTGCATGTTGTTGCATATAATTCGCGATTTTCCATAGAAGCGATAAACAATTGCATCTTTTTAACTACTTTGTCCAGAAAATATCGTTATCTCCTCGGAAAGTAATTTATTTATAACACATTTAAAAAATATATATATTGCAGATTGTAACAGTAACACGTCCAACACAATTTGGCAGTCATCTTCATTAGTTTAAGAAGCGTAGATATGCACAAGCATAGCTAACTTAATTCTCATTTCATATGCGACACTTCTTAATTCGTATAATTAGTGGATTCAAGTCAATGAGTTTTAGTATGCGCTACTTTACAATAATAAACAATAATGCTGAAGATATCAGTTAACTATTATCAGGATAAAATAAAACAAATTTTAATGAATTTCACTTTTTAATTGACATTGCAACGATCGTTTCGCTCCAACCTGAGCTTCATCAGACATATAACTAACTTATTTACAAATTTTTTAACACGAGTATACGGTAACAAACACATGTTTTATTTTAAATATTTGAAGGAATGGGTACTTTTTATTACTAAAATGTCTATTCACAAAAACTTTCACTTCGGTTTATACAATACTGTTCTTAAGTAATAAAACTAGGGGTTTACATTATATTACAGGGAGGTAAAGAAATTCTATGGAAAAATACAAATGTGACTCTCTGAGTATCACATAAATAAATTAAGTAAGGGTGAATTATTTGTTTCTAATTGATCATTTAAGATCTTGTCGGTTTTCTTTAATTTATTAATTTCAAGTGACTAATAAATTAAGTTTTTTGCCCTTATTTTCTACGTGCAATATTTTAAATTCTTTGTTAAAATTGTGGTTCGTTGAATTAATATGAGACGCATATGAAGAGTCACTTTTATTATTTCTAAATGAAGAAAAATGCTCTTTGATGCGTATTTCAAACGATCTACCTGTCTGTCCGATATACGTCATAGGGCAACTACCGCAGGTTAACTCATAGACTCTTGACTTTTTATTGTTGTTTGTTAAATCTTTATTGTTTTTTATAAATTTAGATAAATTGTTGTTAGTTCTATACGCTGTATTAATGTCAAACTTTCTTAAATATTTACAAATTTTTGTGCTTGAAGAGCCTATAAACGTGATCATTTTAAATTTTTGGGCGTTATTATTTAATATTGGGTAAACTTGTGATATGGCTTTTGTAAGGAGTTTTTTATTTAAAATGTTATCTATTATATTACTTTTATATCCATTGTTGATAGCTATTTGTTTAATTAAATTTAACTCTTTCTCAAAATTTGTTTGGTTCAACGGAGTATTGATTAATCTATGTATAAGACTGTGATAAGCCGCTAATTTGTGTTGTATCGGATGGCAAGAAGTGTTATGAATAGTTATGTCTGTAGTTGACGGTTTGTGGTAAATTACAAAGTTACATTTGTTGTTAATTCTAGTAATCGTTAAATCGAGAAAGTTAATACTATTATTTGTTTCCTGTTCCATTGTAAACTTAATATTGTGATGCAATGTATTAATAATAGTATTAACTTTCTCGATTTAACGATTACTAGAATTAACAGCAAATGTAACTTTGCAATTTACCACAAACCGTCAACCACAGACATAACTATTCATAACACTTCTTGTCATCCGATACAACACAAATTAGCGGCTTATCACAGTCTTATATATAGATTAATCAATACTCCGTTGAACCAAACAAATTTTGAGAAAGAGTTAAATTTAATTAAACAAATAGCTATCAACAATGGATATAAAAGTAATATAATAGATAACATTTTAAATAAAAAACTCCTTACAAAAGCCATATCACAAGTTTACCCAATATTAAATAATAACGCCCAAAAATTTAAAATGATCACGTTTATAGGCTCTTCAAGCACAAAAATTTGTAAATATTTAAGAAAGTTTGACATTAATACAGCGTATAGAACTAACAACAATTTATCTAAATTTATAAAAAACAATAAAGATTTAACAAACAACAATAAAAAGTCAATAGTCTATGAGTTAACGTGCGGTAGTTGCCCTATGACGTATATCGGACAGACAGGTAGATCGTTTGAAATACGCATCAAAGAGCATTTTTCTTCATTTAGAAATAATAAAAGTGACTCTTCATATGCGTCTCATATTAATTCAACGAACCACAATTTTAACAAAGAATTTAAAATATTACACGTAGAAAATAAGGGCAAAAAACTTAATTTATTAGAGTCACTTGAAATTAATAAATTAAAGAAAACCGACAAGATCTTAAATGATCAATTAGAAACAAATAATTCACCCTTACTTAATTTATTTATTTGATACTCAGACAGTCACATATTGTATTTTTCCATAGAATTTCTTTACCTCCCTGTAATATAATGTAAACCCCTAGTTTTATTACTTAAGAACAGTATTGTATAAACCGAAGTGAAAGTTTTTGTGAATAGACATTTTAGTAATAAAAAGTACCCATTCGTTCAAATATTTAAAATAAAACATGTGTTTGTTACCGTATACTCGTGTTAAAAAATTTGTAAATAAGTTAGTTATATGTCTGATGAAGCTCAGGTTGGAGCGAAACGATCGTTGCAATGTCAATTAAAAAGTGAAATTCATTAAAATTTGTTTTATTTTATCCTGATAATAGTTATAATGGAATTTCATCAAGTAAAGGCTGAAACAATTATATATCAGTTAACTTTGAGTATTATACGAGAGCGATTGATATATAAAATCTAGAACTCTTTAAAATAAGAATTCGAAAAAACAAAATAACAAAACGAGTCTCAAAATGAAGTCAATTTATTGTATTGCCACTGTACATAATTACTTTTCACGTAATAACCATTTAGTACAACACATTTCTCCAAACGCTGAATCCATTTCTTCATTCCGTCCATGAAAAAGCTTTCTAGTTTACTGTTGAACCAATTGTGTCTGATGAAAAATGTTGGTTGACCTTTCAATACCTCCATCAACTTTGGGAACAAGTTTCCTGAACATTATGATGTGTAACATTCTAGAAAATTTTAATGGAAAAGCACGCGTTTACATATTAAATTACAGATTGAAAGAGCCACAGCTCTTACTAAAATGGAAATACGGGCTATTAGAAAATCAACAATGCTAGCGGGCAATAATTGAATTCAAAGTCGCGTCGACGGAAACTATTAAAACGCAGAATAGTCAAGTTTTTAAACTTGAATAAATCTTTTGAATTTATTTAGAATAAGAAAATCTACGAGGAAAGATCGGAAACTTTTCTAGAACGAGACACAAAACACCACTTTTCGGGGTAAAATCATATTTATTTTTCTACGTAGTCTCCTTAGTAACTCTATACATTTAGTTCAACGTCTTTCAAGACCTTTTTTTCCTTCAGAATAATAAGAACTGCCAAAATCTTCAAAATGTTAATTTGCAGCTTCGATGATTTCATTATTCGATGAGAATTTTTTTTCAGCCAACAATTTCTTGAGGTTCGGAAACAGAAATAAGTCCGAAGGGGCCAAATCTTGCAAGTACGGTGCATGTTTAATTAATTGGGATAGTAATTCGTGCAGTTTCGCCATCGCAATTGCCAACTTGTGGAATGGGGCATTGTCTTGGTGGAACAAGAATTTTTTCTTTGCCATATGAGACCTTTTGACTTTGATTTCTTCGTTCAATCTGTCTAATAATGACGCATAATACGCACCTGTTATTGTCCTCCCGTGTCGCAAGTAGTCAATAAAAATTATTCCTTGGGAATCCAAAAAGACGGTACCCATCACCTTTCCAGCGGACGGCATCGTCTTGGCCTTCTTTGGAGTTGTTTCACCGCGTACTGTCCACTGCTTTGATTGTGTTTTAGTCTCTGGCGTGAAGTGGTGTAGCCACGTTTCATCCACAGTTACAAAACTTCTCAAAAAATTTACAGGATTACGCTTGAACATGTCTAGACATTGCTGAGAAATGGTCAAACGAGCTTGCTTTTAATTGTGTTACAGCAAACGCGGTACACATCTTGCACTGAGCTGTCTCATGCCCAAATGTTGATGTAAAATGTAATGTGCACGGTCATATGATATGCTTACTGCCTCTGCTATCTCTCTCAACTTTAATCGGCGATCATTCATCACGAATTTTTCTACTGGTTTCTTCATCGGTAGATGTTTTTGGTCTCTCATAACGCGATGCATCTTCTATGCTTGTTCGACCAAGTTTAAATTCACCAATCCAGTTCGCAACGGTTGCATACGACGTTGAAGACTCTCCATGGAACTTCGTCTAATTCCGTTTTTATTTCTTTAGCATTTAAGCCATTCAAAAAAAAATGTTTAATAACTGCATGGAATTCGATTGTATTCATGATTAAGAAAATGCGGTGTATAATAGATACAAGGTGTGGCAATTAAATTCTGGGAATTTGTCAATAAAACAAGTAAATTAAGTTACGAGCAAAATTTGATTATTGACCTTCACAATAGTCTCCCTATAACTCTAACTCAACACAACGATTCCAACGTTGCTCCCATGATTGGTAATCCTCCGCAGTTAACCCCTTCAGCACCACGGGTAAAGCTTCCTTGACCTGCTGTACGCCGCTATGATGAGTTCCCTTGAGGTGCGACTTTATCTTGGAGAATAAGAAAAATTTGCAGGGGCCGATATCGGGGCTATAAGGTGGGTGTGGCAACGTTGGACTGCCTTTTTTCGCCAAAAACTCTTGCACAATGAACGAGGAATGGGTTAACGCGTTGTCGTGGTGCAAGGTCCAGTCGTTCGCAGCGAGTTCGGGCCACACAAGGAAAATCCGTGCCAGCAGCCGCTCCAGGACGCCAAGATAGAACTGTCCAGTCACTGTCCGGCCGACAGGAACATATTCACGATGAATGATGCGGATATCGAAAAAAACGATCAACATTGCCTACGCGACTTGGACATCCTCGCTTTCGTGGGCCACTCCCAACCCATTCCCACCCACTGCTGACTTTGTTTACGGGTCTCGGGTCATAATAAAATATCCAGGTTTCATCTCCAGTGACTACACAACTCATCCAATCTCTGCCGTCGCTCTGAATGCGGAACAACAAATCCTCGCAGATCGATTTTCGCATGTGTTTTTGTTGATGGGTGAGAAATTTGGCACCATCTTTCCGCAGATCTTTCGCATGTTCAAATTCTCGTGTAACTTTTTGCGAATGGTTTCTTTGTTGATGTTTAACTCGACAAACAACCCACGAATACTTACGCGCCGGTCAGACGTGATCAGTGCGAGCAGACAATCGACATTTGTGTCGGTACGAGAGAACTGACATCTATAGATTTACGCCCTTCCTTGAACCGCTTCGCCCATTCATACACGCGCGTTTTCGACATGCATTCGTCTCCGTACACCGCCTTCAATTTTCGAATGATTTCCAAGGTTTTTTTTTTGCCAGATTTTACTAAAAATTGGATACACAACACGTTGCTTGTAATGTGAGTCACTCATTTTCACGACGCCAGTAAAAAGTTACTTCCGAAAAACAACCATAAAACACAAACGAAACGTGCTATCAACTCCAAATTTCGACTGGAACTAAAGGAGGGTCCCCTCTTTCAAGACATGTTTACTTACAAACGATGCAGTGTTGTCAGTTCTCGAGTTATAACTAAATTCCCGGAACTTAATTGCCACACCTCGTATAATACTTTTTGAATAAAGTGTCGGATACAAAAAGACGCATCAAATCAATCAGAACCATAACAGATCAAGAAATATACGTAAAAATACAAATTCCAACAGAAAACATAAAGCTACCATATTCAATTCAATAAAAGTTGGAACCCTTTACAGATGCTAAGAGATGAAATCAAAGTAGTTGTAAATTAATCGTTATTCTGCTCTAAAGGCAAACGAGCGGCCATGGGATTTAAGGGATTCCATGTTCAATATGTTCAGTCTTTCGTTATAATCCCTATTAATATATGGTTTGACTAGCATAAAGTTTACTAATATCCTTTGTACACGTTCCACTGTATTAATATGCGAAATCAGATAAGGTGATATATGATGATAAATGTACACAAATTCTAGTTTACCGAAATAGATTGAAATACTGAGGGTTTTCACTGAACCAAGTGTATATTTAACAATTAATATTTATATTTAGGCTTTAGTATATAACAATACTTATCTCTTATACTTATTCATTTAATCTTAGATTTATATTCCGTAATTGTTTAGATAATTATGGTTTTAACCCCAATATTTTATGGTCATAATTCATAAATATTTATAGATACAATTCTCGGTTTTATGGTTTTACCGAGGACATAATTTATTTGTACTTCAGTTATTTAATTATTGTATGCATTTTCAAACCGATGTGTGTTGTTAGTATTTACAATAGGCAATTATAGCAAACGCCAATTAAGTTGGCGCGAGGAGGGGTAAGTACGCGCAGGATTAGAAGTAGTGGGGAGATTTGTATTTAGTTTTACATCAAATGTCAGATTTCTAACCTCTGAGCGTGTATCACTTTATGATCCCCTAGCAAAGACATTATGTTCCGTCAAACGTCAATAACAAATGTATTCTGACAATTACTTGAGTAGTGGGGGTGGACGTTTTTAAAAACGACTTCTGCGCACCCCCTCCTCGCGCCAACTTAATTGGCGCTTACTATACTTATTAGAAACTTTAACCTAAGTTTAATGCTAATTTTACATTTCTAGTGAAATTTTGAGTTTGTAGATATTCATATTTCCTTGTTTAATTGCTCTATTGTTAGTGATTAGAGATTACAATTTTTTTGCATTTCATTAGTTAGGGCGTGTAAAGTATTTAAGATTTGTAACCTTATTGGCTTAAACAGTATCTTTATGTGCAATAGTTTACACCCACCGAGACTATCTCGATGTTCAAATTATTCCGTAGAATCAGTTTTACAATATCTGCCACCAATTCAAATTAAAGTTAATCAAATAACAGGCAAGTCTATCGGCTCCATCTGAACCAATTAGGTGAACCTGTAATATAAGTGTAGGTTTAAATAAAGCAACTATTTGCAAACCTGTATTCATTAATCAAATAGATGAAAACCCAGCGCCGCCAATCTTTACACTGAGAGAAGTGTTAAATGATACTTGGAACAATTATGTAGATTAAATTGAATGAAAGACATGTTTGATCATATTTTCCTAATTGAAGTTATTAGAGCGAGGAAGAGAGAAGCTCATATAAATTACTTGCTAGCTTTATTACATCTAGAAAATGCGTAGAATAGAGCCTACAGAAAAGTAATAGAAGAAAATTTGAAATAAAGTGTAAACATTTGCCTATAAATAACAAAAACTTCTTCGTAAACTTATATGTTGTTAGTTTCTAGGATGAGACTGTCTTGAAAACAAAATCGTTAGGCATATGTCAAAATTATTTTAATGCCGTATTATTTAATTGAATAATTTTTGAATTCGTGAATTTGTGCAAAGATTGCATTCATTTTTGACAAAATTAAGAAGAAAAAAAAAGCATCTTCGGCATATCTTTTTGTTTGAGTTCAACAGAGGAATTACTGCATAGGAAGTTTTTAGAATCATTTGTGCTATTTACTGTAATGTAATTGGCGCGAGTATAGCACGAAAACTCTTTTCTAGATTTAAAGAGAACTATTTGGACGTGAACGATTCCCAACGTTCAACATCGGCTGTAGTGATTCAGCAGTCTGAGGACACAGTCTGTGAAATTTTCGAGTATGTTTCAGGAACTTTGGGAACACTGCCTTTGTACTAGCAATTAATGCATTTACTGTGTATAACATCTATGAATCGTTTGTGCCAAAAGATTTGAAGCATGGATTTTACATGTTACATTTAAGAAGTGACCACTGTGTTTTTTAAAAGATCCACCTAAGGAAAGCATGTTTGCGACACTATCACTCATAAACAATCAAAGTTCTTTTGTTGGAAGTTCAAATTTGTTCAATGAGTTCAACGCAACGTTTTAAATCTCATCGGCAGTACAATTATCTCCAACTCTTTTGGAAGCAAGTAAGATAGAAGATGACGGTTGATTTGGTTCCATTGGACGTATCATTACATTAACTACAGAATGTTTTTTGCGATATGTTGTTTCGCACTTATACAACCACAGTCTTTGATGTTTCAATTTAGATTTAATTCTTTTTTGAATATGTTCACAAACAGATGGCAATTGCGTAACGTTTTCCGACTTGATAATTTACAGTACACGTATTTATTCCACAAGGAGACAAATGCTTCGTTGTCTAGTAAAGTAAACGGTAGATTACACACAATAAGGGTAACACATAAATAAAATTGAAATTGATTTGGTAATTTAATATGATTACACATAAATAAAATTGAAATGTTTTGTTGGATCGGCCCGCACTTTTTTATAAGAATATTGTGCGTTATTGACGTGACGTTGACAATCACTTTTGGACCAACACATTAGAAGCAAACTACAACCTACACATTGAATTTTTTGTGCCATCATAAATTAAATATTGCATATCTGCAAACAAGGTTTTAATTGTGTCTGACATTGGTCATTTTCGGGAAGTACGTAACTGCGACATTTTTAGAGTAACCGTACAACAATAAAGTAGTAGTTACTGCAGCCTACATGTACGAATTTATATAGAGCACGCTCCACATACAACAGTGGCGCAATTTCTCAACTCTGATTATATAATATTTTTATTCAATTTATATACCATTGGTTATAGTTTTTAAGAATTAGTTTTTAATACTTGCAATAAAAACCTAGAATTCACCATATCGAAATATAAACCTTGTCTTATACGAAAGATTATGATAACTATTACTAATATCAAAATTTCTTGCAGGTGCCCAGAAGCGTTTTATGGAACTCGAGCGGAGGCGATCGCTGCCTCCTCATCGAGCATCCGATCTTTGTCTGGATCCAAACCAAGCAGCTATGCTTTTTAGAAATGCCAGAGGGGTGAGTAGAACGTGATTTTATAATATAATATGATTTTTTTTGTAAATATTTAAATCAAATAATAATTATATTTAACAATAGAGTCTAGTATGTAACCGTATGAAGTAGAAAAAATTATTCTAGGATGCAAATTCTCACAATTTTTAACAAGTTAATATCTAGCTGGACTATGATGATGACGAATATTTTTGAGTATTTTCAAATCAATACTTTAATGTTCCATTATACATTAATATTTTCTTCAGTAGAGAATAGCCAATTCTTCAAGTAATGCTATTAATTTGTTCAAAATGACTCGATAGTCAAATGCGAATGTGATTATCGTTTCGTTTCTTTACTTTTTTCTGCTATCAACATTCTCCCCTCTTTTTCGATTCATTATCTTTTGTAAAAAGTACTCTCAACATGCTCTGAAATTCCAAGGTGAGAAGGCTACTAGAGTGTCGATTGATGTTTTACACATCTATTCAATTTACACGGCAGACAAAATATCATAAGTATATGTCGTTATCTATTTTTTGCATTATACAGGGTTACCGCTGAATAGCGATATAGCTATGCGAATTTGAAGAATATGTATCAATGTCTAATAAAAATTTGAAAAGTAATTCATCAAAAATTTACAAATTTTTAGGGCCAAAATGTAGTTAAAGTCGGTCCATATCTTGTTTTATTCTATATTTACCAAAGTAGAGCTGTAATTCAAGATCATTGACCTGCAAAAAATCTATGAAATTCCTAGACATAGGTTAGACGATTCGTTTAATATAAGTTCCTATTCATAAGAATAGTGAATGTTGATATTTTCATATGAAAACATTTATCCCCGCACATATGCTGTTTTATTGCGATGTTTGTGGATATCGGTAATAACCTTTACGTTGAATATGTCGACATATGGTGCATTTCCATTAATGAAATTATAGTTAACTAGTTTGAGCGTTAAACTTCTTTTAAAATAAAATTATTATGTTTATAATAAAACAAAAATCGTCATAAAACGAAAAAGCTTTATGTAGCTGTCCATGCCCTGTCCAATGGGATAGATACCGAGTTTTTAATTATTAGCATGGAATTATTTACAAATAATTTTTTTTCTTTAAATTTGTACGTGGTACTGACAAATACCGATAGAACAATATAATTTGTCGGTAAAGAGAATTATTGATGAAGTAGAGGTGGAAGTTCCTGCAAAATTATTTTATAACTGCATCATTTGAGATAGTTAATTTTGCAGGAGTCCGGCTAGCGTCGGGCGAAATTATTTAAAAGGTACTTGTAAATTGAATTTTCTCCTACATATTTTACAACACACTAAACAATATAAACACGCACTCAGCAAGCAAGGCGAGCGAACTGATTCAAATGTATATGAGGTTGATAATAATGATAATAATTCGTGCATTAGCATCTCCTGTCAGCCAATTACAGGGTTCATTGACAGGCCATGAGTTATTATTAGGCCCGCGTCCGTAGAGCAACTTAAGATGTTAAGTTGTCAGCATTCATTTAAGCGAGAAGGAGAACCACGAAAACTTCGGACAGCCGAGATCAGCGTCATAATAAGTCAGTGCGATGATTTGACGGAAGGTGAGACATCAATACAGTTTTTTTAAATTTTTCGACATTTTCTTCTTCATTAATATACTTGGATCGGCGGTGCTGGAGTTTTATAATGATTAGCATCAAGGTCGTTAAAATAATGCTCTACTTCTACAGTAACTTCTTCGTCTGTCTTGAATTTCCTTCCGGTGAAAAACACCTTGGATTTTGAGAAAAAATGGAAGTCCGAAGATACTACATTCGATGCAAATGGTAGTTGAAGCACATCCTGGAATCGTAATAAATCCAATTTTTCCGAACAAAGCGATTTATGTGTGCTGGTGCACTTTCTTTCGAGCCTTTGCGGGTCTTTTTCGATAATGTCAACCTTCACTTTGTCAAGAAGAGCAGCATAATATTTCGTTAGCTTGGCTCTTTGTAATCGATTACAAGTATCTCCTTCGAATCAAAAAATAGCGTGTGATTACCTTTCCACTCGAAGCAAACGTCTCGACCTTTTTTGGCGAAGGACTGACACGATGCCTCCACTGCTGAGATTGCCATTTCAATTCTGGGACAAAGTAATGCAGCCAAGTTTCATCGTCCGTAGCAAAGAGTTGATGTTAGAGAGCTTGAAATTTTCGTTGCAAAATCTCGCTTTTTCAGATTTTTTATCCATATTGAGTAAACGCAAACCCACCTAGTAGAGAGTTTAAGCATGCCAAATTCGACATGTAAAATGTGGCGTATACTTTCAGTAGACATTCCCATAGTCTTAGCAATCTCGCTAGTTCAGGATGTTTTTCATCTTTAAGACTTATGTCGCCACGTTTAAAGCAAGCAACCTAGCGATAAATCAGGCCCTTCAGAACATCGCTGCCCAATGTTTGCTGCATCTCCGCCTGAATCCCATTTCATATTCTTAAAAAACCAGTACTGAATTTTACCGCGAATAGCGATTTTATACATTTTATATCTTTCACCAAACACGTCTTCTTTAACCAACTGTATCCGTCAAACTAAAGCGTCAAACGATAATGAGAATTTAAATAGCCTCTTGTAAGAGTCTGGCCTACTCTAAAATAATACCAATTTTTATCACAAACAAATACTGATAGGCGAATCTCACCTTCTGTCAAATCATCCTCGTGACAGGGTCGGCCGAACTTGTACCGGGCGCGCTACTGTGCGCTGACAGAATTAATCATTTCTACTCCTCATTCGTTTATGTTACTGTTGTACAATGTGTTTCGAATCCTACACTAATAATTCGATAACTAATTTAATTATATGATTGAAAGTAATAAAAGACAGGAAAAAGAATAATTAAGAATAACATTGATCTGAATATGTTAGCAAGACAATTATATTGGAGTCTTTGACTAAGCAGACTAAGACAAAAAAACCTTTTAGCACAATGTAGTAAAAGTAGTATGCTACTTGAATCGACAAGAAACATTTTGTAGAACACAAAACACTTCGTTATAGTAATAACTTTATTTCATAAAAATCTAATTATGTAGTTAGTCAAGTAATTATTGAGTACAGCGGAACGTACATTCAGCAATAGCAGGATCAGTATGTGAGCTCTAAATCTATTTGGGAAGAATAACACTACTTAACCTGTCGTACTTAATAAAAAAACATGCATCACGTAGACCAAGATTAGCTACTCAATACTAAAAAATTACTAAAAAGAGTTATGGCTATATGAAGATATCAGTCGCTCCTGCACTGAATCTGGTGCATTCAGTTTCAATGCAGCAACAGTAATACAAGCCCTAAAGATGTCCCTTGCAACAGTGGACGAGGCATCGGTCCAGAAGGAAATAGTTGCAAGGACGCGATTTCAGCTCGGAATCCCAGAAGCAGAAGCAGTAAATTTACATTTTACCCTTGCATTGCCTATAGTTTGAATGGTTGTTGAATATTAACATCAAACTAATAACATAACCTTCTTTTAATGCTTATTTGTGCTGGAGCAAGAGCAATCTGCTTGCTTCATGATTTTTTTCGATTGACATTGTTGTAAAAACGAATAATCAATGGACCCTTTTTCCTGACTCTTCATAAGCAAATCTTAGATGTTAATGCGTTGTTAAGTGAATGTTTTGAAGTGTATTCTCCAATACCAAACACTTGGTTTTTTCAATAACATCGCAGGTGATCACGTCAACAGGCCGATCTGGACGGGGATCATCACCCAGTGATTCTCGGCCATGTTTAAACACTTTTGACCATTCGCAAATCATCCCCGTATACAGCCAACATTTCTTCACGAATAATTTTTGGAGATTTTCCTTGCTTTGTCAAGAATTTTATAACTGCTCGATGTTCAAGTTTGTGCATTTTGATATGGGACAATACAAACTGTCAGATATTAGAGCTAATACTGCTGTAATTGTTTTGTAAATTGTCTAAGTCGTTACCAAGGGATGTATGATAATAAAACACTATAATGAAAAATTATATTAAAATCGAAAAATGTCTAGTCCGGGAATATAAAAACGACCCCTCTTGTATATACCATTGCTAGTTTATAATTTATTTTAGGACGTACCTAACGAAACCATGGTGTAGGTGAAACAGCTGTCGTATTACGATTGTGTATTAATAAAATGAAAATTAGACTATTAAAATTGTTATTTCCATTTTGAAATATGCTTCTTCATTAAGCAAAAATCAAATCAACCGAAGTAGTAAATATACTTAAAAATTTAGCTGTGGAATCAGGAATTACTTAGTTTCCAAGCTAGTATTTAAAAACGGGTACTAAATAAAAACCTCTCAAAAATTTGTTATGGATGGAGTGGGTCGTGGGATACGATTTCACTTGTAGTTAATGAGCCTAAAGAAGGCAAAGTATTCAAATATAAATTACTATAATGTTTTGTCTAGCTTGTTTCTATAACGCATCATTTTGGTTGTGTTTATTTTTATAGTTTTATAGGAATTATTACTACTTTCGCTATAAGATTTATAGTGAATTCTGTTTAGTTTATTATGCATGTTTAAAAATAAATACGCGTACAAATTTCCTATCACAATTGAACTAAAACTACAAGTTTTAATTATTAAATCAAAAAACGTGTTTACTTATACAGTGCATGTATCATTTTGGCTGGGAGTAACTTTGTATAGGTGACAAAATTAGCACCGTGACACCGATAATTACATAAATTTCAATGCTCCGTTAAAGCCAGTTTATTTTAAAATAAGGTAATTTGCAAATATGAACAAATTCATGTGTATTAAATAAGTATTAACATTCTTATACAGACATGAACAGTTTAAGGTTTCCATTACAGTAATTTAAGTACTGTTTGCAATTCTCATTTTGTATTATAACGAAATTTGAATATGGTATTAGACGAGTGATTATTTACATAAACACGACATTTTTGGTAGATAATTATAAATTAGTATGACAAACAATTTCCGTTCGGTAGAAATTTAACAAAGAAGACTTAAGTTTTTGACATTCGACTTTAAGCGTGATGCAAAATGTTGGCATCTAATTACATATACAGCACGTGTTACCTAATTATTACCGGGTTACCACGCAAAGGTTGAATAAATTATATTATTTTTGCTAAATGGGTTACCAAAAGCGTGTCCGTTCTCTACTAATTACCGACATAGAAGTTTAGTGTCTTAAAAAAACCACTCGAACATTCTGGTACCTAATTTCTAAATTAATTTATTGTTTCTTTCTCTGATGTATCTAAATCCTTTACTACTACTTTTAAAAATTTGTTCATTTTTATAAACACTACGAACACTATTTACAGGATCAATTTCATAATTTCAGTCAATAATTATGGTTTAATCTATTTTTTTTAGTTATAGAAATATGCATATTTAATCATTCTCTATTTGTAATCCGCTTTCTTTTTTTAAAGCTATGTAATTTATTCATAATATTAGTTTAAATTAACTGGAGGCAATATTACTTCTCTCTTTTCTTTTTTTAAAGCTATATGTATTTCCAAATGTAAAATTATTGGGCTCTTAAAATTTCAACGTGAATTTTTATTCATCTGTAGTTGTTTTGGTTTTAAAAGAAAACGACCTTTGCGGGTCGTGTTCTTAGCAGTTTTTTCTGTTTGCGCAAAATCTTGGACGTCCACAAGGACATGGGTTACTTTGACCTAGAAGTAAATTAAAACTAGTTTGCTTTTTTTTGTTTCTTTCTCTGAAATTTTTACGTGTTCGTAACGGCTTAATTATTTGTCGCAAATTAGAGTTCATTCTTTACAATTTCATTGTATTAATTTTTAACCTACCTATAGGTTCATATGCTTAAGTTCATATACCCGTAGGTATCATTACGTATTAGCTTTTTTTGTTGCTTTCCCCACTCTGATTGGCGTGCGCGGTGAATATTTGGTCCCTGAGTTCGAAGATCGACACCGGCTGATATCCGGCAATGATTCTCTCTCGGTCATCACGTGGATGCTTGAATTATTAGGGCTTTAATTATCGACATATTAAGTGTGTCGGTATTGTTCCATGCCCTCCTGAATATAGCGATTTATTGCAGGTTCAAAATTAATAGAACGAAATTGTAAAGAACGAACTTTAATTTGCGACAAATAATGAAGCCGTTACGAACACGTAACAAATGGCGGCTTTGATTGAAAATCCATCTGCTAATGAAACTAGATCTGTAATTTGTTTTCTAAATGAGAAGAACATTAAACCATTCTGCGAGATTTGTGGAAAAATGTAATGAGTGATTTTATGGAAAACCGTAAGTTTACAATTTCTGCTCTTTCTATGGACTTTCTACAAATTTCCGTTTGATCAAATATAAACATGCACTTATTGCACTGGCAATTTGCTTTCGAAGCGTGTTCGGGACTGAGATCGCATTCATTTCCTCAATTCTAATTAACTAGGAATAATACATAATTATGCGAAACTATGTATTCCTGTTCGACCGATATTAGCAGATAAACTTCTATGAAAATAGGCCGTAAAAATTTGAAACGGTTCCAAATAGACGTATAATGGGAATTTTCTCATAGTCGGTTCGGGGAACTTTGAAACCGGCCGTTACCTCAGATGGCCGCTTTAGACACGTGGCCGTTAACACAGATTTTACTGTATCTAACTAATCTACACTACACCAAAATTGGCATCGCCAAAACTTATACGCACTTTCTTAGTATTTGCGGCAAGTGCCAAAAAATATCTAAAATAGAATAAAACCTGAGGGCGTAATTGTCCATAATAGCCTGCGGGAAATTAAAAGACCTCCCCTGGGCTTTGAACATTACTTCGTGCCATAATCTCATAATTATGTAGTATAGAGTCTATACTTCGGCTTATGATAAAAACTTATACAATACATATAAAAACGTATATAAATGATGTTTATTTAATAAATCTGAAATACAGTGCGTTTAAAATTGACTTGTATTTACACTTCTGAGAAATTTATGACTATTAAAATAATAACATTTAAATTGCATGCCATTAGGATTAATTCTTGGAATCTAATTTTGCTGAATATAGTGTTAAATTTTCATTCTGAAGTTAGTGTTTGTACGCTACAGTCAATTTCTCTTGCGGATTGTTTCATTTGTAAGTATTAATGAAATATTAGTGTTCTTTAAATTAATTGTGCAAGTATATAAGAGATATATTTTAAATAAAATTATTTAAATCTTAATTAAATATTTATAAGCATTATTTAAAATAATAATTTAATTATTCGCAACTATTAAGTATGATTAGCTATTTCGTTTATCGGCTAAACCTACACCAGGTATTAATTGTAATTTATATTGTTACTGTTTAATACTTTTATTACATGCCCTATTATTAAGTCGTATATTTTTTGCATTTTAGTATACCTATTTATGAACATGGATAGTAAACCAAAAAAATCGAAAACATATCATTTCAATGAAGAATGGGAAATTAACTATTTTTTTACGATGGTGAATGATAAATGTTGCTGCTTAATATGTCTTAGCTCGATAGCCATTGCTAAAAAGGGTAATTTGGAGAGACATTTCTTATCTTTACATAACAAGTATCAAACAGATTATCCACCAAATTCCGAATTACGAAAACGTAAAGTTCGGGATCTTAAAACTCAATTAACAAATCAACAAAATATTTTCAAAAAGCCAATATTGAAGTCACAAGCAGTAACAACTGCATCCTTCAAAGTAAGCTATCTATTAGCTAAAAAATGTAAACCATTTTCTGATGGTGAATTTGTAAAGGAGTATTGTTAACCGAGAAAAGTATCCCAATATTATCAAATGTAGCGAATATATTTATTCTTGCTTTGGATCTACGTATCTGTGCGAATCGGCATTTTCATATTTACAATTAACTAAAACTAAACTTCGTTCCGTCCTGACCGATTCTCATACTGAGGACTCATTGTTATTGTCTTTGTCAGGATATACTCCAAATTATGATGCACTAGTAAAGGAAATGCAAACTCAGGTTTCTCATTAATTTAAAAAGTTTGAATGAATAAATGTTATTAATAAGTGCTCATGTTGTTTTAATTCCTCTGGACATAAGTTTTTTAACCCATTAAATAAATACTCATGTATGTAGATTATTTACCCCTTAATCATGGAGCTCGCCAAAGTGCACGTCGGTATAAAAGCACATTGCAAAAACATCCCCTTCTTACCTAAAAAATAGGTCGATCGCGACACAATTTATAAATAAAAAGTAGATCTTGTGCACCAAAGTTGGCCACACCTGGTATTGACAACCTCCAAGATGGTACACTTCGGGTAACGTTATGCTCAAACGGAATGGCTAAAAGTTTATACAAATGACCACCGCACTAGATATTCCATTTCTCACGGTTGAAATCTACAGAGGCAACAAACAATTGGAGGGTGATAGTTTATATAAGAACTCCCAGACGAAGATATAGATCGGGACCGTAGGTTCGTGTTTTGCAATTAAACATAGAAGGATTAAGTAGAAATAAATGCCAGCATCTTAAGTAGATTTGCAATGGACAGATTGAAGCTCAAGGAAAAATTCCTAGATATAGAATTATAGCCCAGCATTACATCTGATGCATATGGTTAAATTAATTACCTTTGTAGGTGCCATACGAAAAATATATTAATATTAGATTATTATAAATATACATATAAATAATAATTAATTAATCTGCCACAAAGACCAATTTATGCCTGATTTGCCTGCTTACAAACAAAATTATTATTCTAAAGTCGAATGAAGATATATTCTATACCAATATTATTCTTTTAAAATAACGGTTTAAACGAGATCGTATGAAACTAGGTTTTAAAAAAAGATAAAATATTTATTCAACGGCTTTATTGTAGCAAGAATGTGGGAAATACGACAGGGAAATGTTATTTATATATTTATTTAACACAGATTATGAAAACGAAAAAAAAACAGTACAAGTAAATACAGTTCGGCAAATATAAATAAAATACAATTTATTGCATGTAGTTTTCTACCTTCAAGTTATTTATCAGACTTTTATTTAGTTACATTTAGAATCCTAGATTATATGTAGACAGTAATAGTTAATAGTTTAATCTTTATCTTGTACATTTCCAAAGAATTAAAAAATATTGGTTTTAAATTAAAACTTAAATTTTAAACTAAAATGTTTTTTTAAATTCTAATAATAATAGCATATATTTATTAGTCCAGCAAATGTACCCCAGATACCCGACAATATACAAAGAAAATATAAAGTACCGAGATATCAAAAATTATCTTGGTTAACGGTGGTCATAAAGTGAAAACTGTTCGTCTTCCTTTTGAGAAAATTCTGATAAAATTGTCAGGTTAAGTGTCATGCTGACGCCAAAATTTTACAATATATTAATCTTAATGTCATTATGATATTTTTCACTCCATGACCACCGTTGACCAAGATAATTTTTGATATCTCGGTACTAGCTCACCCGACAGACGTTATTCTGCCTTAAATCGATTGTTTTTATTTTAATATTTTGAAATTGAACGGTGTTTGCCCGTTAAAAAACGGGAGATCGATAAAAGATGGCGTGGTTTGTTGTCTGTTTCCAACAGATATCGTTTGACATTGACACTTGAGTAAAATATCAATTTTTACTGTAATTCCATTCGACACGTGGATACAATTGGAAAATGTGTCAAAATGTGGACGTAAACCAATAACGCCATCTGTTGTCATTTGTCATACTAACACCATCTGTTGGCATTAATCATACTAAACTTCCATATTGAAATGAATTTTTATTTTTTACGTTTTTTTAAGTTTTCATTGTGATTTTTTCAATTTTTCTTTTTTTTAAAACATTTCGGATACTATATAACAAACCATTAAAAGAAATGAGAAAATCCAACGATCGAAAAGGTGCGCTACGTTAAATTGCCATACAAAATTCCCATTAAAAAACTAATTTAGATTTTTCAAAAAATCGTGAAAATTTCACATTTGGAATCTTTGCAAAATTCCAATTGACAAAAACAATGAAACAAACCAAAAATGTAGTAAATCTGGCGATCCGATCGCGATTTATAGTCCGAAATGCATTTCCCACACAAAATCCGCATACAAATCTCCAATATCGGCTTCTAATGATTTTCCAAAATTTTTCTTCGGTTTTCCCAAAATATATTACCGTAAAAACCCGTCGCGGACTATCTCCAACAATGGCATTGTCTGAATAATGGGGATAGAAACAACTTCTAACCTACAAACGGTAATTTCGAGTATCTCGTCTTACCATGTAAAATTTCAGTTTCCTGTGTACCGTCATTGAGTAACAGTATCATTTATCATGAATTCGATCCTTGAGATGCATACCAAACAACGATCCATGATAGAATTTTTAACGCTAGAAGGTAGCGCGCCCATCGTAATTTATAGGCACTATGATTTCGAAAATAAGCGGCAGTCAATGGAATATCAACCTCCTGATTCTCCGCGTGTACGAAAATTCAAAAGAATTGCATCAACCCAGAAAGTCATACACACAATTTTCTGGAATATAAAGGGGGTCATACAATATCGAATATATGCCTTCTTAATCAGTATCGACGTGAAGGAGATGTTTCTCTCTTGAAGATCACCACCGGGGCGAATCTTGGGTTCATCATTATGACCCCAAAAACAAGCGGTAGTCAATGAAATATAGTCGTCCTGATTCTCCACGTGTACGGAAATTTAAAAGAAATCAAGGGATCAACGATTAATTCAATGAGACACTGTAAAATATTACGATCATTGAAGGATCGTATTCGTAGAGTAGGCCGGAAGGATCGAATTTTTTCTTGTGCCACAACCCAGACCGCACTGCAGCAACGAAACTGTGAAGATAGTGACAAGACTGAAAATCACGGTTGCTTCGCACCCTCCGTACAATCCCGATTTCGCACCTCTCTCAAAGTTGAAGGGGTATTAAAAGGGCAATATTTTTTATCGGGCACTGAAGTTCGCACTGCTGTTGCCATTGGATCAACAGTAAACAAGAAGGATTTTTCATGGACAGAATAAAGAAATAGGTTCAGACGTTTTGAGAAACGTGGAAGTATTATTATGTAAGGAGCCATCGAAAAAATTCATAATTGGAGTAGACTGTGAAATTGGGTTGGTACTTTAGCCACTTCCACATAATGACACATTACTGGAAGCTTGACAGTTTCATTTGGTTTCATTGTAAAAATAGGTTATGGTATTGAAATAAAAATTTACATATAGCTACAGAAGTTGTTGAAAATGTTGTCCATTTACATCTAAACACAAACCAACTCTTCTCCGCAATCCAGCATAAACTTTATGCAGCATTTGCGGTGAGTTGTTGATCTCTTCACACGTTTCTGTTATGCGAATTCTCAGTTGTTCCAGATTATCAATTGGCGTTGAATAAATCGAATTTTTGATGTATGGCCATACGAAAAAATCACATGTTTCAAATCGCAAGACCTAGTTGGATATGGGATTTCAGTGTTCCTGCTTATTATTCTGTTATCAAAAAATTCTCTGAGATATTGAAGTGTTTCTCTGGTCGTATGTACTGTAGCACCATCTTGTTGGAAATACCCATTTTGTAATTCCTCATCATCCAGTTGATTTATGAATGAGCCGAGTATCTCATTGCGATATCGTGCAGCAGTAAGTGTACCTTAAAAGAAAATGGAACCCACCAATCTTCTTCGACATATTCCAACCTAAACACCAACTTTTTGGGGATGCAATGTTTTTTCAATAAAAAAATGAGGATTTTCGGAGGACCAACACCTCATATTCTGTGAATTAACATATCTAGAAAGATAAAACCAGGCCTCATCCGTGAAAAAAACTGTGTTAAGGATATCCTGATTGTGTAGATTATTTTGATACCATTGACAAAATTTCACTCGTCTTAAATAATCCACTGGATAAAGTTCATGAAAACATTGCAGCTTGTATGGATGACAATGTAAGGCTTTTTTAAGAATGAATTGGCACGTACCATAAGATAAATTTGTTTGTTGGGTCACTACTGAAATGGATGTTTTTGGATTTTCATCAATAATATGCTGAAGGGCTTCAATATTATCAGCTGTACGTTTAGATGGCCGTCCACTTCCAGTTTTTCGACCGACGCTACCAGTCTCTCTGAATAACTTTACACAATTTGTCACAACATTGTAAAAATCATTGTGGTCAAACACTAATTCAGGATGTTCTTCACTAAAATCAGCCATGCATTCCGTAATTGAATACTGCCACTCGCCATTTACTTTCACACCTGTACGGAAGTAACATTCGATAATTTGTGCTTTTTGTTCTATGTTGAATACCATTTTTTAAATAAATTTAACTTTCTTAATAAGAGTTTTGAAAAATTTGACACAAACTTATAGTTTCAATGTCAAATAATAAATGTCATTATGTGGAAGTGGCTAAAGTACCAACCCAATTTCACAGTCTACTCCAATTATGAATTTTTTCGATGGCTCGTTATATTGGTAATACAATGAATTTACGTAATTTTAAAACTGTTTTCATTATTTTGCCTTTGTTATTGTAACAGAATAATGAAACATACATGAGTGGGTAAAACCTCACCAGTTTTGTATAATACTTTTGTTATTTTAAATTTATAGACTTGGAAGCCTTATATATCAATCCACCCTCGTATATATAAAGTTGCTCTCAGATATTTTAAAGTAAATATCTCTGTAGTTTCAGTTTTTTTCTTAAATTTATCAATTTACGTTTTGGCACTTTTGGCGTTACAAAAATAGGACACTAGATGGGCTGCAAATGTCCATCTTACAGAAGAACGTTGACTTCCTATATACCTATTTATGCTTTATTCTGGTTAGAAAACGTGACTGTTCTGCATTTTAATTATAAATAATTTCCGTTGACTCGACTTTGAATTCAATTATTGTCCGTCAGCGTTGTTGATTTTCTAGTAACCGTATTTGCATTCTAGTAAAAGCTGTGGCTCTTTTGATCACATATGTATACACGCGTGCTTTTCCATTAGAATAACTTTCTAGAATGTTTCACAACATAATGTTCAGGGAACTCAAAAATAGATTGTCCATTAAATTAAAGGCAAATTCAACCTTGAAGTTGAAAGAAAATAAAAATTAATGTAAAAGCTGCGATATTAAAGAGTATATGAAATATACGAGGTAAGTCCAGAAAGTAAGTTCCGTTTGGTAAGAGATACAGAAAACCTACTTATTGCAGAACAATCTACAAACCTTAAGCTATTTTTCTACATAGTTCCCACCATTTTGTAGGCATTTGACATAGCGTGGCATAAGTTTTTGTCTGCCTTCTTCATAAAGGGCTGCCGCTTGTGTTGTCAACCATGTAGTAACATATTCTTCGAACTCAGTGTTCGAGGTGTCAAGATTTGCTTGGCTGTAGTTCTTGCTGGCGAGGAAGTGTGCTATCGATTGTCGTTTAGTTTCAGGGGTGGTATAAGCAATCCAAGTCTCATCTCCGGTCACTATTTGCCTCAGAAAGTCATCACCGCCATTGTTATAACGGGTCAAAAGTCAAGTGCACTGCTCATACATTGTTTTTTGTGTTGCTCTGTAAGTGTTTTTGGTACCAAACGAGCACAAAGTTCTCGAAAACTCGGTTTTACAGCAACAACTTCATGGATAAGCGACCTTGAAATTTCCGAAAAGTTCATAGAAAGAGCAGAAATTGTAAACTTATGGCTTTCCCCTTAATCACTCATTACATTTTTTCCATAAACCTTGCAGGTTTGTCGATTAACGTCGACTGGTTTAATGTTCTTCGCATTTAAAATACGAATTACCGATCTAATTTCACAAGCGGCGGGATTTTCAATCAAACCCGCCATTCTAAACAAGCACTACAAAGCGTACACAATAAACAGCGATCTCAAAATGGCGTCATCTCCTTCTCCTGAGAGCAACTGCCGCTCATGCACGGAACTACGATCGCGGCGCTGTCGCGGCAAAAATTCAAACGCAAGTTACTTTCTGTGTTTACCTCGTATATATTTATGTACTACGTATTTATATTTAGTAACAGACAAATTGTTTGAATAAATTTCTAAAATAATTTCTACCAACTCGTGATTTCGTAATTATATACGTAAATGTGTACATACATAATTAAGTAGATCAAAGCGGAATTCGTTGCACAATATTTGTGAGCCAGGCATAATGAAGGCGCACATGGTTCAAAAATGATTATTAAATTACGAAGTACAGAAATTCGAATCTGTCCATTTTTTGTCGTATATTTTGGACTTGTGTATGTGTGTGTATGACGGATTCCCTTCCATCTTGATCTATATCTGGTATATCAGAGTCATAAGTTTATTGTATACATTATTTATTATCAATTGTTATTAACTTTTATTATTATTACATTGAATATCATATGCGTAAATATTACTTAATTAAAAAATGGACACTGCCATCAAACAGACTATAGTAGAACATTTGTAATATTTTGTGTTGATGCATAAGTTCGATACATTTTTATTGAACTAAAAATACGACTATACGAGGTGTGGCTATAAAATACAGAGATAGATGCTACTACACACAAACTACGCATGCGCCAAAATCGTACAACTGACAGATGTGTAGCGTGAACCCTTCTCTTTCGATTGCCCTCCCTCCCGTGTTTCTAGACATAATAGTTTGACCATGGCCTTCGCTTGTATAACATCTATTTTTTTCTTTTGCCAAAAAAAAAATTATAAGTGCTTAGTAGAGCAACGAATTGTCGTGAACTTTAATATGAATCTTGGAAAAACCGCTACTGAGACTTGTTTTTTTTATTAAAAGAGGTATATGATAATGAATGTTTATGACGTGCGTCGGTATTTGATTCGTTTAAACGCTTCCAAGATGGCTGAGAAGACGCTGAAGATGGCCATCTTCAGCGTCTTCTCAGCCATCCCGGGACGTTCTTCCACGCCAAAAAAAAACGGATGAAAATATTGAAATAATCGGCAATCTGATGTTCGTTAATTACGAGGGGGTATTGATATATTCTTAGCCTACTTTTGAAATAATTTAAAGTTTAACACTGCTAAAAAAATTCATATTGGTCTGCAAACCAACCCTCCACAGCTTCTATTACCTTTTATTAAAAATATGTATATTTTATAATAATAATATTTATTGCACCCAACAGTAGAAATCAAAACGGATTAACAACAAAATTCTATATGTGCATCATCAATTTTAAATTTAAAGTTACGTGTTGAGTTCAGTCCTTAACACAAACTAAAAATTAACAATTGAAAAAGAAAAAAGAAAAATTAGTAAATAACCGTCACCAAAATCACTCACTCTTAGTCCCTATAAAAATGTCCTCGTAATAAATATATAATAACTACGGACCGGACGAGACTTATCGCCCACGGGCGTACTATTGAAAATTTGTATTTTTAAAGAGTTTTTCGTTTTATTTATATAATTGAAAAACAAACGTGTGGTGATCTATATAATACGAAATACATTTTTATTTGTTCATTTTGTAGTTCAAGGAATATTAATATTAACTAGCAATACTTTCCCAAGGTTCTCTTCTCTAAAATTGTTCTCCTTGGATGAGCTGCATCCTTGTAGATAGAAAACATTCTTTCTACATCGCAACTGGTTATAGGTGCATACTGGAAATATTCTTTTATTTCAGCATATTTAGCAGTTAGATTTTGAGGCATTGTCACCCATGCACAATTGCCGCAATGTTATTAAATCCGGACTTCTATTAAAAACTGCGTCTAACTTTTTCCGAAGACCACATCCGAAGTCACTTGGAATATTTTTCAAATTATTAATAGTCACATCTAATGTGGTTAATTCATCATTTAATTTTAGATTTTGATTTTCAAAATAAGTGATTAGTTTTGGTAAATTTCCAGAGTGTTCTTAAAGGAAGTACAACTGATTTCTTAAATTTGGAATTTTTGTTAGTTCCTCAGAAATACTTCTCTGCAATTTCCTAAATTCTCTTCATAAAAACTAATAGCTTCCGACTATGTTTCCCATCTAGTTATTACTGGAGAGGGAGACAGTGGCAAAGATGGAAGTTTTTTCCCGTAAGGAGCTACTCTCAATGGTGCTTTTCTGTAAACTTTTTTAAAAGCGGATACAAGTCGATCAACTTCTGGAGTCTCTGAGGAAACATATCCTAATATGCTGCATATTATCTGTGTAGCACATGCTCTCCACAGAATCTGAATATATCAGAGACACCTTTCCGGAAGTTGATAGACTTGTATCCGCTTTTAAAAAAGTTTTCAGAAAAGCACCATTTTACAGGGAAAAACTTCCATCTTTGTCACTGCCTCCCTCGCCAGTAATAACTAAATGGGGATCATAGTTGGAAGCTACTAGTTTTTATGCAGAGAATTTCGATAGTTTACAAAATTGCGTTACATGTCTAAATGATGATGCTCGAAGTATTTCTGAGTGCAGGGAACTAATACAAATTCCAAATTAAAGTTGTACTTTCTCCAGGAACACTTTGCCAAAACTAATCACTTATTTTAAAAATCTCACTACAAAATATGCTGAAATAAAAGAATATTTCCAGTATGCGCCTATAACCAGTTACGATGTAGAGAGGACGTTTTCTATCTACAAGGATATATTTCATTTAACGAGAATAAATTTTACATATGAGAATCTTGAGAAAGTATTGCTAGTTAATATTAATACGCCTTTACTCAACTTGAACTACAAAATGAACAAATAAAAATGTATTTCGTATTTTATAGATCATCAGCCGTTTGTTTTCCAATTATATAAATAAAATTAAAAAATCTTTAAAAATACAAATTTTCAATAGTACGCCCGTGTGCGATAAGTCATTGGCCTCTCGTGGCCGGTCCCTAATCATTATATTAAATTATCATTATACCAAATTTAAATAATTCTGTATATGTATAATAATAATCATTTAGGTGTCAAACACAAGTTGAATAGATTATATAATCCCATTGGTTGACTTCGCAGATATTTCTTGGTGAAACATTCTTGTAATAACTTGATTAATTATTCGAAAATAAAACACTTGGCTTAGTTTCACAACTTCTTTAATTAGATACACTAACAATTGTTTCGGCTATTAGGCCATTATCAAAGAGCTATCTCAAACTAAAATTGTTAGTTTAGTTTGAGATAGCTCTTTGATAATGGCCTAATAGCCGAAACAATTGTTAGTGTATCTAATTAAAGAAGTTGTGAAACTAAGCCAAGTGTTTTATTTTCGAGTAATTAATCAAGTTATTATATAATCCTAACACTCTTTGTATTACAAAATCATGTTATTTTAATTTTTATTAGTGAGATAATATTTGGAAATCTCTTAAATATCTTTACAATATTCAAAATAAGTGTATTTTATAATAATAATGATTATTCTTTAATTGTTTCGACCTTTGCTTGATGTAAATCCATATCACTACTAAATAAAACACACATAAGATGTTTTAGATTTACACTTTATTAATAAAAATCAGTCAATAAATTATTAAGGGAGGTGTACCCGATCATTAAAGTGGAGCCAGACAAGCACTTTAAATCATTTACTTACATAGGTCAACAGCAACTTAAATTATCAAAATTCCTTAAATAGAAAACATTAATATTGCTTATAAAACTAATAATAATCTAGCCAAATATATTAAAAATAATAAAGAAAAAACTACCAAAGACAATAAATCAGGAGTCTATAAGTTATCATGCGGATCATGTACCAAAACATATATTGGACAGACAGGTAGAACGTTTAAAAAAACGAATCCAAGACCACTATCATTCTTATATCAATAAGAAAACTGACTCAACCTACTCTAATCATTTAATAGAGAATGAGCACGAATTTAATTTACAATTCGAAACCATACGTGTAGAAAATAAAGGTAGAAAACTAAACTGTTTAGAATCTTTAGAAATTAATAAACTTAAAAACTCAGAAATGTTACTAAACGATAAATTAGACTTGAATTCATCCCCACTGTTAAATCTGTTTACCCATTGAAATATTGTTTCTTAGTTGCTTATACTATATTTTTATACTTAAACCTCACACAAGTAGCACATGGTATAGTTTTCAAAAAGCAAAATATAAATGTAATAGTTCCTAGAATTTTAATTGGGTCAACTACCTGATTAACGCTGTATCTTGTATGTATCTTTAGTCTTAAGTTGAATTTGAAGAAGCTACTGTGTTAGCGAAACAGCTGTCGTTATTTTATTAATAAAGTGTAAATCTAAAACATCTTATGTGTGTTTTATTTATTAGTAATAATGATTATATTTTTTAATTGCACCCAACCGTAGAAAATTCTATGTGCATCATCAATATTAAATTTAAAGTTACATGTTGAGTTCAGTCTTTAACACAAACTAAAAATTGTCATTTGAAGAATAAAAAAGAAAAAGGAAAATTAATAAGTAACCTTCACTCTTACTCCCTATAAAAATGTCTTCGTAATAAATATATATCTCCTAAATACATGCAAATATGGTAAAGAGATCCTTATTTTTTTCTTGAAATAAGAAAGAATAAATCCCTATGAAGAGATATGTTAATTTATGTATAAGAAGGGGGGTCTTTCGTCCTTGACACTGAACTGATCCTTTCGACCCAACATTATTAGCGAAAAACGCAAGCAGCGCCGCCTAAGGAAAAGGAACAAATACGCTGACGTTTCTCATCGCACTACAAAAACGTAGCGCATGTGCTTTACTCACCAGATACGGTATTTTTGCAGCATGCTAACTGCCCGACATCTCTCGATCTTACTATAATAACAATAACAAAAACATTAATTTTTTAGTTCATCACCGCGGGTGTCTGATAGGCAAACATGTGAACGGTTTTGTAATTGTTTTGTATGTTTTTTTATCGCGTGTGACACCGTAATGAACGTTGGTGCGCCAATAAAATTTCTGTATATTTTGTACATTTGTTTACAAAGTGTGTGCCACTTGTGTTCTAAATAAATTTTAATAGTGTCTGCATAATTCATAACTAAAAGGAAATACTGTCGTTTAGTTCCGCCGCAACTGATAAGATTGTTGATGTTTGTGGTTGCATATTCATTTTTTTGACTATTGTTTGGGTTTAATTATTGCGACCTTGGAAACGTAAACCGGTATTCACGAAGTCAGTTTCGTGTATTCCTGTCGTATGTGTCGGACTCTATTAATATCTTTGTTTTCGTTTTGTGGAAACATGTGGTGTTTTTAATTAAAAGGTTTTGTTGAAAAAAATAAATGAAAATAATCTCTAATAATTTGATTATTAATTGTATACAAGCGATATTTACTAGGAGCGAATTGGATCTGAGTATAAATAACTTAAAGACTCAATGATCAGAAGCCTAAGGAATTTATTGTGGTTCCTGTATTTAAAATTTTTGCTTTTGCGCGTTTACAATTCATATCTAAAAATGTTTGGATATACGAATTAAGCACAATATGTTCTCGAAATGACAGCAAAAAATTAAGTTTTGAAAATAGTATTTTTCGATATAGTTGCCACTAATTTCACTGCATTTGTAATTAAGTAATAGTTAAGGATGCCCATTTGGGAGCAAACGCAGTGGTAGGGCACCCGGTTGCACGTGCATCTATTATATCATATGTTTCATAATGGAATGTCGATATTGAAGAGGCTGATTATTCAGGATATTTGAAGAAAAAAGTTAATATAAACATGAGTCCGAAAATACTCGCTTTCGGAGACACAGGTTGTTAAACTTCTAAGAAAAGTCTTTTTGGTCCTAACATTCATACCACAACAGATATTTGTATGAAATTCGGTATATAAATGCCTTCCTACCATAATGGGGCATTTTCCGATGTAAAAATTTTTTATTTTCTACCAGTGGTGTTCGAGCGAAATTAGGACTGAATACGTTTGAAAAAATAATGGTACGCCACTGCTTTTTTTAAAATAAAATATTTTATTAATGGTGCTTCATTTTGTAACAAAAAAGGTTAAGAACAATTATTTTTCCTATACTAAAGGGAGAATATTAATTAATACCCAGATATCTTAGCCAACGGTGGCCATGGAGTGAAAAATGTATGTCTTAATTTATGTCAACCTTTTGAGAAAATTCTGATAAAATTTTTCCGGTTAAGTGTCATGCTCACGTTAAAATTTGTCAATATAACGAGCGATCATTAAAATTTTCGCTCGTAGCTGGCCGTGTATATAAAAATTATGTCGTAGCTTTAGTCATTAAGATGTTATTTCAAACATCTGTCAGTGTCAAATATATATTTTAAAGTTTCATCAATAGAAAAAGTAATGGCCTTTAATGATATGCATAAAGCGTTTATGGTAGAATGTTACTTCCTGACATCTCAAAAAATTGATGGTATTTGGCAGCATTCAATAGAAAATTGCCTTGCGGAGTTTCAAGAGAGATATCCAAATACTGTTCCTAGCTATAAAACTTTCCGTGATACGCTAATGCATTGTGTAAATCTTTTTCGTCAAACAGGCAGTATTTTAAGGAAAAAAGGAAGCGGTCCTCCTCTCAAGAGAAGTCGCGGCGTAATTGAAAATGTCAGACAAATTATTAACGAATCTCCTCAAACATCTATTCGCAGAGTTTCGCAACAAGTAGGGCTTTCGTATGCAACATGTCAAAAAATTTTAAAAAAGGACTTGCACATGTATCCATATAAATTAACTTCTGTACAAAATCTATTACCTACGGATTATGAAAAAAGAACACAATTTTGCCAATGGTTTATTCAAACAATGACACAATCTTTTAAATCATAGTTTTTTCATCGATGAAGCTTGGTTTTATTTGAAAGGTTATGTTAATTCGCAAAATATGCGTATGTATGTGGTCCAGTGAAAATCCTTATTTCTACAGAGAAGTTCCTCTACATCCAGAAAAAATAGGCGTATGGGTAGGTATGAGTCGTCACCGATTAATAGGACCAATATTCTTTGAGGGCACGATAACATCGGAGAAATATCGTAACGAAATTCTCAGTGTTTTTACTAATCAATTGACTAATGATGAACTCCAGGTCGGATATTTTCAACAGGATGGGGCTACATCTCACGTTACACTTGAAAATATTCAGTTTTTGCAACAATTTTATGGCGATAGGATAATAAGTAGAAATACAGCGATTCCATATCCACCACGATCGTGTGATTTAACAGTCATGGATTTTTTTGTGTGGCCATATATAAAGAATATTATTTATGAAACACCAATTAATAATCTACAAGAGTTAAGACATAAAATCATAGAAAAATGTGAACACATCAATAACTCGCCGCAAATACTGAACAATGTTTTCAATGCTCTACGAAATAGAGTGCGATTATGCTTGGTGGAGAATGGTCAACATTTTACACATTTTTTATAATATTCTATTACTTTGTATAAAAAATATAAATATATTTAATATAAAAATCAGCATTTCAAATTATTTTTTAAAAATCATGACGTTTGAAATTATAATGACAGATCTCCTCTAATAACTTAAGTTAGGACATAGTTTTTGTGTACATGGCTTACTTGAGCGAAAATTTTAATGATCACTCGTTATTAATCTTAATGTCAGTATGACACTTAATCTGAAAATTTTATCAGAATTTTCTCGAAAGGATGATTTAAATTAAGACATTTTTCACTCCATGGCCACCGTTGACCAAGATAATTTTTGATATCTCGGTTATAGTCTATGTTTGTTTTTGTTTTATTTATTAATTTTGACAGTTAAATTACTTTGCTGGTTAAAATATCTGTACAGTGTAATTTTGAAAAAAATGGTTAATCTTACTAATCTGGAATTGGCTGACATTCATTACATATATGGTTTTGCTGATGGCACTGCACCGGAGGCTAAACGATTGTATTAAAAGCGCTTTCCGGATAGAGTTGCACCAGATAGACGAACTACGAATTTTATTGCACAAGTGTGTTCTTATTTTCAAATAGTTTAGGGAACGCTTGTGCCTGCTAAACTCTCCTAGAATAATTGCAACGTAAAAAAAAAAACGTTTACATCATATTTTATGTGTTGTTTCGCAGAACTCTTCGAGACTAAGGAAACACCTGCGCACCTAAAATTCGTAGAAAAATCTATAAAAACGAGTTTGTATTATTGTATTATGTATACTATTATCATGATTAACATATAAATCAATGCTATCATTCTGTTAAAGGAAAATTAAATTCGATTCCAATTTTTTTTTTGTCGCGCTATGACACAAATTTTAAACATATGCATATTACATTTTGCGTATTCATTTTATAAAAAGTTCTTGAATATGTAAATATGTGGTTAATATTCATTTTGCATATTTTCCTACCTCTAATCTTTATATACAATATACACTCTGTTCGTTTTCAGTTTGCAGTCACATGATCAATTTTCATTAATTTTTAGTAGTATGAATCTAGTCGGTACTTTTGAGTCAAAAGAGGTTTAAGTATTTTATAAATATAAAATTGTTATTTCAATACATAATGTTTTCTATTTATTTTCTAAATGTTTTTCCTGTTTAATCAATCGATGTTATTGACAAATGCAATGGTAATGAAATTGGAACGATGCCGTATGGCATAACCTAAAATTTTTGAAGTATAAACACAGTAACTTTGGAAGTTTTAAATCTCAAATACGCATATAAAATAATATTCTTTAAAGAAGACAAAGGTACATGTAGAAAATGCAGCTTTTCATGTATTGTAAACAGATGCTTCACTTCTAGCATTAATCGCATTAAATAAATTTGGAATAAGAAATAATCTGGAAATTGCAGAAATCATACGAGAAGAAATTCACTAACATAAATGAATTACAAAGCAATTCAATATAACCAAAAAGTAGAACAGAAAGGTTGGGAAATAAGAAAATAGGAAGCTAAATTTTGATTGTTTCATATGTATAATCAAATTTTTTGCATTAGAAATTAAATAAATAAAAGCTCACCTTGATTATATTGGTATTATTATTTCCAAGAAAATGGTTAATAATAATTACACGAATAATTCATTTGTTTACAAGAACTATAGAGAACTATTAGTATTGCGTATAAATTAATTATACAGTTCAATTATTACATTGCTACGCTAAGTAAAACCATTGAAGATATAACTTCATTTGGAATCAGTATGTTAAAAAATTATCATAACTGTTTGTTAAACTTGCACATATAAAAACTATTCAACTTAATAAAATGCAGATACTTTAATCAATACAATAAATACAAAATAGCGAAATTGTATTATTCTATTCTAGTGTTAACAGATATGGATGTGACTGCACAAGTGAGCGCTGATATTTTTTAATGTTATTCTGCATAAGACTATTAAAACCTGATTTTAAAATGCCATACAGCATACTAAACTCAATGAACAACAGTAGTGCAGTATGTGACAAAAGCTATTTTCTTTATCTTCGCAATTTATGTTGGTTGTATCTGCAAACTCTTGAGTTGTTCATATATTAACTGAGCATATTAGAAAATAGAAGTATGTAGAAATAGCAAATAATTCGTCTAATTCATAATCGGTCTAATAAGAAATATTTATTTGAATAAAACATATTTACATGGAAGCTTAAATATATAATCTTTCTAATACAATCATAAAAACACTATCATAGACAGAAAATAATGTTGTCTTTTACTAACATAAAATATGACACCTTTAGTTGCAATTACATATATTAATCTGAATCAGAGTCTGATTCTGTACTTGATTCTGTAACATTGATTATTACTGGAGCTATATCCAAGTCTACCAAGCAGTTTTCTCTTTCATACCATTGTTTTATTAAATTATCAGTATGCCTTATGCAGTTACTCCATGTATTACTATCACATGTATGTAATGCCTCCTTCCACATTTCTTTCACCTTTTCGTAGGTGTAACCAGCCCTACCGATGTGCACATTGTAATATGTTTTTGCTTTTGCCCAAATTAGCTCAATAGCATTGAAGTCACAGTGGTATGGTGGCAGTCTAAGAATTTCATGTCCTGCATTTCTTAACAGTTCATCAATTTCATAAACTTTCTCTTTACGGTTTCGATCCTTTGGAAAATATCCATGTTTCATCTAAAAAGACAACTTGACGCAAACCAGAATTTGTATTCTCAATGTACTTCCTTAAAAATACACTTCGCATTACACTAACATCAAGTTTTTCCATTAATGCTCTTCTATTATCATCTTTTTTATATTTGAAACCGATATGTTTGAGTAAAATGGAAAGAGATGTTTTTCCTATTTGCACCATTTGTTTAGTTTCCAGCTCTGTCTTCAATGTTTTCAATGTAACATGTTTTTCTAAAAAAGTATATCGTTAAAAAATAAATCATTTATGAAAATAAAATTGCTTAGAATACTTTGATGAAACATGTCGTATAAAGTATTTCGGACTTCCATTTTCAAGCTTTCTGGCAAATCTTTGGTTTTTGGTTTACGTCGGGGTATTTGTTTTCCAGGTGATGATGTCCCACGTTTCTTGATATTGTAAACGGTTCGGACAGAGATCTTAAGAGCACTTGCTACTCTCTAAAAATATTTTTCCTCATTAATCTAAAGATATTAATTTGGTGTTATCTTACCTCATAAACTGAATCAACAGACAATAATGGACCTCTATTATATTTCTCTTCTTCAAAATAATGAAGAAGGTTGGCAACTAGATTTTGTGCCTGTGAATCTAGACGTTTAGCTGGCATATTCTACAACAAAAAGAACACAGACATGAAATTTTATATCACTTCATATTATGAAAATTACATTTTGCGATATGCATATCAATTTATCAAAAAATGTAATTTGTCAGTGTCAAAGTAAAATAATTTAATTAAGAAATATTACGTTAAATACTTACGATTAATTACTCGAAACTGACTATTATTGTTGCAAGAAGAACAGATAAATAAGAAATCTTAAAATATCAACGGAAAAATACAAACAAGCACTAAACATAACCTGTATATGTCGATAAATACGTATTTTCTCTTTTGACTAAAACAGTTGTCGGTATCTCATATTATACAAGACATGCTAATATTATTTTTCTTTGTCTTTGCTACGAAGAAATTTCAAAGACGTATGTCTTGTATCAAATGACATACGTTTCAATTCTGAATATTTGTAGCTCAATATATCAGAAAAACAAAGTATATAGATTCTGTGTCTGAGATAGTATGACATAGTTAGTCATGTGACTGCAAACTGAAAACGGACAAAGTGTATATTCACATTACGTGTCGATTGTGGAAATAAATGTTATACAGTACAAATCTCTTCCCTATAGTCAGTAGAATATGCATACATACGTGTATTACGTATGTGTGTGTTCCTGAAGTGAGAAGTAGGGATGGGGGGCGCGGAGACGAGCAGCGATGCACGCCTTTCTTACGTTTATTTATTCTATCAAAGTTCCAGTATTTGTTTTCTTGGTTTTATTAAATTTATGGCTATTGATTACGTATAAGTTAACTTGTGTTGGTATTCACGATGGATATTTTTACCCTTGAACAAAAAAAAAATTGTCGTAAAACAGTATCATCTTGGTCGCAGCATAAGAGAAATTGCACGGGTATTTCAAATTAACTTTCAACGTACCATTGCGTTTGAAACGATAAGACACATAATTAAAAATTTTGAAAAATATTGCTGTTTAAATCCGTTAAAACATACGAAGGTTTTATTTATTATGTACCTATAGAAAATAGAAATTATTATGATTTACCGCTTTACTTATTGTTATTGTTATAGGTATATCTGACATTGTTTTAAACGTTAAAAATATTAAAATCTTCCAAAAAGTCCACACTTATTTGTGTTAATTATTACATAAAGTCCCTATTATTGCCGCTAGTTCCACATCCATCGACGTTTATACTATGTATGTATGTGCTTGTGCTTACATCCATATGTATGCCACGTGCGTCCCCCACTCCTCGCATCTCGAACGCACACATACGTAATACACGTTTCTATAAGTGACTATAGGGAAGAGATTTTTACTGTATACGAAAATCATGAAAATAGTTGGCATTCTGGCCGCCATAAATAAGTGAACACCCAGTAAACGTTGATATATTTTAGTGAAATTTTCAAGAAAGATGTATTTTATTGGTATTAACAAATAATGAAAATTTCAAGAATATACGAGGGTATATCAGATATAAACGAGACTGATTTTTTTAAACTATTGCTTTATTGAACAAGGTTAATACAAATGTACTATTTTTCTACATAATCTCCCGCCCGCGCAATACATTTTTCCCAACGGATTGGAAGCTTTTTAATCCCGTTATCGTAAAAACTTTTAGGCCGGTCACACAGCCACTGGAGCACAAATGTCTCTACCGCTTGGTCGCTGTCGAAACGCTGGCCTCCAAGAGCTTCTTTTAGAGGTCCAAACAAATGGTAGTCACAGGGTGACAAGTCTGGACTGTAAGCAGGATGTTCCAAGATTTCCCAGCCGAATTGTTCCACTTTTTGCCTCGTAATGTTTGCCGAATGTGGTCTGGCGTTGTCGTGAAGGAGAATGACATTTTTAACGGATTGCGTCTTTCTTTTTCGTCGTAAAGACAATTTTGCGGCATCCAAAACGTCGAAATAATATTGGGCATTAATTGTGCGGCGATCATGAAGAAAATCAAGCCTCAATGTTGGCTTCGGTAACGCTCGTCCGTGGGCGTCGAACGTGGCTCTGGTTTTCAACTTTCTTCCGGCCTCCAGAAAATTGTTTATGCCATGCAAACACGCGAGGTCGTGAAAGGGTGTTCTCCCCGAACTGTGCGTGCAATCTGCGTAAAACGTCTGTTGGATTCACCCCCTCATTAGTCAAAAACTTAATAATTATCCGCTGCTCCATGGAAACGTGCACTGCTTGCTCACTCATGGTCACTGCACTACTGAACGGTCTCGACGGAATTTCAGACGTTGCTCTCCCCACCCTAAGTGCTTTGTCTACATAGCCACCTACTTCGCCGATTCAAAAAACTTTTGTACGGGTCATTAAAAAATCAGCCTCGTTTATATCTGATATACCCTCGTACATTCGAATACGTATTATTTACTTAAGTGTGATGGAAATAGTATATTAAAAATCAAGTTTCATAAAATACGTTTTAAAGCACGAAATCAAGTTTATAAAACGAGTTTTTTAATGAATGAGTGCTTTAATGTCTTACGAAACGTGTCTTTTATGTTATTTTTTGCAATTAGCTTTGTTAATGTATTTTTTTTTTTTAGAGAAAACGAGATATAGATAATTTAGAACAATTTAATGGCAGTTGGTAACGTCCGCGTATGTTTAGAATAAAATTCAAGTTTTTGAATTTATTTGAAAATATTTGAATTTATTTGATTTAAAACTTGAAATTTCACTCTTCATAATAAAATATTTGTTATTCTATTGTAAATATAATTACCGTATAATAAAATGTTTATTAACTGTCACTTTAATCATAACCTTAAATTATCACTACAACCACTAACTTATAGACGTAATGTGACCAACTTAAAACTGAATTTGCTAAATGTTCCATGCTTTAATGATTTATTAAAACACTCATTTTGAGTGCTTTATTAGGTCTCTTAGTAACGCTAATTGCAAAATAGTATATTAAAATACAAGTTTCATAAAATAGGCACTATTTTGTCGCACGAGTTCAGTTTTCTAAAGAACGAATGCGGCAAAAGACCTTATGAAACGATTTTTTTATACTATTTCTTCTATTTTGCATTATTTATATTAATAAATTGATATAATGTATAGAATTCACGGTTGGCTCTTGGTGAAACATAATGAATAATTTGCTAAATAAAACACTTGGTATATTTGTTTCACAAAATGTATTTAAAATATCTCTGACATATGTTTCGACTTATTCAGTCATTCTCGAAGAGTCATGTAAACTAAGTAAAAAGTATACTCCTACCAATATTTATGAGTTATTTTTTAAAAGGTTTATTATAGCATCGATTGTGGGGGTGTTTGAAAAATCCAACTGCGTGTTTGTGACCTGTCTGTTGAGATTTATGGCTTTTTTAATTTCTAAAATTTCTAAGAAGTCAAGCCTTTTACCCTTATTACAAGAGTGTAAAAGTTTGAAATTATTAGCATTAAACAAATGAGAATTTTGAATACAGTATTCCGCGAATCCCGTAACCATATTGCCATGTAGAATAGAACTTCTATGTTCTTTGATACGTTCTTTTATAGAGTTTCTAATATACTTAATAAATTAGGTTTAAAAGTCAACCTAGTAAATAAATGCAATTTAGAAAATATTCTAGTTAGTTAACAATAAAGGAAAAACAGAATTGCGTGATAAGTCAGGGGTGTATGAATTAACTTGCAGTGATTGTGAGGCGGTATACATTGGCCAATGAGGACGCTCTATAAAACGTATCAAAGAACATAGAAGTTCTATTCTACATGGCAATATGGTTACGGGATTCGCGGAACACTGTATTCAAAATTCTCATTTGTTTAATGCTAATAATTTCAAACTTTTACACTCTTATAATAAGGGTAAAAGGCTTGACTTCTTAGAAATTTTAGAAATTAAAAAGCCATAAATCTCAACAGACAGGTCACAAACACGCAGTTGGATTTTTCAAACACCCCCACAATCGATGCTGTAATAAACCTTTTAAAAAATAACTCATAAATATTGGTAGGAGTATACTTTTTACTTAGTTTACATGACTCTTCGAGAATGACTGAATAAGTCGAAACATATGTCAGAGATATTTTAAATACATTTTGTGAAACAAATATACCAAGTGTTTTATTTAGTAAATTATTAATAAATTGAAATTATTTAATTCGAAAGGTCAGAGTTTTATTTTTATATAAAGTATGCAGTTGGTCACATTAATACTTGACATTTTCAAATTTAAATGTTGGTAGCCGCGACATATTATTTATTAATTTTTGTTAACATTACTTGATATTTTATTAAAAAATGTTAACATTATTGACTTAGAAACTAATACAAATATCTTGTCAATTGTATATAATATGCGATGTTTGTGTAGCAATGTTCTTTTCTAGGTATATCATTTGTGTTAAATGTACTTCAATTCTTAAAGTCAAATGATACGATATTTATTTCTGTGTTCGAACAATGGCAACGTTGAAAAATGAAATAATCACATCGAAATGAAGCTTTTGCTACTGTTTTCACTTTCATAATTAGTTCATTACGAATGCAAAAGAGAAAAAGTATATTTATAGCATTATTTAGTCATAGTAGAGTGCAGAAGAATGCTTCCTTCGACAACATGGGAATTTTTATCAATTAATGGAGTTAGAACGTGGCAGGAAAATCGGCTTACGAGAAGCCGGATTATTATCCCTTGTGGTGTTGCCGATTGTGTAGAACGTAATGTCGCCACTGTGTTGGCGAAGATGGGCAGAAAATAATTATTTTCTGCCCATCAGAAACGACAACGTTTACGACCCGGACACCACTAATCGTGCTCTTTAATGTGTGTAACTAGGGAAACCGGTGATAGATGGTGAGGTTTTTAATTAATTAACAAATCTCCCAAATATCTATTTGCCCACTTGTCAGCTTTGTAATGAGATTAATATCCGTAAAAGCTTGATCGACATTCTTAACATGAAACAGTTCAGTAATATTTTTAATAGTGAAAGCCTTTTATTTTCTAGTATTAGCACTAATTTTGAAGTACAGAAGTTCGAATCCCTTATTGCAGGTAAAGATTTATATCGCTAAGAAATAAGTAATTAAACTCTAGTTTCAAAAATTCTTTTATTGTAAATACACTACAATATTGTTTCGCCATACAATGGCTTCATCAGGTGGATGAATACTGAATTTGTACAATACAAGTTTGAATATTTATGTGAAAATTATTGGGGAAATGGAAATTGGGGAAACCATTTCCCCAATAATTTTCACATAAATATTCAAACTTGTATTGTACATATTCAGTATTCATCCACCTGATGAAGCCATTGTATGGCGAAACAATATTGTAGTGGTATTTACAATAAAAGAATTTTTGAAACTAGAAGTTTAATTACTTATTTCTTAGCGTTATAATGAAGTTTCAACAAGTATCTCCTTCGTCAATTAACTATTTAAAGATTTATTTCGCCCTAGCCTTGAAATATTATTCTACCCCTTACTAATGAATATCGATTGGACTTTTTTGACACATTATTCTGATGTTAATTTAGCCCTGGATGCTGTTTACAATACATTCTACTCTTTATTGAATTTTTATGTGTTCAAAAATATACAATGAGAGCGAACTTTATTGAGGGCATTTGGCATACCTTACTTCAATATGTTTTAGTTGCTAACAAAGTTGCTATATAATTAAGTGTATATTTCGTGGCATGTTTAGGGATGTACATAAATCAGAGCTGCCAAATGCACTCAATCAATTTCCCTCTCATTGTATTTAATTTTACAACGAATTTAAACGTTACTAACTGAAGGTGGCCTTTACTTCATGAAAATTCATGGTAAAATTAAATACAAAACATATTTGTAAATATTTTATTCTAGTTATTGTTTCACCAACACTGTGGCTTCACCAGACAAAAATAAATTAAGCCTAGAGAACCCACAATATTGGTGAAACAATTGTTACTATAATAAATTAAAGCATCAAAGATAAAAATACTTAATAGGAATAAAATGCATATTTACTAACGATCGCACAGTGTCTCGACTAGTACAAGCTAGCGGGACAAAATTATTTCTTCACTTATTTCAATTGTTTATGTATATTCCAGGTATCTTAAGCTATTTTAAGAAAAAAAAAGTTGAAAAATGTGTACTGTATGTGTATTAATCGAAATATGTAGCTGCAAGACGGAAGTGGTTTACTAATGTGTCTCATTTGGTCACTATTGTCGCTAATTGTTCTTTAATTAGCTACGTCTACCTACTCATTATGTGTGTAAAGCACAATCATGTTTGTTTACAAAGAAATTTCTGGGAAAAAAATTAAAATCATAATGATAGTACCCACATTTATTAATTTACAAAATATTATTTCTTTTAAAATGAATTAGTACAATAACAGTATCTATATATCAATTATTTACAATAACAAGGTGTATAAGTAAAAGAAATATAATATTAAATAACTTATATACTAAGGCATGAATTATAAGCAACTACAACACACAATAAAATAAGAATAATAATTACAATAAAAAATACTTAAACCTACTAATCACCATCAGATGAGTCGTCATCACCGCTCTCCCATTCAGTAAAATATTCAGAGAGTAAATAATCCTCCTCATTTAATTCGTGATGATGACTTACTGATGGTGTTTCAGATGGCAATGAAGGTGGGATAATCAACTGCAGAACCTCCGATGGCAAGGAAGTAAATTTTCTTCGCGGTAATTCTCTATACGAGTTGATAACAGGATCAGACGTAATTAAAAGCATTCTCAAAAGATCTGTATTTGTGGCAATACGTGGCCGCTTCCTGGTGTGCCGTTCACGGAGTCTACGACAGTCTTTATTTTTTGTCTCCTGGGCTTCTTCGGAGAGTTGTCCAATGAGAAAAAGAAAAGACTTTATAACTTCCGCGCTGTGTACAAGAATTTTATGCACAGTAACGGGCATGGAATACCACGAATACAGATCAAGGTATAATTTTCTAGTATCAACACAAAACTTTTCGAATTCTATATAATTTATGTCATATCCCGATGACAAAGTTCTTAAAATTACATGAAATCTACGAATAAGGTTTACGTCTAATCCTGTAATTTCGCTGCTCAATTCAGCTTTGGAAAAAAATCTACGTGCTGTGTTTCCATCGTTTGTGTTACCATACCCAGGTTTTGGTTTATCTACAATGAGACCCATACGATCTTTAAACATTTTTTGTATCTCTTGTGAGCGTTGCTTCACAATAGCTTTGTCGTTATCTCCCCTGACTTGACACTTTTTTATTTCTAAACGATAGCTGATGTGAAGCAAACATTCAAACGTGCGGATCCATGCATGTAAAGTAGGTAAACCAAATGCAAGACGTTCTTCGTTGCTGGGATATTTCTTTGACTCCTCGTTCATAGTAGACGGGATGGCACCGCAAATATAACACTTTTGTGTTGAATTTGTGTCTGTTAAGGCATTGCACACTTTGCATCAGTCATTGTCAACAACAAATTGTGTTTAACAGAGATTTGAGATCCAGCAACGTTACATAATGTTGGAAGAAGCTGACTTACTTCATCTAAAATTTTAGAAGTTTCTTCTTTCGTAAACTCTTTTGTCTCCTTGGCAAAAATAAACTTAATGGGACGGCAATATAAAGTAGAGGAAGTTCTTGGATTTTGCCAGATCACAGTTTCGCCATCAAGCAGTCTCAAAGGGGCAAATGAGTATACGAACAAAAATTCGTCTGTAGCGTTAGTGTTCTCAAATTTCTGCTTATACATGCTATGCCCCGAACTCCCATCACAGCCCCATTTGCTTACCAACGTATAATATGAACGAGGTAACACACTTCTAATGACTTCCGTCTGAGCTTTAACTAATCGTTCAGCCGTTTTATCCAAAATCGCCTGAAGTTTAATTTCAGCTCGAGATTCAGTCACAGAAATATATTCGTCAGAAGGACAACAAGAACTATAAAACGATGGATACACTTGATGTCCCGCTTTCATTGACCACTTTCTTGTTTGTTTATATGAGTGAGAAGTCGATTTCGAGTCCACATAATAAGTTAAAGCTTCGTCTGGTGTTAACTGCCGACTTTGTTCAGAACACTTATTCTTTTCTCTAGTTTCACTGACCGCGACGTTATGGATCTGTTTAGCAACACTTCGATGTCCTTCTTTTCGAGTAGCTAACTCAGCTGCTGTAATAAGCTCACTTGCACTTCGCGATTCCAAAAGATCTTCTACTGTCCGTCTCTTCGTTTTCGTTGATGTGTCTTCAAATGATTTTCTGGGTCGCCCTATGGAAAGAGCCGCTGATGATGTTGAAGTACACGGCTGGTTAACACACATCTTTATTTCGATTCCGGATCCCTCTAACCAATCTTTCTGTTTGATTAGAAACATTTCTTTGTTACACTTTAAAGAAGTCCACTTTTGATTGAATTTTGCTGAAAGGCCTGATATTTTCATTTTGAGTCGTTTTATAGAATCGTCAGAAACATCAGACATATTGAATTTTTCACTTATATAATAAAAAATGCCACTGTTTCGTTCAGTTTTGTCATGTTTTAGCCATTCTTCAAAAAACTCCATTTTCGTCATAGTCACGACTCGTTCTGAAAAAAATAAAATAGTTTTACTTTCGGGCCTTTTCGGGGTCTATAATATATATGAATCTGTGCCTGAATGTTGTAAGTATTACATATAGAAAAATCTAGGTGGATATATGTGGATAAAAAAAGTTGCTACTCTTTAAAGTTTACAATTAATGTAAAATTTGCTGGATTTATCTATACATTTACAAATTGATATTACACCAAAAGTATACATATTTTTATAAAAAATATAAGTCATAATAGAGTACATACCTTCAACAGAATATTCCATCACAAAAAACTCGTTTCACTTTGCTACCAATTTTAAAATATGTTATCACAAATGTGCATAAAATGCAACTGATTTGCAAATGAAAATGGCCTTTCTTATAAGGGTTACTTTGACCCCCCGATAAGATACCTTTATGAGGTGATAAACAAATTAATTCTTGGAATTCGTTACCGGGGGGGGGGGGGGGGTTTACAAGTCGTTATCAGTTGTTCCTGGAAATTACGTCATGAATATTGTCCCGCTAGCTTGTACTAGTCGAGACACTTTGGATCGGTTAGTAAACTGAACATTTCTAACCTTACAACCGGTTAGAAAACGCGCTATTACATACCGTGATAGGTATAGCACCTTACCGGCAAGTTTAGGTCACTTTACCGGCTAGCTTATTTCACTTCACCGGCTAGCTTATTTCACTTCACTGGCTAGCTTTTGTCACTTTATCGGTTAGCTTATGTCACTTTCCCGGCTAGGTAATGTCATTTCAGGATTTATGAAACGTCTGTGTCATTTAAATATTCACCAATTGACGTATGTATTGTACATATTAACGTATCTACCTCTGTTCTTTTCTGACAAAACACCTTCACTCGCTTCTTTTGCGGCTTCTGATAATTCTTACGGAATATTCTCAATCTCAAACATATTCCTAACAGTAATTGCTTTACAACAATAACAATTTAGTAATCTGTCAGAAAATATCACTATTAATTGTTACGTTACCTAGCAACAGTACCTGTCAAAAGCATCTGTCAAAATTCCATGAAATTTAATTCTATTATATTTTTGAAATTTAGTGATTTAGTAGTTTATATAATAATTAATTACTAACCGATCGTGCGTAAAATAGTATACAAACCTCGCGGACAGATTAGTTTCCGTCGCGAGATTAATTAATTTGTAATCTCTCGACGGTAATGAACCACTTTCCGCCTCAGTACAATATATTATTTCTAAAAATTTCATTAAAATATATGAATATTTACCGGGGTTTCATTTATTTACAGTGGCCAGTATATTTAAAAGATAGTTTATTCGAAAATATACTTAATTGTGAATTTAACATTATTTTCTTTTTATATAAGCCTAATACAGTAAATAAATTATCGTAAAATAACCTCTCTCACTGTAAATACACTTATATATACGAAAAAGTACGTTTAAACATTTTTCCAGGTTTCTTCAGAAATTGTTTATTGTATTGTACTGTTAATTAGAACTATGAAAATGTTTAAGTTTACATAAAAACGTGTATTTTAAAATTTGATTCATTATTACTAATTATCATAATTTACGTATTTAAATTGCTGATGTTCTCTTTTGCTGCAATAAGGCACCATTTAGTGTTTTGTTAGTTACGGATCTTGATCACTTTTCATTTTACTTTTGAAATTACTTCATCCCACGTCTTTTGATCAATTTTAATACAAAGGTATTTTCAATAATATAAAATATTATTAAAAATCTGGTGTGGTTATTAAAAATACCTTTTTCTATTTTGCGTTCGAAATGAACTCATTATGAAACCAAAAACAGTATCGAAATGAGCTCTATTTCGATACACTTTTTTTCATTTTTCAATGTTGGCGTTGTTCGAATACAGAAATAAATATAATTGCTGTCATATGATTTTAAGAATTTATGTACATTTGACAGATATGATATATGTTCATATTTTACACAAACAACGTATGTTGTATACAATTGACAACAACATATATATGTTTCTATGTCACTCATGTTTATATTTTTAAATGAAATATCAAGTAATGTTAACGAAAATTAATAAATAATATGTAATATAATATACTTCGCGGATAGCAAGATTTAAATTTGAAAATATCAAGTATCAATGTGACCAACTGCATGCTTTATATAAAAATGAAACTCTGAACTTTCAAATTAAATAATTCCAATTTAAGCAATTTATTAATGTAAAAAACGCAAAATAGAAAAAATAGTATAAAAAACTCGTTTCATAAGGCCTTTTGCCGCACTCGCTCTTTAGAAAACTCGCCGCAAGCGGCTCGTTTTCTAAACTGATCTCGTGCGGCAAAATGGTGCCTTATGAAACTCGTTTTTTAATATACTATTGTATTATACAAAACTGGTGGGATTTACCTAGTCATGTATGTTTCAATTATTCTGATTCAATTTTAATGCTTTTTTAGTTTTCCCTACTTCTCCAGCATATTATTTTCCAATATTTTATAATGTGCCATGATTGTTTTTTTAATTTGTTCTTTTTATCCACAGTCGATTGTAATTTTCAATGGCGAATATACAAAGTTTGTCTATAAAATCTGGTGAATAGTATAATAAAAACACAAAAACAGAATGCGCATTGGAAATACCTTTATTGGCCTTCGAAGTAGTTACCACCAGACACAACACACTTTTTACAACGTTCGTATAGCTTCTGGAACCTGTCGGAAGAATCATTTCTTGGAACAGTTTTCAGAATAGCTGTCACACGATCCCTGAATCCCCTTGGCGTCCGCAAACCATGATCCCTTCAAGGTTTCCTTAATACGAGGGAACAAAAAAAGTCAGCAGAAACAAGATCAGGCGAGTAGGGTGGATGTTCCAGAACAGTCAGGCCACGCAGTGGCGAAAATTAGCGTACAAGGATGCTCGTATGCTATGGTGCATTCTCGTGCACTAACATCCAATTTCCGTTCTCAATCATCTGTGGCCTAACGCACCGGATCCGCTGTAATAAAAGTTTGAGAAATAGAATGCGGCATTCATTGTTTAGCCAGCAGGGACCAATTCCTTATGGATGATTCTCTCTTTGTCGAAGAATGTGATCAGCATGCATCTTGGATTTTTGTACACGGCTCTTTATTTGTCGCTGGAAAAATGGTGGCTGCCATTCCATTGATTGTATTTTCGTTTCGGGTCGTACTGATAACACCAAAACTCATCCTCTGTGACAATGGAACTCATATAGGGCAGATCCCGGTCACACATGTCGGTGAAATCGCCACTCGTCTCAAAAGTCTTGCTTTTTGCTCGTCTGTTAGGATGTGCGGCACAAATTGTGAACAAGTCTTGCATTTACCCAAATCTTCATGGATGATGGCTCCAGCAGTGTCTTTCGTAATACCGATTCCTTGCCAGCGCGAAAGCGTACAAATCAATTGTACCCAAATTTTCTACTCACAGCATCCTGTCCGTAAAGTTGCACCAACGTTTCATGGGTTTCCGTCGCTGTTTTACCCTATTTGAAGCAGAACTAAATGTTGTGTCGTTGCACCATGGCTTTTCGACGCGCATTGCTCGGAACATTGTTGAAATGAAAGCAATATTACTACTTTAGCAGTCTCGTGCTATCACCGGTATAGGACATGTCCAGACATGTCCATGCATGCCTACGCATACGAGTGACCTTGTTTCAAGCATTGAATACCGATATAATAGACCATTCATCGAAGTTTATAGCCAAACCTCGTATGTTGTAGAAAGTTTTTAAACAGTTATTTATTAATTTGTTTTGTTTGTATTATGTGCTTTTTATGTTTCTTCCCTAATATTTCTGGATGACCAAATTTTTCTTTCTTTCTTGAAAGTTTTACATATTAGTGCCATTATATTTACTGATCTCATTTGCATGTCTTCACAAACACATTTATTTACTTATCCTTTTTCCATTAGATATTTATTTTGGCTTCGCATCTGCGATCCTTGCTTGTCCTTTTATCTTCCCTATGTTGATGTCTAAAAGTAAACATATGTGCTGTGGTAGCTAATGTATTTTATATTCGCTTGATGTATTGATTCACATTCTTTGTGTTGTGTATCCAAACTGTAGAGAAATAAATAAATTGCAGAAATTCATCATTGCTTTTCTCAGATTTAAAATTGGACATATGTACTAATAAAATAAGTAAAATAATATTTTTAAATAATTGAATTGATTCGGTTTTTTCTTAACCCATTTGTTCCCACAACTTTTTTTTTTTACAAAATTTCAATAAGGTCGTTTTTTTCTTATTAAAGGTATGCCCAAAGAACAAAATATGACAGTTTTTCGATAAATTTTTGAATAGAATATGAAAAAAAGGTATGTACTCAAATGAGTACAACGGGAATATAGGGACGTTAATGAAAATATAAATTATATAATATTTAGCTAATTTATTTTAGTGATTTACAATAGAAAATGTTATTCACTATAGAACTTTATAAAACATTCCCTTTCTAAACAAAGTGTAACATTACACTTCATACAAATCTACCTAGCTCGTTGATGGCACTTGCGACAGCGCAATTGCTTTTCAATTTTTTTGGGAAAATGCCCTCTTTGATCTTCTACAATACTTCTTGGGACAGTGCTTGGGTGCCTGGAGTGTTGAGCTTTCTCAAAAACTCTCAAGTAATGCCTTGATATACTTCTTATAAAGTTGAGCAAATCCATATTACTGCCTGCCAATGAATGTAACCTCCAGGCGTTGATTGCTGCAACATTCAGCATGTGGGTCCAAAGGGGCCACCACCACTTCTTACCTTGGATGGACACTCGGTAATTATTTACAGATTGGTCTAGCAAGTCTACGCCGCCCATAGCTGAATTATAATTGGCAAAGACACGAGGTTGAGGTACATCAATTTTTTCTTTCTGTTCCTTGGACCAACGTTTTACATTTGAGAGGGGATGAATACTGTCGTAATTGGTCATCATAGACACGATACTGTTGTCCTTCCATTTTACTAGAAGTAATGAATGTTCTTTATCGTATTTGTATTGAAAAAAACCGCGATTTTCTTTTTTCAATTGCTGCTGATCAGGCAAAGGACATTTTTTTGTGCGATTGTCCCTCACTGTCCCCGTCGCTCTATAGCCCAAGTCCCTAAGAGTTTTCAACAAACCGTGACTTGTGAAGTAGTTGTCGAAAAATATTATATGATCTTGCGGTTCTGTCACTACTTCTAATAAGTCCAACACAACTTTAGACCCTAAAGGCAAATTTTGATCCGTCCCTTTTCTATTTTGTTTTGCCTCACAGTAGGTATCAAACTGATAGCAATAACCAGAAGAACTGCAAATCATCCAGTCTTTATAGCCGAAACGCACTGGCTTTCCACGGATAAATTGTTTTGACGAGTGATGTCCGAAGTATTTTACCATAGCCTCGTCAATGGAGAGCTTGTCATGGAATATACCCCACTGCAGGAATCGCTTATTCAGTTTTTCCATGAGAGGACGAATTTTATACATCTTGTCGTTTTTATCAACTGTTTCGTTATTTGCTAAATGAAAGTATTTTTTTTATTTCATAATATTTATTGCGGGACATACTACCTCTAACTAGTGGTATGTTTAGATCTTCATCTGTACACCAATATAATTTCTCTCTTGGTAATCGATGATATCCAGTGAATAATAAGATACCTATAAATATTTTTATCTCGTTGTTTGTTACAGTAAATGAATGATTGTTTTGCTGAGCAGCATATCTCTGGGTTTCTTTGGTAATTATAATATAAGTTATTATTTCATCGTCAAATAAATTTCAAAAATCTGGACAGGATTTAGTCCTGCTAATTCTTGTTTGACAATATCTTCGCGAGCTAAATATCCATTTCCTTGGTTCATTGTGATATCAATTATTTCGTCAGTCCAATTTGGTTCTTTTTCTGCAATTTTTCCCTTTTTCGTAGATGATTCGCCAGTATTACTAATACTGCGTAACATAATCAACGGACTATTATCTTCTGGGTCACTCTCTGTACTGTCCTGAGAAAAAATTAGCACCAGGAACATCGAATGGGAGGGTATCTGCTTGAATATCAGCTTCATAGATATCGTCCTCATCTGTTTGATAATCGGCATCCGGTGGTATTATAACGATATCAATATCTTTTTCATTTTCAGTAATATCGTCTATGGCAGCTTGCAAATTCTGGTAGGATCTGCCATAAAACATATTAGTGCTGATGGGCTTGGGATCCATAGTAATTTATCTACAAAAAATAAATACAGCTCTAACAACGTATTGTTCCCGCTGTACTCATATGAGTACACCTATATGTAAATATGAAAAAATACCAGTGCATGTATTTTATGTAAAATTCACAAAAATAATAGTAAAACGTACATACCTCAGTAACTAATTTTAGTAGAATAAAATGTTTTTTTTATAGATAGGTAAAAAATAACAAAAAGTTACACAGTCACACTGGCACAATTTGTAGCAAAAAGTAAGGTTACGTTTTCCATACATAAAAGCGACATCTAGTGGCCAATTTCTAAAAGAATATTCCTTGTTTAGTGTACTTTGCACCGCCACTAAGCATAGAACTCTGAATGTACCATATGGAGCCTAAAAATATATTTCCTTAACCGTACTCAAATGGGTACACTGGGAACAAATGGGTTAATGAAGATACATATTCCAAAATGTTTGCAAGAAACATTTTAAACTAATATCTTACTTAACCTTTAAATTGAGCATGGAAATGCATTATAATATATGTCTATATATTTAGTGTATCTTAACTAATAGCGAATCCGTCGCACCGTTATAGCTCGTGTAACAGTAACAATATACATTTTTTCACTGGCTTTCTTCTCTTTAACTTTACTTTACTGTTTTGAGCTGGCCGTAAGACCTATTACACTGCGATCTTTCTAGATCCATAGAGAGATCTATATTTCCTCAAGTCCTGCTCTTTTAATTAAGATTAACACTTTCGAGAGCGGTACTTTTAAGTATAGCTCCGCTTTAGGATATTAATACCCCATTTGTAGGAACCGCGTTTTTGTTAAACCTTCATATTGGCATAGTACAATTTGAATTAAGCTTTAGAAATAGCTGACAGCAGCTTTGTCGCATTCCTTTTTATCTCTTCCACGTTGCCGAATCTTTTTCCTTTAAGAGACTATTTCAATTTGGAAAACAGTCACAAGTCGCAGAACTGAGTCAAGACTGTAAGGTGGTTGGTGAAGCTGAACAATGCCGTGTTTCACAAGAAATTTCCGGATAAGTTGCTTCGATGTTGCTCCGACTCCGGCGCGCTTTCTTGGATCGTGGTTTGTTGGACGTTTTCTATTACGAAGCTTTGGGTTTTGTGAGAATATCATAACCATAAATCTATGACTCGTCTCCAGTGATGGCCCTTTTCAACATTTGCGCATTACCTCTAATTGCTTCCAAATTGTCCTGGGTAACTTTCACTCGATAATTCTTTTGGTCTTCCTTCAACACCCATGGAATGAATTTTGCCTCCATAGGACCCACCCTTAAATCTTTACTCAAAATTTTCAAAATTATAGTTTCTGGAATTCCAAAGTCTTCTTGTAGCTCCCGCGCAGTTAAACGCATATTTTGGTTAATGAAAACTCAAACTCGTACATTTTCAGGGTTTCTCTCCATTTCGAACCTGCCAAAACGAGGGTCACTTTCAACTGATGTACGACCACTTTAAAATCGCCTAAACTACTCTTTAATTTCTGTATAACTCACCATATACTTGAATGAGTCTTATTCATGGTTTCCGAACATGATCAAGTTTTTAGCAAAATTTAATAAAACCTTGTTCAGTCATCGTGAATGCAACGCGCACATGGTCTGGCGTTCATTCTACAATGTATCCTTGTTTAGTGAACATCAGCACGACCATGCTATCTGGTGGTGGCACTCGTAAAGCCCCCCCCCCCCCCCTTACACGGTAAAAACCTGTTATTGACAATCCCGTACCTAGGTACACTAAGTTACAGTACAAGATCGGATGCTTTCCGGGCAGATCTCGCATATTACGGTTCTAACACCTTTTTCTCTTTTAAAGCGTCGGTGTACCTGAACGGGTGGGCTTTTTCCCACATTTCCCTAGCTGGCGTTATTATTTTATATTTCCTATAAAAGTTGAATTTCTGAACCATGGCATCACTCCCCCTAATGGGATCTGCCTTGAGTTGTTCTATCAACTTATGATGGTCAGTGCCCTGGGCTTGACTTATAGGTGTTTGCTTTATTTCGATAACATAAGTAATAGTTTTGACGTAAAACGTTTCAATTATTTAATAGATACTGTAGTAATGTAATTATATTATAGTATAAATAATGCCATTATTAGGCAAATAAGTCTAATAGCGATAATTAGAGTTGTCAGGTTTTCCCCATATTCCAGGATCCTACTCAGTAATATATACGTACGAATGTTTTCAAAACATATCTGGTTTTATAAAAAACATGTGTTCGTATGCAATTGCAGCTCAGAATTTGTGTTAATATATAGTCCGATATGATTTAAATATTACCAAAGAAATTACTTGTTGTAAGAGAAGTTTAGTTTTTCTTACGGGACGCATCCAGTTACCAAAGAAAGACTGCGAATTCGAAGATTCATTGTATGCATTGTGTAAGGCCGTGTATGTCGGCCAGATGTTTACATTCAGTTAAGCGTATTGAAGTTAATCGCTATTGAAAAATTGCAAAATACTCGGTTGTCTTTAGTGGAGTCGGTACAAATAGTGGACGAAGTGAAAACATTACTGCACGATATAGACGACGCAAGAAAGGTTTTGTTTAAGTATGACAATACGTTAAGCACGTATAAAGCGTTTGTACAATATGAAACAAACATGTAAATAATTTACATATCTGTAACTATGCACATGGACAATACACCTCGTATTTTCAGCATTTACTTCTGCCTAATACATATGTTTCTGCCATCTAGGCGTCCTCAGTTAAGCTTTAATTAATAATTAATACAAACCTGTTATAAACAACTGGTTTGTATCTGTATTTAAATTTACTGAAATAGCCCGCATAGATCAAGCAAGTTCCGTCCTATAAGAAGACAACTATTTAATAATTGACATCTTACGGGCGAAAGAGACTTTGTCTGGAGGGCTACCTATCGTTCGAACAGCTAAGCTGCTACGGGAAACGATAAAATACGTATGTATGTAGTCCATTAACAACCAGCCAGATGGCGGTAAATATACAAAAAGGTTTTGTTTAAGTATGACAATACGTTAAGCACGTATAAAGCGTTTGTACAATATGAAACAAACATGTCTCAACAAAGTCTCTTTCGCCCGTAAGATGTCAATTATTAAATAGTTGTCTTCTTATAGGACGGAACTTGCTTGATCTAGGCGGGCTATTTCAGTAATTTTAAATACAGATACAAACCAGTTGTTTATAACAGGTTTGCATTAATTTGTATACATTGCTTCACTAGCTTAACTGAGGACGCCTAGATGGCAGAAACATATGTATTAGGCAGAAGTAAATGCTGAAAATACGAGGTGTATTGTCCATGTGCATAGTTACAGATATGTAAATTATTTACATGTTTGTTTCATATTGTACAAAGATATTGATTTTACTATATTAAGACAAATTTGTAATAATGCATCTACAAATCCGTTATCTATTTATAAAGATTATTTTCATTATGCGTGTGTTACATCCGTAGATGTCCAACGATCTTTCTCAAATTATAAGGAAATTTTCTCACCACGTACCGAGACAAGCAAGCTTTTTGCCAATTTAATCCATTTTGGGTAAGTGGTTTTTTATCTCCCCGCTGAGTTATAATATCTGACAGACAAGCCTTCTTTACAAAACACGATGTATATTGAAAACATTTATACATATTAACTTGTACTGAGTAGGACTTTGGAATGTGGGGAAAACTAACAACTTAACGCAAATGTCATCGACAACGCTCAAAAAGAATTTCTTAATCGCCTTGCCTATTGTCTGATTGTTAACGGTGCCTTATATAATGAAACAGATATGCAAAATACATATCCGTCACTGTAAACATGGACAAACACCTCGTATTTTTAGCATTTACTTCTGTTCAATACATATGTTTCAGCCATCTAGGCCTCATCGGTTGAACTAGTGAAGCAATGTGTATACAAATTAATACAGATCTGTTAAACAACGGATCTGTATCTGTATCTACATTTACTCGAAAAACTTACATTAGAAAAAATCGCTCGACTATCGTCTCGCGATTTTTTCATGTAAGTTTTTCTCGTCAAATTACTGATTGGCAAAATAATTTCGTTACAAAGAGAAATTTATCCGATAAAAAAAAAGCTCTTGTGTTTTTACTTATGAAAAACTTCCCATTTCATTTTTATTGAATTTATCCGCTACTTTACGAATGCACTGTATATCTATAATAAACAATGTATTCATTCGATGCATAAGTCTGTTTTTATGAATGCACATGAATATAAATAAGACTTGTAAGATTAACACATACTTCCTTCAAGTATTTTACTTGCTCGCGCATTGTAAAGCGATGTGAATATAAACTTGGGAAATAGTGACAGCTGTAATCCATAACATAAACACAATTTATGGCAAGACTACCTACTAATATACAGCTGGCAGCTGGACAAATTCAATATTTATTTATTTGACTGCTAAGCCTAGGATGCGCAATGGATTAATTATTATAGTGAGGAGGGAAATTGATTTTATATTTGCGATAGTTTAAACTAGTCGACATAAGTGTAATAACTTTTTCTTTGTCTTGCACTGAATATAGAATTACATAGATGTATTTAGTTATTAATTTTTCTTCACAGATTTTATTTTTACTACATTGTATAATAAACATTTTATACTACAAACCAGGTGCCTAAAGAAATGGGACTGTTTTCTTGTTTTTATCCAATAGAAATTACACCGACAAATGACAATTAAATGACAATTACACATTGTCTCCTTCAAAGTAGTTTCTTTGGGACGCCACACAGCGCTGAAGACGGTTTACTTACTTTTCATGGTAATATTAGAACATACTGGATGGAATCGCTTTCTTCAACTGGTTAGTTACGGCGTTTTCAATCTTCTCCATTCTTCTCCCACTCTCTTGAGAGTTAATAAGAGGACTGCGAGCCATAGACTGACAAAAACTTGTTAATTGAAATCGCTGAGTTTTCGTGCATTAGCATTTTATGCTTAATATTATTATCGCTATTACATATAAAAGTTAAAAGTATGCAGAATATTTCGTTTACATCCTGTATATATATCGAAATGGAAAATTAAAAAAAGCACGTGAAAAGGCTTTTTGGTAAACTTGTGTTATCGAATTAGAAATATAGTCAACGAAGCTCTGTGCGACACCTATATCAAACAAACAAATTTAAGCATAGGATCGACACATACTGTTCTTAAGAAGACCTCCAAATGCTACCTTAACATTAGAAATGTACTGCTTCGTACTGATTATGTGAAAACTTGGTTTAATAATAATATCAATAATGACCAAGTTTTGAATAAAACATTTTTACTGACAAAGCATGGTTTTATCTTCATTACTTTTGTGAAGAACTGTCTTATATCCAGAAGAAGAATCGTTGCTTCAATATTTTGTGACAGATATATTAATGGAGAAATCTATCGCAACAATATCCTTAAACCGCCTATCAACAAACTTTATAACTTCAAACGAACTGTTCCCAACAAGATTCTGTTTGCACAAGCTACTTTGATATATCTGCGAGAATTTGTCGATAGCTGACTTATTAGTAGAGACCGGACACATCGGGCTGAAATGACGTCATTACGACGGACGATATAAATAGTCTACAACATCTGTAAGTACATCACGCAGTTATTGAACATCACTATTCATTCGGTAAACCGCACACAAAAAATAGATGTGCAGTTAACCGAATGAATAGTGCTATTCAACAACTGCGTGATGTACTTACAGATGTAGACTATTTATATCGTCCGTCGTAATGACGTCCATTTCAGCCCGATGTGTCCGGTCTCTAATTATTACATTTGATGAAAATCTAGCCCGGTAGAAAAAAACTGACAACAGATTTGAATTTAGTGTATTCATATTATATACAGGCTGTCACACAAAAAACGCCCCAAGCTGTAACTCTGTTATTTATATTTCGATTTTCATGAGATAGGTACCAAATGAAATGGTTTTATGAGTACTATGTTCGAGGCTACATTTACTTTTTTCCAGCGCCATCTTCAATTCCTAGCGATTGTCAATTTTTTGTTTCAAATTGCACGGTATATATTTTTTTGCATAATTGAATAGAGATTTTTTTCCTGAATCCATTGATGTGCAATACATCAATTTTAGTTACATTTAGAAGAAAAAAGTTAATAAAACACTGTCAGTATATGCTCTTAGTCACTTGTGTTATACTGTAGTGTGCGATGGAAAAATAACGCATTACACATATTGCAGTGGAATGTGCTTTTGATTTTTATTTAGACTTAAGTTCACACTGCAATCTATTCTACCAGCTATCTTCAGTCGAATTGCCTTCCTTGAGCTCACTTCTCCAGGGTCGATCCTCTCGGATATGGGTGTAAATTAAATTAAAACAACAAGCATTAATTGAAAAGTCACAGTTTGTTATTTTACAATTTTATTAAAAAAAAATCAAAAAAAAGAAAAAATCCCTTTACCAAGTGTATAGGGAGCTAAAGCAAAATTAACAGTAGCTAGGAGGAAAGAGTCCTTGCGATAAATGACACGCGCAAGGAGAAAAACCCCCTTTGACTCTCGAACCAAATATGAAATAAAATAACAACAAAATTTATCAGATGTCAACAAAATCATTGACCCCAAACTAAACGTCAAGATAAAAATTTTGTTTATCTTGCGCGCGAAATCAAAATCCTACAGTCATGCGTGCATTAACATGACATCACAACAAAATTTTCCCCACCTTCCTACGTATTGAAATATATTTATCTGAATAAAAACTATACTCAACAAAAAACGGCCTGATAAATTTTCTAGATATTTTTCTGAACATACAAAAAATTTCACAAAAGTTTACAAATTCATTTATAGCGCTTTCTACAATATATTAATAATAATTATAAATGGTACCTACATTAATTAATGTAACGTAACACAGCACGAGAGATTCCTTTCTTCAGATGGGTGTTTCAAATTAAATTAATTACAAATATAAAAGACTTGTAAAATCACGACAAATTACTTTTAACTACATACGATGCACCAAACAACTAAAACGAATTATCCAAAATATTATATATATTAGACAAAATTAAGTCGTGTCTAATATTCAATTATAACGACCTATCTCCAAGGACACTAATGAATCTCTAAAATGAAGGTCCTGGAAACGCTAGGGCATCCCTACCTAAATAACAACTCAAAATAATAATAAAATGTATATCTCTCAATACACGCTCTAACATCCAGGATGGCGCCAACTTTGAACATCTATCTAGCCCTGAATAATATACAAACGTGGACAAAATTATACCTTACAAAAATTAATCATTTATAATAGCAATTTTATCGTATACGCCTGAAATAAATCACATATAATGAAGAAAATTACATTTTAACGTAAATGTTATACAGATAATGTTCAATATAATTTTTCTTCTCTTCTTCTTTCTTCTGGAAGGAAAAGACCACGACAATATGTAGCCGTCATCTTTAACTTTTCTGTACTAAGCAAGCATATTTTTACAGTTTTGAAATAAATCATGAATTTCAATCAACTTACTGACATGCTACAAGTTTATTTTGAGTATAATACAAATCACTCTAAGAGAATGTTTGGAAAGTGTTTTAATTTTTTTCTCTTCTAAAATTACAATTAAAATGGATGTATTGTACATCAATGGATTCAGGAAAAAAATCTCCGTTAAATTATGCTAAAAAAATATATACCGTGCAATTTGAAAAAAAAAATTGACAATCGCTAGGAATTGAAGATGGCACTGGAAAAAGTAAGTGTAGCCTCAAACATAGTACTTATCAAACCATTTCATTTGGTACCTATCTCATGAAAATCGAAATATAAATAACAAAGTTACAGCTTGGGGCGTTTTTTGTGTGACAGACTGTATGTATATGTATATCCAAGAAAATTTAAGTAAAGCATTTTTGTAGACTGGTTTGAGAGTTTCCATCAGATAAGGAATCAGAAAATATCGATAATTTTCAATCAGCAAAAATTGTGTTGATCTGTGTAATATTTGCGTTTATGCGAATATGTCTTCCTGTTGTTGGTTTGTGACTTACAAAACCTGTTTCTGCAAAACACGCTACCATTTTTAAAACTTCAGTCGAAGAGTTGCTATTATCAACGATGAAATTTGAAAAATCCTTGCGAAATTCATCTCCATTCATTCATAGAATAATACCAATTTCCATTTTGTTCCGTTAATAATTTCCAAAAAAAACACTTCAATGTGCGTTTTGTTATTATTCTGTTAAGTATGACATTTCAGAAAATATAGTGTGTGTCTATTACAGACTTGCATTCCTCAGTCCGTAGCCGCCCGAGACGGACAGAGTTTTTTGTAACACGTGTTAGAATCGCTCTCAGGATATTTTTCACATAGCGAAAAAATTTGTGTCGCACCATATGTTAATATTTTATATGAAACGATCAAAAGGAATTTCATCAGGTGTAATTTAGTATTTGAAATATTTCGTTAATAAAAATATACAAATGTTTAAATAAATTGTATTATCAGTATTGTAATTGATCAGGATTTTATTAATGAGAGATAGGCAACTTACAGTGCACTAGTGTATTTCTTTTGTACTAATCGGAGACTGAAATTATCGAAATTCGCTGCAGTAAAAATATGTAGAGTAAATCCTTATTAAAATTATATATTCACTGATTGATTTATATTTGAATTATAGAAGAAAGTAATGGCCTATAATAATATACATTTATTTTAGTTCTGAATTGATGTGTTTGTGGAAAAGACGCGTGCGTAAACGGTGCATGTGATATGGGAGCAGAGATTATACTAAATTTTCTAATCAAAATGCATCTCAATACTAAATTTTCGAATACTATTTTTACTACATAGTGGTATATAAATAGTTTATTGTAACTTCTTAGCAAACATCTCTATTGGTATGCGACCTAGTTTACTTCTAATTAGTAAAATGTATTATTCTGTTTTTAAGCGTGTGGCATGAACGAAATTATATTTTTACCAAACCAGAAAATATATTCTGGTGTTATTTTTTTTAATCCTAAAGTGAGTCCTGAAACTATATATAAATCTTGAAATCTACATCGCACTAAATTTAGATCTATGCCAACGGCTAGTAAATAATTTGGCATAATACTGACAGATTAGTAACGTAAACTAAAATACTATAAATAACTATCAAGAGACTACTTTAAACAATTACAGTATTTGCGTTAATCGTGTTTAAAATTTGAGCGCGCTCCATAAACTAATATAGAGGAATTTATAGATGTGCAAAAATTATATTCTTTCGATTTTAAAATCTAGATTTGATATCTTTGTTCAAAGAAAAATAATCAAAATTCAACTAATCATTATTAACGCTTTTCAAAAATGTTGAATATTAATTTAATTAATTAATAATACAGGGTTCGTCAGTGAAGCGGGAAAATTTAAAACTACTGTATCTACAGAAATATTTATTTTAACATGAATGTTTTTACAGTTTTCTGTTAAGTTAGACTTGCCATTTTATTTTTTAAAAACAATACTTGACAGGTTTTTAGTTTGTTGCCTTCGCTCAACGTACACTTTGCTCTTGAGCCAACCCCAAAGAAAAAAGTCGCATGTGGACAAATCAGGCGATCTAGCCGGCCAAACAATAGCTGCGTTCACCAGAACTATGATACAAATAAACAGTTCCGTGAACATGTTGAGGTTGGGTGAACGATCTCTAATTTCGTATTTAATGATGATTTATTAAATTTGCATTTAGCAGTACATGGTATAAATGAATGGGCCCAACCTCTAGAACACGATTTAAACTTATTTATATTGGTATTAAAGTAGATTTGTGGATTTCTCCGGCCATTGAAATTTTAAAATACCTAAAATACTGAATGATTTATTTGTTTATGTATTGGATATTATGTACAATTTATCCATTAACTTTGATCCCCGGTGTTGTTGGTTAAATCATTGATTTGCTTCGTTCCATGCGCCATTTTTTTGAGCAACTTGTGCTGGGACGGAACGAACTTTGGAGCGAAATATTGGCGACCGCTCCGTAAACATGTTGAAATAAATCATGAAAATAACCACTGTTCACCAGAATTTTGTGGAACAGTTCCATCTGGTGAACGCAGCCAATGTCTCCATTTTTGGATATGATATGGTTCGGAAAGAGTTCCCTTAAAACAGCATATATTAAAATAGGCATACGAGTAGTATGACTGGTAGCACCGCCTTGCTGGAACCACGTAATCTCTAGAAATCGAACCAGTTCTTGCCTCAAAAATGTTGTCACTATGTTTATGTAACGAACTGCAGTAACGGTTGTAGCATTTCCTCGATCGTCTTAAAAAAAGAATGGTCCAATAATGTCATATGATGAAAGAGCGCACCATACTGTTACCTTAGGACTATATATGCAAGGGTTTCTCATGTAACTGAAGCGAGATTTCCGCGCTCCAATCTCGGCTATTCTGTTTATTTACATAGCCGTTAAGATGAAAATGGACTTTATCTGACATAAACATTTGGTGGATGAAGTTTTCATCCCTATCCAAACGCTGCAAAATTTCTTGACTAAAATTCATTCCATTAACCAAATCAGCTTCTTTTAATTTTTGGACAACTTGAATTTTATAGGGGTGAAAAATTAAGTCGTTATGTAAGATTCGACGCATCGACGGTTCACTGATATTCAATGCTAATGCATGTATAATCGCAGAACGTTTTCGACTACGTGTTATGGCAGCTCGAACGCGTATAAACATTTTAGGGCGTTCTAACACTATTTGCTGCGCCTTTATCTTTTAAATTTAAAGTAGATCCAATTTCTTCAAACTTTTGTACCCACAAATTAATTGCTTGAATATTGCATTAATATCCGCCCAATGGCGCGGAATATTGAACTAATTGCGTAATAACCTTCTCACAGATGTCGCGGAGTCATCATTTTTATAAACCGATTTAACACAGTAAGCACGATGAGCACCAGACCACTGTTCTATGTTTACTAAATGGCGTTAAATGACTGACAATTTATCATTAACTTCAACGCCCTCACCCAAACGTCAAATTAATAATAAATTTAGTTTTCCTCCGCTTCATTGACGAACCCTGTTTTGTTTATATGGGTTTTTAATTATTCAAGGTCTGTAAAATATTTTTAAAACAAACCAACTACATATTCCTTACACCAAAATAAGCCGATTTCAGAGAACTTACCTTAGTACAAAGTTTCTAAGGTTAGGCGCTATACGGCGTTGAAGATGCAATTTTGAAATCCTGTTTGTATTATAAATATGAAATGGCTCCTGCGATTTTGTTAAAATTTGGTACGTTGACATAGTTGTATGAGACAAAATTACTCCTATCCAAATATTGAGTAACATCATTCCACAGGCGGAGAACTTTGCTTTTTTATAACCGCGCATTTCAAATTTCTACTCCAATGGAAGAAGATGGGTTTACGTATAAAATTTAGATTGTGTATCTTATTTACTACGACAAAGGTAATGTGTAGGATTGGATTACTGTCATGGATTTTGTGAAATTTGTATTTTAATAATTCAAAGTAATAGTTAACAGAAAAATTATGTTACTAAAACATGTAAAAAAATAATAAATATGTCATAGAAATTGCTGAAAGTATCCACCATTTACGAATGTATAAAGATTTACACGATGAGTAAAATTACTCTTTGTATAGCTTTTTCATGAGCTTTAACATTATTTGTTGCATCTTGCATACATTGCTACAGTTGTCCTTCAATATCTACAGGCGTCATGTAAACCGTGGGTTTTAAATGCCCCATAAAAAGTAATTTATGCGAGTTAAGTCTGGTGAATGTGGTCGCCAATTTACAGGGGCGTCAATGCCTCTCTACCTATCCATTTGTTTGGATATTGTTGGTTTAAATGGTTTAGAACATTTATGAAAAATATGGTGTAGCTCCATCGTGCATAAACCACATATCTCTCTGAAGTTGTATAGGAAAATCCGTTAACAAATCTGACAACGAATTTTGAAGATGTTGCAAGTAAATGTCTCTCGTTAATCTCTGCGGTAGAATGACAGGACCAACAATAAAATTTCAAATTATTCCAGTCCATATACGAGGGTGGTTTGACAATTACCTTGGTTTGCTATGAAAGAAAACAATTTGAGTTTTGCAACGTACTTTATTTTTCGACATAGTCCCCTCGAAGTTCAGCGCACTTGCCCCAACGTTTCTCCAGCTTCGCGATTCCTTCACGGAAATGAATTGCTTCGATGCTTTCAAAATACTGGTTTACTTTCTGTATGACATCTTCATTAGACTCTAACTTTCGTCCTGCCAGAAAAGTTTTAGTATCGGGAATAGATGGTAGTCCGAAGTAGCTAGATCTGGCGAATACGCAGGATGCGGAAGCAGTTGAAATCGTAGCTCGGCCAATTTTTGCTGAGCGACACGACTTGAATGCACGGGAGCATTGTCATGGTGAAACACCTTATTCTTGGCCATTCCCGGGCGTTTCTCTGTTATTGCCGCCTTTAATCGGTCCAAAAGTAATACATAGTATTCTCCGGTAATGATTCTTCCCTTTTCAAGGTAGTCAATTAGGAGAATTCCCTTTGAATCTCAAAAAACTGACCCCATGACCTTTCCAGCGGAGGGAACGCATTTCGCTTTTTTCGGAGCCGATTCGCCACGGGCAATCCATTGTTTCGACTGCTGTTTAGTTTCCGGGATATAGTGGTGTATCCAAGTTTCGTCCATTGTCACAAAACGTTCTGAAATTTCTGAAATACTTGCAAATTGTCAGCAGATATTCGCATGCGAAATTCGCTATTGCTCTTGAGTGAGTAAACGCGGCACCTATCTTGCGCACAGTTTTTGCATGTGCAATTTTTTAAAACGAAGTGAACTCGCTCAGTTGAGATGCCTGTGGCTTCCGCTAACTCGCGCACTTTCACTCGTCTATCGGCTAAAATCAAATCATGGACTTTATTGATGATTTCGGGTGTCACAGCTGATTTCGGGGCTTCAGGACGTGGTGCATCTTTAATGCTTGTTCTGCCATGCTTAAACTCATTTACCCAAAGTCGAACACACTCATAAGAAGGACATGAGTCACCCAATGTAGGTGAAATTCTCTCATGAATCTCCTTCGCTGTTTTCCCTTCCAGATAAAAGAATTGAATCACACCACGAATTCCAACTTTATCCATTTTTCGCTATTGCTCGAAACACTTCTGTTTAAGTAACTGTCAAACAACGAGTTATTGTCAGAATGACTTAAGACCAGAGAATATTAACTCATAAGGAATGACACTTTATGACTACATATACAGATTACATTTGCGCCCTCTATTAGTGTGTGAACCAAGTTAATTGTCAAACAACCCTCGTATTAATTTTAAATTCGTGTTGAAAATGTTTTACCTTGATTGCATGCGAATTTTTAACTTCATAATCGTGTTCATTATGGAAATTAGTCACCCCTCTTCTTGTGAAACACGCTTCATTAGTAAACAAAATATTGTTGTTAGAGATTTCAATTTTCTCTTTCTCTCTGTCTATTAATTAACCGACGAAAATCCACGCGTATTTCAGGGTCATGTTGTAAGATATCTCGAACTGCCATCGTATGGTATGGTTGCAGAACTGTTCTTTAATTACTTCATGAACGACATCTTTACATTCTCCTAGTTCCCTACTGTTCGTCTGGTGGTTTGTTCTCGATCTTTTTCAATACGTTTTAAAATTTCGTCTTCAACTTCAGGAACCCTTACAAAAGGGCCTGCCTTTCATAATCAACGGTTGTAGGAGCAAATCGACCGGTCTATCGAAGACGTCTCTTAACGGCAGCAAACGTTGGATGGCTTGGTATAGGACGATTTGGAAACCGTTAGCAGTATACCCTGGCACACTCTCGTCCATATCCCTGACAATATCCGTACACCAATTCGTATACCAATAACATACCGGTATATTCCGCATTGGTATATTGTATGGCCATGATGAATTAGGAAAATTTAAGTTTTTTAAATTATTAAAGCAGATAAGAAGCTTTTAATCTTGATTATTTTTTAATGATTTCATTAACCAATCTTTAGCAGTATTTGCAGACACGTGTTTCATTCTGTACAATCACAATATTATTGTAGTGAGAATAATCTAGTTACATTATTCTCCCGAGAATAATTTCTAATACTCGATTTTTGTTAGTTGTAGTTAGTAGTAAAAGTGGCTGCTAGTCTAGTTACTTTATAAACTTGGACTAATGGTGCGGCTTTCATGCATACAGTTATTGCTCACTCATTAATATTACTCATTGTCATCACTTTTAGCATGGGCGAATCTGTTCCAAACAAGTGTATTCGCCGGTTGACAAACAGAGCGCTTTTAGGCCGATAGAATTTGCACTTGCTTATTTTTGCCAGATAACACTGGACAATTCTTACATTTTGATACAAAGGAAATTTCAAGCGAACACATTTTAGATCATTGCATCCAGGTATGCAGCATTTTCTTAAATCACTCATTTTTATATTTCCCAGAACGTAAACATACTCTAATAACAAAAATTTTATTAATATCGAACTACTACCACTACTATATAACATGTAAGATTTGATTTAAAATGTCAAATGTGTCGCTGATTGGCATATTACTTTGATGCTAGTGCAGAAACAGCAAGAATTAAAGTTGTGTCACAACTTCGTATAAAAGGTAAACAGGAGTACTGTGTAGTTCCTGTTTGGTTGTAATTATTATTACTTTAAGCCTTATAATACGCAAACAGAGAATATTACATTGTTTTGATAGCATATACGAGGGGGTATTGATATATTCATAGCATACTATTGAAACAATTTAAAGTTGGGACTTAATGAATATTTTATCATTCAACATAGTCTCCTCTTAAATTAATACAGCGATCCAACAACGCCTTTAACCCTTCTAAAAAAAATTCTTATTTCTTAAATGCGTCAGTACCTTCTTCAGCTAATGTAAAACGTAAATCTCGTAACTTATCTTTTACACGTGGAAACAATGTACATTTTTGTGGTTACTTGAATACTGCTCTTCAGTCACGTCTCGAACAAAACTAATAATATTTTCAGTAACAGCCGTTTTTTGCTTAGGAACTCGAAATTTGTGATATAAAGAAACCCGAAATTCAGTATACCATCGTCGTTCTTTACAACGTTTTAAATTGTAAGACAATACAGCTCGATAATGGCTCTACCTTCAAGTCCTTGATTTTGTGTTCAAAGGATTCTTTAAATATGAAAGGGTGTTGATATATTCTTAGCCTACTATTGAAACAATTTAAAGTTGAGACTTGGAATATTTTATTATTCAACATAGTCTTCTCTTAAATTAATACACTCAATACAGCGATCTTGCAACGCCTTTAACACTTCAAAAAAAAAAGATTATTCTTGGTCTGCAAACCAGCCCTACACAACTTCTATTACCTCTTCGTTACACAAAAATTAACGTACCTTTTAAACTTTTTTCAATCGAGAGAACTGATAATGGTCTGAGGGAACTAAGTTCCAGTAATTTCGACCCTAGATACCGAATTGTATTCATGGTAATGCGCGATTTGTGTGCAGGGGAATTGTCCTGCAAAAATAACACACCTTTCGCTTCTTGTTTTCTTAATTTTCTCTCTCAGGGTGGTTAGTAATTTAGAATAAGAATCTCCAGTGATGGTCTGGCCCTTTTTTAGGTAATCGATCATAATTATTCCACAGATATCTCAAAAAACTGAAGCAAGAACATTTCCAGCGGATTTTTGAACTCGAAATACCTTAGGCCTTGAAAACCATGATGCTTCCACCCCATCGATTGCTGTTTTGTTCCTGGGTCGTAAAAATGAACCCATGTTTCATCCATAGTCACAAGACGGTTCAAAAAATCTGGATCTCCTTCAAAACGGCCACAGACTGATGGTGATGCTTTCACTCTTGCTCGTTTGTGTTCAGCGTTCAAGCATTTAGGAATCCATTTTGAAGAATTTTTTTTCATATCGAAATTGATGTGAACTATATGATGGACGCGTTCATGTGAAATCTTTAGTGCCTCAGCTATATGTTTCAGCCAATTCAACAGTCTGATAATATAATGTCATGAACTGCGTCAATATTTCCGCGGGTAGACACCGAAATCAGTCTTCCTGGTCGCTTCTCATCTTCAACGAAAAGTTTTTTAATTTTAAATGACGCAATCCAATTTTTGACAGTCGCATATGATGGGCATTGATCGCCAAGTGTGTTAAGCTTATCTCCGTAAATTTCCTTACCACTTGATTTCTTCAAATACAAGTTTTTGATGATGATGCCTCAACACTCTAATTTCTAGATTTTCGCATTGACATTTGACATGCTTTCTTTCAAAATTTACTGCACAGCAATACTTCAACTTCTTGACGTAAGATTTTACAGTGACACTTTTAAAATGTCATTTCTTGCCATTATAACAAGATTTTGTTTTTTTAAGGAAAATGGCTTAGGCTAACTAGATATCAATACCCCCTCGTAGTTCCGCGTAATAAATGCCGACAGAACTTTTATTAATTCTGGGAATACCTTTATTTTTTCAATTATGTTATATAAGAAAAATTCCTAAACGAACAATTACTTTATTTGTTAATAAGACTTACTGTTAACGTAAATAATAATAAAAATTTATTATTATTAATTTACATTTTTTAATTATAAAGTAGAAAGCATAAATAATTAAGATTAAAATTTAATATAATACATTTCTAAGAAATTTTATGTACATCTCTGTAGTTCAAATACGGTGAAAGAGAAAATGTTTTGAAGGAAGATTATATTATTTTAAACACAATATTCATCGACGCTCTAAAGAGTTGTATAATATTTCGTTTTGAGAATTTATAATTATGTTGATTTTAGTGAGCCGCAATACCGATATTCAGGTATGTGGGCGTATTGCGCGGTAGGAAGTTGACAAATTAATTCCAAGCTCAGTTATACAAAACAACAATAATATATCTCTACGGAACATTTTCAGGTTTTCGTTTTGTGCAGAGATTTTGATAGAAGTTTGTATTGATTATTCTGATTGTGTTACACCCACTTATTGCGATAGAGAAAAATAAAAAGATATTAATAAATTTCAATGTTTTCGTGCGCTTACAAAGATGAAATATTTCTTGTAAAACTCATAGCAGCGATAATAATGGATAGCTAAGTTATAATGCCCTTTAATTAATCGCTCTATTCAAGGTTTAATACAGTAAACCATGTATTATCCTAAGTAATTAGTGTACATACCATAAACTAAACATAATGCATTGTATACTATAATATAACCATAGATTATACAGGCGTCCTTGAAACAAAAAGAGAACATATGAAAAACGGAAATATATAATTATATAGAATATGAATCCAAAATATTGTCAATTATGACGGGACCTTCAAATCTTCCGGCTATGAATTCAAAATATTGAGAATGTAAATATGTACCTCTATTGAAGTTACACACAAACCATATGTTTACGTACGTAACAGTTGTCGATGTTATAAGAGTTATAACATTGTCGATGTTATAAGAGTTCTAACATCATATATGGCTAAGGTTAATATCTTGTACAAAATCAGTTTTTTATACATTGAAGTAAATAATTAAAAATTAAGATTTTAAAAGTCATACTAAAATTTCATGAGTATTACGAGAATGTATGTATCGGATTCAGAATGCCTCTATAAAAATATTTAGAATTGTCGTCGCACAAAGTGTATAACTGGTTGCCTACAATGCCACCGATGCATTGACTTTTATTTTTTTAGCTTTACACATGTATGTGTAATGACAAAAAAGAATCCGCTATAATAAATATACAAGTTGTAATTATATTGGTGACCTATCCATAAAAGAAATCAATAGACAATATAACACAATTAACACAAAAATTAACTAATATATGTTTGACTGAAACTAATATATGTTTGACATAAAATAATGTTTATTTACAAGCGGTTTAGTAGAGTACTATTTTTAAATACATACTAGCGATCTCTAGCTTTACTGACTGCAACTAGAAACATAGGGTTTATATGAAATATCTCGACATGCGCTAATATATAATAGATACGTAAGATAGCAATTCAAATCTACAAGAAATTTTATTCTATCAAGATTTAAATTTTTGCGGAAATTTAGGAACACAAACTTTTCAAATACGGTCCTATATTCAGATTGACTATAAATAAATAGAAATTATATATTTGTTCAAGTTCACCAAAAAATCCCGTTCACATTTCGGCAATGTAATAAATACATCTTTGTGTGAAAAGTTTTAAGGACATGTATCACATGTATTAATATTCATACATTTTCTTATGCATCAGCTGTTCGGTTGTTATTTCTAAATAGGTCAATGGCCTGGCCTTTGTAATACTTTAAAAAAGATACAATATCGAGTTTCTTTAAAAATTTTAAACGGTATAAGAGTTTTGTGGTGATATGGGATTTGTAGTTTTTGGTTGTCTTAATATTAATTAAATTCACCTGGAAAAATAAATAAATTACATTTGGAATTTTAATAGAATGTTCATATTTTTTCTTCTATGTTTTATTTGCTTCTTTTTTTAATGACAATTTATTTGCCCTAAAAAGTGCAAATTTGTGCGAAACAGGTGGAATGCTTAAAGGAAATATCCGATCGGTAAACTTTCGAAGTTGTATGTACACGCTTTAACACTGCTCGGTCTTCACGGATATCGGCAATAGCTTGAAAAATACGTTGCCGAAGATCGTCTTTCACAGCCACGGCCTTCATAACTTGGATGCAATGTATCGCGATGTCTCAATCTGTACACGGTTTGTAAAATCAAATCATTTGATGGACATCTTCGGTTTGGAAACCGCTCTTTGTAAATACACCTAGTAGCTCTAACATTTCCGCTTGTTTCACCGTATAGTAAGACGATATCTGTTAATTCGTGATTTGAATAAGTCATATTTCACGGAAGTTGATAACAGACTGACTTCTGACTTATAGTATGCATCATCTCATCTACAACTCCCACCATTATGCTTCAATAGGGGTAGCGCTGCAATTATATAGGAATACTAAATTTACAAGAGTCGGATCGAGCCACGCGCATTTATTAATTTTTTTTTCCTTTGATATCGTTCGAGATAGAGTTTTCGTGCATTAGTATTTTATGCTTAATATTATTACAACTATTGCATATTAAAGTATGCAGGAATATTTCGTTTACACCCTGTATTATGCACACGACCTGCTGTACACAGTAAGGGAGTTGTGAAGTTTGTCCCAGTATCACGTACTCTAGCAAGTCTACAGCAGGACGAAACACGTGTCTGCATGTCTGGATAACAATTTTCACACAAATGTGTATTATGTTCCCACACCCGCAACCTATTACATGCAAAATAACTAGTGTTTAATACCTCGAAGCGCAAAATTTCTCGTAAATAAACCGATAAAAATAAGGTTACTACTTACTATACGATTTATTTGTTTTTCCACTTTTTCCACAGATTATTTTACATATTTATGCGTGAACCATGTACATTGAGCGCACAAACGTGCCTTATTGTCAAACACCATTATCGAAACGTAAACATGTTTAAGATACACGCTAATAATATTTGACTTTAATATCTTATAAAATTCTGTACTGTAAACACTTCGAAGTTTAATAATAACTGAGTGTGTGCGCGTACGGATGTAAGAACAATGTTTAGAAGATTTTCTCTCGATGCTTCGTCCTTCAAGTTCAGTTCTTCGCCATCACCCTCACCGCCAAGCACACCACCGGCCCTGACGGGAAATGTTTTTAGTAGTTGGTACGCAAGATTTTCCAGTAATGTTAAGAAAAGGCACATCAGTCTATCGCCGAAGGCTTTCTTTAAACGTGTTTTGGTAAATATTTAACAAATACTATTAGTATTTAGTTTTCACTAACTTTTAATGAATAACAACAATTTTGAATAAGGTTAAGATCTTCGCTCAATGACATAGAACATAAAGGTGTATGATGGACTATCGAGCTTATAGTATCCATTAAGAGAAAAGACAAGCTAACATTCGAAAATACTAATTTTACCTGTTATAAAATAGAAGGAACCGGTACCATGTTCTGACATGACCACTCATGGATATTTTTGCCATTGTAACATAAAAACGAATTTTACAAGATTGGGATAATTTTCAAAAACTGTTTGTTATTTTCTAGAAAATGTACTTCCATGGAGAAGAATTTTCAATGACTAAATAAGTTTCTAGTTACTATATGATTTTAATACATTTTAGAACAAATATAATTATAAATTCTTACTAGTTTATTGAGAAAAAGTTGCATATTTTTTGTCTCGTAATAGAAGAAAAAAATAATATAAAAAATTAAAGTAAAAAACATAAAAATTGTTCGAAGTTATGACCACCATTTTCGATACACAAGTTGTAACGATGTGCAACCGGCTGACGAATTCTTCGAAATAGGTGCGGATGTCCACACGAATATCTTTAAACGCTAGCATATTTCTGGGCACTAACTTTTCTTCTGTATTAAAAGGTGTCTCATAAGTAGAGCTGAGGATGTTTGCGGTATAACCATGGTTATACCGCAAACATCCTCAGCTCTACTCATAAGTCATTGATTTAATATGACCCCAAATACAAAAGTCAACAGGAGTCATATCTGGTGAACGTGCGGCCCTCCTCTTCCGATCCATCCATTTGGAAATTGTGTATTTAGATAATTTCGTCAATTTAATCCAAAGTGTGCTGGTGCACAATTATGTTTGTAAACAATATTTCTTCGAATATTAAGTGGGACATTTTCAAGCAACTCTGGTAAATTATGTTCCAGAAAGATCCTCTTCACATGACCATCTAACCAATATGATCCCACTACATAATTGTCAACAATCCCAGCCCAAATATCAACAGAAAACTTTTATTGATTATGTAACCTGTGAACGGAGTGAGGATTTTCTTCGCTCCAAATGTGACTATTGTGTGTATTACAATAGCTATCTCTTGTAAAACATGCCTCGTTTGTGCATAATACACTCCTAGGATATTTTGCTTCGTCGTTCATTTTATTCAAGTACCATTCGGCAAATTGAATTATGTTGGGATAATCAGCTGGAATTAATGTTTGCACTTTTTGAATGTGAAACGGATGCTTCTAGTATTCGTTCAATACCCTCCATACAGATGTCTGATTTGTATGCATCGCATGGGCAATGGCACAAGTACTTATTTTCGGGTTATTTTCAAATTGTTCCAGAACTTGGTCCACAAAGTCAATATTTCGGACAGTACCATTGGCTACCGAATCTATTTTCTTTACTTGGAATTCACCAATATCTCGAATCTGATTCAATCTTAAAAATGATGTATGACAGGGAATGTGACGCTGAGGATACGGCTCCGCATAAATTCGCCTTGCCTCGTTACCATTACCGTAAGCTGCTCCGTAGGCATGTCTGCAAATTCAATATTTGTATAATAATGCATTTTCAATCAAACACCAATTATCTAATAAAAACTAATATGTGACACGTAAAATGAACACACTTCTCTAATAAGGAATAATTTGTGACGGACGCAAAATGACAACTACAAAAATGGTTGTTGTTTTTCAAAGGTTGCTATGATTCAATTACTTTGTATACCGCCTTTGTGTAACATATGCTATTTTATCTTCAAGCCCAAGTGTATAGAACAAAATTTAGTGATTTATATTGTAAGTGAAGTGTAATTCATGATAAATCGTAATACATACATACATACAATTTGTCCGTGGTTACGATGTAAAGAAAAACAAAATTAAATTGAAAAAATTCTAAAAGTGTCATTGATTTTATATGATTAGGCACATAAGTAGGCAAATTTGCTATTTTATCTGCTTAATTTGATAAAGTGATATACCTTGTTAATGATGACAAATAAGTTGTCACTTTTATAACGTTTGAAGTTAATAATTATTTCTTATGTATAAATCTAATTTAAATTAGTTTTTGTTGTTTACTACTCTTCTTGATTTGCAGTAAGCGAAATACATAAAAAATAAAGTGCATAAAAACATATAAATGGTAAAAATGAAGTATATATTTGACATATTTTTGGGAAGAGCGTGGATATATTTAAGCACATGCTTATAGTATATTAAACAACAAGTATAGAAAAGCAATGTTTTACTAAACGAATATAGCGTTTGAGTACGAGCGAGCGGAGCGAGCGAGTAACTTAAAGCTGTATGAGTTTAGTAAAACTGCTTTTCTTACGAGTTTGTTTACACTATTTTTTCGCATTTTGCAAGAATAAGCATTATAAACTTAAAAATTTAAAATGTTATAGTAGGTATTTGTACAGGTTTTCCGTAATCTGATTCGGCTTTGTTTATTTACATAGTAACGACACAGTAACAGTAAACAAACTTCATTTTTTGTAAGTCGATTTGAGATTTAGTTAAAAATGAGTCTTACTACTAAACATACTTTAGAACTTAGAACGTTATTCTGAAGATATTTTAAATGCCGCTCGAGAAGCGTCTTCGGGTTTACTTCCTTTGAAATCAAAGAAAAATACGAGAAAACATATGAAATATTTTGTAATTGTAAGATAATAATTGATGAAAGTGTAATGTTAGCGTATTTTTTTGAGAAGGTAAGCTATTTGTTTCTATATATTTTAGTGTTATTCATACAATGTCTTTCATTATTTTAGGCAAAAGTCCTTAAGGCATCCAGTTTGTGGTCTACATATTCAATGTTGAAAAGTACTATACAAATTAACGATAATATAGATATATCACTATCACAATATAAAAAACTAACTGCATTCTTGAAACGTCAAAATGACGGGTACAAACCAAAAAGTCAAAAGTGTTGACTATGGGAGACGTTATGAAATTTTTGAAAGAGGCTTCAGATGACAAATTTCTATTAATGAAAGTGGTACTGATATTTGGTTTAAATGGGGCATGTCGGCGTGCAGAACTGTGCAACTTAACTGTAAACGATATAGAAGATACGGAGAAAATGTTAGTTATAACACTTATAACTTTACATGATACCAAAACCAAAAAGAGACGTATAGACGAAGGTTTTCAAATTTGAATAATTGTACTTTTAATATATTTCACAATAGTTCCAATTCCAATATTTAAATAAATAATTTTCTGTCAAACTGTGTTTTATTGACATGACATAACTATGTAGTAAAGTGACGTATCTATGTGGTAAAGTGCCACTTTAATAAACTATTTTGATTGTAGTAAAGTAGCACATTACTTGTCAAAATGCGAAAATAGTATATTAAAAAACAAGTTTCATAAGAAGGCACCATTTTGCCGCACGAGATCAGTTTAGAAAACGAGCCGCGATAGCGGCGAGTTTTCTAAAGAGCGAGTGCGGCAAAAGGCCTTATGAAACGAGTTTTTTATACTATTTTTTCTATTTTGCGTTTTTTACATTAATAAATTGATTAAATTGGAATTATTTAATTTGAAAGTTCAGAGTTTAATTTTTATATAAAGCATGCAGTTGGTCACATTGATACTTGACATTTTCAAATTTAAATCTTGCTATCCGCAAAGTATATTATATTACATATTATTTATTAATTTTCGTTAAAATTACTTGATATTTCATTTAAAAATATAAACATGAGTGACATAGAAACATATATATGTTGTTGTCAATTGTATACCACATACGTTGTTTGTGTAAAATACGGACATATATCATATCTGTCAAATGTACATAAATTCTTAAAATCAAATGACAGCAATGATATTTATTTCTGTATTCGAACAACGCCAACATTGAAAAATGAAAAAAGTGTATCGAAATGAAGCTCATTTCGATACTGTTTTGGGTTTCATAATGAGTTCATTTCGAACGCAAAATAGAAAAAAGTATTTTTTGTGTATAATAATCCGAACTTTACCATGATAATTTAATTATCATGGTAGTGTCATTTATCATTGATAAATGACACTTACTGAACGACGGTACATAGGAAAATGAAACTTTGCATGCTAATACGAGATATTCGAAGTTACCGTTTGCAGGTTAGAACTGCTTTTGTCCCCACTACTCACGCAATGGCGTTGTTGGAAACCTTATAACGGGTGTTCAGAAACATTCGAAGTCAAGTGGGCTCAGAACAAAAAATCGTATATCTTTACTTAAGTATTAATATACTAATTTGATAACCTATAAAATTGTATTAAGTAAATGTATCAATCTATCTCAGACATGACTTCATATTTTCAAGGACTACTTTGACTTCGAATGTTTCTGAACACAGTGAACACCGTTATATAATATTTTTACGATAAGAGATCAGTCACGTCATAACCAGTAATATCAGGTACAAACACCTAAGAAATTCAATTTACTAACGTAGTACTCATAATTTCTCCGAGATTTTATAAAATTTGTATTTTCAGTGTTACCTATTCCGCGCAGTGTTGTCACGCATGATCATCATATGATATCCGCTTGCCATCTATCAGTCACTGTTTCATATTACTATTATCCCTTTTGTTTTCTCGTTTTAAGAATAAACCGACTGTTAATATTTGATTCATAATATTTTAGTCAATGCGCAGTAAGAAATTCAATTTATGATATTATGTACACAAATAGTAAGTACGAGGGTATATCAGATATAAACGAGATTGATTTTTTAATGACTCGTACAAAAGTTTTTTGAATCGGCGAAGTAGGTGGCTATGTAGACAAAGCACTTAGGGTGGGGAGAGCAACGTCTGAAATTCCGTCCAGACCGTTCAGTAGTGCAGTGACCATGAGTGAGCAAGCAGTGCACGTTTCCGTGGAGCAGCGGATAATTATTAAGTTTTTGACCAATGAGGGGTGAATCCAACAGACATTTTACGCAGATTGCACGCACAGTTCGGGGAGAACACCCTTTCACGACCTCGCGTGTTTGCATGGCATAAACAATTTTCTGGAGGCCGGGAAAAAGTTGAAAACCAGAGCCACGTTCGACGCCCATGGACGAGCGTTACCGAAGCCAACATTGAGGCTTGATTTTCTTCATGATCGCCGCACAATTAATGCCCAATATTATTGCGACGTTTTGGATGCCGCAAAATTGTCTTTACAACGAAAAACAAAGACGCAATCCGTTAAAAATGTCATTCTCCTTCACGACAACGCCAGACCACATTCGGCAAACATTACGAGGCAAAAAGTGGAACAATTCGGCTGGGAAATCTTGGAACATCCTGCTTTCAATCCAGACTTGTCACCCTGTGACTACCATTTGTTTGGACCTCTAAAAGAAGCTCTTGGAGGCCAGCGTTTGGACAGCGACCAAGCGGTAGAGACATTTGTGCTCCAGTGGCTGTGTGACCGGCCTAAAAGTTTTTACGATAACGGGATTAAAAAGCTTCCAATCCGTTGGGAAAAATGTATTGCGCGGGCGGGAGATTATGTAGAAAAATAGTACATTTGTATTAACCTTGTTCAATAAAGCATTAATAGTTTAAAAAAATCAGACTCGTTTATATCTGATATACCCTCGTATTATTCTATAAAACTTATAAAAATATTACCTATTCTTTCACAATATATGTATACACAACATATTACTTTGGGTACATAGTATTCTTCGAGAATGAAAAATATTCACTGCTTCTTTGTGGAAAATATTGCAAAATATTGGTTTCCATTTTAAGAAAGACGACCTAATCGAGAATTAATGGAATTGCCTCATATTGCTTTGAAAAGAATAACGTTTTTGCAACAATGTATGCGTTTTAAAAATTAAAATACATACCAGTTTGTTTTCTTGATGAAACCTGGGTCTTTAAAGATCGAAGCTCTCAAAAATTATATCAGATGAGAATATTAAATCTGTAAAAGCAAAACAAATATGTGGCAAAAGGTATTAATAATTTAAGAAGTATTGGCATGGGCAATATATCATTGACTTTTCTTCTGTAGATACATAGATCTACATGCTGGTAGCAATAATAGTTTCTTTCCTGGAGCAGAATTAATCTTTGCAACAAATAGTAAAAGTATGGATTACCACCGTGACATGAATCAAGAAAATTTTCTAGAATGGTTTCGAAAATCAACTGCTTAAAAATTTACAAAGCCCTTCAGTTATTATTATGGATAATGCGAGCTATCATACGACAATAATAAATAAATCTCTTACTTAATCTTCAACAAAATTCCAAATTCAGGAATGGCGAACTAACAATAAAATCAACTTTCACAAGATAACTTTAAAAATACAGTTACTGATATTGGTTACACCGTTAGTACATAAAATAATTACTAAATTAAGTTCAAATAGATAATAATTTTTATTTTAAGGTATAAGCCGTCACCTATTTATGAAGCCGTTGAATTAGCAGAGCAATATGGCAACACAGTTCTACGACTTTGTCCTTATCGTTGTAGTTTTAACCCTATAGAATTAATTTGGGAAACTGCAAAAAGGTATTCTAGTAATATATGTAAATATGGTAAGACTAATGATGTAAAAGGTTGTGGCAAGAAGCACTAAGTCAAGTAACTGCTGAAGCGTGTTTTATTGACAAATTAGAGCAACTCAGAACTTTTTGACATTTACTCATGAAATAATTCTTTTGCGTGTAAACATGAATAAAAAAAAATCTAAAAAAGTATACTTCATTAATGTATTTAGATGTAAAGAGCTATTCTGGTTGATATTGAAAATTCATAACATTCGAATAGCGGTTATGGATTTATATGTTACGATTACACTTTTACCTTTTTGTCATAGATTTATCTATGAATTATTATCTGTGCCTAAGAGAAACTCATGAGTGTAATGTGATAAAAACTAAAAAATATAAAACCTTTATATTCTATTTTAAATTTAATATGTATATGTACTGTTATATTATATCATGATTATTAATATTGACTGTAATAAACTACATAGTTTCATTCCTTCCGCTTTTTTATTCTAAAACATTGATATTATATTTATTAATTTTGTAAAATAAAAGTGTACTAATAAAATTGCCTTTATTACTTAACATAAACTATGTATTTTTGTAAATATAGAGTGATAAATATACAATATTAACATTCTACACAGTTTAAGGTACAACCTAAATGCCATCTGCGAAAAAGAAGATTTTTTAAGTTTTTAAATGTAGGTACTATAACCTATAAACCAAATGACAATTATTTGCAAGATGTAAACAATAGATTTGTCAACGTTGTGACGCACATTGATGACGTAACTGATCTCTTATTGCAAAAATACTATATTAACCCGCTCTTGTATACCTGAATTAGGTAATTTATAACTATTATTAGAAATTGCTGTTGTTTTCCTTAGTCTGCTTGCACTAAATTTAAACGTTTAATTTCTTGAAAATACACCTCTTTTAACATGGTAATAAAAAGAAATGATTCTGGACTAATAGATTTCTTTTTGAATGACACAGTCTAGCACAAAATATTTCATATCCGTATCTGACATTTGCGTTTTTATGCTGTTCTCGCGTTTTCATAGCCTAACGGAAACGAACGATTGTTATCAGCAGAACACTTTGCGTTTTGTAAACGTTTTTTTCATCCATCCGCCCCATTCGTATCTCGTAATGTTGTAGGGTGTTAGTTGGTTATTCCGAGAAGGTCAATAACTTTAAACATATCTACGAAACTCTATTTCTATACATTGAGACATCTTGATATTCAGAACCTGTCGATGAAAAGAAGTTTCAGTCTTGAGGAAGTTTCCCGGAACAAATACGTACATATATCGACCAATATATTAAAGTTCGAAGGCAACCAAAACATCAAATAACTTTTTTTTCTATTACCGATTGTCCCTTTTCATCTTAAAACATTTAAAAAGTTTTTAGATAAACTTTTACATTTTTTGTTTCTTCTTAAGATAATAATCCTTTGAAAATACCATATGATCATATATTTCTACTCTACTCTATTTTGTCATTTTGACAAATAATTACATACAAACGTTTCAGTTGAAAAAATAAAAAGTTTAATATGTAATAAAAACAGCTACAATAAATGTTCAAAGTGAGCTCCTTCATTTTCTATGCATAGCGCAACTTTTCGTCTCATATTATTGAAGGCATTCCTTAAATTATGTGGTGTAATTTCCTCACAGACATTTCAGATAGCATTAGTAAGTTCTTCAATTGTATGTGGACGATTCGTAAATACTCTATTTTTTAGATGTCGATAAATGAAATAGTCCATAATTGTTAAATCCGGAGATCGTGGTGGAAAGTCTACTATTCGATTATCAAAGTATTCATGCAATAATTCCATCGTTTCTCTTGTCTTATGGGCTGTTGCATTATCTTGCTGGAAATATTCCTCGCGGAGCTCATCATCATGTAATTGATTTACAAATGGTAGCAATAAATTATTACGATATCGTTCTGCATTTATCGTATTATTAAAGAATATTGGACCAATAATCCGTCTACGAGAAACAGCAAGCCAAACGCCTATTTTTTGTGAATGCAAGGGTGTTTCAAGAATTTCATGTGGATTTTCACTAGACCAGATGCGCATTGTTTGTTTATTTATATATCCTGATAAATGAAACCATGCTTCATCGGACCAGAAGGATTTGTCAAGAACGTCATCGTTATTAATCGTACCTAAGAACCACTGACAGTAATTAACTCTGGTTACATGATCGATTGGTAAAAGCTCTTGCACGCAATGAAATTTGTATGGAAATTTTTTAAGGATTCTCTGGCAGGTCCCATATGACAGTTGTGTTTGTTGTGAAAGCTTACGAATCGATTTCTTAGGTGATTGATTTATTTGTCCCTCAACATCTGCTATATTTTCAACTGTCCGCTTTAGTGGTCTACCAGCACCTGGTTTTCGAGACACAGACCCTGTTTCACGGAATTTAGCCACTGACTTTTGAATTAATTGCCGCAAACTGTCATATGTTGTTGGAAAATTTGGAAATTCTGTCCGAAATTCTTCTATACAAGGCTGCAAGGAGTACGACCATTCTCCATTTTCTAATTTTACACCATTCCTAAAGTATGATTCGATCAGAAAAACTTTATGATTTATTGTAAACATTTTTAAGTGTCAATTAATAAATACATTAATGACAGATGAGTTTTATTTATCAGAACATACACATAATGACAGTTGTATTTTATTTGTCACTACCAACACGATATTTTGAAGAAATAATTTCATGGCTTGCTAGAGGGTAAATATAAATGATCATATTGTACCTTCTATTCTCGTAACATAGCCTTGGTAATGAAAGATATTGAAGGCAACTTTTAATAGATTTTATTATATTTCGAAGTAATTTTCATTTTTATTTTTTTCTCTTTAATATACATACTGACATGTTATGAATGGTCTATAAAATTTTAAACCCGGAATAACCTGCAAAGTCACAAATTTGACAAGGGTTGCTTTTAGACGAGACATTTTAGGATTTTAATTAGCAAAATTTGCTTACTATTAAGATGAAAAAAAAAACTACCATAAAAAAAGATATACAGTAGAAGTGAAATACATTTTCTATTGTAGAAGCCTCATAATGTCGCAATCTCAACTTCAATAAACCAAATAATGACCATATCTACTACTGAAAGAAGAACAGTTAGAAATCGAAGAAGGAACCAAAATACTAGCCAGCCAACAAAATTAACAGAATTCATAGATATCGGGTTTTCCACACTAACTGGAGGAAGATTTTCACCTAAAAAAAGACAATTAAAATAAAATTTGCAAAAACAAGAGGAATAACAAACCATAAGAATTTATTTGATATTTTGGGAAAACCGTCAAAGATTTTTGAAATTCGAAAATGAATAAAAAAATAAATTATATTAATATAACATTTGCTGAAAGGACAATAACAATATTTTAACATCAAAAACAATATGAATTCAACAATAAAATTAAATTTTGGAAAAATTGTTAGCTTCATTAAATTCCAAAAAGGCATTTGAAAATTAAGAAGAAGTATTTTGAAAAACGCCTCACTTTTGTTTATATTGAAATTGGTAGAAATGCCAGATGCCGAAAAATTCAAGTCAAGCGTAAAAAAAATGTACCACCTGTACTTTTTTTTTACGCTTGACCAGTAAACACGTACTTTGTGTTGTCAAAACTATTTTGGTTCGAATCTAGAAAAAAATTGGCGAACACATAAAATAGTGTTGAATTAAGTGTGATACATAAGAAATAAAGATAATAATTAAAGAAGTTAGTTACTACCTAAATACGAGAAGCCAGAAAGAAAGAAGATTGGCAGGAAAAAGGTCAGACAAATGCGAATTTAAATAGAGAGAAAAAAAAACGAAAACAGCTTTATCATTTTGTCATTATTATTAATATATTTACAGAATAATCTGCAGTTATAAACGTCTGATTATAAATATAAAAATAAATAAATTTTAACTTAATTCAATAATACAAGTATTCAATTTCAAGGAGTCACTAGAAAGTTTCATATTAGCAGTTCCTTGTTCAACGACGTTTTTCGAGAATCCAGAAACCTGCTTTTAATTAACATATTCCAAAATAAGACTTTAAAATTTAAAACACCTGGTATAGTTACCAACACCATCCAAAGAGTGAATGCATACGCCCACGACTGAAAAAGTTAGACGAGGTAGGATTTAGAAGAAGGATATGTCCACCTTTCAAGAAAGAAAATACATTTGCTATAACATTTATTGTAATTAAAAAAAATTATTACTGAAAAATAAAGATAATTAAATTTAATAAAATAAATAAGATAAATAAAATAATATATATTGCTGAACAGATTATACAATCCAATTATAGGACATTGCAAGTTACATGTTTCTAATACAGGGTTGGCCATTTAAGGTTGCGGTTTTTGAAGTCATATTAAACATACAAAACATTAATTTAAAAAAATGATTTATTTCTCCCCCAATAAGCAAAATTGAAGAATTTTGCTTATTCACATAACCGGATACATCGAAATGTGACTCATCCGACCACCAAACTCGTTCCAATGACATGCTGCCATTTTCAATGCGTTCGATGATTTCGTTCGCAAAATTGTAGCGTCGCTCCATATCAAACGGTCTCAACGGCTGATCGATCTGGATTTTGTATGCTTTCATCTTTAGATCTTGCTTTAGGATCCGCCTTAGTGTTGTACGGGGTATTTCAAGTTCTTGAGATGCTCTTGAGGTCGATGTTGAAGGTTGAGCTGTAAAGTGCTCCCGTACTCGTTCTATGGTTTCCGGTACCCGGATGGTCTTTTGACGTTCTCTAACAGTTGATCTTTCGTCTGCCGCAGATGCTGTTACTTCAAATTTCACTACAATCCTAAGATATTGTCGGATTAGTAGACATGGAAACACGATAACGAATACTTTGTTACTTTTCTAAATTTATCTTTTTTTCCTTACCTTTTTATAGTGTTTTCCGTTGGTGCATTATTTCTCCCGAATAGAGTACGCAAGTGTCTTGCCGTAGCTGCAAAAGATTCCCCATTTCTATAATAATATTTTATTAATTCCACACGCACTTCCGTTGGATACGACGCCATCTTGAAAACTGACAAGGCTAATGTTTCATATATTTATTGTAAACCGCGCTTGGTCCTCTAGTGTAAAAAATATATATTATATTAATTTTTATATATACAAGGAAATAGCGCGATTTTTAAAACCGCAACATTAAATGGCCAACCCGTTATAAATTATACTTAAAACTAACAAGATATATTCAATCTAAGGATATAGGGTATGTACCAATAGCAGATAATGAAATCTTAAAGAAGTGATTAAATTTCGCTTAAAACTAACGATGCATTACAAAATACATAATAATATAAAATACAATAACAAAAACTATACATTCATCATACGTAGTGAAGGTTGGTGGTATATTCTCTTAGTAACATCGTCAATGACAGATTCTGTAGAGACGATTTAATCATGATATTAGTATTCGGTTTATTGCAATAAAACATCGTTGTTGATCTGGAACCCAGACGAGGAACAATAAAGTTAAGTTGTTCTAAGAGTTTTGGCGACTCCAACCGATGGTTAACCAGGTCATATATAAATTTAATACTTGCATGATTACGACGAAGTTCCAGAGAATCAACTTTATATAAATTGAGCAATACACTATGGCTAAAATTTTGTACAAGATACTCAGAATTGTCTTTAAAGTATAAATATTTCAAGAAACGTCTTTCGACTTGTTCAATCGCATTAATATGACTAATTGTAGATTGGTGACCATATTAGTGACGCGTACTCCAGCTTAGAGCGCACAAATGAAAAATACAATGGTAACGCAAAGCTTGGAGATATTAAGTTACGTGTAGTTCTTACAATGAAGCCTAACATACGAAGGACGAACCAGTTATTGTGTTGATATGTTCAGCAAGTTGAAAAAAAAATGTAAAATACATATTATATTGGCGTTATTGGCGAAGTATGCAACAGCACGTCTTCCAAAACATCATATTCGTGCTTTTTATGTAATTCTAGATTATTTTGACCTATCGTTCGTTTCGTTGCGTCAAAGCGCGACCGACTTCTTTCTTATTACGAGAACAATTTTCGGGGTACGATTGGCATTATTGGCGAATTGTGCAACGTCTTCGAAAACATCATATCCGTGCTTTTTATGTAATTCTAGATGATTTTGACCTATCGTTCGTTTCGTTGCGTCAAAGCGCGACCGACCTCTTTTTTATTACGAGAACGATTTTCGAGGTACGATTGGCATTATTGGCGAAGTGTGCAACGTCTTCGAAAACATCATATTCGTGCTTTTTATGTAATTCTATATTATTTTTGACATATCGTTCGTTGCGTTGTGTCAAAGTACGACCGACTTCGTTCTTATTACGAGTACGATTTTCGAGGTGCGATTGGCATTATTGGCGAAGTGTGTAACGTCTTCGAAAGCATCATATCTGTGCTTTTTATGTAATTCTGGATCATTTTGATCTGTCGCTCGATTCGTTGTGTGAAAGCGCGACCGACTTCTCTCTTATCACGGGAACGATTTTCGAGGTACGATTGACGTTTTTGGCGAAGTATGCAATAGCACATATTCGAAAACATCATATCGGTGCTTTTTATGTAATTCTCCATCATTTTGACATATTCTTCGTTTCTTTGCGCGAGAATGATTTTTGAAGTACGATTGGTGAAAAGTGGAATCTTGTTTTTTTATTTCTAAACGAAGAACAATGTTCAGCAATCAGTTTTTCAACCGATATTCTTGTCTGACCAACATATATCCTACCGCATCCAAACGTTAACTTTAGACTCCAGATTTCTTATTTATATCTGTTCTATCTTCATTGTTTTTAATGTTTTTGGATAAATTATTAATAAAGTCAATAAATATTAATAAAGCTAAGATTTTAACTATTAGTTTTATTTTATTTTAAATTATGGATTTTCATCAGGTAAAAGCCTAATCAATTCAATTATTAATTTAAATGATAAAACCTTTTTTTTTTCAGATACCCACTTCAATTTTTAACCATTATATATTTCACTGAATCTTGTAGGCAATACTTTACAGAATATAATATTTTGCCTCTGCATACTGTGTATATTTTAGAATTATGTTTTATTTTTATAAATGAAAAAGTTTTCTCAAAAACTAAAATATACACTTTCGGAACACTAGACATAAAAAACGATTTTCAAGTGCTACATAACAGATTAAACATTGCAAAAAGGCCTGTTTCAAAGCTTTTCAATCAATCAATCGGATCGGATGGCTTGAAGGATGTTCCCTGCAGATTCAGGCGCGAATTGCGACGAATTTTCTACTCTGTTCTGTTTCTTCTGTTAAGGAATTTCTTTGCGTTCTTGACAGTAACATCTATATATTTCTGCAGTATTTAAGATTATATTGTTTCTTTGTGATTATATTGTCATTATATATTATGGTATTTTATATAGACGAGTTGTTTATATAAATTATTTATAGGGCAATCAAACTAGCTATTTACTATTTTAAAACTAAATTAAGAAAGTTAATGTCAAGTAAACTGTAAAAAAAATTTGTAATTAACTTGAAATAAACATTAAAACATTTTAAAAATAATTATTATAAAGTCTGGGATGAGAATGATACAATGTTTCATCTTAAAATTTTAATTAAATAGTAATTAGACACGAAATAAAAATTAGTGGAAGATCTCATAAAAGTTTTAATCCTCTTTAAAACATTTTCTCTGAGATAAATTCATTAAACTTCTATGTGAAACATTATTTAAAATATTTTCTCGTGGATATAACTTATTATAAAATGGCGACTTAGATTCAAGAATTAATTAAAAAGAAGCTCAGATTTTTTTCGCCTGTGTTTTGAAATTATTCTGCTGATAAATGTTTTCAGAAAAATAAACAAATTTTTGTTCTAATGAAATTGTTTAGTAAAAAAAATTATATGATATTTTACATACTACAAACTAAGCGCACTGTTTAATTGTGAAAATTTAATGGTGCGCTTTAGTCTCATTCAAAAGCTGTGAACTTTTAACAAATTTAAGGCAAATAATAATATGTGAGATTACTTGATTTACTTAGATTACTTGAGGTAGCCACCGCGCCTATTGACTTTTTTAAATTTTTTATGGTTCTCATGTTTTCTTTAATTAAGCTTAGCAGCTTCGAGAGTGATTCTTTTAAATATAGTTTCACTTTAGATATTGATTGCCCATATTATTCATGTTATTGCCCGTCTCTACCTAGTAGGTCTGTTGTAAACTTAGGCGAATGTTCCCTATGGAACTGTTTATTCCACCGGTAGCCTACTGGCAACGCATAGGCTTATCATGTTGAGGGTACCGAAGCTCGGTTGTCCGAGAAGGTTTCTCTTCTTGTTTAAAGTGAATGCCGGCGGCTAAACTCATAAGTCGGCTCATGGGCGCTCCCAGAATAATAACTCACTATTGGGAGATGCTTAGGCATGAATTATTATTATTAAGATCATGTACCTTCAGTCGGCTATCATTTAATACGAAATTGTGAAATAACGGTGTTGATTTAGTTGATCGTAGCCCCTTCTGGGCTTCCCGGGCGTTCGATGGATGTACGACCATGTTTAAATTCAGCAACTCACTTTTTTACAGTTGAAAACGACAAGGAAGAATCCTTTAAAAAATGGCAACTAACTCTTTTTTTGTTCGCTGGGGTTTAACTTCGTAAACAGCTTGATTTCATCCATTTTTCAAAAAATTTTAAAACTTATTTGCTTTACGCGATCCCTACAAATAAGGAACTAAATAGGCGCATATGAAATTTCGTAGCCCATCATTTAAGGATTGTACTTGACAAATATAAAAATTGGTCATACATACGGACGTATGTCAGTTCCGCCACGGCGACAAGATATGCAGGTAAAATTACTAGCCGAAGGATTAAGATGACCCTACAGTTCCACCACGAGTATTTACCACTTGTCGGTAGGGGGGCTAATTAATGACGGACGCATACAAGTTGCGCCAAAGTACCTGAATTAATCCTAGAAATAAAATTTTAGCGAGTTGCGCCAGATTCACCTCAAGGATGGTAAATGTTCAGGTGAAGTAAAGTAGACATAACAAACTTTTAAACTTTAATACAATTTATTTATGTTTATGTTATTATTACACTTTGAAATTAAAAGTAATGAACTAAAATAATTACAAGTAATTACAATTAAAACAAACTCATATATATATATATATATATATATATATATATATATATATATATGTTGTAACTGGATTCCGGGTTTTCTTCCGCGTTTCCATTGTTTGGTCTTTGTAAAGACCGGTGCTGGTTTCTGGACGACGTTTCGGCAAAATCACATATGCCATCTTCAGGTCTGCGATAACTGTCTGCTTCTGGTTACTCGTAAACTGTTACGAGTAAAGTTTACGAGTAACCAGAAGCAGACAGTTATCGCAAACCTGAAGATGGCAAATGTGATTTTGCCGAAACGTCGTCCAGAAACCAGCACCGGTCTTTACAAAGACCAAACAATGGAAACGCGGAAGGAAACCCGGAATCCAGTTACAACACATACTACTACCCGCGGAAACCTGAAAGAAAACATATATATATATATATATATTATATATATATATATATTATTATATATATATATATTATTATATATATATATATATATATATATATATATATATATATGTATATGTATATGTATATGTATATTACACCCACATCAATATTATATTATAGAGCTAGGCAAAAATTTATGTGAAACGCATTTGATAAAATCTATTTTACTAATTGTCTTATACACATATAGTTCATCGATTTTATGTTTTATATATGCTTGCTTGCCTTTTAGGTCAGTTCTAATTTTCTTCGCAAACTTATTTGCTGTATTAATTTTAACATATATTTCTAACTGTAAATTTACAAGCATTTCTACAAAATTTATAATGTTCGGATGTGAATTATAAAATATGTAGGTAATATTTAAGGAAAATATTAACTACCCCTACTTAATGACCAACTTTCACATTTACCACCCTCGAGGTGTATCTTTGGCGCAACTCGTATACGGATTTAAGGGACATTACTAATTCCTAGAATCTGTGGCGCAACTCGTATACACCGTTAATGACAAGGGATCAGTATTTAAGGGTAGGTTTTGTTGATACTGTTTCAGTTCTATTTAGTGAAATTCGCAAATTAAGTGAATGTTACAATGGAAAGTATCTGTGTCATTACAAGTGAAAAGGGGAAGAAACTGTTAGTTGTAAATAATTATAAATTTTATAAATCCCACGTCAGTAAATGCGGCAAAATTCGGTGGAGATGCTGCAACAAAAATTGTGCGGTCGTGATGTATACATCTGTACCAAATGAAGAACATGTAGTTGACAGAAACGGCAATCATAACCACGAAGCTTCAGAGACAATCGCAAGGCAAGCTATAAGCAACGCCATCAAGAGGAAAGCTGTTGAAGATATTTCCGAACGACCAGCTAAATTGATTCACGTCGAATTGTCAAAAAATGATTGGGAAATCACCACGGATGATCTTAGCTGCGTAAAAAGAAATATGTATATGGCCCGCAGGAAAATCATGCCCACGCTTCCGAAAAATCAAGAAGAGGTGCTAGAAACGGTGAAGTCTATGAATTTAAGTACTCATAAAGGTGAAAATTTTGTGCTTGGTGTTTGTGAGCGAAAGAAGATTGTCATTTTTTCCTGTTATACAAATCTGCATTTTCTATATTCCAGTGAATATATATATATGGACGGTACGTTTCAATATTGTTCGAAATTCTTTTACCAAATGTTTACCTTGCACGGCTTTAAAAATGGCCACTATGTTCCGTTAGTATTTGCATTATTACCTAAAAAGACAGCGGAAACATATACAGATTTATTAGAAATTTTAGAAGAAAAATGTAAAAATTTGCACTTAGCTCTAAAACCAAAGCAAATTGTAATAGACTTTGAAATAGCCATTCATAAAGCTTGTCAAAGAATTTGGAAAAATAGCGAAATTATAGGGTGTAGATTTCACTTATCTCAAAGCTGGTTTCGAAAAATACAAGAGTTAGGATTAGTTTCTGAATATAAAAACAGTGAGTCAGTTATTGGCAAATATTTAAAAACTCATTTTGGCATTCCGTTTTTAAAACCTGACGATGCGTTTGATTTTTTTAAAAACGAAATGTTTTATTTAATGCCTGATGATGACAGAATAAGAAATTTTAGAAAATATCTTAATAATACGTATTTTAGTAGTAGCGCTCAATTTCCTCCTTTTATGTGGTGTAGTGATGAAAAATTTATTTATAGAACGACGAATGCATGTGAGTCATTCCACGCGAAATTTAAAGAAGGTTTTTACAAAGCGCATCCAAATATTTTCAGTTTTACAGATCGGTTGCTCCAGTTTCAGAGTGAAATATATATTAAAATAAGAAGCGTAAACAATTCCAAACAAATGCGTAAAAACATTATAGAAAAAATTAATACAGTAAAACCTCTAATTATGGACACCTCCGACAATCGGACACCTCTAAAAAATGGACATTTTTTGTGGTACGAAATTTTATAATGGGTTTTCTTAACAATAGTCACTCCTAATATTGGACCCTCCATAAATCGGACGCGGACACCCTTTATTTCACCGAAGCAATAAAACATCTGTAAATATATCTCTTAATTAAGGACAGACAAGACGGGCGGCGCCGAATAAAATTTTGCAATTATGTATGTATGTATGTACTTTTATTGCTGCACACGTGGAAGTATATCTACTCGGGGTTTTCCCATAATACATATGTATGTACAAAGTGCACACGTGGAAGTATATCTACTCGGGTTTTTCCCATAATACAAAGGAACGACGGTTTACCACTGGCCTACTCGTCAGGTGATAAGTGGAGTGATATTTTGAATCAGTTTGAACTAGCCTTTGATAGTGTCAACATGGATTCTAGTAAAAGAAAGCGGTTAACAATCCAAGATAAAATTGATATTATTGCGGTTAGTGAACAGCAAAGCTTAAGTGTCCGAAAGCTCGCGGAAAAGTTTGGTGTCGGAAAGTCGCAAATTAGTGATATAGTGAAAAACAAAAGTGAAATAAAAGAACTTTTCGAGAAAAATGGAAACCTAGCCCGTAAAAAGAAGTTTCCAAAAACTAGTGGTTTAGCAATCGGCGGAGCAGTGTTCAACTGGTTCTGTAAGGTGCGAAACAAAAATATTTCCCATGTCAGGACCCCTACTCAAAGAAAAGGCGCTGGAAGTAGCACAAAGTTTACAACTCACCGAATTCAAAGCGTCTAATGGTTGGTTGGAGAAATTTTGTCAAAGACATAAAATATCATTTAAAAGTGTGTGTGATGAATCTGGCTATGTAAACATGCAAAATGTAGACGATTGGAAAGTCAAGTTGCAATCAATATGCAAAGATTACTCTCCGAAAGGTATTTTTAATGCTGATGAAACCGGTTTTTATTTCCCTTCAGACAAAAACATTTGCGTTAAGAAGTGATAAATGTGCCGGAGGAAAATCTGCAAAAGAACGACTAACTATATTGTTGTGTTCAAATATGGAGGTTGATAAGGAAAGGCCGTTAGTCATCGGTAAAAGTAAGAAACCTAGATGTTTTAAAGGAGCTCATGTGGATAAGTTGCCGATAGGATGGATATCTAACAAAAAAGCGTGTATGACTTTGGATATTATGTCAGCTTGGTTAAAGAACTTTGATAACAAGATGAAGAAAGAAAAAAGGCATGTAATTTTGTTTCTTGATAATGCCACTTCTCATCCGAAGATTTCATTGGAAAACGTAAAATTGGTTTTTCTGCCTCCAAATGCTACCTCGCATTGTCAACCTATGGACCAGGGCGTGATTCAAAACTTTAAGGTAATTTACCGGAGCATGCTTGTAAAAAGGCTTTTGGCGTTAATGGATACTGAAAATTCACTAGAAATAGTAGAAAAAAACATTACGGTAGTCACTGCATTAATATGGGTATCAGCTGCTTGGAAAAAAACTCTCGCCTGTGACCGTAAGAAACTGTTTTAAAAAATGCGGATTCAATCAAAGTGACAGTGATCTAAGTGCAGAGTGCGATATAGAAGATAATATACCATTAGCATTTTTATTTCCCAATTTTAACATCACTAATTTAGATTTAAGCACATACGCATTAATTGATAATGAGTTATTTACTGAAAATCCTAATGTTTCCATTATAGATTGTATCGATGAAATTACTGATATCAGTGATGAAATGGAAAATGAGATTGAAGAGAAATTTGTAACTAGTATATCAAATATTTCAGAAGCCCATCAAAAATTAAAAGATCTTGAGAACTATTTCTTAAGCACTAACAGTTTTAACATTGCTAACAATATTTCTCAAGCTCTTCTTGAATGTGAATCTGAGATATTTAAACATAAAATGAAAAAAGCAAGACAAACAACAATTAATGATTATTTCAAGTAAAATCTAGCATAAAATATGTATGTATGTATGTGTATTAAGTATTGTACATTTTTTTCGACTTTAGTCTTATTATGTGTGATTAAATTGATATGAGAATGAATATTTTTTTTCGTTTTTTTTTCACCTCCACATTTTGGACACCTCCATATATTGGACATTTTAGGATTCCCCGTCAGTGTCCATTATAAGGAGGTTATACTGTACTATAAATGAAGCAATTGCTAAATATAAGCCAAAACATTATTTCTAGATACTATTTTGTTCATTTGGTTAGTCATAAGTTTCTTCCCTAAAAGTACTTACATGTATTATAATTTTGTAAAATTTATATAATAAAAATACATAAGTATTGTAATTTTGTAAAATTTATATAATAAAAATATATATAATAAAATTTATATAATAAAAATACATAAGTATTGTAATTTTGTAAAATTTATATAATAAAAATACATAAGTATTGTAATTTTGTAAAATTTATACAATAAAAATACATCACTATGTGATCACAGTTAATCCTTTAATCCCAAACCCTTTTAATCCGTGGTGGAACTGACCGGTAGGATTTAAGGACACCCTGCTGGCGTGGTGAACTGACAATCTCCGATACATACGCCATCTCTGTCTCAGATCAAGAACATTCGAAATCCCTTTTTGTATAATGAGCATTTCTACAGTACATATTAATCGTAGTGTACATTCAATATGGATGTAGTAGGTAGACCGTTGGGGATAATATGCTAATAATAACATTTACAGTTGTGTCATATGCGTTTATTCGCACGCAATTATTTGAAATAGTTGTCGCCGTAGCAATAATATTATTCTACACCGTTTGTGCTCTAACCATTTTCACTAGTGTTTATTGGTGGTTTATTTATATTATTTTAAATTTAAATACACATTCTCGAATATTTTTTTATATTTTGTATTATTACTGTGGACAAAAAGTAATGAGACTGATTAAATAAAACAAACAGAAAATATTAATCCAAATTTATTGTGACTCATTCAATGTAATCCGCTCCTACTCGAATACAGTTATTCCAACGTTTCTTTCAGTCTTGGAAACATTTGTTATACTTAGCTTCCGGTATAGACTCCAAAACGGCCAGCGAATTTTCATTTATTGTTTTAAAACGACTGTTAAGACAATCACTAAAAATTCACTTCACAAGGTCTATTAGTAAACATAAGTTTTGCTGATAGAATAATAGTAAAGCCTAGCCAATTGGGTTACACCTTTACATAAATAAATATTTCTATAGTTTCTCCATTTTTAAGACTAAAATAATATTAACTTTTTTTTTGTATTGATGTATACCGTTGTTAGTTTGCAAATTACTTTAATACGTATTTGACGAAGCCATTATGTAGGTGAAATAATTGTTGTACTACGTTTGTATAATAATAAAGTGAAGATTAAGCTATTAAAAGTTTTATTTCCATTTTGAATAATTTTTTTCGTTGAGGACATTATTTCATTTCTTTTTATATATTTAGATATATAGTTCAACTCTCCTAAAAATCTCTTCTATTCCTTTTCCCTTACATGATAAGGGCGAGGTTTGTGAGTGGCATGAATTTTTTGTAAAATTCATTTATATGCAGGAGTAGGTCTCTGTTCCAAAGCTTTGAAGCATGACTTCGACGAACCGACTAATTCTGTTATACGTTTTTATGCTTAGGAAGAATTTTTTGAGCGGTTTATGTTCAAAAGGTATACAGATGTATTCTCATTTTGGAGGGGCGGATTTTTTTCCAGAATAAAAAGCTTAGAAATCTGACATATTTCATTGATATTTTGTTTTATAACACTCATACAAAGCTACATGCTTATACATTACATTAACAAAAAAACGGGCTGAATGTTAAGGTCGTTTATCGGCCCCTAAAACGCATTTACATCAAGTGAAAATGGCTTCGGTGCCTCTGTTGGGGGACTTTCCTTGTTCGATGAGTAAATGTAAATTTAGTAACACAATACGAAATTATACAGACTAATAACAAGAATTAACAACTCCTATAAATTCATTAAAGTTTATCCTGTTCTTAATTCACCTGTTATCCAAACAGTACTTGATCGTGTAATCTATTAATTTATATTTAGTGTTCTCCAATCCAACGTTTACTTCGATATTATGGAAATAATAATTTATATAGATACACATATACAGTACACCGATTTTCATGTGGCCGGTTAGAAGTACCGCCCTCGAGATGCGCACGAAATTCATAGGTAGGGAACCTCTAGTTTTACTTAATCCTAAACCTTTCTACCGTTAAGTGTAGCTAGCAAGGAGTTTGCATTTCATTTTTCCGAATACTGTCTATCTAACACTGACCCTTACTTGACGCACGTACAAATTCTCCCACCGGCCACATGAAAATCGGTGTACTGTATGCATTAATCCTTTCCGGAATTTTGAATATTCGTTTCACCACTATTACTTAAATGAATTATAAATTCCTGATTCGTGGTAATATTCATTTTATATGTTAGCTGCATGTCGAATACAATTTCTCTAATCTTCGTGTGTGATATTCCGAGAAGCTTTACAAATTAGTTAATTGAAAAGGAAAGGAATGCTAATATTTAAAATGCCATTACAATATTCTTTAATACAGTTACAGGTATATATTACCTGTTAAATTAGAATTGTTTACTTTAGAATAATGGATTATATTAAACGGAACATAATTGCGCCTATACTTAAGAAAATCTAATTTCTCCTATGGTCTATTTTTAAACTAAGAGGAGTAAATGGAAAAGCCACATTTACGCAGTAAAAGTTACCAAATCAATGACATTCTGAATGTTTTTTTAAATTTTCGTATTTTATTAGTTTTTCTTTATTCATTGAGCTCATTTATTAAAAATTATTTACATTAAACACAAAAATAACATAAATAAAGGATTTAAAGAAATCAAAGTCCTTACCTACTATATTTATATAAAATTGTTTCAAAGTTTAGTTAATATTACCAGTAGAAATAAAATTAATTGGCAACGGCCATAGCACGCTGAAAAGACCGGTTCTCGTCCGATCACCGAAGTCAAACAGCATCGGCCGGGGTCGGTACGTGGATGGGCGACCGCTTTTAGATTTAAGAGCGCCACATTTACATCGATAGGTCAACACGCAATTTTTGCATAACGTAATCCTACCTCTGAAGCAACCAATCACGCATAGTAATTTTGGCGCGATTAATTTAAAACGCTCCTCTTAGTTTAAAAATAGACTATAATACGGTTTATTACCTTATTTACAAGTTTTCCCGGTACCTGCGGCAATGCTTTTAAATCCTGAACGGTCGAATTGTTATATCGATGGACAGGCTATACCAATTCATGTTTTTCTTTTTTATATAATAATCCAGAAAATTCTATTCGGAATATTAATTAATTATGGGTTTAATTATTACCATAGTCAGTAAAAAATGCTATAACAATATAATTAGTATTCATAATAAATTCGTTTAATTAAAATATTCTAGTTTATGCAAATGCATTTTTTCTGTTTATATTATATTCGTTTTTTTATAGTAATTTTTCTTTTGTTGCCACTGTACAATATATTATTAATATAACATTGCTTTTCTTTGCAGCTTCCAATTGTAGACCCCTTCTTAGAAAATGTCAGCTACTCAGACTTACGTAAGTATAATTTTAATATATTTTTTCTACTTCCATGTTCTAATCGATCTATTAGACATTTACTACTTGCACTTTAATGAGATTCATTACGATACAGGTCACGACCTTGTCTACTATTGCATCATTGCATGCTAATACATCCACCAGCATACACACGTAGTCTACACAGTATGTGTCATATAACACAAAAGAATAACATACTATGGGATTAACATTTTCAAATTAAAAATTACTAAAATGCTGTCGTTTTATTCACTTCAAGATTATTTAAAGAGCTAAATGGGATAAAATTCCTTTCTTTAGATCTCCGCTGATCTGGGCTTGTCACTTGAGCTCTGGAGTATGCGGCGTATAATTACCTATAAGAGAAGCAATCGTTTCCTAAATTCAAACCGCACACTTGCAAAGATTGCCCTTGCGCTTTATTGATAGACATAAGGCGTATTGGAAATTGGGATAATTTACCATTTGTAAAATACCCCGTTGATTTTCATTTAAATTCCTGTTAACATAAACATCACGCGGTTTGGTAATACAATTGTAAATGGTAACACAATTGTAAATATATTGTACTCGCTATTATTGTATGAATAAGTATTGAATAAAAAATACTTAACATATCTCGTTTCTCTGTCAATGGTATACGATATTTTTCTAGTAGTAATGTAGGATAAATGAAATATTTGACAGTTTGAATGTGTCACACAAGGTTGAAATCAGAAAAAAATTCTTTCTAGAAGTGTCAAAATTCGACATACTGCCTATCAGAAATAAGAAAGTTGATGATGGCCAGATAGAACCGAAACGTCATATGGAAATTTCAAGTGTACCATTAGATTATCTCGAAAGTCAGTTGGCACAGGTCCATTTCCTCTACGGGTTTATAATAAATGCAAAATTTAGCAACTTTGCCAAACTTAAACCTACCCTCTATCTCCAATAATAAGCGAGATCTTTATGGTGAGGATCGAAAATGAATCAGCCTGTATATTGTGAATAGATGGGTCATTTATTTGTTAATCTAAATTATTAATAGTTAAAATCTGCATTTTATTAATAACGGGTGTTCAGGAACATTCGAAGTCAAGTAGGCTCTGAACAAAAAATCGTATATCTTTACTTAAGCACATTTGCGTGTATGATAATCTATAAAATTGTATTAAGTAAATGTATCAATCTATATCAGACATGACTTCATATTTTCAAGGACTACTTTGACTTCGAATGTTTCTGAACACCCGTTACTTGTTCGTAAAACGACAATTGTTTCGAGAGCGTATATCCCCCATCAGGTACTTACCAAAGTCGTTTTACGAACAAATATTAATAAAGTGAAGATTTTAAGTGTTGGTAGTATTTCTATTTTAAATTATGGATCTTCATCGGGTGCATTAAACCCGAATCAATTCAATTATTTGTTAACTATTCTATAGTTTATAGAATATTTAATACGAACATTAAAAATGCAGTTTGCGAAAAAAAATGGAATAATAATAACTTTGTGCTTACAAAAATTAATTGAATTACCTTCGGCAGCAAAATTGGACAGAAAAGTGAAAAAACTTTCTTTTTGTGGTTTTATTTGTATTTCGTTTTTTTCCGTAGCATGATAAGAGATGTGAAAATAAGGTGATTTTGACAAACTTCCGAATTTCACTCATTTTTATTTCATTAATATTACTGTAATATATATTCTTATTCGTATATTTATAACAATTGTATTTAAGTTTTTTAATGTATAAATGGATTAGATTTCAATTTATTAAACAGCATTACTTTGAAAAGAAAAAAATTTAACATTATATATTTATTCACCGAGTATTTTATAAATCAATAATATGTGTAATAATATCTCAGCTATCTTTCTCTGGAGTTTCTCCAGGGGCGGCTCCAGAAATAGGTAGCTGCGATGTTATCGAAATCAACACAGAGAAGGCGACGTCTTACATTTATATATGTATATATATATATATATATATATATGTATATATATATATATATATGTATATATATATATATATATATATATATATATATATATATATACGCAGAGGAAACAAAAAAATATTGTCTGAGGCAGAAAATTAAAAAAATTTTTAATTAATAATATGATATTACTTATCGAAAATGTTTATAATACACTGTCATTTATATTTTAAATTTCTTTGACCAAGGCATTATGTGCCGAAACAAGTAAGATTATTTTAAATGTGTACATATTAAAGTAAAACAGACCTTAAATCGCCGACTAATTGAATCAACTATAACATTCCAGGGGTCAAGAAATAAATATATATATATATATATATATATATATATATATATATAGATAATATTATTCCTTGACCTTTGTATGTTATAGTAGATTAAATTAGTCGACGATTTAAGGTCTGTTTTACTTTATTATGTATATATTTAAAGTGATCTTACCTGCTTCGGCAAATAGTGCCTTTTTCAAAGAATTTTAAATGATAAATGACTGTATTTAATTTCATATTTATATATAAATAATGCGTTTTTCAAAGAATTTTAAATGATAAATGACTGTACCTTAATGTCAGATTTATATATTTGTAGTTGTTATGGCTAAAATTAAAATACATAGTTAAAGATACATTCAAGTTTAATAATAATAATTCCTGGTTCAGAACTCAAGACAGCAAGACGTCAATTACGGGGGATTGGCAAGCCATTTGTTATTATTATGTCTGCGTCCGTGGAGCGACTTAAGATGCTAAGCTGTCGACATTCGCCTTGAACGAGAAGGAAAACCACGAAAACCTACTCGGACAGCCCAGTCAGGGATCTAAACACGGAACTGCCAGCATGATGAAAGCCAGTGTACAGATATTTAAATAACATGTGATAGATAATTATAATAACAACATATATATATGATGGTAAATTGCAGATCGTTATATTATTAGGTTATAGTATATACTGCTTAGATTTTTTTTATATCACTTCTGTTGTTAATTGAATGTTTTTCTTGTTTCAATTAACAACGGAAGTGATATAAAAAAAGGGTATTATTAATTAAATATTATATAATTTTCTGCCTCAGACAATATTTTTCTGTTTCTTCTGCGTGAGTGAATATATATAAGCTAAAGACGGCAGACTATGTGCCCACACTGTAAAATTTAATATAATATAATAAATTTAATATATATATATATGTTTATATACTGAGAAGGATTGTTCGACGATGAGAGATGTTATATTTGCATAGTTAAAGCGCTCTTTGTATCTGTACAATGGATCTTCAGTATTGGTAAAAAGTTGCCCTAATTTTGTAAAATATACATTTTTATCTAATACACCTTATGTGTATTATTTATTAAATTTAACAGTGTGGGCACATAGTCTGCCGTCTTTACACATAGCTAGAGACCGGACACATCAGGCTGAAATGGACGTCATAACGACGGACGATATAAATAGTATACAACATCTGTAAGTACATCACGCAGTTGTTGAATAGCACTATTCATTCGGTTAACTGGACATCTATTTTTTGTGTGCGGTTAACCGAATGAATAGTGATGTTCAATAACTGCGTGATGTACTTACAGATGTTTTAGACTATTTATATCGTCCGTCGTTATGACGTCCATTTCATCCTGATGTGTCCGGTCTCTATATATGATATATCACATATATTCAAAACACCGTAACAAGTAAATTATAAAACGTGCTCAAATACTGACCGTTTTAGGAGTCTTCCGTGAAGTCACAAATTAAATCTGTAAAATATTTCAATCATTAAATATGTGTGCATTTTTAAAATCGAATTACAGCGGTCGATAGCCATAATCCGACGCGTTGGTCGGTGATGGCTCATCCACGAGTGCCAGCGCTTTCTCGAAAACTGATAGAGCTAGACACCGGATTTGACGTTACTGTGGGTTCCCAGCCAGCATCAAGGGGGCCCCGAAAAGTCTCATAAAGTAACTTGTGTCATCCACCCACCTCCGCCCGTATCGCGATGTTTTGTGTGAAGATACTCCACGCTTAACTACCGTAATTTACAATAATGCATTTTCCTATCTCGATCTAGGACGCAGGACCCGATAGATTTACATATTAAGATTATATTTTATCTTTGCTCTAGATTTACAGAATTACTTAAATATTTGTTTTTTCTGTATCAAACTTCCGTGAGCATTAGTCTATTCCATGTGGCCGCGTGCGTCTGCACTATAGCGAAACCTGTAGTGTAAGCAAAACACACAGAGGTGCCCGTGTGTTAGAACGGTAAAGAAGTAGACGCAATGTTCCAATGGATTACAAGAGAGCCTAGTATATCGCATATCCCTATGATGCAGTCGTATTTGTCCAATAAATTCACATTTAGACGGTGTAGTGGCGCAAGCGCATTAGCTGTCGCTCCCGCATATGGGTGTTAGTTGCAATGTTTATATCGTCAGGGGAACTACTCGCTCACATTATTTAATAAACCGCGTTGTTGGTGTACGTAACGGCCATTTAAAAAATGGAGTATTATACACCGGAGCAAAAACTCTTTATGATTAAACAATTTTACGGTGGTAATTCCGCGGAAGTAACTCGAGCTTTATTTGCAGCTAATTACCTTGAAAGTCAAATTCCCAATGCAAGCACCATTCGTAGGACAGTTAATCGGTTCGAAACTACATTTTCTATAGTAACTAATAAAAGTAAAATTGTTCCGGATAAGAATATAAGTGATATAGAAATTCGAGTATGTGCTTTAGTCGAAGTAAATCCCACTATGTCGTCTCGATAAATTGCCCGCGAATTGGGTATCAGCAAAACAACGGCTCAAAATATTTTACGTACTAATAAATATCGTTCATACAAATTTACAAGTTCACAAGTTCCTTTTCCCGATGATTATTATCGCCGTATGCAATTTTGCGAAAGAATGATAAATAAATATCACGAAAATGAATTCTTATAATACGCCCGCTGTCGGTGTGGCAATTCAAGTTGGCACGCCCATTGTAGTCGACCAGTAGTTACTAATACATGCATCGCGCTATCGATGGCGGCCACACGGTATGTTTACATATGTAATCATGTAGACTAATGCTCACGGAATTATATTACGCGTTTAAAAACTTTTATAATATATTCGTAAATAGATTGGATTTTTCGAAATAAGCAAAGAGTAGGTACCCGTATAATAATACAAATATGTTTTAAATGGTACTGCCCTAAACAAACGTTATTTAAGCAGATTTATTATTCATCATTCATCATACAGAAAATTGTAATACTTGGAAGAAAATCAATTTGCCCTCACGCCATCTGCCAATAAACTTCAAGGTAACATTGTCTGGGCTTATTTTTGCTGTAGCTTGCTTGCACAATGTAAAGCGTGTAAATACTTTTCAATCGTCCGGCGGTGGTGTGTCATTTGATTTGCTGCCAGAAAATAAACGGAACACTAAACGCCGAATAATTGAATTGATGTTTGGTGTGAATAATTAATTATGTATGTATAATAGTTTAATTACGTTATATTTAAATAGTTCAAATGTTCTTAAATAAAATCCGCCCTCGTTAGTAAAATTGTGTTTGTATTTGGTTTATTTTGCGTATTTTTGTTTATCGAAATTTAAACTTACTTTTTATGTCCTTCAAGATATATTGTTTATTTGACACGAGCTTAGTATAAATCAGTGACTAGTATATCTATCATCGATAAGGAAAATAATATCTAAAATTAAGTGCTATTGCGAACACAGCTTTATATATTAAATGACGTACAAGTAAGCTAAAATAAAAGTGAATATTACTAATTATACAGTATTCGCCAAAATAGATGCGTTTGATAGCGTTTGACCGTATAAATCACGTGAAATTACTGGCCAAAGTTTATTCTATGGATTTTTTACCTTGTCTACTTTCACTTATTTAATCTTATCTGTGTGATTGAATGCAATATGTCTCATATAAAGGTCATAGATCCAGCAACTTCACTCCGGCGACTAGTTGCTGCAAGGTAGCAATTTAAGTCCACTTCTCTTTTCGATCTATATCAACGCCTTTAATTAAATTGGATTATGGGAAACTACTTTTTGCCGATGATCTTAAATTATGTACGAAAATAAACACTATTTCTAATTGCGTCCACCTCCTGAGACAAATATAAAATTGCAAATATGGTGCATCGATAATGGTCTTGATTTGAACATATCCAAATGTTGTGTTATTTCCTTCATGCGGAATACAACTATTATTAAATATAAATATAATATTAATAAAACTGGAATTATACCGATGTGATACTATTAAAGATCTTGGTTTTACGTTCGATAGTAAATTGGCCTTTACAAATCATCTGAAGAATGTCGTTTCTGCTTCAATAAAATCGATTGGGATTTATTATTCGTAGTACCAAACATTTTTCGTGTTTACATTCAATCTGATTCGGCTCAAAGACCAAATTATGTTGGGGATGTACGGCTCGTGTAACCAAATGTTTGCGGTGAACCCGGTTTCTGGCGGTGATGCTTCAACTCCAGTTACTAGAATCACGATCTCGATGTTTGCTTCACCGCGTATATGTTGTAAGGCTGTATACACTTTATTTTTTAAATCTTTGGTGACTCTTTGTTAAATGAATAAATATATTTTCATCTAAATATGTTTATTTACACGATATACATTTATTTTTGGATCTACAACGACTTATACTAACATAAAACTGCTGTTGAGACTGGTGTCCCTTGTTAAAATATGATTGTTATATTCATGTTTAAAGTAAGACTGTGTGTCGTGTTGTTGATGTTGAGACCGTGTTTGAGAATGTCGTTGCTTGTTATGATGTTACGAATGAGGCTGTTATATTAAGACAGTATTTGCTGTCTGTAGTATAGTAGGCGTTGAAATAAACATTACACAACACCATTCATTCGCTGTTTATCTGTCAAACAAAGGGCCCAAGTTGAGTCGTGTAGCTCTATTTGTTAAAAACTTGTCTCGTGTTAAAATAGAAGCTGCTCAAAAATTTTGAAAATTAGAGAGAAACGAACTTTACGCTGTCATTAAATATCTGCATAAGAAAGGTTTAGCGCCACAACAAATTTATGAAGATATCGTTAATGTACTTGGGGATGATGCGCCTCTTCATATCAGGTGGTGAAGAATTTGTCTCGAGAATTTCGATGTGGAAGAACAACTTGCGAACATGCAAGAGGTGCTGGTCAGCCCCAAACTGTGTGCACTCAGGAAAAAGTTGATCGTGTCTGTGACTTGATTAAACAAGATCGTCGGTTAACTAGCAGACGTTTAGCAGAGATAAACAGGCTTTTCAAACGGTGCAATTGGAACAATAATCAATAACTATTTGAGACTTCATAAGGTGTCTGCAAGATGGGTACTCCGAATGTTGGCACCCGAACAAAAGCGAGAGAGAGTCACGACTTCAGATGTGAATTTAAAATTGTTTAACAGCGATCCAACAAATTTCAGGATCGCTTTGTTACCGTTGATGAAACCTGGGTTCACCACTTCGTTCCCAAGTCGAAAAGGAGTGGCGACATCGAGCATCTCCACCACCACGCAAGTTTAGGGTCCAACCCTCGGCGGGTAAGATTATGGCCACCATTTTCTGGAATGCCAAATGAATTTTATTAATTGATTACCTGGAACGAGGACATACAATCACGGGCTAGTATTTTAATCAACTTCACGATTGCATCAAAGAAAAAAGAAGAGGAAAGTTGACGCGTGGAATTTTGTTTGCTCCCGATCAAAGGTTCACAGTAGACTTCAGTGTTTAGTGCGGTCCCTCGTTCCATGAAGTCCACAAGAAGGATGCCTTTCTTCTGTCAAAAGACAGTAACCATGACTTTTCTCGCAGAAAAATTTAGCTGCACTTTAAAGGTTTTCTCGTAAGCGAGTTAGAACGACCCCACTGCATTAACTGCCTTTTTGTCTCAATATTGACATAGGCGACACAAATCTCATCACCTGTTACGATGTGCTTGAGCAAAATCTTCACCTTCAACATCGTTCAACATATCAGAAAAGTTAGTGCCGATCCTATTCTCTTTGTTTTATGGTCTTCGGAAAGAAGTTTTGTTACCCATCGTGAACAAAATTTGTGGTAATCTAAATGTTCAGTAACTACCTTGTACAAAACTATACGTGAAATTTGAGGGAAAAAGGCACTCAGTTCTATGATTGTAAATCGCCGATTTTCACGAATTTTTTCTTCGACGTTACCCATTACCCACAAGTTCGTTCGTCACAACAGTTGGTCTTCCATTCCGTTCTTTATCATGGACATTAGTTCGTCCTTTTCGAAAGATACGGCACCATCTTCTAACCATATTGTCACTCATGACGTTTTCATCATAAACATAATAAATTTCACGATGAATCTCAGCAGCCTTTATGGCTGCTGGATAACCGCACGCAATTCATAGTCGGCGGGGTTTTCAATTGCAGCAGCCGGCCAAAATAGGACGAAAGAATGGCCGAATGATTCTCTCACTAGAACTGACAGACTGACGCTGAACCTGACAACACCGCAACGCTGTGATCGCGCCGATATCCCCTTTACTCCTCCTTTGCTCACTAAGCGGAAACGGTACTTTATGAGTCGCCCTCGTATTTTTTGTTGTAAAAAAAATGTGTTTCTGTATATCCACAAAGTATATTATATTACATATTATTTATTAATTTAACATTACTTAATATTTTATTTAAAAATATAAACATGAGTGACATAGAAACTAATATATCTTGTTGTCAATTGTATACCATATACGTTGTGTATAGTACGTACATATATCATATCTGTCAAATGTGCTTAAATTTTTAAAATCAAATGACAGCAATGATATTTCTGTGTTCGAACAACGCTAACATTGAAAAATGAAAAAAAAGCGTATCGAAATGAAGAATGAAGCTCATTTCGAAGGCAAAATAAAAAAAATACATTTAAATAACATGGGAAAAGTGTCTCCCACTATCTATTCTTCCTGGTATGTATCGTAAAGTCATTCTGACAACTAACCTAAAACGTCAAACGCCGACATTTTCATTAATAAAGAGAATTAAATGTGTAATCTGTCATTTCAGCCGAACCTAAAAATGATTTACAAAATCTCAAAGAAATATTCTAATAAAACGCCTGAAAAAAAATAGTATATAATACATGTCAGCGAAGACATATTAGTTGCTTCGCATACATTCTACTGCCTCGGTTAGCGCCCCGACAGTGAACTGTATGCGCGGCAATAATAATATACTATTTTATTTTGTTTATGATGTGTAATAGGTGAATGCTTATTATACATATTTTTTGGTTTTTTATTTCTTCTGTTTCCTCACATTTTGGAAATATCAAGGGTATATTATTATGAGCGGTAGTTATATCGTCATGGTTTATTTCGCAACTGTCTGTTATCCTCTTGCTTAAAGTGCGTTACATATCTTACGGCTCTCGTGTCCCCCTAATAATACCCAAATATTCCATCTCGACATCCTTGTACTTGTCGAGAGAGTGGCAGGCAAGTAACTCGACATTAATTAATCATTGATTAATTAATGTTGAATCACTTGCCGTGATGTCAAACCTGACTTTAATCAATTACCTGGTCAATAATTTCATATTGTACATCAACGAGACAACATTAATTGTAAGACCGCCACTCAGGTATGCTCTCCGTTCGAATTACACTCATTTCGCGTATTCGTAAATACGTTTATAAACAACTTCACACTATGATAGCTATAGCTGTTCATGATTCATGTACTAGATACATATAGCACGCGGAACGCTGGTAAAGTGAGTCACTCGAACCTCTCGCTTGTTCACGCTTTTGTGAGGCAACCGAGAATGGCGGTCTTTAATTATAAGTTTAAAACTAATAAACTGGATAAAAAAAACTTCTTCATTGAAAACTCTATTCCGTGAGATAATTGCATTAAAGTCTGCGTAGATAATAATAATCATCTTTATTGCCCAACAGATTTGTACATAAGACAATACAATAATACTTTATACAGTGCGTATAAATACAATTAAATATAGATATACATTTACATTAATATGCAATAATAAAATTAAATAAAGAAAGAAATTAATAAGTAATATAGTTGGTGGTAAAAGAGGGTAACTGATCGATGGAAAAAGTGGTAAAAGATTGAGGGTAACTAAAAAGAATCAATGTTTCTTATCGTATGATTGAGGGGTGACCTGGCGACGAAGTTTGTTCTGGCTCTGGTGACGAAGAAGACATTGTCTGATCGAGTACCATATTTAGGGATTACGATATTTACAGATGAGAGCAGATTCCTCGTACCAATTTTGTTGTTCAATAATTTCACCATAAAGTTAGGCACTGGAAGTCTGCATATATATATATATATATATATATACACACTGGGTGTCCTTGAAATAAAAAGACAACGTATGAAAAATGGAAATATTTAATTATATAGAATATAAATCTAAAATAGTTTCCCAAAATTCCCTCACATAAGCGAGAAAAAAAATTACAAAGATATTTTAAAAAATTTTGGAACGCTACTGTGCGATAGACTATATTATAAAAAACGCTATCTTAAAATTGACCGACAATAGCGAAAAGAATAGTTTTGTTATTGTCCATCTCCTCCAGCTGTTACGTATGTAAACATACGCTTTATTATTTACACACATTCTGAATATTTTGAATTCATAGGCGTCACGTAATACAACATTCAGAGTGTTTCTAATTTCGGAGTTCGCGCCATTAGCAAAATATTTGAACGATCAGGAATGCTTGTGCAAATTATATTACTTGGCCAGACATTTTTTCCAAGAGTGAATAAATTAAGCTCACCGTCAGGGTTTTCCTATTGCAGACAATTTGTTCTTGAGGTCCAAAAAGCAAGACATTTGTTACTACATATACAATTAACTAACAAGTATACATAAAGAGTATTTGGAAAAACTTCTCCTACCATTAATTTAGTCACAACGGTTCAGTGATATTTTGACCCGATTAAGCGACAGCCCGTTTTGCTAAAGCTGCTTTGAGGTCAGATTTAGATAATAATCTTGAACTTGTATGCAAAATTTCCGATCCTCCAATTTGTTTGACATTCCGTACCATCGAAACATATTGGGCAATTATTAAATGCAAAGTTAAGAAGACACAAAAAGTGCAGGGTTTGAAAAAACTTTTAATCGAATGCAGAATGCAGCGAGTGAAACGGTGACCAGCAAGAATCTATATATTTATGCGAGATATCAAAAGAAAAATTAGGGCTTTTCCCAAGCTTAGTCCCGTTTTCAGTATTGTTTTTGGTTTAAAAGTTGCTTAATTATGCGTTTGCCAAAAGTAAAATAAAGTTATATTAGTCTTTAGTTGCTTAATATTTTCAGATTTTGTTGATCACTTAGTGAACAGTCTTCAATTTTAGCGGCATACTCTGCATAGGTATTTTATGTACCTAACATCATTCTTAGATAACTATTAATTCGACCTTTCATTGAAAACCGTGGCTAAGTTAAAAATTTTAAATTAATATTCGCTTCCTATATAAGTATTTCGGCAACTAAGTTTGTCGTTTGCCATGTTCAGTAGGAACAAATAACGTTGAAATAACATGAGCACAGAGTGATATATGGTGATATACCGATAGGTCCAGCCCGCAACGGGCCATACGGAACAATATACGTATGGAACGTAATGCGATGTGGCAACGTAAGTACGACGCCACTCCGCGTGCGCATACATAAGTTCGATGATCGAGAGCAATAGATTGCCCGTCATTCGTATCTAGCTATGCAAATGTAAAGGTTGCAACAGTTGCAAGTTCAAGTGTTTAGAATTTTCGAGACAATAACCCCTAGAAATCTCGAGGGAGTGAGGCGGGAGTTTTACAATAGGCTCGGCTATTGTTTGGGGAGAGAGGGCGGTATTTTCGAATCCTATATTTAGTGACTTTCTTAGAATTAAAATTTATTCTGCAGAATTATTGATTTTTTTACTTTTATCTTTTAGAAAAGTTATTGTTTTTTTATTACTTAAAATTACTTTTCCGTAGCAGCTAAGAATACAATAATAATAACTTGGAGATATAACGACCTTTTTATATCTGAAACAAATGGGCAAATTACGTATACAGAACGAATATGCAAACGACTATATCCTTGCGCGGTTTAAGTTTTACTAAATTCATAACTCTGCAATGTATGGTAATGTAAGCTATTGTGCGTAGAGGGGATTAGCTGTTGCCACTTATTGCTCGGTATGGCCCGTTGAGAGCTGGTCCTATCGGTATAGCATCTAACTAGCATCAAACAATTTAGCAAAGTGTAAATCAGTAATTCTTAATATCAGAAAGCTAACCGTTTTTAAGAATAGGGCACACCCATAGATAATTATAACAAGTATAGAATGAAAGCTTCATTTCCCCAAGTTGAACTGTCATGGCGTCTAGAATGAAGTTCTCCTTAAACGTAAGGTGACTCTTAATCTAGCAAATACTGAAATCTAGCGGAAATCTTAATTATGTGACACGTGATAGTGACACAGCTAACGTGTTATTTTTGGAACGTTCTTTGATTAGGATCAGTAATTTTTATTATTAAGCAGTTATTTCGCGTGTTTTTTATTTTTTATTTATAGGAAACAAACAACTTCTTGAACTTACCGATGAATCTATTTATACGCACTATAGAATTTGTAGTAAAAATTCCTAGAATACTGATATTGGACCTAATAGAATATTTAAAAAAATAGTTTACCCTAAACTGTTTCTAACAGGTATTGAATATGTTTATGTATGTATGTTAATTAAATTGTATATTATGCAATAACTACAAATATAGACTAATTATTATGAAGGTGAAATTACTAAGCTTTACTAAGCTGTTGATCTTTAATTATGCGAAAGGTGCAAATAGAATACTTAATGGAAAGGATCGCAGACCTGTACTACCCAGTAATGTTACCAATTTTTACAAATAAGCTTTTTCCATTAACAATATAAAGTTAGATAAAATACATATTTGTTTTTTATTTTATTTTTACTATTACATTTGTTTTAAATTAGTTTCGTTGAAATGACTGTAAACAATACAAACTTTTAAGATTCAAAAATGTTATATACTGAGTAATTTTTTTACAACTTTGTTTTAGATGCAGTGTAGCTATATTAATTTGATTATAAAAATATATTGATACTAATTTTATTGACTATGTTGTAAAAAAATAAGTTATGCAAAAATATTTTAAAAAAATTAATAAATTCAGAATTCAAATTTTTCCCGGGGAAACATTCTCCTCAGTCAGTAGATGGCTCTCTTTATGGTTTAATCATTTATAATGGGAGCTTACACAGAGGCTAACACACAGATATCGTGAAACACTTTACCAGGCGTCCACATAGGGCGTCAGTTACGTCATCTTACATTTAGGCAGATATTATTATAAAAAGCTTATTGTCAACGCTGAATATAACATTTTAATGAGTAATCACGTGATAATCAATTATTTATTTATAGAATTTTAAACTAAAAACAGTCGAGGCTCTTGAATGACTAGGATCATTATGAATGATTCCTTGCACATTTGGCAATAGTTCAGAAATGATTAATTGAACTGCTTCATTTATTATGTTTTTTCAAATTGTTTACATTAGTTCCACATCAAAAAGTTACTAAAATTAGCCAGTGAATAACACCAGAATGAATACCACAATCCTACTACATAAACGCTCAGGTTGTGTAGGAATGTGTTGAAATGATTCTCCTTCATAATTTTGCAGTAAAACTGTAGACGGAAAAGATTTTGAATAAGAATACAATTTATTGAAGCTGATCTACGTTTCTGTCTACTATTTTTAGCAACCAAATTCGAATCTATCTCTTATTAATGATATAAATATACTACGAGGTGCTCCCCAGAAATTCTCGGAATGTGAAAAAAAGGCACAATAAAATTATTCTTATAACTTATTCACTACCCTACCTTTCAAAATACTCGCAGCGATTTGTCCATGTCTGGAAGCAGTGTTGGATGTCTTCGCGTGTTAACGTCTTCAACACTGCCTGCAAACGGCGCTAATTGAGCTCCAGTTTCAAGTTCGGATACACGAAGAAGTCTCAAGGGGCAAGATCTGAGGAATAGGAAGGGTGGAGTAGTACTGCCGTCTCGTTGAGGCTAGAAACTGACGCACAACAAGTAGCGTGTGGGTTGGTGCATTGTCATGGTGTAGGATCCACGATTTGTTGCGCCACTTGACAGGTCGCTGTGCACGCATCAACGGTTTAGTGGTCTCGAATATTCTTTGATAAAAATTAATAATAGTTTCCCTTGTTTAAAATTATATTGGAAAATTGTGACTTGAACTTGTCAAAGTCCCTAAAAAACCAGGCTAATTTTTTGAGGCAAAATGGGCACTAACTTGTATTTCTACGTCGTCAGCGTTTATAAATTTGTGTTTTAACATATCATTCTTCAAATTTCGAAACAAGTAATAATCAGAGGGCGCCAAATCGGCGGAATAGGGTGGGTGTTTCAATAGCATCCAACCCAGCTGAGTAATCTTTTTGAGTGTAAAATTTCCTTTATGGACTGGGCAATTGTCTTGTAGAAATTTGACTTTACGATACTTCATAGCCGGAATCTTGGCGTTGACGTTCATGTAGTATGTTTCGTTGATGGATTTACCCGATTTGAGATAGTCAATATGCACGATCCCATCTTCATTCCAGAACACAGTAGCCATGGTCTTTTTGAATGTCATTTTGGTACGCTCGACTACTGGCGGTAGCTGACCAGGTAGCTGAACTGAAGACGCGTTTTGATGATGTATTGTAGGCATCCTTTTGACTCGCCGAGTTCAGCAGAAAGAAGGCCCAGTGATGTTTTGGGATTTTCAGCAGACAGTCGGTGATGGCTTTTAACAATCTCGGATTCACCGGATTTGGAGGTCGTCCTTTTTTTCGTCTACGTAGCGGTTTCTGTTTCACCTTGTTTGAAATAATTATACCATTTGGAGATAGTGTTGTGATGTGGGCATTAACTGCCATATGCAGCATTCAGCTTGCGTGTCGTTTCCACTAGGTTATCTATCACCTAGTTTAATGCAGAATTGAATATTAACACGATTTTTTTCGGAACTCTCCATTTTCGAATAAATTTTATAGTTCAAAACAGGCATTAACTTCTCCTGCACAAAAACACAAGTGAAGTGAACACAGCTGTTCAAGAGAACTGTCACTTAGTTCAAATTTCTTCCGCAGGGAGCCTTGCACCCGGACTTGTCATTCAAGCTAATAAAATCGTCCATTAACTGTTTCACCTGGTGGCAGAAATTCTTTGCGCACGATGCCATTAGCGTCACAGAAGCAAATCAACATCGACTTGATGTTGCCTCGAATTTGCCGTACTTTCTTCGGTCGTGGTGATGACGTCTTTCAACACTACGATGACTGCTGTTTTGTTTCAGGATCATATCCATACACCCATGATTCGTCGTCAGTAATGATTCTGGTACAAAAGTACGCATCGCAAGTTTGCGTCTGGCTTAACGCATCCTCACCAAACGCTTGTTTAAGTATTTGCAGAGTTTTCGGTGCTGTTTTTACTAAGTTTGAAACAAAATTCGATCCACGTCCTTCGCTCTCTCTCATAGATATTGTAGTGTCGCAGAATAATTCAAATACAACTCAACAAATGTAAGCACAAAAGCTTGTTTGTTCCACCTAGCAAAATATTGTTGCGCACCTTGTACCTCGTGCTCGCTTATAACAGTCGCTCAATACAATAGTACAAGTGTATTTTAATGGGTGATTCATTTGGAGGTACTTTTTTAGGTGGGGTTTTAATGGCTGAGCGCGCATGCGACGCGTCAGCGGACTGCGCATTCTGGTTCAGTACTATTTGACATTACGTAATGGAAAGACTTAACCCGGCACAGCGTCTACAAATAGTACAGCTTTATTACGAAAATGGGCGTTCTACAAGGAATGTGTATCGTACGGTTAGAGCAACATATGGGCCACATAATCGGCCTACCGAACGCACAATTCGCTATACCATCAATAAGTTTGAAACTCAATTTACAATAATGGATAATACGCGACCACAGAGACCTCATCCAGCACGTAGTGAAGGAAATATAGCGGCGGGAGCAGCGAGTGTACGCGAAGACCGGGAAGAATCAATTCGTCGCCGTTCTCAACAGCTTGGTTTGTCGTATGCAACAACTTGGCGTATTTTACGAAAGGATCTTGGTTTAAAAGCATCCAAAATTCAACTAGTGCAAGAACTAAAGGCGACCGACCTTCCGAATCGTTTCCGTTTCAGCCGTTGGACTCTTGATTAACTTGCAGAAGATCCACTGTTTTCGACAAAAATTTTGTTCTCCGATGAGGCCCATTTCTGGCTTAATGGGTACGTAAATAAGCAAAATGCCCGTATTTGGGGTGATGAGCAACCTGAAGAGATTGAAGTGCTACCATTACATCCAGACAAAACAACTGTTTGTGCGGATTATGGGCCGGTGGAATAATTGGTCCATATTTCTTCCAAAGAGAAGCCGGCCGGAATGTGACTGTGAATGGCAACCGTTATCGCGCCTTGATAAGAACTATTTGCTGCCTGAACTTGACACCCGTGGTCTACAAGACATTTACTTCCAACAAGATGGCGCCACTAGCCATACAGCTCGTGAAACTATGGCTTTACTGCGAGAACGATTCGGTGAACATTTAATTTCACGCTTCGGATCAGTTAATTGGCCGCCTAGATCTTGTGACATCACACCATTAGACTTTTTTCTGTGGGGCTACGTGAAGTCTAAAGTCTATATGGATAAACCGGCTACAATTGAGGCATTGGAGGCCAATATTACTCGGGTCATTGGACAAATACCACTCGAAATGCTAGAACGCGTCATTGAAAATTGGTACAGCAGAATAGACTACGTTAACCGCAGTCGCGGCCAACATTTGAGGGAAATAATCTTTAAAAAATAATTGTAATGAATGGTTCTTTTGTATGATAATCAAGTTTCTTAAATAAATTGGCCTTTTTCATTTGTTCTTTGCTTTTGGAAAAAGTATCTCTAAATGAATCACCCATTATTAATTTCCTGCAACGCTCCAATTGAGGTGCGAAATAATATTTTTCGTATTGCTGAATATTTAGCACTATCCATTTATAAAGTATAGTAGCACACAATATATGAAATTTTAATTTCTCTTATGCAATATTCTAATACTATTCGTCCTTGGTTGTAGTAGAACGTTTCAACTTAACAGACGCAATATCTACAGACGTATGATTTTAACAAATTTGCATACATTTGTTTTGTATGTATTTATACCTAAATATAACTGTTGAGACAATTTGGTGAAGATCCAAAAAAGAGCACAGAAAATGCTCTAATAAAATAAGTAAATGTCAACAGTTGTCACTCAATTATTAAGTTTGAAAAGGTGTAAATAAATATAACGTCACTGTGTAAAATTTCTTCGTAGATGTACATAAATTCAATATTTAAATAGTTGTCGGTCGTGTTTAGGAAAAGAACGAAAAAGCAGGAAACACGTGGGAAAGAACAAGTTATAAATAAACTGCGAGAGTTTAATTGGATTAAAAAAATTAGTTCTGCAAGTTCAATGTTGCTATTTATAAATATAGTATCACTTTTATCTGCCGTCATTGTTATCACTTGACCGTCGTTTATAAATAACCGATCATATATCATCTAATGTATTTTGGGGTTTTAGAAAATCCAAGGGATTTTACCGAAAAGATGTTCTAAAAATATACCGTTCTAAAATCTTCGATGAGGAAGGCGTGTTCGTTATTCATTATAAACAGTAACCCAATTATATTTGCAATATGTAAACAGTTAAGTTTATAACGCGAAGAAATAAGTAATTAAACTTCTAGTTTCAAACATTCTTTTATTGTAAATACCACTACAATATTGTTTCGCCATACAATGGCTTCATCAGGTGGATGAAATACTATGTCAATTAACTAGTTAAGTTTTATTGTATGTAATTAACTTTTTGAAATTATTAATTTTTGATATTCCTAACATTAATAGAAATTTATAAGTATTCGAGATTCTGAAAAGGCCATTTGTAAAAGGTTATGAAAATATAATATAATCTTATTATTACAGCTCGGATTATTTGACAAATATGCTCTAAATATAGGAAAATATGCATCAATATGCTAAATTTTTTATAACATTTTAACAAAAACCAAATCCGATTCTATGAAACAAAATTTTATTTTCTATTTAGAATCTGTTACGTTACATAAATTTCCGTAACACTATTAACAATATTTTTACAAAAACTTCAAATATCCTTAGACGTTATAAATGTTATTTAAGAATATTGTGACACGTCAGGCGAGCGGTATCACGCGTCGAATACGTCATCAAGTCTCCCGTACCTCCTAGAAAAGAGCTTCTGGAAGGCCCTCGAATAAGCTATAACTATATAAGAACTTGAAATGAAGGGAGAGAATTCATTCAACGAGTAATCGCCGTCGTGTGATATTATATAAATGTAAATACTCATATGTAAATACTCATATATAAATGTGTGACATAAATGCTCTTATTGTAAGTTATTAGTTTTTAAATTGTTATTTAGTGCGTTTTCTTGTTAATATAGTGTGTGTTTAAATTACCGTTAGTTTTATTTAAAAGAACGCAGAAAGACATACATTTTACAATATGTAATTTATTTAGTTACTATTAATAATTAATAATATGTAATAATAAGTATGTACATCTATTTAAGGCTCTAATTCAATGTCGTCTAAAATCTCCCCTTTCAAAATATTAGAAATTTTTGAATGAACTTTAAATCCTTGATTCTCTCTAATACTTAGATTATTTAGCTCTTTAAAAATTATTGTTTGTTCCATTTATAAATTCAGTCAAAGGCATTTCTCTTGCTTCTAATTTCAAAATCGTTTCTAGTTTCTACTACTATTATCAGGATAAAATAAAACAAATTTTAATGAATTTCATTTTTAGATTTACACCGTAACGATCGTTTCGCTCCAACCTGAGCTTCATCAGACATATAACTAAAATTTGTTTTATTTTATCATGATAATAGTTATAATGGAATTTCATCAAGTAAAGGCTGAAACAATCCTATATGTTTCTACTATTACAGAAAAATTTGTTTTTGGTATAAATTATTTTTTAAACACTTTTGCTTTTTTATAGCAATTGAATCATCAATTCAATTTTTAATATTTCGATCATTTTTTGAATAATAACTTGTGGAATCTAGCTATGATCTCCAATTAGTGATTACTGGTTGTAGAGGTAATTGTAAACCGGGAAATGATTATTTTACATTTTTTTTACATTAGAAATTAATTCATTCACAAGAGGAAATTTTGATTTCTGATTTTTTTCAGCAAGTCTATTAATGTCATGAAACAGACAAATAGTATCAGTTAAATTAGGAAAATATATCTTTAAATTAACTTACACTTTACACAGGGGCAGCGTCGGACAACCTTAATATAATTTTATGATATTACGTCGGGCAGTTTTTAATTTTATTTATATAATTGAAAAACAAATGAACGGGTGGTGATCTATAAAATACGAAATACATTTCTATTTGTTCATTTTGTAGTTCAAGTTGAGTAAGGCGTATTAATATTAACTAGCAATACTTTCTCAAGGTTCTCTTCTGTAAAATTTGTTTTCTTTGAATGAAATACATCCTTGCAGATAGAAAACGTCCTTTCTACATCGCAAATTGTTATAGGTGCATACAGGAAATATTCTTTTATCTCAGCGTATTAGATTTTTCAGCAATTAGATTTTGAGGCATCGTCCCCATACACAATTGCCGCAATATTATTAAATCTGGATTTCTACTAAAAACTGCGTCTGACTTTTGCCGAAGGCCACATCTGAAACTTGGAATATTTTTCAAATTATTAATAGCCACATCTAATGTGGTTAATCCATCATTTAATTTGAGATTTTGATTTTCAAAATATGTGATTAGTTTTGGCAAGTTGGCAGTGTTCCTGAAAAAAGTACAACTGATTTTTTAAATTTGGAATTTGTATTAGTTTCTTGCACTCAGAAATACTTCGAGCATCGTCATTTAAACATGTAACGAAATTTTCTAAACTATCAAAATTCGATGCATAAAAACTAGTAGCTTCCAACCATGTTCCCCATCTAATTATTACTGGAGAGGGAGGCAGTGACAAAGATGGAAGTTTTTCCCCGTAAAGAGCTACTCTCAATGGTGCTTCACTGAAAACTTTTTAAAAGCGGATACAAGTCTATGAACTTCCGGAAAGGTGTCTGATACATTCACAGATTCTGTGGAGAGCATGTGCTACACAAGTAATATGCAGCATATTAGGATATGTTTCCTTTAATAGTCTACCTGTTTTTAACATATATGCAGCACTGTCACTGACAAATAAAAGTATTTTTTCTTTGTACTTGTCGTCCGAATGAAGCATTTGGTGCATATTCTCGTAAATGATTTTAGCTACTGTTTCCGCATCAACTGCATTTATAACTTTTGTTGCTATTACATATGCGTTATATGGAATAGTTGAATGTGGTACACCGGCTACAACATTTACCACATAGCGTCCTAATATATTGACAGTTTCGTCGGCGCTTATCCATAGGTACTGATTTGAAAGATGGCTTCTAATGGATTCTACTGCTTTTGTGTAGCACTTAGGAACATAATATTTGCGTAAGGTGGATTCATCAGGAACATTTCTACTAGTATAATTTTGGAGAAATGTTTTGAAGGTGGAATTGTTAAGTTTATTTAATGGAATATTTGCCGCCATTAAAGTTTCACAGAGTTCTTCGTTAAAATTGTCAGATTCCAACGGGTCTAATTTCTTTGTATGTGTTTGCGATGCTAAGTGACATTTTACGTGCGATTTCTTGAAATTTTTTAACGATATTTTGTGGACTCTGCAATAAATTTCGGAATCACTGGCAATGGACATACAATCAGTTTGACCCTTAATCCAACTCGCCATTGGTTCACAATGCAATTCTCGACGTTGTTTCATATCATATCTGAAAAAGTAACTTAAACAATGTTCTGGATCTAAATAAATGAAAATCAAAAATACATGCGTAAGTTATTGAAACTTAGCGAAATTCACTGGACACTTACGTATATATGTAATTAACAGTTAAAACAATGAAAAAAGGAAACTAACTCACCGTACTTTATTTATCTTACCAAATATAAACGAATAAATAAAACAAACTATAAAAACTCCTCCCGCTTCTATCTACACTCATGAAGAAAGGAATTTAAGTATAATATTGAAGTAATTGCGTCACAATTTAACGACAAAAAAACAGATATGCGGTTAGTCGAATGAATAGTGCTATTGCATAACTGCGTGTTGTACTTAGCGATGTTATAGACTATTTATTTCGTCCACTGTAATTTCGGCCTCTCGTGTCCGGTCCCCAGTTATGAGTAATAAGTTTCATTTTAAAATATAAAGCTGATGTATTACATTTGGGACTTAAAAGTACAGCTTACATATCCATGCAAAAGAACTCTAATGTTGGAGTTTTTGTCTTTTTCTTTAGCTTCAGGTGCCTCAGTTTTTTTAAACTGCTGTAAAACATAATAAAACTTCTTCCGATACATTTTTGGTGGGATATCCCATACAAACGTCACACTCGTCTTTTTGAGTTTAAATATCATTGAAAATATGAGAAAATAAGGTGTCTGACGTAGGAGTGTAACTTTTTTCATGACACCAGCTCTTATAAAACTTTTAAAGCCGGACTTAGATTCAAAAACAGGTTCGAAATAAAGTTTAGATGACCTAGCACGGCAATAAAGTGACTCTATTTTAAGGAGGTCTCTAAAAAACTTCTTCAAAATTTGTTTTCTATCCTCGACCCCTTCAGTATGATTATTAGAGAACGGACATTCTTACCACATAACTCGGCGTAATTCAATGAAGTATTTGTTAGTCTTACCCGGCCATCTGGTCCGTTGCGATTACAATGGACAACACAGCTATTGTATTCGGAGTATATATTCCATTAAACGCAATCGGCAATTGGAAATGTTTATAAACTTCGCTGAGTACATCCCGGCGTAATACAATGAAGTATTTGTGTTTGACTTTCTCGGCCACCTGATTTTCGCAGCGTTAACAATGGACAAAGGCTATTGTATTCGGAGAACTTAGTCATGTGGTAAGAATGTCCGTTCTCTAATGATTATACACGATTAGGCCTATTTGTTCGCTATTATCCACTTTATTTTTAGAATTGTTTTGTCCAGTAAATAATAGATCTTGCATTGATTTCCAGTGTGTTCAAAAACATGATTTTACAGACCCTAAATCTTTTTTCGTTTAGTGTTTGTAGCAAGTAAACCCAAGTAAAGTCTCTTCCTAATTTGCCCTCCTCTTTTCTGTTTCTTTGCCTTTTTGTATTAACATGTCTATATAAGTGTAGATATCGGTTCCAACCCGGAAACCGAGATCTACATCTAGAGAACGACCGCGGAAACCTACACCTACATTTATGTCTATATAAACTTTTCTTTGCTCCCATGACATGTTTGACCAAAAAGTTTGCAATATTTCTGTCGTTTCATTTTCCTTGAGTTGTCTACATTGCAATTTCTTCTTTTTAATGTTTTTTCAGTTAACTGCTGAAGCGCTGGCCGAGGCAGTTAATATGCTTTCGCTGCTGTGTATTACATACTATTTTTTCAAGCGTTTAATTGGAATATTTATTTGATATTTTGTAAATGATTTTTAGGTTAGGTTCAAATGGCAGATTTTGCACATTTAATTCAGTTTATTAATGATAAATTAGCTTTTCATCACCGATAAAAATGCTTCTTCCTCAAAATTGGATTACATATCTAGTAGACCCGCATCACTTAATTTATTTTGTCAGCTAGCAGTTATAATAACTATTAAGTATCGTTGAACGTAAAATGTATGAGTCGGTTTGGGGAAATTTCAACTGGGGAAAATACAACAAATATCAAAAGATCAATACCGCATTCCACAAGAAATACAAGATCGTCAATATGGAGACAATTTAAAGAGTTTGATTCATATTGTTAATTTATCTTACAAAAAAACATTTTCTTTCACGGATAAATTTCTTTTGAACTCAAAATTTTTCCAATCAGTAATATTGCTCGAAAAACTTACATTAGACAACATGTAAGTTTTTCTCGTCAAATTATTGACTCGCAAAATAATTTCGTTCCAAAGAGAAACTTATCCGATAAAAAAAAGTTCTTATTATCAAAAAATTATCGAAATAAAAGTAATTTTGGTCTAAGCATACATGTAATAAATTTAAAATATCTTGTTTAATAATAAATTTTTTTGTTAAGTTTGTTAAGTTCTTCTACTAATCTTCACATCTTCAGGTGGAATAGAAAGAAACAGATTTTGTACATCCAAAGAAATCAATTTACTATTATGTGGGTTGTTTGATCGTATCTATTAGTTCATATGAATTTTGAATGCTATATTTAGGTTTGAAGTTGCAATAAAATTGTAATACATGAAGTTTTTCGGAACACTTTGACCGATGGGGCCGATGTGAGTGAAACAATAGACCAGTTGTTTCATTCCCTTCACCTTTCTGAGTATAATTATTTTTTTCATTATAATAATTCATTTAAGTTTAAATTTGTCAACATACTTTAGGTTTAGTTTGCAATAAAGCTCCATCCCAGGAAGACACTGTGTCGAAACAATTGCAATGGGATTTTACCTCAATAAAGTGGAAATTAAGTAATATTGGTTTTTGATTTTGATTTAATTAATTATGAATTTCCATCAAGTATAGGCTACATCGATTCAAAAAATTATTAAAAATATGTTGTCTAATATTTGCATCTTCTTCTTCTTCTCTGTTTTGGGTTGGTCGCCACCACGTCCAGGCACTTGAGCACACTGCTCTTTGTACTATCCCCAATAGATCTCTCAATTCCACTCTGTTAGTCTTGTGTGTCCTCGATAAAAGCCAGTATCCTCCTCAGGGGAAGTTTGAGTATACTCGAAGGATCCAGTAGATCCATCCCGAAATATTTCTGTCCGAGTTCCTTCAGTTCCTCACACGTGCATATTACATAAAGGCTAGTTTCCTCCTGTTTTTCACATCTACACCAGGGCTCGCTAACCAAGCCCATGGTGTACAAATGCTTCCTTAAAGGACAATGTCCGGTTATTAACCCGGTAATTATTTTTATTTCTTTCTTGCTACTGCGAATTAGGTTGTCTGAAAGCTTTCCGTCCAGCGCCCTTGGTAGTGTTTTGGTATGGAGTTGACCTTCCGTTAACCTCCATTTATTTTTATGATTTTTTTCTAGCCATAACCAGATCTCCCTATTAGCGGAATCCTTAGTGATTCCACATACAGGTTCTGGTCCTATGAAGTTCCTATTAGTACCTTCTTTGGCCAGTTTGTCGGCTATCTCATTGCCTTTAATTCCCTCATGTCCTGGCACCCATATCAGCGACACTGTATTGTCTTGTGCCAGGTTATTGTGGACCTGTTTAAAATATTTCACCAGCTTAGACCTGGTAGATGGGTTCATAATGGCTTTAATAGCCGCCTGACTATCAGTCATTATGTTAATTTTTTTGCTTGCGCAGCCGGCTTCCCGAATTTCATCGGCGCAGGCTGCGACTGCTAACAATTCGGCCTGGAAAACCGTAGTATGTTTCACCAGACATATCGATATCTTCCTTCTAGGGCACATTCCGCATATGTCTGCACCTGCCCCCTGACTAGATTGTGATCCGTCAGTGTACCAGGTGCCGGCACCACAATCGATCGAGCGACTTTTTGCCTGTTCCCTGGTCGGTATAAGTATGTTCAGCTTAGCTGTAAACATAATTTCAGGTGCCATACTGTCCACCGGCATTTGAAATATCGGCTCTTCCAGTATAGTTCCTGTGATATCTGTATGGCTCCCTACAACCTTGTTAGGACACCATACGTCATTGGCCTTCAGCCTCAGTATCGCAGCCATTGCCTCCGCCCTTATAAATAGTTCCAGCGGAGGGAGAGCCACGATGGCCTCCATGGAAGCGGTTCCCGTGCTGTTCATAGCTCCCGTGATTCCAAACAGGGCCTGTCGCTGGAGAGTCGTGAGGAGCCCCACCGACGATGTCCGCTCCGTCCTCCTCCACCAGACAACTGCTCCATAGCTAATCGTTGGTCTTATTACTGCTGTGTACAACCAGTGTACCACATTTGGTTTTAGTCCCCAGGTCTTGCCAACAGCTCTTCTGCATCTCCAGAAGAGCTGCGCCGCCCTCTCTGCCACTTTGGCTAGGTGTCTGCTCCAATTCAGTTTCGCATCAAGTGTTATGCTTAGATACTTCACTTCATTGATTAGTTCTAACTTTTGTTCAAACAGCTTTACGCTGCCCAGATCATTTAGTTTTCTCATGTTGGTAAAGGCTACCAACTTGGCTTTTTGAGGATTGACAGTTAATCCCTCCTCAAGGCACCATCTTTCTACAATTCGTAGAGCATTTCGCAGGAATTTCCCCTGGAACACTATGACAATGTCATCTGCGTCCATATTCCCTGGTCATTTAATGTCCTGAGGAGATTATCCACTACTAGACTCCATAGTAGCGGTGACAATACGCCTCCTTGAGGACACTCTTTTGTTGTCCTCATGGAGATCGTTTTGTTTTGCATTTGGGCATGAACTACTCTGCTACGCAGCATGTTATGAACCCAGTTGCATGTGGTGCTTTTTATTTTTCGATCCCTTAAAGATCGAAGTGCAATTTCTTTGTAGTGTATGCTCCTTTCGAGCCCTCTCACAAGGCTATGCAGGACACCCTCACCTGATTTTCCCATCTGGTATGCCCATTGCAGTGGGTGTAGAGGAGATCTATCCAGAGCCCCTTCTTTAATATTTAAATATATCATTTTTTCCATAGTCTTCAACATAAAAGAGGTAAGACTAATTGGTCTAAATGATTTAGGGTGGGTATATGCTGCTTTTCCGGGCTTCGGTATAAACACTACCCTAGTTTCTCTCCATGCCCTAGGGATATAACCCATAGCATGGCTAGACCTGAATATCTCCAATAGAGGACCCATAATTTCACCAATTCCCTCTTGAAAGAGCTTGGGAAACACTCCGTCTGGTCCTGCGAATTTATATGGTTCAAACGATCCTATCGCCCATCTAATTAAATGGGGCTTGAAGATCTCGTTTGATATCTCCCAATCATTCCTAGTCGCCCTCCAAGACGTGACAACTTGATTGGTATCACAATCATCCATACGCTCCGAACTTGGAAAGTGTACCCCCAGAAGATACTCTAAAGTCTCTTCCACGGTAATGGTACACCTCCCGTCCGATTTTTGTATAGATCTAATTGCTTTGGAAGGATCTTTTTTGAGAATTCTGTTTATTCTGGCCATGTCAGGAACACCTTCGATGTCCTCACAGAATTTTCTCCAGGCCTTCCTTTTGCTCTCTTTGATTTTATCATTGTATTTATTGAGGAGAGCCTCTCTAATATTTGCATATTTAGCAGTTGAAATATAAGAGCTATGAATACTTTTAAGCATCGGTACAATGTTGTTTTTGTAGAACAATAGTTTATTTTGTCCTCTTGGCTTTTACCGTAAGCAATGACTTTCATTATGACGAAACAGATTAACAATTCTGCAAAAGTAAAAGGTGTAACAGAGTGTGAAGTGTGCATATTTATGTGAGTCAATGTATAGGAAAATATAGCTATTTTTTGATATACAACGTGTCCACTTAAGTATGAGACAAATGGGAAATATTTTTATTTTTGATTTCACAGAAAACTTTATAGAAAAGAAAAGTTCGTGCATCCTAAGAAACTTGATATTTTGTATTCAGGGTTGCGTTGTATTACTTGATTAGAGGAAAAATTAAAAAACATTGAAGTTGCCGTAAGAGTACGCTACACTTATTTTTAAAGATATCAAAAATATTCATTTAAAAATGTTGTTTCAAATTTCAAAATATGCTCAAATACGAATTGTTATTTAAAATTTCGAAAAAATAAAAATTAAATTAGCGAACAATAATAATAAGAAATACGCAATAGTTTTTAACATCCATCTATGTGACAGTAGTTCTATGGTTGTCATTTGTATTGTCACTTTAGTAATAAATTTTTCGTACTTCCGGGCCTAAAGTGACAACTTCACTCCCTTGTGACAGGTTCTATAGTGTCACATTTAATCCCTCCGGGATTAAATATTGACGAAACTCCCGGAACGATTAAATCAAAAACAAACGAATTTAAGGGATATTTTATTGAAAAATATAATTAATTAGAATGGTAATTAACGTTAATATTCAAATTAATATTGTGACAGTTCGTCATATTGACCAGTCTTTCCTGGGTTAATGCAGCAGGTAACTGACGAGTAACAGATAGGTCCTTTTCATATTGAACTGGTGTTTGTTTCGAAGATCCTGCGGAAACAGGAAGCGAGAATGAGGACTGTGGCATAACTATAGTGGACGAATCGGCGACTTGACCAAATATTTTATCTGAAATTTTTTGTTTATTTTTAATAGACGATTCAATATATCCCTCGGCCACGTTGGAGGATTTCCATCCTCCATGTCTCTTCAGCAGGTCTATTGTTGCTCCCGAATCAGCTAACAAAGACGCAGATGTGCGTCTAAAACAATGTCCCGTATAAGACGTCGCATTTTCTAATTTCAAGAAAGCTGCTATTTGCCGTGGAAATGTACCAAACATGTTTTTTCCTACTACTCTCGTAGTACATTCTTTGTTGATGTATTGAACAAAAAATTTTGAATGAGGTGTCCCTGTCTTTCGCAATGCCACATATTTCCGAAATATCGCCACAAAACTGATGGCACTGTTTTCTGAATTTTTGATCACAAAATTTCGGTCAATTTTATTTTTGGTGTTTCTAATCGCAATTAGGAAGGAATCGCCCAAATCTCTCACATCGTCGATTTCTAAATCAACCAACTCTTTTCCACGACAAGCTCCCGCAACGCCCAAAATAAGTGCAACCTACAAAAAAATTGATTTCTTAAAATTTCTGAATATAAACAAATTTCCAAATTTACCTTAAGCATTAAATATTTATCATCCGGAGCCTCCCGTAAGAACTGATCTACCTGCTCAGACGTGAGAATTCTTGACTTCTTTGGCTTAAATCCCTCATTTCTTCTCTTCAAAAAAGCTAATAATTTTGGAAATTTACTTATATCAATATCTTCTCTAATGTTAATAACCGATTTCAGCATTGAGTAATGTGCCCAGAGAGTTGAGGCACAAACCGCTTTTGATTTATCATTGAAGTAGACTAACAGCGCATTTTCAGTAGGTTGTCTCACATTTTTTAAGCGGCACCACTTTTTAAAAGCATCGTACTGCTGCTCGTATAGTTTTCTAGATTTCGGTGGTAACAATTCTTCACCTACTTCGGCTGCTCTTTTATCAATATCAGATACACCTTCTTCACTCATGATACCAATAATTATCAATAACAATGTTTCTTTACAATGACACTAGTAATGACAATGTTTCTAAATTATAATTGTCACAACGCAATGTTACTATGGTAACTTATTTCAAAGACAGTTTATTAAATGAGTTGAAGAGAGAAAAAACTGATTGAAATTATTGAAATAATTAATAAAATCATACCGGAAGTACGAAAAGTATCGTATATACCTTGCGACTGAAGTACATTTAATCCTTCAGGTAAATTATGGCCCTCCCTGCGGTCGGGCCATAAACTTTACCTTCAGGATTAAATGTACTACTTCAGTCCCGCGGTATATAATGTACTATTATGTGATTGTCAGATCCGCTGTCACTTTAATAATTAATTAATTTTAAGACGATTCATTAAGTTATTACCTACCAACTATGGCTGAACGGTTAACTATGCAAGAGCGAGCTGAATTAATTCTTATTTGCGGAGATAACTACAAAACATGTAGAGACGCAGCTGATATTTTTAATGAAAGACATCCCAACAAATTTATTAGTTTCCAAAGCGTCTCAAGAATTTTAAATCAGTTTAAAGCAACTGGTAGTTTAGAAATGCGTTACAAAAAAAGTAGGGAAAAGCAAGTGAGACATTTCGAAAATTCTTTACGTGTTATGCAAAGTGTAATTGAAAATCCCAAAATTTCTGTCAGAAAAATTGCAAGCAATTTGGATATTAAAAAATCATCAGTAAGCAACATTTTGGTTAACAATAGATATCACCCCTATAAGCCAAGATATATTCAAACTTTGCAGGAACGGGACTACAGCAATAGATTTGAATTTTCTTTGGATATTCAAGATACATTAGAAACGCAGAAAACGTTTTTCAAAAGCATTTTGTTTACTGATGAAGCAACCTTTACTACAACCCACATTTTAGAATTCCCTGCAAGAATCAATATTCGCAAAAGGTAAATGTTTGGTGTGGAATTTTAAACAGAAAAATTTTTGGTCCGTATTTTTTTCAATCGTCATTAAATTCACAACGATATTTGGAATTTCTACAAACATACCTCGATAACGAATTAGACGAATTGCCACTAAATATTATAAGAACCATTTGGTTTAAGCATGATGGAGCACCTGCACAAAGTGCACGAATAGTTGTAGACTATTTAAATGAAAAATTTGGAGAAAGATGGATGGGACGAAATGGACCTTTTCCATGACCAGCGCGCTCGCCCGACTTAAACCCCATGGATTACTTTATCTGGGGATGGCTAAAGAATAAAGTATATTCAGAAAGGCCGTTTCAGAATTTAGAAGAATTGAAAAACAAAATAGGAGATGCGGTACTGTTTTTAAGAAATAATCCTATTGTGTTACAACATGCATGCGAGGATTTCAACAGGCGTACAAACATATGCATTCAACGAGAGGGGCATCATTTTGAATAGCTTTTTTTTTTGTTTGTATTTCTGAATTTGTTGTTTTCGTTAATTTCATATTTATTTTGTAATATAAAAATGTATTTTCATAAAGTTATATGCAAATGATTTTTGTTTCATTCTATTGCATTTCAGCGATAAAAAATTGATATCGAATATAAATGATTTCACGTGAAATTACATAAAATTTATTATTAAAGTAACAATACAAATGACAACCATAGAACTACTGTCACATAGATGTTAGTTAAAAACTAGTGCGTATTTGCTATTATTATTGCTCGATAATTTAATTTTTATTTTTTCGAAATTTTAAATAACAATTCGTATTTGAGCATATTTTGAAATTTGAAACAACATTTTTAAATGAATATTTTTGATATCTTTAAAAATAAGTGTAGCGTACTCTTACGGCAACTTCAATGTTTTTTAATTTTTCCTCTAACCAAGTAATACAACGCAACCCTGAATACAAAATATCAAGTTTCTTAGGATTCACGAACTTTTCTTTTCTATAAAGTTATCTGTGAAATCAAAAATAAAAATATTTCCCATTTGTCTCATACTTAAGTGGACACGTTGTATAATAAAAATAATTTCAAAAGTAAACTCATAATGTGTAGTTTCAAAGATTTCTTTTTATAAGTGTATCATCTGAAAATAGACAGAAGCCTTTAAAAATACACACGGCAACATCAATTAATAACCGAGAATTCTTACTTAACATTCTGAAAAAGAACAATTTTAATTATTTAAGAAGTGAGCTCGAGTTCTTTAACAGTGATTTATCAAGGAATTTGGCTTCACTTCTGCACAAATGTTTCAATACTCCACTTGCACTAAGGTTATCTATGTTTTGATAATGTCTTTGGCGTCGGCATATTCCAGACGACAATCGTCCCATCATGTTTTGCGCCCCGAGATGACGTATCTATTTTTTGGTGGGTACACATTTGGCACCGTAGGCGTCCAAACTCATCTAATTATAGCTGCCGCACTTCAGTTTTCCACGTTACCTTCGCGGATGCTGGCGTATAGTACGGCGTTTTAGTTCCAAAACAACGGCGGCTACGACAAAGACGACGCCCTCGTTACTATTGTTGTTATTTTTCATGTCTTTTTGCCGGCACCGAGAAACGTAATTGATTACCATACCAATTATCCTATACGGCATTCGTTTCTCAAAATCACTGCATTGAGTTTTATCTAAGTTGTGATTCGCTCAGTAAACATCAGTTCGTAATCTATTTGTTGTTTTTCGGTGACAGTGATAGTGTGTGAGTGCGTGTACTGAGTGTTTGTTAATGTACGTGTAATCATTCCAGCTATCGAACGTTCCATTGCCTACGAAAATTAAAGCTCTGTTTATTTATAGAACATTACGCGTCACCCAATATGTACATCTGGTTCTGTTTATTACTTTTTCCGCTTTACATTGAAAGCAATTTTCAACCATATTTTCTAGATAATAAATTATGAAAGAAAAACGGAAAAATATTAGCGTTTGATCTGCATATCACCAGATATTATTTTACAATTTTCAAATTCAAACTTCTAGTGTAAAATGTATCAAACACGAGCTTTTCAAATATGTGTTTTTGTTTCTTCAATGTGTAAATATTGTTCTGAGAATCCGTTAATGAGATCTTATGTTTACGACTTTGTTCCAATGCAATTACTGTCACTTTACCTTGCCACTTTTAAACGCGACCACCGTTCTCTTTCTGTTGAGTCTAGCAAAGTAATTTTTCACAACATTTTTGCATCCGTGAAAACCAATATTCCAAGCATTTTCTCCAATCTTTCTGAGCTAGAAGGTTTATTTTGTTTTTTTAAATTCGTCAGTTCCTCATTCAGCCAATGTAAAACGTAAATCTCGTAACTTATCCTTTACACGTGGAAACAGTGTACATTTTTGTGGTTGCTTGAATACTGTTCTTCATTCATGTCCCGAACAAAATGATCTTTTCGGTAACAGCCGTTTTTCACTTAAGAACTCGAAATTTGTGACATAAAGAAAGCTGAAATTCAGTATACCATCATCATTCTTTACAACGTTTTAAATTGTGAAAAGATACAGCTCAATAATAGCTCTACGTTCAATTCCTTGATTTCGTGTTCAAAGGATTCTTTAAATACGAAAGGGTGTTGATATATTCTTAGCCTAATATTGAAACAATTTAAAGTTGAGACTTAGAATATTTTATTATTCAACATAGTCTCCTCTTAAATTAATACACTTAAGACAGCGATCCTGAAACGCCTTTAACCCCTCTAAAAAAGATTCCTCTTGGTCTGCAAACCAGCCCTACACAGCTTCTATTACACAAAAATTGACGTCCTTTTAAACTGTTTTTCAATCAAGGGAACAGATAATAGTCTGAGGGGGGCAGGACTATGTTATAGGACAGGCGTTCCAGTAATTCGAACCTTAGATCCCGAATTATATTCATGGTAATGCGCGATTTATGTGCAGGGGCATTATCCTGCAATAACAACACACCTTGTTTCCTTAATTTTCTCTCGCAGGGTGGTTAGTAATTTAGAATAAGAATTTCCAGTGATAGTTTGACCTGTTTTTAGGTAATCGATCATAATTATTCCACGGATATTAAAAAAAATGAAGCTAGAACTTTTCCAGCGGTTTTTTGAACTCAAAACTTCTTAGAACCATGATGTTTCCACTCCATCGATTGCTGTTTTGTTTCTGGGTCGTAAAAATAGACCCGTGTTTCATCCATAGTCAAAAGACGGTGCAAAAAATCTGGATCTCCTTCAAAAGGGGCACAGATTGACCGTGATGGTTTCATTCTTGTTCGTTTGTGTTCGGCGTTCAATCATTTAGGAATCCATTTTGCAGAAATTTTTTTCATATCTAAATCGACGTGAACTATATAATGAACACGTTCATACGAAATCTTTAGTGCCTCAGCTAGATGTTTCAGCCCAATTCGACAGTCTGATAATATCATGTCATGAACTGCGTCAATATTTTCAGGGGTGGACACCGAAATCGGCCTTCCTGGTTTGCTTCTCATCTTCAAAAGTTTTCCTCTTTTGAATGACGTGAAAACCAATATTCCAAACATTTTCTCCAATTTTTCTGAGCTAGAAGGTTTATTTTGTTTTTTTAAATTCGTCAGTTCCTCCTTCAGCCAATGTAAAACGTAAATCTCGTAACTTATCCTTTACACGTGAAAACAATGTACATTTTTGTGGTTGCTTGAATACTGCTCTTCAATCATGTCCCGAACAAAATTATCTTTTCGGTAACAGCCGTTTTTCACTTAAGAACTCGAAATTTGTGACATAAAGAAAGCTGAAATTCAATATACCATCGTCATTCTTTACAACGTTTTAAATTGTGAAAAGATACAGCTCAATAATAGCTCTACGTTCAATTCCTTGATTTCGTGTTCAAAGGATTCTTTAAATATGAAAGGGTGTTGATATATTCTTAGCCTAATATTGAAACAATTTAAAGTTGAGACTTAGAATATTTTATTATTCAACATAGTCTCCTCTTAAATTAATACACTTAATACAGCGATCCTGAAACGCCTTTAACCCCTCTATAAAAGATTCCTCTTGGTCTGCAAACCAGCCCTACACAGCTTCTATTACACAAAAATTGACGTCCTTTTAAACTGTTTTTCAATCAAGGGAACAGATAATAGTCTGAGGGGGCCAGGACTATGGAATAGGACAGGCGTTCCAGTAATTCGAACCTTAGATCCCGAATTATATTCTTGGTAATGCGCGATTTATGTGCAGGGGCATTATCCTGCAAAAACAGCACACCTTGTTTCCTTAATTTTCTCTCGCAGGGTGGTTAGTAATTTAGAATAAGAATTTCCAGTGATAGTTTGACCTGTTTTTAGGTAATCGATCATAATTATTCCACGGATATCAAAAAAAAATGAAGCTAGAACTTTTCCAGCGGATTTTTGAACTCAAAACTTCTTAGAACCATGATATTTCCACTCCATCGATTGCTGTTTTGTTTCTGGGTCGTAAAAATAGACCCGTGTTTCATCCATAGTCAAAAGACGGTGCAAAAAATCTGGATGCCCCTTCAAAAGGGGCACAGATTGACCGTGATGGTTTCATTCTTGTTCGTTTGTGTTCGGCGTTCAATCATTTAGGAATCCATTTTGCAGAAATTTTTTTCATATCTAAATCGACGTGAACTATATAATGAACACGTTCATACGAAATCTTTAGTGCCTCCGCTATATGTTTCAGCCCAATTCAACAGTCTGATAATATCATGTCATGAACTGCGTCAATATTTTCAGGGGTGGACACCGAAATCGGCCTTCTTGGTTCGCTTCTCATCTTCAAAAGTTTTCCTCTTTTGAATGACGCAATCCAATTGTTGGCTATCGCATATGATGGGCATTGATCGCCAAGTGCGTTAAGCGTATCTTCGTAAATTTCCTTGCCACTCAACCTCTTCAAATACAAGTATTTGATGATGCCTCAATACTCCAATTTATCGATTTTCACATTTGCATTCCACATGCATTCTTTCAAAATTTACTGCACAATTGCTTCAATTTGTTGACCTAAGATTTTACACTGACACTTTTAAACTGTCATTATTTCTTTCCATTATAACAAGATTTTGTTTTATTCAAGGAAAATGGCCTAGGCTAACTAGATATCAATACCCCCTCGTATACTCATATACCTTTTTCAACTGTCACTTTCATTAACCTTGTAAATAATTAGATTAAAATGTTAAACGTGGAAATGAAACGAAGTCCTTAGATATCGGGTCTAGATTATACAATGAATGACTCATTTTTTTAGTCGAATACTCAACTCTTCGAGCATTATCCTGATGCAAGACGATTTTCGTGGACACTTAAGAGAATTTGAGGCAAACAAACTGTAGTGTGCCATTCTGTATTAACAGTACAACGGTGCTCCAGTGGAAGATCTATTAATCCCAAAAAATGTGTTGACGATCTTTTGCTTTCTGTTTTATCTCCATTATCTTTTGTTGAGCCGAGTTATTTTCAAGGATTCAAACTACCGATTGTTACTTTTTTCGAATCATAGTAGCATATGCAAGTTTCATCATCTGCAATGATGTACATTAGATGGGACGAATCATTGGCAAAGCGGTCTAGAAGATTTGCACGGCCATCTTTTTCAACTGAAATTCAACTGAAGCAAAGCTTTGTATCCTGAAATATTTGTGTAAAATGATGTTAATTGCTGTCATACCAATTTTTATGGTTGCTTAAATACTGCTTTTCAATCATGTCCCAACAAAACCAATATCCTTTTCTGTAACGGCCGTTTTTCGCTTAGGCACTCGCAGCTTATGATATCAGGAAAGTTGAAATTCATTATACCATCGTCGCCAAATACTCTTACTATTGATTTCTTAAAAACATCCCCAACGTTTTAAATTGTAAAAAGTTATAATTAGATTAAAATGTCAAATACAATCCATACAACATTTATAGGGTCTTGGCCTAGCGTAGAGTGTTATGCCATTCCTACCTATTCCTTGCTCTTGTTCTCCAGTTCGTATCGTTATATTGAGCATCTTCATGTTTCTCAACATAAAACACGTTTTAGGTCTTCATTTTGATCTTCTTCCTACTTGAAATTGGAACATTATTTGTTGTAAGGTTAGTGTCACTCGTTCAACATGGCCTATCCATCTTAGTCGCCTCATCTTGATGAAAGTAACTATATCTGTATCTTGATATTCCTTGTACAGTTCAAAGTTATACGCCACTCCTTAAATTCCTAGGTAACTATACGAGGGTGGATCAATAAATACCCGTGTTAGGAAAGAAGACGCAAGTTTTGCACAAATTTTTTATTTATTTTTCAACGTAATCACCTTTTAGTATAATACACTTTTCCCAACGTTTCTGCCATTTCTTTAACCCCTCCAAAAAATACGATTTGTCAAACTCTGCAAAATACGCTTCTGTCTCGACGATAACCTCCTCGTTTGAGCTGAATCTTTTTCCCCCGAGCCACGTTTTCATGTTGGGGAACAGAAAGAAGTCGCAGGCAGCCAAGTCAGGCGAGTACGGTGGGTGAATGGGGCCGTGTCTCCTTCAATTTTATATCGAATCGGTCCAATAATTCACTGTAGTACTGCCCCGTGACTGTTCTTCCTTTCTGCAAAAAGTCCATGAGGATTATTCCGTTGGAATCCCAAAAAATCGTGGCCATGACCTTTCCGGCCGATGGGACCGTCTTTGCCTTCTTCGCAGCAGATTCACCCCGAAAAATCCATTGTTTTGACTGTCGCTTGGACTCTGACATATAATAATGGATCCAGGTTTCATCAACGGTGACGACTCGACGCAAAAACTCCTGCGAATTTCTCTTAAAGAGGTCCAAACACTGCTTCGACATTGACAACTGTATCCGCTTGTTGTCCACCGTAAGCAATCGCGGCACCCATTGGGCCGACACCTTTCTCACCGATAACTTATCATGTAAAATATTAATTGCCGTTCCGTACGACACGCCTACGGCCTCTGCTACTTCGCGCACTTTCGTTCGGCGATCAGCGAGAATCATGTTGTGGACTTTTCAACGATTTCCTCGGCAACCACGTCTGCCGGGCGGCCTGGGCGCTCCTCATCAAAAACAGATGTACGACCACGTTTAAATTCGTTGAACCAATATCTTACGGTTGTCATAGATGGTGAAGGGTCCCCATAGACAGCATCCAACTTCGCTTTTATTTCTTCGCATGTTTTTCCATCCAAAAATAAAAAGCGAATTACGGATCGATATTGCTCTTTTTCCATTTTATCGAGAAACACGAAACACGTGTGATACAACTGGCTGCCAAATAAAAACTAACCTATGAATCAGTCTGAAATTTATTATGGTGTTGTCTGACAGATGGTAGTACACGACGGTAATGCCAACTTCCCTCAGCAGCGCCACCTGTCTTCAAACACGGGTACTTACTGATCTTCCCTCGTATTGCAGTATCTATTCAAGGTTTTATAGATTTTGCATTTGTTGGCTTTGGACACACAGCCGGTTTTAAATGCTTGCATAGTCCAAAGAAGGTCTTTTTTGCCAGGTAAGTGTGTTGTTTCCTCAGATTTTGCAGTTATTGCTTATAACTAGTTTCGATATTGTGAAAGCCAATAGTTATAGCTACTCTGGAGTGGGCGCGCTCTTTCAGTACGAACTCCTGGGTGTATTGTTTTATGTGTGTTAATTTGCAGCCTTATTTGGTTTACAGCTTCTTGAAATACAAAAACGCCTGTATCATTTCTTTTTGTGATTATAGTTACCATCTGCAAAAACTGATAGTTGTGTACTTTCGTTCATTATTGTACCCCTTCTATAAATATCAGCTTGTCTAATGGCTCTCTCTAATGCCAGATTGAACAGTACTGGTGGTAGATGATCTCATTGTCGTAATCTAGTATAAGTAAAAAATACGGACGTGAGGTTTCGTTTTGAATATTTTATACTTAAGACAAGGTTCATTTTAAGCGCTATCAGGTGAAATGGTATGTCGAATTCTACATAATTTGTAGCAAAATATCATGGGCCTGCTTCTAGAGAGGCTCAACAGAAAGAGTATATTTATAAGAAGTATTAATATATTTTAAACTACCCCCATTTCTGTAATTTAACTTTTTTTACGAAACAACTTATATTTATCTGACAAAATAGGTCTTTTATAATATTTTGGATGTCTACTGTATACACGATTTACAAAGAAATAATGAAGAATTTCGTAAAATTACTATTTTTTCCTGAACTAAATTACTAGTATTTTAAATGAATATATGTCATATTAATTTATTATTTTTTTACGACAAATCTAATAGTTAAAAGAATCCAGAGAATTCAAACCTACATTTTTGCTCTAGTATAAGTTTTTTTTTTGTTTCATTTGATCTGTTACATTAGTAACATTAGTACATAAATGCAGACGAGTTAAAGGCGCCAAATTACCTTGTTCCTCAGTTGCTTGCATTATCGCTGCAACAGTTACTTCATTCCTAATTCTTGGTCTACCACTGCCTCTTCTGCGATTCACAGTTTCTGCTTCCCTAAATAATTGGACAAAATGAAGAAGAGATGCGCTGAAATCTTTATATGCGTTTCCTACTGAATAAACCCATTCACTATTTAATTTTCTACCATTTATAAGTAAATTTCAACCATAGATCGTTTTTGACTTTTATTAAATATTAAAACCATTATTTACTGATAAATTTCCATCAATACTTGACAAATATTCTCAATTTGATTTATAAATGATAGTTATAAGATAAGATTACACAAGTATACACGGTTTTGGATCTAAGCAACCAAAAGCTGTTTCTGTGGTTATTTGGGGCGCTGAATCCGAATCTGCACTCCGTTTTTTGATTTTGGTTCTAGTTTTCGAGATATTAAATAAACACAATTTTTACAATTTTTGACAATTAATCTCCATTTTATTCATTAAAAAGTGTTAAATTAGAAATGAAGAGCAGTCGAACTGAGTCGCTTGTACTGTTTGGGATCTGTTTCACGCATTAAAGTCCAACAGTAGTCGCTCATCATGCCCTCGTCCCAAAATCCTTGGTATCGTTTTCCGATTTTCGCCAAATCTTGGTGTAGTCGCTCTCCTTGCTCGTCGCTTGTATCACCCAAGCTTTCAGGAAAAAATTCGAGATGGGAATGCAGAAAATGTATTTTGAGAGACATTCGAGCTCCAATCTTGCAATAATTTTGCAACAAACTGTCGATTATCTGCTTGAAATCCGGGGATTTGCGGTTACCGAGAAAGTTGTGAACAACATCTTGAAATGATACCCATGCTGCTGCTTCATTGGGCGTTAAACATTTTGTAAAGTTTCTGTCGGCCATTAATTTTCGAATATCAGGTCCGACAAATATTCCCTCTTTGATTTTGGCGTACGACAACTTGGGAAATAACTTGGTCAAGTACTCAAAAGCCGGTCCTTTACGGTCGAGCGCTTTGACAAAGTTTTTGATAAGGCCAGCTTTATGTGGAGAGGTGGCAAGAAAATGTTCTGTGGGTTCACAAGTGGTATAGAAGAGACGTTTTGTTTTCCTGGTTCATAATTAGTACGGCTTGGCCAATCTTTCTTCACATAATGTTGGTCAGTTGCACGGCTATCCCACAGACACAAAAAACAGCAAAATTTGGTAAAACCAGATTGCATCCCCATCAAGAGACCAATAACCTGTAGGAATAGTATATAAATCATTTATTCTTTAAAATTGAATTGAAATTTATTTTCAAACATTCAAATCGCCACAAATTTTCCATTGATGCTCTTTATATTTTATCTTGGTAAAAATTTTACATATTGTATCGTAGCATTCCTTCGTTTGTACTGCATGAGCAATCGGAATTGATGGTTTTATATTTCCATTGTGTATCAGAGCAGCTTTCAGGCTGTATTTTGAACCATCTATGAACAAACGCCATTCATTTACATCGTATGGTGTATTCATCGCATCAAACAAACCGTTGATGTCATAGCAGAAGCATATATTCTCCTCTTTTTTGAAAAACGGTAAAAGCGCCTCATTTCTGGTTCTATATACAGTGACTTTTGTTTGAGTATCAAGATATTTCCACTCCTGCATCCGTGATGCGAGCAATTCTGATTTTTGTTTCGATAAATTCAAATCACGAACCAAATCATTGAGTTCACTTTGCCAAACTAAATGTTTTTCCTCCATGTTAAAATCGCTTCCACTGTTCGTCGGTGATGAACTACAAGTTTCCATGTAATTTGCACTCGTACCTGGACAAATTGGCAAAGGATCATTGCTCGCACGGGGAACTGGCTTAGACACTGATGATACTTCAGGATATTTATATTTTGATAGTTTCTTTGCATTTACACCGACGACATTCATCAAGCAAAAGTAACAATCATCTACATGATTTTTCGGCTCTCTCCATAACATTGGCAATGAAAATGAAAAACATACTTTTTTACCGCGTGACCACTTGTATAATATTGTGCTACACGCGTTACAAAACAATTTCGGTACCCACGGCTTGTGAGTGTTTGATACAGAGAAACCAAAATAATAAAAATATGCATTTCTGATCACATTAGTAATAACTTTGCCACTTTTTCTGATCATATAACATCCGCAAACATAACAAAAACCCTTTGAATCAACTTTACAATTCTGTCTTTGCATTTTCACACGTTTTGGATTCAAAATAAAACTTTAAAAATGCAAATTAAATAATGTTTCTAGCGACGCCAACAGCTGACTGTCATTTTGATAGCGCAGTGCTGCCAACATGCGCGAACTCACAAAGTAGAACCAACTTTGAAAAACGAAACCCGGATTTGAATTCAGCACCTCAAATAACGTCAAGATTTGTTCTCATCCGCTCTGATCCAAAAGTTTTTGTAAACTTGTGTAATCTAGTGACATCTGATGGACAAAAGAGACTCCGCCGAAAAAGCGATTTTCTCGCGTCCAGCTATGCTGGTACAGAAGGGAAAAAATACGTATATAGGTGTAAGTCCATTAACACGATGCCAGATTTGACGAAGTCTATTGAGACTGAAACACGTGTCTTTGTCTGAAGTAAGCGTTGAAAAATACGTGTATTCATGTGTGTTCATGTATACAGATATGTGTAATGCATGTCTGTTTCATTTGTAACAAATGCGTAATACGTGCTTAACGTATTGGTAAGTTTTTTTAATACTTTTTTATTGAGCGATTATCAAACTATACTGGATCTAACGCGAACAAATAATGTCAAAGCTAAATATTCGTTCATTACGAAGGGATATCTTTTTAGTGTTGCGTATAGCCTCATAGAGGGCGCCAGTAATAAAACGACAAGTGTCAAAATTAATCGCAATCTTTCGTTAACCTAAATCTAAAGTTTTATCAAGATACGGCAAACGATTTAGTCATGTGAATTTTTAAAACTTATAAGTTAGCCGAAAAATGGAATCGAGTCGAGTGCAATAATTTTTTACAACTTTTGCTGAGTTGGTTTCTGTTTTTTGAGAATAAAGGATGCATCAATCGACAATTTCATGTTGGTACTGCGAATTTCAACGTGGACGCACCAGTATCAGCGACGACCCCAGGACAGGTCCGCCAAGAACAACAGTCACCTGCAAACATCGATGTTGTGCGCCGCATAATTAAGGAAGATAGACATGTGACATATCGTGAAATTGAGATATATCCCTGGACATTTCAAGGACCTCAATTAAAACGTTCTACATGACGAACGTGTAAAAAAGTTAGTGTCCCGCTGGATTCCGCATTTTTTAGCCGAAAAGCAAAAGTCAGCTCGCGTTAATTAGTGCCGAAAATCTTTGAGTCGGATCAATAACGGAAGTTCAAAAATCATCGAGTGACCATGAATCATGGATTTATTATTATGAACCCGAAAACAAATGTCAGTCTTCTGTTTGAGGGTTTCAAAATGAAGCGAATCCGACAAAAGACATGTAGCTACAATTCCTTTGCAAAATCGAAGAACGATTACTGCGGATGGGTACACAGCCGTTTGCTTGCCAGAAATAATCGCCATGCTCCGAGAAACCAACCCACAACGGCGAATGATTCTGCATTAACGTGTGTTCATTTGAAAAGTCAATCTAGGTTACTTTGAAATTCTGATAGAATAAGACGCATATAATGGGTGATTCATTTAGAGATACTTTTTCCAAAAGCAAAGAACAAATGAAAAAGGCCAATTTATTTAAGAAACTTGATTATCATACAAAAGAACCATTCTTTACAATTATTTTTTAAAGATTATTTCTCTCAAATGTTGGCCGCGACTGCGGTTAACGTTGTCTATTCTGCTGTTCCAATTTTCAATGACGCGTTCTAGCATTTCGAGTGGTATTTGTCCAATGACCCGAGTAATATTGGCCTCCAATGCCTCAATTGTAGCTGGTTTATCCATGTAGACTGTAGACTTCACGTAGCCTCACAGAAAAAAGTCTAATGGTGTGATGTCACAAGATCTAGGCGGCCAATTTACTGGTCCGAAGCGTGAAATTAAATGTTCACCGAATCGTTCTCGCAGGAAAGCCATAGTTTCACGAGCTGTATGGCTAGTGGCGCCATCTTGCTGGAAGTAAATGTCTTGTAGACCACGGGTGTCAAGTTCAGGCAGCAAATAGTCCCTTATCAAGGCGCGATAACGCACATTCACATTCCGGCCGGCTTCTGTTTTGAAGAAATATGGACCAATTATTCCACCGGCCCATTATCCGCACCAAACAGTTGTTTTGTCTGGATGTAATGGTAGCACTTCAATCTCTTCAGGTTGGTCATCACCCCAAATACGGACATTTTGCTTATTCACGTACCCATTAAGCCGGAAATGGGCCTCATCGGAGAACAAAATTTTTGTAGAAAACAGTGGATCTCCTGCAAGTTTATCAAGAGTCCAACGGCTGAAACGGAAACGATTCAGAAGGTCGGTCGCCTTTAGTTCTTGCACTAGTTGAATTTTGTATGCTTTTAAACCAAGATCCTTTCGTAAAATACGCCAAGTTGTTGCATACGACAAACCAAGCTGTTGAGAACGGCGACGAATTGATTCTTCGGGGTCTTCGCGTACACTCGCTGCTACCGCCGCTACCGCCGCTATATTTCCTTCACTACGTGCTGGATGAGGTCTATGTGGTCGCGTATTATCCATTGTTGTAAATTGAGTTTCAAACTTATTGATGGTATAGCGAATTGTGCGTTCGGTAGGCCGATTATGTGGCCCATATGTTGCTCTAAGCGCACGATACACATTCCTTGTAGAACGCCCATTTTCGTAATAAAGCTGTACTATTTGTAGACGCTGTGCCGAGCTAAGTCTTTCCATTACGTAATGTCAAATGGTACTGAACCAGAATGCGCAGTCCGCTGACGCGTCGCATGTGCGCTCAGCCATTAAATCCCCACCTAAAAAGTACCTCCAAATGAATCACCCATTATATTAGTATGTGTTTGTTGTTCCGTAAACGTAAATCCAAATGACATTTGATAATGTCAATCACAGTTGTTATTTATTTGTATGTATAAAACTGTCAAAATATACGACTTTGTAGGTTAAGTAGTAAATTTTAATTTACGACATACTTCAAAGTGTTCTCAGTAAATCACATGCTACTAGATTGACTTTTCAAATGAATACCCGTTATGACAATCGCACACAGCTAGACAATTACGTTTTTGGAGCAGCAAAATATCTAATTATTAGATAATCCTCCGTATAGTCCCAACGATTTTTTTACGTTTCCAAAGATCAAGAAGAACGGAATACGTGGTCGACGATTTCAGTCGCCAGAAGAACCAGTATATGCCTTCAAAACGGCAATTTTGACTGTCCCAGGTGAAAACCGGAATAACTGCTTAAACAATTGATTTGAACGAATGTATAAGTTTAACAATTTTTGTGGAAAATATTTTGAAAAGCAATAGAGCACTTTGAGTGACTGATGGTTATATGCAATACTAAAAGACATCCCCCGTATGTTACATAATCTTGTCATTCTAAGGCCCAGATTCCTCAAACTCATTCTATGTCTGATGCCGATCTTACATTATCAGTTCGCGCGCTCAGCATCGATGATCTCTGGCACTTCTAACGACGACCACGATTGAATTCACTAAACCAGTAGTAAATAGTGGTTTTAGATAGTCCTTCATTGCTAAAGGTGTAAGTGAGTTAATCGATGCACTACTGCTGAGATAATCCACGTCGAAAGTTATAGTAAGTCATCGTAGTAATTTTTTACGAGTTATATCAATTTTTTTTTAACTGAGATGAAATTTTCAAGTCACAAATGGCGTATAATATAAATCTTTATAATAAAGCGTATATAGTCAAAAATGTCAAGCTTTACAATGGATATGTCAGATGGCGCCTAGCAATACTCGTGTTGCCAATATAAATATGAATTCGTGTTGGAAATATAAATAGCTACCCTAGTACTGACTGCACAATCAGGCACGCATTTTTACATCTTTGCAAGACTGTAATAAGGAGTTTAATTATAAAATAAATTTCAAAAAATTTATCATTGTAAGATATTTATTTACGATTTTCTAATGTTGTCTTTTAAATTCTCTGAAAATTACGTGTATAAATTGACCTTAAGCCCATTAGCGTTAACTCTCCTAATAAAATATTCCCGATGTATAGCAAACTTTCTTGGAGATTAAACTCGAAGTGTACGTGTAAAATAATATTTACTTTGCGTTTCAAAACACACAATTTAAGCAATGAATTATATGCAGAAAATTGTAAATGCCGTACGTAAATTCCGAACCAGTTGAAGCAAAAGTGTTTAATGATATTTTAAAGTAACCAACTCTTGAATATTTTTAAATATAAAACAAGTGTCCGATAAAGAAGTCCGTTTATATCGGTGAGATGAGGGGGCATGTTTTGCCTGCATTATTATTCCAACCACGCGCGGTTGAAACTCTCTACAATCCCCGAGGAAGACGAAGAAGTATATCGTATCGATCAAATTAAAGAATTTGAGGAAGTTCCTCCAAATTACATCGAATGGTTAATAGAAGTACTCGATGAAGGTACGGTGTTTTATGATTTTAAGGATTTAAAAACGAAAGCCGAAGAGATTTTATTAAATAATATGTAAACAAAAGGGTATTAATATGTTTTGCCATAATATACTAATGAGCGAAACATTATATAGGGTTATTCTAAAGTAAGTTCCCAGTTTGAAATGGCCATAAGTTTGACAAATTTTTAATATGTACAAAAATACATAATAGCACTAATTTGTTAATAAAGAAACGGGATTTTATTATAACAAAAAGAAATAGAAAAAGGATAAATATGATCACCACCAATAAGTAACTATTAGTCGTTCTTCTATGATGTAAGTGACATTCCTTGGTATAGTCTGTCCATATTTTTAACGACTTGACCTTTTGGGATCTAAAAGGATTTTCGGTAATTATCTGCTACCTCGTACAGCAACTACCGAGAAAACTTGCTAATGAGGTAATGAACCGTATTAGGAGAAATTAGATTTTCTTAGTAGAGAAGTAATTACGTTTCGTTTAATATAATCCACTGTTTACAATTGAAACTTTATTATTCAGGGGTAAACAATTCTTATTTATACCTGTATAACTGTCTTATTATAAACATTATTTAATGGGTTTTTAAATATTAACATACTTTTAACTAAATAAACTAATTTGTAAAAATTAAGATATATAAGAAGGTAATAAATAATAAATTGTAGTTAAAAGACAGTTCTCGTATTTAACAGTATTAAAGTTATAAATTAATAATAATGTAGCTATATATGACGAGTACTTATAGTGTTTTACTTGGTTATAGTGCTAAAGATATATTTAACCTAGCAATGTAAGTTTATATGTACATAAATATATATTATAAATCGAACATTAATCTTTTTGTATAATAATTTCTGTGAATACGTCCTTGTTAACCACTCGTGCTCGAAAGAGCTTGTAACGGTAGGTAAACATTTCTTTTGTGAAGATAGTGTTGTAGTCAAGTGTGGAAGTCAAGTCGTTAGAAATATGGACAGACTATAATGTCTTCAATGACATCCGATATCGAATGTTTAAGTTTCTCACGAAGTAGTAGGTCTACTAATAAATATCCTTTCTGTAAGGCAACCCCATAACCAGTAGTCAGCCGGATTTATGTCTAGTAACCTAACAGGCCAACTGTTTGGAAAATGTCTACTAATTACTCGATGGCCAAATGTGTTAATAGTGTAACGGTATTGTGTATGTGAGGTGGAACTCCGTCTTGCATATAAATAATTCTATAATGCTGGTATTACGAAGTCTTACAACATTCGAAAATATCGCTGTTCGTTTACCGTTTACTGTTTACCGTTTGTCCATTTTCCAAGACTTTAATAGAAATATGGTCCTATTATAAAATTTAACGTAAAACTACACCAAACAGTAACCTTGACATAACGTAAGCCTTCTTGAACAATCGTATTCGGATTATTATTCGACAATATCCCGCAATTCTGTGCGTTAGCATTTACATTAAACTCAAAATGTGCCTTATCTGTCCACAAGATTTTGCCCAACCATCCAACGCTATTTTCAATTTCTGCTAGCATTTGCAGAGCGAAAGTTACGCGAATCAGCTTATCCCGTTCTCCGAGTTCAAATATGTAATTTTAATTTTATAAGGGTAGAGCCGAAGCTATTTGCTCACAATTCGCCACATTGTAGAGTAACTCATTTCCAAACGCTTTACAACTTTATTAGCACTACAAACATTATATGCTGAATTTTCACAAACTTCCCTCATTTCTTGTAAAACTACAGCTGCATTCATCTCGTTATTAACTAATTTCGGTCTACCCGATTGTTTTTTGTCGGTAACTGAACCAGTGGCTTCAAATTTGCTCACAAACTTACGAAATAACTTTACAGAACAGGGTCCATTTCTCAAACCATGTAACTTACGAAATCTTCTCAAAGCATTTGGATATTGTCTATTGCATTTATGATAACACTGAATGAGGTTAATACGAACTCGTAAAGGTAAAACCATTGTTGTAAGACAAATAAAATTGACACAGTTACCATAGAAACAAAATAAATATCGAAAAAAAAAGAACCTCTAAAGCATAACGATAACTATACAAATATAATAAACAGTTAATGTACACAAGATATAGCCATTTTGAACTGGGAACTTACTTTAGAATAAACCTTATATTTTAGATGTTCGCTTAGCTTATAGAAAATAGTGTTTTTAGATCTTTATGTATTGTAGTAATTGTTTTATCAAATTAAGTATATCAATTTGATACAACAATAAAAATAGAAAATATAATACATTTTCAAATATATGTAATTTCCAAATAAAATTACGTGTGTTCATTTGAAAAGTCAATCTAGGTTACTTTGAAATTTTGATAGAATAAGACGCAAATATATTAGTATGTGTTTGTTGTTCCGTAAACGTAAATCCAAATGACATTTGATAATGTCAATCACATTTGTTATTTATTTGTATGTATGAAACTGTCAAAATATACGACTTCGTAGGTTAAGTAGTAAATTTTAATTTACCACATACTTCAAAATGTTCTCAGTAAATCACATGCTACTAGATTGACTTTTCAAATGAACAGCCGTTATGTACTTGCTAATTAATTTTGATAATTAAAATAACTCTCCAGCGCATTTACATTAGAAATAAATCGCTCTTTAAAAACTACCTTAAAAACATGCAAGGGTGATTTGACGGGAGAATGACTTTTCAATCAAATATGAGTAAATAATGTATGAGGTTAGGTTTATGTTGTCATTTTAAAGTATTAACAACACTTATTAATATGTTTTAATTTATTGTGCTATATATACCAAAAAAATACAAACAAAATCTAAATACATATGTGAATTTATTTATTTTAGACTACGTATACAAAAATAATACATAGAAAATCTATACACATATTAGAGATTAATGGGCTTTTAACATTGTGATAAACATATGAAATAAATAAAAAGAAAACAATATTAATGGGAAATACTAGTTTTAATCATCCACTGTCTTCTGAATCAGAGTTATTTTCGTCGACCGTACATGATAATATGTCTTTCGAAACTCACTTCCCTATCCCATCATTTTTTAATTTCCTTTTCGCAATGGTTAATTCTATCAGCCTAAATGTCAGCAGTTACTTGGGTTAATACCTTTTTCCATAATCTTACATATTTTTCTTCCTTTCTACTATATTTTCCTATATTATTATGTTATGTTTTTATTATACTCCATATGAGTTCTATGGGATTAAATATACAATCGTACGGTGGAATTAACTTCAAATATAGTCTGTGGTTTATACCTATACCTTAAATATAACAAGTGTTCATTTGAAAAGTCAATCTAGGTTACTTTGAAATTTTGATAGAATAAGACGTAAATATATTAGTATGTATCTGTTTGTTGTTCCGTAAACGTAAATCCAAATGACATTTGATGATGTCAGTCACAAATATCAGTTAGTGCATAAAATAATCGTGCGTCGATTCTGGTTTAAATAAATTGCTTCTCAGTTTTAAAATGGCTTTCACTTTAGAACATACATTTTTTTTAGTCCAGGCTTATTTTCGAAGTGGTAATAAAATTGATGGTTTATGGGTTTATTCAGTTCAAGATTGCATGGTAGAATTTCAAGTTAAGTTTCCACATTTTATAATAGATTATATACAATTTAAGAATACTTTGGATAGAACTTTAAAACTTTTTTCTGAAACTGGTAGTCTCTTAAGAAAATCAGGCAGCGGAGCAGTTAAGAAACGTACACCTCAAGTTGTTAATCGTGTTGAAGAAATAATGGAAAATAAACCACAAACATCTGTTCGACATTTGAGTCAACGATTAAGCCTTTCTGTTGGTACAACTCACAAGTTATTAAAAAAAGATATTCAACTTTATCCATACCGTGTCACAGCAGTACAAGAATTGTTAGAAATTGATTACCCACGTAGACTACAGTTTTGTAATTGGTTTGTAAATATGAACAATAATGGAGAACTTTCGCAAAGAGTCACCTTTACTGATGAAGCATGGTTTTATAAAACGGGATACCTAAATTCACAAAATACAAGAATTTGGAGTAGTGAAAATCCACATGTAATTAATGAATAATCGCTACAACCAGAGAAAATTGGTGTTTGGGCAGCGATAAGCCAAAGGCGAATCATTGGACCAATATTTTTTCAGGGAACGTTAACTGCTCAAAGGTACCGTACGGAAATTTTACAACCATTTGTCAATCAGTTGCATGATGATGAACTTCAAAATACATATTTCCAACAAGACGGAGCACCTTGTCACTGTTCTGCAGAATCTTTGGATTATTTAAGAGAATTTTTTGATGAGCGTATAATTAGACGAAATACTGAAATTGTCTGACCTGCACGTTCATGCGATTTAACACCTTGCGACTTCTTTTTGTGGCCTTATCTAAAAAATAACATATTTCGAACACCTATATTGAATTTGAATGATATGGTACAGAGAATCGAACAGAAATGCATGGAAATTAATAACAATCCAGTAATGTTGCAGAATATCATCAGAAATTTTGAACGGAGGTCTTTAAGGTGCATTGATCTTGAAGGACAACATTTGCAACATTTGTTATAGTTTTCAATAAATACCTATTATTTGTTATGAAACTGTCAAAATATACGACTTCGTAGGCTAAGTAGTAAATTTTAATTTACGACATACTTCAAAATGTTCTCAGTAAATCACATGCTACTAGATTGACTTTTTAAATGAACACTTGTTATGTACTAACCGTTCAACTAAATTCAATAATTGTATTTTTAAGTCAGTTCTATCATAACCAGTATTATTATTGGCCAGCTAAGCTATGTTTGAATATCATTTTTATTAAAAGATGATGATGGACTTTTAGTTTTAATAGTACTATGATAACTTGCATTATTCAAAACAATTGTGGACGGTCCTTCTAACTTCATAAGAAGTTGATGTCCAAACCAGTATAAGAAATTGTTCATGTCACTATGGTATCCAGTTACTGACTATTTGTTGTAAATATTAATTCAGCTCCAGGAATAAATCAATTAGAATTGCCTGCATGTAATACAATGTGTCTACAACAAGGTAAATACACATTACGTACCAATATTATTTTGTTAGTAATAGATTCTATCTTATACCATCCACTTTTGTAGCTTTGACAGTTTCTATAGATTCATTTTCCTAAGATTTGCAAATAGTTCCACCTTGAAAAACCGAGGTTTCATCTAGGAAAACAAACTTACTAAATGTTCGTGTTTCATACGAACATATTGTTTCAAGAATGTAACACGTTTTAATACTATATGTGGGAGTTCCATTAATGCTCGTTTAAGATCATAAAAATGTATTACCACCAGAAGAAAGTTCCTCTTCTTTGAGGGTATTATTCAATGATGAAATAGTAATATGCTGTTCTGTAATTACATAATTGAAATATTAATTTTATAAATATAAGTACTAAATTACTTTAAACTTACTGCTTTTATACATATCATATACTTCTAATTGCACATTGATTAAAATCATCAACATTTACGACAGGCTTATTTCTAGTCCGTTTCCCCTTTGGACTATATGGTTTGACGAAGATGATATTTTATTTACTGTTGCAGTATGAATATCCGAAACATTTATGCACCATATAACATAGTAATTTAAACAAAGTAATTAAATCACAAAATTATATCAATATGTATTTACATACTTAAATTTCTTGAAATCTAATCTGTTTGTTATGACAAAATTATCCAAATTATAGATTAATAGAGACATAAATAAATACGTATATATGAAATTTGCTTTTACTGATAATTGTGTAATACATTGTTGATATTTTGATCACAGATTATGTCTTGTTTGGCATTGACTGCAATTAGCTTTTGTGCTTACTATAAGTCAGTGTCCTGAACCCACACTGTTTCTATAAATTGCTGTTTTATTTGTGATTCGTATTTCAGAATTGCTTTTAAAATCATGTACCAAAAATTTTCCACCAAGTTTGAGACTGGAGTATTGTTTTGTTTATATTTATAAATATGGATTGTTGCGAAATTTTTCCGCTGTAACTGTGACATAAATAAAAGTGGGAGTCTTACGATACCCTACTAAATAATGACCCTATTGCTAGTTAAGAAGGATCACTGCAAATCTTACCTTGGGTAAGATCTGCCTACCTCATTGGTTTATATAGAATGAATAATACTAGATTTTATTTATTACATAATTTATAAAATATTTAAAAATTATACCGGTTTGGAAAATATTATAGTAAGGTGCCCGTTCAAATACATATACACTGTTGCAATTTTTGGCTATAATTTAAATAAAAGTGAGGGGTGTGCGATACACGTATCACGACTCAGTAATAACTCTTGCTAGTTAGAGAAGACCGACCGCTAGAGACTTAATTGATTGATATATATTATTATTTTCTTTCATCCATTTACGACTTTTTTGCTTGCTTTTTGTTGTATTAATTTTATTTAATTGCTTGTATTACATTCTAAAACAGTTATCTTTTTATTCATTTTAATATACTGTTCCACATATTTCGTATAATTAGATTTACTTTTAAAGATTAACTGTTTATTTACTTGAATTCGAAACTATGATTTGAACATTTAAAACATTATTTTGAAATATCTTTAATTTGTTTATTTTAGCTATTTATTTTGAAAAATAAAATATATTTCAGATTTAGAATAGTACGCTAAAACACAAGTTTCATAAGATACCATTTTGTGGCACGAGTTCAGTTTAGAAAACGAGCCGCGATAGCGGCTCGTACGAGTGCGACAAAAGGCCTTATGAAACGAGTTTTTTATACTATTTTTTCTATTTTGCATTAAGAAATTGAAATTATTTAATTCAGAGATACAGAAAGTTCAGTTTTGTTTTTATATAAAATATGCATTGGTTACATTGATACTTGACATTTTCAATTTTAAGTCTTGCTATTAGCGAAATATTATTTATTAATTTTGGTTAACGTTACTTGATATTTTATTTAAAAATATAGACAGGAGTGACAGAAACTAATATATCTTGTTGTCAATTGTATACAATATATGTACGTCTTTCGTGTAGAATTTTTCTTTTCTACGTATATTATTCTGTCAAATGTATTTAAATTCTTAAAATCAAATGGCAGCAATAAGAGATTTACATCTGTGTTCGAACAACGTAACATTGAAAAATGAAAAAAGCGTAAATGAAGATTATTTCAATACTGTTTTGGGTGTCATAATGAGTTCATTGCAAACGCAAAATATAAAAAGTTCATTTATGTACTTTTAACTTATTCACTTCATTTATTTTTAGAAATTTATTCATTAATTTATTCGTATTTATATTGTAAGATACCAGTTTATTTTCTAATTAAACTAACTGCTAATATTTTTTTATTTACGAGGAAAATTTATATTTAAGTAAAATACTCCTTTTTTGTTTTTAAATAATTGTTCGGATCTCTCAGCAGGATAAAAATTTCAATACATGCAAGGCGTACTTATACGTATATCATACTAGTGTCCAACAGTCAACTATTGTTCAAGTATTATAGTTATAATTTATTAATATATATTATAATTTATAGTATTATCAATATCTAGCTGGGAGTGCCCGGAACAAATATCCCATTAAGGAATCAGTCATCAGTGCAAGTATATAATATATCCTTGCACTGATGACTGATATATTGTTTTAGTATACCAAAATACAGATTCACATTATGATTTAATTTTAGTCATATATATGTATGTATATTTATACGAGGTGCTATCCAGAAATTCCCAGAATTTGATTGAATTGAATGTGGCGCACGAAGAGATAGTAGTACAGCTCTATAACGCAAGATGGTGTGAGCTAAGTCTGTACTAAGTCAGTCTGTCAAACGGCGCTTTTTTAGTTCTTTTTCCGTACTTTTTACAAAATAAGCGAAATGGTTTCTTCTGTACTAAAGTAAACGACACATTACACAATATTAGAGTTGCACATAATTCGAACACAAATACATCGCCATTTCTTTCCATTTCTGCTTTGCACTATTCTCATGCCTTTGCCAGTTATATTTTGTTGTACACGAGAGCGGTATTTCACAAACTTTGCATTTTATTGTAGTACCAGCCTAAAATAAATCCGAAAAGCTAGTTATTAATTGCTGTCTTTCGTGATAGAACGGTCTCTTTATAGCTTTTGACATTATTGATTTATTATTTTTCACTTTACATGAAATAACTGTACTATATCGCAGCCGGCTTGATATAATAATAATGATATAATAATAATAATATGATATAATACAAGCGCGTACAACCTAGACCCTTTCCATTTCGGCGCTGCGTCTGCTCCCAAATGTGCATTCTTATTCATCTTCACCACAAATCAACGTTATACAATTCGTTCATGTACGATAGCCTTTTCATAAACTCTGTGTATTATGAGAGCTGCGGCCACCGCACTATTTCCAAGTTTAAATTCATATTGCATTACGATGTAGCAGTCATTAAAAAACTGCAGTAAGAATGAAATAGGTGTTAATCTCGACTCTATTTACGTTGCAGATTTTAATTTTTATGATAAATTTAGACAGTATTTTTCACTTTTTCTGCACAATAAAAAAAACTGTATTTTATGATTGTTCAGTAGTAGGTATGTACGTATATTCTATCATTCTCGTAAAACTTGCAGGCGTTCGTACTTTCGGCGTTCACAAAGTTCGTAATTTCGTACTTGGTCGTGAATTTAAATTCATTTTGGCCCCGGTTTTCTACTGTCTTGTTAATCGAGATCTATCTTCCTTGGTGATTTACGACTTTCAGCCGTATGGAGCCGTGGAGGATTTCAATTTCAATGATATTTATGTTTTCTTCAAGCTCCTATTTCACAACGGGAACAAAACGTGTATAATAGTAATCTGTACTTTTATTAATCAATAGAATCAACTTAAGAAGGTATAAAACCCTTTACCACAATTAATACTCGTATCCTAAATACGTGTTTCGATAACTAGGTTGTCATCCTCAGTCGGTAAAATTAATAATGACAGTGTTGAACATAGGGCATAGTAAAGCTAACACAAAGAATCGCGAAATACTTTACAAAGCGTCCACATATACACTATGTTTTAAGAAACTCAACTTAGGTCAACTTACTCTTCCTTAGAAATGGCATTGTTTATTTATACAAAGTGTTATCTTGCGTCAACGGTGTCACTTAATTCATTTACTTAAGTTGGAAGAATAAAGTTTCATGAATTTTCTAGAGTATAAAAGATTCTGATCACATGCTGTTTCACAAACTCCAATAATAATTTGTATAATTAAAAAAGCAATTCAAATTTTGAAAGAAAAACAAAATAAGAAAACAAAACAGAAATTTTTGATTCGTTAATAAAACTTTCATTCTTTTGAATTACGTCACTCTATAATATAATTCGCCACTCATATTTGTATCTTTGCATATTCTATTTGTTCTTAACTCTGATACTATTGCATTGTTTTGATTTTGTAATGTTTTAAAATTGCAAAATTGTTCTCGCAAAACACTTCCAAACCATCACCAAACCTTCAGTGTGCTTTTCTGCGCTAGCCACACATAGCCACGTCAGATGAACATTCTCTTGCAGATCGCCGAAGGAAAATTCGAAATACATATTCCAAATGTAAAACATTTTGCTACCCCTATTCTATATTACAGCCGTTACATCACCATGTTCTATTTGATTTTGTCATTTTCTTCAATCTTGTAATTCTCCGTTCAACCTCTTCTTTACAGAAGAAGTGTGCACGTGACTATTATCTATATAGGGTTACCGCTGAATAGCGCCTAACTTATGCAAATCTGAACAATACCTATAATGTCTACTTGAAAATAAAAAAAAAATTATTTGTAATCAAAAATTTCCAAATTTTTAAGGCCAAAATATATTTAAAGTCGGTTCATATTTTTGTTTAAGAAAAAACAGCTGATAATTTAAGTTCATGGACCTTCAAAGAAAATCGATAATATTCCTATTGTTAGTTGTTTTTTTACCAAGGTTTTTATACAGTATAATCAGCCGCACATATATTCTATTTATTGCGATGTTTTTTTTGTGAATATCAATAAATGCTTCTACATTTACGTTGAACATGTTGACAATCATTTGAAAGTTAAATCTTTTAAAATAAAATTATCGTTTATAATAAAACATATGCTGTCCATGAGATGTTATTTAATCTAAAATACCGGGTTTTGAATTATTTGTATGCAAGTATTTAAATTTTTTTTTAATTTGTGGTGGTACTACAAATACCGATGTAGACGAAACAAAAATGTGTTCGAAATGCCCATCATGAGCTCTAATGCAGGCATCAATTCGGCCACTAATGTTATTATGTACGCGAGTAAAATTTGGGCGATGTAATATCTGGCTGATGAATTTCTTTGTGTTGAAAGCTCTCACTCACACAAGGCAACTCGACGGAGAAAATCTAATTCTGTTAACCTTTACACACGTTAGATATGATACGGATGAAGTAAATTAGTTTTCAAAATTTAATGCACTGTAGTTGGAGACACATTTACTTCCCGTGCTCGGATCGTCATATTTACGCCGGGATCAACTTCCACTATATGTAAAATATTAATTCTTGGTTGTTACACTATGCGTGATCTTTGAGGACCACGATCATCGAAACGTGAAATTGCTGATCCTGTATCTCGAAGTCGATACAAGGCTTTCACAATTGTCTTAGACGAAAGAAAACGTCGATTCGGGAAACGTTCTGCGTACAATTTTTTTGCCGTAAGACTATTTTGTCCTGGTATGTCCGGCACAAATTAAAATCATATCGGTGTATTCGATATTCGTGTAGGATGCTATTGCGAACACACCTAGCCACAGCAAAGACTATATCCATACTAAATGAAAATCTCAGCGTCATTTGTAGCGGTAGATTACTGTATTAACTGCGACAGGGCCGCCTGTGATTGGAACATAATTTTTTATATGAAGGCATTACTCATATGTATCTTTCACCCTTTTTCCTTTCTTTGTTGCTATACAAAAGTAACGGTGTTATATCCTTTCACAAATATGTTACTGAATCGGAACGGAAGAACAGTTTTAAATTTTATGAAAAAGAAACAAATGTCTTTTAAAAGTATGATTTTAATACGCAGTTTACTTTATTTTATATTTTTGTTTAGTCTTTTATATTCTAAATACATATATTTAAAATAAAAACATTCGTATTTTTTGTGTCATTTCTAATTTTAAGAAGCTCGGAAGATTGTGAATTTATCACTTTATCTTGTTTGTCTGTGCTTTGAATCTGTTTAAATTGAAATCAACAAAACTGCGGGTGTTGGAATAAGTTTAGTTCTATTGAAATATATAAATATGGCCAAAGAATGATAATTAATTTTAATTTTTTTTTATTAGCCTAGAATTTTGTTATTAAATTAGAATTCAATACTTTTGTTATCTGTATAATTTTCAAATTAAAATTGACATTGGCGATGACAAGAAGGAATTCATCTTACCATTACCGAAAATTAAATAATTAAATAAAAGAATCATATATTTTGTTTAACAATAAATATATTTCAGGTAAAATCGGATATATTCTCTACATTTAAATGAATACCGCAAACATATCATGAATTTGTGTAAGTAATAATATTCTTCTCATGAATAAACTTAAGTTATGTGCGGCTGCCATAAAATATTTTATGTAGTTTTAGTGCCAGTTGCACGTCGTTTTACAAAATTTATTAGTCAACATATTCCTACACTTGTTAGCAGTTTTATTAGTACATTCCTGGAGACAGTGTATTGGAATTTTTGACACACTTCCAATTGATAAAACCTAAATTTGTCATAAATTAAAGTAAACATTGATGTATGCAACATACATATGTGTGGTCCTTTCTAATACAAGTAAATCTGCACAATAACATGATTTTAAAGAAACATACACTACAGAATTTGAATATTCTAAAATTCTCCTGCTTCTTTGTAGTGCAAGATAAGCTTTTCAGTGATAAAATTACAAACAAAATACTTGTCTAGTTGCTAGCATTATACCGAGTGACTATAAATGATTGAAGCAAATATTTCATTTGTTATTTTTGAACGCTGTGAAATTGACTTGCCTGGTCATTCGCTTTATATTTATCTTTTTGGGTTAGAATATTTTATATGAATATGGACGATATAAGGTTATAATTACTAGGAAATCAATATTAGCTGACATCAGTGAGATTTATACAAAATGATAGATGAAACAAATTTTGCGAATCTACACTGCTCAACTTTTGAACTGGTACACTTATATAGCATGCAGTAAAAGTAAACAACCCTTCGCAGGCGTTAGGCATGACTTCCTATATGATCAGGGCTGTGTTTCGGAATGCAAATAAATGTCTATCGAATGACATTTGCGACTCTATTGTTGTTTGTTGTTATTATCTGTCATAAGTGCAATTACTGAGCTCGCGGACGCTTATATTTTTTAGTTTTTAGTTTTAAGACAATTCATTTCTCGAAAAAGTTTTAATGCAGAGTGGTTGATTGCATTTTAGAGATGCCATTAAGGCGTTTAAGTATTGAAGAGATGAGCCAAGTTATGTGAATGTTTATGACTGGTGTATCGTTAAGAACTGTTGCTGTCCATTTCAATGTGAGCCACAATGTGATCAGAAGAGTTCGAATGCGTTTTAATGATACTGGATCTGTCAAACATAGACACGGCGGAGGGCGAAATCGTAGTACAACAGTCAGGGAGGACCGTTTAATTACGATTCAGTGTCGAAGAAATAGATTTTCAACTGCAAGAACACTCCAAATTCAGTTATTGAATGCAACAGGTATTCAAGTATCCACCCAAACAGCAAGAAGAAGGCTCCATGGGGTAAATTTACGGTCCAGATCTTCTAAAAAATGCCCATTGTTGACCAGAACCCACAAAAGAAGAAGGCTAGAGTGGGCACATCAACATGTAAATTGGAATGTTGAAGATTGGGGTCGTTGTTTATTTAGTAACGAGACCAGAGTGCGTCTCCATAGCTCAAATGTAAGAGTTAGAGTTTGGAGAAACAGAGGAGAATGCTATATTGAGAACAACGTGACCTACCATCAAGCTTATGGAGGTGGTTCAATTACTATTTGGGGAGGTATTTCTGCGACTCGTACTGAATTGGTTATGCTTGGAAATGCTACAATGAATAGTGTCAGGTATCTTAATGAGGTATTACAACCTGTAGTGTTGCCATTTGCTAATGAAATAAGCTATGGTTTTGTGTTTGTTGATGATAACGCGCTTCCTCATAGAACAAGACAAATCAATGCATTTTTTGAAGAGAACAATATTACGCACATGGATTGGCCAGCGAACTCTACAGATCTTAATCCCATAGAGAACGTATACCAAGAGGTTTATAAGATCATGAGGAGTGGATCCAAACAATCACCATCAGCTCCGAACTGCCGTTTTGGAAGAATGGTAAAATATTCCTCAGCATTACATTTGGAATTTGGTGTCCAGCATGCCAAGACGTTGCCAGGAGTTCATAAGAGCTAGAGGAGGTCCCACGCATTATAAATCTTTAAGTGTTTGGTTATCTTTTCTTTCCGAATCAAACTTTTCTGTAATATTAAAATGAAGATTTTGTTATTTTTCTATTAAAACATTTGAAATTCGTTATTTAAGATTTATTCTTTTAATTCTTCGCCTTAAAAGTGTTTCCCAGAACCATATACTTTCAATTAAGCAAGAAAGTGTTGCTCAAAAAGTAGTAAATTGTTATTTATATATGTTCTTGTATGTGTACCAGTTCAAAAGTTGAGCAGTGTATATTACAAATAATAAAATTATGTAATTAACACTGACCTCATCGTGATAAATTGCACATTTGCAATTGCGTCTTCAATTGCGTATCGTAGTTCTTGCAAATGATTTATGGGATTTCTGAATATTATGTTTTTTTAAACAAGGAAATCGAAGCAAATCAAGAGATGAATCAAGTGTTTATGGGCAATTAAATTGCTCCTAAACACTTGATTAGAAAACCAGAATCCAGAAAACGATCTGGAAAAAGTTGCTGTAAATAATTAGTAATTGTACGTGGAGTGTGTTGTTTTTCTTTTTTGCTCAATAATAAGGGAAATTATTCCAAATCTTGGTAGAATTAAAATGTAAACTTCAGGATGGTCAAAGAATCAGAATAAGTATTGGTAAAGAATAGGGTCACCGCCCCTAGCAGGGTCAAAAAAGGAGGTATTCATGTTCCGATGAGTTAATAATATGACAACTGCTCCGCTGATGTGGGTGAATCCAGTTGGAAATAACCATTAGTTAATTCTATGTTGCCCAATTGATTTATAAATTACTAAAATAATGGTTTCGTATCTTTGGGCGTAAATTGTTTCTTGAAAGAATTTTGGCCCAATAATTCGTTGTTTTCATATTGCCACCCAAACACCAATTTTAACTGGATGCAATAATACTTCGAAAAATTTCGTGGATTATCTGCCGATCAAGTTCTATAATTCTGCGAATCGACATGAAATGTGCTACGGGTAAATAACAAGAATAAATATTACGAAGCTGGCTTCGGTAACTTTTCGATATACGGTAGAGTTTCAAGGTCTTACTTTTGTGGGAGAGTTCATAATAAAAATACAACTCAACTAGTTTGTACCCAGGCTAAAGTCTCAGTTCTGCCAAAAAAATCTCGACACATTTATAAAAAGGAATATAACCAATTTATAACTTGGTGTAAAGAAAATAACATCGTGACTATTACAGAAAACATTATCATTGCCTATTCTGACAAAGGAAGTAAAATTAAAAAGGCATCTTCCTTGTGGTCCAAATATTCGATGTTAAAATGTTTATAAAAATTTATAAAAATACAGATATCTCAAAATTTTCTAAACTAATAGAATATTTAAAAAGATTGAAGGTTATGAGCCTAAGAAATCGAAGATTTTAGAAATAGAGCACAAATAGAGCGATTTATAATAGAAGTCGATGATAAAACACATTTAGCAATGAAAGTATGTAATAAAAACATAATTATAGTAGTATTTTACTAATTTTGTACATTATTTTGTTATAATAGTCATATTAAAATTATGTTAGATTATTCGTATAATGGGCTTTAAAGGAGCTTGCCGTCGTGAAGAACTAACAAACATGATTATAAATGATATACAGTTTAAAAATGATGTCATAATGGTTGACGTGCTAAAAACTAGAACTTATGTTCCTAGAAAATTTATTATAACTCAAAGGTTATGGATTGATTTGGTGAAAAAATATTATCATCTTCGTCCCAGTCATGTTGCACATAAACGTTTTTTTTCTGCAATAGAAATGGGTTGTGTGTAAATATTAAAATAGGTATTAATACAATAGGAAAAAGTACTAAAAAGTATTGCTACTTACTTGAAATTAGCTAATCCTGAACTCTTCACTGGACATTGCTTTAGACGATCCAGTGTAACACATTTGGCTAATAGTGGAGGAGATTTAATTACAATTAAGCGCCATGGAGGATGGAAATCTTCCGCTGTGGCTGAAGGTTACATTGATAATTCCATCAAGAAAATATTAGACGTTGCTGAAATACTATCTAACACTGCACATAATACGTCTACTAAAATCACAGAGAACCTATCAACTTCTAATTCAATGGACAGTGATTTATTAGTTAATGTGAATCAGCAGGGATTTAAACAAAATATAATGTGTTCCCAGAATCTGCCTGGAATATCTATTAATGCCCACGAATCTTCTAGTGTTACAGTAAAAGTATATAACAATTGCAGTGTTCACAATGATAAGTAATCTCAATAGAAGTATTTATAGCGTCTAGCTTTGTTAACGAATTTATAGATACACTCCTTTAGCAAGAGTCTGTCGAACGCCTTTTATTATGTATAATTAATACTAATAAAGTTTTAGCAAATGTCTCCTACTATTCTCTCTATAATTTTTATTTACTGTCGAACGTTCATATCTAACCATATCTAACTTTTAAAACGATTTAGTTCTATGATTTAGTTACTTATTACACTTATGAAAAAAAGTACGAGTGCGGTAAAGTAATACATTACGATACTGTGTAACCGAGCAACGTATCCCCCCCCCCCCCTCCCCCCCAGCCCGGCATATATCCAACAGGAGTTAAATAAGAAATATTGTAGCTTTTACATGCCTGATGAGCGGATACAGATAGACGGAGAACTCCGCGATTGTACATACAAAACTATACAGAAATAAATGCAAAACATAGGCTAATTAAAATTGACGGGAAAACTGTAATAGATAATATTGACTACAATATGTTAAGATTAATCATTAATTGTTCAATGTAAAAGTTATAATATACAATATTAACCACAAAATATTAATATCTAGTTATATCCTAGTAAAAAGGGGGCAACCAAGGTTACGTATGCCTCACAGACCTGAAATTTCAATTACTGATAATTATAAATTAATTGTAATCCACGGACAAAATAACTGTTAATAAATCTTTGGAATGGGTAAGTCTAGCTCCAAACTACGACACTCGATGATTTAACAGGTTCAGAATCCGACCACGTAGACGATCTCCTGTTCCGCAATTCCGGTATCACTTAAATCTGCGAACATCCGGACCACGTTTAGGTCTTTTCTAGCTCCAGACTAATTCTCGAGTTTTTCGGGCCGATATCGATGACTGTGTGTATTGAACCAACTGAAAGCTGTCACCGAAAGACTCAGCATCAGATTTAAAACAGCAAACCAATACAAAAGGTGATTTCAATCGCAATTTAGCACGATACACTACGCAAAATACAAAATTATCTTAAATCTTCTACACGATCAGCCTGTTCGATATCTCAATGGGAAGTCAAACGGACACTATCTCATTTTTCGATCACAAAATTCCAGTACCGAATGGGTCAGTTGTAACAAGCCTGCCATGTTACTACTCAAAAGGCCTGCAAAGGCTAGTACGAGGACTACTACATGTTATTTATTAGTTTATTTATTAGAATTTTCTTTAGTTAATTATTAATATTATATTTATAATTCCAATTTAAACAAATACATTTTTTATAGGTTATATACATTTAATGCTATCTACAGTTATAATTATCTTTTAGCGACAGCTAGTAGTAGGTAAAAACAATTCGAATATATACAGTATTAATATTTAATGTAACAAAATAAATTTCCGTACTATTTATTTATATTAATAATGTACTTGTTTTTTTTTAGAAACTTATGACATGAGGTTGTTAATGTGAAAAACTAACGAAATTTAAAAAAATAACAAATAAGTAGCTGGGTATTAACAAAGATATTATTGATAGCAACGTAAAAATTAGGTAAAGAATTATAAATTCCTTATTTTCTAATATTTAAAGTATTAAATGTGGAAAACGGAAAAATCTCATTATTAATAATTCTTAAATGCGGAAATAATTAAGGCGAAATTTGGAATTACCAAATGTTAATTAAATATCTTTATAATGTTTCTCTGAATTTATGTTGACAAGAATTGGTGGTTAACGTGTTTTATTAAATAATAAAATTTAATGTCTAATATTTTGGCCAACCACTATATATAGAGATATAACAAAACGCACCAAATAATTAACTTTCATCATTAAAATCCATGACGTAATAGTTGTAGTGGCGTTTATATGAGCCTTGTGTCGATTTATAAAATTTACGGTGAAGTTTATAAGTTATATTTATATCTAAATTAGGTTATATTTATTGAGCAAATTTTCTAAAGGCAAATTAAGAACATTCTCATTAAAGGAAGTAGGTAATAAACTAATGTATTTTTTGACTATAAGTAAAGTACATTTTTTAAGTTCACTGTTTCAAACAACCAAACACCGTCAAGCTACTGTCAACTGATTCTGCAGTAACATGTAAACGATTTTTCATGATCGCCAACATTTTATGTTAATATCCTTAATATAGTATTTTACGATAAGAGATCAGTCACGTCATCATTGTACGCCACACAACGTTGACAAATTTATTGTTTACATCTTGCAAATAATTGTCATTTGTAGTACGTAACATTTAAAAACTTCTTTTTTACAGATGGCATTTAGGTTATAGCTTAAACTGTTTCGAATGTTAATATTGTATATTTATCACTCTATATTTAGAAAAATACATAATTTATGTTAATTAATAAAGGCAATTTTACTAGTGCTTTTATTTTGCAAAATTAATAAATATAATATCAATGTTTTAGAATAAAAATCGGAAGGAATGGAAACAGTTTATTACAGTCAATATTAGTAATGATGATATAATATAGCAGTACATGCATTAAATTAAAAAATAGAATATAAAGGTTTTATATTTTATAGTTTTTATCACATTACACTCATGAGTTTCCGTTAGGCACAGTTAATAATTGGTGCTACATACGAAATAAACTTGTAATGTGCCTCTAAAGCATATAAATATGGTGTAATATAAAGTCAAATAGATATTAAAATCAAAACACTATATTGGGTCTTAATTTCACAAATATTTTCACTGGAACAAAAGAATTCATAAATAAATCTATGATAAAAAGGTAAAAGTGCAATTGTAACTTATAAATCCTAAGCGTATGTTATGAATTTTCAATATCAACCAGAATAGTTAGTTCTTTACACCTAAATACATTGATGAAGTATACCTTTTTCTAGATTTTATTTTTATTCTTGTTTACACGCAAAAGAATTATTTCATGAGTAAATGTCAAAAGGTTTTGAGTTGCTCTAATTTGTCAACAAGACACACTTCAGCAGTTACTTGACTTAGTGCTTCTTGCCACAATCTTTTACGGCCTTCATTAATTCTACCATACTTACATAATTACTAGAATAATATATTTTTACAATTCTCTAGGGTTAAAAATACAATGATATTGAGGAAGTTGAAGACTGTGTGGCCATTTTGGTCTGCTAATTCATCGGCTTCATAAATAAGTGACGGTTTATACCTTTAAATCAAAATGATTATCTATTTGAACTTAATTTAGTAATTAATTAATTATTGTCGTATGAAAGCTCGCATTATCCATAATAATAACTGAAGGGCTTCCTAAATTTTTAAGCAGTTCATTTTCGAAACCATTCGAGAAAATTTTCTTGATTCATGTCATATCTTGCCCATGCCAATACTTTTTAAATAATTAATCTTTTGCCACCTACTTGTTTTGGTTTTACAGATTTAATATTCTCATCTTGATATGAGTTTTGACAGCTTCCATCTTGAAAAACCCAGATTTCATCAAGAAAAACAAACTGGAAGTATTTTCATTTTTAAAACGCATATATTGTTGCAAAATGTTATTCTTTTCAAAGCAATATGAGGCAATTCCATTAATTCTCGTTTTAGTGTCGTCTTTCTTAAAATGGAAACCAATATTTTGCAATATTTTCCACAAAGAAGCAGTGAATATTTCTTGTTCTCGAAGGACACTATTAAATGTACCCAAAGTAATATGTTGTTAAAGAATAGGTAATACAGGGAGGGGCACAGGAAGCGGATGTTTTTAGAATGCATAATATTCGACCATTAGAAAAGGAAAGGGCATTTGACTGGTGGGGATACCTTCCCTGACTCAAATAATTTTACTATCAGTTACTGTCATGGAGCCGTGGACGCTAGAACAGCGCATATTGGCATATGATTCTTTCGTTAGAAGTGGTGAATCAGTGACCACGGTTCAACGTGAATTTCGTCGGAGATTCAATATTAATCGAAATGACTCTGTCCCCACGCGTAACACAATCCTACGTTGGGTTCATAATCTTCGAACACGAGGCTCAATACTCAAAATAAAACCGCTCGGATCCCAACGTACAGTGCGCACTCCAGAGAACGTTGAAAGGGTTAGACAAGCGATACTGCGAAGCCCACGCCGCTCTGCTCGGGCTCATTCGGCCGGACTGCGAATCAGTAATCGTACTGTAAGAAGGATTTTACATGGTGAATTACATTTGCATCCATACAAAATAGCGGTTGTGCAGGAATTGAATGAAAGGGATTACCAGCAACGAGTGAATTTTGCCCAACAAATGCTTACACTTTATGAGCAGAACGAAAACATGTTGGTGGTAATGAGTGATGAAGCCCATTTCCACCTTAATGGGGCTGTCAGTAGACAAAATTGTCGGTATTGGACTGCCGAAAATCCTCAAGAGCTGCATCAAAAACCGTTGCACAGTCCTAAGGTTACAGTTTGGTGCGCAGTGGGGAGATTTGGCGTTATCGATCCCTATTTTTTTGAACAAAACGATGTTACCGTTACTGTAACATCGGCGCGTTACATTAATATGGTGAACACCTATTTTATCCCTGAATTGCAAAGAAGAGGTTTGGATCCTCTACAATTATGGTTTCAGCAAGATGGAGCCACGGCACACACCGCCAGAGCGTGTATTGCTGTTCTTCGTACTCTGTTTCCTAATCATCTCATTTCGAGATTTGGTGATGTTCTATGGCCTCCTCGGTCTCCCGACTTGTCCACATGTGATTTCTTTCTATGGGGGTTCCTCAAGTCTCGTGTTTACGAGGGTAGACCTCGTACGTTACAAGAACTGAAGGAAGCGATACGTCAACAAGTTAATCTAATTTCTAGAAACCTGCTGGAAAGAGTGGAAGTCAATTTTCGTGAACGACTACAACAATGCGTAAACGAAAACGGACATCACATGCCTGAAGTAATTTTCCCCAAATTATGAAATGCTAAATTCTTGCCTATGTAATCCTACCAATAAATTTCTTTTAATGCATAAACTGACGATTTTATTGTTATTTCGAAAACATCCGATTGCCGTGCCCCACCCTGTATTTTTATAAGTTTTTTAAAATTATTTTCTACTATTTCTGTACATATCATAAATTGAATTTCTAACTGCGCATTGACTAAAAACGTGAATATTAACAGTCGGTTTATTCTTAAAACGAGAAGAATAAAATGAGCAATAGTAATATGAAACGGTGACTGACAGATGACAAGCGGATATCATATGATGATCAGGCGCGACAATACTGCGCGGAATAGGTAACATTGAAAATACAAATTTTATATAATGTCGGAAAAATTATATGTATGTACTACGTTATTAAATTGAATTTGTGATATTACTGGTTTTAACGTGACTGATCTGTTATCATAAAAATGCTGTAATAATACAAGTTGAAATGGCGCCAAAATTATAATTTTTAATTAACATTATTCATCAAAATAATCCTACAATTACTATTATATACATATAATATAATTCAGATTATAAAATTACAAATTTTGTAATGTATAAGACAATTACTTTCGTTGCTATGAGACTGACAATACAGACATAATTGGTTTTAGTTAATAACGAAAAAGGATTGCTTGGTGCGTTTTGCTATGGACTACCAGTTTAATTAGTAGTTCTTCACTTAAGTTGAATTTGTTTTCATATTTACGCTAACAAGCTATGTAGTTATAAAATTGTTGTCACGAATATTGTATAGAAACCCTATTAAACCTATATTTGCAACCGTAATTGCGACATATTTAGTGAACCTCATAATGAAACATCACTACTACACATACCAACGTGTAGGTGTTGCATTGAACATCTAATTTCGAACGTGTGCGGAAAGTATGAATTGGTTGCACGATCTAAATGTAGGTTGCCGCTTGTGTAAGCGGGTAGGATCGCGACATAATATCGATTTTCGCAGCCCGGCAAATCCAACCTAGGTCAAGTTTTCATTTATAGTCTAGTGGAACAGTAACATGTTCTGCGCGTTAATTTTATGGTTCATAAACGTGGGATGCAGCAACTTGAAGGAAATGAGCGATCGCAACTTTAATGTAAATGAATTTATCTTTTCGTAAATAAAATAAAATAAAACAATAACTTTGTTATATATACCACTTTATTCACATATAATCGTGACCGCGGTTTCGACATACAATGTCATTATCAAACTGCTAAAGTTATAGGCCTACATAGAACTTATAAATGACACAAAAATATATGGGGGTGGTTTATGATGTTATTTAAAATTACTACTATATACTTAACTATTATATACAACATTGGAAAAGAGGTGTATATATAAGATCCAACTGTTCGTTTAAAATGATATCTATTGTGTTGTTTCGGCTTTTAAAAATTTCTAGGGCCTCTAAAATATTTAATTTACGACCTTTCTCGGCCAAATTTTATTTTATTTTATTTTCAAAATGAATTACCACAAAGTTACGGCTACCAGTATTAATTATCTTTTCGTAATCCAGAATTAAATATATCGATTCGCATTAAATGCAAAGCCTATCAATTTGTTATTCATGTCTCCTAAGTTTTATGATTTATGTATTTCAGTTAATAATATTTCTTGGAATATATATGGTTATCTAGTTCTTCTCTTTTATTTGATATCTTACAATCGACATGAAATAAAAATAGATTTTTAAAAAGGTCTAAGATCTTGTAGAAGTTATAGATTATTGTGCAGTAGAACTTGCTCATAGCGTACTCGTTTGAACTAAGTAAAATATACGAGTTAAATTTCAGTGGTCGTTGAAATTTAAAAAAATATTTGTTCGTAGTGGACGTTACAATTGGTATAATATTGGATATCAACTAAGTTACACGTTGAGGTTTATTAGCGAACTGTGTAAGAATGTCTCGCGTCAGTTTACTAATAACTAACTATCTTTCTTACTGCATTGCTCATCTTTACACAGGGTTATAGGCAAATGTATGAATCCATTCGCATATCTTCGATATGGCTACTTACATTTTAAAAATACTTTCCACATTAATTAAATGCAAATCGAGGATACGATGAGTATATTTATATCCGAATTAGACTTCCAGTTTAGCCATTCATCATTTGTATAAACCATATTTAGTGCAAGAATTATGGACGGAGATTATGATCGTAGAATTGAATTTTGCGAAAGAATGTTGGAGCTTTGCAAAAATATTTTAAATACAATTTTACTATGTTCCGACGAAGCTACGTTTTGTTTGAACGGTACCGTTAATCACCATAGTTGTCGATATTGGTCAATAGATAACCCTCATTGGATGCTAGAAACGCATATACAACATCCGCAGAAATTAAATGTTTGGGCTGGTATTTCCAGGAACCATATTATTGGTCCTTTTTTCATTCATGATACACTAACTGGACAGATATTTAGATCTTTTACGTGATTACCTGTAAGTGTTTGGTTCCAACAAAATGGAGCATCCCTTCACTATGCCGTTTATATTAGAAGTTTTGTTAAACTAAACATTCCCAAATTGGTGGATCAAATCTGTGGTTTATACTAGACGATCGCATAATCTGGACGAGTTACGGCAGAGAATAATTGAGGAAGTACAATTACTTCGTGAGGAGGCTTTGGCAAATGTCATTCTAAAATTTGTTCACAGACTTTCATATTGTCAAGAAGTGAACTGTCATCATTTAGAAAACTTTCTTAACTGATATTGATTTTGTTGATATTTTTTGTTCATTTTTCTTGTTTTCAATAAAATTTGCATTTTTAGATTTAATTAAATGTCTCTGTCGTCGTTATATAAAGGGGTGCGAAACCCTATTATTACTGAACTCTGAGAGCAGAGCTCAATTGAAATTCGTAAAAATATACAGGATGTTTTATTTAAAATAAAAAAGTTTTAACATCACTTCTGGCTAAACGGGAAGTCTGATTTGAAATAAATACACTCTTCGAATTCCCTTTTTGCATTAACTTAAAATGTGAAAAATTTTATTAAAATCTAAGTAGCTGTATGGTATATTAAACTTTATCTAATCTTGCTCCACATGTATTCGGCTACGTGAGCTAGTTTGCACTTATTAATGAATGAAGCTATTGAGTCAGCGAATGTTACTTACGTATAAATGTAAATATATACAACTTTTATTAAATAACAAAACATTTAATTACGATATAATTGCACTATTGTTTACTGCTGCGTCATTATCTCATGACAATATTAATCAAACCGGTATTGTAGAGCAACAAAAGACAAGCTAGTTAAAAGTACGAAGGCAAATTACATTCGAATAAGATAATTTGATGTTTAATTAATGTAACTTAGTGAAAGTTACATCCAATCGTTTTAATCCTATTTTGATAGAACATACAATGGAACCTAGCAAAAGTAAGCTGTTACTAAAAAAATTCTTTAAAATACAGCTATTCTGATTTTTTATTCTATTCAATGTTCGTATAAAATTCTTAATATACAATTCAAAAAGTATACGTTAAATATACAGGTGTCCTTGAAAGAAAAAGACAATATATGAAAAATGAAAAATTTTTGTGAAAGACATATCCGCCCGGAATGTGCAAATATTGATATTTCACTGTGTCTACAGATCGTCATTACACATTATCCGGAGACAGACATGACTTTCACTTCTATACTACGTGTATATACACTTGTACTTGCAACTTGTACAGTCGACGTTGCGGCTTGTTGCGTCTAGAATCTAGGGCAAAAGTGATTTGCCGGATTGTAAAATTTAATGCAACAAATTATAGCGACAATCGCATGTAAAATGAGATTTAATAATTATTGATTCTCATACACATGAAGGTGGTCAAACCAAAACGGACAAATTTTGAAACCTTGTCAAATTTTCAATTCTGCTAGTCAGGGTTCAAAATAAACACAATGTGTAGAGAAACTAGCGAAATTTTATTGCCAAAAGGAAAAAATCGCAAATATACGTGTGAAAAATAATCCCATTTAAATGATCGTTTGCAGTGCATTCTTCCAGGCGGACGCTAAAGTTTCTCATGACTCTGCACCATATCGTTTGGAATCGTCATGATTTCGTTTCTGATGGATTCCTTTAATTCTTGGATGGTTCTTGGTCTGTCGGCATACACTTTAGACTTAAGGTAGCCCCCCAAAAAAAGTCAGTGTCAATTTCATTTTCTTCAAGATAAGATCCAAAATTCTTGAATCATAGCGACGTACCGTGCGGACTTGACCGCCATACACTATCACTTTTTCGCTGTGTACATGTTCTTGGCGTAATTCTCGCGGATTGTTAGGTGCCCAATAGCGGCAATTTTGTTTGTTGACTAAACCGTCCAAGTGAAAGTGAGCCTCATTAGTGAACATCACCACTGCATTTTCATGCTCTAAAATATATAACATGCGCACACTGAATTGCTCACGTAAACAAAACAAATGTCACTTAGTAAACATAAAATGCATTAAAATGCGCATACCTGCGATTACATGCGTGAAATTTATAGGGTTAAAGATGGGCCGAATCAAATCCGTAGAAAGCATGGGAAAGACAAAGAAAACAAATCACCGAAGAATATCTAACAAAAGATAGTAGATTTTTACAGATTGATACATGGAAACTAGATCAAGGCATAATTTTCGTGGATACGAAGAGGAGGAAAAGAATTAATCTTGAAAAATAAAATTGAAAGTAATTAATTACTACAAAACAAGGAATTATATAGAAAAAGGAACTACAAATAACAAAATAAAAAAGAAATTAGCATACAATAGGAAGATTTATATGAGGGTTAAAATGGAAATAATATACGTAAACAAAAAAAAAATGGAATTAAATACAGAAAGTGGGAAAGAAAATCGAACGTTTTCCAAAAGAGGAAAAAGTTCCAAGTATGAAAGGGTGTAACGGGACCAAGAACGGCGATTCTGATTCTGATTTCATTACTCGATTCATTCGTTTCCAATTCTTATACTTACAGGAGCAACAATTTAAATATAAATCTTTATTAAGGAAGTTTAAGCATTAATTTATTTATATCTACGTTTATAATTAAAAGCATTTTTGATTTATAATTATTAATATAGTATTAAATATTTTCTTTGTACAATTATTTTAATTTATAATTGTATTGAAACTCTATTCAAGTAAAAATATTACGAAGAATAGGAGCCTAAGACTTGAGTAAGTAAATAACGCATAATTGCATTTGAAGTCTATAAAACTAAAATCAAACATTGTAAAACATATATGGATTATTAATTTGAACTAATTAACAATAAATACATCACTAACAGAATATTTATGCAAAATATCGGATCAAACGAGTGGGAAGTATTATATTTCCACGAGCAACCTTATGTTATCTGTGTAATTGAATTTTGCAATTGAAGATTCATTGATAGGTATAAAACAAAGCTATACACAGTATAGAGATAGACGTGTTGTCTTTTAGGAACTCGACTTCCACTAAAACAACCGTTGAATAACGCGCTTACTTAGAATTAGAAGCAAAAATATCAGTATAATCAAGATATCCATATTCTAAAGAGTCAAAGCAGACACATTGAGTCCTAATTTAACGTTCGGAGAGTAAATACCTTCTTGGTTAAGTGAAATACTCGCGCGTGGTATTTTTTCAAAGATTTAATAAAATTTCGAGAAAGACTTAATTCTCATAAAACTTTATGATGATAACTAGATTTTCAGTTTAAACAATGATGTATTTTAAGTTTGAAATAAAAAACTTGTGAAAATACAAACATACAATGAAATAATTTTAACAATTTACATCTTGTTATTTATTTCTTTACCTTGACATTGGATGGGCCTAGCTAAGTAGAACCCGAAAAATATAGCCCTGAGATACACAACTAATATAAAGAGTCCTAAGAGAAATATGTAGAAAAGTAATCAAATATGACTGTAACGATATATACCAAAAGTAATCGAATACAAAAGTAACGATTACATTTTCAAATACGTAATCGTAACGAATACTAATGTATGGGATAGTTACTTTTTCGGCATAGTTAATCAAAGCAGCAGATGCCTTCAATCGTGAATTGAGATGAGGGGAGGCAGATTAAAGTATCTACTATAAAGACAGCAGAAGAAAATTATCTTGCTTGGTTACGTATGGTTTCATTTAAATTATTCGATAGTAGTAATCTCAAACACCTTGTATACGTCTTTGTCAGTTACAACCATAGTGTAAGTTGTAAACTTGCATATTCTCATAAATATTGGTAATTTGTACCGCATTGTATACATTTCTATACATAGGGTTTGGATTAAGGTTTTATCTCTTCGAAAGCATTCGCTTGTAAAACGTTTTCAATGTACATATATTATAACGAGATGTGCGTCATTGTTTTTGTCGTAGTCTCTCATGACGCTTTTTGTCCCTTTAATTGCATTTTCCTCTTCGTCGCTGTTCTCTTTTTCAAGGGCCATAACTTCGTTTACAATGTCTGTATCAACAAGAATTTCAGGAATAATGAAATTATCATCCGCAACAACCACATTCAGCGATTATTTTTAGATCCGAACTAAATTTTTACTATATACTCAAGCAATAAAGTTGACAATATAACTGGAATTTAAAATTATTCAACAAGAAACATTTACTTCAAGTACCGAAAGCGCTTTTGTGTCGTTACGGACGGTTTCAGTGAAGTTCTTGTAATATGCGTGTAATAATTATCTAAATTAATCCTGAGATATCATCGACTCTCAAGAACCACAAAGTAAAAAAATATAATTCAATTGTTTGGACTTCCAAATTTAATTACCACTATAAAAGCTATATATTAATCGATAATTATAACAGTATATTTGAAAATACACATTAAGTACAACTACGTCAATTACTGTATTTTCGCAGAATCTATATTTATAATTTACATGCATGGTACAGTATAAAACTCACACTTAAGTAAACGTATACATCATAAATTGTTATACCGTCTGATTTTAAATGTCTTAAATATATACGCGCATATCTAGAGCCCATCCATATATAGAATGCTAATTGCATATAGCGCCAAAGAAAAAAAAAGGGGTGAAAGGTATCTGTGAGTAATGCCTTCATACAAAATATCGCCGTCCAATGCTCACGTAGTATCGAGAAAATGATTTTTCTTTATTCGAGTCCGGCCCTGCCGCAGTTAAATATACGGGCGGCAATACGGGCTTCCATCTCTAATTCATGAGTAATTCTCTTTACCGACTAATTATATTGTTCTATCTGTATTTGTCAGCATCACACACAAACTTAAAGAAAAAAAAATATATGTAAATAATTTCATACAAACAATTAAAAACCAGGTATCTATCCCATTGAACACACCATACACACGCCACATAGGGCTTTTTGTTTTATTATAAGCATAATAATTTTACTTTTAAAAGAAGCTTAACGTTCAATCTAATTAATTTAATCACATTTAAATGAATGCGGCATAGATTTGTCTACATATTCGACGTAAAAGCTATTATTGATATTCTCAAAAAAAAGATTTGTGCGGTCGACTATGTTTTGGTAAGAAAACATATTGGTCCGTAAATCAACTGTTCACGCGCTACTACACGCGTGATTTCATTAGACTTGCAAAATAAATTTTCTTTCTTGATTTTAAGGTGCTTTTGTATTTTACAATAAAACTAATTACATCTAAAGAATATACTCCGCCCTTCCATATTGAGACAGAATCTACATCTTCGCTTAAAGGAGGCCCGCATTATTCAAAAAAAAAACCTGTTTTTTCTTGAATTACCTGGCATCTTTTATTCGTTGGTGTAAATCTTGAAGATCGTTTACAGGTGTTGCGTACACTAACCTTTTTAAATAACTTCAGATACAATAGTCTACCGCAGTTAAAATCTCAAAAAAACAGTATCATTTATCATGGATTCGATTTCTGAGATGCATACCAAGCAACGATCCGGGATAAAATTTTTAAAGTTGGAAGGTTGCGTGCACATCCAAATTTACAGGCGTTTGAAAGCTATTTATGGCAACGACTTTATGGACGTGAAGAATGTACGCCAGTGGTGCGACGTACAAAACTCTTGTCATAGGGGCAATATGAAGGTGTTTGATGAAAAGCGATTAGGTCGACCAGTATCAGTGACGCATGAGAAAAATCAAAGACAAATGCATGCACTAATTCAAGGAAATCGCCGGATTACGTAAAAACAAATTGCTCGGCAATTAGGCCTTGGTCAAGAAACTGAATAACAGAAAGAATTGCTCCAGATTGGTCTTGCGACAATAACGGATGTCATGAGAGAATAAAGAAAAAGCATTTGTCAATAACTTCGTAACCAGTATCGACGTCAAAGAGATGATTTTCTCGTGAACATCACCACCGGGGACGAATCTTGGGTTCATTAGCATTATGATCACGAAAACAAGCGACACACAATGGAATATCGTCTTCCTGATTCTCCACGTGTACGAAGGTTCAAAAGAGTTCCATCAGCGCAGAAAATCATCCTCGCCATTTTCTCGGATGCAAAAAGAATCATTCATACCGAATATCTGCCAAAGAAATCAACGATTAATTCAATAAAATATTGCGAAACTTTACGGTCATTAAAGAATCGTATCCGTAGAATAAGAACGAATTTTCTTGCACCACGACAATGCTAGACCGCATTGCAGCAAAGAAACGATGAAGACAGTGACGTTTTATTATACAGCTGTTTGAATGTATCCTCGTCTTTTTTCAAAATATTTTAAATCAGCCGATATGCATTAACTAGACCGGGCGTGCTTGAAATAAAAAGACAACGTATGAAAAATAGAAAGATGTAATTATATAGAATATAAATCCAAAATAGTTTCCCAAAATTGCCTTCCATAAGCGAGGAAAAAATTACAAAAATATTTAAAAAACTGTTTCTCCCGCTACTGTGCGACCGACTATAATATAAAAAGTATTAGAGACGATATCTTAAAACTGATCCTTAATAACAAAAAGAATAGTTTTTTACATTTATGTTTTCAATTAAAGATAGATTGTTACCAAATAGAACCTTAAATTCCCGTAGAGCACTCATCTTACAAAATCTTTTAATACGTCGTATTATGACGTATGACGTACCGTGTTATGGAACCCTTACCATACAAAACTTATGCACAATGTTCTAGCGTTTTCATAATCACAAACATTGCAGCGTGTAAATTAAATAGTGACATTCTGAATCCATATAAATATTTTATATTTCTCGTAACAAAAAAAAAACATCATGTAATACATATGAAATGATGTCAGTTTCAAAAGTTCAGAAATTATTTTTACTATGATTTTTAGAATGAGTTTGTAAATTAATGTAACACACATTATAATTTTTAGTAATTCACTTGAATATATAAACTGCTGATTTTGTACGAAGTTGTTGATCTTAGCATACAACGATGTTATAGTTTTTATAACATCGACAGCCGGTACGTGTGTAAACATACGCTCTAGCGTACGTGCAACTTCAGTAGACATATTTATTGTTTATATACATTCTAGATATTTTGAATTCATAGGCGGAACAATTTTCAAGTTTTTTTTTAAATTTGGGTTCGCGTCGTAATTTACTCACAATACTTTGTATTTATATTCTATATAATTACATCTTTCAATTTTTCATATGTTGTCTCGTTATTTCAAGGATATTCTGTATAGTAAAACAAATAAGATCTTCAACACGTTATAAACTTTTTTTATTGCCTTAAAATGTCACAATGAATCTTTTCTTGAAATTCAAATAGGATAGAAAGATTAGGAGCAATTACATCATTATAAACCATATGATCATATATTTCTACCCTCTAGAAGGCAATGACATTTTTCTTTTTTAAACTTAAGTTGGTACCATAATTTAAGTTAATTTATTTTGCAGCGTGTGTGTGATATAGGTTATTTTATACTGATGCTGATGACAGATTAGGTTTTGTCATTTTGACAAATAATTACATACAAACGTTTCAGTTGAAAAAATAAAAAGTTTAATAATAAAAACAGCTACAATAAATGTTCAAAGTGAGCTCCTTCATTTTCTATGCATAGCGCAACTCTTCGTCTCATATTATTGAAGGCATTCCTTAAATTATGTGGTGTAATTTCCTCACAGACATTTCGGATAGCATTAGTAAGTTCTTCAATTGTATGTGGACGATTCGTAAATACTCTATTTTTTAGATGTGGATAAATGAAATAGTCCATAATTGTTAAATCCGGAGATCGTGGTGGAAAGTCTACTATTCGATTATCAAAGAATTCATGCAATAATTCCATCGCTTCTCTTGTCTTATGGGCTGTTGCATTATCTTGCGGAGCTCATCATCATATAATTGATTTACAAATGGTAGCAATAAATTATTACGATATCGTTCTGCATTTATCGTATTATTAAAGAATATTGGACCAATAATCCGTCTACGAGAAACAGCAAGCCAAACGCCTATTTTTTGTGAATGCAAGGGTGTTTCAAGAATTTCATGTGGATTTTCACTAGACCAGATGCGCATTGTTTGTTTATTTATATATCCTGATAAATGAAACCATGCTTCATCGGACCAGAAGGATTTGTCAAGAACGTCATCGTTATTAATCGTACTTAAGAACCACTGACAGTAATTAACTCTGGTTACATGATCGATTGGTAAAAGCTCTTGCACGCAATGAAATTTGTATGGAAATTTTTGTAAGTCTTTTTTAAGGATTCTCTGGCAGGTCCCATATGACAGTTGTGTTTGTTGTGAAAGCTTACGAATCGATTTCTTAGGTGATTGATTTATTCGTCCCTCAACATCTGCTATATTTTCAACTGTCCGCTTTAGTGGTCTACCAGCACCTGGTTTTCGAGGCACAGACCCTGTTTCACGGAATTTAACCACTGACTTTTGAATTAATTGCCGCAAACTGTCATATGTTGTTGGAAAATTTGGAAATTCTGCCCGAAATTCTTCTATACAAGACTGCAAGGAGTAAGACCATTCTCCATTTTCTAATTTTACACCATTCCTAAAGTATGATTCGATCAGAAAAACTTTATGATTTATTGTAAACATTTTTAAGTGTCAATTAATAAATACATTAATGACAGATGAGTTTTATTTATCAGAACATACACATAATGACAGATGTATTTTATTTGTCACTACCAACACGATATTTTAAAGAAATAATTTCATGGCTTGCTAGAGGGTAAATATAAATGATCATATTGTATAAACATTAGTACATATTACTTATGTGAAGTTATGTGTATATATCCTACGTTCACTTCGAAATATTTGTTCGTCACGTATGTGTCAATGACTCGTATTTCTTACCACTAATGTTATTAATCATGTATTATTAAAATATGTAATTGACAGTTACATTTTCAGACTAAATAACTGAAAATAATTAGTCAATTGTTTTACAAATATGTGCAAGTGGCAAACACGTTTTTAAAATATCAAAAAAAGTTATAAATATACAATTTATAGTGAGTTACATTAGCATACATGATATAACTTTTAGTTAAAGAAACCTAGAAAAATGAATCGAGGTCTAACTGTAAAATTTTTTAGTAAAAGTTGATATTATAAACGGAGCTGTGCATAACAAAATAGTAATTCTACGCTCAAACACGATTCAATATGGTAATGGGGATAATTAGCAAGCAGAATGTATTTGGGCATTCAATTCAGTTAAACTGCAATTGTGTAAGGAGATTATTGTTACCCTTATGTTATAATTAAGGATGCACATTTTGGAGCAAACGCAGTCTCGTGGTGGAAGGGGATTCGGTTGCACGCGCTTTTATTATATGCACTATGTTTCCAATAGCAGTGCTAACTGTCCAAAGCGATTAAGATTATTACTCTAAAATACCAATGCGCACTCATACATAGGTGTGGTGTACTTATAAAAGAATGTAACTGAATTGATTCGGCTTTTACTTGATGAAGATCCATAATTTAAAATAGAAATAAACCTAATGTTAAAATCTTTGTTCTTTTTTTCTAATGCGCTCTTGAGCTGTAAGTACCTGATGAAGTTACTGTGCTAGCGAAACAAGTGTCGTCGTTTTACGATTACGTATTAAAAACGTGAAGATTTGAACCATTAGTTTTATTTCTATTTGAATAGTAGTAATTAATAAATAAAGTTATAAATTTATAAAATGTACTGGAATAATTCCTGTTTTAAACGTCTATACATAACTCGAACACAAATACTTCACCATTTTTTCCGTATATGCATTGGGCTATTCACATGCCTTTGGCAGTTATATTTTGTTGTACACGAGAGTGATATTACACAAATATGCATTTTACGAGGGTTGTCTTTTATATTTTGCATATAGAGCTGGAATAAACCAGTAGATAGCTTTTAAAGACTTTACTGTTCTTCGAAGTATTCTCCACGAAGATTAATGCACTTTTGGATGCGCTCAAACCAACTTTGGAAGCAGTTCTTCCACTCGTTTGTTGGTACAGTCAAAATTGCGTTTTTGAAAGCATCGACTGCTCCTTCTGACGACTAGAACCTTTGACCGCGCAGTCCGTCCTTGATTTTCGGAAAGGTAAATAAATCGTTAGGACTTAGGTCGGGACTGTACGGAGGATGGTCTAACAATTCAACGTTTTGTTGCGTTAAAAATTCAATTGTCTTGCGAGCTCCGTGCGAGCTTGCATTTTCTTGGTGGGGGATGATTCATCGTTGTGGGTTGGTTTCTCGGAGCTCAGCGATGACTTGCAGCAAATAATGTCAGTAACAGTTCTTTGACCTTGTAGGGAAATTGTTGCTACTTTACCTGACCTGCTTTCGAGCCAAATGTCGCGACCATCGTATTGGACACTTCAAGAACGGATGACTTTTGTCGGCTTGAACACCCAAACAGACGACTGGCTAGTATTAGTAAATCCAAGATTTATCACTACTCACGATGTCGTACACGCTTTTAAAGTTTCCTGCGTTGAAGCGGTATAGAGTTTTTTGACACCAATTCACCCTAGCTGTTTTCTGTTCTTTGGTCACCAGATGCGGTATGCAACGGGAAACTAATTTTTTGCCTCAATTTCGCGAATATGTCACATGTCCCTCTTGATTGATGCGCATGCGCACCTCACCGACGTTTTCCTGAGTGACTGCCTTTTTTGGTGCACCTGCTCTTGGATCGTCGCTGAGACTAATCCGTCCACTTTTGAACTCTCCATACCAACAAGAAATTTTTGATTAATTTGGTGCTTCATTACCGAAAACAGAAACCAACTCGGCGAGGTATTCTTGTTGAGACAATTCGACTCACTGTCAACTTTGACAGTTCGTTGTAGCTACAACACTACGCGTATCGCACTGAAACTTTGGATTTAGGCTAACTAAAGATAGAGGTTAATTCCTAGTATTGAAATTTTATTAGTGGAGCCCTCTATGTCCCAGTATGCAAAACATATAAGACATCCCTTGTATTGTAGTACCAGCGTAAACTAAATACAGAAATCTACTTATTAATCTGTGCTTCGTTGTAGAACGGTCTCTTTATAACTTTCTACTTTACTGATTTATTATCTTTTACTTTACACGAAATAACTGTACTATATCGCAGCCGGCTTGAGACTGAACATGACTGGACATATCGGAAACATATGTACATATAAAATATAATATATACGCGTGCAACACAAGCTCTTTCACTACGAGGCTGCGTTTGTTCCCAAATGTGCATGCTTGAGGAAAAAAAAGATAATAAAATTATATATCTATTATGGCCGTTCTCTGCATGATACTTGTAATGTGTAATAATTTTGCAAAACGATCTTCTCTCTGTATTTTACACCGCCTTATTCACAATTTTGAGAAATTTCGTTTGCGTTTCATCTCGATGGCATAAAACCCCTAGAAATAATGATTTAAATAATTTTAATGGGCAATGCAAATTGATTTTATATTTCCGACAGAAGTGTATGTAAGATTTTGAAAAGAAACAAGTACAGTGCATACAAAACTAAAAGACGCTGGAAATATTTCCCAAAGACCATTACAAACGTATAATGAGGGAAAAATTCGATCGAAATGAGAGTCTTACTGAAAATATTCTACTTACTGATAAGTTGATGAGTCGACATTTTCTTTGCACGGGCACTTTCAAAAACTGTTTAATGATTGATACTGGTGTGAATTAAGCTATATTCGCTGCTTTTAACGTAGTGAGAGGTTGGCTTTTCGCCAAGTGTATCATTTTATGTAAGGCTCCTATTAGTACATATGAAGGAAAATCGAAATTCACTAAATAATAAAAGGAATCAAACTAAACTTTTAATAATCTGACAGTATAAAAATTTAAGCAATTGACATTTAATTAATTATTTAAATAATCTAATTCTGTATTTTTAATTATGTTTTTTCTTTTTGTTTCAGTAGAGGACAAGTCCCAAATATATGTCAAGTTCTTTAAATTCCACAAGTGCTATGATCTCATTCCTACCTCTGCTAAATTGGTGGTCTTCGATACGCAGCTTCTTGTAAAGAAAGCTTTCTTTGCCTTGGTATATAACGGTACGTTTTATTTTTTTTTTAGCATGATAACTAGAATCATAATTAATTTAAATTGGCGACGTATTCTATTGTCGCAACTTAAAAATCATTTTGGTCTTGCCACATTAATTACTAACATTAATGCCTAAAAAATAACAGTGAGTAACTTGGGATAATATCAACCTAAATTCAGATATATAGAAATGTATTTAACAACATAATTTGAAACATACTTGAGTGGGTAAAACCTCACTAAATTTGTATAATACAATAGTACATTATATACCGCGGGACTGAAGTAGTACATTTAATCCTGAAGGTAAAGTTTATGGCCCGACCGCAGGGAGGGCCATAATTTACCTGAAGGATTAAATGTACTTCAGTCGCAAGGTATATACGATACTTTTCGTACTTCCGGTATGATTTTATTAATTATTTCAATAATTTCAATCAGTTTTTTCTCTCTTCAACTCATTTAATAAACTGTCTTTGAAATAAGTTACCATAGTAACATTGCGTTGTGACAATTATAATTTAGAAACATTGTCATTACTAGTGTCATTGTAAAGAAACATTGTTATTGATAATTATTGGTATCATGAGTGAAGAAGGTGTATCTGATATTGATAAAAGAGCAGCCGAAGTAGGTGAAGAATTGTTACCACCGAAATCTAGAAAACTATACGAGCAGCAGTACGATGCTTTTAAAAAGTGGTGCCGCTTAAAAAATGTGAGACAACCTACTGAAAATGCGCTGTTAGTCTACTTCAATGATAAATCAAAAGCGGTTTGTGCCTCAACTCTCTGGGCACATTACTCAATGCTGAAATCGGTTATTAACATTAGAGAAGATATTGATATAAGTAAATTTCCAAAATTATTAGCTTTTTTGAAGAGAAGAAATGAGGGATTTAAGCCAAAGAAGTCAAGAATTCTCACGTCTGAGCAGGTAGATCAGTTCTTACGGGAGGCTCCGGATGATAAATATTTAATGCTTAAGGTAAATTTGGAAATTTGTTTATATTCAGAAATTTTAAGAAATCAATTTTTTTGTAGGTTGCACTTATTTTGGGCGTTGCGGGAGCTTGTCGTGGAAAAGAGTTGGTTGATTTAGAAATCGACGATGTGAGAGATTTGGGCGATTCCTTCCTAATTGCGATTAGAAACACCAAAAATAAAATTGACCGAAATTTTGTGATCAAAAATTCAGAAAACAGTGCCATCAGTTTTGTGGCGATATTTCGGAAATATGTGGCATTGCGAAAGACAGGGACACCTCATTCAAAATTTTTTGTTCAATACATCAACAAAGAATGTACTACGAGAGTAGTAGGAAAAAACATGTTTGGTACATTTCCACGGCAAATAGCAGCTTTCTTGAAATTAGAAAATGCGACGTCTTATACGGGACATTGTTTTAGACGCACATCTGCGTCTTTGTTAGCTGATTCGGGAGCAACAATAGACCTGCTGAAGAGACATGGAGGATGGAAATCCTCCAACGTGGCCGAGGGATATATTGAATCGTCTATTAAAAATAAACAAAAAATTTCAGATAAAATATTTGGTCAAGTCGCCGATTCGTCCACTATAGTTATGCCACAGTCCTCATTCTCGCTTCCTGTTTCCGCAGGATCTTCGAAACAAACACCAGTTCAATATGAAAAGGACCTATCTGTTACTCGTCAGTTACCTGCTGCATTAACCCAGGAAAGACTGGTCAATATGACGAACTGTCACAATATTAATTTGAATATTAACGTTAATTACCATTCTAATTAATTATATTTTTCAATAAAATATCCCTTAAATTCGTTTGTTTTTGATTTAATCGTTCCGGGAGTTTCGTCAATATTTAATCCCGGAGGGATTAAATGTGACACTATAGTACCTGTCACAAGGGAGTGAAGTTGTCACTTTAGGCCCGGAAGTACGAAAAAGTATTTTTAATAATATAAAAAATATTAAAAATGGGGTGTGAAGAACACAATACAAGTTCATTTATGTATTTTTGAATGTATCTTCTCCAAAGACGTAGATACGTATTTCACATTTCTACATGTTCGTCGGTACGCCCCTGTTGGAGAAGAGACACATTCAAAACAAACATAACTACGTTGCTATCTAGCCGAAATTATTCAGACAGAGCGTGAAGGAATATTCAGCGCTGTCTACATAATAACAGCCGAAGTAGACGTGTTTTTTATAGTCGGTAGCCACCGTATCTATAAAAAACTGTATTCTCGTGTCTTCACTACTTGTCGGCGTGAGCCGAATGTGTATATAACAACATAATTTGAAACATACTTGAGTGGGTAAAACCTCACTAAATTTGTATAATACAAAAGTATTTTTAATAATATAAAAAATATTATTAAAAATGGGGTGTGAAGAACACAATACAAGTTCATTTATGTATTTTTGAATGTATCTTCTCCAAAGACGTAGATACGTATTTCACATTTCTACATGTTCGTCGGTACGCCCCTGTTGGAGAAGAGACACATTCAAAACAAACATAACTACGTTACTATCTAGCATCCTACTATCTTACATTCAAAAATCCATAAATGAACTTGTATTGTGTTCTTCACACCCCATTTTTAATAATATTTTTTATATTATTAAAAATACTTTTGTATTATACAAATTTAGTGAGGTTTTACCCACTCAAGTATGTTTCAAATTATATTGTTATATACACATTCGGCTCACGCCGACAAGTAGTGAAGACACGAGAATACAGTTTTTTATAGATACGGTGGTTACCGACTATAAAAAACACGTCTACTTCGGCTGTTATTATGTAGACAGCGCTGAATATTCCTTCACGCTCTGTCTGAATAATTTCGGCTAGATAGTAACGTAGTTATGTTTGTCTTGAATGTGTCTCTTCTCCAACAGGGGCGTACCGACGAACATGTAGAAATGTGAAGTACGTATCTACGTCTTTGGAGAAGATACATTCAAAAATACATAAATGAACTAGTATTGTGTTCTTCACACCCCATTTTTAATAATATTTTTTATATTATTAAAAATACTTTTGTATTATAGAAATGTATTTCTTATTGATTTAATTTTTGTCACGTTTTATCATTTATGTATAGAAGAAATTTTCAACTATAAGCACCCAGAGCTCTTATTAGATGTATTTGAAATATTAGTGTTTTTACGTCACATTCTACTACGCCTTTCTACTGTTTACATTGACAAACGTTAACGTTTTTTCGAACTCTGCGGCAAGCAAATAAAGAGAGACGCTAGCGCAGGAATTCAATTGATACGAAAGTGTATGTTCAAACTCTCAATGAACTACTGTCAACCATTTTAAATTTTCCGTGACGAAATTAAACGTAAAAACCTTTTATTTTGATTTCTCTGCTAGCAAACTGTGTTCAGGGTTGTGGAACATACTGAATGACGAAGATGGATGTGTTTTAAAAAAATCATCCCTGACATTTATTGCTTTTGTAAAAGTTTTTTTAAAAGTTGGTGGCTGTTGGAAAGCAAGTGTGCTTAACTACTAGAAATATTTCAGACTGATTACTAATAGTTTAGGATAATAAGTGGTGTATTTAGACATCCAAGTTAACGGTATGATAGACATGAAATACCAATTTCGTGACATAAAAGGCAGCATATGGAGGGCGATGGAAAATATACAATTTTTAACTGTGATTGACAGTTTTATTATTTTTTCCCAATGCAGTATTAGTATTACATTATTTGTGTTTGAGTGCATAACAATAAGGAATTAAATTACTATTCAAGGATTCATTATGTTTTTGTTTCTATGAAGATTGATTATTGGAGTGTTACATGCCAGAATCTTATAAAACTAGTTAAATGGGAGACCGCTGCTGAATCCGTAAAAGTAAACCGAAAATAACACCACAGTAGTTTTAATCCTCGTTACGTACTTCAACAACTAAATTGTCATCATAAGCAGTTGAAAAAAGTATCACATTCGGAGCACTAGTTCACTCTACGCAAGCACTTTACTATATTACTGTTTCTGTGGGGCAAAATCAAATTCCTTTTGTGAATTTCGTCTTATCTTAAATAACAATTCTCTTACAGGTGTAAAGCAGGTTGTGGAGTCATTTTTTATTTCACCATGTGTTTCTTGAATGACCTTTGCTTCTCTTTCTTATTGGTCTTGCTTCATATATTTTCCACGTTATTCTTTCGTTTTTTCATTCTCTTAATGTGCCTATACTCATGATACAATGATAGAAAGAAGATATGATACTACGCAGGTGCGCCGCCATCTTTCTAACGCTGCCCTACGTCACGCGGAGAGTAAACATTGACATTTCGCACTTGTTGCCGCGTTTAATCGCAGTCAATCGCAGTTTTTTCCGGTTATTGTTGTGTTACATGTGTTATTATTTGTTGTCAAAAGTTGCTGTGGTGTGTTTTGACAATGCGGTGTGCAATGTGGGGTTGTAATAGTGACAATCAAGCAAAACACTTTGCAGAAGATGTGATGTTTTACCGATTTCCATCAGATGTTACCCTTTCAAAGACATGGCAGACTGCATGCGGCCGTGCAGATAGTTTTAACACAGCAAATGCCAGAATTTGCTCCAAACATTTTAATAGTTGTGATTTCGTTCGTTATCTCCAACACGAGCTGCTAGGATACACCGTAAAGAATCGCCGTCAGATTAAACCCGGAGCAATTCCTTCTGAAAATCTTCCGAGGAAATCATGTTTAAATTTGAAATCCACTTCTAATAGCTCTGTTTCTAAAAGAAATCAACGAACCGAAAAACGGAGGCGTGCAAAACTGGCTACCGAACTTCTGAGGGAGATTAATACTCGGGCAGAGTAAGTATCGACTATAATATAACCCGTCTTCGATTCTAATACAAATCAATTTATTGTAGACCCTGCGGGAATGATTTTCCTTCTTCCTATGTTGGTGAAGGTGACAACAATATTAACATGGTTGATGCTAGAAGTATTGATATACAAGTTTTGTACCTACTGAATCTATATTTCTTGTTTCTTTTTCTCGAGTTTTCGTTTTGGGTATGGCGCCATTTGCTTGTTACTTCCGATTTTTATTTAGGTTATCGTTTCATTTGTTAATTTGACGTTTAATATTTTTTTGGTTCGTACGGCCATGCATGTACTATGTAATTATTATAGTTATTACATATTACATGTCGTTTATAATAGACGACAGAATTTACTTGCATACCTACCCACAAAATTTACTTTGTAAGGTTAATAAAATATTATCAAGTGCTTGTACTTAAATTAAAGTATACAGTCATTTCTTCCCTTCTATGCGAAAAATTCTCATTTTGCAGCGATTTTTATTCATTAAACTAAATTATTTATTATAATATAGTGTAGCAGTGACTATTATTTCATTATTCGTTTAAGGAAGGTACAAAAAAAACCTTTACTTTTGTCACTTTGCTTGGTATACGGTGAGTTTACAAAGACAAATGAGGTCTGGAACTCTCCGCGTGACGTCATGCGCAAAGCCGACGAAAATTTGACCGGTTAGTATCATATCTCTGTGTTGGTTATATCATGGCCTATACTATCTCAACTGATTCTCTTCTACTATATGCTCTGTGGGTTATGTTCTCAGTTTTGGTCTATATGTTTCATTCTTTATCTTAGCCATTATGATCGTGTTATCTATTTTACTTGGGAAAATCATTTTGGTTTCCTCGATTCTTCTTGCTTTTCGGTCATTGTCATTGTCTCCAACTTATATATGCTCATGGAAACAGATACTTTTATAAATATCTTTACTTTAGTTTCTTATGGAATTTCTATATTTCCAAAGAAATTTTCTTTTTTTTCTTTCTAGCATTGAAGAGTCTTCATGTGACCGTTGGTCTTTTATTTATTTCGTCGTCAAGTCTTCCATTCTGTGATATTGTTCCAAGGTATTTGTTGCAAGTTCCAATCTATAATGTTTTTTTTGTTTTACTTATTACTATCGTTTCTCTTCGACTTCGGTTAATACTCATATCGTACTTCTTCAGTGCTGTTTTGTATGTGTTCAGCTTCCCATTCAACGTTTCTGCGTAGTTTGGTACTATCACTGGACTCGGCAAAGAGGGGCAAGTTTAAGCTCTATAAGGTTAATACTTCCTACAATAGTCATTCTTTACAAACAACGGACATCTATACGTCGGGTCGGGTACTTCTTATCACTTTTTAATACATATACATATACAGTTAAGCTCACATAAATCTAGTATAACCTAGCTTATCAAAATCGTCAAAATTTTCAGCAAATTCAGCACATATCGAATTTCTGACAATGTTAATTTGTCTTATGGTTCCACTCAAAAAAATATTTATGAAGATTTAAGATATCGAAAGGTCGAGGCAAAAGAGATCGAGTGCCAATTGGTCAGCAATGGAAAAGGTACAAACACATAATCCACAGTTTTTAAACCAGTATGGTTACATGTGACGAGAGTTGGTTTTATCATTACGACCCTGAATTAGTCTCAAAGTATGCAATGGAAGCACAAAGGCAGTCTAAGATCGCAGAAGGCGAAAACTATGAAAAGCGCCGGTAAAGTGCTGCACTTATTTTTTTTTTTTATAAATGGGGCGTTATTTATGATCACATTGTACCTATAACTGAAGAGAACTAGTCTAATGTACTTCGAGGAACCCTAAAGGCAAAATCAAAGAAAAAACGGCCGCTTTATCAAAGACATCGCATGGATCCATCACGACAATGCTCCGATCCACCAATTAACGAATTGTCAAGGAACACTTACGATTCACCCTTCCTACTCACCTTACCTTGCTCCATATGACTTCCATTTGTTTCCTGGAGTCAAAAAAGAATTGAGAGGTCGAAAATTTGAGTCGAATTTAGAGCTCATGGATTCTTGTGATAGGTATACTAAATAGACTCAAAAAATGATTTCTCAGATGTTTACGACAAGCGGACAAAGCGATGGAATAGTGCACATAATGGAGAGGACTTTAAAGGATAGTTGTTGAAGTTTTCTAAATAAATGTTAATTTTTGCACTACAGCACCAGTCTTGTTATTACAGTTCCGCTTGATTGCATTGATCTCCCATTTGTAGGAACCGCGTTCTTATGAGGGGATATTTTTGTATTATGTACCTAGCTAGGAATGAAAGGCGTTATACGAGAAGCTATACTTTATTTTTCAGCATATGATCCAGTAATGATTACACACTTATTCCAACGTTTTTCTTATAAGGCTATACCATCCAAAAAAATTCATTTGGCAAGCCTTCGTAAGATTCCTCCAGGGCAATCATCTAAAAAAAAACTGTTGTCTAAGCAAACCCTTTTTTAATTTAGGAAAGAGACTAATCATTCGGTGCAAAGTTCGGACTGTAGGGTGAATGTTCCGCCACAGAGATTTGATTATTTCTCGCACTTAGCTAGCCTTGTGAGCTCTGCAATTGCCATGGAGCAGCATAATCTTCTTAGCAAAGTTTTGGGTCTGACTGTATGGCAGTTTTCAAATTTTGGATTGTTTCCTTATGTAATTGTAGAACCTTTCTTCATGTATTCAATTAACAAAATTCCCTCTGTATCCCAAAACACTATCGCCATTAGTTTTTCAGATAAATTTTGCATCCTTTTTTTTGGTAGTAGGGGATCCTTTGCGAACTCATTGCATGGATTCTTGTTTTGTCGGTGGATCTCAGTGTTACACCCACGTCTCATCACCTGCTATAATTTTGATCGTCAGCTAAAATGCTCAAGTTTTCCACACAAATTTTTTGCCGACACAATTTCTGCTCGGGAGTCAACAGTCTGGGAATCCATCGCGCTGACACTTTGTTCATTCCTAAATCATCATTAACATTTTGAATGCTGTTGCTCTTGATATCTCCACCTTTCTTCGATCTACTAAGACCTGTTCCTTGACTTTCTTGACGTTTTCCTTAATTCTTGCTTCGCATCTTAGATTATCTTGAACTGATTCCCTATCCCATCAAAATTGCTTAAAGCAAAATTTTTCACTAAAATATGACGGCGCATCTTCCATATACTCGGTAGTCGTCCTCAGATTAATTTTTTGGCCCATTTCCTTCTTTCCTAAAGAATTTCGTCACGCTCATATGTTATAACTGAATTTCACTTATTTTCGGTTAAATAAAGCTCTGAAAAAACAGAAAAATCTCTGGATTTGGACTAAACTAGTGTGTAAAACAAATGTGTCAACTATTTGACAACAGAAGATTGCTATTGTCACATGGTAGATAATATAAAAATCTCCCCTCGTATATAGACCCTCGCATTGGCATAGTACGTGAATCGCGGTTTCCGCTTGTGGTTGACAGAATCTACATAGCTTCTTCTATCAAGACGATATTATTCATGTGTTTGTTGAGCTTACAGTTGTCCGTTGATAGGCCCACTATCATCTTAACAGAGTTTTTATCTCTTATCAGTGTGGCCATTTTAAACTTCGGCGGAAATCTATTTTCAGCCCAAATTTTCATGGCTAATTACTGTCGATGAATGGAGGTTCGCGGAAGGTCAACTCCAAACTAACATACTACTAAGGGAGGTAGATGCTATGTCTTCAGATAACCTAATTCGTAGTAACAAAAAAGAAATTAAAATTATTACCTGGTTAATAACCGGACAAAAAAAAGACAAGAACAATGGTTATAAGCAGAAAAGAAAAGAAACATCGAATACAACTTGAAAGCACAATATTAGAACAAGTTAGTAAGTCTAAATATTTGTGAACAAAAGTGACACAAGATGGTAGATTGGAAAAGTAAATCACTGAAAGAACAGGAACAGCGGGAAGTCTATTAAATTCAATCAAGAACTCATTTTTAGATAAAAAAAAATGCGAACAGATAAAAACTGAAATATTTACGAGTGTCTTGATATTTGGCTCTGACACATGGACGTTGACAGAAAAATAGAAAAAATTTTGCGGAAAATTTATGGAAAAACAAGAATGGGATAAAATAAAAAAATATCGATATTAGAGATAATCTGAAAACGAATCCAATAACTAAACTTAATAGAAGATGGACAGCTGAGATGATTGGGACATGTATTGAGAATGAGGGAAGATAAGCCGCTAAGAAGAGTCTTTGAAGCAGAAGATACAAGCGAAGGACAAAAGGAAGACCAAGAAAAACATGGAGTGAGGTCGTTGGAAATGCGGGTGTTAAGTGGAGTGAAGTGAGACATAGCGTTCAAAACAGAAAATAGTGGAAAGAGATATGTAAAAAGAAACTGAAGTCCTAACTCAGCTCCGTACAGCCTTACATCTGCAGGGGTATAAAGGCTTTAGGATTAAGTAAGTAATAACCGGGCATTGTCCTTTAAGGAAGCATATGTACAGCATGGGCTTGGGTAGCGAGCGTTGGAATAGTAGATGTGAAAAACATGAGGACACTAGCTTTCATGTAATATGTACTTATGAGGAATTGAAAGGACTCAGATAGAAACATTTCGGAAAAGATCTATTGGATCCTACGAGGGTACTCAAGCTTCCCCTGAGGGGGATAGTGGCTTTTATCAAGCATACAAGACTAACAGAGTGGAACTGAGAGATCTACTGGCGGTGGTACAAAGAGCACTGTGCTCAAGTGCTTGAACGTGCTGGCGTCCAATCCAAAACTAGAAGACTGTCGATGAATAAAAAAGAATGAAGCTTGTAATTTTAACGTTTAATTATTTTTTATTTTATTATTTATTTGACCAATGAAGCTGTCAGTTTCAAAGAAGAGCCAAGTGACATACGCCCAGAATTACGGAAAAGGTGTTTTAAAAACTGGTTTGTTGGAAAACAGACACGTACTTACTGTAATTAGGCAATATATTAAAAAATTTGATTAAACCTTTGAAATAAAATATTGTATCTTGCTATAGAACATAACAAAAACATTCTTCGTAATTCTTATAATTTTTCATCATATTTTCGTATTTATAAATTGTTAAAATGTGTTTTTTGTATTTTATAGGTGTTAGAGCAGCGCCATTGTGGGATAGTTCGAAACAAGAATTTGTCGGCATGCTCACCATTACGGACTTCATAAAAATTCTCAGAATGTATTACAAATCACCTAGTGTTACAATGGAAGAACTTGAGGAACACAAATTAGATACGTGGCGAGAAGTACTAAAAGATCTGAAGCCGTTGACGAGCATAGGACCGGATGCATCCCTCTACGACGCTATTCGTACTCTTATTCATAATAGGATTCACAGATTGCCAGTCATCGATCCAGAAACGGGCAACGTTCTTTATATCCTCACGCACAAGAGGATACTTAGATTTTTATTCTTATATGTAAGTTAAATTAAAGCTAAGAAGAATTTCATTAAACATTAAGAAATAAATTCAAGAGCCGAGGCGACATTTTTGCTCGTGTCTGACATAATTAAATTTCTATTTAAGACATGGGGTGTTCAATATTAAATTCATAGAATGACTGGTAAGAAATAAGAAGTGTGTAGTCCTTCGTACCCTCTTTTTATTTAAGTTGCAATGCATTTATAATAATAGCTATTAATATAACGAGAACATTAAGCGATTTATAATACTCGAGGACGTTGTCAGGTGACGAGACGCTAGCCGACTCACCTCATAACGCCCGAGAGGGTTTAAATCGCTGATGTTCGAGTTTATATTCAAAGCTTTATCGTATCATCAACGATATTAAGATTAAAAGAAAATCAACAATTTGTCTGTCATACAAAATACTTACGTCAAAGCTTGCACGTTTTTGAAATAAATTAATAAATCATGGAAGAATTTGATGTTCCCGCAAATATTGTAGAGGCTGCAAATAGTGCAAAATTAGATTTGTTGCTAGCGAAGTCAAAACTGCATTACGAAAACGAATTTCGTCTGTTTTGTAAATGGCGAGATGAAGAACATGTTCAAGGTGCTGGGGAAACAGTCTTGCTCGCTTATTTCGTGAGACTGTCAAATTACTACGCTCCTTCATGTTTGTGGCCAAAATATTCTATGTTGCGAGCTTGCTTGGAATTAAAAGAAAGAGTAGAAATTGATAAGTATAGTGCTTTGATAAGATTTATCAAGAAAAAGAATGTTGGATATCGAGTTAAAAAATCCAAAATACTCACTAGAGAGCAAGTTGATGAATTTATGCGTACAGCTCCAGACGAGGTATTTTTGATGATAAAAGTAGCTTTTTTGATTGGTCTAGGAGGGGCTTGTAGAACCATTGAATTAGCGAGAATGTCTACGGACGATGTTGAGGTTTTAGAGACTAAGGTAGTTGGTACCATTCCTGACACAAAAACTCACAAAAAAAGATTTTTTGTTCTTGTACCTGCCGGTGACATTAATTCCGTACTTTTATTTAAAAAATATGTAGCATTGCGACTGCGTCATGTTACGTATAAGAGACTGTTTATATCGTACAGAAATGGAAGGTGTACAATTCAGTCTTGTGGTATTCCTTTCTTTTCTAAAATACCTGAAAAAATCGCTACATACCTCAAACTAGAAAATCCAACTTTGTATACTGGTCATTGTATTAGAAGATCTTCAGCAACTTTTCTGGTTAACGCCGGCGGAGATATCTTAGATCTGCAAGAGCTGGGTGGGTGGGAGTCGAGCAAGGTTGCTAGGGGGTATTTAGAAGACAACGTAACGAAGAAAACTGCAATTGCCCAGAATATTCAGATGGGAAAGGTTTTAATAAACAGTGTGTCAAACTCTAAACAATCAATTGAGTTTTCACGTAAAAATGAAAATTTGGAGGACGTAAGCGGCTTGAACATCATGTGTGTTGAATCATCCGAAAAAAAAGAAGGTTGTGAAGCTGCAGAAGATCGCGGATTTAAGGCAGATATGAAAGACATATCTTTCAAAATTGAGAACTGTCAAAATATAGAAATTCATGTTCACAAACAATGTACAATTTGACGTATTAAGGTTTTGTATCTAACGTATTATGGTGCTGTATCTAACGTGTTATTAGTTCGTTACTAACGTATTATGAGTAACTAATAGCTATTTATGGTATAAGTGAATAAAGACAAATTTTATCCACGAAAAAATTGTTTAGCGCACGAGGTGCAAGCCGACTGCGATAATGTTTTTGAGTGGATAAAATTTGCTTATTTACGTGTATCATACAAGATTTTTTCCAATTTTGCAAAAGTTTCAAAAAAATTTATTGATTAGGTAATTTATTTACATGAATATTGATTGTACTATTAATAATTTGATGAATTCTTAAACAAGGAAAGTTGACTCTATTTTCGTCAGAGTCAAGTACAGTGGAAGCTAAGTTGACTCTACTTTCGTCAGGGTCAAGTGCAGTGGAAGTTCCAGGCCTTTCATTTGAATTTACATCTGTCAAAATTTTTTTTGACGTGGACATTTTTTGAGCAATTGATTCGTCGATATACTGTTCTGCTACTGTTGTCAATAGCAGTGTGAATAAAGTGTTGCTAGAAACATTTTATTCACTGTTTTGATTAATTTTATTCACCTTTATGATTAAAATGTTGTTTTAATAATGAAATTCAAATATATGTAATGATCATTTTAATAAGTAAAATTGGAAAAAGTATTATTAAGATATTGTAATATTATGTTCCTAGTAATTATCAATAAATGTTTCACATAAAGATGGCATAATAGTTGATGATACGATAAAGTTTATTTCTTAGTTTTGTTGAGATGTATGAGGACATGTTTTTATCTTCCCGGACTAGGCATGAAAACAAAACAGTAAAAAATTATTTTCTCGCTACCACAATAAGTCGACAATATGGAAAGTAAATCAATCAGATGACCAAATAAGTAGTATCTAAGATTGCATCTAGGGACAAAATAGTTATTTACACATCAAAGGACGTACGTAGCTTTTACCAGTCCAGAACGATTTTGCGCCCGAGCGGAGCGAAGGCTGGCAAATGAGTCCGAGACTGGTCGAAATACTTACTTCCTGCATTGTGTATAACGTTTTATCCGCTCCCACAGCTACGGTTCACAAATTAAAAAATCAGATTTTACATTTCTTGGTCAATTTTGTATTTTAACAGTGATACCTATTCATTTTTTTGACGTTAATGGACATAACTCTGTATTGATCGCAATAATTTACTGTCATTCTCATGTCAGCCCGTTAAATACGACCCATGCGATTGAAATCGATTGTGACCATTTGCATCGTGGATATTTAATGACGCAAATCGGTATAATTATAAATCGGTGACTTATGCGTATATTATTTGCGTATAGCTTTTGACATGCCACAATTCTCAATATTAATAATTAAAATTTGAAGTTCAACATATTTTTTTATTATTTGCAAGACTCGAAATCACTTATCACTTATCACTTATTTACCCGAGGGTTACCACCCTCGTAGATCACTTACCACTCGTCACCAATAGCAACTAGGACTTTCGCGGTAAAATTAGTTTGCCTGCTATATATTATATAACGAGCGTTCAACTAAATTTTACCTCGAAGTTGCCCATGGAAATTATACGTATATCTTAGCTTTTTACTTAAGTTCTTAATATGAATTTTGTTGGTTATGAACTATTTGAATGACATGATAAATGTCAAAATAATAAAATTAAAATATTTAACTAAATGAGATACATTTATTTGCAACAAACAAGTAACATTTTATAAAAATTGTTGAAAGTGGCCACCACCTTGTTCGAGACATTTCTAACATCTTCTTCTAATGAAGGAGAAAACGTTTTGTAGTAGCATATCGTCGATTTCGTTAATTATTTCAGCTATTCTGATCTGAAGGTCTGCAAGATCAGGTATCTGTACCCAAAAAATTGAGTTCTTTAAAAAGGCCACAGAAAAAAATCACAGGGGTTAACATCACAAGATCTTGTTGGAAATTCATGTTCGATGTTTAAACTTATCAACTGATTTTGATAAATTTCCGTATCATATTAATTGTTTCACAAGCTGTGTGCACTCTAGCTCCGTATTGTTGAAAGTAACCCTGATTTATTTCTTCTTCATAAAGCTGTTCAATAAATGTCATAATAATTTCTTGTCGATACCTTTCTCCTTTAAAGAAAATACGGCCAATGATTTTCCTTCGACTAATCGCACACCATACACCAATGTTCTGTGGATGAACAACATAACAGTCATGCGGTTTCTTAGTATTCCACATCCTTATATTTTGTGAGTTAACATATCCATTCAGATAAAACCATGATTCATCTGAGAAAAATTTTGTCAAGAATGTCATTATCAAAATTATTTAAGAACCACTGACAAAATGTTGTTCTTCTAGGATAGTCAATTTCTTTGATTTCTTGATAATAGGCCATGCGATATGGAAATAAATGTAAGTCTATTTTCAAAATTGTATGACAAGTGCCAATTGAAACACCCACTCGTGGAGAGAATACTCGTATGATGTTCCTGGTGTATCATTCATAATTTGCGTTACATCGTCAACTAGCTCTTCCGTCCATTTTTTCGGACCGCCACTTCTTTCCGTATAACACTTTCTGTTTCTCTGAAAACCTTAGTGCAATATTTAACTGTGTACCAAAAACTGTCAAAATCAAAGACGAAGTTTGGAAACATATTTCTAAATTCCTCTAAGCATTCTTCAAGAAAATAGTGCCATTGTCCGTTAATATTACGTCCGTTCCAAAAATAAGATTCAACCATGAATGATTTGTGTTGAACAGTGAAAACCATTTTAAATCAATTTTAAATTACAAAGCAATTTCAAAAAGCTCCAACTAAGTATACATCAGAATAAATAGTCTGTCAAATTGACAACTGATGCAAATGTAAATAGTACAAGTTACGACAAACATTTTTATTGTCATGGACTACTAGAGGTAAAATTTATTTGAACGCTTTTTATATATATATATGTAATAATTAAATAATTATAATGGATAGAACGTATTTATTTATTGAGATTAATATTAAGTCTACAATTGGAACAATTTCGAATTTTCAATAAACGTTTGTTTAAAAACTGTTCAACTTCCTTAGTTATCTCATTATTTTCGTTATTTGAAACAGAAATAACACCATGCACACCATCATTTCTCATAGTCAACTATGTCAGTTACACTGACGTTTGCTATGTTGTCTTCAACCATAGGTCCTCGAGATGCGCGTCCAGTGATTCCATATGAAATTCTTCACAGTTGGGCATATCGTATTATACAGATGATATTTAAAAAAAAGAGTCACTGGACTAAATATATTGGATTGCAAGGTGTTTTTCTAACAAAATCTGAAAAATCTTACTCGATCTTCATTAATAGCATTGCATGCAGATTTCGTTCTTCCGGTTGATTTTCTTTTCTCTACACCAATTCATGATTTCGCCACTTCCGTACCCAGTACGAAATAACAGTTTGGGCAGGAACATCGCGAACATTAAAACTTTGACGAAATACACGGTGTGTTTGAATAATAGAGTTATATTTAATATTTTTTTATGCAAAATATATGTTGTTGGTTATTCGAACGCTACATTTTAACAACTGTCGAAATATCTCCAAAGCCTCCTCTTTCAATTATTATCAGTAGATTTGCGATAGGTAAATTATATAATTAGATGTTGCTAATTAAAATTGAACAAATCATTTTGGCTCTCACTGTATAATACGATATATCCTCTTTGGTTTTATTCTTCGCTTCTTTAACCATTTCTCTATTTTTTTTTAGATTATTTCGTAGCCGCAAGTATATTTTATGCAAAAACAAAACATATGTAACAATATTTAATAAATCTAAACAGATCTAAATAAAAGTTAAGCAAAATCACATGTTAAAATTGAAAATGACTTATGATCACCTATAATAATTATTATAGGTGACCAATTATAATTGTAGTATTCAAAAATAAGTGGAAGCAGTCGCGCTTACTGCCAGTTTGCTAGATACGTCAATCGGGCAAAGCGCTGATTTATCGTATCAAAGAGCGACCGACTATAGGATGCTCGCATTTATTGTGTATGCTCTTAGTGTTCAGTTACCTAGCATAATCTTAATTTTTCAAATACAAAAATGCAATTTGGGTAATTCTATTTTAATTTATTTTGTAGATTAACGAACTACCAAAACCATGCTACATGAACAGAACTCTGAGAGAGTTGAAAATTGGAACATATGATGATATTGAAACAGCTTCCGAAGATACCTCTATTATTCTAGCATTGAAAAAATTTGTAGAAAGGAGGGTATCCGCCTTACCGATAGTTGATGGAGAAGGACGTTTAGTAGATATATACGCTAAATTTGACGTAATTGTATGTAGTTCATGTAGTAATCTTGAACGAATATAATTATTTTCGTTTATGTTTCAGAATTTGGCAGCAGAGAAAACGTATAATGATCTAGATGTAACGCTGAAGAAAGCTAACGAGCACAGGAATGAATGGTTTGAGGGTGTTCACAAATGTAAATTAGATGAAACCTTATTTACAATTATGGAAAAAATTGTTAAGGCAGAGGTAAGTACATACTTGATTTATAACTTATTTTATTAAAATATATTCAATGTATTATCCTGTTTCTTAAATATTACGTAGACATTTTTTATTGGCACTAAATAATATATTTGATTCAAAAAGCTCCGAATCGGAACCTTTTTGCGAAGTGAAATATAGCGCTATCTATATTTCGCCGACGGAACTCTTCTATAAAAATCTCGGAGCGATAACTGAATGTATTAGTTAGTTGCGTCTGTTCCAGGTATATGAATCTACGTGTAACGACTTCAACAATAGAACAAAAATTAAAATTTTAATATGGAAAAAGTGTTATTGAAGCGTTTTGAATTATGAAAATTGCATGTGAAACGATTGTTTAAGCGATTTAAAAGAATGCTAGATAAAAACGAGCCTTCACTTTCAACATTGAAGAGAATGTGGAGCATGTCTCTGGATGGCTGTGTCTATTAATTAGCAAACAAGTATTCAAATCTGACTAACCTTGTAACTCAATATCTGTGAAGGAAGCATTGATACCATGATGTACGATATGCTTGTATGTATAAGAAGAAAGCGCCATATTCGCACCACGCACGTTAACTAATTAGCAAACAAAAAACAGTAATGAACAGGAATGAATCATTAACAATTCTCACCAACATTTCTTATTGTTAAAGTTATGTAATTTAAACTTTTTTCCAACATAATAATACGGACGTGGTGCTACTGTAATACCAATTAATTTAACTAACGCTCTAATAATTGCAGGGACGATAATTGATACACAAAACTATTTTTTTTAAGATTGTATGAAAGTCTCAATTTTGGAAGTCACATCATGTTATACATAATAGTAATAGACAAAATGGAACAAATCGCAGCGTAGCGATCTTCTCCGACAGCCAAGTAATGTTAAAGGCACTGGATCTAGTACAAGTTAAATCCAAACTTGTATGGGATTGTGTGTGTCCTAACCGAACTCAGTGATGATAAGAAAGTGACATTAGCCTGGGTCCTTGGGCACGAAGGCCACAGGTCTAATTAGAAGGCGAACGAATTGTCTAGATAGCTCTCGTCGACAGCGTTCACAGGACTGGAGCCTTCCTTTGACATTGCAAAAACAATTATTAAAATAGCCATGAAAAAATAGGCTGAAAGTAGATCTGTGGAAAGGTGGTAGAACTCCCCAGGTCAAAGACAGGCAAAACAGTTCTTTAGAGAATATTCGTCTAAGTTTACAGCGGAACTACTGAATAGAGGCAGAAAGTTTATTAAGATGATTGGGAATTAACATTATCGAAGGTGGCACCACGATCGTTGCCAAGATGGCGTCGAATGGAAGTATACCTTTAAAGTTTTGTATATAGCGTATCGTGTTTACCATGTTTACAAGTGTTTTCGAAGTTGGTTCGGGGTTTTATTTTATGTTGATTTTTATTTCTTCCTCAAGAAACATCTTTTTTTATAGCTCTACTTCATCTGCGTACACAAACATGTAAGAATATTGTACTAATAATAAAAGCTCTTTGACAACCAGTTATTTAAACTCGAGCTGTTAAACACCACGATGTAAGTGCGAAATCCAATTGTTTTGAACTTGACGAATTCTTTAGCACAAATCGTTAAAAAACTTCTATACTGCTTCATGCTATTGCATATTATGTAATGATTCGCGACACATCATGAGCAATTTTAAATTTGAAAAGTACTTAAAATTTTTTTAATCTTTATTTTTACATATTACATGCACCATTTTATTTACATACCTGTTTCTTAAAGTTGTAATTAAATGATATGAATATACTTTATCGAAAGGCACTGTAATATTGATGTAACTCGAGTCATATCAAGCAAATATACAGAAGTCGCAGTCGTTTAAATTTAATTTGGCCATTCCTAACTGAATTAGCGCATAATATGAATGATTTTTCTTTAGCACTGTGTTATTTTCTTCCAATATCAAATAATTACATGAATCGATGCCATTTACAGCGCTTTTATCTTTACCACTGTATGGACATTTTATTTCTAATAATTTTTTCGGTGTATTATTTTCGAAGATAATACCATCTGAAGAATATACGAACCATGGGTGATGTTTAGAAAGACAAATTTGTCGTAAAACAGTAGCGAAAATATAAAATAGTAAGGAAAAGATGAACACACAATACAGTTTTACATACGATAGAACCCAATAAACAATACAAGTATACCTACCTCCAACGCTAGTTCCAAAATTTACTGCATGGTGGCGTGTCACTTAATGTAAATTCCCAATACTAAGCCTATTAGTGGGGCATTGTAAGCTCAACAAACATATGAATAATAAGGGCTTAACAGAAGAAACGGTATGTGGATTATGTCAAGAGGATGAGGAAACTGCGATTCATATACTATGCCAATGAGAAAGTTTGACGAGAACGCGTTTCCTACCAACGGAAGATTAATATCCGAAAACGTAACTATGTTTAAAAGAACCGGTCTTGAAGCTGCTAAACTTAATTAAAAGAGCAGGGCTAGAGATAAAACTCTAACGATGCATGAGGACCATAATAGGTCTGGAAAGGTCGCAGTGGAAGAGGCTTTACGGCCCCACCTCAAATAATCTAATCTACTCTATATTATAAGTAGTCGAATATTTGCTGAAATAAAGCAAATATACAGGCTGATTCATTTTCGGCCCTCACCATGGGGATCTCGGTTATTATTGGAGATAGAGTATAGGTTTAAATTTGGCAAAGTTGTTAAATTTTGTGTTTGTTATAAATCCGTAAAGAAAATAGACCTGTGACAAATGACCTTCGTTATTTAAAAAAAAAAACGCGAAAACCCCATTGTCTTCTTTTACATGTAGCACTGACATTTGGCCTTGTAGAGAAAATATAAAAACACATCCTTGTGGCCATTTCTAAACCTCTATCCAGTGATGTACTCTAAATTTTTATACGACGTTTCGTTTCTTTCTGACCATCATCAACTATCTAATTTCTTATAGGCGCCATATTGGATTTGGACATCTTCAGAAAGAGTTTATTTTTCTGATTTCAACCATGTACCACATGCTGACTATAGTTTTTGACATTAGGTTTTATTTGAAAGAATAAATTATAAGATTAAAGAAGGTAGCCATGGAATTTCAATCTGTCAAACATTTCATTTATTGTTCATTAATAATACAAAAATGTCATACACTAACGAAGAGAAACGAGATATGATAAGTATTTTTTATTCTTCGAACCGAAATTCAACAGTAGCGAGTACAAGATATCTACAATTATATCCAGAACGACAACAGCCTCATCGTACCATTTTTCTAGATCTCGACAGAAATTTGGTCGAGAATGGATCGTTTACTAAGCCGCGTAATGGTCAAGACAACAGGAATTTAAATGAAAATCGACAAGATATTTTACAAATGGTAAATTAAAAGCGTGTTTTTAAATTTCATGTTAATCTTGTATTTTTATAGATAAATAATAATCCATCAATTTCTACACACGAAGTAGCGTCAGAATTAAATTTGTGCCAGTCCAGAGTTTGGAGAACTTTACATAAAAGTAGGTTTAAACCATACAGGATCCATGTTAGTCACTCTTTACTGCCTGGAGATAATTTGAGAAGGCTAGAATATTGTAATTGGTTAATGGGAAGGATAGAAAATGACGAAAATTTTTTAAGCAAAATCATCTGGTCAGATGAAACAAAATTTACAAATTCTGGAATGTTCAACAGAAATACGGAGCACTATTGGGCAGTACAAAATCCCCGACAAAACAGGGCTAGAAGACCACAACATCGTTTTGGAATAAACGTTTGGATGGGTATTTTGGCAAATCGTCTCTTAGGACTAGTTATGTATGAAGAACATTTAAATGGAGAAAGATATTTAAACATTTTACGTACATACGTATCTGACTATCTTTACGACAATATCCAATTAAATCAATTAGAACATTTATGGTGGCAACAAGATGGCGCACCAGCACACAATGCAGCTGTTGTTAGAAATTTCTTAAATCAAGAGTTTGCAAACCGTTGGATTGGAAATAGGGGAGTTGTTGAATGGCCTGCGAGATCACCTAATTTCAGTCCGCTAGATTTTTTTTTATGGGGATATGTTAAAAATAATATTTATAAATTAGATGCGCCACAAAACATTGAAGAATTACGAGACAGACTTCAGAATGCCTTTGATGCAGTTCCTAGAAGAACTATACAAAGGGCAGTACAAAATGCCAGAAGGCGTGCCCAATTGTGCATTACCGAAGATGGCCAGATAATTGAACATTTACTGTAATTGTTTATTGTTTACTTTTCTATGTATTTTTATTAAAGTTTTTGTTATCTTGTACTCGCTACTGTTGAATTTCGTTTCGAAGAATAAAAAATACTTATCATATCTCGTTTCTCTTCGTTAGTGTATGACATTTTTGTATTATTAATGAACAATAAATGAAATGTTTGACAGATTGAAATTCCAAAGGCTACCTTATTTAATCTTATAATTTATTCTTTAAAATAAAACCTAATGCCAAAAACTATAGTCAGCATGTGGTACATGGTTGAAATCAGAAAAAAAAACTCTTTCTGAAGATGTCTAAATCCAATATGGCGCCTATAAGAAATTAGATAGTTGATGATGGCCAGAAACAAACGAAACGTCGTATAAAAATTTAGAGTACACCACTGGATAGAGGTTTAGAAATGGCCACAAGGATGTGTTTTTATTTTTTCTCTACAAGGCCAAATGTCGGTGCTACAGGTAAAAGAAGAAAATGGGGTTTTCGCGTTTTTTTTTTAAATAACGAAGGTAATTTGTCACAGGTCCATTTTCTTTACGGATTTATAACAAACACAAAATTTAACAACTTTGCCAAATTTAAACCTATACTCTATCTCCAATAATAAGAGAGATCCCCATGGTGAGGGCCGAAAATGAATCAGCCTGTATAGTCCTAATATTTTTATTCAAGAAGCAATTTGACGTAAAATCTATTACTTTTGTAATACAAACTTACTGCATTGAGGAATATAAACAATTTATCTGTTAATTGTTAACTTAATAATGGCATCAATGCAAATAAAACTATTTATTGCTTTTTGTTTCAGGTTCACAGATTGGTAGTTGTTGATGATGCAGATAAAGTCATTGGTATTATATCATTATCCGATTTATTATTATATTTAGTATTAAGACCTTGCGGAGAAGATGGTTCACCAGAAGGAGTGTCTTCTGTTAGAGCTCAGGTGAGAATATTAACCTTACAGTGTTAACAATATTTCTTAAAGAATTTGTAATATTTCATGGAAAATATGAAATATAGACGTGTTTGTTTTATTTTTACTTGACAAAATATGGAGTTAAATTACTTCGAAATAGTTCAGAACTCTTAGAAGATGCACACTAGACGTATTAGTAAGTAATAAATAGAGTTTGGATTTTATTGGATATTGTGGATATGTATATGCATTCAGCACTGAAATAATGCCATTAACGGTACAAAAAATTACATATTTTGCATAAAATTAAGCTTTAGTTCATATTGTTAGTTTGTGTGCATAAAGTGAATATTTTCTACATTTTCAACATAAAATCGCATATTTTTGATCCATTCATTAGTTTCAAACGTAAAAAAATATTTAAGAAAGCACCTCTACCAGTCCAAGTATATAAAGAAAAATTGTCGAATGTTCCTCTACCCCCTGAAGCAGTAACTACCCGATGGGAAACCTGGTTAGACGCAGCCATATTTCACGCGAATAACTATAATCATATAAAAAACATTGTATTAGATTTTTCTGATTCAGCTGAAGCAATTATAAAATCCAAAAGTTTATTCGAAAAATACGAGATTCTAGATCAGTTGACGTATGTTAAAGCCCATTATAGTTTTTTAAGTGGATTAATTAAAAAATTAGAGACTGACCAAATATCTTTATTAGAGTCAATTTCTATTGTAGAACATTGTCAAAATTTATTGAAAAATTTCAAGTCGAACTGGTAAAGTTATATACTGCACTCTGGACAAAATTATCGAATATTTTTTCTTATCTCTATTACCCAAATATAATTTAATATAATTTTAAATTATCGCAGTAAAGTTATATGTATATGTATTGATGTTATTGATCTAGTAGGTGAATATCAGTGACGCGCCGTCCATATGGGCAAGGTCGTGCAGCGCACAACGGCGCCTACGGCCACTTGTGATAAGTTAAATAAAAATTGACTGACTTTTTAAAGCAGCTGAATATTGAAAATCTTATTAATGAATTTTCCAAAAGTAAAGCTAGAAAAGTCCAATTTCTATAAGACATTTCCGTTGTTTTCCTTCACGTTTATCTATTTAAAAACACGGGCACTCTAAAAATATTTTATTTGACCTTTTGTTTTTTAATAATTTGGAATATTGTTTTTTATTTTGTTACTGTTGTTTCAGTGTGCAATAAAAATTTTAATAATATTTTTTTGTATGTGAACCTATTGTTTGCCTCAAATAAAAAATACCTACCAGTACTAACAAGACTAAAGAGTTTGTCATAAATTTCAATGTTGAACTGTGGGAGAGTGGCTGGTAATTTTGGCTCAATACATATAGGGTAAAGGCGCCTATCAGTATTTCGCACGACGGCGCCGAAGATACTTGGCGCGTTACTGGTGAATATATTAAATCGCTTTAAAATATTTTGACGTTTAATGATTTTAATAGCGTATATTATCTATCGCGCTTTGCGTCATTTAAAAATTCCTCGCATAATTTAAGAATTAACGCGAATTAACTTACTTGTGGTGAAATTAAGTAAGTATTAGTGATTTTCGTTTGTTGATTCCTCTTAAAAACAAGCATTATGCCACCAGTTAGCTACTGCAGTGAAACTGAAGCGGCGCAAATTGTAACGCTGAATGACTAAGGATATAGAAAAAAAGATATCGCACGACGTCTCAGGATAGGTCAATCTACAGTATCGAATATTTTGAAAAGGGTATCAAGAGACTGGCAATTTCGTACGAAGACTCGGCTAAGGGCGCAAAAGGTGCACAACAGCAATTGATGATCGTTTTTTGACATTATTAATTCTACGCGAAATCGCACATTGAGATCCACATATCTCAAAAATAAGTTACTAAATGTAAGACATGTTAATGTTAGTTCGAGAACGGTTCGACGAAGTCTAAAAGAAGTAGGTCTAAAGCCAAGACGGCCTGCCAAAGTTCCAGGTCTTCTCCAAAATCACAAAACTCGTCGCTTACAATTTGCCAGAATACGTGCTCCGTGGAATATCGAGAATTGGAAAAATATTCTATTCACTGATGAGATTAGAATCCAATTGTGGAAGCCAGATGGGCGAAATCATGTCTATAGAAGAGTTGGGGAACGGCAGAGCACCTGCAATCTCGGAATCTTATGGAAGCCAATGGAAGTATAACTAGTGACTGGTATATCGAAAACATCCTTCAAGATCGTGTTTTGCCATATGTGGGCCACATTGGATACGACAGATTCGCACTTATGCATGATACCGCTCGCTCATACGCAGCTGGCATAGTGACTTGATCAGGCGCGGCTCGTGATGACGTATTTTGGTTTGCAGTACAATGATCCGAGTGCTTCGTGTATTCTCGTGTACTAACTGTAACGTTTGCTTAGTAAACACCGAAAACACACGAGGCACTCGTATCACTGTACTGCAAACCAAAATACGTCATCACGAGCCCCGCCTAGACTTGATTACCTTGATACAGCTCAGATTCAAAGATTGGAATGGCCACCGTATAGCCCTGACCTGAATCCCATTGAACACGTGTGGGATCAGCTAAGACGCCGCTTACGACAAAAAAATCCTGTTCCAAATACAATAGAAGAACTTCGATTTGCAACACAATATGAATGGAACGCAATCCCTCAAGAATATATTCAAACTCTAATTGGTAGCATGTTGACAAGAATGCAAGCAGTAATTAGAGATCGAAGTGGGAATACTCGTCATTAACTATGCTCTTATTTCAATCAAAAGACTAGTATTTGCTTAACCGAGTTGCATTTAAGTTTAAAATAATTTTCCTAAATTTTCATAAAATTTATCATTAATTTTTTTAATGATTTTCTGCTAATAAAAATTAATATTCGTTAAGTAAACAGTAAAAATAAGCTATTTTTACTTGTATAATGTTTTTCTTTCATTAAAATTTATATATACAAAAAAAAATTGAAAATTAAAAATATTCCATAATTTTGTCCATGAGTGTAGATAAATTTTATAGTGCTACAACAAAGAATGATAGTTTTTAAAAGTTAAGAAATATCAAAGATAATTATCATTAAGTTCGCCTGTTAAAGATAATAAACATTTACACCCCGAACTTCTGGTGTCATTAAAATATGCACCTATCACTTCAGTTGAAGTCGAAAGAACGTTTTCAACATATAAAAATATTTTAAGTGATAGAAGACAAAATTTTTGTGTCGAAATTCTAGAAAAGCACTTAATTAATAATTGGTACAATAATAAGTTAAGTAGATCTCATTGTGAAAGTGAATAGTTATTAATAATAACTGTACATATAATTCTATGGATGTTAATTAATAACATAATAATTTATTATGTTATTAAGTAACATCTATATAATTAGACGTATATAGCTAGCTATTAATTGTAATTTTTTACCATATTATTATGCAATGTTCTTATCATATATTACGTAATAATTATTTTTTATGTATAAATGTAATTTAGACTACTTCTTGTTGTTGTACTACCCCTTCCTTGATTTCCAATAAGCGAAATACATAAGAAATATAGTGCATAAAAATATATAAATTGTAAAAATTAAGCATATATTTGACGTATCTTTGGGAAGGACGTGACATATTTATGCGCATATTTAAAGCATTTCTTGTGCATAAAAATCTGAACTTTAGTAATAAGTAATAAATATTTAGAAATACAGAAGAGACATGTCTAGTAGGCATGTTCAACATCATATTTGAAAAGATGATGAAGAATATTCATAAAAAACATTCTTTCCTCTCTAAGCACTATGAAATATGCTTGTCATAAATTTATTCTAGGATGCTTATGCATTATATTACGCTGTCTCATAAATAGGCCATCAACAAAATTTAAATCCCCTGCACGTCTTGTTATGTGTGACGATGTTGAACGAATAAATAGATTATAAGGAAAAGGTGGATAATTAGAGAGTTTGCGGTGGTGTATTTTCCGTTACCTTATACGGCCATTTTGTACTTATAACGTAATATATATTTATTTGTTGAAAACATATTTGCGGTTAGTGTTGATACTAATTATAACTTATAATAGACGGATGACAGGTTGTAAACAACAACAGAGAAATGTATACAGATTTACATAATCTAATGTTATTTGATATGGAGAACGTTGAAGACTTTCTTGTATTTACTTCTTTAGAAAAACCGGTTAAAGAAAGGAAGACACTGTATTCGGTAGCGAAATTTAGTTTTCCTTTGATACCATTAGAGAACTGCCGATTTATGTTTCGCTTTGAAAAGCATGATATTATTCAACTTTATCAAGCATTACAACTTCCAGATAGGATAGAAACAAGTGATCAACATATTATAGATGGTACATAATTAGTATTTCCTTAGTTTTCAAGAATGACTAAATTGCACATTTTAGGAGTTGGAGGATTTATGCTTATTACTTCGCAGACTAGTTTATCCAAACCGGCTGAAACTACATTATACCTCTTTAAGCAAATTATTATATGAGATGATAAATCTTATATACAAAAAATGGGGCACACTTCTACTTAACCTATCTGAAAATAAATGGTTTACGTTAAATTATCAGAAGGAATTGGCCACAATGGTTCATGAAAAAGGTAGTCCTTTAACAAATTGCATTGGATTTATTGATGGAACTGCCCAAGCAATATGTAGGCCCACAGTAAATCAAAAAAAGATGTATAGTGGACATAAACGTCAACATTGTATGAAATTTCAATCTATTACACTGCGAAATGGGATTATTGTCCACATGAGCATGCCATATTCAGGGCGAAGACATGATGCTTTCATTTTGAAGGATACACTTATATTAGATCAATTACATCTATACTGTAATTCCTATTGCATTTATGGTGATGAAGGGTACCCTTTAAAAAGACAATTAATACGGCCATATTCTAGCACTACATTATCAGAACTACAAACCAATTTTAATCGGGAAATGTCCAAAGTTCGGCAATGTGTAGAATGGAGCTTCGGGAAACTTGTGCAACAATTTGCCTTTATAGATTTTAAAAAGAATCAGAAATTATATTTGCAACCTGTGGGAAAGTATTATCTCGTTGCAACACTGTTAACAAATGCCCACACATGCTTGTATGGCAGTGCAACTTCGACTTACTTTGATGTAGAATATCCGTCATTATTGGAATACTTCCAACAGTAAATATTTATGTAGATCACAGGTATTAATTTAATAAATAAAGTTTACAACACATATGGCAACTTATTTAATTAATATTCTAAATAAAAACATTTTTAAAATAAATAAATAAAACGTTACTGAATTTTGTTTATAACACTTTGTAGCAAGCTTATCATTAAATCATTTTTCTCTACGTCTACAAGAACAAACCCTTCAATTAAAAAAGGATAAACTGGAATATGAAAAGGAGAGATGGCGTAGAGAGGCACAGGAAAAAGGTGCTGACCTTTTTCCTGTGCCTCTCTACGCCATCTCTCCTTTTCATATTCCAGTTTATCCTTTTTTAATTGAAGGGTTTGTTCTTGTAGACGAACTTGATCAGAATGTTGTTGTTGTTGTTTAAACTTTAGCTCATCCTTTTTCAGCTCATTCTCAAGCTTTGCTTTCTCAGCTAGATATACAAATATATTTGGTATACCTTCTTTAGTTTTACTGTATCTTTTCTTACTAGCACTATTTGTTGTATATCGAGAAGTTGTAAGAGTACTGCTTCCTGAACGTTCTGCTGTGATTGAGCTGTTGTCACCTATCGCTACATCATTAGTTTCCTTTTCGATTAAGGGAGACCTCTCAATTGTTCCCATTGCTGCGTCTCGAATTTTCTTGGCCAACTCTACATCTTCTTTCTGTTGTGAAACAGTAGCTGTTCTTGGCCTACCAACATTATTAGTAGGTTCTGCTACTTTTTTATAGTTGTCCCACACAGTCATTAGTTGCCTCATATAGTCACCCCATGGTGTTTGCAAGCGTTCTTTTCCAGATTCCATTGCTTCCTCGGAATCATACTTACAAAATTTTGCAACTTGTTCAAGCAGGTGGTCTTTCAGTAATCTGATACTGCATGTGTTAAATCTGTCTGGATTGTTGTACATTACTGTATCATGGAGTCGAGACCATACATCTTTTTCTGTCTGAAAATCCTCTTCAGCCAAAATCCCATGTAATTCTCTGATACATTGAATTCTATCAGTTTCAGAGAACCTAAAACGTTTTCTTTTTAGAGTCTCATCATGATCACTGCTATTTTGCATTGCAATATTTCCACTTGCTTCTTCAGTGTCTTTTGGTTTAGAGGTGCATTTCGCATGAAACAGCAATGACTGTGCAAAGGATGGATCTGCAAAATGTAGATTAAAAATTTATTGAAACATGTAAAGGATACCAAATCTTACCTTCCTCAAAACGAACAGCGTCATCTTCACTAACGTAAACAGTATACGACTGTTGAGATTCGGGGTCGAATAATGTCACTTTCGTAAAATTTTTTAACAAATTTGCTATTTTTGCAATAAATTTTCTAATCTAACATAACCTAACACTACAATATGAATACAAAGTATTCCAATCGTACATGACAGATGGCATATGCATCATAAGAATTAAATTCTGATTGGCTCCGTTATTTCTGTAAATTAGTGTAATTTCATACTCATACGGTATAAATTTTACCAAAAATTAACCTTATAAACATAACAGCAATTTTTATAAGGGAAAATACACTACCGCAAACTCTCTATTATCTCACAAATCCCGATTATAAATAAATTCTATTACTAGACGCTATGTGAGCTATTTATGTGATACACACTTTCAAATTTTAATTTTATCGCTGTAACAGAAGAAAAACACCATTAGTCTTAAATAACGATAATTATTGTCAACTAAAACCCTGTTATCTTGGCTACTTAGAATAAATGTATTAGAAAATGTCTTAGGCTAAGTAACTAACTAATACTTTAGTAGTGTCAAAGGACTTCATTCACTCCGAATTACTCGCATCTTAATTCCCACTAACTAGTAATGTTCTAATCGCTTTACTATAGTGTTATTTATTAATAAAATGGCAAAAAAATGTATCTGTTTTGTTTCAAAAGTGCGGAAAAGACTTAACAAATATTAGCAGGGCCGAAACCTAAAACGTAAGACTTGTTAATTGTAAGACAAATAAAAGTTAATTTAAAGGTTTCGGTTCGGGAAATTAAGGAATTATTGTTACATTTAAGCAAGTAATAGATTTAGTTGGTCAAATTTGGACGTTTTCATTAAAATGGATTTATTAGAGAATGAGTATTTGTTCTATCTGTGAAGTGTTAAATTTATTAAAATAAAATTTTGTAGAGAAAAATATCGAGTTTTTGGAACAGCCATTATAATCACCAAAGTTAAACCTAATTGAAAATGAAAAATCTACGAAACTCTGATAGAAAAATTAAAACGTTTTTAGAGAATTAAATGACACTTGCCAAAAAGATCAAACCTCGAGTCGTAAATACTACATCATCTTAAGGATGCCTTGATAGCAGTTGCCTGTGGTGAAATGTTTATTTGAGGAAGCGCTTTTAGTTTAGTAACAAGCAGCGAAGGGAACAGGTTTTTTTTTGATTTACACATTTAAAAGTTAAAAAAGAAATAAATAATGATTTTATTGGTGATAAATTTATTTATTTGTGAAGAAGTTCAATTACTCTATTCAGAAAATACTGTTTCTAATATTTTAAATACGAAATAAACACAATTAGGATTGGTTATTATTCACCGAAAAGAATAGTTAATGTGTTTGTTCCATTATAACTAGAGAGGTTCATTCGGGTAACATCGCACCGGTGGCTCGTCCTCGCGCTTATATCTATTTTGTTAGTCACTGTCGGTTGAGCGCACTTCGCCCGTTTAGAGTAGTAAATTATTACTGTTAAAAACCGAAACGCACCGAAACCTATATAAATAAATAATAAGGTATAAATTTATAAAAAGTGGTGGAACACTGGAGTCACAAACTGGGTAAAATCAGTTAAATATTTGCAATATCAGATGTGTTTCCACAGTAATTTCCGCAAACCGAGTGTTGTGGAGAAAAAAATGTGGTTATATGCAGAAAACGAGCGTTCTACATCTACTGATGTTATATTAAATATTTGCATTATTAAAATAATCTTTAAAACAAGTTTTTCTTAATGTGGCAAATCTGAACCGTTCTCTAAAACACTTTCAAACCTTTCTAGAACACAAACTTTTTTGCGTCTTCTACCGCATAGCGTGAACATGTTGCACTATTTGCAGATTCCACTAACGACACCGAAGGATTTTCTAATTTTTCTATTGCCTCCACTAATTCGACTGTTCGATTGTTCTGAATAGTTCCTAAATCTGTCGACTATCTTGAAATTTTGACTGGCTTTCCTAGATAGATGCAGTTTCTTTGGCATCAAATTTAAAAATCACATTCTTAATATTATCGAAGTATCTATGATCGTAAAACGCTGCCTGTAACTATGTTACCCAACGTCTAAGGACCGGCTGTGGTGGTTCTGGAATATAGGGACACAGACTGTGAAATTGGCGAACACGTTTTGGGGATTTGAGGAACACAGTTTTTTTTTGTACTTGCAATTAATGCATCTACATCTGGATAACTTCTACGAATAGTTGCTGTCACCAGACATAAAGCCTGGATTTTACACGTAATATGTAACAAGTTAGCATAATATTTTTTTAGAGACCGACCTACAAAGAGCTGTTTGCGACACCATCACTCACAAACATTAGCAGTCGGTTTGTTGAAAGTTCAAACTTTTCGAATGTGTTTCAACACTAACTCTGAAATTATTTCGACAGTACCTACATTGTTGTACTCTTCTGCAAGCTAGTAAATTTGAAGGTGATGATTGATATAGTTCCAGTATCCGAATTTTTTTCACAATTTATTGTTTCGTCCACAGATAACCACAGTTTCTTATTTTTCAATTCGGATTTAATCAAAGGTTTAATACGTTCACGGAGGGATAGCAGAAAATTTAGTAATCTTTTCCGGCTAGGTAATGTTCCTTTACCGTAGTGTTTCCAAAATGAACGAAATGATTTGTTGTTTACCAACTTAAACGGTACATTACACAATTTCTTCTCATGAAGCTAAAAATCCCGCAAATTGAAACGAGTACAATCGACTCCGGTCGAGTTTCAATAGCCAGGTTAGAGAAACAGTTTATTTGGGGCTTCCCAGTCAAATGACTTTGCTATAGTCGATGGTTGCCGATGAACATGATCCACGCTCATATCTCGTTTTGATTGCTGTCCGGTTAAAAGGGCCGTGGTGAAAACTGATTGGCAATATTATTATAAAAAGCAAAAATTAAGCATCATAACATACTACAGAAACAAAGTTAAAATTATATTGCTTTGCACAATCGCTTCTAGATTGGATGAAAAACGTTTGCCAGCGAGGAAGTAATTGTAGTTTATACAACCAGTCAATAATGACGGTTATTACTCCTGAGAGCTGAATTTACGAACCGAGTCGCGAAATGGCGAGGAAGTAACTCAGTTCGAGGAAATAATAGTCATTATTGCGAGTTAGTATACACTACTTTATCTACGACTAACTGAAATTGCTAAAAGAAAAACAAACAATATATTACAATATCTATATGGGGCTTGACGTTTTGACAGTAAAATGGCGGAACGCAGAGGATAATGAGACAAATCATTATTCCCTGCATTGCGTCGCATTTCATTATTCCCTGCGAGAATTATGAGTCCCATTATTATCTAATAACCACTAATATAATACCTATTTTATTGCTTAGTCGAAGATAAATATATTTATAAACAACTTAGTACTATCAACGTTATTCATACACTACGTACCTACAGCATGCCAAACGCTGGCCGGGTGGGAGAGGTACGACATGAGATAAAAGAGTAGCTTTGAACCTACCGAACTTCTCGCTATTCCACGACAGTGTGACCAGACCAAAAATGGTGGTCTCTACTGATGACTGTTAAGCGAAATTATTTCGGCAAATTCGCTAAATATTGTGATCCTTATCGAATGAATATGTCATAAATTTGGTGGAAAACATCTCCCGAATATGTGAGTGATATGTGATGCGCTAATCGATAACAATGGTTACTGCAACGTTTATTAATGCAAAGCGAGATAATAACTAATGTTAGAGTATATTTTAAATATAATAAATAAATCGTTCTGAAATTATGCTGGTCCATTTCTTGTTTGACAAACTAAAAAATAAAAAAATGATACATTTTACTAACTTGTGAAACTATTTCTAATAAGATTATTTTATTTTAGGATACCAAACTCCACGAAAGTAATTCAATATCGGGCTTGAGTGACGACATAGCTCACACTATATTGGAAGAAGAGGAACACACTGAACAAGGAGCTGATGAGCACAACATTCACGAGCATGACAGCAAAGGTAATTACAGGAAGACCGACAGGGACTCGGAAAGTCTACCAGATTCACCTGTTATAGAGAAATCATCTTTAACGAATGAAAATTCCATGTTCCGTGAAGTAACAGTTTCAGGCGGGGAGTGATATTGTAAAAAAATGAGTGATAACTTGTAATGCGGGTTCGATAAGATAGTGTCTAATATATGTATATGTATGTATATATATTTTATGTATGTATATACATACATATGTACATACATATTTTTTTAATGAATTGCTGAAGACAAACTGAATTGTTTCTTTTACAATTACTTAAGAGATGCGCCCACCACGAATGATGATGTTTTATTATGAACATTTGTACTTAAGCGCGAACGATAATATACCAAAGACTGTATGTAATTTTACAAAATATATTTGTTTAAAAAAAAAAGTAACAATTCAGTAATGAACTTATCATCTGCTTTATTTATTTATGTACATTATTTACTTATACATACTTTATACATAGATATATATATATATAAAAAGAAAAAGTTGATAGTAATTTTAAGGAAAACCTGGTCAATGATTATGTAGATATTCCATTTTTTTTTTGTATTATAAAGCTGATTAAAACAAAAAGAAAAAAAAAAGTGAGTAGGAAGAAGCTAATTTGACTTACTCGGTAGTTCAAGCATACGTTGTGCATATAACAAATACTAGCTTGTTACATAACTGTATCATAAAGTAAGGTTTCATTACAATATGCACCACAGCAGAACATATTCATTAATTTTATTTATTTTTGTTTTTGAATTTAGTTTTCCTTAGTTCAAATTTATTACGAATTATTAATTTTAATGTAAATTGTTCTTATTTATTTAACAATTAACAAAAAGAATGTGTATTGAAATTAATTTTTAAATAAATTGTGTAATATAGATTTCATATTATTTTATTATTATAAAAACAATTCTCTGATTCATATTTTTTAAATTATATTAATATTCAAGTAAGCAGATTGCAGATACTAAAAGTGGATGTATAATGAATGTATTCTAAGCAAGCTTTCTGTGAACGCATGTACACTATTTAATATTCTTAGGTGACGAATATATAAATTTTTCGGTATAATTAATTGTAAATATTATGAAGTATATGTATAAGTATAAATGCATAAATAACTTGTTTAAAAGAAACATCTTACATTTGCAAATTTGAATTTCTTATCGGAATTTCTTCAATAATTTGGAAAAGCAATAGTATTCTTGAGTTCTTTGACTATATCAAACACTGTGTGATATATAATGATTAGACTGTTAATAACGATATTTATGAATCTTGATTGAATGAAGTAATTGATAACTTTGAAGTAAAAATCCAATAAATTTTGAATTTGATAAGAATTCATGTAACCGGGTGTATAAATTGTCGCCAAAGCTAGACGCAACGACGTTCTTCGTTCGGATCTGAATAAAAAATCTTAATGTCAAAATGTCTTATTCTGCTTAGTATGTATTCAGGAACCATTTGAAAAAAAACATACATTTGGCAACACTGTAATACTATTGTAATTGTAGATACCGCAATAATATCTGTAATTTGACAGTATTTTGATTGAAATCACTTTGAAATATAAACTCATTATTCTACAACGTTGTCAAATATTTTGCGTGAAAGTACTCTAATGAAGAAATGTTAAAAACAAAGTTACTGTTAAATAATACTAGTAAAAATTGTTCTTTAAACTAAATTGCAACTACAGTCACTAGCATTAAATTTTGGTCGTCAATGTTATTAAAAACTTTTCCTCTTCTGTCACGAATTAAAAAATCCCTCTAATTGATAATGACTTTTGACAGTAAGTGTCAAAAATAAATAAATTTGCCATAATAATAGCACCAATTTCTTATTTTAGTAAAGTACAAACAATTTCTTTAAGTGAAACTGGACTATCCGAGGCTGCGGTAGCAGTTCAAATGGGAATGACCAAAAGTTCAGTAAATTCTATAGTAAGACGTGAGGGAAAAAGGATCTCTGGAAATGTCATCTGATTCTAGACGTCCACTGGTTCGCGCTCTGGTTCCAGATGTTATTAAAAAGTCTCTTTACAACTGTCGTAGAAGCAGAAAATTTTAAAAGTTTTCCTACATCTGTACATACAGCTCGTCGCGTTCGGAAAAGGAATTTAAAGAGCTACTCGGCACCTAGAAAAGTTGAAACTTACTGCCAGACACAAACAAAAATCTGGAGCATTGAGGGTTTATAGACCACGGAACCAAAGATATAATGTCAAATATGTCAGTAAAATTGAAACTAATCGTAAGTTCTCAGTGAATATGTGGGGTTGGATATCCGCAAATATTCCTGGAATATTACTCCATGTAGAAGAACGCTTTACAAGTCCTCTTTATATACAGATTTTAAAAGGTGTGACGTTACCTTCAGTGCGACAAGTTTTTTCAGAAAACAACTTTACGTTCCAGCAAGATATAAGCCCAGTTCACACATCGCGTCATTTAAAAGAATGGTTTCAAGATCATGAAGTAAATGTGCTTGACTGACCGAGTTTAAGCCCGGATATAAACCCAATAGAGAATATGTGCGGAATATTGACGAAACTCATAGGAGGTAGGCGTATGCAATATCAAAATAAAGAGGAATTTTTGGCGCAATACATGACGCCTGTAATAATCTTCCTCAAGATTATTTTAGAAATTTAAGCTCGTCTATGTCGAATCGTTTAAACAAAAAACTAATGGAGAAATGATGAGATATTAAGTTCCTTTTAAGTTTTTTTTATTGTTCGTGCAGTTTTTGTTGGATTTTAAACTTTAAATAAACAGGTTGTATTTCATGTTCAATTTCTTGATGCTGTACATAAAAAAGAATGACGTTATTGACAACGTCAGGCAAGTATTTGAAGTCATTGATTGTAAGGTTATGATAGAACATTTTCGGTCATGTCGGAAAATGACATTGACGACCAAAATTTAATGCTAGTGACTGTATCTCTATTAACAAATATTGAAGAGTAAGGCATAGTTACGCACTAAAAGTCTGAACTTTAAGAACCCCGTGAAAACAAACGAAGCATCATACGACATTTTAACATTAATATTCAAAACCGAATGAAGAATGTCGCTGCGTGTAGCTTTTGTGCCAATTTATATAGAGTAAATGCGTTATATCCAATTGTACGTCATACTAAATCCATAACGACACGTCTTATATAGGTTGCCGGAAAGATGTCAATTATAAGATTATCAATTCCTTCGACTGTTTACAGAAACCTTTCGGCATTATATCCAAATGACGCAACGAGATAATAAACACAATGTAGTTGTAAAAGACACTGTTTTTAAACAATCAAAATAAACGGGGAAAATATACACAAAACTAGGCTTATTTGACAGATATATTATCTTTCAACAACGCAAGTATCTATTACCCTGTTAAAAATATATACAAATCGAAACGGAAATTATGTGTTTATTTGCCATGATTATTATTATTATCATCAATTTATAACATTTTATATTTAAATTAACGAAATAAAATATTTCAAATATAGTTTAACAAACTAACTTTTCTAGTTTCTCTAATACAATTATGACAGCATGTAAACGTCATCAATGACGTACAATTGGACTCAACGCGTTTCGTCTATGCACGTTATATATTCATATAATTTTACATTTTAAAAGAAAACACGTGGAAGAATTTATAGTCTGGGTAAAATCTTTTGGGGTCAACCTGCTACCACTTACGTTAATAATAAATTACTTAAAAAATGTCTTGAACATATCTTGCGATATAATCTTTCTCAATGGAGAGACCGATCTTGCCTGTTCTTTCGCACTATTTTCAAATTTCTCAACTTCATCAGTTTAAAATATCACATTTTGAAGCAATCCAGTTTTTGACATTGGCTCAAAAACACTAAGAGATTTACTTCCATGATATGGTGAAAGTCGATACACTGTATGCCCACTTCTTGCAAATATTGTATTAATTATACAATTAATGTAATTACGTTTGCTCATTTTGGATGTCATATTCAAGTAACAATTTTTAGTTTGTTGCCGTTTATAGTAGAATGTTTAATGACCAAGACATTATGATAACTTGCTTTATTCACCACTACTTTCTTTTTGGATATTTTTTTTCTTGCAAACATGAATTCCCTTTTTCAAAAGCAACTTGTCGACCTACTTTAAAATACAACCCACTGTAAGTACTACACCTGTAGCTTCAACAACTTTGACTAGAATATTATCTTGAAATAGTAAAGTTAAGTATTTATTTCCAGAGGATAGCGTAATTTCTGGTACCTTGTGTATATTATTTACTGAAATACGTATAAATATTCCGTTCTATTTCGTTTGAGTTAATATTTAGAATACGTGTACCAGAATTTTTTTTAAAAAATTAATAGAACTTCTAAACGATTTCAAAAGAAACGACTAATAACTAATAAAGTTATTGGGGGAAACATACTGGAACGCTACAATTAAATAAAATATGTTGCCCCATTTATACATTATGTATGCCTACATCCAACACAAACACAACATAAACAAATTTTTGTAATGCTGATCACTAAAGACCGGCACTTAGATAAGCAAACAGCGGCGTCAGTGCGTTGGGTTTACTGAAATAAAAGTGCGCGTTATTTAGAAAAATGCATTCAGTTCGAATTAGACCTCGTATTCGTAAATACGTCTATAAACAACTTCAAACTATGATAGCTGTTCACGTATTCATGTACTACATACACATAGCACACGAAGTGCTGGCAAAGTTAGTTTCCCGAACCTAACGCTGGTCCACGCCTCTGTGAGCCGGCCGAGAATGTCGGTCTTTACTGATCACATGAACACGTTGTTGCGGGGAGAATATATTTTGAAAAGTATCTTTAAGTACATTTGTTGTTAATATAAAGGAAAATTATGTTTATTTTACATTGTTTTATATTCTAAATGGTTAATACAGGGTGCGGCAAAATGATAGGTACTATTTGGGATGTCAATAAAAACCAAACCACATAAACCAAACATTTCATATTTTATTTCTTAAATCTACATTTCATGCCATCCAGGAGCGTTATTTTTTAAAAATGATATCTTTTAAATGACGGCCATTATTGTCAATGCACTCTTGTAGGTTCTCACGGATGCGCGTCATTACCCGATGGATCATTTCTTGGGAAATTGCGGCAATTTCTTGTCTTATGGCTGCCTTTAATTCTTCCAAAGTCCGCGGACGATGTGTAAAAACTCTCGATTTGAGGTAACCCCAAAGAAAAAAGTCGCAAGGCGACAAATCAGGCGAACGCGGCGGCCAGGCGAGATCACCCCGTAAAGACACCACTTTGTTTGGGAACATGTCTTGAAGAAGATTAAGTGAACGACGCGTGGTGTGCGATGTAGCACCATCCTGTTGGAACCAAAGATGTTCTCGGTGATTTTCGTTCAACTCGTTAACTTTTGGACGCAGGCAATTGTTAATCATATCAAAATATCGATCTCCGTTGACTGTTACCGTTATTCCATCTTCTTCGAAAAAGTAAGGGCCCCACACGCCGAATTCAGATATTGCACACCAGACGGTAACCTTTGGACTGTGAAGTGGTCGCTCATGTAATTCCTGTGGATTATTTGCCGACCAATAACGGAAATTTTGCTTGTTTACGGTACCTGATATATTAAAGTGAGCTTCATCGCTAGACATGAATAGAGCGCGATGCACTCCGCTCCAAGCCATGTCGATAACTGAAAATTGCATACTTTTGTCTACCTAACGCGACCGCGTGCACAGTGTTGTCGGTTTTACAAAGCGAGCAACCACTATTTGAAATCCTACCTACCTTTTTGCCGCACCCTGTACTTACCAAAATTTGGTAAATAATCCGTGTTGGTTAAATAACTTATAAGAAGGTAAGCAACGTATTTTATTTTTTTGTGACGCTTCAGTACCCATCTTCCCCCACTATTAGGAAAAGCAGTACCTTTTGAGGTCCTTTAGAGGTTGCAATAATTTTTGGAACGTATTCTTAACGTAACCCTCTTTTGCATTCTGGGAATCAAATTTCTTGTTCTGTTAAAATTTCGGTAATTTCCCAGGCTATTTCAATCTATAAATTATAGCATAATATTCAGTTTAGTTAGTCCTATTATTTTGATTGGCTTAGGTATTCAAACGTTAAAAAACTTTAAATTATTGGATATAAACTAAAATCTTAACGCTAAAAACGATTATAAGTAGCATGTACAATCGCAAGTATTGAAAACGGGTCATGAAGACAAAGTGCCGGAATTTTAGCTATGTGCAGTCACCGTTGAAATGTCATTTTTGGGTGTATTGTAATCACACTGTCGCACATTCAAAATGCCACATATCATCTTGTCGGACAGAATCAAAATTTTAGCAAAAATTGCAAAGGGATAGCCAAGAAGGCAAGTTGTAGAAGAGTTTGGAATTGGTAAAAATACTGTTTCAAGAATAGTAACAAAATGGACTCGGGAAGGTACAATTGAAAGGAAAAAGGGTACTGATCCAAAAAGGATATCTACTGTAGAACAAGATGCGCTATTAGTTCACGAAGTAATCTAACATGTTGGCTATTAAAGCAGTTAAGGTAAAAAACTTTCCCGGTTCGATTCTCACTGGAAGGGGTCGATTGAAACAAAGTGGTTTAAGAAATTCGGCGGCTGCTCAAAAAAATCTATTAAATGATCGACATAAAGAAGACGTAGGGATTTGCTCTTAAATTAATTGCTAGAGATTTTTGGAATAACGTTTTCACGGACGAAAAAGTATTTCAATCTACTTACAGTGGCAAGATTAGAGTTTATAGGCCCAGAAATACTCGATATGAGGAAAATAAGTAAACAAACAAAACAAGAGTGGACGTTTTCCGGTTAATATTTGGGGATGGATATCTAGAGGCGACTTAGTGTTTTATGGCATATAGAAAATAGATTTAATAGTGTTGAATATATTGCAAGATGTTGTGCTTCTCTTTGTTTCACAATTATTCCCAGAAGGCAACTACAGTAGCCGCTCGATTATGTGAACTAATTAAAACCTTACCTGTTCACAGAATCGAAATGTTCACTCAATCGAATGTGCAGTTTAAAACGTTTATTTATATGTATATGTATTCGGTTACATCAAAAAGAATTAACAAATGAAAAATATACATGTTCTACATAGATACGTACATACATACATGAATACGTAATGATTTAAAGAAGTCAGTTTTGTTTGTTAAAAAAACTGGTTAAATTTGTTTGAACCTTTTTTTCTTTTAAACATCTTTGAACTGCGATTTCTTTTATTCTTCGCAAAGTTAATAGATCTTCAGAATTTAGCATGTTTTGTTCTGCCCAAGAAGTCACTATATTAAGTCCTTGTAAAGCTTCCTGAGTGGGGATGGTAGTTGGCATTGGCTCATCATCCATTGTTTCTTCCGCACTTTCAATTTCAATTACATCCTCTTCAAGATCTTCTATGACATCCGTATTCCAGTTTTCTATGTCTTTACGGCTGTATGTTATGTTTCCGTTCACTTTCTGTAGTAATGCTACAGTTTCTTGAAATGTCACTGCCTCGACGCTGTTCTTGTATTTTTCTTGTAGAATAGCTAATGGAACATCTTCTGAATCAGAGTCGCTATTGAAAGAATCTGATAAAATATTTTTCCAACACTTAGCAATTATTTCTTCTTTCACATTCATCCATGCTAATGCCAGATGTGTAACAGCATCTTTTAGACTCAAGTTTTTAATGACAGCTGAAATATCATTGCTATCAGAAGCAACTATTGTGGATAAAAGGCTTCTTCTAAAAAACAATTTTGTTAACCTAATGACATTCTGGTCCATGGGCTGTATAAGAGCTGTTACATTCGGAGGCATGTATACAGTAAGAATTTTTCCATCATCGGAAACCAAGTTTTCTGCTGGTGGATGACTTGGAGCGTTATCCAAAAGTAGAAGAGCGTTTTGTGGTAATCCCTTTTGTTTCAAAAATCTTCGAACCTGCGGGACAAATGAATGATGAAACCAATTTTCAAATACCCCCGACGTCATCCACGCATTTTTCGTACTTGTGTATTGCACTGGAAGTGAAAAGTTCTTAAAGCATCTTGGATTTGCGGCACGCCCAATCACTAACGGTTTGATTTTAAGTTCACCGGTTGCATTGGTGCATGCTAGTAAAGTAACTCTACTTTTATCCGTTTTCCGACCAGGGGCCGATCTTTCTTCAGACGTAACCAAAGTCCTTTCTGGGAGTAATTTCCAAAACAAGCCTGTCTCGTCGGCATTGTATAATTGGTCATGTGTTAATTGTAGCTCCTCTATTTTCTTTCGCAGATAATTCTTGAATGGACCTACATGCTCCGGAGTAGCTAACTTTTCTCCCGAAATTTTTAAATGTCTTATTCCAAATCTTCGTTTAAATCTTTGGCTCCATCCGTCACTAGCATTAAAATTAGGATTTTCAGCGATAGTTTCATTGATAGCTTTTGCTTTTGTTTTTAAAAGTTCAATCGAAACCGGTACATTTTTAAGTCTTTGTGTACAAAACCATGAATATAATTTTTTTTCCATTCGTGGCATCTTACAGGATTTTAAAGTTTTTCTTTTCCATATTTCACTGCGCCTTGATGTGACTTTTAAAATGTCCCGTTTTTTATTTTTGATTGCACATACTGTGGATTTGGCAATCCCGTACTTTCTAAACAAATACGTTACACTGCTTCCACCGTCCAGACTTTTTAAAATTTCACATTTTTCGAGCAAACTTAACACTTTTCGCTTCATTTTTATTGTAAACACAAAAATGTTCTAGCACAGTACACCTACAACATCAACAGAACTCGGAATTACAACTAAAATAAAATACATACATACATCTGTCCGCTGTTCTTGTAAGTTACGCCGGCGAGTCAGCAAAATAATTCATACGCCGGGAATTTACCCAGTTCACTGAAACTGAATCGAATGCAGCAAAATAATTCATACGCCGGGAATTTACCCAGTTCACTGAATCGAATGTGTTATTGTTCACTCTATGGAGCTTTACTAATAAAATTTTAGTTGTTCATATAAACGAGCTGTTCACTGAATAGAGTGTGTTCACTCTTCCGAGCGGCTACTGTATATATACCAACAGGACAATTGCCCTGTGCATAGTTCCCGTATAGTGACTGATTGGTTCGCTGAAAATATCATTCATGTTCTCAACTGACCGAGTAATAGCCCGGATTTAAACATTTTAGAGAATGTATGGGGTTTGCTAATGAAGAACATTCAAAAACAGTTCGACCTCGAAATAAAGGCGAACTATTGGAAATCGTGAACACAGCATGGGAAGAAATATCAAACGATTATATTGACAGGCTATATGAATCTATACCACATAGACTGGAGTTAGTTATTGCTTCAAATGGAGCTATAACGAAATATTAATATAAAATGAAAGTTGGTGTACCTAATTATAAATATTTCCGTTGTAGTGATGTTATTAACTATTTCATAAAATATTTAGTAAAGTTATAATAAGTATGTAGGAAGTTTTGATTAGAATGGAATAACTTAAACTCAAGACACATAACTTTAGAACTGTCATTGACCACTCATTTAAAGATGGATTATCTAAATAAAATAAGTGTCCCGTTTTCCGTGCTTGCGACTGTACAATTGTAATCAATTTAACGGCGGATGGACTAGGATGGACCGACGTTTATCGTATATAAACACATGTTTCAATCGAATCGGTGTTTCTAGGTTTATATTATTTTTACCCACGTCTCTTTTAAAACATATTACGTCCTGTCCTGTTTCTTGTTTCTGCTGGTCTAATGAAATGTTGCTTCGACTCTTAACACAATAATAATAATAATATTACTGTATTCATCAAATAATATTTATCTATGGTAGGTGTTAAAATATTATTAAAAAAGAAATAAACAAATAAATATATGGATTACATAAAAAATAAAATATAATTAAATGTAAATAGACTCACGGTCGAAAATGTAAAATTAAACAGGCGCGGCTCGTGATGACATACTGTTGGGGCACGAACAATGATGCGAGTGCTTCGTGTATTCTCGTGTACTAACTGTAACGTTTTCTTTGTAAACGCCGAAAACATACGAGGCACGCGCATCATTGTACGTGCCCCTACAGTGCGTCTTTACGAGCCGCGCCTGAAATTAAATATATAAAATAATAAATGTATAGATGAACTAGCATAAAACTAGAGAGACACATTAAAATCATAATAGTAATACTAACATAATAATTACTTATCTGATCGTGATTTATTTGTAACACACATTTTTAAAGATATACATTGAAAAAATGACTTGTTCATATAAACATATCATCGATAAGATTTGTACTAATATTTAAGATTATAGAATTCTTAATATTAATATAATTGTTTCTAGATACACTATAATTTTGTCGTTAAAATTCTGGTGATTACATACAGTTGTGGTCAAACTAGTAGCAGTAGCAGAAATTAACGCAAAGATTCTTATTATTTTTAAATAATTGCAATATGTGTAACATCAGTACTATCTTGAATTAAAAATGTTTAAATAGAAGCTATCTAACCGAAGTTGCTTCATATTCGTTCTCTAATAAAATATGTAATTTGTAATTGGTATTGTCAAAATAATAGCAGTAATGTAAAAATAAAAAGAATATATATTAAAGCTTAAGTTTCATTTATTAATTTAAGTAAAAGATTTACACAGTTACACGCAAACTTAATATTTTGTTTGTAACTGGAATTTTTTTAAATTACATTGCATCGACGAGGCACGCTGTCCATGGCATGATATCGTTTCGGTAGAAAAGAACGTTAACTTGATTGCAGAACTGCCCCTTAATCGAGTTTTTAGTTTGGCGTCAAATACTTTGTGTTTAGTCTCAGTCTATAGATTTTCTATAGACTGAGGTTTGGAAAATGTGCGGACACTCCAAAACCCCAATCTTAGGTTCAATAATTTTTTTAAGTTTTTTTACTTTTATGCTTGTCTCACACGAAAACCCATTTTAATGTCCCCCTGCATATTCTATCATATTGTGTTTTCTGATATGTTTGATATGTAATTTATTTAATCAAATTCTTCGGGCACTTATTTTTTTAAATTTCTATAGAAGTTATCAAATTGTCTTCCCAAATTGTGTTTCGACCGCGAGTTTTCATCTTTTCTTGCTACTTTGGTGCATTAACTAACACTTTCCCATATGAATTTAAGATTTTTTGAATAAACTTGAAGGTTCTATTGAACTTACTGCAAATGAGAACTAATGAGTATTAAATCTCACTTTACATGCAAATATCGGCTAATGTGTTAATTTCTACAATTCGATAAACTAAGTTTGTACCAGTATGCAGAACGCTACACGTCGCGACGCCACCTTCCTGGTTGGGTTGTTAGGATAATGAAAAATTCGTGAAAAGTCACATCTATCCCGGAACGTATGGATGCAACACAGTATCCCGGAGACACAGACATGACGTCCACTTCATACTTCGCGTATATATAGTTCAATATACAATGGCGAATCAAATATAAACCGGAATTCTTTTTTAAAACTTTATTGGAACATAATAAAAATGCAAAGACTTATAATATTTTTCTACGTAATTTCCTGATATCGTGACACATTTTTCCCAACGGATAGGTAATTTTGTTATCCCGTTTTCGTAAAACGAAGATGTTTGCGCCATAAGCCAATTATGCACGAAATCTTCAATTGCAACATCATCACGAAAACGTTGTCCCCCAAGAGCTTCTTTCATCGGTCCAAATAGGTGGTAGTTGCAGGGCGATAAGTCCGGACTGTAGCGGTTCAAATGCCGTTGGCACACTTCCATGCGATTCCGTTTTGTATTTTCGGTGAGAAGACGAGGTACCCATCTTGCGGATACTCTCCGAATCTCGAGGTCTTCAGTAGCGATCGTTTGAGCACTACCAAAACTGATTCCCACCTCGGAAGCAATTTCAGCTACTGTGAATTTTCGGTCGTCCTATAGAAGTCGGCGAACAGTACGAATGTTCTCTGTCACGCTGGTTCTTCGCCGACGTTGGTGACCTTCATTTTTGACTGCTTCTCGCCCTTCTAAAAATTGTTTGTGCCATGAATACACTTGTGTCTTTTTAAGTGTATTGTGCCCGAACTGTGCCTGAAGTCTTCTCAATATTTTCAATGGTTTTACGCGTTCTTTCGTAAGAAATTTAACTATAATACGTTGCGCAACGGATGACGGTACTTCTCGCTCAGACATCGCGATAGTTACTGAACACGTGGTAGTGTGGCGTTCTGTAGTCTTCTAGGAATCCTCGCCAGTGAACCTCAGACGCCACCTCTCTCTTTGTTCATCTCACTGTCGGCACGAAAAGAATTCCGATGTATATTTGATTCACCTCGTATTAACTATATATACGCGAAGTATAGAAGTGGAAGTCTTGTCTGTCTCCAGGATACCGTGTGTTGACAAGCTCCAATAAAAGCGAAATGCATTCACATGTTCCGGGGTAGGTGTGACTTTTCACCAATTTTTTATTATTGAATGTTCTAATTTCATTTTTAAGTTTTAAAATTAAATCACGAGTTTGTTTATCACAATATTTTTTTGGCCCATAATATTTATTAAACTGTCGTTCCGTTATTTTAAATTTCTTTATTTGCAAAGGCGTTGTACTTAGATTTCATTATTTAAATTCACCACATTGCAGTTTTGTTACGAATACTGCTATTATTTTGACGGTGCATCTGTGCTAGTAAATCTTTACATTCAAAGTATTTTCCTAGTTAGTTAATACTTTTTGAGGTACGTACTGACACAATATGTTTTTATGAATTTCATTTTATTATATATAGATGGAATCCTTAATGTTTGACCATAGATCAAGCGAAATATGGATTCACAAAATGCCATTTTTTCACAACAACAGTATTTACTTCATAATTATAGTTTCTTGCAGTTCTCTCTCATACGTAGATAGCGTGTCATAGAATGTTAAAGAACTAGTATTATATATACACAGTCCTGATTAATACGCTAGTACATAATGAATGCTAAATTTGATTTAAAATTGAATAAGAAAATGAAATACAGATATTTAAAAAATTTGCTCCAAACATTATTAAAATTCTCAAAACGCTCTTATCATTTCTATAACTGGAATATATTCCTGCTGTTTTGATATACTTATTGTATTCAGTTTCTGTAATGAGAAAGCGCACATAGTTCAGAACCACATGAAATTGATTACCAAAAAGAAGCAATGTACAGCAGACCGATTTTCATGTGGCCGGTGGGAGAATTTGTACGTGCGTCAAGTAAGGGTCAGTGTTAGATAGAGACAGTATTCGGAAAAATGAAATGCAAACTCTTTGTGCGAGTCGTGCATTGGGACGTAGTAAGGGATAAATTCAGAAAATCACATTGTTGAACATGTTTATAATGGTTTGTATTTCACTAAATTAAGGCAAATAGAAGTAAAATAAAACGCAAAGTTTCATGTAACATGTTTAATTAAAATGTCTTACCTTACCTACTAGCTAATAGCGTACTAACATCACATTAAGGGGATGACTGAATAAGATTGTTAGCTACACTTAACGGTAGAAAGGCTTAGGATTAAGTAAAACTAATTTGGATAATTAACTGTAACTAATTTGTAGATGGAATGAATCATTGCATTTTATTGCGTCATTAGTAGTGGATGCAAATATTTTTCTTGAGACCTGCTTGTTATTCTATACTGAGTCACTGAATCTAATTTTATTAATAATATAGTGTAAATAGTTTGTATCACCCAATTTCTATCCAGCTTTGATTGTTAGATTATAAAATAATTATCGATAACATATACATACCGATTTTCCATATAAGAAGTTGGTGACATATTATTTAAGAAAATAAAAACTAAAATTTTATTTTAATCAGCAAGTATTGACAACTTACCAACATCAAATTCTATTACTGAAATATTCTTTCATTTTTTGCTTAACTATAACTTTATGCTAATTAGATTTTTTGATGTGAATACTATCCTGAATATATTAAAATTTTCATTCCATAGGAATATAATAGGAGAAGATTACTCAGTGAAAATATGTACATAGAATTGGCTAACAATTTAACATGGTAGTGATAATACATCTGTGTAATAATTAGGTTTCCGATAAATTAATATTTACTTACTTTACTTTCCTTATCTGTATCAAATAAAAATTTGAAATTTGAAAAAATTTCGTTGTATTTGTCGTTGTGCCGAAGTAAATGTCTGTTAGTACGAGAAAAATGTATTTTTTCTTTTCTTTTTTAACAAGACATGAATCATTATCTACAAATCAAAAATGAGAAATAAAAAAGGCACTTAACATTTTATTCGATACGAAAAGTCACCAAACAGTAAATTGTGCAAAATTAACAAATTCATTAGTCTCATCACAGCTACGTTTTCACACAATTTAAGCTATTAATAGCGCGTACTACCTCCACGAACTCTAATGACTTCTGCCATACGGCGTGATAAACGTTGAATGCAGTTTGCGACCTCTTCTTGTGTAATGTTTTCCCATTCCTCACGGAGAGCTATTAGAAGATCCCGAAAAGAAAGACCGGTATGTGTTGTCGGTCCCAAACACGTCGCCCTAATGAATCCCAGAGATCTTCAATAGGACTCATGTCCGGGCTTCGAGCTGACCATTGCAAGCGATGAATGTTAACCGCATTCAAATATTGCTGAACCACCCGTGCGGTGAGGTCGCGCGTTATCGTGCATTAGAGTAAAGTTCTCACCTACGAATGGAGCAAATATGTAGTTCAACGTGATCAGCTAAACACTCGTTGGTGCCATGCTAACAGCCATCATTGTACCATTTGTAATGAGAACATACTCAGTTTTCGTGCACAATGAACTGCCAGCCCAAGCCATTATACCGCCTCCCCTAAATTTCCTTCTTGGAGATATATAACACGCTGAAAATCGTTCACCAGGCCAGGCCTTCTCTACACATGTTCTCGTCCATCTTGTTAACGCAGACAAAAATGTCTCATCAGTAAACAATACGGAGCTCCATTGTCCAATGTCTATGTTCACGGGCAAATCGTAGTCCCTGAACATGGTAAGCTGGGAGCAAAAGTGAAAAAGCAGCAGGCTTCCTTGCCATCAATCCGTATTCCGTCAATCTTCGGCGAACGGTTCGTGCAGAAACTGCAGTACCGTAAACGTCTTCGCGTCTTGGCGAGATGGTAAACCACGATCGCGTAGTGTAAATAACACCATAAAACGGTCTTCTGGCCGGTTTGTGGTGCGAGGTCTGCCTGATCTTGGCCTACTTGTGTATTTCCTTATTTGACGATATCTCTGTATTGTGTCTTGGACGGTACTCCTGGCAATATTCAAGACACCACCGATGTATCGAATACTGCGTCCATCTTTGTTCAAAACTATTGCTCGGGCTACATTTTGTGCGTGCATTTTGTCAACCAATAAGTGTCAGTACTGATAGTTCAAATGACCTTTCAACACAACAGATATACGCTGAATAAAGAGCACACCAAGATTTTTTGGGTTCGTCATTATTTTTGTTTTGCGATATTTCTTAATTGTAAGATGTTTCTTTCTCGGAAATTATTTATTAATCCTATAGAAATACATGCAATCAAAATTTAAACTAGTAAATCTAGTAGACGGGAAATATTACATAAGTGTAAAATACATCATTGAAGCGAATACAGGATTATATTTTTCTATAAGCTTTAAATAATGATATTGTATTCGAGATTAACATTTTAAAATTATGAGGTTTACCTTGAAAGTAAAAATGTATACTGACAATAAATACTTCTTCCATTTTGCACCTGCATTCTGAAGAATTTGACATTCATATTTACACAAAGCATTTCAGAATTCCCAATAAATATTATGCTTGCTAAACAATTCCAAAAAATTATTTTACATTGCACTAAATTTTTAATGCAAATTTTTATCAGAGTGTGTTAGATTTATATAAATTACCAAGGCTATTTTTTTTTGAGTTCTGGTGAGCTTACAGAAGTTATAATATACTCAAGAGTTGCACATAACTCTGAACTATTTCTCAATATAGTTGTCACCGACATTAAGGCATTTATCATAACGGAAAATCAGTTTCTGTATACTCTCCTCATATCATGGTGCAGCAAAATTAGATGAGAGCCCAACTTTTGCACACAGGCTTTTAGGTCCTGATTAATCTGAAGCGCTGCTTTCCAAACCACTGTTTCATATTTGCTGTATACTAGTGACCTGCTTACAACACGAGTTACAACTGTTGCAACCTGTTCGAATGATACCGCAGTTCTCTCATCTCATTGTGACCCTGCGAATGGATCCAGGAGTTTGCAAAACAACCTTAATAAGATCCAACAATGACTGCGAAAATGACGTATGAAACCAAACTCATCTAAGTCCATCCATATCACACTTCGGAAGAAAACCTGTTCACCTGTGAAAATTAATAATTACAACCTGTTTCAAGCTGAAAGTATAAAATATCTTGGTATATACTTAGATAGAAGACTAACGTGTCAGGAAACACATTTTTCGAAACATAAGGCAACGTAAGCAGCTGACAAACAAAAGACAAACAGAAGTCACTTCATGCCAAACCCGAGGTGTATGTGTAGGTGCTGAATGAAGGCGTGCATTACCATGAAGAAGGACAACAAGGAAGGATTGATGACAACATGCCTCCCCTTTTGTTTTTGTATTTGCTCTTCGTAGACGTGTAAGGGTTACATAGTATGACGCTGAATGAAATTAAATTATTTTGGGAAGTTGGCGATCTCTTGTTTCATTAATCTATTCTAATCTAATCTATTGTACTATGTCTAATCTATTGTACTGACGTAATGAAGAATTGATAATAGCAAGATTTATTTTTTTCGGCACATATGAGAGCATAGTTACATCTTTTTGGAAACCAAATAACCTTGATTTTGATTTCTTGTTAATTGTTCTATTAGGGTACATCCTTTCTTTTTCCTAATAGTTCCAACGGAGGCCAATCCACGTTCTTTTAGGAGTTTAACCATAACTTCGTAGCTTGCGTACCAATTGTCAAATGTAATATTTCTGTTAGTTCAATAATTTTGATCTCAGGTTCCATAATCTTCACCAGTAAAATTCCTCTACAACCCCAAAACACAGTAGCCATGAGCTTACTGTTAGACAGACTTTGTTTGAAGTTCTTTGTCTCGGTGTTTACAAACTGAATCCACGTTTTGTCCCGCTACAATCTTTCCCAAAAAGGCTTCCTCTTCCTTACTGTAGCACTGCAAAAACGTTAGCGTAGAACTCAGTTGCCGAAATTTATGAACAACTGTCTGTGAGATTGTTTAGAACCCACGGTGCACAAAATGTATGGTGGGCGAGTTGTACTGTAACAATGTCACAAAAAGTTGCCCGAGAAATTTTAGGAAAATGTCATATTGAGATTCATCATGGACATCAGTTTGTCCTTCCCAAAATATCCTCCACCATTTTCGCATTACACTGTCACTCCAAATCTTCTCCCCAACCACAACGCACAATCTTTGATGAATTTCTCTTGCCCATATCAAAACTACAACACATACTTGCTGATATTGTCCACCCCTCTTAGAGGGCACTAGCAGATATACAAAGAATTCAAATAAATTTTACCTCAAAGTAGCCCTTGGAAATTATGATTATGTCTTAGCTTGTTACTAATTTTAATAGGAATTTTGTTGGTTATGAGATGAGATATTTGATTGAAATGACAAATGTCAAAATAATAAAACGAACATTTTTAAGTGAATGAAATATGTTTATTTCCAACAAACAAGCAAAATTTTATAAAAATTGTTCAAAGTGTCCACCACCTTGTTCGAAACATTTCTCACATCTTCTTCTAATGGAGGGAAAAGTGTTTTGTAGTATCGCATTGTCAATTCCATTAATTCTTTCAGCAATTCTGATTTGAAGGCCTGCAAGATCAGGTATCTGTACTTGATAAATGGAGTTCTTTAAGAATGGCCATAAAAAGAAATCACATGGGGTAATGTCACAAGATCTTGGTGGAAATTCATGTTCAGTGTTTAAACTTATCAACCGATTTTGAAAAAATTGCTGCAGAATATTAATTGTTTCACCTGCTGTGTGTGCTCTAGCTCCGTCTTGTTGAAAGTAACCCTGTGTTATTTCTTCGTCGTCAAGCTGTTCGATAAATGGCATAATAATTTCTTGTCGATACCTTTCTCCTGTTAAGGTTCCGTTAAAAAAAATAGGGCCAATAATTCTCCTTCGACTAATCGCACACCATACACCAATTTTCTGCGGATGAAGTGCGGTTTCAACAAAAAAATTATGTGGTTTCTTATTAGTCCACATCCTCATATTTTGTGAGTTCACATATCCATTCAGATAAAACCATGACTCATCAGAAAAAAAGGTTTTGTCAAGAAGGTCATTATCAAAATTATTTAAGAACCACTGACTAAACGTTATTCTTCTGGGATAGTCGATTTCCTTGATTTCTTGATAACAGGTCATGTGATATGGAAATAAATGTAAGTCCTTTTTCAAAATTGTATGACATGTGCCAATTGACACACCCACTTGTTGTGATAATGCTCGTACGGAAGTTCTTGGTGCATTATTTATAATTTCTCTTACATTATTAACTAGCTCTTCTGTACGCTTTTTCGCCCGACCTGCGCCTTCTTTCTGTTTAACACTCCCTGTTTCTCTGAAAACCATAACGGAATGTGTCACTGTGTGCCGAAAACTGTCATAATAAAAGATGACGTTAGGGAACTCATTTCTAAATTCTTCTAAACAATCTTGAAGAGAATACTGCCATTGTCCGTCAATCTTACGTCCGCACGTCTAGCATGAATGATTTGTGTTGTATAGTAAAAACCATGTTAAGTCAATTTTAAATTACAAAGCAGTTTTTGTCAACTATGCATCTGTCTAATTGACAACTAATGCAAATTTAAATTATTAATAATCATACGTTTTTAAAGGAATGGCCTACTAGAGGCAAAGCTTATTTGAACGCTTTTTATTACTAAACGATACTGAGCAAGTGCCGCGTTACCATGGCAACTGAGTATCTGTTTCCAGCGCAATGAAAAAATGGCCGTCGTATATTCATTGTAGGTATTAAAAATTCTTTAAATTAAGTATAATTTAAGCAAGGACTATTCAAATCCAATGTCATTTAGATATTGTGAGTGTAAAAGCTCCAAAAAGATATGATAAATTTAATTAAATATAATTTACTGAATTATTATTATTCATTAATTTATTTACTCTTATTTTTGACATTTAAAACATCTAATAATAGCTTGCTTTGATGTAATTTACAAAAAAAAATAGTGTACATGATACAAAATTGCAAATAATCTGTGATTGAGAAAACTTAAAACAAATTTAACTTTTAGTATTTGTATACCATGTTGTAAATATACTTAAAAAATATATTGTATGATGATATATAACATGCCTATAATATTTGTATATGGGTACAGCCTCCTGTATGTAAATGCGCCTGCAAATATTGTCTGCCATATAATTTACGAGTAGAGATGAGCTAGATTTGAAACAAATATATTTAATAAATACCTATGCCTACCAAATGCATAGCTTAATATGGCAGCCATTACAGGTATTTATTATGCAATATTTTATATAATATTTATAGACTATGTGCTTAAGGAAGAAAATAAGGAAAGTAGACAATATCAAGTTAACTCTAAAAGTTAAATAGCAACATAATTCTAAAAACCGATATTGGAACTAGAGCAATCGAATTATGCCCAAAATAGTTTTGCACGGTTCAATAAATTTTTGTATAATGTTACAATTTTACTATGTACAGATATGTTAGATAATACGAGAGTATAAGAAAACTAACTTGATTAAGATTTGGTATTTTTAAGAAAGGATCCTGTAGTTGTTACAATGTTCGTTCAATGAAAAATACGTTCAATGTACACGTATATATTATACATAAATGGTACAACGATATAACATAACACACGGCTGTAAAAGGCCTAGTTGTTGCTTTAGCGTGGATTATTTTAAAAACCAACATTATTAAAAGTATATACCGAAAATTATAATTGTGATTTATTTTCATTTTAACCTCTAAACAACCAATCCACATTATAATTTTATCTGCACTCTATCCGTCCAACAGAAAAAGTGTAAAAAATTCGTAATCAGCTCGTGATCAGAAAAACTAGCTCTTTGAATGGCTGGCTAAAATTAAAGAAAAGTCAGTCACAAACGATTGAAATTTCTGCTATTTAGTGACATAACCTAACTTTGTCAGCTGTCAGCTACGTTGTTTACTTAGAATCTTGCCGTGATTTTGAAACTATTTGCATTTTATTTTTTATTGTAAAATTAATCTTGCTGTAGGTAGCACATAGTTTAAATTAGTTTTATTAGAAATGGCAGAATTACCACTGAAAAATGATAAAAGCAAGCATTTTTCTGCAAGTGAAAAACAATCCGTATTTAATATATACAAAATACGCAAATTACAACGGCCAACTGAACAGAAAACAAGAATTGTTGAATACACAGCAGAAGCAGCAAATGTGTATGTCACAATCAAGCAGTGTTGCCAGCCAGCGTTAACGTTCCATCGGTATATTCCGTAAGAAATCGGTAGATTTAAAGTTTTTATTAATTTTTGCAAGGTGAGTACATAAATTTCCATTTCTTGTTGACCTAAAACGTTTTTAACAATTGCAGCAGCTTTTAGTTCTATTGCAGATCAACCCTCTCGCAATTTTCAAATCATGACACATTGCTGCAACAACTGGAATTAAATGATCCATCACGGCTAGTGGTAAATGATGTTTTACAGCAAATGCAGTTAAACGAATTTCTTCTGCATATTTTAAAGTTTAAATATATTTTGAATTATATATATTTAATAATAATATTGATTTTCATTTATTAATAATAATATTGACCTTTCCTAATATCATCTTCAAATAATCTTCCCGTACTATTAGTTTCAAGAAACGAAGCTAAAGTTTATTGTCTTGCTGTAAGTTTCTTTATTGTTTGATGTGATTTTGATATGTTATGTTTAAATAAAGCGTCTTTGCCGCTAATAATATGAATATCATTGTCACATGGCATAGATTTTCATGATTTAAATTCAGGTGTTTTCCCATTCTTCCTTATAGAATTGAAAATATTTTTTCTTTTTAATTGTATTTGTACTAATACTTTCACCACCACTATTACTAGAGTCACTCATACTGATTTTATATTAAATTTTGGTTCCTCTTTAAATACACGTATAATGCTAAATGAACTTGAAATGAAGAATATATGAATTTATTTCCCTTTTATAGTATTCTTTTATTGGGTAAATTACCTAATTCTAATTTTCTAACGGTAACATTCCATGAAATTCAATGAGTTAAAATTTTTTTAGTACACATTAGTTACACAACAGTTTCTCAAAGAAAAAATATCGAAAGAAAAACAAGTTAATACACTATCTATATTACCTCTACAACTAAGGGAACCCCATGGATATTAAAAAGAATTAGACTGTTCTCAATATTGAATATTAAGCTCTGTTTATACTAAATACTAATATAAGACGCCTTCGTAATATAAAAAATAATAATTTTTTTATTTTGATACCTACACACATTGTCGCTTCGCAATAAAGGTACACATTTTTACGATTTAGATAAATAACTTGGCAGTTCTGATTTTTTCGGTAGAATTGTGTTGAAAATTGGTAGATCGGTAGAAATAATCTGAAATCGGTAGATCTACCGAAAAATCGGTAGGGCTGGCAACACTGCAATCAAGTGTTTATAGTACATATTTTAAAAGAGCACAGCCCACTCACCAAAGCCTTATAAAATGAGAAAGGCTGTGATTGGTTGATAATAATAATGATAATATGAGAAATCGAGTCTGAAGAATTATCCATTTCCTTTTTTATCAAAATGAAACTCCTACTTTAAATAACATTTTAACACGCATAAATGAGGATGATAATTTGCCAACATTAAAACGGACACATCAATGTAACTGTAACAAACTGTAACATACCGTTTTTCGTGTTACTTGAGCAGAGAATTACAAAAATATCTCCTAAGCTACAGAAATTTCACCATTTCTTTCTAATACTCAAAAAATAACACCGATACAGCGACATCTATCGCCTACGAAATCAACGATTATTTTCATGCGCTCATTTAAAATTGGTTTGACACGTGCCTGTGTCGTGTTCACTATCTGTTCGGTGAACAGAACATAGAACACGACCTCAAATAGTCAAATCATTATTTTACTCAGTAGCATTTTGAATTAATAGTAATAGTTTCTTTATATTTTTAATACAATCACGAAAAATTAATTTCATAGATTGCATACATAGCAAAAACTTTATTTACCAACTAGCTGTTCCCGACCACGCGTTGCTGTTGCTCAGTCTGGCTAAATTGAAAAGAAAGAAAATTCAAAGTACATGTTACATTGTTGTTCCGTTGTATGTACAGTCGTGGCCAGATAAATGTAGTACAAGCTTTTCTTAATAAATTTTTATGGTGTAAGTTAGTATTTTGACAATTATATGTCAAATCATTTTAAATTTTATTAAACGTCAAACATATTTTTACGATGGCACGATAGCTAACCGCAACTGATAAAGTTCGTATATTAATTAAATTACAAGAAGGGTACAGTATTAGGGAAATTGCGCAGCAAATACAGTTAAATAAAACTACCGTGATGAAGGTTAAGAATTAAGAAAAGATGGGAGACTTATGAGAGCATAGACAGAAAGCCGGGTACTGGGCTTAAAAGAATTTCGACTGAACAGCAGAACCATAATCTAGTTCAACATCTCCGAGAACATCCTTTTGATTCAGTGAAAGTAGCGGAGACCATTTTTCCTGGTTCACGTAGAACTGCATGCAGGAGAATAAGGGATAGCGACATATGGTCGAGTGTTGCAGCCAAAAAATTCAGGTTAGTGAAGAAAGGAAGCAAGCCAGGCTTTTGTTCGCATTAAATCATATAAACAATGGACCTGAGTTTTGGGAAAATGTAGTTTTCACTGATGTGAAAACATTTCAATCCACAAGTAATGGTTCTGTTCGTGTCTACAGACCTGGCGGAACAAGATACGAGGAGCAATATATAGATAATTCAGATCGGCAAGGAAGATTCTCTATAAATATTTGGGGATGGATAAGTTACCACAATGTTGGAATGTGTCATAGAATAAATGGGAGATTTAATTCCCAGAATTATATTCATATTTTGGAAAATCTTATGTTACCATCAGTCCAACATGTGTATCCTGCAAACATTTTTATATATCAGCATGACAATTGCCCAGTTCATAGTGCAAACATAGTGTCGCGATGGATGGAAGAGCATAACATTGAGATTTTGCAATGGCGTGCCAAGAGTGCGGACATGAACCCAATAGAAAACGTATGGGCCGATGACCAAAGGTAGCAGGAAGCAGTTCAAAATGCTTGGCAATCTCTCATTCACAAACCAAATTATTTTAGAAGTTTGGTGGCTTCCATGCCTAGAAGGTTAAAGGCAGTAATTGATGCTGATGGCGGTCCAACAAAATATTAGCTTTTTGTTAAAAAATTTTTATTATTAAAGTTATTTTTCGTATTCCTTAATTCAATTTTAAATTTAAATTTAACGTATTATTATACTTTTAACTTATATTTCTTAACTCAAACAATAATAAAGTAAATATATTCCAGTATGATCTGGCATTTGATTTTGTTATGACAAGTAGCTTAAGCTGAAGCTCGTCTTACTATAATAATATATCAAATTTATGACATATGTATATGAAATTTAAGGTTGTACTATATTTATCTGGCCATGACTGTACAAATATAGAGATTGTCTAGTTTGCCGACTCTAGAACACAAAACATACAACGAGACTATAAATGATTGTAAATTTTCGACTTAAGTTGGCAACACTTCTGTAATTTTATGTTAGCGCACCTGATTTTTAACGCATTCATATGATACAAATGACATAACCTACAAAGTTGTACTTATATACGAATAACCAGGCAAGCCAATTTTTCAGTGTTGCCAAAGTAAATATTTGTTACAAACATTTATAGTCACGTAGTACTACGTGACTATAAATGTTTGTAACAAATATTTATTTTGGCAACACTGAAAAATTGGCTTGCCTGGATATTCGTATATAGGTACAACTTTGTAGGTTATGTCTAGAGCTGAGGATGTTTGCGGTATAACCATGGTTATATCATGTAACCATAGTAATTTACTATGGTTACATGATATAACCATGGTTATACCGCAAACATCCTCAGCTCTAGTTATGTCATTTGTATCATATCATATGGATGCGTTAAAAACCAGGTGTACTAACATAAAATTACAGAAGTGTTTCCAACTTAAGTCGAAAATTTACAATCATTTATAGTCTCGTTGAATAATTGTCCATGTGAGAAGAAATCTGTGTGCTAAACTGCACAATTCTAAAGATTGGCCCTGAGCTTTGTTGATGGTGATTGCAAAGTCAATCGAATTGGGAATCATAGTAATGCGAGGAATGAGGACATCCTCACCTTTGGTCATTAATTTATTTACTGCAAGCCGCGTGTCGTTGCAAAACTTTGGCTGGTTGATATTTCGCAACATGATAATTGGCACGCCGAGTTTCAATAGCAGTACATGCGATGGCGTCTCTGGCAGATCGAGTGAATTCAAAAATTCTATTGGACTTGTATGTGACTGCCTCGCTTTGAATGTTAGACTGAATAATATTGTTAAGTTCGTAGACGTCTTTGTTCTTGGCGGCAAGAATAACTCGTTCACTCAGCCAATCGTGATCCTTAAAATTGGTTTGAATATTGGGAAATACGTTTTCAACCAATTCTTCTTTTGACGTCACTAAATTACAGAAATTATGAGACAATGAATTTCGTCGTGAGGTCAAATCAACCGGCACCTTTCCGTTCCCAATTTCCACACGCATATTTCTATTTAATTTCAATGTCTACGTGTCGCCACGATGTAGAGTATTTTAGGCAAGCATTTATTTCTTCCGCTGGTGTTGATCGAGGAATTATCTCTCCTGCAAGCAATATTAATGCGTTCCCAAATGGTCTGATGTTTCCACGCAAATCAAGAAGCACGTTATCCAGCATGAGCAATGTTTAGTATTGCGTGTGTTGCTGTTACGCCCAATAGATGGCACTGTTTTATCTGTCTCAGGTGTGACATACGCATGTATACACCTGTCACACGTTTAACATTTATAACGGGTGTTCAGAAACATTCGAAGTCAAGTGGGCTCTGAACAAAAAATCGTATATCTTTACTTAAGTACATTTGCGTGTATGATAACCTATAAAATTGTATTAAGTAAATGTATCAATCTATATCAGACATGACTTCATATTTTCAAGGACTACTTTGACTTCGAATGTTTCTGAACACCCGTTATAATAGGTATTGAGAATTTATATTAAGTGACCCACCACCATGCAGTAAATTTTGGAACTAGCGTTGGCGGTATACTTGTAATGTTTTTGCAGTTTATTGGGTTTTATCGTGTGTAAAACTGTATTGTGTTTTCATATTTCCCTTAGTATTTTATATTTTCGCTACTTTTTACGACAAATTTGCCTTTTAAACATCACCCAATATTCTCCAGATCGTATTATCTTCGAAAATAATACACCGAATAAAAGTGCTGTAAATTGCATCAATTCCTGTACTTATCTGATATCTAAAGAAAATACCACAGTGCGAAAGAAAAATCATTCATTTTATGTGCAAATTCAGTTAGGAATGGCCATATTAAATTTAAATGAATGCGAATCTTTATATTTGCTTCATATGACATAAGTTACATCATTCAATAGTACATTGCCCTTTGAGTATGTATATCCATATAATTTAATTATATCTTTAAGAAACAAGTATCTAAATAAAATGGTGCATGTAATATGTAAAAATAAAGATTAAAAGAAAATTTGAAGTACTTTTCAATTTTAAAATTGCTCATGATGTATTGGGTTCATTAAGTATGTACTGTCGTGAACAAAAAAAAAACGGGACACTGTTTCTGCGTGGGTTTAAATTGTGACTACTTAAGTGGCTATCTTTACTCATAATAGTAAGTCAGGAATTGTCAAAAATGCGTGTCTTATTGGCATTTATTAAACATTCTTAAAATAAATGTTAATAAAAATTACTAAAAACGATAGAGAAAGATTATTTATTAAATTAAAATAATTATTACATTAAAATAATTAGTATTTCGTCATTCCACCGTTATTATTAACTGCATCTAATCTTGTAGACATTGAAACGACAATATTTTGTACAAAATTTATAGAAATTTGATGCCAAGCATTATGAACAATCTCCCAAAATTCTTCCTAGGTAGAAGCTCTATCACATTAATCCCCATACATTTTCAATGGGATTTAGATAAAGACTGTAGGGCTGGATATCTCAAGTTTAAATTTCATTCTCTTGTAACCATTGTGTTACAAGACGAGACAGGAAATTGTGTTGTTCTTATAGCTTCCTTTAATGTTTTGAAAGGGTTGTGCCTAATCTCAGTAACTAATGTTTCGTCTTCCTGCGTATTCGAAATTTTGTTACGTGCGGAAATTATTTTCCGATTAAAATTATCCTCTTCCCTCCATTTTTTTTATATATTCTTGAGGCTGAACTTTTACCAATATTTAATTGAACCCATACACTTCTTAATGATTTCCCATTTTTCAAACTAGTAACAAGTCTAGCTTTACCAGTTTTCAAAAGATGCTGCATTTCCAATTTTGAATTATCAACTATGATATATAATTTGACATAGAGTTTGAAAGTTAATCAAATGTTAAAATTACAACACTAAAAAATCAAGGAAATTGACGTAACGATTTTGACACTGTCCCGTTTTTTTTGCTCACGACAGTAATATGCCAATAGAAATTTATTGTATACAAAGTTATTCACAATAGCATGAAACAGTATATAAGTTCTATTTAGCGATTTGTTTTAAAATATTTTTCAAATTAAAAACAATTGGATTTCGTACTTACAGTCGTGGCCAGATAAATGTAGTACAAGCTTTTCTTAATAAATTTGTATGGTGTAAGTTAGTATTTTGACAATTATATGTCAAATCATTTTAAATTTTATTAAACGTCAAACATATTTTTACGATGGCACGAAAGCTAACCGCAACTGATAAAGTTCGTATATTAATTAAATTACAAGAAGGGTACAGTATTAGGGAAATTGCGCAGCAAATGCAGTTAAATAAAACCACCGTGATGAAGGTTAAGAAGAGATGGGAGACTGATGAGAGCATAGACAGAAAGCCGGGTTCTGTGCTTAAAAGAATTTCGACTGAACAGCAGAACCATAATCTAGTTCAACATCTCCGAGAATATTCTTTCGATTCAGTGAAAGTAGCAGTTGCGGAGACCATTTTTCCTGGTTCACGTAGAACTGCAAGCAGGAGAATAAGAGATAGCGACATATGGTCGAGTGTTGCAGCCAAAAAAATTCAGGTTAGTGAAGAAAGGAAGCAAGCCAGGCTTTTGTTCGCATTAAATCAATCTTCCGCTGGTGTCGATCGAGGAATTATCTCTCCTGCAAGCAATATTAATGCGTTCCCAAATGGTCTGATGTTTCCACGCAAATCAAGAAGCACGTTATCCAGCATGAGCAATGTTTAGTATTGCGTGTGTTGTTGTTACGCCCAATAGATGGCACCGTTTTATCTGTCTCAGGTGTGACATACGCATGTATACACCTGTCACACGTCTAACATTTATATAATAGGTATTGGTAAACCTGCAGTTTACGGCTCCCATCCGAATTTCCCGCCACTAGCATACGCAATCAGCTGCAACGTTGACAAATTTCGGTGACTTGGCATTTTGTCATTGAAACGTGTTTTTGATACTTATTATTGATTTGTATTAATTAATTTTTTCAGAATTTCGATATTTGTAAGAAAAATATCAATATTTTTGTCTGGCTTTTTTTGGTTTAAGGTAAATATCTTGTATTTTCATTTTTGTTTAAGGTAAATATATATTCTTTAATTAATCTAGACGTACGTATTATTTTAATACATATATCCTTTCCCTAAAGCTAGATTTTCATTATAGACATTCACATATTTTAAAAAATTTTAGCGAAATCCGCTTAAAGTGACAACAGCTTAAATTGTCTTGTTTACAAATATTTGTTAATTTGTTATTGATGTTCGGTTTGGCAACGCTGCCATATTTTATTGACTTATGCGCATGCGTATTAGAGCCCGATGTGTCAGTTTAAATGGGAGCTGTAAACTGCAGTTTTACCTAGGTATTGAGAAATTATATTAAGTGACCCACCACCATGCAGTAAATTTTAGAACTAGCGTTGGCGGTATACTTGTAATGTTTTTGCAGTTTATTGAGTTCTATCGTGTGTAAAACTGTATTGTGTTTTCATCTTTCCCTTAGTATTTTATATTTTCGCTACTGTTTTACGACAAATTTGCCTTTCTAAACATCACCCATGGTTAGCATATTCTCCAGATCGTATTATCTTCGAAAATAATACACCGAATAAATTATTAGAAACAAAATGGCCATACAGTGGAAAAGATAAAAGTGCTGTAAATTGCATCAATTCATGTAATTATCTGATATCTAAAGAAAATAACACAGTGCGAAAGAAAAATCATTCATTTTATGTGCAAATTCAGTTAGTTTTTATTTTTTTTAAGTACATATATTCGTGTACTGAATATATTCTGTCAAATTTTCTTAAATGTCTTTTTATGACAGCGAAATCCCTGTCGCAGGGAAGAAAAGAGTGTCCCCGAATTGGAAAAAATTGTTATACTTTTTCAAATCTTCCTGTCTGAATGAGTGCCATACAGAACCGTACCATAGTATGGTTTTTGTTCTGGCCGAGGCAATTGTCTGAAAAAAGCCTAAATTCTTTTGAACCTGGATCTGCATAGCTGTCAAGGTAGTCCATCAAAAATGAACATATTTCGTCTTGTGTCTTCCCAGCTATACCTTCATGATAAACGTAATAGTAAACTTTTCCAGTTTTCAAGTCGTGGATTCCAAAAACACTAACGCTTAGTTGAGTTAAATAGAAAGAATCTTGAACAGGAACGAGTGGTACTTGCAGATTCTGCATAAAATCAAATGCTACAGCAGTAATCCTATCCGTTTCTTTTACTTCAGCAATAGTATTTTTCAATGAAGTGTAAAATTTCATAGCTCTACGTTGATGTATTATTTTTTCAGCAACGGCCACCCGTTTAGCAGCTTCACCTAACGATGGACTTTTAATTTTAAGAGAGAGCTCTTCACATTGACAACATGTGTCAATTTGGGGACGACCGAAGTGCAAAGCAAAATTTTCATTAAAAAATTTAATGTAGTAACTATATTTAACATTGCTGCTAGGGTATTGTTCTTTGAACATGTCGTACATTATTTTGACATTCAGTCTGCTATCGAGATAGTGATAGTCTTTTCCAGAGTAATGTGTCTCTTTGATAGGAAAAGAAGATATATGTAGACGAACTAACATGTTTTCTGCATCGGATATGGCATGAGTTTTTAAGCATTTTCCTCGTTTATCACGAGGAGTGGATTTTTTTATCAACAATGCTTTTAGTCTTTTAACTCTTTTAACACTAATCCCATGCAGACTTAAAAATGCATTCTGACATACTTTTACTGTGTCATTGTCAGATTGTGGAGCAAAATGAATAAAATACCTTCCTCTTTCTTTCCCGTGTTTTAAACGTTTTCGTCGCTTAGCAACGTCAGTGACTACAATAAGTGATTGTAAGTATACAGAGAATTTCACTTAAGATGCAATATACAAACATGTATAGGTTTTTTATTTCCATAGAAACTAGGTAATACATTCTTACATTGTCCCACGTAAAATGCAACATATCAATATAATTTGACATTAGTTAAGTCAAAAGTAGCAGTATTTCTATTTCAATATTAGCTTAGTATCAATCTTAAATGATATACACAAAGGAAGAGAGAACTCAGTTAGTGACATGGTATCTTTCGTGATTCAATTCAATAAACGATATTTATCGGAAATGTAGTTTTAATCCTAAAACACTAAATTGAATTAAATAGGCTTTACTGTCAATAATTTGACAAAACAACCATGACAGATATCATATCGATCATAAGTAACTATTACATATCGCATTTTATTGGGACAGTGCAAGTGCATAGTATTTTCGTATCTATGGTTACTACATTCATATATTGCAAGTTACATGAAATTCTCTGTATATCCTGTTCATCTTTAGTTATGAAATTAGTATAAAACTTTTCGAATATGTACTTTCGTTGAGCGTCACTGAATTTTTCTAAGCACTTCATTGCGCATCTATACAGAAACAAAAAAAACAATTAAAAACATTTTCTCATAGGTTTCCCAAATATAATTTCCTTACCTGCAAGGGGCGCCCTGCTTTCTTGCTAAAACTGTACGGCGCCTATGATTAACATATTGGGCACCTTTAACCCTACATTTCTTAATAACGTTTTTCTTATAATTTTCATCATTTCGTGTACCTTTGCGTCGCTTTTTTGGTATTTCATCAACACTCGCTCTATAGTCCAATCGTCCTCACTCTCAATAAAATGTTCACTTTGTTTATTAGACATTCTTGTTTAAACAGCGTTATTAAGCGCAATAATATTAACAAACATGCTACAGAGCACACAACGTTTTATTGTCCGTACTATTTTGAGAAATGTGTTATAGGTTTAAGTTATTACTCAACTATCAAAACCAGCGGTAATTTCAAAAGGGATCAAGGCAAGCGACTTAGACCCTTTCAAAAATAAACCTAAATAAACACATTTACATACCATAATATGGCATAGTGGCTCTTAGTTCCTTTTATCATCAAACGATTCAGTTGTATCACTTTAGTAAAGAGTAATGTATATCTCGAAAAAGCCGAAAAGTGACTTAATCCCTTTTAATAATAAGCGATTCAATTAGCAAATTGAAAAATACGTAGATTAAAGTTTAAAAAAACCGTAAATCCATAGGAGTTGCTAAAAACGCTGCCGCCAAACCTGCGGATTGTAGAAAACATATTAGTAGGTATTTTTCATTTTAGTAATTAATAATAATTAATTATTAAATCCCTCATCATATTCAATGTGGGCGCCAAATTTAAATATTCAAATAACTTATAAGTGTCAAATATATTGATATACAGGTAGGTGTAAGTGTCAAAAATGACTTTTGCACGTTACTACGATCTTAAGTACCTTAGCAACGTCACAATACTAAAATGTTTAAAAAATGACTTTACATATAACTTCACTACTCTACCACTTTTTTTTAAATTCGATAGTACGTTTATTATCCTTTAAGAAAACTTATTTAATGAAATGAAAACCAAAAAGCAATATTACTTAATTTCCACTGTAAAATCCCATTACAATTGTTTCGACACAGTGTCTTCCTCGGATGGATTTGTATTGCAAACTAAACCTAAAACAAATTTAATATGATAATGAAAAAAATAATTATACTTAGAAGGATGGCTCAATAATAGGCACTTTCTATTCAAGAATTCTTGAGTATAGACTAAAACGTTTATATTAGGGTTGTGGAAGATGTGATGTTACCCTCGCTGATGCAAGTATTTCCAGAAGGCGACTTTATATTTCAACAGGGTAATTGTCCAGTCCATACTGCTCATAGAGTAACAGAATGGTTCCAAAACCACAATATAAATATGCTTGAATGGCCGAGTTTGAGTTCTGGTTTGAACCCTATAGAAAACATGTGGGGAATGTTGGTCAAATGTATACAGAACGAACGTATACATTTTCAAAACAGTGAAGAACTTTTGGCCGCTAGACGTACAGCTTGGAATGATTTCCACAACGCTATTTCAGAAATTTACGCTTGTCTATGCCCAACCGCTTAAATAAAGTTATTCAATTACGTACGATAACATTTAGGTATCAATTTCGCCACAAGGTTTAAAGCATGGATTTTACATGTTACATGTAACAGATTGCTACTCTCTTCTTTAAGAGATCGGCCTAAGGAAAGCATGTTAGCGCCACGTCACTCACAAACATTAAAAGTTGGTTTGTTGAAACTTGAAATTTGTTCAATGCGCTCAACACCACATTTAAAATTTCATCGCTGGTACATTTTGCAACTTCTTTGGAAGGAAGTAAGATAGAGGATGATGGTTCAAATTCTTCCATTATACGTATCATCAGCACATAATTTTTTTGCCGATCGGTTGTTTCCCCCACACATAACCACAATTCTTTATCTTTCAATTTTACTTTAATTCTTCTTTCAACATAGTCACGAACAGATGGCATAACGTTTCTTATCGATGTCCGACTTGGTAATGTAAAATTTGCTCCATAAGGAGACAAATACTTTTTGGTCTAGCCAATTCAACGGTAGATTCCATATAATAAAACAAACACCTATATCAAATGTTAATTGTTCGCTGTATCGCTTGCCACGGATTGCAGAACAGTGTTTTGTACTTTTAAGTGGCGTTCACACTTCCACCTGGTTCTAAACGTCAAATAGTCGTTGCACCTTACATATTTAATTATATCGCCTTTTCCGAAATGTACCTACATTTTGTAGTAGTATGTGTGTACTGACATGCACTCACAACGATCAATGGAATAATACTGAACAAGTGTGTTTTGATACGGACGTTTGAGTTTCCGTGCCGCGCGCTTCTACCCTCTACGTTGCTCTCGGCACTGCACTGGAAATTGCCATCTATACCGAGTCTAGTAACAAGATAGGGAAAAAATCGTAAAAATGCCATAAGTCTCGTCTACTTCTTTGGCACTCAATAGTACACGAGTGTGCAACCGAATACCCTTCCTTCCAGTGTACTGCCAAATAGGCATACTTATTAATAAGGCATAAAATAAAACCAATTTTCAGTTTTTTTTTACGTATATATTTTATGTTTGGAATATATAACAATGTCCCTATAAGCAAAGCCCTGTATCATATTGTTTTTAAAAAGCAATAACAATAAACCTTAACATTCCAAAGAACGGATTATGTATATCCTAATGTGTACATTTTTCGAAATCGAACGAAATATATAAGTCAAGTATTATTTGAAAAGTAACTAAGAATTTTTTAGCGTCCACAAAGCAACTAGAATATAATTAATTATTTCATTTAATTACAACTGTTTGAATACAAATTGCCATAAATTAGCGATTATAGTAACGACTAAGATTAAAAATATTTTGACACCTAAAAATAAAGCTCACTAACTACTGAAGTAGCACCATATTGCTCATATAATAAATGCTCTCAAGCTGTGTACAAGGTATATCTACAAAATAAATTATTAATTATCGATTAATATTAATTTCTTTACACAGAAAAAAAAAACAAGATCTTTACAGTTACGGCAGTATACCCATTACGTACCCTGGTACTCCTACGGTACCAATATTTTCAGTAATTTTACTATAAATTTTTAATAAGGCCACAGATTAATTTGTGTGATTCATTAAACTTTCTAAACCTATTGAAAATTTGTTAGGTTAATTAATTACAAGGGTTATATTTGGATATCTCTTCTAAACTATCATGAAAAACTAGTTAAAATAAAAATTTATACATTAGACTATAATTAATAAGCACTAACATTATGAATTAATAAGGCAACTTTTACTGGATAATATTAATATAAAAATAAAATCGTAAATAAATATGCAAAAGAGTGTTTAGGTATTTATAATATATGTATGATCATTGATCATGTTTAGTTCATAATTTTCCAAACATGCATATCGTGTTTATATTTAAAAAATTATGTCCTACCACTGTTTTTTTTTAAATTTTTTATAAACAATTTTTTTCGTGTGTTTGATGTAAATAAGAATTTGTCTATAAATTCATTTCTGTGTGTGTATGTCTGTGTTTAAGTGTTCAGTGTAGCGTGTATGCAGTGTGTTAGATCAAATGTATAGTGTGTGTGTAAACAGTGTATTATGTAACGTATTATCACTAAGAAAGGTCTTACAAGCATACACTTTCACAATATATAAAAAAAACAACATGCTCTCAACATAGTAAGTAAGGAAGAAAAAATGTAAAATTATACATTCGAAATAATAAGTTGCAACCCTATATATTAATGCTCCCCGTTAGAAATTACCTATAAAGCAGGAAAATTGATCGATGTTGTTAACTACATACAGTTAATACCTAAGTTGAGTACAAGATGGTACACAATTCAGATATATTGTTGTATTTACGTTATTAATATGCAATTTAATATGCAACAGTCAGCACTGGAAGCTTGCTATAATATGGTAGTATAACAACATTAACAAAGTAATAGTTGAAAATAATTAAACCAGATACAAATAATAATAAAGGAAAGAGAGCATTGGGTCCACGTGAAAGAAATACAATTTACATCAGCTTCTGTTTAGCGCATTCGGGGCAGATGATTTCATCTTGATCTGTGATGAAACCTTTGCCAACGAGACTAGTGCGGCACATTGCGCAGAAGAAGCAGTCGTTGTGCCAGTGTCTATCTTCGAACGAGATGAACTTGGTACCGCCAATGCCGGTGATGGGTTTGCTGCATGCGAAACATCTCTTGGCGAAGAGTTCGCCGAAGCATTCAGCGCAGTATGGTTTGTCATCTCGGCTTGTAAAGCGGGCGCCGGCCAGACTGGTCTGGCAATGCGTGCAAGTGAAGCACTCCCTGTGCCATGGTTCGTTCTTATATGTCACGCCTCCGCTAGTGATCACCTGCAACATAATAATTGTATTAATTGGAAATTGTATTAGTTATTTTAAAGCAAAATACACAATAGTGTATTAAAACACAAGTTTCATATGGCCCCATTTTGCAGCACCAGTTCAGTGTAGAAGAACGAGTTCGACAAAAGGCCTTATGAAATGAGTTTTTCATACTATTTTTTCTATTTTGCATTTTTTACATTAATAAATTGAAATTATTTAACTTGAAAGTTCAGAGTTTTATTTTTACATAAAATATGCAGTATAAATATGCATTGATACTTGACATTTTCAAATTTAAATCTTGCTATCCCCGAAGTATTTTATATTACATATTATTTATTAATTATCATTACTGCATATTCTATTTGTAAATATAAACATGAGTGACATAGAAACTAATATATCTTGTTGTCAATTGTACACAATATACGAATAAATTTCCCTGCTTCAATTTATACTGTGCGTCGCAGGATTAAAAATAGTGAATTAAGAAATCGATGTGCAGCTAATAAAATATACTTGACGGAAGTTAACAAGCAGCAAAGATTGGAATTCGCGCAACAATTTGTAAATAATGTAAATTTGTGGGAAAATGTGGTATTTTCAGATAAGAAGTCATTTCAATCATGTCATAATGGGCGCCTTCGTGTTTATAGACCTAGTGATATAATGACCAATATGTCCGTGCTGTAAACAGAGCAGGACATCTTTCTGTGAATGTTTGGGGGTGGATAAGTAGCTGAGGCCCAGGTGTGGTCGCGATTATAGAAGAAAGGTTAACTGCTCAAGTGTACTGCCGAATTTTGAATGAAATTATGCTGCCCTCAGTTATACCAGTATTTGGAAATGATTTTATCTTTCAACATGTAATATTATAGTTTTAATAATACTTTCTTGTATATAACATCTACCTAGAATTTTAGGATAATTCTCCAGTTCACCGTGCTATAATTGTTCAAAACTATTGCGAGGAACATAATATCAATATTTTACAATGGCCCTCAAAAAGTCCCGACCTTAATCCCATCGAAAACCTATGGGGAACACTTGTTAAAGAAATACATAACACGATTTTCGACCACAAAATGTGAATCAGTTAAGGCAACGAATTATTAATGCATGGCAGCAAATTACACAATAGTATACGCAGCAACATATTTCTTCTATGTCACGAAGATTACAGAAAGTAATTGAAGTCAATGGAGCTATGACCAAGTATTAAGGACATACAAAATGAGAATGAATATTTGTAACTTTTTTAAATAAATAACAGCCATAATCGTATTAAAAGTAATTAGAATGCATTTTAATTCCATCTGATAAGCAATGCACATGAATTAGTTTTTAAATGTAACATTTTTTTTCACAGAATATCAGAATTGATGCAAAACACATAACCTCCAATTTTGTAAACGTCAGTAAATGTCTGACAAAGTGCACTCACAATATGTAAATTTTAGAATTCTGGAAGTGGTTAAGGTCTCTTAAAATCTGTCAAATGTACTTAAATTCTTAAAATCAAATGACAGCAATGATATTTATTTCTGTGTTCGAACAACGCCAACAATGAAAAATGAAAAAAAGCGTATCGAAATGAAGCTCATTTCGATACTGTTTTGAGTGTCATAATGAGTCCATTATGAACGCAAAATAGAAAAATGTCTTTTTTGCATTTTATACAGACTGTTTCAGGACGAGCTTAAGCTATCTATATACTGGGAATTACTAACATGATATTTATGAATATTTTTAGACATGGGTTATAAATTATGGCGAATTTAAACAAAATATTTCGACAGACATGCTACTTCCAGTTATACCGGAAGTGGACAGCAACTTTGTTATTTTAAATAAAACACGCTGTATATTATTACATTTTCAAATTCTACGTAAAATTCTAGAGATACTTTGTGAAGAATAACCTATATCTAAAATGTGTACTTTTCGAGATATTAATTTTTTTAATAGAAAATTGACAGATGCAGACTTTTATATTAAACATTCTATGTGATTTGTAATCGAGACATTCATGAATCCGAATTTGTATGCTGTTACTTGAATTGCATTTACATTACAAATGTCAAGTAAAATGTCAGTCGAATATAACGTGACTTCAAAAACTTTCCTTTGTAGAGAAGGCGATGCTCATTCAAAATTATACGTTTGTGACAAATTGTGTACACTGGCACCAACCATAATCAAAAAGCATGGCCCACTTTAATGAGGATAGTTTTTGAAGGCACGTTATAACTATGCAGAATGTGACGTAGTGATGTAATATAAGTTGGAATCTAGCGGGAACGGTACTAGTACTGCTAACGAATAGATACGTAGAGGGTTTGGACACGATATGTATCTACATACACGCTGATCCAAATTAAGTGTTCACCATTGCTATCTTCATTTTTGTAGGAGCTACGTAGCAAGTTAAATTAGGAAAGTTGTATTATTTTTTCCGTTGATTACGATAGTGAAAACAGAAAAACAATTGAACGTATAGATTCCCAGTTATTTTTAAATATGTATACTTGTAATAATAATAATTATAATACACCAATCGATGCAAAATCAATTGTTTAACAAAAGTGTTTATATGACTTTTTCACAAAAGTTGAAAATAACCGATGTAATTCAAAAACAAAGTGTCTATCCTTTAATAAAGGTACGGAGCTAAATAATATATAAGAAGCCATGGAGATTAACAAAATAAAATGCTTAAGTACCCTATTAATGGCAGTTTTTCTGTACAAGTGACAGTGTGATAGAGTTTCTCAAAATAATTTCGATTGTGTGTGAGAAAATAATAAACTGTGAGCTTAATAGCAACAATTTATTATTTATTGTTTTGAAAATGCCTTTCTCGCATATTTTTGCAAAAGTACATCAGCAAATATAACATTCCCAGCGAGAGCACGCTAAGAAAAAAACATATTCGCTGTATCTATGCAGAAACATTTAATAGCATTAAGAAGGTTGTTGCAAACAATTATCTTTATATATGCGTAGATGAAACTACTTATAGTGTGGGTCGATACATAGTTCATTTAATGATTGGTATCCTTAACGTATCGGTTCCAGCAAAATCTTATTTAATTTCATCCAAACAGTTGGAAAAGGTAAATAATTTGACAATAACAAGATTTTTACAGGAAGAACTGACAATTTTTTTCTTACCGGAATCGATTCCAACAAAGAAAATTCTAATGTTCTTGACGGATGTTGCACCATACATGGTGAAGGCAGCTTTCAGCTTGAAAATCTTTTACCCAAATTTAATCGTGTTGTCGAAGAAGTCAGAAACCATTTTCCCTTAGTAAATACTTTAATTAGTGGTGTTAAGAAACTATTTTTAAAGGCCCCATTGCGAGTTCAGTTTTACAAACAACATCTACCCGGTGTTCCGCTTCTTCCTCAACTAGTAATCACACTATGGGGAACGTGACTGAAGGCTGCTATTTTTCATGCAAGTGGTGTATTCGAGTAAAGAAATACCTCAACATTTATTAAAGCCAATTACAGTTTTATTTCCACTTCTATATTGCAGTTCGAAAAACAATTTGTCGCTAATCGAGAGCGTTGAAATAATAAAGAAATTGGAAGAGACATGTTTTGATGTTAAAGGAGGAGTGGAACAGTCCGTGTATGAAAAATGTGATATATAAAATGTGAAAAAAGTGTAATAGGAAAAAATGAGGATTTTAAGAAGCTAAAGGACATTGCAGTAGAAAATATTGAATTGACAATATGATATTTCTAATTTGAAATATGCTCCTATAACAAGCGTCGACGTAGAACGAACCTTTTCAGTATATAAATACATGTTTTCAGACAAGCGTCACAATTTTTCTGTTGAAAACTTCGACAAATATATTATTGTAAATTGTTTTCAGAGTTAATTATGTTGTAAAATGTTCTAGATACACTTGTAGTAAACATAATAGAATATTTTTTTCTACAGTATTCCATTTTCTAACATTCCTCGTATTTTTTACCTGCATATTTTTCATAAGGAAGTGCATATTTAGGCTAAAACATCTGCATATTTATGCGCATATTTTCAGATTTATATTTGTATATAATCCGGCCTTTGATTATCACTAAACCGGGGATATTTACACAGCATGCATGAGTGGCGGGCGAGTGACATTTTTTTAAATAATAACAAAATATATTGTTTAAGTTGTTACTATTTATTCGTACTGTATTGCGGTATTTTCGTATGTCTCACGATGTATGCGTTTTTGACATAGCAACGCCTGATATACGTAGACTGCCAGAGACATCCGTACCAGCTCCGCTCACCGTTCATGCAAACTGTCTAAATATCCCCGCTTTAGTTATCACGCGTTGAATTGAAAGGTTAACATAGTAAAGAAATATGTTGCAGTTCTTGTACTCAAGTGATATAGATATATTTAAACAATTTTATTAGACGGATTTTAAAGTATGGTATACAAAATGTTAAAACCGCTTACCTTGTTACATTTGATGCAACGAGTGGCGAACTTCTCTTCGTAACATTTGGCACAGTAGATTTCTTGTTCACGGGGAATGAAACTTTGGGTGCCGATAGGTGTTCTACACACGACGCAACAGAAGCATTTCTCATGCCATTGCCTTGTCTTGTATTCCATTTTCTTCGTTCCTAAAATAATCAAGACATTTCTGTAGAAATAGCTATTTCACAATGATGACTGTGATGATACTTCTACATTAATATAAGTTCAAAGTTGTGTATTGTATGCTTCGCGATTTAAGAGAAAATAAAATTTGAAATATATTGAATGATAAAATTTTGTAACTGTTATTTAATGTCTTAAGCATTATTTATGCCACATTTTTAGTCGTTAATGTTAATCAATATAGAAAGAAAATATCAGAAGCAGAGAGTGTTCGAAATTTTATTAGCTTTCCTTGATGACGTAAGAAACATTATTCTAGCTTTGCGTTTCTAAAGTATCAACGTTTATCATATACAGAGAATTTCACTTAAGATGCAATATACAATATGATCATTTATATTTACCCTCTAGCAAGCCATGAAATTATTTCTTGAAAATATCGTGTTGGTAGTGACAAATAAAATACATCTGTCATTATGTGTATGTTCTGATAAATAAAACTCATCTGTCATTAATGTATTTATTAATTGACACTTAAAAATGTTTACAATAAATCATAAAGTTTTTCTGATCGAATCATACTTTAGGAATGGTGTAAAATTAGAAAATGGAGAATGGTCGTACTCCTTGCAGCCTTGTATAGGACAATTTCGGGCAGAATTTCCAAATTTTCCAACAACATATGACAGTTTGCGGCAATTAATTCAAAAGTCAGTGGTTAAATTCCGTGAAACAGGGTCTATGTCTCGAAAACCAGGTGCTGGTAGACCACTAAAGCGGACAGTTGAAAATATAGCAGATGTTCAGGGACGAATAAATCAATCACCTAAGAAATCGATTCGTAAGCTTTCACAACAAACACAATTGTCATATGGGACCTGCCAGAGAATCCTTAAAAAAGACTTACAAAAATTTCCATACAAATTTCATTGCGTGCAAGAGCTTTTACCAATCGATCATGTAACCAGAGTTAATTACTGTCAGTGGTTCTTAGGTACGATTAATAACGATGACGTTCTTGACAAATCCTTCTGGTCCGATGAAGCATGGTTTCATTTATCGGGATATATAAATAAACAAACAATGCGCATCTGGTCTAGTGAAAATCCACATGAAATTCTTGAAACACCCTTGCATTCACAAAAAATAGGCGTTTGGCTTGCAGTTTCTCGTAAACGGATTATTGGTCCAATATTCTTTAATAATACGATAAATGCAGAACGATATCGTAATAATTTATTGCTACCATTTGTAAATCAATTACATGATGATGAGCTCCGCGAGGGATATTTCCAGCAAGATAATGCAACAGCCCATAAGACAAGAGAAACGATGGAATTATTGCATGAATTCTTTGATAATCGAATAGTAGACTTTCCACCACGATCTCCGGATTTAACAATTATGGACTATTTCATTTATCCACATCTAAAAAATAGAGTATTTACGAATCGTCCACAAAGGTACAATTGAAGAACTTACTAATGCTATCCGAAATGTCTGTGAGGAAATTACACCACATAATTTAAGGAATGCCTTCAATAATATGAGACGAAGAGTTGCGCTATGCATAGAAAATGAAGGAGCTCACTTTGAACATTTATTATAGCTGTTTTTATTATTAAACTTTTTATTTTTTCAACTGAAACGTTGGTATGTAATTATTTGTCAAAATGACAAAACCTAATCTGTCATCAGTATAGAATAACCTATATCACACACACGCTGCAAAATAAGTTAACTTAAAGTATGGTACCAACTTAAGTTTAAAAAAGAAAAATGTCATTGCCTTCTAGAGGGTAGAAATATATGATCATATGGTACAAACATGTATAGGTTTTTTATTTCCATAGAAACTAGGTAATACATTCTTACATTGTCCCACGTAAAATGCAACATATCAATATAATTTGACATTAGTTAAGTCAAAAGTAGCAGTATTTCTATTTCGATATTAGCTTAGTATCAATCTTAAATGCTATACACAAAGGAAGAGAGAACTCAGTTAGTGACATGGTATCTTTCGGGATTCAATTCAATAAACGATATTTATCGGAAATGTAGTTTTAATCCTAAAACACTACATTGAATTAAATAGGCTTTACTGTCAATAATTTTACAAAAGAACCATGAAAGATATCATATCGATCATATCATAACTATTACATATTGCATTTTATGTGGGACAGTGCAAGTGCATAGTATTTTCGAATCTATGGTTACTACATTCATATATTGCAAGTTACATGAAATTCTCTATATATATATCTTTTTTTATCAAATAAGTTGCGTAATCATATGATACGGAAACATGAATGGAAAATTTGGTAATTTGCTGCCGTAGTAGTTATTTTTACTTATCCGGATTCAGAACTTTTATATGTAAAGTCACATAACACGAATTTTCATCTTAATTATTAGTATAAGTTCACATGGTATGTTAACTAACGTAAAGCAGTGACCCACTAAAAGAATCCCACATTGCACCGTTTTTGGTCAACGAACAATTAGTCATACATTCAAAACCCACACTCTTGTTATTTGGTTAAGTGGTTTTGTACTCTTTCACAGACGATGAATATGTTTCTTTCTGTCTTAATTATCTGTTGTTTCTCAATTAAATATGAAATAACTAATTATACAGAACTAATATTCGCTTTTTATTGTGGAGTACAATATATAGAGTGTCCACTGATTTTCTGCAGTAGTTTAGTGACTTATGACTTTGATATATTTTTCGGTTTTCTAAAGTGTTTCTTTTATTAAAAAAATAAATAAAAAAGTATGGGTAGTAAGCAAAAAGATACAAGACATACTGATATCACTTGATATGGATCTCTAGAGACGTAGTGCAAAAATATCTCGCATTAAACATTATTATTATTATTATTATTTATTATAATCGATAAACCTTGAAATTACCCTACGGGTGTCAAGGTATACACTTAATTTTCACTCTGTAACTTAATTCTATTTTTTATTGTAAATAAATTTTTCCCATTCCTTCCTATTTCTTGCCGCAACTTCTGCTTCTCTCCATGTCATTCCACGTTTTTGCAGGTTTTCCGCTACTGTATTGTCCCATGTATTCTTTGGTCTACCTCTCTTCCTTTTCTGTATTGTCTTAGCTTTCCATACTCTCTTTGTCTGCCTTGTTTCTTCCATACGAACGACGTGTCCGAACCATTTCAATTTTTGTCTCTCTATAGTTTCGAGGATCGGTTCTGTATTCAGATCTTGCCTTATCACTTCATTTCTTATTCTGTCCCTGCGTGTTACTCCTTTGACTGCTCTTAAATACCTCATCTCCATCGCTTGTATTTTGGATTTTGTTTTGTTATTTAGTATCCAGCTTTCGCACCCATATGTTAGTATTGGTCTATATACGGTTTTAAACACAGTCATTTTTGTCTTCGTTGAAATTTCTCTATTTCTGATGAAAGTGTTGTTGAGTGTATAGTACAACTTTGTCGTGCTTTCAATTCTACCATTAATCTCTGTGTCTTCTTTCCCTTCTCTATGAATGTTTACTCCTAAGTATTTAAATGTTTCAACTTGTTCGATGTCCTTTCCTCCTACTTAAATTGTTAACTGTTTATGGTGTTTCCCTATCGCCATCACTTTAGTTTTGTCTGCGTTAATTTTCATGTTTCTCTTTTTCAGTGCTGTTTCCCAAATTACCAAGTTTGTTTGCAGGTCTTTTTCGGTATTTGCGTATACCACCAAGTCATCAGCAAACGCGTTCTCCGCTACCTCCACCAGCCCCATATATCTATATCCTATTTGTATCTTTTTTGTGTTGTTTTTAATATCTTTCAGTACGTCATCAAGTATTATATTAAATAGTATAGGACTAAGTACTCCTCCTTGCCGCAATCCTTCCCTTGTTTCAAACTCTTCTGATTGCCTATTACACGCTCTCACCACGTTTCTTGTACACTTGTATATGCTTGCTATTGCTTTCCTCAGTTTGCTATTTATTCCTCTTTTTTCTAGGCTCCTCCACACCAAGTTTCGAGGTATACAATCGAAAGCCTTTTCTATGTCTATAAAACCTATGTATATCGTGCGTTTGCACTCTTTTCCGTCATCTGCTTCAATGTGAATATATTGTCCTGTACACTTCTACCTTTTCTAAATCCACTCTGTGATTCTTCGAGTTGCGCCTCGATTATTGTTTTTAATCTCTCTTCCAAGATTAAGATTAAACATATAAGGAAGAAATAGGAAAAAGAAAAACAGTTAATATGGAATGACCACATGAAGCGCATGTCAGAAAACAGAATTTCAAAAAAGCACTCGAATGGGTACCGTTCTAATGAAAGAACCAACATAGACAAAGAACAAAATCAAAAAAAGTGTACATATACAGGATGTTTGTTCATTCGTTGGCGTAATATAAACAGTATGTATATCTACGTCAAGCATGTCATTATCCGCAAATAATTTTTTTTTAAATTATGTTGATTTTTGGAAAAAAGTCAACGTTTTTATGTTAGACAGTACACATTCTGTTGAGGTAGGTAAGTAATAAAGTAGAAGAAGACACAGTCCAGTGACCTTTACAAAAAATAAAACGTCGTAAATAAATATACCTTCGTTTGCTTTTTAATATCAGACTGGTCATTCATAAAATTATTTCTATTTACACGCCAACAGATTTACGAAATCAAACATTTGGTTTAGAGGTCGATGCATGTTCGCTTTATGTAAACACATTCGTCTACGATAAAAAAAAAAACAAATCACCTACTTAAGATTTAATTAATTTTATAAATTGTTTTTTTTTTGAAAGCTACTTAACGTTTTCTGGTTCGCACCACGCCGACAAAAAACATGCGAGGTGACCTGTAATGTTGATACCGCATCGACACGGGAATATTCAAAGGAATATATTCTAGTAATCCCGGCAGAATATTCTGTAAAAATCCAAATAACTTATCCGTTCAAACGCGGCGGTAAGAGAAATGGCACAACCATGTAATTACTTATTATACCAATCCATACATTTTAAAAAAATCGATGCTGATGGTGAGCATTGTCAAAATTAAATATACTATTTCTTGTGAAACTCGCTTCATCAGAAAATAAGTATTACCAAGGAATTGTGCATTATGTAAATGTTGCTGCTGTAACCACTCACAAAACTGAACTCGCGCAGGTACAAATACGAACATTTAAATTCATCGGCAAATATTTAAATATGACACCGTAAGCACAAAGGACCTTGATTTCGACGAGTGAGTCTACTGCTTACTGGTCAGCATTTTTCCTTTCAATAACAGTCGATGGCATAAAACTAACATAGATGCCAAACACACACATACACTATGTATACAGACCGTCTCAAAAACATTTTCCTATATTTTCTTCTTTTTTCCCCGCTTATTTGAAAACTTTTTCTATGCGATTTTTTGGTTAAACATTATAAACTTTGGGAACTTTCTACACTCCCAATTAGGAAAGCGAGTGATCAAACATCTCGAGGTTTAGAAGAGGGAGGTTGTTACGCAAGAACAAGGTTCAAAATAAACCTTGTATTGTAGGTTTTTGGTAGAAAAAATTATTAGCCCCATTTTTTCCGATAACTAATTAAACTATTTGGAATTGTTACAAAATTTTGTTTTACCAGCACCAAAAGGATGAATTTCTGCATATTCTACAAATTTGGTTGAAGATTGGCTTGATCATCATGTTTATATGAAATTAAAAAAAACATTTATTTTCAATTTCTCTATATTTCGCAACAAATTCGTTGCTTTCTCATTCGTTGCTACCTGTATATTTAAGAGGGTGAGTCAAATTTAAATCGGGCTTTTGTTTTCATACCAAGCTATCTGAACGGAGCTGACAATCGAACGGAGTTCTTGTAGCCCGGAAAATAGGGAGGGAATTGACGCGCTTCCGCGCACCTGCCGGCATTTAGGAGCAGTGTTGCCAGCCCTACCGATTTTTCTGTAGATCTACCGATTTCGGATTATTTCTACCGATCTACCGATTTTTAACATAATTCTACCGAAAAAATCTCTAATCTAAATTGTATAAATTATGTATCTAAATTGTATAAATATAAAATAAAATAATATATATGGTGTTTTTATTGCGAATCGACAATGTGTATTCATATATCAGAATAAAATTTGCCAGTATGCAATTACTCGCTGCAACTAAACACAATATTTTACAAAAATTTAAATTTTTGTATCCAGACATAGTTAAAAGTGCTACTGATGTAGCTGTTAGGGTACCAAATTTACTTAAAGATCTTAATTATATACAAAATTTGGATACAGAATGGCGTCTTTTCCGGAATACTGATATTATTCAGTTGTATTCGAGTGATACTGAAGAATTTTGGCAACAGATCAAGGAAATAACCTAAGGTGATGGTACTCCGATGTTTAGTAAATTAATATATTTTGATCAAAATTTACTTTGCCTTCCACACTCATTCGCAAATGTGAAAAGAGTCTTTCCAAGTATTAACTTAATGAAAACTAAACAGCGGAACATATTAGCGACTACAATAGTATGGGGAATATTGTATGCTCTGTAGTAATACCATAAGAGCTTTGAATTTATCGATAATTTCGCGAATGCTTGTTGCATAGCGACGAAGACGAGTGTCAGGTTTAATTGTCAAATTGACACGAGTCGAAGTCGTTATGCAGGAAGTATGAGTGAAATTATCGATTTTAATTCAAAGCTCGTATGATATTTGATTAGATTATTTTACGTAATACAAAATGAAATTTAAACTCTTTATTTATTAATTCATGTATAAATTAGTACACTGAAAGGTACAATTGTTATATACATTCTGTTTCTTATTGGATGTGCTTGAATCAATATTTGCACTCTTGTAACTATTTCCTCGCATTTGATTAATAATAGTTTCATGGTGTTCTTTATCTAGTTGTAGATACGGCTTAATAGAATGCGAACTACTATGGCCAGAAATTTTAATTAATTGTTGCTCATTTACACCAGTTTTGCTAAATTTGAGATAGCTGTCGTGCGACTGGAATGGTTACTTATTTTTTGGTTTTCTGTGTTGAAACCAGCGGGTACCTCTTCTGTAACATTTTGTTCGATGCTGTAGTTTTTCGCATCACAAAACTCACAAAATTGTCGCCAAATTGACGCTTTACTCTTTTTCTTAAACCATTTAAAAATTTAATTTCTTCCAATAGGCATATTTTTATACCAGCTACCTTTTTTCTTATTCCACGCTGGATTGACAGTTAAAAAGAGTCTATCACTTTTTATACGAGCGTTTTCTGTCCTCTTTGAAATGATTTTTTTAAAAAGTCTGACTGGGCAATTACTTGTTTTTACTTTGTTGGGAATCAACCATTTACTGTCAGCACATTTTTGTGCTCCACCTTGGGTAGTTTTCGTAAATATGGGATTGTACTCTATTCTTCCAGTCGGTGTATTGTATACGTTCATTTCTTCTCGGAAGTAGTGAATCAAACATGCCGCGCCTTCTCCTCTTCGCCATGCCAATTCAATCGACACTATCAGGTAAAATTTCTTTTGTAGTCCATCTGGATTTTCTTCATCCCAAACATTTATCATTTTTTCATATTCGTTTTTCTGTAAAGCTGCAGAACTCATTTTCCGTTTACCAGGTATCGCTTGAAGAATTCTCCTTTTGGAGTTCCTTGCGTCGCGGGCTGCTTTAAATACGATGCTCTGAAAAGGATCAAATTTTTCAATTATATTCGTTATTAAACTTCTCTTGTAGCAATTTTGCCGTGACATTCCACATCGTTTTAACAACACCTTCTTTATATTCTTCCCCATTCACCTTCCTCATATTGAAGGCCCAGTCTTTCAGAATATCTGCAAGTTCCTCTTCTGTTACATTTTGTTCGATGCTGTAGTTTTTCGCATCACAAAACTCACAAAATTGTCGCCAAATTGACGCTTTACTCTTTTTCGTATTAGCCGGTTCAGCTTGTTTTACTATTTGATCAATGTTTACAACTGATTCTTCCCCAAATCTCAGCATTGTTTTGTGACAATGAAACCAGTTTTTTGACAGAACTTTAGAAATGTCTAACCTTATTAACCGCACTTCCATAACAACGCCTAATTATTCTACTATGAAAATTATCGATAAATTACCGCTGTAATTTCGAGTAGCTTCAGAAATACGCGAATCTGATTGGTTTATATTTGTATGTGTAAAATAATCCAAGCAATTTATTGATAATAAATATTGTTAGGATTTTGCAATTTAGGAAAAGTTGCTTTTAAAAACGAATAATCACAATTTTTACACTTCTATTACATAATATGCACATAAACATATTGATTTCTGTTAATTTAAGACACTCATTACTCACTGACATTCATAAGAAGTCACAGGAAAAATCTCATAAGTCACAGGTTGTTATCAGACGCACCCATGGCAACAAATAAACTTAAATAAAAATAATCTTGATAATAATTCAACACCATCTATGGAATTTAAAAATTGTAATGTCAAAATAAATTTCTATAATAATTTTTTATAAATATGTGTAACCTTATTTGAAAATTAATTAATTAGAACACTCACTTCATATATAGAAATGGACTAAATGGACATTAGTCACTCGGATAACTTACTCGGACACTTGCTTGGCGGCACGTGTCTTAAACGTCATCCTCGTGACTAATGTCCATCTTTAGACGCTCGTTGAATAATATACTATTATATCCCAGTGAGTAGGATATAAATTATGTTTATTTATGTTTTAGAAAACATTCTATTTAATTAGTGTAATAGTTTTATTTGTGTTTGTTTACTTTGAATCAAATTAATTTTGATTTATCCTTTGTAATTTTGTTTTCTTGTCACCTCTGAAATATTGTATGTACAAAGTTCTGTTAGACTAATATGTATTTAAGTAAGGAAAGGGAACTGAAAATAAAATCTGAATTTTTATCGCAGATTTATTGTATAATTTCTACATACTTATGTATGTAGAAACCTATAAGTAATTATTTAATAAAGCTTATATGAATACATCTACTAGTACTACTACTTCTATATTACTCATTGGCAATAGTCAGCAGCCTGCATATGTAATAATACTACAAAAATTTTAAATCTACCGATTTTTTACGGAATCTACCGAAAACGTAACGCTAACGCTGGCTGGCAACCCTGTTTAGGAGGCTCGCCAATACAGTCATGTTTAATCAGGAGGTTACACCGGCTGTCGCGCAACGCATTATCAAGTTTTTGACGAACGAGGGTACCAAGCCCAGCGAAATTCTGGTTAGATTGACTACACAGTTTGGTGACATAACTTTGTCATGTACTCAAGTACTAGTATTTATACGTTGTTGATGTATCAATCAGAAACTCCTCGTGCCATGAAAGGTTATTCCAAAAACAATTTACCAGTTTTTTGGCGAAGTAACCCTAAGGCTTGGGTGACACAAAATTTATTTATCGACTGGTTTAAAACTTGTTTCTGCCCAGCAATAAACAAATATTGCGAGGATATTGGAGTTGAACCACGAGCTCTTTTGGTGTTGGACAATGCGCCAGGACATCCTGTGGAACTTGAGACCCTGTGTACCGATTTTTCCGTTGAAGTGGTATTCTTACCTCCGAATACCACTTCCATCTTACAGCCTATGGATCAAGGCGCAATAGCAACATTCAAGGCCTATTATTTATTAAGAAAAACGATGCGACAACTCATTGAAGAAACATAAGGGTGATAGAGATGCCATGCGAGTTTGGTGGAAACAATTTAATATTATGAAAGCTATCAAAAACATCGACGAAGCGTGGAATGAAGTCACCCAGTCGTGTATGAAGGGTGTTTGGAAAAGGTTGTTCAGAGAAATTGTTGGAGATCACATCAATTATGAAAATGATATTCAAAATATCATCGAAGAGATTAGTTTTATAGCCACTTCCGGAGGCATCGAAGGTGCTGATGTAGATGCTATTAGGACTTTGTTAAAATCACACGGCGAACCATTAACTAATGAAGAGCTGCAGGAAATGGACTGCAATACTAAATCCCAAGAATATGACGTCTCGGAACCTGTCCCCGTGCGAAAGTTAAGTGTCAAAATCATTGAAAAGGCACTTTCTCTTCACAACCAATGTATGGAGTTGTTAGAAAGATTACGAGCGAGTGAGTGCTGTAAAGCGTGGTTGTGCCGGATTATTTGATAGTTATCGGCAAATTTTGCATAAAAAACGTAGAGAGGCCAAACAAGGGAATCTACATTCCTTTCTGCAAAGCGAAGCAAAATGAATTAAAAATGATGTTATTTGACATTTTTTTTATCATTATTGATACTTATTTTATTAATAAAGCGTTTTATCGAATCTTAAAATGATTTTTTTAAATCCCTCGTTGATCGCGAAATTTGGCTTATCGCGACCATCTCCAGAACGTATCCTTCGCGAAGAACGGGGGTTACCTGTATTTTGACCTAATAAATGTTAAAGACAAAGTCCGGTTTAAATTTAAAAGTTTTTAAAACTTATTATAATTTAAATGTGCTGATTTAAATGCGATATTATACAATCTCCTTCTAAGATTCTTATTGTTGTGAATCTGTTTATGTTGACACTAGCGTACGTCAACTGGCTGCTTATTTATGCCAACGTGTTGTTTATAAATTACATGTAAGTTACCATCGTGATACTTGTGCAAATAAATGTACGCCATCTGAGGAATATGACTTTTAAATTGCGCGCTCGTGTATCATGTGTCTCCATCGTTAAGATATTTGAAAACGAAGGGTTTTAACTTGGTATAACTTAACATCGCTTGGAATCGTTAATAAATTATAAATTATTTTTTATACAAAACAACATAAATATACATTAAAAACATGATTTTGCCGTTTTCGTTATCCTTTTTTCTTGTACATTATACATTCATCGCCTCAACTGTTCACATAGCATCTTTTAGAAGATTTAGTCGTTTCGTTAACAGTAATGAAACACAATATTTACGAAGGTTATATTTTGATTATATGTGAAATGCCATTATGAGTTAAAAATATTTATCGACATTGAACCAAAAAATAGTATATTATAGACCAGGCAGAGAAAGCTCTTATTATAGCCGAGCATACAGTTCACTGCCGAGGCGCCAGCCGAAGCAGTAGAATGTGCGAGGCAATTAATGCATGCTTTCACTGCCGTGTATTATATACCATCTTTCTTGCAAGCGTTTAATTAGAATATTTCTTCGAGATTTTGTTAGATCTTTAGGTTAGGCTTAAATGACAAATTACACATTTAATTCTCTTTATTAATGATAATGTTGGCCTTTGACGTTTTAGGTTAGTTGCGCAAATATCTGTCAGAATGAATTTACGATACATACTAGGGAGAATACATAGAGGGAGACACTCTTCCCATGTTATTTAAGTGCATTTTTTTCAGAACCGTCGTACAATAATAACTATAAAACTGGTGAAAAGTGAAGAAGGATGGAAAGGTACATTATCGTGCAACAATCGCTAACCGCTTCGTTCTCGATATTTGGGGGTAACACGAATACGGCCTGGCCTACTAATATTATAACGAGTGATCATTAAAATTTTCGCTCATGTAAGCCATGTACACAAAAAGTATGTCCTAACTTAAGTTATTAGAGGAGATCTGTCATTATAATTTCAAACGTCATGATTGTTAAAAAATAATTTGAAATCCTTACTTTTATATTAAATATATTTATAATTTTTATACAAAGTAATAGAATATTATAAAAAATGTGTCAAATGTTGACCATTCTCCACCAAGCATAATCGCACTCTATTTCGTAGAGCATTGAAAACATTGATCAGTATTTGCGGTGAGTTATTGATGTGTTCACATTTTTCTATGATTTTATGTCTTAACTCTTGTAGATTATTAATTGGTGTTTCATAAATAATATTCTTTATATATGGCCACACAAAAAAAAATCCATGACTGTTAAATCACACGATCGTGGTGGATATGGAATCGCTGTATTTCTACTTATTATCCTATCGCCATAAAATTGTTGCAAAAACTGAATATTTTCAAATGTAACGTGAGATGTAGCCCCATCCTGTTGAAAATATCCGACCTGGAGTTCATCATTAGTCAATTGATTAGTAAAAACACTGAATTTCGTTACGATATTTCTCCGATGTTATCGTGCCCTCAAATGGTCCTATTAATCGGTGACGACTCATACCTACCCATACGCCTATTTTTTTCTGGATGTAGAGGAACTTCTCTGTAGAAATGAGGATTTTCACTGGACCACATACGCATATTTTGCGAATTAACATAACCTTTCAAATAAAACCAAGCTTCATCGGTGAAAATAGTATGATTTAAAATATTGTCTGTCATTGTTTGAATAAACCATTGGCTAAATTGTGTTCTTTTTCATAATCCGTAGGTAATAGTTTTTGTACAGAAGTTAATTTATATTGATACATGTGCAAGTCCTTTTTTAAAATTTTTTGACATGTTCCATACGAAAGCCCTACTTGTTGCGAAACTCTGCGAATATATGTTTGAGGAGATTCGTTAATAATTTGTCTGACATTTTCAATTACGCCGCGACTTCTCTTGAGAGGAGGACCGCTTCCTTTTTTCCTTAAAATACTGCCTGTTTGACGAAAAAGATTTACACAATGCATTAGCGTATCACGGAAAGTTTTATAGCTAGGAACAGTATTTGGATATCTCTCTTCAAACTCCGCAAGGCAATTTTCTATTGAATGCTGCCAAATACCATCAATTTTTTGAGATGTCAGTAAGTAACATTCTAGCATAAACGCTTTATGCATATCATTAAAGGCCATTACTTTTTCTTTTGATGAAACTTTAAAATATATATTTGACACTGACAGATGTTTGAAATAACATCTTAATGACTAAAGCTACGACATAATTTTTATATACACGGCCAGCTACGAGTGAAAATTTTAATGTTAGCTCGTTATAAATAACGAATAGCTGGAAGCTTAAATCAAAGATTTTTTCACACTTTGACTTTAGCTTTCGAAAACCTAATTTTTGGGTTCAAATGTGTCTTTAGTATTTCAAGTTGCATTTCTATCAATCTCATTCAAGATATTTTCGAAAATTTCACAAAATTAGCAGTTTTTCAACATTTTCTTAGGTCATCGTTTCAATGGATTCGCCACATCCTCTTTGCCTTATTTAAATCGTCAATCCCACTCAAAAACTTTGCACAATTATCGCCATAAGCAATTTAGAGTGTTTCCCTATCAGGTTTACAAATTTTAATAAAGAACTCGATTATTGGTTCTTCGTTTCTCTTCTCATTTTTCGACTGAGGTATATTAACTGCTGACACTTAAAATTTCTTGGCTTCTTGTGAACGGAATGTCGTTAAATTCCTACAATTTATTAAGAAGATTGCCCATCAACAGATGTCCCTATTAATCTCGTTAAAATATAGTCATTTCGGTTAATTTAGTTGAAATAAAAAGACAACGTATGAAAAATGGAAAGATATCATTATATAGAAGATGAATCTAAAATACTGTGGGACAATTACGACGCGAATCCCAAAATTAAAAACCCCCTGAAAATTCTAATATATGTCGCCAATGAATTCAAAATATTCAGAATATAAATATGTACTTCTATTGAAGATACACACACCGTATGTTTACATACTAACAGGTGTCGATGTTATATATATATATATATATATATAATCGATAAAGCTTTCTTATACCCGAAGGTGTTAAGGCGTCTAAAAAACTTTTTATTTACGAACAAACATTGCCCAATCCCTTCTGTCTCTTGCCATTACTTCTGCATTTCTCCACTTTGTTCCCCTGGCTTCCAAGCACTCTGCCACTACACTGTTCCACTCTTTTCTCGGTCTTCCTCTAGTCTTCTTTTCCTGTGTCCTTGCCAGCCATATCCGTTTCGGTTGTCTCTGGTTTTCCATTCGTATTACATGTCCGAACCACTTCAGATGTTGCTTTTCAATGCTCTTTAATATCGATTCCACTTTTAGTTCTTCCCTCACTGTTTCATTCCGTATTTTATCTCTTCTTGTAATACCTTTGACTGCTCTCAGGAATCTCATCTCTGCCGCCTGGATTTTACTTTTTTGCTGCCTTGTTAACACCCAGCTCTCACTGCCATACATTAATATTGGTTTATGTATAGTCTTGTACACTAGGATTTTTGTCTTGGTTGATATTTCTTTCTTTCTTATAAATTTGTTATTGAAAGCATAGTATGTCCGTGTTGCTTTTTCTATTCTTTCGTTTGTTTCGTTTTCGTTCTTACCATTCTTCTGTAGATTTACGCCCAGGTATCTCATCGTCTTTACTTGCTCTATTTTTGTATTGTTCAGTGTTATTAATGCTTGCTTGTTTTCCTTCCCAATTACCATTACCTTTGTTTTATCGATGTTAATTTTTAAGTTTCGGTTTTGAAGGGCTTCGTTCCATATTGTTACGTTTTCTTGCAGGTCTGTCGTGTTTTTTGCAAATATTACTAAATCATCTGCAAAGACGCAGTCAGTTATTGTCGTTATTTCCATATTTCTATAACCCACTGGTAATTTCTTCAGTTTGTGCTTTATTTCTTTTTGTACGTCATCCATCACTATGTTGAATAGTGATGGGCTCAGTACACCACCTTGTCTCAATCCTTCTTTAGTTTCAATTTTTAATAATCATACTAAATTTCATGTGTATTACGGGAATGTTTTTTTTTTTGTTAGAGAAGTTTAAATTGAATATCGAATTCAGAATTGTATTCAAAGGCGGCAATGTTTATAAACAGAAGCGATAAGTTTTCTTACGGTAAGGGTTCGATAACCTGAATTAGCTGTTTATTTACATCAATTTATACTTGTAAATTCTTAAAGCTGATATATTGAAAGAACATACAAGATGTGTGATTTACGTGCATTTAAGTTACAATCTACATATTACCTTTAATCGAAAAATTGTAACAATCGACAATAAAACGAGCTTAAAGCGAGATATATAACAACAAGACTACTCATTTTGTTATTGTAGGTCACGATTTCGTCTCCAATAGTTATATCGGAGACGAGATATTGGCCTCTGTTAGTGTGGAAATGTGAAACAAATTATGGGCCACATAGTAAACGACAGCCCCAGAAGAAGTTTCCCTGGTGGTATCCACGAGCTGAGCAAAGCAACTCCTGCAGCACTGTACTGGTTGAAAAATTAAGATATTAGTATATAAATTATTTTTATGTCTTTTTTGTCATAAATGTGATTTATACACTAACATCTAATTAAAATTTTTTTTTACGAAATAAATAAAATAAATTCATTTTGAATATAAAACTACGGAGCGACAGACGGAGCGATAATTTAAAATATAATACAACTATTTTTCACTAGAAAATTTGTACTTGTTCCATTCATAATTAAATAAATGTCATACTAATAGGCGGTAATAAATATCGTTTAAAAACGCTGATGCTATTACGGATTTTTGGATTTCGTGAGATTTTCCATTCAATGTCGAATTCGTGTCGTCGAAACCTCAATGGCAGGCATGAGGTATACCGAATAAAGTAATAACTGTAAAAAAGTGCCGGAACAGCTTGACACCAAGGTTTCCATCCAGAATGTATATTTATACGCTAGAATATTGACCTACGCTAAGGGAGAAATATTAGGGCTCGTCGATCCATGTGTCTGTGGTTTACTATATTTAAATTTATTACAGTGCAGTTATTTTTGTTACTGGGGAAGACATGCACGTAGAAAATAACGTTAGATATCCCACGATAATTATTTTATATAGTTTACATTGAGTATTAAATTTCTTTTTCAAACATATGTACAGATATCTCGCTCTATTATTTACTTATTTCTTTAAAATTACATTTAATATTTAGATATTTGAGTCCTATTTTTTTTATGAATTTATTCAGATTTTGTTTAATCGCAATATCTATACCTCATTCTATCTACAAAAGGAGCAGATGGCACTATAATCTAAGTGCAACTTACACAGGATAAATTTTGTAATTTGAAACAAGTATAACATAAAGTTTTATTATTTATGAATGTATTTTTATTTTGAACTTAAATATTTTTATTTGACTAGCGCAGTTGGAGCAAGCCGTTTGCTTTGCTGTGTACGATTATTATAACTGTATTTTTTATACGGAGCCTGTGTGCTTTGCTGGAGGCAGACACAAGTGTACTCTGGGTATAGAAAGACGTGTTTATAATAAGATAAATCTTTATCTTTGTTTTAGTAACTTCGTGATTTTTTATTAATTAGTGGTTGGTGTTTGAATTCATTACCGATTTATACGCGGTTGTTGTTCTCGTTTTTGTTAATTTTGTACGCTTTCTAACTCATGTGTCTCGAGAAAATATATGAATATATTTTTTTTACGTAAGTAAATTATATTAAAAGATATCTTATTATTATTATTATTATTATTTTGAATGAATTGAATTTTGTATCTTTCCATTGTGTTAATTTTGATATATATTTTTTAATCTTAGTTATTTGATATAAATGACAAAGAAGATTTTTTTAAATTTCTAATATAAAAAATTTCTGTAACTTTAATATTTTAGTTCGCTTGGGATATCAAGGGCATATTTTTTTCATGTGGTTGCACATGTGTTAGAGTTTGTTTCGGGCTGTCATACCAGTTTGTTTATTTTTGTTTCTTGTGGGAGAAATTAAAAAGCATCTTTGTAATTTATTAGTTTTAATTTTGATCGGCTGTCATAAAGGAAGTTTTTATCGTATGCTGCGGTTATTTCCATGCGATATTTTTACCTTAATAATATTGTTTAATGAGGCAATATTAATCTTTATACTTTATAAAGATTTTTTTTTAAATTTTTTTAAATTTTGTATTAAAGATTCATTTAAAGTTTATTGTGTTTTTTTTTAAAATTTGACCTTTTTTCTTTTGTGCTCATAAGTAACTCAAAGACATTTTTACTATTTTTCTCAAATAAATTTTGAGTGGCGCTCAAATATTTTACTAATACAATTGTGTTTTCCACTTTTCCGATTGGAACCCTGAGGGAAAAGCAGTCTCATCTTGAAGATAAACCGACTGAATATCTAAGCTGGACAGATTGGTTGTGAATAGTGGTGTTACCAAAATCAAAACCACTATTCATAGCAATATGTTTTGCTGTTATATGTTAAGGTTATATAGGGGAGACCGGGGTAGCGAGGACCGATTAAGCAAGTTATTACAATAATAATTATATTGATTATTATTTAATATTTAGAAAACTATATAGTGAAACTTTCTTTACATCTAAACATTTAATTATGGTTGCAACAAAAAAAAAACTCTTAAAATTCTTAAAAAAAACAAAATATATGTCAGTTGGTCCTTCTTGTCCCGTATATGGGGGAAAAGAGGTCCATCTACGTGAAATAAAAATTATGAGCACAGTCTACAAGTAAACTCGTCGTCGTCGTCCTCTACTCCAGCACATTCATCGTGTGCCCATTTCTGACAACGCTGACACCTTATCCATCCTTCTCCTTGTCTGCTTGATCCTCGCCTTCGTTGTGGCTGCTTTCATCAATTACAGTTGACTTGGTGTTTTTCCTAGTTTTCTTTAGTATTTTATTTGAAATAGTTTTTAAGCTTTTTAAGCTCCTTTTTTCAAAGGTCCACTTTTCTGAGGTGGATTTTTTTTTAACGACTGCTGCATTTGTGGTGTCTCGTTTTTCTTCTTGGAATTTTTATTGGGTGTACTAGTGAGTATTGTAGATTTTTCTTTTGGTCTTCTTTTGCTTCTCTCCTTTTTGTTAGTATCTGATGATGCTACTGGTGAAACGAGTTGTAAAATATTAGCGAATGATGAACTTATATCTATATTTGAAGTTGCCGCCCGTGGTGGCGTAGTGTGCTCACAAGCTGTAGATGAGTCCACCTTTTTATAAATAGTCGAAGGTAAAAAATCAGATTCCTCAAAAATATCGGGGTTATATGAGTAAATGCCACTTTTCTCGCTTTTTAAGCTCATTTTTTCAAAGGTTCACTTTTCTGAGTTGGATCAATTTTTTTTAACGACTGCTGCATTTGTGCTGTCTCGTTTTTCTTCTAGGAATTTTTATTGAGTGTACTAGTGAGTATTGTAGATTTTTCTTTTGGTCTTCTTTTGCTTCTCTCCTTTTTGTTAGTATCTGATGATGCTACTGGTGAAACGAGTTGTAAAATATTAGCGAATGATGAACTTATATCTATATTTGAAGTTGCCGCCCGTGGTGGCGTAGTGTGCTCACAAGCTGTAGATGAGTCCACCTTTTTATAAATAGTCGAAGGTAAAAAATCAGATTCCTCAAAAATATCGGGGTTATATGAGTAAATGCCACTTTTCTCGAATCCCTTGACAGCTTTATCAATTGTAGCTACTTTCTGGAAAGCCCTGCCGCTAAACTGGCGACAACTTTGATTGTAATTACCGCTCCTTTATGACTTGTCACATAATATCACATTCTCGAGAGTATTGTGATTTCAAGGGCGCAAGAATGTCAGATCAAGCGGTTGCAGTCGATAACTGCAGTCAGGGGGAAGAGCCAGCATCACTATATTGTTTTCCTTTGCTTTTAACACACCTTGCAGCTGTTTGTAGCTGATGTGACCATCTAAAATCATTGATACTGGCCTTTCTTTGCTAGGTTTAGAAGGTTTTTTGAAATGATCTAGATACTTCAAGACATGCTCGCTGTCCATCCAGCTAGATGTTTTCGCAAAACCAAGAGCTTCTGGAGAGGTACACCGCTTAACAGTGGTTCTTCTATATTAAATAAGCTTTTATAGTAAATAAATACATTTTATGTGTTCTATATTCAGACTGGCACGATTTGATGTTAAATGTTTTGGTTGTTTGAATAAATATATAACCTACATGTCATGAGCTGCATGATTGACATCACGGAAAATTTCATTCATATCCATGCTCTTCTTGACTGTTTATTAAAATTCATTTTAATGAATATAGCTAATTTTAGCTAATGAATAAAAAATGTTATAAAATTTAGGATATTTAGTATATAAAGCAGTTTACTTTTAAATACAATTCTATTTTATAAGTAATAAATTTGAGCGAGAAGTGTTGATTTGGTTCATATGGATGAAAATTAATTAAAAATTAATAAGTCAAAACATCGAATGGATTGATACTATGTTATTGATATAATGAATGAATGATTGATTACTTGTTAAGTGAAACAATTATAAGTTGTTTATTAATGTTTGCTAGTAACCAAAAATAATAATCGTGTTTGAAAAATTTCATATTCTGTATTTATTTTATCAATAAATTTACTTCCTGCTATCCCAATAGCAATACGTTTTACATTTAACACTAGCGTAGAAAATATTTTTAACACAAGTGTTAAAAATGATTTTGACACGTTTGACAATGTTATAAACGTCTATTTTTAATTCACTTGTCATTAAATTAAAAATGTAATTTTTAGTGATAGTTTTACAAAAATAATTATTTTTACATAAAATTCGGACTCTAATAATGATTATTCGTTTGATGATCTTTTTACTTCAAACTAGTATTCAAAATGAGATTTCGCGCATACCTAAACAATCGCGGTGATATTTTGCGGATGGTAACTATATAATTTTTACCCTAAAATAAGAATTTCATAGAAAACCCAAATTGCTCTCGTATAAGTATAGTCTATTTTTAAACTAAGAGGAGCGTTTTAAATTAATAGCGCCAAAATTACTATGCGTGATTGGTTGCTTCAGAGGTAGGATTACGTTATGCAAAAATTGCGTTCACCCATCCACGTACCGACCCCGGCCGATGCTGTTTGACTTCGGTGATCGGACGAGAACCGGTCTTTTCAGCGTGCTATGGCCGTTGCCAATTAATTTCATTTCTACTGGTAATATTAACTATACTTTCAAACAATTTTATATATTGATTTGGTAACTTTTACAGTGTAAATGTGGCTTTTCCATTTACTCCTCTTAGTTTAAAAATAGACTATAGAGTGTTTAGATAAACAAAGCCAAGATACTAGTAAAAGCCATTAGATATTTAAAATAAGATATATTTAGTATAATGAACAAATAATATTGTTATTTATGTAACAATTACATTGATGTGTTAGGAATACCACGTGCAACGAAAATGCAACAGGTTGTGTTAAAGTTGTCTGATATTGTAACCAAAGCCATACTACAGAAAATCACTAAGCACTATATAATGTTTGTTCCAATTAATAAGTTAGCGGTGGACGTAATATGTACGTACTGTTCATTTCAAAGATGTTGATTCTGAAGGTAATAAATTTGCGTTGTTTTTAACTTAATATATTTTAAAAACAATATTTATTTGCAAATGGGATTGTATCAATTACCTGATATCGAGACAACTTCGTCTTTACAATCCAAAGGTTGCGCTTTTTATAGTATTATGTAATTTGATAAAGGCAAGCGAGCTATGGTTTTGCAATCATGTGAGAATAATGAAGAATTTGATATTTTATTTTGCTGAATGTGATTATGTTTCGAAAGGATTTACTTGATATTACAAGAATAATAATTACCAATTTTGAGTAAATGTAGTATCGAGAAATATATTCTGTACTAAGTTTGAATAATATTGTATAATTTGTGGAAATCGACTTTATGAATTTGATGTGCGTCCTATAATTAGAGAACGGACACGCTTACCACCCAGTGCAGTACTGGCGAAAGGCTGTATTTCTAAAATATTTAATTTTATTTATATAATTGGAAAACGAACGGGTGGTGATCTATAAAATTACGAAATACATATGTATTTGTTGAAAAGTTGTATTTTTAAAGTTTTTAATTTTATTTCTATAATTGGAACATTTTTATTTGTTCATTTTGTCGTTCAAGTTGAGTAAAGGAGTATTAATATTGACTAGCAATAGTTTCTCAAGGTTTTCTTCTGTCAATTTTGTTCTCTTTGAATTAAGTACATCCTTATAAATAGAAACCGTCCTTTCTACATCGCAACTGGTTATAGGTGCATACTGGAAATATTCTTTTATTTCTTCATATTTAGCCGTTAGATTTTGTGGAATTGTCTCCATACATAATTGCTGCAATGTAATTAAATCTGGATTTCTATTAAGAATTGCTTCAAACTTTTGCCGAAGGCCACATCCGAAGTCACTTGGAATACTTTTCAAATTATTAACAGCCACATCTAATGTGGTTAATCCGTCATTTAATTTGAGATTTCGATTTTCAAATTAAGTGATTAGTTTTGGCAATTTTCCAAAGTGTTCGTGAAGAAAGTACAACTGATTTTTTAAATTTGGGATTTGTGTGAGCTCCTTGCACTCACCAATACTTCTAGCATCCTCCTTTAGCAGTGTTACGAAATATTTTAGACTATCGAAATTCTCAGCATAATAACTAGTAGCTTCCAGCCATGTTCCCCATCTAGTTATTACTGGAGTGGCAGGCAGTGACAGAGATGGAAATTTTTCCCTGAAAAGAGCTACTCTCAATGGTGCTTTTCTGAAAACTTTTTTAAAAGCTGATACAAGTCTATCAACTTCCGGAAAAGTGTCTCTGATATATTCACAGATTCTGTGGAGAGCATGAGCTGCACAAGTAATATGCAGCATATTAGGATATGTTTTCTTCAATAGTCTGCCTGTTTTTAACATATACGCAGCACTATCACTGACAAATAAAAGTATTTTTTCTTTGTACGTGGCGTCCGAATGATGCATTTTTTGCATATTCTCCTTAATGGTTTCAGCAACTGTTTCCGCATCAACTCTATTTATAACACTTGTTGCTATTACATATGAGTTATAGGGAATAGTTGGATGTAGTACACCAGCTACAACATTTACCACACAGCGTCCTAACATATCCACCGTTTCATCGGCGCTTGTCCATATGTATTGATTTAAAAGATGGCTTCTAATGGGTTCTACTGTTCTCGTATAGCACCTAGAAACATAATATTTGCGTAAAGTTGATTCATCAGGAACATTTCGACCAGTATATTTTTGAAGAAATATTTTTAAAGTGGGATTGCTAAGTTTATTTAATGGAATATTAGCCGTCATAAAAGTTTTACAGAGTTCAGATGTGTTTGCGATCCTAAGTGACAAATTTTTGACGATATTTTACGGATTTTGTAATAAATTTCGGAATCACTGACAATGGACATACAATCAGTATAACCGTCAATCCAACTCGCCATTGCTTTACAATGCCGTTCTCGACATTCTTCCATATCATGTCTGAAAAAGTAACTTAAACAATGCTCTAGATCTAAATAAATGGAAACTAAAAATGTGTGCGTAAGTTATTGAAACTGAACGAAATTCAATGCACACTCTTACGTCGAAATAATTGGTAGAAATAGATTCAATCAAACGATATTAAAACAGGATCTATCACAAAAATTACGATGTAATTAACAGTTAAAACTATGAAAACAAGAAACTTACTCACAGCACTTTATTTATCTTACGAAATATAAACTAATAAATAATACATTATGAAAACCCCGCTTCTATCTACGCTCATGAAAACACTTTAAAAAGCACTATATTCTCGGAATACAATAGCTGCCGTGTCCATTGTTATCGCGGCGAGACCAGGTGTCCGAGTAAGTCAAACAAATACTTTATTGAATTACGCTGGGATGTACTGAGCGACGTTATACACAATTCCAATTGCCGATTGCGTTTTATGGAAATTGCGTCCGTTCTCTACCTATAATATTTATATTTGTTATAACGAGCGATCAAGATAATTTGTAATCGAGTCATTCATAAATCCGAAATTGTATGTCGTTACTTGAACTGCATTTGCATTATAAACGTCAACTAAAATGTCAGGGCATTTTAGAGGACATCAAATATTTGGAGAAACGTTGGCTCAAATGAGCTGAAAGGAGATTATGTTTGAAACGTAAAACATTCTTTTGCCGAATATAGTGTTCCTTATCTCAATTTGCAGGGACTTATTGACCCACCCTCGTAGTTTTATTCAATAACTTTGTGTTGCCGCATTTTATAATAAGTTTTAATAGGCGGACTTGTGAGCCCGGTTTATGTAACAGTAAATATTGCACCAGATATGCATCCTAGGATTAATACTATATTCAGTCCAGTCTCGATATAGTGAACATCCCATATAGGGAACTATTCTCTGCAATGAACACAAAAATAACAACATTAACCTCTGAATAGTGAACAAATTGTGCCTCGCTAAAATGAATTGCACAAGCACGGACAAAGGGACTTTCCCTAACAGTGATGATATGCGTACATAATGTGTTTATTCCGAAAAGAGCTTGTAAGTAAATATTTTTGTAAAAGTAAACGAATTTTATTGAAAATTACAAAGGCATTGTTCGTATTTTAAGTATGTATAGTGGCTTGTTTTCGCAAATGTTTCATTCTAAAAGAAAACATCTAAAGTTGCAAGAAAAAGCAGAAATCTTAGAATTATTAAAACGTGGTACAGCACCTATACAGTTATGCAAGAAATATGAGTTGCTAAATCGACAATCACTTCAATACAAAGCAAGAGATATAAGATTTTGAAAATCAGTTTATCCAAAAATGAAGAAAGCTCTTTATAAGTGGTTTTTGAAGCAAAGAGAACGACACGGTCGCATTAATTGAGACCTGATTAATGAAAAGGCAAAAACTCTGCATGTGATTCCTTTCAGGCGAGCAATGGAATGGCTACAAAAATTTAAAAAACTCTATGGCATCAAAATTTTTGAAATTGCAGAGGAGAAACTGTCATCACAACTAGAACTAAACCTTTTAACAACTAGAACCTTTTAAAGAAAAATGAACAGAAAAAATTGCAGAACTGCAACTTAGTTTAGAACAAATATACAATGCGGACGATTTTAGTTTATAGTGGAAGCTCCTCCTTGATCAAACCTATGCGTCGTCTTTAGAAAAGCAGCTACTGGAAGAAAGACAGATAAACAAAAACTTACATTTTTAGCATGTACAAATGGATGTGGAATTCATAAAGTCAAGTTGCTAGTCATAGCAAAAGCTAAGAATCCTCGAACATTCAAAAACTTCAATTGTCCTGTGAATTATGACCATTACAAAACAGTGACTTCAGGCATTTTTAAGAATTGGTTCAAAGATATTTTAAGAATTGGTTCAAAGATAAGTTTATTCCAGAGGTAAGTGTGGTCGAATGTCATACCAACGAACTACCTATATCAAGGGTCGAATATTTGTGTTGGAACATGTTCCGGTCGTTGTCGGTTTTCTGGACCCGAGTCCAAGGAAGTCTTCAATATTCGAAGGAATATATTCGTTGATTGGAATCACGGCCACACAATTCATGCATGATTCGTCCATTTCATGCTTTTGAGATATAAATGAAAGTGTCATAACCTATACTTATTTACTTCGTGTATTTCGTTTCGTGTTTGTTACTTTAATGTTTAGGAATTTTACAGAAAAGTTTTAGTATTATTCTCAATTTATAGTTACTATACTTCCTTTTTATTATTAACCGCTGCACAGGAACGTATTGGTTAGAAATTGAATTCAAACTCAATCAAAAATTAAAAGAAAAAGTTAATAAAATACATATTATTAAAAATCTGGTGTCAAGGACACAAATACAAGTATTAATATTTCTGTGAACGTATCCCTCTCCAGAGACACAGATACGTATTTCATTTTTCTACAGATTCCTCAGTACGCCCCTGCTAGAGAAGGATACCTTCACAAAAAGAACGACTTCGCTATCCCGCAGAAATGATTCAGACCGAGCGAAGAAGAACATTCAGCACTGTATATTGGCAAACGATTACATAACAAAAGCAGAACTAACGAAGTATTTCCAAAGATGGCACTGCCGTATCTCTAGAAACTTTAGTATCATACAGTTTAAAGTGGAATGGAGTAATAATTTATGTTTGGAATTCATCGGGTTGTATGAAAAACACCCTGTGCTCTGGAATCCCTAGCATCCAAGTCATACAAATAGAAACACCTTAAATTATGCTTGGTAGAATATTGCAAAGGAAATTAGTATCGATATAGGAATCACTCATGTTAGAGAATCTGTAACAACTGGAACCAAAGATGTATATGTAGGTACCGTCATGGTTTATTAATTATATCAATTAATTAACACAATTTTGCCATTAAACTGCTCAAGTGCTTATAAAATATTTTGCAAACTCCTTTTGAATAGCTTTTGATCTCTATTATTAGCATTACTATAATTATTCATCTTCATTTTTATTTACTAATAATAACAGAATTTACTACGTATAGTGTATATATATATATATATATATATATATATATATATATATATATATATATATATATATACACAGGGCAATCCAAATCAAGTGTTCACCATTGGTAACTTTGTTATTATTAAAGATACAAGATTGTTTAAATTAGCAAACTAGTAGTACTTTTAACGCCCTTTAAGATGGAAGAAATAAAAAAAACAAATGAGCAGCGCGTTTTCGAGTTTTCCCGAAAAATATGTTTTTTTCAAATGGAAACCCCTGTATATTATATCATTTTCTGTTAGAAATTCAATTTTTAAACAAAAAATCTTGTAAGAACTTTTTTACTGGGATTAAAAACACTTGAGTTATAATATATAAACAAAAACAGCTAAATAATTTTTATAAACTTTATTTTATACATAAACATATCATTAAAACATATCATTAAAAGAAAAGAAAAGAAAATAAAAATCACTGATTTTTTCATAGAAGATGTTCAAAAATACCACCTTGTTGTTCAATCCTTTTTTGAACACGTTTCTGAACTTGTCGAACTGCTTTTAGTATGGTCCTACCATCTATTTGGTTTATCTTTTCACTATCTGCAATTTTTAGGGCGTTTACGTTTTCGTACATTTGCTTATAAATCTGTCTTTAAATAACCCCATAAAAAAAATCAAGCGGTGTTAAATCTGGCGATCGGGGAGGCCACTGAATAGGACCATTTGTTCCTATCCATGAATTGTTAAAAATAGTATTTAAAATTTGATGAGTACCTCTGTAGTTGTGCGCAGGTGCGCCATCCTGCTGAAAATGCAGATTCTGTCTACTTATGAGATCAATATCGTCTAAGAAATTATTCAAAATTTCAGTCAAAAATTCTATGTACCTTTCACCAGTTAGAGTGCCCTCATAAAAGAAAGGACCAACAATCCTTGAACCAATTAGACCGCACCAAACATTAAAACTGTAACGGACTTGCGGGCGTCTTGGATGTACTAAAAGAAGATTTTCCTTTGACCAGTAATGATGATTTCTTGTATTGTACATTCCAGAATTTGAGAAATTTGATTCATCGGTCCATAAAATATAACGAAAGTTGTTTACATTTTGGCGACAAAAGTTAATACCAGTGGCAAAAAAACATTCTTCTCTCTGGATCCCCTGGCAAGAAAACTTGAACTGGTTTGTACTTATAAGGAATGAATTTGTGTTTCTTCAGAATCCTATGCACAGTACCGTGACTCAAATCAGATTCCTTGATAATATCTAGTATGGAATTCTCACGGTTGGCCTCAAAATATGCAAGAACTAGAATTTCCGTGGCCTCGCTTATTATAAAAGTCCTTCTTGTTCTTGTTTTGGCAAAAACACTCTCATTGCCTCTAAATTTTCGGTACAGTCTCAGAAAAAATTGCTCATTTGGTTGTGTTCGGAGTGGATATAATTCAGCGTAGTGTTCTTTTGCCCTCCTAGAGGATTTTCTGCACACTAAATAAGATTCTAACATATCACACTTTTCTGCATGGGTAAAAATCATTTTTTTGTCAAATTAATAACTAGCAAAATGAAATTTATGAGTGAAAGACTAATAAAACTGTACTAATATTTGACGTTTACTAGAAAGAATTAACGTCGTTATCATAGAAACATAGAAATGCACTTGACTTAGCTGTTTTTGTTTATTCACTATAACTCAAGTATTTTTAATCCCAGTAAAAAATTTCTTATAAGATTTTTTGTTTAAAAATTGAATTTCTAACAGAAAATGATATAATATACAGGGGTTTCCATTTGAAAAAAACATATTTTTCGGGAAAACTCGAAAACGCGCTGCTCTTTTTTTTTTTAATTCTTCCATCTTAAAGAGCGTTAAAAGTACTACTAGTTTGCTAATTTAAACAATCTTGTATCTTTAATAATAACAAAGTTACCAATGGTGAACAGTTAATTTGGATTGCCCTGTATATATATATATATATATATATATATATATATATATATATATATATATATATATATACTAGTACGACACAAACTAAAAAACGTTTGTACCAAATGTATTGGTCAAACATTCGCCACGCCGTGTAGCAGAACCAATTGCCTCATCAACTGTCGAACTAATTTGACTCAAACGTTTGGTTCAGTATTTGGGCCAACGTTTAGCGCCGGTTTTAGACAATGCACAAAACCATCAACCACTGGCAGAACTTAAAAACATTGATGATTGATGAACGCATTAACATCACGTATATGCCACCAAATGTTCCCCCCACTAATCCAACCGATGCATCAAAATGCAATATGTCTTACAAAATTATTTTATCGTAAGAATGTTATCCAACGTATGTATCTATAAATAAACAAGATTTGACGAAAGTAAATTATAGTGTCATATCTCTACAGTGTGAGAATTATAAATATATAAAACACATTGTTATCAGCACTGAAATTATCTCATGTACATACGCCTCGTACTGTAACCAAATGAGATAATTTGGATAGTGTATGGGAAACCGTTAATGTATTACTATTTAAGATATAAATACTATTAGCAAGTTGAGAATGAATGCTAGATCATTAATATACAGTAATATCGTGTGTCTAACATGTAACGTCTAATTATTTATTTAAATAATCTGTGTTCTAAATTTTAATTAATAGCGCATATTGCACAGACCTCTTTTAGTCATGCTATCGAGGACATTTACATGCGCCTCGAGGATATCTTTCAAATATTTACAGTTCAACTTGACACATTATTAGTCAAGTGATTATTTTAGCATTCATCCTTCACAATACTTAATTTTACAGTAATTAAATTACGAGAATATTATAACGTTTAAATTTGCGAGCGAAATTAATTCTTGTGTATGTAGTAATGGTACTATAATAGTGTTATAACAATATATTCGAGACATATTGAAAAGAATTATAAAAACATTTCAAATTATAGTCAATACGAATATAATATATAGTGGCTCAATAAAGTATTTATAAATTCTCCTCTATAACATATGTACTATCGTGAGCAAATGAAAGTGCACACTTTATTATGTTGGCATGTCGAAATTTCAAAATTTATCTAATGTATACAGTACTTTTGAAGTGTCAGTGTCAGCATTTAATCATAACATAAATGACATTAGCTTGACAATTTGGTAAAATTTACGCAGCTATAATAGTGCGTTTACTTTCAATTGCTCACGATAGTACATGATAAAAAAGGTATTAAAGTTAGTTAATTCCTGATGACCAGCATGCCTCTCCTGTTGCTTCGTAGACGTGTAAGGGTTTTACAGTATGTTGCTGCAGTAATTTCGGTTCCAGATTCCATGAACTCCACCAGCAAAATTCTTATACAGTCTTCGGTGTTCACAAATTAAATCTATTTTTCGTCTCCCGTTACGATTTTTCTCTAATAAAGGTTCCCCTCCTTTACTGTAACGTTGCAAAAACGCTAGCGCAGAACTAACTCGCTGAAGTTTGTGAACGTCTGTGAGATGTTTGTGAACCTACCGTGCACAAAATTTGTGTAGCTGAGTTGTATTGTAATAGTGTCTTAAAGAGCTGATCGAGGAATTTAAAATATCAGTAGATAGTTGATGATCGAGAAATTTGGAAAATCAGCAGAGAGCTCAGAAATTGTGAACCGGCGACGCTCTCAAATCAAGTTCTTCACTTCATCGACAATGTCGTCTATTGCTATCAACTATTTTCCCTGACCCTTAGTCATCATGGACATCATCAGTTCATCCTTCCCAAAAATCCAGATACCATTTTCACATTCACTATTACTCATAATGTTTTCTCCATACACAACAGACAATTTTCGATGACTTTCTGCCGCTTTGTTGCTTTCAGCTTGGAGAAAACGGATCGTAGAGCGAATATTGCATTTGACGAGAGCTTCGATTGTAGTAGCCATGATAAACCAAGGTCCAACTCGAAAATACAACACATTTCGCTAACCTGGTCAGGAGGCTCTAACAGATTGATTACGAAACAGTTATTAGTGTGCAAGCGCCACGTCACCATGGCAACTGAGTATCTGTTGCCACTATAACTGAGCTTGAAAAAATATCGTATTTGATTGTTGACTTCTTATCTTGATTGATGATCAGCCCATCTACAGCTAGTGTGCATGTAAATCACAGATTCACAAATATATTATTTCTAGAATGTTTATTTATTTGTGTTATTTATTTTATTTATAAAACCAAGTGTACTTATTATACGTATCTAATCTATATTAAATAAAATACAAAATACCTATACGAATATTAAATATGTGTTTACGATCCTGTCGTAAACGCATATTTATTGTAGTCGGTAATAATACTAATAATATAAATAATTTTTGTAATGGTAAAATAGAAAAGCAAGAAAAAGTAAACCCGCAAGTTACGATGATCCTAACGATGAAAGTTTAACGATTATTTCCGATTTGAACAACGAACATATTCGATTGGCGAATGAAGCTCCGAATTATTCTACCGAGCTTTAATATTTGAGTTGAATTCAATTGTTCGAGTTAATTAAGTTGGGAACTCGACCAGTCTCGATTATAACAATAATCGAACAGTCGATTATTTTTCATTCGAATTATCCTATCACTAAAATTAAGTTCAATATTTACTGGTGGATGGTGCTGTGAGGTGGCCATGTGTGGAGAAGCATGGCACTTTTGTCAGTAAATTACATTTTTTTTAAGGTAATTTGAATGCTAGAGATACGAGGGCGTATTTTTATGTTATCTACCTAGCCATGAAAAAATGTCTTCAGTTCGAGCTTCAACGGGTCGTCCGGACTTTGGGTCATCATTGATTGACTCTCGGCCCCATCGAAAGAGTTTAGACCAATATTTTACTTGGAAATAAGATGGTGTATCTTCCCCATACACAGCAACCATTCTTTCATGAATTGCTTTTGGACCATTGCCTTCTTTTGTCAGGAACTTTATTACGCTGCGATGTTCAACCTTAGTTTCACTCATTTTATCGAGGAATAGACCGTCTCAAATCTCTATAAACAACACAAACTAAACACAACTTAGCACATGTACTTCTAACAGTGACAGCAATTTTTCAATAATTTGTTTAACATCGTCACTCTTTTGTTTCATGGCTAGGTAGATAATATAAAAATACGCCCTCGTAATTTGCTAGAAAAATTTAAAACGATTATATATTTTTACTTAACACCGATCCTAAGCGTACCTCCCGTATGGTTAAGAAGTGGATGTTATATAAAATACGCCAAGTGCTTTCCCGTCCTTCACTAAGCCCAGACTTAAATGTTATTGAAAAGCTTTGGTATATCCAGGACTTAGAATTATGAAAAACAAATCAAATAAGAATATTCTCCGAATTGGTGGAAACTAGGCTTTAATTCTGAAACAGAAAGAAACAAGGAAAGTGTCCTAACCACAATATAAATCAATAAACTCGTATTTCGGCAACTAAGTTGCCATATTCAGTAGAACGACCTGGCAAAAATTGGGCCGGACTAAGGTAAAATCTTTGAAGATATGTTCTTCGCCAAATCACCAGTGCGATAGCATTCTGTTCTTTTAATTTAGTATTTCATGTGATGTACTTTTTATGCACTTTGTTTTACGTTCATACTGTTATATTTTTTAATTGTGTTTTTATATAACAAATGCGAGGTGCTCTAATACTTTATCGAGCCACTGTAATCACTGTATATGCATATACCTAAATTTTCGAAATCAGTTGCAATTTATTTTGATTTTGATGATGTTAGTTTTACATAGATCAATTACATTTATTATATTTTGAAGTTGTAATACTATTTTATTTGACGCAGATAGATTTTTTGAAATTTATGCAAATAAAAATTTACTGCATTTACAACATTGAATTTAAAGAAAATAAACAGTGACCGGAACTCCTTTAATAAAAACATCGATATTAGGAAGATTTTATGATTTCATTTATTTTTATATGAACAGAAATGACTAATAGAAAACACCGTTTATAAGTTAGATAACTTTATATATCATATATTACTGTGTTTTTTAAATACATTTGTTCTGCAGTGGTAATGAATAGAGTGGACCAATTCGGAGCGAAAGCAGAGGCGTATTTTGTATCGGCACCAGTGTCTCTATCTTTATGTCTTGCGCTATGGACGTGGCGTTGCAAATTTGATTTTGTTAAATGGTTTATATATAAAAGGTGTCCCAACAGGAACTAGGTGATTTAAATTTCACATTATTTTCAAATAAGGTAACTTAGCAACCTAATATTTGGTATATGTCATCTATAAACTTGTAAAAGTCATCATGCAACGTTTCACGACTGAAGAACGTATCCAAATTGTTCAAATTTATTATGAAAATGGTCGTTCCATTACGAACACAATTCGTCGACTACGCGTTGTTTTTCATCAGAATCATATTCCCAGCAATACGGCAATTAGAAATTTAATGGCAAAATTTGAGCGAACTGGATCTGTTCTCTATGTAAAGACACCACTACGTCCTCGTAACGTTCGGTCAGTTGAAAATATCGCTATGGTGAATGAAAGTGTTACCGAAAGTCCAAAAACTTCAATTCGTCATCGGTCACAGCAATTGGCCATCTCAAGATCATCTCTGCAACGAATTTTAACAAAAGACCTTCGGCTACACGCATACAAGATCCAGTTAACACAAGAATTGAAGCCCAGGGACCATCACCACCGCCGTATCTTTGCCAATTGGATTTTGGAGCAAACTGATTTTGATGACGAATTCTGTAAGCGAATCATATTCAGTGACGAAGCCCATTTTCACATAGGGGGGTTACGTAAATAAACAAAACTGCCGCATTTGGGGGCGTGAAAATCCTCGAGAGATTATTGAAAAACCCATGCACCCACTACGTGTCACTGTATGGTGCGGTTTCTCGGCCAATGGTGTTCTTGGACCTTACTTTTTTGAAAATGAGAATGGAGAAGCAGAAACTGTAAATGGGGAGCGGTATCGACAGATGTTGAATAACTTTCTATGGCCTTGTTTGGAAGATATGGACCTCAACAATCTTTACTTTCAACAAGATGGGGCCACTTGTCACACTGCCAGAGAAACTCTAAGTTTACTGCAGGAGAAATTCCCTCGCCGTGTGATTTCTCGTAATGGTGACGTGGATTGGCCTGCAAGATCCTGCGACATAATACCGCTGGACTTTTTCCTTTGGGGTTTCCTTAAGGATCAAGTCTACACAAATAATCCACAGACAATTGATGAATTAAAAAATAACATTCGTGCGGCTATTGGCGAGATTAACTTGCATATGTGTGATAAAGTCATTGAAAATGTTAAAAAAAGAATCGCTGTGTGCAATAGAAGTCACGGTGGACATTTATCCGATATCTTGTTCCACATATAATTTTAGGGTTTCTATTTTATGTTTACGTTAATAAATCGTTGAATTTCTAAATACTACGCATGTTATTTAGAATTTAAATCGCCAAGTTCCTGTTGGGACACCTTATATTTCTAAGTTCTGCTTTTCTAATTTACGGTTACAATCCTGGTAATATAAGGCCTTGTAATGGTTCCCAATATTTATCTAAAGCTGGTACACGTCTTTTGTGGCTCATTAATTGATAGCGGAGTATAAGATGAAAACAGTTCAGATCTTGGTAATATAAATTATACTTGTTTTTTTTATATTTTTTTTTAAAAAAATTCGTATTTTCCAGAAACACATCCAATTCATTCAAGTGCAAAAATTCTTCTCTCAAATTGTTTCAATAACTCACTATGGCAACCCAACAGCTTTTTCTCTTTTTAAGGTCATTGGTCGCTTTAGTTATACATAATTTTCCAAAATATTTGACATTTATACTATAATTTTGATCCTTGATTAATATTATGAACTTATTGGTTTACAATTAAATTTTCCTTCACACATAACCTTTGACATTACCAAACATTAACAATAGTATACAAAATTAACTAAATTTACATAGTTCTATAATTTTGGTAAATGTAAGAAAGTTATATACTTTTGAAATTTAATTATAGATTTGACACTCTAAATTAAGAAAACAATACAAATATAATAGACTTCCACCTTCTAAGAAATCCCAATAACAGAAATGTAACAAATTAAAACTAGTGTCTTCAATAAGTTTATTAACATTTTTATATTTACCTTCTCTCCCTCATAAAAAATAATTTGTGGAAAGAATTGTAATAAATTATTTTTGAATTAATTGTTATAGTTAATCCTCTGTTTATTTTATTTTGTTTATTTAATTTTTTTTTTAAGAAAAATAAAAGTAAATTATAAGCCTATAGTATATTTATGTAACATGTGTTGCCTAATCATTATAATATATGTAACGGTTTAAATATTTAAATTTCCTTTATAGTGTATCATTGTAGTATATTAACATTATTTATATTATTTTGTTTAAGATGAATCTTCTATTTTGTCTTATATTATGTATCAAAGTTTAAAAACATTTGTATTATTTTGTTATCATTTGAATCAGAACTATCTAGGTAGTAAGTATTATTGTAATCAATGATTTATCTTACAATGGGGTAAATGTAAAATGTTTAGTGTGCAATATATATATATAAACCATTTAACAAAATCAAATTTGCAACGCCACGTGCATGGCGCAAGATATAAAGATAGAGACACTAGTGCCGATACAAAATACGCCTCTGCTTTCGCTCCGAATTGGTCCACTCTAGAAATGAATCAGTATGGCTAAATATATACTAAAGTGAAAAAAAAACCAACGAACATGAACACTCAGTAAAAGTATATATGTATTTTCATTAAAAAATTCGTACTCTATATAGAAAAAATTTAATAATGAGTTGGCATTCCACGTAAATTAATACATTTTGTTATTCGCCTGGGTATGCTTCTAATAAGATGATCTATGGACTTCGTAGTTCTTATGAAAGCTCATTCCAAGTAACTTCTAGGGCATTATGAAATTGTTGTAAGTTCATTGCAGGATTTGAAAGTATACCAAGCCTTCAAACTTATATCCCAGGCATGGTCTATGAGCGATAGGTCTGGCAATCGAGCAGACCAGTTGAGAATATTGATGTCGGCCTCATGCAGGAATCGTAATGTAACAGCTGCAACATTAGGACGAGAATTGTTTTGCTAGAATGTGGTATTATTTAGCCCTTGCATACATGATAAAGTGAATGGTTCCATAATTTTGTAAATGCACCTTTGAGCATTTAAATGATTTTTAAAAAATACTAATATAGTCCTACTCCCTATACTAATTCCATCCTTCTTCTTAACCATAAATTGTCTAATAAATGCAGTCTCACGTTCTATGGAAAAATTTAAATTATTATTTTCGTCGATTATCGTCTTTGCCAGTACATTATCCCATTAAAGCCTGAGGACACGATGCTGGTTAGTGAGAGGTAGTATTAGCGTATTATTTACACGTAGGTAGATAGAACGCATTATTATTCTATTGCCTATCTCAGGCAAAAAAAAACATTTACTAAAGACCTTATGGTATTATATCGGTCCCTAAAGTCAAGCAATCTTAGTCTCTTCGCTTTCCGTTCGGTGGTTTTTCTAGGTCATCTAAACCCTCGTCTACGATGTAATGTATTAACTCAATAAGTTTTTTGTTTATAAAGATTGTAATTTTATTTTGGTTATTTATAAGAAAACTGCAATAATATCTTGATATCTAGTTAGTATTTGCATTTGTGAATTCATTTTGTTAGACATACAAAACCTTTTATTAACTACCTTCTCGAGACCAATCTCTCCAACAACAAGTAACTGTAACAATATTTATACCTATATTTCACGAAATGCAATGCCCGCCTTGTGTAGTTAAATGCAATGTCCGCCTTGTGTAGTTCAATGATATGACCCCTTTCAAAATCGCTGAGCTGGCTGCTTTTGAACTCGTGAAATTTCAGTACATTAATTCAAGTTAAATACTGTTACAATCGAATAATTGAACTAAACTAACTCCAAATGAAGAAAAGAAAAACGAATTTTTTTCGTTAAAAATTCGACAAAAAAACAACACAAAATATTTTATTACTTACTTGCGTCTTTTTTATCATTTATTATTCTTAATACAATAAATATTTGTGACAACATTTGTTTTGGAGATATATACTTTTACTGTGTTCCGTGATTCCGTTTTTTGTCATGCAGTATAATTGAAATTGCAAGAAATTAAATTTACTAATTCAGTTTACGACATTTAATATGGACACTTTATTGCAAGATGTAAATTAATTTATCAAGACAATTTTTCTATGAAGACTACAATGAAGTGTCCAGGTTTATTCCATTTATATTCATAATGACGTGTTAGTACTAATGTTATTATATTAAATGTGTAAATGAGTAAGCAAGGTGTCAATGGAAGACTTGAATTTACATACTGAATCTATTCAATTATACATAAATTACGTATTTCTAGTATTTTTTAATTTATTTGTAAAAACTCCATTTAAAATTAAATTATCTCAGGATCGTCGTTATTTTCACGAAAATAGAATTTCTTATCTTGTTATAGTTCTAAACTTCTTTTTAAATTACTAAATCTCCGTCTTTCATTAACTGAATAATTTTTTTTTAATTAAATAATTATTACATATAGCATATTTTTTTAAACCTGTACAAAATAAATTTCTGTCAAAAAATTAAATTTTCTTCCTTTATTCTCAAATATTATATCCTCTTGAGACCCACCGTCCATTTAAATGGACAAGTAGTTTTAAGCTTATAAAAATGTAAAATTGTAAATGTTATAGTGGAAACCTGATTTGCCACTAAAATGGACATCGAGTGGTGCCATCTTTGTATACTTTAGTAAACTACAACCGAATAGTAAATGTAGAACAGCTGATTATTACGGTGAAAATGTCAACCTCCAAACGTACAGCTATTGATGGTAAGTAAGAGATATTTATTTACAGTTGATTTGAAATTAACGTAGTGAAACGATTTCTCAATGTGTCCTAGTTTATTATCAATTAAGTTTTTAGCCACAATGCATAAAACATGTATTTCAGTGAGTTTTAATTAGTGGCCACTTAAATGGACATCAGGTTTTAATGACAGCCTTTTGTAGTTTAAATCCTAACTTCACTTTCCATTTAAATGGACAATGGGATTCAATCAATACATTTCAAATCCACTGAATAGAAACAGTTTCAAACAAAATATTACATCTTTCTTTGATTTTCTCTATTTGAAGCAATTTTTGTAAACAAGCGATATCTTCGATATGGAATAGATGATGAGGAGTTATTGAAATGTCTTCAGTTAGACGATTCTGACATAGATTTATCGGATTCCGAAAATGAGCAGTACGATGAAGAACCGCTACCGTTTGGAGTAGCTGAAGTGGACGATGATGATAGAAATGAAAATGAAGACGAGCAATTAGACGAAGTATTAGGCAGAGAAAATGAAAATGAAGACGAGCAGTTAGACGAAGTATTAGACAGAGAAAATGATAGAGAAGAAAATGAAATAGATTTTGATGAAGACGACATTCCTCTAAGCATAATTAGAGATAGAATTAAGACATCTTCAGTGCCACACAATTCCAAAAAAATGTATTGGAATAAAACCGATAATTTTCCAGTACTAGAGGTCAACCGACCTGCTGTTGAAGAAGATGTTACTGAACGAGAACAGTGGGATGTGGAAAAGTACCTCACGATGTATTTTGATGAAGCCCTTTTTAAATTGCTGAGCGACTGCACTAATGCTCGATGCGTTGAAATAAAAGGAATGTTTCTCAATATTACTCCAAGCGAAATGAAATGTTTTTTTGGGATGGTGGTTCTTATGTCTTGTCTACAATACCCCCAAATCAAAATGTATTGGGCAAAAATGACTCGAGTAAATGCAATTGCAAATGTAATGTCGAGAGACCGCTTTTTTGCTATTCGTGCAAACTTAAAAGTAGTTGTTGATGGAAGCGTAACTGTAGATGAAAGAAAGAAAGACAAGTTTTGGAAAATTCGGCCTATGCTAGAACAAATTCGAAGAGGCTGCTTGAAGTTGAAGAGAGAAAACATAGTCGCGGTCGATGAACAAATGATCCCTTTTACAGGGGTCTGCTCAGCAAAACAGTTCGTTAGAGGTAAACCTAACCCCGAAGGGTTAGCGCTACTCCCAAAGGGTTAGTATTAGACTTCGAACTCTATCAAGGAAAGGACACTTTCCTGGATGATAACATGAAAAACTTGGGTGTTGGACCATCTGCCGTAGTTAGATTGACAAAAACAGTAGCTCCAGCAACATGTATCTATTTCGACCGTTATTTTACAACAATGCCTCTATTAGAATACCTACTACAAAACAACATGTATGGAACAGGAACTGTTATGAAATCGAGGATTCCTGCAGCTGTGCACTTAACTGCAGATAAGATGATGGCGAAAATGAACCGTGGGGCCTATGATCAAAGTGTTCGGCAGGATAAAAAAATATCAGTTGTAAAATGGTACGACATGAAACCTGTCCATCTGATGTCCACCTGCGACGGTGTTAGTCCTGTAGGTGTATGCCAACGTTGGTCAAAAAGAGACAAGAAATATTTGCAGGTTCCAAGACCTGACATCGTTAATAAGTACAATACCTACATGGGAGGCATTGATCTAATTGATCGAATGATAAGTTATTATAGAATCAGCGCCAAATCTAGGAAATGGACTGTTCGAACAATTTTTCATTTCTTTGATTTGGGCATATGTAATTCCTGGATTCTATATAGAAATGACAAAATTAAATTAGAAACTAACTCTAGAAACATTATGAAACTGTTGGATTTCAAAATCAAGATTGCCAGTTTGTGGCTCTGCAACAGTGAGGATGATTTTGCCGGTATAGAAACACCGAGATCTGTTGGAACTAGAAATAATCCTATTGGCAGAGTTGTAACTCCCACTAATGGATGTATCACTCCTTCAAGGAAGCGTCGAATAGAACATCTTCCAGACATCGCTTCAGAATTAAAGAACTCCGTTCGCTGTAAAATGCCTGGTTGTAGAAAGAAAACAAAATTTTTCTGTGTTAGCTGCAACTTTTTTCTATGTGTTACTGGCAATAATAACTGCTTCAAAGGGTATCATCAGAAATACAATTAGATTTTATGTAAACATTAGGTCGCTTTCTTTTGTATGCTTGCAGACCCAATGTCCATTTAGGTGGACGCCCTTATTTTTGTAAAATAAAAGAAATTTGTTAATAAATCTTAGATGAGTGTCTTACTTACATCATTTTGTTTAACATATCCAAAATTTACGGTTAAATTCGCACCAGTTCCGTTCCGGGTCTCAAGAGGATATAGACATACAAGGGATAAGCTGAATTTATGGAAAATAAGAAAATCTAGTAGCCTGTGAAAAACAATCATACAGTGTTTATTTAGAATAACTCTGTATCTGTGATTTGACGTTTTGTTGTTGAAGTTACGCAAGGTTAGTAAATAGGTAAGGTTGCCTCGTAACTAATGGCGATCGCCATATTGCGCGTCATCAGGCGTGCCCATGCATTTTCTGTCTAGTTGACTAGTGTCAAATTACCGGTCTAGATTTATGTGTGTAGTGTTCGTAACGTTGTTTTCTAATTTCATAGGGTTTTATGTGCTTACATATAAACTTTATTTGACTATGTATTTACAAGTGTTTTACATTATAGTGAGAGCAAGACATTGCAAAAATTTTAAAAAAATGTGAATTAAAGTAATGTATTAACTCAATAAGTTTTTTGTTTATAAAGATTGTAATTTTATTTTGGTTATTTATAAGAAAACTGCAATAATATCTTGATATCTAGTTAGTATTTGCATTTGTGAATTAATTTTTTTAGACATACAGAACCTTTTATTAAGTACGTAATAACAGTTTATTGAAAGAACTGGGTTGTGACACTAGAGTGAGTCAACCACCTTAATTTCTTTATAATATATAAGCGCATTTATTGGCAAAAATATTTACATTAAATACTGTTTACACCCATGAGTACACCACTAACTAGCTGTCATTAGCCATTACTAAAGACGGCAGACTATGTGCCCCACACTGTTAAATTTAATAATACACATAAGGTGTATTAGATAAAAATGTAGATTTTACAAAATTAGGGCAACTTTTTACCAATACTGAAGATCCATTGTACAGATACAAAGAGCACTTTAACTATGCAAATATAACATCTCTCAACGTCGAACAATCCTTCTCAGTATATAAACATATATGTATATACGTCGCTACGTACGAACCTTTCCGAGACTAATACAGAAACATATATTATGGTGCAGTTTTTTCATCGTGCACATCCGCATTTTTTTGCAACAATGTAAACATGCTGGGTAAGTTATTTATGTTTTGTATAGGGATTCGATATATTTATTTTTAAAAAATTTAACCGTGTATTATAAATTTGACAGTGTGGGCACATAGTCTGCCGTCTTTAGCCATTACTTATAGCAATATTTTGAAATAAAGGACGACATGCTCTGTGTAAGTACATGTGATTCGATCATACATAAACCAATCGTTTTGTCTATAGGAGACAGTGATTTACTTTACTCGATTTATACCTACTTAACTAATGATAAAATTAAAATCAAAATCATTTTAATTTGAATGGGCACGCTGAATGACGCTTTCCCGCGTAAGAATATTATTGGTGGGGAGTTACGAGGCAACCTTATACATTTACTAACCTTGGAACTTACGTTCGTTATAACTCAGTTAGTTATTTTTTAAAAGTAAAAGAAAATGGAACTAACCTGGGAGCACTTTTGAATCACAATTTATTCTGATTTTAAAAGAGGTTTAAGCGCTTATGAGTGCAAAGAGAGTTTAAATTCAGTTGTTAGTGAACGAACACCTTCCTGGGCTAGGCTACAATTTACCGATGATATAAGGAATTTAAACCCGAAAGAAATTTTCTTTAGCATCAAAAAGGGGCAGTTACCGACAAAAACATTGCTGCTGTTAAAAAAATAATTGAAAAGGACAATAAAGCCACTTATGCGGTTATAGAGCATCAACTCAAGATTTAATCCTTAGCTGTTAAAACTATCAACTGCATTTAAAAAAGTGGTAAGTCGTTTTGTATCGCATCACCTTTCTGACATCCAAAACGCAGAGCGTGTAAGAATTTGCCAAGAAACTTTAAATTTCTTAAATATTGGCGGGCACCAAATTTTTTTCAAAATAGTGGCAAGTAACAAAACTTATATCCCTTTTTCGACCTTCCTACCCGCCAAGAGAGTCGTCTATTTACGAAGATGAGGAAATTCCTACAATGACTGAAAAGGAGCAGGCTATGAAAAAAGGTTATGTAGGTATGCGTTATTCTTCAGAAGTACGGGCTTAGTAAATTCAATTAAGCTAGATGGACAAAAGACAGTTACAGCTAAGTGGTACATTGAAAAATGTTTGCCTGAAGTGTTCAGTAGAGTTTCAGGCAAGAGAATTATGCTGCACCATGATAATGCATCGTCCCACACGCCAGTTTTAACTCTCTAGTTTTTGGTTGGAGAAAATATAAAAGTAATAGAACATCCGCCGTACTCACCTGATTTAGTAATGTGTGACTTTCGGCTATTTTTTGGGGCATAAACGCAATTTGCGGGGTAGAAGGTTTGCGTCTAAAAAAGAGATTGGTACCGTAGTTCACGCTTATTTTGAAGGTATTCCGAAAGAAGATTGGTTGGGAGCTTTTAAACAGTGGAAAGAAAGAATGGTCAAGTGTATCAGTGCATTTAAAATAAAATCCTAGAAAATATTCACCGTGTACTTTATTCTCAATAATTTCAGCTTGTCTCTCGTATATACCTTTTTATTTCCAGTATATTCGACTTTGTACTGTATCTTTATAGAATTTATGAATTTTCTTTAAGAATCCATTTTCTTTTATTAATCCTTAATAAACTTGTCAGACCTTAACTTCTATCTTCTTTCACTAAAATTATTCTTTGCGTCTCTTATAAATTTTCTTTATCCATTCACTGTATATATATTTATATTCTTCTACCGAAACTTTGAATATTTAATATATACATTTTTGCATATAAATATATTATACAAACTTTATTTATATCAATATAAAGTCCTATTAATAAAGAGATTTTTTCGTTTTTCACATTTACTACTTTAAATATTACGAAATAATGAATTTCTAATTCATTACCCAATTTGCAATTTCTCGATTCCTCTACATGGCTATCAATAACACAGGCCTGCATAAAATTTGTGATGACGTGATTTTTGTTTGTTAAGCTCAGTTTTTATATAGCAATAACTAATTAAAATTAGGTTGGTCTCTATCACCCACAGATTCTTTTTGCACAAAAGAAAAAGAAAAAATATTAAAAAAAACTTATAATAGGCTTTTTAACACATTTTAAAATGAATGTACTACTTCAAATTCTAGGTATTAACCCAAAAATGATTTTCTGTTGTGGTTTTAAAGAAATTTGTTAAATAGGCTCTCATTACCTGATGTAAATCTTTTATTACATGTATTAATTTTGGACAAGATTTCCGGGAATTTTTACCTGCTAATTCCTATTTATTATGCTTTCACTTTATTAGTACTGCGAAGAAGGATTTCAAGTTTATCACTCCAAACAAAATGTATATTTTAATGTCATTTACTTCATTATAGCTCTGAGTGTCGATCAGTAAACAAGTAAAATTAATTTGTCTTTAGTGTTGTGCGTGGTATTTGATAAATAAACATTGCTTAAAAATATGTCTAGCCGGTGTTGCAAAAACAAACCAGATGATTTCTGTTATATTTGTGGATATTTCGTCTTGAAAAAGTTTAAGAGACCAATTGGTGAATTTGTGAAAAATGCATATTATGCTTATTTCAAAATCAAATTAGGAGATCGAGATAAAGATTGGGCACCGCACGTTGTTTGTAAGGTATGTGAAGGTTTTAAGACATTGGACCAAAGGGAATAGAAAAAGCCTTCCTTTTGGAATACCGATGGTTTGGAGAGAACCGCAAAATCATCATGAAGATTGCTAGTTTTGTCGTTGTGATATTAAGGCGCATAATAGAAAAACTTTGAAAAATATTTTGTACCCAAACAATATTAAATCAGCTATCAGACCAGTTCCTCACAGTGATCATGTACCTATAGCTATACCCCCCAAAGTACTACAAGAAGATATTGAAACCTCTTCAACTTCCGGCTCCGTACAGATGGATAGTGATTTTGAACCATCAACCTCAGGTCAAAACCAACCTCAGCTATTTTCACAAGCCGAACTGAATGATTTAGTAAGAGATTTCGGACTTTCAAAAGATCTTTCTGAAGTACTGGGGTCTAAGTTGAAACAAAAAAATTTGCTTGCCTCAGAAACTACCTTCTCTTGGTATAGAAATCGTGAGGCTTGATTTGTAAAATATTTTGCACAAAACGGACCACTCGTGTACTGCCAAGCAATTGCTGATCTACTTACTTTCCTCGGAGCTCCTGACTACACATCTTCTGACTGGAGACTTTTCATCGACTCTTCAAAAAGGAGCCTGAAAGCTGTTCTTTTACATAATGGCAATGTTTTTGCTTCTGTTCCGGTCGGCCATCTGTTCATTTAAAGGAAAACTATGAAAATTTACAGGAATTACTTTTAAGAATACAATATGAAAATCACAACTGGGAAGTGTGTGGAGATTTAAAAATTTTAGGCCTTCTCTTGGGTCAGCAGTCTGGATATACTAAATTTCCATGTTTCCTGTGCGAGTGGGATAGCAGAAATCGAGAACAGCATTGGATAAAAAGAGACTGGCTACAAAGGGTGACTTTAACACCTGGAACCAAAAATGTAATTCGCGAAAGTCTTATTGACCCTCAAAAAGTGTTACTTCCACCGCTTCACATAAAACTTGGACTTATGAAACAATTTGTTAAGGCATTAAACAAAGAAGGAAATTGTTTTAAATATTTGTGTAAAACATTTCCAACTCTGTCAGAGGCAAAATTAAAGGAGGGAATCTTTGTAGGCCCGCAGATTAGGAGCTTGGTGAAAGATCAAGAATTTGAAAATGTGATGGAAGATAAGGAAAAACATGCATGGCATGCTTTTAACGAAGTTGTACATAAATTTCTAGGGAATTATAAAGACACAAACTATGTTGAGATCGTTGAAAATATGCTGGGGAAATTCAGGATTCTTGGTTGCAATATGAGCATAAAAATTCACTTTTTACATTCCCATTTGGACTATTTCCCAGAAAACCTTGGGGACGTGAGTGAAGAGCAAGGAGAAAGATTTCACCAGGATATTAAAGAGATGGGAAAAAGATACCAAGGGCGCTGGGACACAAAAATGATGGCCGATTACTGTTGGACATTGAGAAGAGATCTTCCTTTAGCTGAATATGACAGAAAAACAACCAAACGAACCTTTTCTGAAAAACGAAAACGTTTTTTTAAGAAGCATAAAGAATAAATAACTATTTCTAATAGTTTCTATGTGTATATTTTTGTATTTTTTTAATATAATATAAAACTAGCTTATAAATTAAATAAATCGTGTTTTTTCTATATTTTTTGATTTTACTGGTTTGAAAAATAACCTTACGTGATACAAAAAAATAAAAGCAGATTTGAAATCAGCGCTACCCAATTACTAGAAAACAGCTAAAATTTTTAAAACAACTTTAAAAGTGTTGAAAAATGCAGGCCTGTGTAATCAATGTTTTCTTTTTTCTAATACCTATTATAATACTTGGGCTTTTTAAAAGATCTTGTTATAATATTACTTACTTACATTATTGTATATTGACAACCTATTGTCATAATTTTCTATTTCTGGCATATACATTTGACATATAATCGTTAATTACAATGTACCTATATTAAAACAATTCATCTAAAATAAAATAAACTTAATTTCTTCTTCAAAATTAAAATTTTAATACTATATAAATATATATACATAATATTTATGTTTAATAATACCAATAATACCATCTTAGACTTTATTTATTTTCAGTTTAAAAAATTTAAATTACAATCAAATCAATTAATCAATTTAAATATTGTTCGAAAAATAGATGGCTGCTGATTAATTTCGTTTTACGTAAAAATGAAGATAAACTTTTGACATCGCCTGTAATTACGTTACATTACGTAATATTTACAAACAGACACGGTTTCTATTTTAAAATATGATCCTATACTTACTTGTCGGTTTAGAATTTACATTGCACTTAAAATAACATAGTTTGTAATGTCAAAGGATATTGTTACAAGATAAGAAAATTTACCTAAGGGTAGAACTTTAGGGTCACCCATCATACAACTCTCCCCAGCTGAACACTTAAAAGTTTTACCCTGACCGGGTAGTTCCATAGATAGGATAGCGATGTCTTCATTCTGTTCTTTCGCCTTTCTTATCCTATCCTCACCAACTGTTTTAGTTTGTAACTTAAGTCCGCTCATCTGATCACTTAAAACACTTGCCATTGTCATATTCACTTATGCGAAGATTAAGGCAATACTTCAAGTTGGATTTAAACAGCCAAAGCAATTAAGCAAAATGAAAATTAACGCCGGTGTTAGTTAAGATCATCGGTAATTATTCCACATTTGTTTTTTCGCGTCACCGCTGGTCACGGCACGGTTGATTAGTATTGTTATTATTGTTAAATTATAATGAACGCGCTCATGAAGAATATTTGACTCATCACACCGATGTCTTTAAAAGAACTGTAGACCCGTACCAGGCCGCTATCGAAATCGTCAAACAACATTTATGCCTTGCAAGGTTACACCGTGTAACTCACTGCCATGCTACTACCTACTACTTAAAAGCACACGCACCTTAGAGAAACATTATCTTCTGTTTTAAAGTTTTATAGAAGTTCCGTTTCTACGAACTTTGAGTTATTTTACTTTTATGAAAAAATTAGGAAATGTAGTTTGTGACATATCAATAGTGTTAGTTAAAGTTCAAGGTTCAGCGCTTAAAGTATTTTAGAAGATTAATACAAATCTATCGAAAGGAATTCGATATTATTCTATTTTTAAAAGGTTCATTTATTTGCCTTTTGTGACAAATGTAGGTTACGTAAATTCAGAGAGAAAGGTAGCGTCATTATTTATTAATTGTTTGTAAGCTGTTTATGGACTTCATTTAAAAAAACATATTAATACATTTCCTTGTGAAATAATCTAATTTGAAATATAATTGTAGACATCTGCACATATATTATTATAGGCATCCATACATTGTCTGTATATTGCGTGCTACAGGTGAGTATGATATGTTCGACTGAAGCGATTTAGTTGTCGCTTTGTTTAATTTGAAGGAAGTTTGGCTTCTAAGTATGTGTGGTAAAAAGTTATATAAATCCACAAAGCTTATTAATTGAAATAAGCTACTGAACTACATATTTTACTTCTGGTTAATTATATACATTTTAGAAATTGCGTAATTGAATTAAAAAAATTTAAACTATCGAACTTTAAAAATTGCGAAACTAAATTTCCTTGATGAAAAAATTGAGATTAATCATCCATGCTTTCACAGCTAGATACCCGTGTCCTTGAAATAAAAAGACAACGTATGAAAAATGGAAAAATTAAATTACATAGAACATATACTTATTCAAAATATTTTCCTAAAATTCCCTTTCATAAGCGAGAAAAAAATGACAAAAATATTTAAAGAAATGTTACGTTACTGTGCGACTGAATATATCATAAATACTATCGGAGACGATACGTTAAGGGTGACCCACAATATACAGTTCATAAAATATTTCTTTGCAGTTTGTACTACCTAAAGAGCGAACCGCAAATTGTACTTTAATCTTTTTCTAACACGCTTAAATACGCGCTGTAATACTACACACGTTAGTCATTTTAAGGTATTCTTTTGCCTTAAATTTGATCATGCGACTGCAAAGAAATACTTCATCTCCTTTTAAGTACCGTTCTGTTGTCGATCGATGTGTTCGTTCAATATAATTTTTAAATTAAAGATACTAGATTCTAACTTAAATGCACGTAAGCATCTAGCATGTTCCTTTAATATACCAGCTTTAGAAATTTTCAAGTATAAATTTTTAACAGCTAGTCAGGTTATCAAACCCTTACCATAACAAAACTTATGGGTTTTATAAATTTAAACATTGCCGCCTTTGAATACAATGTAGGCATTCTGAATCCGATATTCATATTTTGTAGTTCGTACTTTTAACAAAAAAAAAAACATTCGTAATACACACGAAATTTTAGTATCATTTTTAAAATGGGTTTGTAAATGAATCTAACGTACATCTTAATTTTTAATTATTTGCTTGAATGTATAAAAAGCTGATTTTGTACGGGGTATGACCTTAGCATACAGGATATTATAGCTTTTATAACATTGACATCTGTAAACATACGGTTGCGTGTGTAACTTCAATATTATATATATTGAATTTAATTTGACTGAGAAATAGTAATTATCAAATCTCCTCTCACATGTAATTGTCGCTAAATTTGTGCAATTGATTCTACAATCTGACAAGATTACTCCTGCCGAAGAATGTAGACGCAAACACGTCGCGACGTTAGCCATCCACCTGTGCGGATAATGAATATCGTGTACTGATGATCTGTAACGACAGTGAAATATCGATATATGCACGTTTCTGGACGGATGTGTTTTTTTTCATACAATTTTCATTATCCGCACAGGTGGATGGCTAACGTCGCGACGTGTTTGCGTCTACATTCTTCGGCAGGAGTAATCTTGTCAGATTGTAGAATCAATTGCACAAATTTAGCGACAATTACATGTGAGAGGAGATTTGAATAATTGCTATTTCTCACTCCAATTAAATTCAATATAATTCGTATATATACACGAAAGTATAAAAATAAAATCATGTCCATGTTAGAATATCGTGTACTGATGATCTGTAACGACAGTGAAATATCGATATATGCACGTTTCTGGACGGATGTGGTTTTTTTCATATAATATATATGTATATATATGATGAAGTCAGTAATAAATTGACGAAATATTGAGAAAGAACATTTGAGTTTTAATGTTAACAGACCGATAACCTAAATATTAGTGAATTTATATTAGTACGGTCAAGAAATTTTCCATAATTCTATATATATATATATATATATATATATATATATATGTAGATAGATATGTAATTATTTCTTTACCTTTGTATGTTATTTAAATAGTCGTCGATTTAAGGTCTGTTTTACTTTAATATGTATATATTTAAAATAATCTCTTACATGTTTCTGCAATTACTGCCTTTTTCAAAGAATATTAAATTATAATTATCAGTAATTGCCAAAACATGTAAGAGATTATTTTAAATGTATACATATTAAAGTAAAACAGACCTTAAATCGCCGACTATCTAAATCTACTATAATATACTAAAGTCAAGAAATAATTATCTATCCATCTATATATATATATATATATACATATATAATTATAGAAAATTTCTTGGGAGTAGCAGCCGGGTAACTAAAACAATATTTAATTTATGTTCACGTTTCGGTTCTAATTGTGTTATAAATATATTGCACTGTACTCGTTATATGCATGCATTTCAAAATTTCAAAATACAACTAATTTGTATGTGTTAGTTGACCACCTGACCATCGGTACAACTGGTTATTATTTTTATTTGATAGGTGGAATGTTGGCAGTGCCACATCATGGTTTAAACTGTTCTCGGAAATGTGTTTTATTTTATTTTTGTAATGTTTATATTGTCATTGTACGGGGGCTGCTATAAAATGGGTAGGTATATTGTAGATAGGTTATTTGTGTCTGTTCTGTTGTTTATGGAATCTGTGTTTTTTTGTAAATGGATGCTTTCTAATATATTTCTTACCTGGCCGCTCTCCCAAGAAACAGTTACATTTTTATCTAGTATACATATATATAAATATAAATATAAATATAAATATAAATATAAATATAAATATAAATATAAATATAAATATAAATATAAATATAAATATAAATATAAATATAAATATAAATATAAATATATATAGTATTAGAAAGAATTTCTTATTTTCTTGGGCGTAATTAAAATGCGAAATAAAAGTAAAAATTTTAGGGAGTAGCTGCCGGGTAATTAAAACAATATTTAATTTGACGTTTCGATACAATATATAGTGTCTTTTTCAAAAATGAATTGGTCTTTCAAGGCACACTATGATTATACTTTAACTTTTGCGTAGAGTTTAACATTTTCGTCAATTATTACATTTTGATCAATTCAACCACAGCAAATTACATATCAAATTAATCGAAAAAAAGCACAGATTACGAAAATTTAATGAAAGCATTATTACAATGATTTTTAGATACTTAGGTAAGAAATAAGTAAATTTGTAACGTTATCTTAGTAACCGCTTCACGATTAATACATAAAGACGTTATAAGATATTTTTCTATTTTGCGTTCGAAATGAACTCATTATGAAACCCAAAACAGTATCGAAATGAGCTTCATTTCGAAACACTTTTTTCCATTTTTCAATGTTGGCGTTGTTCGAATACAGAAATAAATATCATTGCTGTCATTTGATTTTAAGAATTTATGTACATTTGACAGATATGATATATGTCCGTATTTTACACAAACAACGTATGTTGTATACAATTGACAACAACATATACATATATGTTTCTATGTCACTCATGTTTATATTTTTAAATGAAATATCAAGTAATGTTAACGAAAATGAATAAATAATATGTAATATAATATACTTCGCGGATATACTCTATTTTTAAAGTAGAGAGACGAATTTCTGAACAGACCACTTTGACAGTGAAATCTCATTGGTTGGGAAGCAAGGCCAAATTGCTTTCAACCAATGAGATTTCACTGTCAAAGTGGTCTGTTCAGAAATTCATCTCTCTACTTTACAAATAGAGTATAGCAAGATTTAAATTTGAAAATGTCAAGTATCAATGTGACCAACTGCATGCTTTATATAAAAATGAAACTCTGAACTTTCAAATTAAATAATTCCAATTTAAGCAATTTATTAATGTAAAAAACGCAAAATAGAAAAAATAGTCTAAAAAACTCGTTTCATAAGGCCTTTTGCCGCACTCGCTCTTTATAAAAATATAATTTATATTCTGTCATTTATATTTTTTATATCCTTGACAAAGGTATCATTGCCGAAACATGTAGGGTTGTTTTAAATATATATACTTTGAAGTAATAAACCAGACCTTTAATCGCCGACTTATTAAGTTTACCATATATATATATATATATATATATATATATATATATATATATATATATATATATATATCAAAAATTTATTTAAATTCGGGTAAGCGGTCAATTAAAAAACTCCTTTATTAAATTACCCTATATTTCGCAACACTTTGTCGCTTCTTCTGGGGTAAAAAATGTAGAGTTAAAAAATAATAAAATTGACGTACAAAATATAAAAATGATTAAAAATTTATAATATAATAATAAAATTGACGTACAAAATATAAAAATGATTAGATATAAAAAATAAAGTAACTAAGTTACTTTATTTTTTATATCTAATCATTTTTATATTTTGTACGTCAATTTTATTATTTTTTAACTCTACATTTTTTACCCCAGAAGAAGCGACAAAGTGTTGCGAAATATAGGGTAATTTAATAAAGGAGTTTTTTAATTGACCGCTTACCCGAATTTAAATAAATTTTTGATAATATATCACGGTCGATCATTTCTTTTCAATTAATTATATATATATATATATATATATATATATATATATATATATATATATATATATATATATATATAGACTATGTTATAATTGAGTTTTGTAAAATATATTATGCTATTTCAATATTATAAAATATCTAATATTGTAAATGCATAACTTTAATATTATTAAATATATATATGCACTAATATGGACACTGTGCATCAGGACACAGTCCTTAGGCTCAAATAATTTCATTATTAGTAATACTAAAACTACCAGCCGTTATAATTGGTTAACCGTATTTGGTGAAGTTATTGAAGGCGATAGGCACAGAGTTTATAAGGTGCAACAAAATATGAATCACATCTCTTTAATAAACATTACCATATGGGCAAGCTATATCTGCATAATATAAGCACATATGATTTATTTCCTGCGGCATAAACAACATATTCTGAAGATTAATTTTCCCTATTTTTATATTAAATTATACAAATAATTTATATTTAAGTTTGTTAAATCTTTATTAACGATATTACGAGTACATATACAAATTATTTACAATAGAAACTTGTAAATTTACGGAGGTAAGTGTATCGAAATTGACTATTGTTTAATAGTGTGAAAAAGGTATAGACCGCGATAATTTTTAATTACCAACCTGAACTCAGTGTTAACTGTATTATATGCTTTTGTGTACAAGCGAAGAACACATATTTGATCAATTACTTTTTTGTCTATTAAAGCTAATGATCGATTGCCAGGTTCGTAATTACGTCTATATGCCATGTGTCAGATGTATTCGCTCTTGCCTTTGACCAATATGATACGTAAGTGCCTTTCCTATTCATCCAAAACTTTGGCTTGAGTAACTTAAATTATGTCTCTTATCGCGCAACTAAGATATTTTTGAATTTACGCCTAATTTCTTCGGTTCAAGTTGATTAGCTGTTCAAGTTATCTAATATTTTTTTAAATACATAATAATAGTGCAAATCAATTGCATTTTCACGGGGTGAAATAAATGTTTTCTACATAGACGACGCTAATTATTCGAATTTTTTACTGAAAAAAAATTCTCCCTTATGCAGGATTCGAACCTACGTCCTTTGATTTGCAGGACCACGCTCATTACCATTAAGCTATTAAAGGACTGAAGTTCGAATCGTCATAGTGAATAAGGGCGATTTTTTTTCAGTAAATAATCCGAATAATTAGCGTCATATATGTATAAAACATTTATTTCATAATAATAGTATTTTATTTATCAAGCACGAAAAGTGACACTTTAAAGGACGAGAAAGTTGTTTACAGCCGAGGACGGAATTACTTGAGAGCATCTTTAGGAACACTTTTCGTTCGTGATGAGTACAATGGTTTATTTCATATTGCAAGTTTAATAATTTTAAATAAAAAGAAATTAATTTAGTCATACTGATGCCAAAAATGGCATTTATATCTAGTAGAAATTATTAGTAAAAATTTAGTAAGCGGTAACTAATATTTCCATAAAAAAATCGATGCCCTGAATCGTTTGTGTCTGAAATAACTGAAGGAAACCCAATAAATATGCCCCCTTTTTCTAACGCAGGTCTAGTTTTAAAAATACTAAGAGACTGCACTTTTAATGTTTATTGTATTAGCAAGTAGTTAATGAAGTAATGTTATTATTGTTATTAAATTAGATCATTTTTTTGAAATTTGAATAAATTTAAATTATTCCTGTCAATAACCAACTTATAATATTAAAGTACTAAGACTTTAATGTTCCATTTTTTGTACCATAAATAATTCGAAAAATTATATTTTCGACATCAGTATGAAAACTATAAAATTTTTATGGAATATAGCTAGTTAGTCGTACTCAACTAACTAGCTATATTCCATAAAAATTTTAAAACTTATAGAAGCATACTAGTTTCTGATAGAATCTAACACTAATTTAACAGTATTACATGTGCTACATAATGTTTGATCTTACATTTACAATCTATCACAATTTACACAGGTCTATAGGATTTTTCCTCTTCAGCTTTCTATTATGTCGTCAGCATCCAAAAGTTGCAAATCTGGACGTAAGTGTGGTTTTAAAGCTCATTCTCATGGTTCTTAGCTATACCCTGGATTACGTCTTTAATTTTTGGAATTCAAATATGTATTTCTAAAACATTTTATTTCTGACGAACTCTGAAGCATCCGTAACGCATCTGAGGAGTACTTTATGATGAAATTTTTGCGGAGTGTCGATGTTAAATTTGATAGTACAGTCCTAATACCATATAGGTTTTAATAAGCGGTTGAAGGAAACTATCTTATCACGAATAAGGGTGTATATAATGGATTTACTGGCAATTACTGTCTTTTTCAAAGAATTTTAAATTATAAGTTTATTAATGTCGTATTTATATATATGAAGTTGTCATGGATAAAATTATATTATTAAAAAATACATTCAAGTTTAATAATAATAATTCATGCCTTAACATTCCCCAACAGCTTGAAACCAATTACAGGGGGGATTGGCAAGCCATTTGTTATTATGTCTGCGCCGGTGGAGCAACTTAAGATGTTCAGCTGTCGGCATTCGTCTAGAACGAGAAGGAAAACCACAAAAACCTACTCGGACAGCCTAGTCCCGGATCTAAACTCGGGACTGCCAGCATGATTAGCCAGTGTGCAGATATTTAAATAACATATGATAGATATTTATATAATAATTATATATATTCATGATGGTAAATTGCAGATCGTTACTTTACATTATTAAGTTATAGTATAACTTAATAATATAGTATATAGGCAGCTAGTAGCTCGACAAAATGTTCATTGTCAGACGTAGTGAGTAAATTTATTATAAACAGGAATATAAACGATCTGTTTCACTACATTTTTTACAACTATTTATTTTATTTTATGTACCTACTATCTAGTGTATGTCTATGGCGGGCAGTTTAATTTCGTTTCTTTATTTATAACCATTGCAAACCTACGCACATATTCGGAGTGCACGTGTTGTACTTCCATTCTTCAAAGTCAAATATAATAAATAAATATATTCTACACGAAATTAAGATGACCTATTCCATATTTACATAGTGATGAATGGTTTTTATTAAAGCGAACTTGGTGATTAATTGCTGAGAATGATATTGCCACAGCTATTATTGTGCATATTTATTGGGGAATTAAAACTACTGTCACTGAATCAAGGACATGACTGAACATCAATATATTGCGCAGAAAATGAAAATAGGAAAAAAATCGCGGAAAAATACATTTAAATCACAAATTTAGCAGCAGAGTATATTATTATATAAAAAGTAACAGGTATTTAAGTAAAAAGCTCAAAATTTGTAAGTAAAAAATTTGTTTTAATTCGTTTGATATGTTTTTGGATTAATGTAGAAACTTAAAAATTGTTACATATCGATATTAGTATTAGTCTTGTTATTAAGATAACATTTTTATTGTTATTCATACTTACTTTGCTTTAATACAGTCTATAATAATTCAATTGTGTGTTTTATTAATCGAAATAAATTAATAATAATATGATTTATTATGTGCCCATTAGTAAAACCAAGCAGCATACATCAACATGATGTACATCGTGCATAAAATACATAATAAGAAAGATTAATACATCTAGAAGATATTTATAGAATGTATAACAAATAAAATTCTATAATATTCGAGGGCAATTTAAATTTCAGCTGCGGTTTTATGTTCATCGCAGTAGGTATGTTAGCTACTAACACCATAAACAACTGCAATTTTATTGTGTCAATATTGTCAGTTGTATTACAATATCGTGCAGTAATATGCCAAATTCTGTTGGAGAATGTATAATTATTAAATTTATTTTCAATGAATATGTAAAAGCGAGTGATATTCATCAGAGACTTCATAAACAGTTAGGGGATGAGTCTTCATCACTCAGAACAATTTTTGAGTGATGTAAATCTTTCCAGAATGGCCGTGAACGCGTGTCGAACTTGCTGCAAGCTACTCGAGCAGCATCTGCTGCGAATGTTGAATCTTAAGGAATATTTAAAAAATTGACCAGCTGGTCTGGAGCAGTAGGCGAATATCTGTGAAAGAAATTGCCACGATTGTAAACACTAGTGTTAGTAGTGTTTACACTATTCTGCACGACAAGCGTAAATTTAGTAAAGTTAGGTGCTGAGAAATCCGGTTTCGCTACGAGTATGAAGGCTTTTTGTTATGTATCGTAGGAACTGATGAGACTTGGGTACACCATTATATCCCAGAAAGCAAATATATTAACTATGGAATGGCGTCATTCAAGCTCACCTCCGCTCAAAAAATTCAAAACAAACACCGATTGACAAAGTGATGGCAACTGTATTTTCGAACGCCATTAAACCAATTTACGCCGATTTTTTTTAAGAATGAAAAGCGATTAATTCAGCTTATTATAAAAATACCTTCAATGGAGACTGTGGTTAAATAAAAATTTAAAAAAGGTATATAACCCCTTACCACAATTATTAGTCGTATCCTAAATACGTATTTCGACAACTAAGTTGTCATCATCAGTAGGTAAAAACTACTAATTAAAAGTCGCACATGGGGCACAGTAAAGTAAGAGAAACGCTTCCGCACAACTACTATGTTAATTTTACACCGTTTCAGAAAATTGATATCTGTACTTATAAGTTTAATTTTAATATATAACTTATGAAATCTATTGAATTCCTTTGACCGGGAAGTCATTGTGAAAATTCTTTCAATGGAGACTGTGGTTAAATAAAAATTTAAAAAAGGTATATAACCTATATGTATATAAAGATATATAACCTATACATATGTGCGACTTTTAATTAGTAGTTTTTACCTACTGATGATGACAACTTAGTTGTCGAAATACGTATTTAGGATACGACTAATAATTGTGGTAAGGGGTTATATACCTTTTTTAAATTTTTATTTAACCACAGTCTCCATTGAAAGAATTTTCACAATGACTTCCCGGTCAAAGGAGTTCAATAGATTTCATAAGTTATATATTAAAATTAAACTTATAAGTACAGATATCAATTTTCTGAAACGGTGTAAAATTAACATAGTAGTTGTGCGGAAGCGTTTCTCTTACTTTACTGTGCCCCATGTGCGACTTTTAATTAGTAGTTTTTACCTACTGATGATGACAACTTAGTTGTCGAAATACGTATTTAGGATACGACTAATAATTGTGGTAAGGGGTTATATACCTTTTTTAAAAACAGCTTATTATAGTTCGTTAGCCATACCAACAAAAAGACGCCGTCTCTTAAGCAAGGATGTTATTCTCCTACCAGATAATGCGCGTCCATTTAACTAACAATACATTGGCTAAATTGGGTTAGGAAGTGCCCTCGCATCCCCTATATAGTCAGTACTTGGCCCAGAGTGACAATAATCTTTTTGGGCAATTGAAAAAGTTTTTGGGAGGCAAGCGATTTGCATTCAATGGAGAAAGTGAAGGATGCAGCGTAGAATTGGTTACGTCGTCTCTGTAAAAACGCATACATCCGGTTTTTGATGTACAGGGCGATTTATAACGGGAGGCAAAAAATGAAAATTCATGTTGGAGATTTGATTCCAAGCACGAAATGCGAAATAACGTTTTTTCCTATTGGCCTTTATTTTCGAGATATTGTTGTTCATAAGGTATTTAATTACTGTAACGGTTACATAGAAAGCAAAATCATTACTTTAACTTACAACTCATGTTCGAAAAGTCCACCACCAGCCGCGATGCAAGCCTGGCAACGTAAAACCACTGAATTATAAAGTGCAGCAAAATCTTGTTAATTTTCAATTCCGAGTACAGCATTTATAATTATTTCTAGCAATTGCTCTTCATCGTGAACTAATTGTTTTACGTGGCCCCAGAAGTAAAAACTCAGTGGATTTTGATCTGGCGACCTAGCAGGCCACTGAACTGGACCGCGCCTACCTACCTACCTTCCATTAAAATGTCTAGCTATTCTACAACAACCCTTGCATGTGGTGGCGCACCGTCGTGTTGATACCACAACACATTACGCAATGCAAGTGGAACATCTGCTAATATCTCATGCAAGTGATTATCCAATAATTTCAAGAAGGACCCAGTATTTAAACGATGCGGCAGAATTTGTATTGGCAGTAGAGGACCGTTTAAAATCCAACACCACGTGTTAATTGAAAATATGTGCTGAAAACGATATCTTCTAAATGCGTGGGGATTTTGTACTGGCCATACATGCTCATTGTGACAGTCACTGATACTGTCTCTGGTGAAAGTAGCTTTGTTGGACCACAAAATGGAATGAATAGTTAGGATGTTGCCCGTGCTGTTCAAGAAGCCACCACGAAAATGCTAATCTTTGTATTTCATCCCCTGGTTGTAAGTGATGGACACGTTAATAATAGTAAGGATGCAATATTTCTTTATTTAAAATCCTCCAAACTAAGTTTTGAGAGACTTGCAGACGGGTGGCAACTCTTTCGGTACTAGTACCTAGTTCGTTAAGCACTTCTTTTTCTCTTGCAGTGTTGTATCATAAATTTACATCACCAGTATGACGATTATTAATTCCACATTGTCGCAGTCTTTGAAATGCATCGGACAGTACATGACGGGATGGCTGACGTCTATTCGGGAATCTTGTTTGACATTCCCGATAACTTTCTATAGTATTGCCATTGCAAAAGCCGTAAACAAAAATAATGTTGGCATATTCTTTATTGCCGAACTGCATTCTTGCCTAAATTTGTACCTTTTCACATTAATAATTAAGAACACTACCCAAGTATGTAACAACCGTCAACAACTAGTAAATAAATCTTTTGATTCATAACAATTTCCATGACTTACTATTAATTTTATGAACAAAAATTAAATATGTTCAGAAAACTTTATTCCTCGATATTTCCAAAATAAAAATATAACAAATAAAAGTTTTCATATGGCCTATTTATATCTTTCATAAGTTGGAACCTCGACCTTTGTTTTGAAGATACCGTATTTTTTGCTTAGATTCCAATCTCGATCCGAAGTTTCATTTTTCGCCTCTTGGCATAAGTTACCCTGTATACATACGTTTAGACATGTGTGTAACAACGCAACTTTGTTATTACTTGGTAAATAATAGTTATTTATATATTAAGGGCATAATTAGGAGGTTATGGCATGAGGTAATGCTTAAATTTTTGAATTTCCCTAGGGCCATTATTGACAATTATGCCCATTGTACATACAACGTTTTATTTGATTTTAGAGTATAAAATATTCAAAAAAATATTTAGTATTTGCAGTAAATGCCGGTGAAAGAGCGTGTGAATTGTGCCGATGCCAATTTTAGTGTTGCGTAGATCGTTGTTTTGAGGTTTTTATGAATATTTTGTTCGATATTGCTTGTTTATTAAACAATTCGCATTGAAAATGGAGATTAAAGTAGCGGAAAACATTTACTCAAATCAAATTTTACAAGAATTGGCAGTCACTTAGAGAAAACTGATTCCTCAAAAGTCAAAGGTATTACAGGTGAAGGAATAGGACAAGTTTTGCTAACGGCGGTGCCAGAAAAAGTTGTAATTGCGATGAAAAGTTCGGGGATGGGGCATACTTGTTTCAAACGGTAAGAAAGTGCATTTAAAATATTTATTATTTTTAGTAAATTTTGCTGCGTTTTCTGTATTCAAAATATTACCAAGCTTGGTCTCTTTGGTGTGTCTACTCTAAGCTCAAGAAGATCTTAAAAATTAAAAACTAAACTTAAATTTTAATTTAGATAATTCTTTGCTAATTTATTACACGGAGATATAAAGGTGACAACTACTCTAAAACAGTAAAATTTTGTAATTGAGTTAAGACATATTTGGAGACTTCATGGCCAACTCTGATGCAATTTTTCTTTGAACGCGCAGTATTGTTCAACGCACAGTATAGTTTTTTTTAAAACAAGTTCTTGATTTATCCAGTCTTTTTATTCGTTGTTTCCTAAAACATGGGATGTCATATACTATTTTCGTATGCCCTAAAACAATTTACTCACATTGATACAAATCTCTATGCACATATGCAAATCTATGCACATAACTCCTTGCGGCTGATATATGTAGATGTTTTGAACTTGTATTCTCATTCACTTAGGAGAAAAGATTGTTCTAAAGGTAGCCCGCAGTTCCGATCTTATTAAACATGATTACTTTCGCTTTACCTTTAGCGAGTATTAAACCTCCTTTGTTATGCAGACTGTAACTAGCCCGGTAAAGCATTTACGTGTCTCCGTATGGTTAAACATGTTTTTTCCTTAATATATAATTGAATTGGAGAGACAATTATATTAAATTCTAAATAACTATTTATAATTCTTCTATTTCACAATACTTAATAAAACTATTTTGATCTTATTTACAATTCATTTAAGTGTTTAATTATCTTATTGCGTTTTTAATATCTATTTGTGCCGGATATTAATACATATTATTTTAACAAAACGATTTAAATACGATCATTTAGTACATGAGTAATGAATGTCTATTTTTGAACATTTACAGGATATAATGTGGTGTTGGATGTTTATTCTGTATTTGTGTTAATGGCCAAATCATCCCGCTGTCTCCACACATATATTATCAACATAAAACTCGTACGATCTGTCTGTTCGACATTCCAATGGAACATTAAAGATTACATTGTGTAATTTAAAGTTTTATTATCAATCCCACACAGACGTCCGCATCACTTCCATGCAAATAATTTACAATTCACGCTTGCCTTTAAAATAATGGTCATTGATCGATAGTGTGTGGTATGACCAAATCTTATTTGGCATTACACAATGCGTACTCCGCAACAATAGATTAAGAAGAAAGTGGTAATATACATCATTCACTCTAAGAAGCAGCGTTGGGAAAGATAGTGTTTAAAATAAACATATTTGATTGGTCAAAATAGAGGGTGAATTTACATAGGTAAAATCAAGATTCTTAACTTATTCTGTCCAAAAAGTGTTTACTAATCACTACAGCCAATTTGTCTTCTATTAGTTATTAATTGTGCTATTTACTGTTAATATTCATTAAAAATAGCACTTTTGGTGCCAATGAATGGAACAATAACATTCATTATGTCATTACAGAAGAAAACAAAATGTATGATTTAGATAATTATTGACAATATGAAAATTTGACTTTTATTGTAAATTCTGGATTTTCAGATTTCTTTATTAGATTAAAGTTAGTCCCTGCAAGGTATTTCTTGTCTGGTCTACGTATGACTGTGATATTTAGGCCAGAGAACAGAAAAATCAGCGTAAGAAGGGAATTACGTAAATTAGGTACAGAAACGGGAAGTCACTTCGTCATTAGCACATTTCATGATGACAGGGCAAAAAATAGACTTCAACAGAACTAGAAATACCCACTTTCGGGCAAAAATCATAAGGGAAGCTATAGAAAAGGAGAAGCAGCCTAATAGCTTTAATAACCAACAGCGCCTTCCATCAACTTGGCGACCGCTCTTAAGAATGAAGAAAGTAAGCTACAATGATAGATTCAAACAAAAACATACGACCAAACATGAAACGTTCTGCCGACAAACAGCAGACGTTCACTCTACTCCACCACGCCGGCAAGACGCGCATATAAAAGAACGGAACACATCAGTCCAGAAGGAGATGTTAACAGAAAACACGGAACACATCCGAAAACCCAGATTTCATATATATATATATATATATATATATATATATATATATATATATGAGTAGATATCAAATACCTAACTTCTATTTTCTCTTTTTGAAATAAGCTTGGTGTCAAGCGACATGGCAATATACGAGGGTCAGTCAAATTTAAAGCGGACTTCGTTTTTATACGCTGTTCACGATTCGAAGACGTGCACGTAATCAACAGTATTTTCGGAATCACCATCACAACAGCAACAAACGAAGTATAATATTTATATATCAACATCATTGCGAATACATATTTATGTTGGTGCAAATGTCCAGTGTTGACACATATCGTTCTGTCATATTTGACTTGTGTTTGTTTACTCTTGGTTTGAAATGCAGAAAACGTTTTGCAGCCAATGTAAACGATTTGTTACATCCGCGATTGCAAACTGTGAAATAGAACCCGACCATTGCTGCCTTTTTCAGGTGTGAGAGAAGTAAAATTGTATTTGTATTTTGTTATAATTTCATATTACATTTTGCACATATAACCTAAATACTACAAGTTTTAACATAAGTTTGACAAACTCGTCATTTTTGATTGCACTATTCTAAGCAGAAAATTGTTTGTTTCTCGTTGAAATCGATTCAGGAGTCTTTGGTAAGTGTCTCTTCGGATCTGTTTTTGATCATTTGTTAAAAGCCTTGAAACCAATCTTGAACAAATTTTAGGGAAACTCAGATGCTCAGTAATAATGGAATACGCCCTACCATGATTCATCTGTACTTCACTAGCGATTTTATCAATCGTAAGGTGCCGATTCAATGATGTCACAAACCGCTCGAATGTCGTCAGTCGCAGCTGTCTTGGGACGCCTATTGTGCCTCTCATTTTCTACAGGTTCACAGCTATCCTTGAACTTTTAACCCAGTCATACACTTGAGGACGTGACAAAGTTGTGTTACCAAACTGTATAGTCAGTCTAGCCAAAATTTCGCCGGACTTGGACACGACTGTATTGGCAAGCCTAAGTGCCGGTAGGTGCACGGAACCGCGTCAACCGCTCCCTATTTTCCCGGCTACACGAACACTGCTTGATTGTCAGCTCTACTCAGTTAGTTTGGTATGAAAACAAAAGTCTGGTTTAAATTTGATTCACCCTCCTATTGGTTGTATTAGCGTAATCTGTCCTTTCATGGTTACAGGGACGTGCTTTACCTGTTAATTCGTTAAGTCAATATGAGTTTATTGGGTTTAATTGAGTTTTATTTTCTACTTCGTTCAGCTTTTAAAGCTTTTTATCATTATTCGCTGTTTCTTCACTGTCTTTGCCTATAGCTATGATGGCAGTGTCATTGGTAAAGGTAGCTACTATTAGATTCTGATTCTGGTAATTCACATGCATATAGCAAATGAAGGACTGGAATCAGAATATTACCCCGTGGAACTTCAACTTTAATTTTTTCTCCAGACAATGGGTTTATAAGGGCTCTCCACCGATCAAGAAGGCAAAAATGCAATTTTTTGTGGGAAAAGTGATGGCCACGTTCTTTTGGGATGCGGAGGGATTCTCTTAATTTAGTATATGCCAAAAGTGACTACTACAACGGGAAATGTCTACAAAGACATGCTACATGCACTACACTTGAACACGGCTATACGCAAAAAAAGACCCCACGATTTTACTCAGAAAACTCTCCTTCTGCACGACATCTGCATGGTGCATAAAGCACCAATTGTTTAAGCAGTAATCGATGAATGCGGCTTTGAGGTATTACAATATCCATCCTACAGTCCCGACCTCGCTTCCTGTGACTATTATCTCTTTCAGAAAATACTTGAGAGGCCGTCGATTTTTATCAAATGACGACGTGGAAAACGCTGTGCGGAATTACAAAAAGAATTTTTTTTCGAAAGCATAGCGTTATTAAATAAACGCTGGAATTAGTGTATTAATGGTTCTTACGTTGGAAAATATTTTTTTTTGTTTCTTTCATAGCTAGGTAGATAACATAAAAAACACCAAAAAATATCTGTATATGTATACATGGACATACACAAAGTATATATTATATATGGGTTATTTCTACGTACGGACACGTGTTTCGATTTCTTCTTAGATCTCGTCAGTGTACGTTGGAGAAACATGCTAATGAATTTATTGCCACTAAGTATAACACAATATTGTAGGTCAGATGACATGAGGAGTGGTTTCCAGACATCTGACGGCCAACCTTAATTTAAAAAAGTTGATTTATTTGATATTATTTGAGGACTAACATTCTGAAGTAGTCGGAGTAGTTACAGTACGTATATTCTTGAGTAAAGATTATTTATACATTTTTTTCTTATAAATATCATTGCTCAGCTTTATTTCTTATAATCGTCGGTAAAAGTCAAGGTTAATAATAAAACATGAAAACTTTACACTACTGAATATGAAATTAAATAAAGAATTTATTGCTCATGCATTAAATTCACTAGCTGTCATCCTTTCATTCGCTACATAATTAATCGCTCTTGAAATTTCGGTAATCGTGAGCAGCAATACATTCAATATACATTAATTATATGTTCTTGCCTCTATTTGTTTATATACAGTGAGTCCGTAATGCAATAATGCATATCGAAAGTAATGACTTATCTGGATATATTTCAAATAAATGCTTGAACACGTGAATTTTATTTTTGAAAAATGAACCTTTTTTGTAGTTTTCAAATTTTTTATTTTATAACACTTTTGCACTGTGGTGTCTAGAATTTCTTTTTCAAATTGTAACCTTTAGTTTTTGTTAAGGGATTTGAAAGAATCTATTTTCCTAATCTAATAGCGTAAAACAAGTAACATATTAAAGACAATTTTTCGAGATATTTAAATTCCAAGAATAACAAAAATGATGTTACGATATAACTTCTAAGCTTGACATTAAGATAATACCTGTCAATTCTGACAGTTCTGTCACAGTATCTAAAACTAAAGCAACTTCACATTACGACGTTGACTGACATTTGTTTACTAAGTAAATACTTTTACTCACAATCGGTTAGTAATCTGTAGATTTGTACCCTTCGAAACAGTCGGGAAGCGACTTATTGCTTACCTACTTCACTTTCCCAGCTATAGCCGGAAAAGTGTTTTCCCAGCTAGCAAGTGTCAGTTCATTAGTCACAAATATGACATCATTGTCATTTTGGCATTAAAACATGTTTTTAAGAATTAATTTGGAATCAAACTCTGTATTTATTTAGTAAAGAATCAATAATAAACCTATTTACAGTTCTGGTGGGGTGCATTCAAGTTCACTGTCGGACATATTTCTGAGTATACACGTATAAAGATTTTTTATTATTAAAAATGCCGTACTATATTTTGTAACTGGCAAAATAATTACCTAACTGTCAGATTCAACAAACTTATTACATTGCCTAGCACCGATTTTACAAGTATCTCCCTTAAAATAGTTTATCAAATTATCACAAAAATAAATACCGATACTCATGTATTATTATTATTATTATTATTATTATTATTATTTAAAATAAAACTTATATAGAATTACTAATAGTAGATTGTGTGTAAAATCGTATACATACCTCGGGAGAACTCATTCCAGCCTCGCGTCTGCAGCTTACCTCGGTGCTTTGCACCTCGGTAAGCTACCTTGACGCTCGGCTGTAATAGAGCACTTCCCCGCTCGGTATGTAATATACTATTTTCTGTGACGGGAAAAAAGTTTGCCGTTTTATCTCTCTTGACAGGTAACAAAATGTCACTTTCTATGAATTTACTTTTTTCCCGGATATATACACATAACTAAGAACACGAAGATATTTAATTTTAGACTATTTTATTATACAAAAGTTACATCTCCTTAATGTCAAAAGTACAGTTGTTAAATGTGCATCGTATGAAGGACATTTCAAATAAATAACTTATGTTCGCAATTTTTTAAACCAAATCACAGAATTAAATTGACAGATATTTAATTACTTTAAAGGTTTTCCTTAGCAACGCAGGTCCAATGTCGCTATAATTACAGGCAGTTTAAAACTTCAAATTTCACAATTATTGAATTTCTGACTTTAATATATTGTAATAAATATGTTTTTTCAATATTAAATCGCCTTGTTTCCCATCACAGAAAAAATAGTGTATTATACACGAGTAAAAACATTAGTTTTTAGCTCTCGGTGTTTTGTATCCCTTCGCTTCGTGTCGGGAGACAAACACAACCTCGAGCTAAAATCTAAAACTTTTTTTGCCTTGTATAATAAATATCTATTATTACATAGTTTTGTGTCGATAAAATGACGCGCTATAGTGAAACGCAAAGAATTGAAATTTTGATGAAGAAAGGATACAGCGACCGTGTTAGGACAAATGACGGAGTCTGTGAGCAATTCAGTAATAAGTGTCCTCATTTAAAACCAATATCAAGGACAACTCTTAATAGAATATTACAGATATTTCAAGAATATAGTCATCTGAGGAATCGTAAAAATAGCGGATGAGATAAAATACCAGACAATGTAAAGTTAGATGCATTGCTTGAGTTCGTAGAAAACTCACATAAATCGACATAGTCTTAAAATTAGCAAAACATCGTTGTGGAAAATTTTAAAGGCAACAAATGGCATACTTTTAAGGTGACTTTAGTTCACGAACTCTGATAGGCGCAATGAATTTTGCGAAGAATAATGAATCGTTTAGATAACGATCTCGAGTTCGTGAATAACATCCTGATGAAATCTTATTGTATTTTAATGAAAACGTTAATCAAAAGAATTGTGGATATTGGGCAAATGAACACCCTCATTGGCGTATGGAAAGCCACACCCAGTTTCCAGGAAAAGTAAATGTTTGAGCGGGTATCGTCAGAGATAGTATTTTGGGACCATTCTTCATTGATGGCAATTTGACTGGGAACAAGTACTCTGTACTCGCTCTTCTATATCCAAATGATAATGATCCCGACTTATCCAACAACAATCTATGCTTTCAACAAGATGCCGCACCCGCCAATTTTCAGTTTACTGTACGAAATTACTTGAATAATATTTTTACAGAAAAAATGGATTGGTAGGAGCATATTACCCTAGTGAGTGGTCCGCTCGTTTCCTGGATTTGACTCATCCTTAACTATAGTCTATTTTTAAACTAAGAGGAGCGTTTTAAATTAATCGCGCCAAAATTACTATGCGTGATTGGTTGCTTCAGAGGTAGGATTACGTTATGCAAAAATTGCGTGTCACCCATCCACGTACCGACCCCGGCCGATGCTGTTTAACTTCGGTGATCGGACGAGAACCGGTCCTTTTCAGCATGCTATGGCCGCTGCCAATTAATTTTATTTCTACTGGTAATATTAACTAAACTTTCAAAGAATTTTATATTTTATTTGGTAACTTTTACAGTGTAAATGTGGCTTTTCCATTTACTCCTCTTAGTTTAAAAATAGACCATAGTTTCTATGGAGTTATCTAAAGAGTAAAATTTACGTCGACAGACCAGCGAACACTGACGTATTAAAGAATAGAATTCGAGATGCAGTCAGGGCGGTCCAGCCAGCTGTTATTAGAAACGTCATTTAAGAATTTAACTATTGAGTCGTTTCTTGCGAGAAAGTGAATGGAAATTAGTTGGAATAATTAATGAAATGTCGTTTTTTTAACTCCTACCACACACAATCTTTTGCTGCTTAAGTTATAAGTTATAAGTAGAGCTGAGGATGTTTGCGGTATAACCATGGTTATATCATGTAACCATAGTAAATTACTATGGTTACATGATATAACCATGGTTATACCGCAAACATCCTCAGCTCTAGTTATAAGTCATTAACCATTATTTTGACATTTTTTTTATTAGAGATTAAATATTTCAAAAAGTTTTCTCTTTAATGTGTTACATGTTTTACGCCATTATGTAAAAAAATATACTCTCTCAAATCTCTTAACGGAAACTAGGAGTTACAATTTAAAAAAATCTATGATGTCACAGTGCAAAAAACATAATAAGATACAAAATTTTAAAACTAAAAGTGACGTTATCAATCATTTATTTGAAATATCGGGTGTCCGTTTAATACTGAAGCTGACGTCTGTCAAATTTTGGAAATTTCTTTGCTTTGTATTTACCATACTGAGAATTACAGTTATTATCAATTGATATTTAACATATTTTGCCATAGTCGTACATGCCTGTTTTCGTTAGCTTTATTGTTCACATTTTTTGTTTAGAATGCGGCACAATCTATCCCATTTTCTTAAATAATTGTAATTAGTAAATTTTGGGAACAAACATTTCGAAAATTAAGGGTATTGTGTTTGATTTTTACAATTTTCATATTTACGTCAAAAGTGATTACCGTATAGGTCGAAATGAAGTACAGTAGTGCTAACTTAACCAAAATTTGACACAAACTGTCAGCTTCAGCATTAAACGGACACCCGATACAAGTATGTATATCTCCAAGTAAGAAATTACGAAGGGAGTTTTTTATATTATCTACCTAGCTATGAAAATAATATGCTATCGTGACAAAGAGTTTCAGTAAGTTCCTGTGACTTTTATAGCGTCATCTCCAAGTTTTATTCGAATCACTTAACGTTTGTTATTTTTGCATTTGTTTAAAGAAGAGAAAATGAGTGATTTGAAACTTGAACACAGAAGAGACACAGAAGGGCACAGAAGAAGGACACAGAAGAAGAATCTTTATCAAAAGAAGGCAGTAACCCGAAGAATATTCATGAGAAAATGGTGGCAGTGTATGGAGAAAATAGCCCGTCCTATTTTCAAGGCAAATTTTGGTGTAAGTAGTTCAAATGGGGTAGAGAATCCACTTGTGATAACCCAAAGTGTGGGAGACCCTCCTTGTTCCAGTTTTTCGACAAACTGGTAGTGTGGGACGCCAAGAGGGTGGTGGTGGGCGACCAAAGCACGAACTGAAGAAATCATCAACAAAGTTGAACATTTGATGTTGACCGACCGCTGAGTAAAAGTTTCAGTTATTGCTAGAGAAATAGGAACATTAGAAACGAGTGTTCTTAACATTCTACACGAAGATTTGGAAATAAGCAAAGTGTCAGCACGGTGGATTCCCAGGCTGCCCAGTCCTGAACAAAAATTTTGTAGATGACATATGTGTGAAGAGAATTTAACTGTTTCATCTCAAGATGAAGACTTCTTAAATAGAATGTAACTGGGATGAAACTTGGGTACACCACTGGGATCCTTCCACGAAACAAGTTCTTGCAATAGGTTCATAAATGTTGTCCATCGCCCAAGAAGGCAAAAACGCAATTTGCTGCAGGCAAAGTGATGGCCACAGTTTTCTGGGACGCGGAGCGGATTTTATTAATTGAGTATTTGCCAAAAGAGACTACAATAACGGGAAATGTCTACAAAATCAATTAAGAACTTGAACACGGCTGTACGTGAAAAAAAACACAATTTTGCTCAGAAAATTCTGCTTCTGCACGACAACTGTAGGGTACATAAGGCACGAATTGTTCAAGCAGTAATCAATGAATGCAGCTTTGAGGAATTACAATATCCACACTACAGTCCCAGCCTCCTGTGACCATTATCTCTTTCTAAAACTCAGAAAACGCTTGAGAGGGCGTCGATCGATTTTTATCGAATGACGACGTAGAAAACGCTGTGGGGTCGTATTTTGCCGAATTACCAGTATAATTTTTTTTCGAAGACATAGCCTTATTAAAGAAACGTTGAAATAAGTGTGTTGATGGTTCTTACGTTGAAAAAATTTTTGTTTTGTTTTCTAACTCTTTTCTCTCATATGTAGATCCTCCCCTCGTATTTTCGATGTGCATTACATTACCGACTCATTGTATATGTACATGGACTACTGAAATGCCATTCCTATATATTTTTTTAAAATAATGATGTCATTTCGGTTTGATATAAAATATGTATGTATATTTAATATGCACGCCATTCGGGGCGTGGCAACTTATTATCCTAGATTGGTCATTAAAACTATACATAATTACAGAGATTTTCAAGAAATAATATATAAGTACAGAAAATTAAGTTTTGCCTACGTTTGCAAAAATAATTTAAATCCCCATAATTACGTTAGCATGTTTTTGAACTCCTTAAATTAACCCAGAAAAATTAATAGATAAATTTAACGCAAAATTGCGCAAATAATAGCGCTTACGAACTAATTATATATTTCGCAAATCGACATTATTAGAGGTGACTCACATTTTTTTTGTTGGTTGCGCTCCCACATCTCTACCAATTAATGCCGAAGTTTTAGTGGAACAGATGCAAATTATGATGCCATAAATTACGTGTTTGAATTAAATGCTTAAATATAAGAATTAATAATTAAGTGCTTTTTTATATTTTAGAGGTAAACGTATGCGCAATTTGCAATAAATAACGAAAATTGATGATCTATTTCTAAAATTTTTAGATATCTAATATGTTTTATAAACAGGTTAAAGTTCAAAATTTAAAAAAACAATTAATTAATAAACATTAGGCAACTATATTCTTTGTTATCCATATAATGTGCCTTCAAAAACTTTTCTCATTAGAAACGGCCATGCTCATTCAAAATTATACTTTTGTGACAGATTACGTCCACTGTCACCAACGATTATCAAAAAGCATGGCCGTCTCTAATGAGAAAAGTTTTTGAAGACACGTTATTCATGAGTACAGAAGTATCCTCATAAATAAATAAAATATTGGGTTTTGATGCATAAGTTTGTCGCGTATTTATTGAACTTTTTCATTTACGAGGGACAGTCGAGAAATTTCGGTAATTTGGCAATGCTGTTTAGTTTGATAAATGATGCACGTGCATTGGTATACTGTAATGTGTCAAAAATATTACGTTCTTGTCCGATTGTCAAAATATCAGTTAGTTTGTGCAGAATGTAGTTTGCTAATCGTATTTAAAATGGAGATAACTCTTCAAAATGATCGCCCTATAATTTAAATTTATTATGATTTTTGTTGTGGTTTAACTCAACGTTGCCAGGTCGGATAAATTTAATTTATGAGAAAACGGTCAGAAATTCATGAGAATTCGCGTCAAATTCTTGAGATGTCGCCAAAGTCTTCTAGTTTAGCAAATTATTAATAGTTTTACTTTAATAAAATAAGTGTATGTTTAAGCATTTATTATTTAAAAAAAAACAGCATAAATAAATACAAAAAAAAACTAAAAACATAACAAAAAGTAAATACTGAAGAAAAACATAATACAAAACTAAACTTAAAAAAAATGCAAAATACATTTTATTTATTGTAATACACATATAAACTTTTTAAATCATACCTAGTCGGATTTCGTTTACAATACTCACACGAAAATGAACTTCCCTGGACTTTATATAGCCTCGGGGCGGGTTTAATTTAGGGGTTTTACCGAATAACCTCCAAGTTATTTAAATACTTCTGCTTGAGTAGACACATTCTGATATGCGCATTAAAGGTCAGTTTCATATCTAAGGTAACGCTCAAGTCTTTAATTGATTCAACACGTGATATATGTACTCATATCCCCAAGTTAGTAATTAAAGTATATAACATTAAGTCTTTTGGTGAAACATAAAATATTGCATTTAACGGGGTTCAAAGGCAAATTGTTATTTTTGCACCCAGCCTGTATGTTAACCAGATCGGTCTGTAGTCGAAGTCAGTCCCTCAAGTCGGAGACATACTCGAGAAAACAACTTCAAGTCAACGGCAAAGAAAAGATTAGACTCGACTTGGTCTGAGAGATCATTAATGAAAATAATAAAAAGCAGTGGATTTAAGTTTTGAGCCTTGAGGAACTCCAGAAGTGGTAATGTAAGGTGATGATAAATATCCGTTGTAGAATACATGTTGAAGCCTATTATGCAGGTACAAAGCGAAAAAGTCAACCAGCGGTTTACTAAATCCAAAACTCGCGAATTTAGCTGACAAAATAGTGTGATCCACTCGATTAAATGCCTTGGCAAAGTCAGTATATACGACATCAACTTATGACTAGAGAACGGATGCAATTTACATAAAACGCAATCGGCAATTGGAATTGTGTATAACGTCGCTCAGTACATCCCGGCGTAATTCAATGAAGTATTTGTTTGACTTACTCGGCCACCTGGTCTCGCAGCGATAACAATGGACAACCCAGCTATTGTATTCGGAGAATATAGTGTTTGTCAGTGGTGTCGTGTACGTAGATAAAATAAATAAGTTTATCGTATTTCGTAAGAGAAATAGCACGTACATTCCTTTTCTTTTCATTTAACCAACATCTTCCAATTATTTCCAGTATTTCCAGTTATTTCCAGTATGCACCTATAACCAGTTGCGATGTAGAAAGGACGTTTTCTATTTATAAGGATGTACTTAATTCAAAGAGAACAAAATTGACAGAAGAAAACCTTGAGAAACTATTGCTAGTCAATATTAATACTCCTTTACTCAACTTGAACGACAAAATGAACAAATAAAAATGTTCCAATTATAGAAATAACTTTAAAAATACAACTTTTCAACAAATACATATGTATTTCGTAATTTTATAGATTACCACAGGCGCGGCTCGTGATGACGTATTTTGGTTTGCAGTACAATGATACGAGTGCCTCGTGTGTTTTCGGTGTTTACTAAGCAAACGTTACAGTTAGTACACGAGAATACACGAAGCACTCGGATCATTGTACTGCAAACCAAAATACGTCATCACGAGCCGCGCCTGGATTACCACCCGTTTGTTTTCCAATTATATAAATAAAATTAATTAATAAATATGTATTTCGTAATTTTAGATAGATAGATCACCACCCGTATGTTTTCCAATTATATAAATAAAATTAAAAACTTTATAAATACAACTTTTCAACAAATAAATATGTATTTCGTAATTTTATAGATCACCACCCGTTCGTTTGCCAATTATATAAATAAAATTAAATATTTTAGAAATACAGCCTTTCGCCAGTACTGCACTGGGCTTTGCGTCATGTGGTAAGCGTGTCCGTTCTCTACTTATGACATGCAATCCAACGCGCCAGAAACGTATTGATAATTATAAGAGCAAATTTCCGAGTTGATTGGCGTGGGCCATTCTGTAGGTTACCAATATTTCACACTTAAAGCCAGTAATCTTGAATGTTTTTATTAACTGGTCAAGTAACTTGTTTCTTTAACAATTTAAAAATCTAAATATTCGTTATAAATTTATTTGTTAATAAGTTCTAGACTATTAACTTGCATTATGCACACTTAGACATATTTTTTTCTGTACGTATGCATATAAAAACATCTAGAAGACATTCACTCGTACTTGATTTAACCACACACCGATGAATTTTCAATGACGCTTTCTTGAAACGCGAAAAAATTCCAACATACATTCCATGAAAGTGATCTATCTGTCCATTCACGTTCAAATATTATGATTCTCTAAAGAAAATATTTATCCCCTCAGAACTACATGTAACCTTGTTGCGTTGCATGTGCGACGATGGCCTTAAGCTCGGGGCGAAATATTTAACGAATTAGTGAGTCAATATTTGTATAGCATCTCGTTCTTACACAGTTTCATTAAAAGGTATTTACGTATAATGTGCGCTTGTGACATGATTAGATCACGTTATGGTGTGTCTTCTTTTAATATATCGTAAATTACCTACATATAGATCATTCACTTTCATGAAGAAATATGTTCGTCTTGATATGAACACGCCAAGAATTTGTTTTTGTGTTAAAAAAATAATTATGCGTTTTGTATATGTTTACATTGGTCCAGACAAAATTCTACAAACTTGGAGATAACTTACAAACGAGCGGTGATAACTTGTTACATAGAAACCATTTTACGTCTACTATCCTTAATTACGAGTATGAAATGTATTAACAAATATTATTATATTTACCAATCTTCATAGACAACTATTTAAAATAATTCAGAGTCAATGCTCTTTTGAAATTCCGTAGACTATAACAGAACAATCCGAAACATACTTGAGTAGGCAAAAACCTCACCAATTTTGTATAATACAAAAGTATTTTTAATAATATAAAATATTATTAAAAATCTGCCGTGAAGAACACAATACAAGTTCATTATTAATATTTTTGTGAACGTATCCTTCTCTAGAGACGCAGATACGTATTTCATCTTTCTACAGATTCGTCAGTACGCGCCTGCTGGAGAAGTATACATTCACACTTCGCTATCTCACAGAAATGATTAAGACCGAGCGTAGAAGTACATTTAGCGCTGCAAATTAGCAACCAGTCGAAGCAACTAGCTCTGCCCACATAATATGCAGCGCTGAATGTACTTCTACATTAACTCTTAATAATTTCTGTGAAATAGAGAAGTTGTTCCTTTTTGTGAATGTATCCTTCGTCACCAGGGGCTTACTGACGAATCTGTAGAAAGATGAAATTCGTATCTACGTCTCTGGAAAAGGATACGTTCACAAGAATATTAATAATGACATGTATTGTGTTCTTCACATCAGATTTTTTTAAATATTACATACTATTAAAAATACTTCCGTGGACTATCATGACTGCTTTCACCAATAACACAGGCCTGCATTTTTCAACTCTTTGAAAGTTGATTTAAAAATTTTAACTGTTTTCTAGTAATTGGGTAGCGCTGATTTCAAATCTGCTTTTATTTTTTTTGTATCACGTAAGGATATTTTTCAAACCAGTAAAATCAAAAAATATAGAAAAAACACGATTTATTTCATTTATAAGCTAGTTTTATGTTATATTAAAGAAATACAAAAATATACACATAGAAACTATTAGAAATATTTATTTATTCTTTATGCTTCTTAAAAAAACGTTTTCGTTTGGTTGTTTTTCTGTCATATTCTGCTAAAGGAAGATCTGAAGGTAGTTTCTGGGGCAAGCAAATTTTGTGTTTCAACCTAGACCCCAATACTTCAGAAAGATCTTTTGAAAGTCCCAAATCTCTTACTAAATCATTCAGTTGGGCTTGTGAAAATAGCTGAGGTTGGTTTTGACCTGAGGTTGATGGTTCAAAATCACTATCCATCTGTACGGAGCCGGAAGTTGAAGAGGTTTCAATATCTTCTTGTAGTACTTTGGGGGGGGGGGGGCGTATAGGTAGATGATCTGTCTGGTCTGAAAGCTGATTTAATATTGTTTGGGTACAAAATATGTTTCAAAGTTTTTCTATTATGCCCCTTAATATCACAAAGACAAAAGTAGCAATCTTCATGATGATTTTGCGATTCTCTCCAAACCATCGGTATTCCAAAAGGAAGGCTTTTTCTATTCCATTTTCTATTCTTTGGTCCAATGTCTTAAACCTTCTTCACATACCTTACAAACAACATGCGGTGGCCAATCTTTATCTTGATCTCCTAATTTGATTTTGAAATAAGCATAATATGCATTTTTCACAAATTCACCAATTGGTCCCTAAACTTTTTCAAGGCGAAATATCCACAAATATAACAGAAATCATCTGGTTTGTTTTTGCAACAGCGGCTAGACATATTTTTAAGCAATGTTTATTTATCAAATACCACGCACAACACTAAAGACAAATTAATTTTACTTGTTTACTGATCGACACTCAGAGCTATAATGAAGTAAATGACATTAAAATATACATTTTGTTTGGAGTGATAAACTTGAAATCCTTCTTCGCAGTACTAATAAAGTGAAAGCATAATAAATAGGATTTAGCAGGTAAAAATTCCCGGAAATCTTGTCCAAAATTAATACATGTAATAAAAGATTTACATCAGGTAATGAGAGCCTATTTAACAAATTTCTTTAAAACCACAACAGAAAATCATTTTTGAGTTAATACCTAGAATTTGAAGTAGTACATTCATTTTAAAATGTATTAAAACGCCTATTATCAGATTTTTTTTTATATTTTTTTTTCTTTTGTGCAAAAAAAAAATCTGTGGGTGGTAGAGACCAACTGTATTTTAATTAGTTATTGCTATATAAAAACTGCGCTTAACAAACAAAAATCACGTCATCACAAATTTTATGCAGGCCTGTGTAATATAATCTTGTTCCGGATTTCGCTGTATTGTTGTCACGATGGTCCTCTGTTTATAAAGCTTCTAGAGGATCTGTTATCAAACTGATTCTATGACAATTCTTGATGGGCTTTCATAAAGAGCTCGTCTAACGGTTGGTATTAATAAACTGATATTAAAGGTAGTTTTAGTTAAAAGACATTTAATTAAGTATCACTTAAATTAGGGGTTCCGTATTATGAAATTAATTTAAGCAGCATTTTACTAAATGTGGTACTTAGGCAGGGTTGGTAATACTTTTAGAACAAATGAACGAATTTAACACATTTAAACAGTTTGTGGGCTGTATTTGCTTTGTGCTGCTTTTGCTTTTAATACCAAACACGCGCCATTCTCCAGATTCTTCTATATTATTTTTGTATTTAGTGTAAATATGAATTACTAAAAAACTTCGTGAAAATTTTTTTATTTAAATAATGTTTCTTAGTTACTTAAGAAACATATAGTCTTTAAAACAATCAATCGGATAGGGAAATTAATTAAAATCAATAAAGACATTAAAATTAAGTCTAACAAATCTGGAGTCTATAAGGTTTCTTGCATCCAAGTAGGAGAAAAATTTTATGAACAGAAACAAGGCACAACAATGGGTAACTGCCTATCTCCATTCATAGCTAATTTATTCATGAGTCAATTTGAAGTAGAATTTCAAAATAACGCTAAATATTTCCTGAGAGCCTGGATCAGGTACGTTAGATGATATTTTCGCGATTTTTGATACACGGAAATGTGAAATAGTTAGTTGTTCGTTAATCAGTTAAATTTGAAATAGCCGACTATTAAATTCACGGTGGAAAAGGAAAACAATGACAGGATACCATTTTTAGATACATTAGTTATTAGAAATAAACATAAAATAAAAATCGATATTTTCCGGAAAGAAACCAATGTTAATAGATTCATTATCGCGGATTCAAATCATAGTTTTCAACATAAGACAGTTTCTTTTAATTTCTTAGTCAATCGGTTTAATTAAAAACATCGCGAAGTATAATGGCTTTGACATAGAAATAATCAATAAATTAATTAGAAAAACGAAATTAAAAAGACAATCCGCGAATCCACAAGTTTGGTATCTCAAACTAACCAGGAAAAAAAAGACGTATTGATATGGATTTTTCCCCGCAACATTGTGAAGAAAACTTTATTTTTGATTAAAACTATAATTTTTGATGACTCTGTATGTTTTTGAAATTTATTTGTGTATGAACTTTGATTTTATGTTGATTTAGTTTTGACTAGGGATGTAGTTCGCTGTGTGGCCATGCGATATCCTTAGACACGTCTTGATACTCGAGTAAGAGTGTTGCATATTTGTAGATAAACTTTTTATCTCTTATTTCATCTAATTTCGGTTTTTGTTTTGAATTAATAGTGGTTGTGATTGCTTTATTCATTATCTAATTATTACGAGGTTGCATACTTCGTAATTTTGATTTAATTAAATTTTTACTCGAGGTGTCTCATGTATTTAGAAAAAATATATTTTTTCGTATGTTGAATTTATTATAATATTATTTCTTTATTGAATGCATTTATTGTATTATTGTTTGTATGAATTTCTATATATATTTTAATATTAGTTAAAATATATAAATGACAAAGATAATTTTCCGTTTCTAGTAAATTTTTTGTAACGTTAAATTCTAGAACGTTTCAATTATTCAAGGTTGGAGTTTTTGTACGTGTGGTATCTGCGCATGTGTTAGAGACTTGTTTCGGTTTGACAGATTTTGCTGTTTATTTTGAGTTTGTTTATTCTGGGGCGATAAGAAAAGGTATCTTTGAAATTTATTAGTTATTAATTTTGTTCGCGATTCATTAGAGGACGTTTGAATTTGTTTAGCGGTCAATACCAGCAAATTATTTTACCTCTATGTATTATTGTTATACACAGGTCTGTATACTATATAAAGATTAAAATTTTTTTAATTTTTTTTTATATAATAAACAATCTTTTGAAAATTGTGATTTTTAATTATATTTAACATTTTCGTTTATACTCGATACTGGCGCCTTATTAAATGTTGTAGGAGTATAATACCACGTTTTCCTACTGGAAACCCGGAGAGGAAAGCTGTCACATAAAAGAAATTTAACCGATTGAGCATCAAAGTTGGACAATGTTGTGGTGAATATAGTGGTTGAATGAACCACTATTCACTCACTATTCATAGCAATATGTTTACCATACCATCCTATCCCGAAAAACATTAATAGAGTTGTTAACGAACGGTGTCTCCAAGTTGCCTTTCGGTCCGAAAATACCATCAAAAGTCTCCTAGTGAATACCAAGGATAAAATTAATTTGAATTTGAAATCAGGTATATACGAAATTAATTGCGATGATTGTAATATGAAATATATAGGCCAAACGAAACGATCAATAATAACTAGGTTTAAAGAATACATATCACATACTAAATTCAATAGACCAGAAAAATCTAACGTTGCCAATAATTATTTAAATACACAACACAATATATCGACTAAAGGGTTAAAACTTGTCACAGCCATTAATAATCCTCGAGATCTTGACGCATATGAAAGCATTTATATCGTTCAAAATAATGGAAACACCATTAATGTGCGATACTTTGATTAGTCGTTTTACCTACTGATGATGACAACTTAGTTGTCGAAATACGTATTTAGGATACGATTAGTAATTGTGGTAAGGGGTTATATACCTTTTTTAAGGTTTCTTCTGGCGATTGCGATATATTGGATATACTGGAAGTTTTATGAAAACAAGAATATCACAATACAAAAGACGTTTTAATAACAATAAACGTGATTCCAACTATGTTGTACATTTAAATATTTTTAATCATTCTTTCAATTCAGATTTCACTATTTTACATTCAGAAAATAAAGGTATAAAATTAACATTACTTGAAACTGTAGAAATAAATAGACATAAAAAATGCAATAATTTATGAAATGATTTTAGCTCTTAGAAAATATACCGTTCTGTACTTTATTTAATTTGCCTATTAATCTGAAGAAGTCACAGTTATTGATGCAACAATTGTTACTAAGAGTATAAAAAAATATTTGTGTAAATTACACAATTTTGTTTGGCATTTAATTTTGGATGCCTAAGTTATATAATCTTCTTTATTTATAACAATAACAGTTTTTTTTATATATAAATTTATTTTTAATAGATTTAGCGACACTATGTTCTTGGTTAAAACAATATAGAACTTAATTTGACTTTGCATTCATATTGTAATGATACAATGACACATTAATAACATTGTTAACTTCTACCTTACCTACATGTTGTGTATTGTAAATACATATTCGATTTTACATATAAATTATGCTATTTAGTGATTTAATAAACTTTATAATAAATTATCTAGATAAGTTTAAAACATTTTATACAACCCACGTCAGGTAAGAAGTTTCTTACATCATCCAAATTATGCATAAAGAAATAATTTTAACAATCCACAAAATGCAAACATAAATGTCAGTATTTTATTTTTTTAAATATTTACGTTTTTCCCATTTCAATAAATAATGAAAATGTAATAAGAGAATATTACTTTTTTAACTGTCTATACATGTCTATACATTAAATTCGCTCATAGATTATCTAATTCTAAAAAATTAATATCAAACAACAAAAAATACTCCTTCCTATTTAGCTCTGGGGAGATAGTACTCGTACACGGGATATTAAAAGTAGGTAGTGACAACACTCACCAAAATAGACATGATGTAAAGCAAAACACCTTTAGTTAGCACTTCCTATTTGTAAATATAATTGTAGGTATGTGCACAAACTGGCTTTGTTTATTTATTATATAAACGAACAGTTTCTGGTGCGTTTTTATTTTGCCAATGCTAAGTGACTTTTTATTGTCTTTAAGTAATAACTTGGGAAATCGTCTGAAAGTGATGGAGGTTATGCTTATGATGTAAACAGTTTAAATATAATTGTAAATATATTAGTGCTGATTAATTTTACTATTATTATTATTATTATTATTATTACTTAAAAATGGTAATTTATTGCATTAGTACATACTGGGTGAATCAACGTAGATTTGCTCATAAATGGCGAATGTAATAAAAAAATCATATGCTATTGCTAGAGTTGCAATTGCTCTACATTCTAAAAATTTGGGGACTTACACAGAATGTTCCGTAAATCGCAATGGTACAAAAAAGATACATTTTTTTAAAATTAAATGGCCCGCATATAAATATAATTTTTGATTATACATACGTTAAATTTTGAATTTTTTTATTAAGAATACTTAGCAGCTAGAGCCAATAGTTTTCAAGATATTTACAATTAAAGAGAAAAAGTGACGTTTCTATGTGTATATAATTCGAGAGTGCCATGACATAAAATAAAATAACTTAGTATGGTGTTTGTACAAAGTGTGCCCATGAGATACTTCTGTACGGAAATTATTCTAATGTATACTGGGTGTTCGCGAAGATTCGATAAAGTGAAGGAAATTTTCCCTAAAAAATTTTGTGTATTTTAAATGGAACATCCTATATTTTTTTTAAATACAGTCGATTCTGCTTCATCGGGACACAGATAGGGAAAGTATTTCGTACCAATAATCTGGAGGTCACAATAAATCGGAGATCATGAATAAACCAAAGAAACACATCTCAATGTGCATTGACTGGTTTACTTACAAACATATACATTTAGTATTGTGCTCTTCAGTACTAAATACATAATACATAGATAATAAGCAACAAATAAAAACAATAAATACAATATATGTTCATAGAACAAAATTCGAATTACGGGGTTATGTATGTATACTGGTAGATATAATAGATATATGTATAACAAGTGTTCATTTGAAAAGTCAATCTAGTAGCATGTGATTTACTGAGAACATGTTGAAGTATGTCGTACATTAAAATTTACTACTTAACCTACGAAGTCGTATATTTTGACAATTTCATACATACAAATAAATAACAAATAATAGGTATTTATTGAAAACTATAACAAATGTTGAAAATGTTGTCCTTCAAGATCAATGCACTTTAAAATCCTGCGCTCAAAATTTCTGATGATATTCTGCAACATTACTGGATTGCTATTAATTTCCATGCATTTCTGTTCGATTCTCTGTAGCATATCATTCAAATTCAATATAGGTGTTCGGCATATGTTATTTTTTAGATAAGGCCACAAAAAGAAATCGCAAGATGTTAAATCGCATGAACGTGCAGGCCAGGCAATTTCAGTATTTCGACTAATTATACGCTCATAAAAAAATTCTCTTAAATAATTCAAAGATTCTGCAGTACAGTGACAAGGTGGCTCCGTCTTGTTGGAAATATGCATTTTGAAGTTCATCATCATGCAACTGATTGACAAATGGTTGTAAAATTTCCGCACGGTACCTTTGAGCAGTTAACGTTCACTGAAAAAATATTGGTCCAATAATTCGCCTTTGGCTTATCGCTGCCCAAACACCAATTTTCTCTGGATGTAGCGATTCTTCATTAATTACATGTGGATTTTCACTACTCAAAATTTTGAGCCAACTTTTGCCCCTCAGTTTACATTTCGCTTCTCGGAAAATTAGGGAGTTACCCAGATTATTCGATATTTTGTTTGTCTCGATAGAACAGTGATTTGATTCCGTTTTATTAGAAATGTCTCACAGAAGCGGTTGTCCCAATTATCCGAGGACCTAATTAAGCGGAATCGACTCTAGTCATATTAAGTGCTTCAGCAAGGTATTTTTTTGTAGTATGTCCTATAATTATTTTCAATATTTTGAAAGGTATTTAACTTTCTTTTAAAAATCCGTTTCTCTATACATTACCACCTCCTTTAAACTAAAAATTTAATCATCGTATTCAAATAAAAATATTTCGGAAGAATCGGTTGTAATTTAACCATAAACTCCTATAATTCTATCTTCACAAAAAAATGGCTATTACATTTAAAGCAATTTATATGCGTCTTATTGTTAACCATGTCATAATTAATATAATTTATATGACCGGTTGTGTCAGAACGTGTTATGATTAATATGGTAATTGTATTTCCTTGCATTTAATTTTAATTTATTTGTTTATATAATCATCGCATGATTATATAAACAAATGTTTTTAAACATTAATTTTATTCCTAGAAAATTAGTAAGGTTCCATTCTAACGCATCCTTGAAAAATACACTCAACAAAAAAATTATGGAATCACCTTATCTATGAAAAGTAAATCGTTGCAATAGTGTTTGTTTGTTTTGGTTTTATGTCATTGTCACGCACTGGGTTTAAATTATTTTCTTTTCTAATTTCGTGAGCTTTAGGTGCTTTACATCTTTCAAAAATTGGTAAGTTTACAACTATAGTTTTTTCTTTTAACATTTATCACTTGCTTCCATGTAGAACCCTCTTACCTTGTCTGGGGAAGAGGAATGATGTTTCTCCAATGCGCAATGCACATAGTTTTAGTCACGAAGAAATTGTCCAAGCCATTTCGTTAATTAACGATGGTAAAAGTCAAAGATTCGTTGGTAGGGTGTTATATGTCTGGCAATCAACAATTTCGAAACTGGTGCGCAGGCATAGAGGAACTGGAGAATTTAACAGGAGACCAGGGCAAAGTAAAAAGCGGTCAACTACGGCCATAGACGGTCCCTTTTTATGACTTACAGCCTTGTGAATAAGGCATTCCACTGCAAGACAGATAAAAAAAAGAGCTGTTTACCGTTCGAAATGTAAATGTTACATCTCAAACGGTAAGGAACCGACTTAACGAACAAGGAATGCGTGCAAGAATATTGGCCAAAGGCCCCATACTCACTACAGATCACCGAGTTCACTACAATTTGCGACAGATCATCATGATTGGACCGCTGAAGATTGGGCTAACATTCTGTTCACAGACGAGTCTAGGTATGGCCTGTTCTCATTAGATAGATGCCTGTCAGTATATAGACGAGATGGTGAGTGTTTCAGTCAGTGTAACTTCAGGAAAAAAAAACAAATTTCGGAGGCGGTTCGTTTATGCTATGGGGAGATATATCTTCCGAGGCCAAGATGGAATTGGAGGATATTCATAATGGCTCTATGACCTCAGATAGGTACATTGGGATTACCTTAGAACCACTTGCGGTTCCATTTGCATTTTACGTAGGCCCGAATTTCCGTTTAATGGATGATAACTAAAGACGGCAGACTATGTGCCCGGTGCATGGTGACAAGAATCATTTCACCATTAGTACAAAATATTATTTTTCATTCCTCTCGCTTTGTTTACATATCGGAGCAGAAAAACATATATTTAGTAGTTTCGTAAATTTTTCCATACATGCATTTATAAAAGAGATAACAGAATTTGAACATATATTTTACAGTTCTAAATCAAAATAAAAAAAAAAAACATTATTTCGTTTTTCTAACAATGAACAAAACATTTATTCTAAAGAAAAAGTGGTATTTTTGGCAATAACAGATGCACCTTCAAAACATATTTATATTATAGTATCCAAAATAATATTTAGTACACATGGTGAAATGATTCTTGTCTGTCTGGCACATAGTCTGCCGTCTTTAATGATAACGCTCGCCTCTACATCGCCAACAGTACAAAATTACCTAAATGAGGTTGATATGTGTTTTGGAGTAGCCAGCTAGATAGAAGCTCGGACATGAATCCAATAGACCATATTTGGGGCCACATTTGATGCGCATTACAAACCAGACAAGTTCCAGCAAGAACGCTAAAAGAGCTAGAAGCAGCGGTCACTGAAGAACGGAACCAGGTGTGTCAAGACTACAACAAAGGTGTTATTGAGTCTTTGCCTAAGCGGATGACAGCCGTAATACGGGCCCGAGGTGGAAATATTCATTATTAGTTCAAGTTTCTGTTAATTAAATTCTTTACGTTGGTGTTAGGTTTTCAATTGTTATGTTTATCAAGTTACGGTTTTTGGTTTTTCGATTGGATTTTGTTCTATTTTTAATATGCTTGTGTACTACTAAGTTATATAATATATAATTTTTTAAAATTAAAGAATTTAAAAAAAAAATTTTGTGATTCAATTATTTTTTTGCGGAGTGTAGTATATAATGATTTCCTTTTAAGTATAGATTTATATTTACCATAAAAATTACAAATATCATGTCATAATTAAATTTTAGTGATGCTTTTATACAAATAATTTCGGAATAACATTACTTTTTTTTTAATAACACGAATTTAATTATTAGAATCATTCCATAAAAAAAATATGAAAAGAAATAAAAACGTAAAGCAAAAAACAATAAATAAAAATATGGACTAATTTTTCAATTTTTTTATAATTTGGCAATTGATTGATATATGACGGCGATTATATTCTTTCTGTATTTATTAATAATTTTAAATTCAAGTTCTTACTAATGAATGTTAATTAATGGGTTATTATTTATTAGATTTCTGTTAATTTCAATCGCTTTATCGGTAAAGAAATTGTCGCAGCGGTTTTTAAGAAATTCCAGAATTCTTAATAACCAAGTAATTGGCCTAATATTCTTCCAAGAAAATTTAACTGAATCTAAGTACCTACAGTTTTTGGAAGAGCTAATACATCCTCTTATCATACAGTGTGTAGAAGAAAACTTGAATGAAATAGACGAGGAGCAATTATACGAGGTGAATACAAGTTCTAAGGCCTCCGATTTTTTTTCTAACTAACTATTCACCCGAAATCTATGAAACTGGTGTTACTTTTCGACGTAATCTCCCTGCAGACGTACATATTTTTCACAACGTCGACGCCATGATTCCATGGCCGCGGCGAAGGCTTCTTTAAGAGTCTGTTTCGACCACTGGAAAATCGCTGAAGCAGTAGCAGCACGGCTGGTGAATGTGCGGCCACGGACAGTGTCTTTCATTGTTGGAAACAGCCAAAAGTCACTAGGAGCCAGGTCAGGTGAGTAGGGAGCATGAGAAATCACTTCAAAGTTGTTTTCACGAAGAAACTGTTGCGTAACGTTAGCCCGATGTGCGGGTGCGTTGTCCTGGTAAAACAGCATACGCGCAACCTTTCCCGGACGTTTTTGTTGCAGTGCAGGAAGGAACTTGTTCTTCAAAACATTTTCGTAGGATGCACCTGTCACCGTAGTGCCCTTTGGAACACAATGGGTAAGGATTACGTCCTCACTGTCCCAGAACATAGACACCATCATTTTTTCAGCACTGGCGGTTACCCGAAATTTTTTTGGTGGCGGTGAATCTGTGTGCTTCCATTAAGCTGACTGGCGCTTTGTTTCTGGATTGAAAAATGGCATCCACGATTCATCTATTGTCACAATCGACGAAAAGAAAGTCCCATTCATGCCTTGGCATTCATTGCTTGGCAACATGCCACACGAGCAGCTTTGTGGTCGTCCGTCAGCATTCGTGGCACCCACCTGGAGCACACTGCTCGCATTTTCAGGTCGTCATGCAGGATTGTGTGCACAGAACCCACGGAAATGCTAACACTGGAGGCGATCTGTTCAATTGTCATTCGGCGATCCCCCAAAACAAGTCTCTCCACTTTCTCGATCATGTCGTCAGACCGGCTTGTGCGAGCCCGAGGTTGTTTCGGCTTGTTGTCACACGATGTTCTGCCTTCATTAAACTGTCGCATCCACGAACGCACTTTCGACACATCCATAACTCCATCCCCACATGTCTCCTTCAACTGTCGATGAATTTCAATTGGTGTCACACCACGCAAATGCAGAAAACGAATGATTGCACGCTGTTCAAGTAAGGAAAACGTAGCCATTTTAAGTATCTAAAACAGTTCTCATTCTCGACGCTGCCGCTACAATTCCATCTGCCGTACAGTGCTGCCATCTCTGTGACGTATTTACAACGAACGCACGCTCATTTTAAAACAATGCACATGCTTCTATCTCTTTCCAGTCTGGAGAAAAAAAATCGGAGGCCTTAGAACTTGAATGCACCTCGTATTTCCAACAAGTTGGAGCTGGGACACATTACAGTTTAGAAGTTAAGAATTATTTGGATAAATTTTTCCAGGACATTGGATAGGTCGTAGAGGCTCTATTGAATGATCTGCTCGCTCCCCCGGTTTAACTCCCCTAGATTTCTTTTTGTGAGGACATTTGAAGTCTGTTGTTTATAAGACACCGCCACAATCAATAACTGATATACATAATAGAATAACAGAAGAATGTCGAAATTTAGCGCCACAGGTGATCGAAAATGCTAGAGAAGCTTTTGAAAGTAGACCTTGTTTTTGTTTAAATGTAAACGGTGAACAATTTGAGCATTTAATTTAACTGAAATATTGTGAATAAATCTTGTTTTAAATATTTCCATGACTAACTTATGATCTTTCGGAGTTAATAATTTCTGATATTTGAAACTTTTAATATCTTATAAATTTCATGATATAAGTAACTAGTTTTTTCACATAGGAATATCAAGAAAACTGTGTTCTTTCAAAATCAACCAAAAAGAATACAGGGTCATTTAAAATCCAGAAGTGGGGGTGTCTGACCCGATGGGGCGGTCTGAAATATACTGTTCATTGTCCCCCTATATCCTGAACAACTACCCAAAATTTCAAGTTTCGGTCTTCAAAAACACCAGAAATAATTCAATATTAAATTTTCGTGTGGACACCTGATATATTTTTCTTAAAGATAGGAAAAAGCTCAGATATTTTTAGATAGTAACACTCTGAACGACCGAAAATAGTTTACAAAAACCTTTTAAAATAATTTTTTAAAAAATTAAATCATTATAACGATTTGGTGACCTATTTTTATGACATCTAAGCACTAATCATATTATTACCAACATTAAAATTAATATATCTAACAAATCTCGTCTTAAAATAAAATTTACGATCATAAATCATCAAACGGTAAAACCTACAATCTCTTAGTAATTGAGGATTGTGCGTTGCAGTTCTATTTTTGGTTGTTCGTCGAGTATCTTTCCCGCACAATCTTTCACGTGAAACGCACAAATCGAGCTAATTCGGCCGTCTTCAATTTCATTCAAGTCTAATTTTGGAACGAACGGACGAGTTAGTGGATGGATGGATGGTTAAAATTTTTAACAAGCGGCAATTTAGACCTGGCCCTGGTCGATTGTAACTGGTGAATAATAAACATACGAGCTTTACGAGTTTCCCAACTATATTAGAGGAGCACTCGAAATCTATTTATGAGTCTACCTATTACGTAATCGTTGATAATTAAATCAGAAATATAGTTCTTGATTTTAAATCGACAATTTTCATATAATTTATCCATTTAAATGTCTTAAATAAGGACATAATTGATTGAGGTCTCGCTAGGCACTTGGTGAAACATATTAAATGATAAAGGTAAAAGAAAAGTCACACTTGGTTATTTGTTTCACTGAAATTTTATTACAAAATACACTTGGACAAATTTGTTTCAAACTTCACAGTTCATTCTCAACAGTTGAGAATGAACTGTGAAGTTCGAAACAAATTTGTCCAAGTGTATTTTGTAATAAAATTTCAGTGAAACAAATAACCAAGTGTGAATTTTGTTTTACCTTTATCATTATATAAGGACGTTTATATATTGCGGAAAAACTAAAAAAATACGAATTAAAATTGATTTGTCTCTGGTCAAAATAATTAGGGGATTATGCAAAAATTATTGCGTCTTTTTTATGAGAGCACTGCTAAATAATTGCATTGTTGCATGTAAAACTATAATGAACTTAAACTTCTTTTACGTTACTAAAATAAATTTATGAGTAATCAGAGAAGTTCGAGTTTATTACATAATAAATTGTTACATGTATCTCGGGTTTCGTAATTTCGCTAAGTTCAATTCTAAAATTACACTCAAGCGCTGATTCATCTCTGAACATTTAATAATTATTGAAATACCTATGTTTTATAGTTTTCAAACTCTTCCGGGGATAATAAATTAAATTATACGTTGTTCTATAGTGATCAAAAAGTATCAGTAGTGGTTCATTTAAACTATGCGAGTTGAGTTATTTCAAATCAGACTCAAAATTTTTTACTATATAAGTAGACAGTATCTTTGACATGTGTACAAAATTTCAATGTCATTCTTGTTAGTGAGTAACAAACGATTATTATTCGGTTACGAAGAAAGTGTTTTCTTAATTTTTTTCTGACATTGTTGAGCAAAGTATTTGTATAAAATTTTGTTTACGGAATAAAATTTCTGCCACGGATACGACGAAAATGTTAGAAAACGGTTTCAGTAATGGGTTCATGTCAAGAACAAAAGTGAAGGCAAAGAACACGTCGAAGGCGAAGAGAGATATAAACTACCTTTCTTTAACATCAATCGATTAACACCACATAATCAAACTAAAAGCTCTTGGTCTCGAAAATCGTCGGTTGATAAACTGGGATTTCATTTTAATCGATCCAAGCAATTTTGATGGATCATTCGAGCCTCAGACAAGTTTAACATCGATTGGTTACAAAATGGCTCAATTTTTGAGACATGATTTCTCAACTATAATCTGACTAGGGATGGTAAAATTTTTAAAAATATCAATATATGCCGTTTTTTAATATATCTGTATAATTTTTATGTAACATAATAGATATTTGTATCGGGTGTCCGTTATTGTTTGAAGCTGACAGCATGTGTAAAATTTTGGTTAGGTTTGTTCACTACATCGCAACAACTAACATTAACGTCGCAAGCGGTAATCATTTTTGACGGAAATATTAAAAAAATTAAGTTTTTCAACAATGTTTTCCCAGGTATTTTCAATAGATTCCCACAATTGTTCCCTATTAGTATTATACGAGATCTATGAATTTGCTTTGTCATTGTTTTATTTTCTCTCAAATATTCAAGCAAATTGTGATCCGAATCAGTTGATATTCTTTTAAGACCAGTTCCTCGTTTGCGACATATACCTACTGCCTTCATTTTCCCATCTAGTACTGTAGATTTGTTCAAATGAAATTCTTCTGCGACTTGTTTAATGGTGCGACTTTCTAAATTTAGCAAAATTTGTACTTTGTCCGTCGGAGTCAATTTTCTTGTCACCTTGGATATCAAAAAGTGACAAATGATATTTTGACGTTACAAGAATGAATTACAACAAAACAAAAACTCAAAAATGGTTTATACTAGATTCATGTGAGCTTAGCTGTACATCTATGTGTGGACACGGATGTGAAAATCTTTTTCTGAAACTGAAAATTAATAGGCAGATGCACGGTATTTTTAAACATAACCCGGAATTGAATATCCAATGTACTTACGCAAATTTGAAAAATTTATTTTAGGAGTTATGAAAATAACTGATTGTGAATATAATGAAAAATTAATTGATGCAAGAATAAGTAGTGAATGAAAAAATTAAAATTAAAGCTAACGGTAAACAGGCGCGTACAAACTAAGAGAAAAGATGTCAAACACCAATTGAATATAAATATAATTTTCAGTATGCCAAATACTAAGAAAAGAATCTTCCAAAATTTAACAAACGTTACCTCCAATTAATAACGTACACCCGTTATATTTCCTTAACAAATTGAGAAGATCAGGGACTAAGCGTTAATGTTCACATCAATCTTCTATTAAGCTTGATGAGAAGACATGGATATATAAATATTTAAAGTATCTAGAGCAGTTACTAGGACGTTAATGACATTAATCAGTTTAAAAGAGATTGAGAGCGTGTATAAAGCAATTAATAGTATAAATAGTATAAAACATAAATTTCATAGTATAAAACATAAGTTTCATAAGGCACCATTTCGTCGCGATAAACATGAATTTGTGCGACAAAAGGCCTTATAAAACGAGTTTTTTTTAAAATATTTTCTCCATTTTGAATTTATTTTTACAAATTGAAATTATTTCATTTGAAAGTTCAGAGTTTTATTTTTATATAATGTATGCAGTTGGTCACATTGATACTTGACATTTTCAAATTTAAATACTTTGGATTGGATCAATGCTTATGATCCCGACGCAACCGATAAATCCAATGAATGTTATGTAAAATGTGAAGCAAGCAAGATTGAAAACACCACGTCAAACTCGTTCAAGAATCTCATATTAACTAGGAATTTTATTGATTACCGTGGCGTAGTGCATTATGAATTTTTCCCAACCACCCAAACTGTTAAGAAGAGATATTATTTGGGTGTTATACGACGTGTGAGAGAAGTTACATATTTAAAACGCCCTGAATGATGGAACGATAACTCGCACTTCATTTCTGGTTCCAGATTCTTTAGTCAAGCACTCAACACATATTTTTCCACAGCCACCGTTCTCGCCTGATTTAGTACCGTATGATTTTTTTTCTTATTTCCACAACTCAAAAGACCGTCCCGTCGTTATCACATATAAAAAGCAAATTTACAATATTAAGGAGATAGGCAAAAATTTGAATATACGAAAATGTTTTTAATTATTTTCAATGTTACCCAATCAAAATTAAAACAAAATTATAATGCAAATAACTTTCTTAAATAGGTTCTTAAAAATTTTAAATTACGGCCGGTTTCATAATATATCTAAACGGCCTTTTACTTTTTAAAAGAGCTTTTAGTAGAATTATTTGGTCTCATAATTACCGTTTAGCCTAAAAGCTTGTTTTAAACCGACTTTTAAGTAAAGGAAGAGAAATTGGCATTTACATGATTTAACCGACCATTTAATCTACAAATAACACGGGCTGCAAACGTGGTAATTTGTACTCGCAAATGTTAGTAAAAATGAATGATTTTAAAACTATCTCGTCAAGTTCGTAGTCGTTTAAATGTAAATACAGTAATGACAGTTATAGAATGGAATATTGCAGATGTGCATAATTTTGATAATGACACAGAAAGCAGTTATTAATTACAGAGCACTCCAACAGATTGTAAATGTAAAATAATAATGTAAATGTAAATAAATATATTTTTAATTACGAATTAATAATAATTCACTTATAAATTTAGACGAATTTGGTGAAAAGCACTAATATAGATATAATAAAACACAGTTGTATAGTTTCAAAATAATATATATAATGTTAACACACTACATATGTTTCACCACACTGTGGCTTCATCAGGTGGATGAAAATACTAATTAAAATTATCAATTAGATCTTATATATATCAATACAAAGAACAGAACTAATCTCATTCTAAGAGGGGGTGGACATGTATGAGTTTTAAGTTTAGTAGGGGGGAGTTATTTATGTCTAGTTGGTCATTTAAAATTATACCTAATTTATTATATTTGTTAATTTCTAAACTTTCTAACATATTAAGTTTTTTACTTTTATCTAGAACATGCAAAGTTTTAAAATTAGTGTTGAATTTGTGATTATGTTCTAGGCAATGATTAGCGAAAGTTGAGTCTGTCTTCTTGTCTCTGTGGCTTCTTTCATGTTCTTTCATTCTAATATCAAATGTCCGTCCTGTCTGTCCGACATACACTTTTTTACAATCTTCGCATGTCAACTTGTAATCCCCTGAGTTTAATCTATTGTACGTTTTATCTTTGTTGTTTTTTATAGCGTTTTGTAAGGAATTGTTAGTTTTGAATGAAATGGTCTCTTCTTTACTTGTTTTGATTAAGTTTCCTACTTTGTTTGGAATTGTACCGATGTATGTGATAGAATTATAACTAAATGTTCTATTGTTTTTTACTGTGGGGTAGATTGAAGATATCGTTTTAGATTTCTGTAGTTTTTTTAAGAATATTATTAATTAAATTTATGGTGAAACCGTTATTTAGCGCTATAACGTGTATTCTATTTAATTCTATATCGAAGTTTTCTTTACTCAACGGGACGTTAATTAGTCTGTGAAGCATTGATTGATAAGCAGATAATTTATGTGTAATAGGGTGAAACGAATGTGCGTGTATAGTTGTGTCTGTATGTGTAGGTTTGTGGTAGATAGAAAATTCATGTTTTTTAGTTGTGTGTGTTATAGTGAGATCTAAAAAGTTTATGGATTTATTTTCTTCCGTCTTCTAACGTCCCGTTGAGTAAAGGAAACTTCGATATAGAATTAAATAGAATACACGTTATAGCGCTAAATAACGGTTTCACCATAAATTTAATTAATAATATTCTAAAAAAACTACAGAAATTTAAAACGATAGTACCACAGTAAAAAACAATAGAACATTTAGTTATAATTCTATCACATACATCGGTACAATTTAAAAACAAAGTAGGAAACTTAATCAAAACAAGTAAAGAAGAGACCATTTCATTCAAAACTAACAATTCCTTACAAAACGCTATAAAAAACAACAAAGATAAAACGGACAATAGATTAAACTCAGGGGTTTACAAGTTGACATGCGAAGATTGTAAAAAAGTGTATGTCGGACAGACAGGACGGACATTTGATATTAGAATGAAAGAACATGAAAGAAGCCACAGAGACAAGAAGACAGACTCAACTTTCGCTAATCATTGCCTAGAACATAATCACAAATTCAACCCTAATTTTAAAACTTTTGCATGTTCTAGATAAAAGTAAAAAACTTAATATGTTAGAAAGTTTAGAAATTAGCAAATATAATAAATTAGGTATAATTTTAAATGACCAACTAGACATAAATAACTCCCCCCTACTAAACTTAAAACTCATAAATGTCCACCCCCTCTTAGAATGAGATTAGTTCTGTACTTTGTATTGATATATATAAGATCTAATTGATAATTTGAATTAGTATTTTCATCCACCTGATGAAGCCACAGTGTGGTGAAACATATGTAGTGTGTTAACATTATATATATTATTTTGAAACTATACAACTGTGTTTTATTATATCTATATAATGAAGTTTCAACAAGTATCTCCTTCGTCGATTATTAATGAAAAGCACTAAACCTATCACAATACCAACAAAACGTTATAAGACGCTACAAAATATTAGGTTATGTTTTGGATCTGCTGACTCAATTTGGATTTTCAGAATGACCAACGTTACTAATTTAAGGTAAAAGAATTCTTAGTTAGGAAGCACTGGCAATATATGATTATGAGACTATCGTCTTTTAATACAGCATTTAAAAGAGCTTTTAGGCAAAATGGACTTATAGATAAAATCCCTTTGAAGGAAATATTATGAAACCGGTCGTTAGAACATTAAATTTTAAAAAAAATGGGTCGTTTTCAAATTCAATAAACATACATGTATTTATAGTATTAGAAAAACATACTAAGTTGGTTTATTGTTACATATATATCAAATATTTAAGTTACAACGGACACATGTATTTTTGTTAAAAAGATATTTTTATTGATACAAAATAACAAAATATAAGTCCATATGTTATTTCCTCAGAGAAAATTAGATAAACTCTAATATTTCTACTTTATGATCACGTACAACTTTGAAGATATATTAAGGCCACTATATTTTTACAATATCTGGTAGCATTTTAAAATTGTTTTCAGGTTAATATAAAACAAAAACTGGTACACTTACCGGCACGGAAGATTTCTCCACAACCATCACATCTGGAAGCGAATTTTTCATCATAGCAACGACCGCAATAGATACGGTCAGCCTTTGAACCGAACTGCTTATCGACGAGGGATTCGTTGCAAATGGTGCACAAAAAGCAAGCTTCGTGCCAGTGCTTATCTTTGTATGACAGATCCTGCAAAAAATATATCCAGTGTAAATATTTCTTTCATATTTTGCATAAGGCTGTTATACACGATCATGTCAAGCGAGCCAGAAAATTTGTATCCTAGGTAAGCCATGAACGACTGAGACATATAAGTCACGTCTGAGCTCAGAGAATTGACGAATTATTCCATTTGTAAATAATCATAAGTCAAATTGACAAGTTATGATTTATCCTATTACTAATAGTATGAAATGTAGGTTAGATCACTTATCTAAGACATAACTGATTTAAATCCATGGCATACTCTGAAAACTTTTTTTGTGGCTCACTTCTTAGAAATTCATGTAAAAATACAGGTAAAAATTGAAGCGCTTGATATAATACATGAGAATATTTAGAATCAAGGATGACAAGGGGAATGACATTTTATTGTTGGTAGATAGTAAAAAATATCGGCACTCCTTAGAGTAATTTGGTGGTCCGCGACTCGACCGGCAAATTTATACCATATACTCTGGCGATCATTACGATCAAAAAATGTTATATGACCTATAGGTGAATTCCTCTAATTTAGTAAGCCTTGACGTATTAATGTATGATTGACAAATTAATGACTTTTGTGCTGTAATATTAATTTAAGTCATTATGCAGCGTTTTACTAATGCAGAATATGCTCATATGGTTTTCTTATATGGTTTTTGCAATGGAAGTGGACGTGCCGCAGCTGCGGAGTACATCAGGCGATACCCAGATCGCATTGTTCCTCACCACACAACATTTTCAAACGTCTTTCGCTGTTTAAGAGAGACAGGATCTTTCCCTAATCGTTGTGTAGAAAAAGATGGATTTAGAAACCCTGAACTAGTTTTAAATGAAGTTGAACGAAGTCCTTCTACCAGTATTCGTAGAATATCTCATACAACGGGAATTCCTCAAACCAAAGTATGGAGAATTCTGCACCTTAATGGGCTTTATCCCTATCGTTTACAAAAAGTTCAGTATTTACTTCCTGGAGATTCAGAAAATCGAGTACGGTATTGCCAGTGGTTACGAAATAATTTGGAGGTTATTCCACACATACTTTTTACGGATGAGGCCCAATTTACAAGGAATGGTATAAACAACACACATAATTCTCATATCTGGGCGGATCAAAACCCACCCGAAACAATCGCAGTTAACCATCAACATCGTTTTTCCATCAACGTGTGGTGCGGTTTGTTAAATAATCATCTAATTGGGCCTCATTTTATTGAAGAACGTCTTAATGCAGAAACTTACCATCACTTTTTGGAAGAATTGCCGAATTCCTTGGAAGATATTCCTTTGGAAGCTCGTCGTAGCTTGTGGTTTTAGTAAGATGGGGCACCACCACATTTTGGGAGACAAGTGAAAGTGTTTCTTAATGAAAACTTTCCGGAAAGGTGGATAGGACGAGGTGGTTCTGTACATTGGCCAGCTCGGTCACCTGATTTTTTTGTGGGGTTGCCTCAAATATCGTGTGTATAGTAATAGTAAACCAGATACACGCGAAGAGTTGACTGACCGTATAGTTGAAGCTACTAATTCTCTAAAGAATGAATTGGCATCAATTAACTGGCAACATTCTATGACACGAAGAATAGCTGCTTGTTTAGAAAATGGCGGTTCTCATTTTGAACAGTTACTGTAATTTTTTGTTAATTAATTATCTATCAATTTATGAATAAAATTTCCTTTCCCATTTTTTTAAATTTAAATTCCATCGATATCTATGAAACAAAGAGGAATTCACCTATAGGTCATATAACATTTTTTGATCGTAATGACCGCCAGAATATATGGTATAAATTTGTCGGTCGAGTCGTGGAACGCCTTGTATATTCACAGATTCTGTAGAGAGCATGTGCTACACAAGTAATATGCAGTATATTAGGATATGTTTCCTCAGAGACACAATTCCTCCAGTAATAACTAGATGGGGAACATGGTTGGAAGCTACTAGTTTTTATGCACAGAATTTCGATAGTTTACAAAATTTCGTTACATGTTTAAATGACGATGCTCGAAGTATTTCTGAATGCAAGGAACTAATACAAATTCAAAACTTAGAAAATCAGTTGTACTTTCTTCACACTTTGGAAATTTGCCAAAACTAATCACTTATTTTAAAAATCAAATCAAAATCTCAAATTAAATGATGGATTAACCACATTAGATGTGGCTATTACTAAAATATTAATGATTTCGGATGTGGCCTTCGGAAAAAGTGAGACGCAGTTTTTAATAGAAATCCAGATTTAATAACATTGCGAGAATTGTGTATGGGGACAATGCCCCAAAGTCCAACTGCTAAGTACGCTGAAATTAAAGAATATTTTCAGTACGCACCTATAACCAGTTGGGATGTAGAAACGATGTTTTCTATCTACAAGGATGTATTTCATTCAAAGAGAACAAATTTTACAGAAGACAGCCTTGAGAAAGTATTGCTAGTTAATATTAAATACTTGTTTACTCATCTTGAACTACAAAATGAACAAATAAAAATGTATTTCGTATTTTACAGATCACCACTCGTTTGTTATATAATTGCATATAAATAAAATGAAAAACTCTATAAAAATAGAAATTTTCAATAGTACGCGCATGGGTGTACTATTGAAATTGTGTCCGGTCCCTAATAATGAATTAATAAATTTAGAACAAATTGTTACGAAATCATGCTTCAATCTGAAGGAATGGCAAATTTAAAAACATAATTTTTTGATAAAAAAATAAAAAATAAAAAAATTGTGCACCTGTTAAATTTTTTTGTGTATATTCTTATCAATTCTTGTTAGAGACCAAACAGAGTAGTATAAAAATGTCATTGCATTGGTCGACTGATTCTTTCTGTTGGATTCTGTTCGGATTTTTTTGAAAATCAGTTTATTAAATCATGGATCCAAGTCTAGAAGTGTTATTGTTGATGCGATATAGTTGATTATACGTTTTATATATAGTTAGATATGTAATTAATGAAAAAATAGACATTAAATTTAATTTCTGTAAAACTTTAACTACACTTTTGGACGTTTCCTTCATACTGATGATAATTAAATTTGAAAAAGATATATAAAACTAAAATAAATATTTTCAGAAACAATAAGAAAATATATTAATAGAAGTAATAATGTATGTATACTATCATCTATTAATATATCTAAGGAACGACTGAAATGACTAAAAATACCAGCAACGTGCGTGAAATTTTGTCAATGTTAAGGACATGGCTGTGATTCCTTGAAAATCGAGATATATCTAAGAATAGAAGACAGATGTTATATATACTATTTCACGTGAATTTAATAAAACGCAATCGATGGATAATACAGCACAAACCTTAGAATCGATGCCGATGGTCTTACTGCACTTTTCACATGCATTCGCGAAAACTGATTCGTAACAGGCGACGCAGTACGGGTGATCGTCCCTCAAGACGTAACGTTGACCAGTTAAGCTTTCGTCACATTGCCAACAACAGAAATGTTGACCATGCCAGTCCTTGTTCATGGCCTTCGTATATTCGCCACTGAAAATGAGCTGAAACAAAAGTCAAAGTCAGTATCGTGAAAAAAATTGGAATTCAAGGAGATTTAATTTATATCATATATAGTTTTTTTCAAGTTGATAATAGGTTAAAAGATCTTGAAAAATATGAACATTTTAATTGTGCACAGTGTTCAAAATAAAAAGAAATTAAATTTTTAATTATATAAAATTTTAAAATATGTTTGAACTAGTGTTTCTATCAATAAAAACAGTGAATTAATTATATGTATGTACACATGTGACAACAATGAGTAATTTTTTTCATGAATAATTTCGATAAAACTAAGTAGGAGGTCAAAGTGTGCACCTGATACCTGGTACAGTTTATTTATTTTTTGACTGTGAAGAGACGCTTTAATTTAACTTTAAATTATACGATCGTAACAGCTTATTTTTCATTCTTGTTAAATTTGTGATTTAATTAATAAATATCATTTCAATCGTATAATTTGTAAGATTCGTATATATTTCCGCCTTGATTAGCCATTATTGGTTTATATTTTTTTATTTATTACGGGCTTTTCAAGAGACACTCTTATTTCATTATGTTTACGAGTTTACATTATAATATACATTCATTACCACATTTTAATGCATTTCTTTCAAACATGTTAAATTATTTATTTATATCGATGTATATACAGTAGCCGCTCGGAAGAGTGAACACTCTATTCAGTGAACAGCTCGTTTATATGAACAACTAAAATTTTATTAGTAAAGCTCCATAGAGTGAACAATAACACATTCGATTCAGTGAACTGGGTAAATTCCCAGCGTATGAATTATTTTGTTGCATTCGATTCAGTTTCAGTGAACTGGGTAAATTCCCGGCGTATGAATTATTTTGCTGACTCGCCGGCGTAACTTACAAGAACAGCGGACAGATGTATGTATGTATTTTATTTTAGTTGTAATTCTGAGTTCTGTTGATGTTGTAGGTGTATTGTGCTAGAACATTTTTGTGTTTACAATAAAAATGAAGCGAAAAGTTTGCTCGAAAAATGTGAAATTTTAAAAAGTCTGGACAGTGGAAGCAGTGTAACGTATTTGTCTAAAAAGTACGGGATTGCCAAATCCACAGTATGTGCAATCAAAAATAAAAAACGGGACATTTTAAAAGTCATATCAAGGCGCAGTGAAATACGGAAAAGAAAAACTTTAAAATCCTGTAAGATGCCACGAATGGAAAAAAAATTATATTCATGGTTTTGTACACAAAGACTTAAAAATGTACCGGTTTCGATTGAACTTTTAAAACCAAAAGCAAAAGCTATCAATGAAACTATCCCTGAAAATCCTAATTTTAATGCTAGTGACGGATGGAGCCAAAGATTTAAACGAAGATTTGGAATAAGACATTTAAAAATTTCGGGAGAAAAGTTATCAGCTGCTCCGGAGCATGTAGGTCCATTCAAGAATTATCTTCGAAAGAAAATACTAATTATACAATGCCGACGAGACAGGCTTGTTTTGGAAATTACTCCCAGAAAGGACTTTGGTTACGTCTGAAGAAAGATCGGCCCCTGGTCGGAAAACGGATAAAAGTAGACTTACTTTACTAGCATGCACCAATGCAACCGGTGAACATAAAATCAAACCGTTAGTGATTGGGCGTGCCGCAAATCCAAGATGCTTTAAGAACTTTTCACTTCCAGTGCAATACACAAGTACGAAAAATGCGTGGATGACGTCGGGGGTATTTGAAAATTGGTTTCATCATTCATTTGTCCCGCAGGTTCGAAGATTTTTGAAACAAAAGGGATTACCACAAAAAGCTCTTCTACTTTTGGATAACGCTCCAAGTCATCCACCAGCAGAAAACTTGGTTTCCGATTATGGAAAAATTCTTACTGTATACATGCCTCTGAATGTAACAGCTCTTATACAGCCCATGGACCAGAATGTCATTAGGTTAACAAAATTGTTTTATAGAAGAAGCCTTTTATCCACAATAGTTGCTTCTGATAGTAATGATATTTCAGCTGTCATTAAAAACTTGAGTAAAAGATGCTGTTACACATCTGGCATTAGCATGGATGAATGTGAAAGAAGAAATAATTGCTAAGTGTTGGAAAAATATTTTATCAGATTCTTTCAATAGCGACTCTGATTCAGAAGAAGATGTTCCATTGGCTATTCTACAAGAAAAATACAAGAACAGCGTCGAGGCAGTGACATTTCAAGAAACTGTAGCATTACTACAGAAAGTGAACGGAAACATAACATACAGCCGTAAAGACATAGAAAACTGTAATGCGGATGTCATAGATAGATTTTGAAGAGGATATAATTGAAATTGAAAGTGCGGAAGAAACAATGGATGATGAGCCAATGCCAACTACCATCCCCACTCAGGAAGCTTCACAAGGACTTAATATAGTGATTTCTTGGGCAGAACAAAACATGCTAAATTCTGAATATCTATTAACTTTGCGAAGAATAAAAGAAATCGCAGTTCAAAGATGTTTAAAAGAAAAAAAGGTTCAAACAAATTTAACCAGTTTTTTTAACAAACAAAACTGACTTCTTTAAATCATTACGTATTCATGTATGTATGTAAGTATCTATGTAGAACATGTATATTTTTCATTTGTTAATTATTTTTGATGTAACTGAATACATATACATATAAATAAACGTTTTAAACTGCACATTCGATTGAGTGACATTTCGATTCTGTGAACAGGTAAAGTTTTAATTAGTTCACATAATCGAGCGGCTACTGTACATACAGTTCTTTGAAACAGAAATAAGAAAAACACCCTAACCACAATATATATCAATAAATACTATATACGTATTTCGGCTACTAACTAAGTTGCCGTTTTCAGTAGAATAACCTTAAAAACTGAAAAAATGAAAAGTGTTTTTGACCAAAAACGCTACGTTTTTATTCACAATTTGAATCAACGACGATTTAACAAAAACTAGTCATTACGGATTTACGACCCATGATTCGAAGAAGTGTCAAATCCAGACACATATGCCCTAACAAATTTTAAATGTCAAAATTCTGGTTAGCTTGAATATTGTATTAATGTTGCTAGAAACTTATGATATTGAATTAATTGATAACTAATTAAAAATGGTATTCACTGACCAACAAAAGGCATTGAGTCATTTAAATGGAGGTACAGATGTCAACAACCATGTTTACAAGAATTTCGTTTGAAATACCCAGACGTAATAATTGATGAAGTCGTATTTGATAATAACATTCGTTATACAGGCTGATTCAAATTAAGTGCGCACAATTGCTATCTCTGTTATTATTGATTCTAGAAAGTAGGTTAAATTAGCAAAGTGTTAGTGTTTTTAACATTGATTAGCACGCATTTTCGAGAAATTTTGAAATTTATAATTTTTTTAAATGGAACAGCCTGTATATCTTTTAAAATTCTGAATGCTAATGTTCTTTGTAATATAAAAGTTTCAATACACTATTGTCCTAAAACAAATAATAAAGTAGTTCTAGCAGTTTCTATTTCCTTCTAAATGTTGTCATTGCTCCGCTAACTTTTGACAAAACAGATACATATTTTGTGTTTAATGTTTATTTTAACATATTACAGCTTACAAAATTAAATTAAAAAGAAGAAAGTACATGTATAATTTATAAATACTGCTCAAAGGTGTCACCTTCCTGCTCAATACATTTTCGTGCCCGCTTCAGTACACTCTGGGTGGCTCTTAAGATTGTTTTGTACACTTCATTTTTTAAGTATCCCCAAAGAAAAAAGTCTAAAGCTGAGAGGTCAGGGGAGCGTGCTGGCCATTGAATTGGACTATTTGTACCAATCCACTTTTCGGCAAAGATGGTGTCGAGGTAGGTTTGCATTAGGTGATAGTTGTGTGCAGGAGCACCGTCCTGCTGAAAGTATAAATTTTGGCGCATCAGGTAATTGGCGTTATCAAGGAAATCCTCTAGAACGTTACAAATAAATTCCAGATATGTTTCCTGTCAACGTACCATTGTAGAACAGTGGACCAATGACTACCGAACCAATTAATCCGCACCAAACGTTAAAACTAAATCGAACTTGTGCAGCATGTGGACGAACTATTAATAAATTTTCTTGAGACCAGTAGTGACTATTTTTCTTATTAAACATGCCTCTATTTGAAAAATTTGTTTCGTCACTCCATAAAATACACTGTGCTCCATTCAAATTTTCAACACAAAAACTAACAAACCAATGACAGAAAGCTAATCTCCTGGCGGAATCTCCTGGCTGTAATGTTTGAGAGATTCTGAACTTAAAGGGGATATACTTATGCTTTTTCAAAATTCTTTGAACTGATGAATAACTTAATGCCAATTCCTTAGTAGCATCCCTAATGGAAAATTCTCGATGGGCATCAAAATATGCTAACATTGTAATTTCTACTTCTTCGTTGACGACGATATCTTTCTTCGTTCTTTTCTTTCTAAATATGCAATCATACAGTCTAAACTGATTGTAAAGTTTTCGAAAGTAACGTCGATCTGGCTGCTATTGTAAAGGATAGTGTTCAGCATAATATTCGCTAGTCCTTATTGAATTTTTCCGACATAAAATGTATGCTTCAAACATATCGCATTTCTCCAAATGAGGAAATACCATAGTGAAATATTGTCAAACACTAAGCAACGAAAGTAAAACCAAAATGTTTAGAAAAATAAATAGAGAACACAACACAAAATAAAATAAAAAAATTTTTAATAACTAAACATGCGAAAGATTTATATTCAGTACGCTATTGACATTTACAAAGGGCATACTATTTGGTCTGTTTAAAGTGAAAGAAGCCACCACTGATTTTACAGAATGAAAGAGTATCTTTGACATCAACTAAATTCCAACGTAAATACTTTATTATTCGTTTTAGGACAATAGTGTATTGAAACTTTTATATTACAAAGAACATTATCGTTCAGAATTTTAAAAAAATATACAGGCTGTTCTATTTAAAAAAATTATAAATTTCAAAATTTCTCGAAAATGCGTTATTCAATTTTTTTTTCATGAACTGCATGCTAATCAATGTTAAAAACACTAATACTTTGCTAATTTAACCTACTTTCTAGAATCAATAATAGTAAGTAAATTTCGAGATACTGGAAGTGTTCAACGAAAAAAAGGTGTGGCAGACCTACAGTACGTACTCAAGATGTTGTTGCAGATCTGCAACAAAGGATGTCAGATGACCCTTCTTTATCTATTCGGAGGCAATAATTCCTATAACACTTGCCAAAGAATTAATAGGATAGATTTGGGATTATATCCGTAAAAAAATTATATCATGAACTATTTCCTCCAGATTATGAAAGCAGGGTAACATATTCCAATTGGTTTATCAATACAATGGACGATGACAATTTAAATTTAACATTCTTTGCAGGTGAAGCATGGTTTCATCTGTCTGGTTATATAAATACACAAACAATCAGAATATGGAGTGCTGATAATCCTCATTATTTTAGAGAAACACCACTAAAACTAGGTATTTGGGTAGGTGTTTGACGAAGGCGAATTATTTAACCTATTTTTTTCGATGAATCGGTGACAGCCGAACGATACAGAGATAATATTTTAGAAATATTTGTCAATCAGCTCCACGATGATATTAATACAAGGGTATTTTCAACAAGAGGGTGCAACCAGCACGTATGGCACAAACTACTCTCCATTACTTAAGCGAATTTTATGATAATCGTTTAATTAATTCTAAAACTGAAAATTCGTATCCACCTCGGTCACATGATTTAACACCATTAGACTATTTTCTATTTCCTCAATTAAAAAATACAGTTTATAAAGATCCTATCCATACTATTGATGAATTAAAAGCAAAAATTCAAGAAGAATGTAATTGAATTACGCCTGAGATGCTTATAAGGATTTTTGAAAATATGAAACGTCGAGTTAGATTGTGTTTAAATCATAACGGTTATCATTTTCAACAGTTTCTTTAATATATGTTCCTTTTTACTATAATTTTAAATTGTTCCTTCAACATTTTTAATAAATAATTCATATATAAACAGAAAATTTATTATTTAGTAATACAATATTCTGACAACGTAAAATTTATCACAGATAGACAATTGACAGATAAGTAAATGATATTAAGTTAAGACATAAGGCGTTTTCTCGCCATCTAACCTGGTTATTATAGGTTTAGAGCAGTTTAGTGTGACGTCACTAACATATTTAGATTCGCGAAAAACACATGGGTTCACTTTGGTTAACTGGCTTTTAATTTTGTGTTGCTTTATTTAAAGGTTAGCAAGTTTGAACACGAAGTTTTAGAAACTGTAATAATGGCAGAAGATATCGCAGTAATTCTAGTTGCTATTATAGAATTTGAAAACACCAGTATTGGCAAATGGAATTTGTATCATTTTTTAAGCATGCGAAAATTTCAAAATTATCTGTATCTGTTATACGAATGGCAAAAATATTTTCAAATACCGTATTAAGATCATTAGATATCAAAATACCTGCCAGAAGATCTTTATTAACAGTTTCGTGTGTGTCGACATCCATCTACAAATCAATAACATAACTTATTTGCCTATTAACCGCTCTAAACTCTACTCAACAGGCCGGTTAGCCGGTTTGACAAACCAAAGCTAACCGCGTTTAATGTAACGTCATTACTTTATCGCCAAAATAACAAACCAATTCAAATCAAGCTAAACTCACTCCAAACCGTAGTCGCGAAAAAACGCTTATACATTTTTGAAATACCGATAGGTCCAACTCACAACGGGCCATAGGCAACAATATACGTATGGAACGTAATGCGATGTGGCAACGTGTGTACGATGCCTATATTGGAGTGACTTTCTTAAAATTTAAATTTATTTTGCAGAATTATTGATTTTTTTACTTTTATCTTTTAGAAAACGTTATTGTTTTTTTATTACTTAAAATTACTTTTTATATGAAAAATAGTATACCATAAAAGTGTAAACAAAGACAGTATACATTGAAACGAATATTCATTCAATTGTATTGTCATGAAATTGAATTTGTCAATCGTTGTTAAATTTGTTAGAATGAATAGATATTTATATTTATCGGAAAATACTAATACTTAAAGCAAACAAATAAGGTGTAGTGTTTTGTTATAGGAATGCGGAATGTATAATATCCATTTCTTCCTGCATATTGATTATGCAGCTGATGCTTTCGTAATATGCTCATATTTGTATTTCTACTATTATCGTGATGTTATTATAATACAGATACCAAAATCTCACGTAATATTTCCATCAGCCTTTTATTAACAATAAACAAGTAAAGTACAAGTTCGTAGGTCGACAAACGCTCCAGTCGTCATTATCACTGTATTATACATGAACTGTAGGCTTAGTTTTTCGTAGAAATTGAAGTACGTGTCTGTTCCTTTGTAAAATTATAATAAGGGCAGGGGTTAATTTTATTCTGGCATTTTTAAAAATGCAGAGATCAGTTTTGCGACAGCATTCAGCTAATTACAATCTAAAATAAGCAACATTGTAACGTATTTTGGAATTGTGAATATCCGTAGGTAATAAAAAAAAGGAAGTATAGTTTAATTACAACTGTAGCTTCCTCCTGGTTTGAAGGAAGTCGGTATGTATCGACCGAAGTATAAGTTGAAATAATACAAATATGAGCATATTACGAAAGCATCAGCTGCATAATCAATATGCAGGAAGAAATGGATATTATACATTCCTATAACAAAACACTACACCTTATTTGTTTGCTTTAAGTATTAGTATTTTCCGATAAATATAAATATCTATTCATTCTAACAAATTTAACAACGATTGACAAATTCAATTTCATGACAATACAATTGAATGAATATTCGTTTCAATGTATACTATCTTTGTTTACACTTTTATGGTATACTATTTTTCATATAAAGTGTTTTAAATCATAAAGTATTTTCTATTTTGTTAAAATCAGCCTCTGTGTCTATTAATGTAATTATTTCTTGTGTTATGTAATATTAATGTAATAAGAACTGAAATACATGATGAAAGAATGTAATAGTTTTTTTTTGGTCGTATGTTCCGGTTGGGTTCTGGAAAAATATGGATACCCTAGTTATAGGCCCATAGCTTGGAATATATTCCATTAGATCTTCATTTTGCAAGCCGCTTCCAAAACAGGCCATTACAATAAATGTATTTTACTAGACGGTAAAGATTATTTTGAAAGTAAAAATAACAAATTGTTTTATTGATTTGTTCGACTGACTTTTATTTTGTTAAATTGTTGACGAATTTCAATTTAATAATCAGGCATGTCAACACAAAGTGGCAAAATTATTGCCATTCTAAGAATAAGATTTTTTATAGTCACTTGTTATCTTATTTGTTTAATTTATATTTTCCAGTCTCACAATTCGAAAGTAACTTTGAACAATAAAGACATTGTTATAATTCTAACATATAAGAAATAGAATATTCTACTTGGAAATACAAATTTTAATGAATTAACTTAAAATAATAACTCAAAACTTTACTTAAAGGGATCATTAATATTCTTCAATGTTGCCAAATTTATATTAAAATGATATGCTAGTTTAAATAGGAATTTTAGTAACTAAAACATATATTTAATAACTAAAATACTTAATTTTATCAAATTTTTATCCAATACAATGTTATAAAATTAAAACTTGTTGAAAACAATTTAATGTCTCATCATTATAGATTTTATTTTATGAAAATTGTAGACTGTTCTCTATATGTTACACTTTTGCTCATAGCTTACTAGAGATTTAAAAAAAATTGTTGGTTTATACAAATTTCGCAAATGAATGCGCTTACGTTATTAGTTTGATTAATTTAATGTTTTATAAAGATATAACATAGTTTTGATTAACAGAAATATTAAATTTTGTTAATAAAAATTGTTTTGCGAGTAAGTGTATTTGGGCTGAATAATTTCCGGAAAAAATCATTAGATAGAAGACTTATCCGAACAATACTGGTTTAGATAATAAATTTATGACACACCGTTTACAATTTAGCTGTCTGGAATCGCTAAATATCATTTCTGTTCTTCAAGCATTAATTATACGATTGACTATAAAATAAGTACTAATAAAATTAGGATATTTAAATTTTATTTGAATAATTGACAACAAATAGGCAAAGAAAGTGCATTTAATAACTTTTACGTCAATTTTTCTATATGTTTTGTGTACATATAATTTAAAAAAGTTGTTCTGGACTGGGGGAAGCACCCCCTCTAACACTGAGAAACACTAGTTCATTTGGGGCGCACCCCATAGGTAGAGAATCACTGATTTCAAATATAATATATATTTTGAATAATATTAGGAGAAATGCATTGAATTTGTGCTAACTATACTACAATCGTTAATTAATTATAAATAAAAAAAGGCATAGCATATTTTATCTGGAGTATGTATTAGGGTGGGTCAATTTTTCTTTCGATAAAGCGTATAGCAAAAAAATAATCTATAAATAATTCTGAGTAAAATTGCTGAAGAGACTATAGGTGTAAATCGAATTTTGTGCCCGCGAAATTTTCAAAATAACTATTTTCCTTAATAAATGTATATTATTTTCAATAAAATCCTATAGAATTATAGTAGATTACTCAGAATAGGTTTGCTGGAAAGGAATTTCTGTGTTCATATCCGGGAAAAAAGTACTTTTTTTTCGCGGAGAAAAAAGTAATTTCATAAAAAGTGACATTTTATTACCTGTCAAGTGGTATAAAACGTCAAACTTTTTTCCCGTAATAGAAAAAACACATTTTTTTCGTTCTATAGCGTCCCACAAAAAGAGAAAAATAAAAAATCGAAATTTGGGCCCCGAAATTTTCAAAATAAATATTTTTCTTAATAAATATATATTATTTTCAATAAAATTCCATAGAGTTATAGTAGATTGCTCAGAATAGGTTTGCTGGAAAGGAATTTCTGCTACCTTTCAGAAACACTATTAAAATCAAATTTTTTTTTAAATTTTAGTGTAGATATCATTATTAACACTCAAAAAATAGCATAAAATGTATTTTTAACCAATAAATTATTTTTCTACAATTTTTTTCATGAAAACACATTTTTTCGTTCTATAGCGTCCCACCAAAAGAAGAAAATAACAAATCGGATTTGGGCCCCGAAATTTTCAAAATAAATATTTTTTTAATAAATGTACATTATTTTCAATAAAATTCCATAGAATTATAGTAGATTGCACAGAATAGGTTTGCTGGAAAGAAATTTCTGTGTACATATCCGGGAAAAAAGTACTCATTTTTTTCCCGGAGAAAAAAGTAATTTCATAAAGTGACATTTTATTACCTGTCAAGTGGTATAAAACGTCAAACTTTTTTCCCGTCATAGAAAAAACACATTTTTTTCGTTCTATAGCGTCCCACAAAAAAGAGGAAAATCGGATTTGGGCCCCGAAATTTTCAAAATAAATATTTTTCTTAATAAATATATATTATTTTCAATAAAATTCCATAGAGCATAGAGCATAGAGTAGATTGCTCAGAATAGGTTTCCTGGAAAGGAATCTCTGCTACCTTTCAGAACCACTATTAAAATCTAAATTTTTTTTTTAAATTTTAGTGTAGATATCAATTATTAACACTCAAAAAAATAGCATAAAATGTATTTTTAACCAATAAATTATTTTTCCACAATTTTTTTCATGAAAACACATTTTTTCGTTCTATAGTGTCCCACCAAAAGAAGAAAATAACAAATCGGATTTGGGCCCCGAAATTTTCAAAATAAATATTTTTTTTACTAAATGTACATTATTTTCAATAAAATCCAATAGAATTATACTAGATTGCACAGAATAGGTTTGCTCGAAAGAAATTTCTGTCACCTTTCAGAACCACTATTAAAATCTAAGTTTTTTTTTTTATTTTAGTGTAGATATTAATTATTAACACTAAAAAATAGCCTAAAATGGATTATTAACTAAGTAATTTTTCTATGATTTTTTTCATAAAAACATATTTTTTCGTTCTATAGCATCATAAGAAAGGGGAAACCAACTATTTGAAATTTCTAAATTATTATTGATATGAAGAAACCATCTACCTCGTCTGCAGCACCTTCATGAATGGAAAGAAGAATATAAGCAAGCTCTGAATCTAGATTGTCACACATGCCTTATCATATTCTTGTATTTGGTTCATCAAGTGATGTAAATGATCTTAATTTGCCGATTAATCGTGATATTTTAAAATAATCTTGAGTGATCGTGCCAAACTTGAACGCAAAGTGTTGTCGCATAAAACTTTACTCCCATGAAGCAGATAAATTGATCATATCTAGAGTAAATTTAATATTGAAATCATTAACAGAAAAATTATTTAAAAAAAAATTAACTGTTTTGCTTGATAAATACTACAAAAAATAAAAAAATAGAAACAAAACAAAAGAATTCAGAGCATTCGTAGTTTCAACAAACAAATTGTTTTATATTGATAACTATAATTTTAAGTTAAAAACAACAAAATGCTCGTATGGCTTGCTTCCACAACATCTAAAAGAATTCATGATGGACCAACATAATGCTAGAAAATTGACAATAACTGAATATGTATGTATATATATATATATATATATATATATATATATATATATATATATATATATATATATATATGGCAGACGTTTTAGAAGAAGTATCCACAATAATATCAAGAATTCCAACAGGAAGTGAACCAATATACATTTCACATCAATCAGATGCGGATGTAGTTGAAAATGAAGAAGTTGCAGAAGTATATACTCCAATGAAATCAGCGCATTAAACTGAAAAATACGACACTTTGAATTTTGCTATGATGTGTGATAGATTTGGAGTTTCAGATACGATAGCTTTATGTTTTACAACAGCTCTTTATGAAGACATAGATTTCAGAGGATGGCTAAAGCTAAAGTAGCTGGAGAAAAAATTAAATCTAGAGATGAGTTTGATGAACCACCATTAACTGATTCACAAATACCGATGCATATTCAAAGAACGGAAAGACATGTATTGGTATTGGTGTTTACAAACGCGATATAGAAACGAATCATGATGGTGTTACAGGGGTAACAATAGAAAGTCGTAAAAAAAGTACCTCGAATGAAAAACAAAAAAACTTTTCAAAATAGTAATGTAATGAAACAATTTTAACGATTTTTTAGATAGTCTACTAAAAAATCGTTAAAATTGTACATTTTAAGCCGATAAAAGGATTTAAAAATAAATCAGCTTAAAACTAAAAAAGTGTTGTTTTGTTGTTTAATTAGTTACCAAAACCATTCCGAAAATTAAAAAAAAACCGATCGTAACAAAAGTTTCTGTAAATTGTATATATTTTAATGAGCTTTAAAGCAAAAAAAAATGTATTCAATAAAAAAATCATAGAAAAACGAGTTGTTAAGAGTTAAGAGTGTTAAGAGTTCCATTTAGGGTATTTTTTTTAGTATTAATACCTAATATCTTCCCCGAAATTAAAAAAAAAACATATATATTAACGGTGATTCTAAAAGGTGGAAGAAATACCTTTCCAACAAGCCTGTACTGAGCAATTTACTATAATTCTATAGAACTTTATGACGATTTGGTTGAAAGTAATACACATTTATTAAGGAAAATATATATTTTGAAAATTTTGGGGGCTCCAAATCCGACTTAGAGCTATTCTTTAGAAATTTTACTCAGAATTAACTTCAGATTACTTTTTTGCTATACGCTTTATGGGAGAAAAACGTTCCATATAATTTGACCCACCCTAGTTTATATACATATATTTAACGCTAAGAAATAAGTAATTAAACTTTTAGTTTCAAAAAATTCTATTTATTATAAATATCACTACAATATTGTTTCGCCATACAATGGCTTCATCAGGTGGATGAATAGGAAACAATATTGTAGTGATATTTATAATAAATAGAATTTTTTGAAACTAAAAGTTTAATTACTTATTTCTTAGCGTTATAATGCAGTTTCAACAAGTATCTCCTTCGTCAATTAACATATATTTAGTTTGAAAGTTGCTAGAATTTCACGTTGTAATTATCGTAGTATTCGATAGAATATATTCCATATTCTAATCACAAATTCTATGAAAGACAACGCTGTTTGTTATCGCTGCTTTTATGACCAAACAAAATTTTCATTTTCGAATTTAAATGCTTGTTAACAGAAATAAATTCAAATTTACAGAATAGGTCAAGGTTTTAATCGAAAAATTTTAGCTAATTTCATACACAATGTACATGCATTTGGAATTTAGAAAAATTAATGAAGTTCAAAAATATAAAACAAGCCATGCTAGAAGCTGTATTGTTTTTTACAGCATTCATCTAAAACAATTCGCTAACTTATCTAAATTTATTCCTAGCGCGTGATTAGCAATTAAAAGATATCCAATTAGTGTAAATACGTTTTCTATACATCTTTTATTTAGCATAATATACTTTACATTGAAACAGCAGATGTTACTAGTTAAATTTTGCCGACGTTTTGGATCGATTCCAAATCGGAAACTCTAGAAAAAACATATCGTTGCCTACGTGCTGCAAAAAGCCTAATTTTAACGTCATCCGAGACACCGAGCTGTATGTTGCATAAAATCGCAATGGTGTTACAAAAGCGTTATGCATGTTGACAGACCACGCATGTGAAACTAAAGAAGCGACACTGGCATTTTTTTTGGAGTGTTAAATTATGTTTTCGTGTACCTTAGTGTAATTGGGGGGTACGTGTTGTCGGCAAATTCGCATTGGGCCGTCATGATTGTGAATAAAAAAGAGATTAAAAAAGTAAAAAGATTCCACGTCAAAAATGTATGAATCTAGTAGAGATTAAAAAATTGAGTGGGAATTTGTATCGTATAAACTTAGTCATTTGATGTGGCATGTTGATATATCGGTGTGCATTTTGAAAAGTAACGCATAAAAAGCTGTTTTTCCGCCACTGGACTTTCACGTCAGTATTAGAAAGGGAATAATGTAAAGCACACAATCGTTTTGACTTCTCTTTTCACGCGTATTAAACCACAATTCACCATTAATAGATACATTCTCCACTTCATATAGAATAATCTAATCAACTTTTATATTGCACCATCACGAAAGCCCTTAGTATCGTCCTGTGCTGGGTGTTCCATGTTGGTATCCAGCCGGCAACACGTACCCCTGATTTCCATTAGTGGTACGGTCTATTTCCGTGATGGTAACCTCCCCTTGGTCGTTACTCTCGCGTCTCTTGGTCGTTTTCTTTACTTTTTTTGTTTTTTTCTCTGTGATGGTGAAATTGGAATGGACCTCGACGTCTCCCATTTTTTCGACAAACAGACAGACAAGCCAAACAGACAAACAAAAGGACGGACGCACAGACAAACCGCTCGTTGAGAACTAAGAGTGAATTGTGTGAAGACGGGTAAAGACGCCGGGCGACGCGTACCGCCGGTATTTTTAGAAAATGATATGGAACGTGAACGTGAAGTGGTGCCGGGTGCAAAGAGTTAGTGAGTGCTCCTCACCCGTGCAAATGGAGTACGCATGCATGCAGCTAAAATATACCGAATTCTTGTTGGCGCTCTAAAAACGTTCACCGTTGACCAATTCGAACAGATGCTGGATCACAATCACTCCAAGAATGAAACGACATTAAGGACGATATTTAGAAAATGAGTCAAGAACTTTTATAAAATCGTAATAATTTAAATCGCTTAAAATTACTTTAACATAAAAAATATAGACATTTCTTAAAATGAAAAATATACACCATTTATATTAATTTATAAGAAGAAGAAGAAGTGGCAATTTAGATTAATGTTTTTGTTTAACAATTTAGATTAATGTTTTTGTTTAATCACTAACGCAAGAAATGGTTACGAATACTTTGTTGGATGAAACTAACATTTGTACTACAATTTAGTAGCAGTTTACAATTTTTTGGTTAATAAATATAAGCAAGACATAACCATGATAACTTTTCTAAATTTTTTTCCACTATTATTTCAGATTTATTTCAAATAATTTGGCAAATGTCCTAAATATGAAAGCTCAGCTAATAATAAGACTTAACAAAAACAAATAATGTATATTCTTCTTCTAACTTTCTATACTCAAAATTCAAGAGATATTTTTATAGTTCGCAGTAAATGAAATATTATCTTTTAAATTTAATTCCCTAAGAAAATGTAAATTAATACAGTACCCTAAAAGAAGATATTAAATAAAAAGTTTTCAAATAAAAAAAAAATTGTCAATTATTATCACTTGCTGCATTAAATTTTCAGTGTCAAAATAGTGTCGCCTGCACAAATTATACCAAAAATCTATTGTTATTTTTACTTATTTTGTAGATCTTCTAATAAGTAAGAAATGTTATGAAAAATAACAATTAATAATTAAATATATTTTTCTCGACGTGTTAATATATTGGGTATTAGATAACGCACACAGGGGGTGGATTGATATATAAGGTCTCTAACAACACAATTGTGTGAGTAGTGGGGATAGACATGTTCTGAACATACAACGGTAATTTTAAGAATCTCGTCTTGGCATGTAAATTTTCATTTTCCTGTGTACCGTCGTAGAGTAACGGTATCATTTATCGAGAGTTCGATTTCTAAGGTGTGTTCCGAGCAACGATCCGTGATGGAATTGTTAACGCTGGAAGGTTGCGTGCCCATCGATATTTACAGGCGTTTATGGTTTACGATTTTATAGATGTGAAAAATTTTGGCCTGTGGGTTTGACGTTGCAAAACTTTGACAGCGGCGAAATGAAGATGTTTGACGAAAAGCGTTCAATATCACTGACGCATGAGAAGAATCAAAGGCAAGTGAATCCACGGATTCAAGGAAATCGCTGGATTACGCAGAAACAAATTGCTCGACAATTAGGCGTCAGACGCCGAATTATAGTAAAATGTGAAATGTGTAGAAGATTTTCTCATGAACATCACCAACGGGGACGAATCTTGGCTTCATCATTATGATCCCACAAAGAAGTGTCAGTCGTCTCATTCTCCACGTGTGCGAAAATTCAAAAGAATCAGTAGAGAAAGTCATGCTCACCAATTTCCGGGATGCAAATTCATGTCGAATATCTGCCTTCTCAAACAGTATCAATGATTTTCTCATGAATAGGTATCAACGATTAATTTAATAAGATATTGCAAAATTTTACGATCACTAAAGAATCATATCCGTAGGGCAAGGTCGAAAAGAACGAAAGTTTTCTCGCATCCCGACATCGCCAGATCGCATTACTGCAAGGAAATGACGAAGACAGTGACGAGCGTTAAATGGCATCTTCAGATTACTGGTTGTTCCCAAAGTTGAAGAAGGTAATGGATTCAGTGTTTGGAGAAATGTCTTGCGCTAAATGGTGACTACGTGGAAAAATTATTGTGTACATTGGCAGTACAATAAATTTCCTTCATTTTGAGACAGTATTTTGTCTCTTATTGTTATTTTATAGAGTTGGAGACTTTATATACTAATCCGTCTGGATATATTTTACGTATCTTCAGATATTGTTGGTGCAAAATTTTGCAATATTGTATATCTAAAATACTAAAATACATGTAAATGACCTTGACGGCTTTCTGCAACGCTTCTCGTTCTTTAAAAGTAATTTTCTCATCTTGACTCGCCGCATATATCTGTTGTTTCTCAAATAACCAACTTTTCTATGTTGGTATTTTTTTACGCTAGCTATACAATTTTATACAAATGAATAAGTAATAAATACATTTTGAGAAGAACAGCAACAGAAACGCACATTCTAATAACAATCAATTGACTCGCTTATCACATCACCGACAATTTATAAAGCAATTAATGGTTCTAGTCTAAATTAGAAATATCTCGATCGTACGTAAATGCGTCGAATATTCTACGTGAACATATTACTTTAGCTTATACCGTCTCCGACATAGTATTCGCATTGACTTATGTCGTGCATACCACCATGGGAAGCTCTGTATATTACCAGCGCAGCAGTGGTACGAATACTACAATACAATAGAATACAAAAATTGGGAAGACATGTCAGACATGAGTTTGGCAAGAATTGGCCCTTCTCAGGGCTACCCTGAAGACGGGAGTAGATTGACTGCCGAAACGGCGGGCTATTAAAATCCTACAAATAATGGACATAGCTCAAGCAATTACTCAATTAATCATTCATCGTCAACGACTTCTCGTTATAATTAACTAATTGTTAAAGCAAATCGAACAAACTATACGGCAATCAACTCTGCAAAACATATATAAAACATATATAAACACACATACATAAAAAGTAGTTGTTAAATAAAAACAAATTTCCTTTTTTTTCTAGACATTCTAGATTCTAGAAATATTATTATGTATATTTAAATAATTTGGTAGCACACATTTTCAGCACAAAGGATACCACATTTTCTAAAGTAATCTTAACGACGCCAGAATGTTAAATAATGGAAATTATTTAATTAAAATATATAACCTTAGCATTTAATGTTCTGGAATTAATTGATATAATCGCATAAAAATTAAAAGATTTCTCGAATAGATTTATGGCTTCCATTTATGTACATACTTAATTAAAAAAAAAGGATTATCCATTCCATTGACTGTACGTTTTTACTATTTTTAGAATATCTATTAACAATAATCCACTACTTGGAGGTGTCGATAACTTTTATTTCAGTCAAGGCAAATATTATGAAAAAAGTGATTACGTGTGTAATATAGTAAAGCCGAAACTTCACGAAAGTTAAAACATATTTTTCTTTATCTAAATTAAATTAACACACATCCATACTTCGTGAATCTTTTTTAGTAAAAAATTTTAATCAGAGATAGTGACAAACTCTATACAGTACCAAAAGTACTTAAGATACTCAAAAATAATGACAAATCTAATAATGAAAAATTCGTGAAAAATCACATCTATCCTGGAATATGTGTATGTATAGCATTTCTGCATACTGGTACAAACTTAGTTTGTCGAAATGTATAGGAATTAACGCAGCACATTAGGCGACATTTGCATGTCAAAGTGAGATTTAATTAGTTCTCATTTACAGTAAATTCATTATACTAACTAAACAGTGTGGTCATAAAGTTTGGAACCAAGCTTATAACCGCATTATTTTACATTTTTAGGAAAAACGCTCGGACAGGTAAATCTTCTTTATTAAAACGCCATCTTTTGACATACAATTTTTTTCTATGACGTCATTGGTTTTCGAGTGATGACGTTATCAACACTTTCTTTAAATGGCAACCATATTATTTTTTTCTCGTTTTTGGTAGATCTTTATATTCACCAAATAGTGATATAAAACAATTGGTATGTTGCATCACAATTTTTTTGAAAAAATAATATAAATTTAGAAAAAAAAACGAAAATTTTATTTTTGTACAAAATTAAAATTAAATTAAAAAAAATACATCTGAACTTAAATTTATTGTAACAGTTAACGTAAATTTTCAAAATGGACCCCACCAACCAACTGACACTGTCCCAGCCGAGTGTAAACACTTCGTATACGCGCCTCAATGATGTCTGGGGATATTTGTGTAAGTTCTACGCGAATTCGTTCTTTTAAATCTTCTAAATTGTTCGGTTTGTTAAAATACACTTTCGATTTCAAATAACCCCACAAAAAAAAGTCTAACGGAGTCAGGTCAGGAGAACGAGGTCGCCATTCTATGGCGCCTCTGCGTCCAATCCATTTATTGGGAAATATTTCGTCAAGATAGTGGCGAACCTCTACACCATAATGGGGAGGTGCCCCATCTTGTTGAAACCAAATATTTGGATGTGGTACATCACCATCCTTGTGATTTGGGAAAATAACAGCGAGGGCTGGAACCAGCTCAAATCTTAAAAATTCTAAATATTGCACAGCAGTCAAATTTCCTTCAAAAAAATATGGTCCTAAAATGCGTCGTCCAATCATTCCAACCCATACGTTAACTTTTCCTCTACGCTGAGTATGACACGCTTGAGTCCAATGCGGATTGTTCTGCGACCAATATCTGCAATTATGGCGGTGAACAAATCCATTTAGGCAGAACGTAGCTTCATCTGAGAAGACGATGTTTTCCAAGAAATTTGGATTTTGGTCACAACGTAACATTACGTCTTCACAGAACTGCAGTCGACGATCTTCGTCATCCTCATGTAATTCCTGTACAAGTTGAACTTTGTAAGGACGATAGTGTTCTTTTTTAAATAAGTTGACGACAAATGAGTGAGCCACCTGATTGGCTAACGCAAGTTGTCTGGTGGAAACATGATGCCTTTCTTCTGCTTCTAGAAGCACATTTAATTTCACATCTTCTCCTACTTGAGGTCTACCTTGCCGTGGTCGATCTTTTACGGATCCAGTTTCCAACTAGTTTTGTCACCGTAGATCTGGTAATTGGAGGTCTATCAGGGTGTTCATGGTTAAACAAATCGCATGCTTCTGCATGCGTTCTTTGTCTGTCCCCATACCCAACCATAATTAAAATTTCGATTCTTTCTCGCTCAGATAAATGTGCCATTTTTTATATTAGGGAAAATGAACAATTTTTACGCAATAACTCAAAGATTTAACGTCAAAAATAGAAGTAAATAATTCAACAATGTTGTCGCCATAGAAACAATTTCAAACTAAAATTTTTGTACGTAAATTGTATAAAAAGAAGCAAGAATGTCATAAAGAAATATCTTGCAAAAAAGTGCGTGTTTTTGTTTTTGTAAATTTTTTGCATAGTAACATGAGTACATGTGCTTTTGACGATCCGGTTTGTTCAAGAAGAATATTTAAGTCCTCACACAAGACAGAAGTGTGAAAAAAACTTACTTACATATTTCAGTAAATTTTGTAAGCTTAATTAGTTTTTGAAATCTTCAATTTTTGGGCGATAATTTTAATTAAGAAATGGTCTGTCACATCATGTCAATTTTTTAAATAAATTAAACTTCTTTGGTCCTTTTTTGTGAAACTATTTAATGTTAAATAAGATTTTTTAATAAGTAATTGGCCGATTGGGAAGACGAATTTCTTTTGACCTGGAGCGAATAACGCAGATTACTATTGATCGCAAAGCATTTACACTCGGCTGGCACAGTGTCAGTTGGTTGGTGGGGTCCATTTCGAAAATTTACGTTAACTGTTACAATAAATTTAAGTTCAGATGTATTTTTTTTAATTTAATTTTAATTTTATACAAAAATAAAATTTTCGTATTTTTTTCTAAATATATATCATTTTTTCAAAAAAATTGTGATGCAACATACCAATTGTTTTATATCACTATTTGGTGGATATAAAGATCTACCAAAAACGAGAAAAAAATAATATGGTCGCCATTTAAAGAAAGTGTTGATAACGTCATCACTCGAGAACCAATGACGTCATAGAAAAAAATTGTATGTCAAAAGATGGCGTTTTAAAAAAGAAAATTTACCTGTCCGAGCGTTTTTCCAAAAAATGTAAAATAATGCGGTTATAAGCTTGGTTCCAAACTTTATGACCACACTGTATACAAGTGTCCCGTATCGTTATGTTCAAATGGAGTATAAAGTAATCTTCATTTCAAGTAACAAAAAACGCAAAACTTGTATATCCATTTTTATTTGTTTCAAAGTTACAGGTCTATGAATGTGATTGTCAGATCATGAAAAAAAATGTAATCCTAAAGTCAATAAAAACTGCTTTTGTTTAAAAAAGTTCAATTAATAATATTTTCGAAATGTCCACCTTCTTGTTGAATACAGGCGTGTGCCCTTAGGCCAACAGAAGAAGTACTCCGAAAGTATCCGAATTTCATACTTGTTTTGTCGGATTTGCTCGGCAGCCAGGTGAATACGATCCAACAACTCTTCTCTTGTGTTCGAAACTTGCGCGTAGACTAAATTTTTCATGTACCCCCACAAATAAAGGTCAAGGAAATTAAGATCGGGTGATCTGGGTGGCCATGCAACAGGATCACCTCGACCAATCCATCCTTGATAATTGATGTTAACCCAGGAATGCTGCAGGAGTCTGCAGAATCTAAAATACTGTACATCGGTGCATTGGTCGTTTTAAAAGTGGTAGAATATCATTAGAAGACTATCGACGCAGTAGTCGCCTGAGCATGTCGGTAAATGAAGAAAACATTACTACCGCGGAGAACCTACTGAAAGACGCCAAACGAATAATTACTTATCAAAGTAGTGTACGTCTAGGAATAGGTAGACGACAAATTCACGAGATTTTTACATGATTATTTGGGCGTAAGCAAGATTTCAGCTCGTTGGGTGCCAAGGCTGTTGGGAACGAAACAGAAACTCAGTAGATCTGACACTTGTCGTCAACTTCAAAAGCTGTTAGCCCGTTACGATGATGAATTTCAGCAATGGATAATAACCACGGACAAAACGTAGATTTCTTATTTAAATCCCGAGACCAAAAGCCAATTCAAATATGGCGTAAACCCGAAGAAGGCCTCCAGTTAAGGCGCGTACAATTCCGTCTGTTCTAATCTGTATTCTGGGTTTACGAAGGGATTATTTTTATGGATTATCTTACGAAAGGTACTACAATTAACGTAGAATATTATTCGAACTTATTATTCAAACCACTGTGGCAGGCACTTATCAGAAAAAGCCTGGGAAATTGCATAAGCGTCCGTTATTGCAACAAGACCACACACCGCAAGAAAAACGAAGCATGTTTTGAACGATGGGAAATGCTTCCGCGTCCATCTTATTCACTGGATCTCGCACCGAGTGATTTTCATCTGTTTCCAGATTTGAAAAAATCTTTACAGGCTGTTAGTTTTGAGAGTTTAACTAACGTAAAACATGCCCTAAATAGGTGGATTGAGGAGACATCGAAAAAGTTCTTTGAGGACGGCTTAATTAAATGTCGATTATATTGAAAAACTACATTGTAATATTCATGAAAATTGACAAAATAAAAAAAAATTATAGCTAAATTCCCAGAACTTTGGAAGCATCCCTCGTAAGTATTCGAAAGTCATTTTTCCGTCAAATTACATTCGTGTGCTGGAATAACAATCAAATTTTATTACAAAATCTTTCTTCTACTGAATGTAGTAATATTTCTGCATTAGCTATGTAAGATTAGCAATTTCTTTCTAAACCTAAAAATCTTTGACCCGGATTATTGCGAACTCCGTATATTACATAAGCCATTTACTAGACGGTGGAATATAAGTGAACAAGCATAGTACAATTTCAATTGCAAATAGTGCAGTCCATAAAATTATTTCATGAATTATTCATATTAGTAGAATATATCTAAATATGGTAATAAAACGAAATAGCATTACACATGTAAAACGTCGGTTTCATACGCAAAATTAACGTCATCATTCAAAACAATCACCTACATGACATCGTTGCCCAGTAAAGGCCGCCTACAATAAAACAGAAACGTATGACGTGGGTGTTATTTTTTCACATAATGTCTTTCCTATGGCATTTTCTACGTTAATTATAATACCTAAAAATTACATAATGAATCATGAAAAATCAAGCAAATTTTGAATGCTTGAAATAGAATGGAAGCACCATATGTTTTCGAGGCGACCCACATAGCATGATTTCTGAAGTGAAAAAAAGCAGAAAGTTCTGAATTAGTTTTTTAAGGAACTGAAAATATATTTTTAGAATTTTCAGAATAGTGTACGCAAAATGTTCTAATTTTGAATTTCAGGATTTAAAATATAAATTAAGCTTAGTATATTTGAAAAACGTCTTTTATATATTAATATATACAGGTGTCCCGTATCGTTATGTTCAAATTTTAGGAGTGTAAAGTAGACTTCATTTCAAGTAACAAAAACGCAAAACTTGTATATTAATTTCTTTTTGTTTCAAAGTTACAGATCTGTGAATGTGATTGTCAGATCATGAACAAAAATGTAATCCCAAAGTCAATAAAAACTGATTTTATTTAAAAAAGTTCAATTAATAATATTTTCGAAATGTCCACCTCCTTGTTGAATGCAGGCTTGTGCCCGTAAGCCAACAGAAGAAGTACTTATCCGAATTTCATACTTGTTTTGTCGGATTTGCTCGGCAGCCAGGTGAATACGATCCAACAACTCTTCTCTTGTGTTCGAAACTTGCGCGTAGACTAAATTTTTCATGTACCCCCATAAATAAAAGTCAAGGGGATTAAGAACGGGTGATCTGGGTGACCATGCAACAGGACCACCTCTACCAATCCATCTTGGATAATTGACGTTAACCCAATTTCGGACAGCAATTCCGCAATGTGGTGGTGATTCATGTGAAACCACATGTCTCGTCGAACATTCAGTGGGACATCCTCTAAAAGACCTAGCAGTTCGTCAATAAGAAATTGAAGGCAATTGTCCGCATTTAACCTCCCAGGAAGAACGACAGGACCAATCAACAAGTTATCGATTAGGGCCGCCCAAACGTTAATAGAAAATTCATGTTGAAATTTATATGGGCGTATAGCTTTGGGATGACCACCTGTGTATGTTTCTCAGATTTGTAACACCACTTCTAGTGAACGTAGATTCATCTGTCCAGAGGACTGTTCTGCAGAAATTAAAATGAAGCCGTGACTGTCTTAATGTCCAGGTAGAATAAACTAGACGAGCATAGTGATCTGCCTCAAGCAAACCGTGTCTCCTGCGATAGTGATATGGATATAAGCCCTCACGTTTTAAAATTCGCCAAACTGTCGTTAGTGGCACTCCTAGTTGTCTAGCGATTCGACGTACACTGAAAGTTGGATCCCTTGTAACAATAGCTACTGCTTCTTCCTCTAAGTCTGCTGGCAAATGTACTCCTCGGTCGAAAAGATAATCACGCAGTTTGCATTCCCGAAATTGTCTGTGTTCTTCCAGAAACGTTGTGTAATGAGGAATGCACCTATCGGGAAACCGATGTCGGTTAATAACTGCTTGACGTGCACTGCCGTTACAGTAGCCATACACAAAATGCATGTCCGCATACTTTTGAGAAGAAAATCGGTAAGGCATTTTGAATAAAGCTCACTAATAAGCTGATGTATGAACTGAAACGTAATGTAATCCTTTATTAAAAAATGCAACGTTAACAGTCATCTGAATATTTGTTTATAGTATGATATTCATGGTTCAGCATTTACGAAATAGGTAAAAATCTTCTTTATCATAAATCAATTTCCAGTACTCTTTTTTGTACTGGGAATTCAAGAGAGCTTCAAAACAGACATCTGCTTTCAATAACTGACATTTGCTTTCACTAACTGACATCTGCTATCTAAACTGACATCAGCTTTCAAAAACTGACTTCTGCTTTCAACTTGACATCTACATTCAATAACCGACATCTGATTCGTTTACAATGTTACTTTATAATGCATTTCTAAATAGCTTGAACCAAGATCTGTTGTGGCTGAGTGGTAAAAGCGACAGTCCGGCAAACTGTAGACTTGGGTTCAAGCCCCAACATAGACAATATTTTTCAATTAAAAATTTCGTATGATTTGCTTTGTAATTTGTAGACAGCAATGTTTACATCCCCACTTACTTTGCAATTACATACTTACTAATTTGATATTTGTAAATATTTCATATAAAAGCCGAAAAACTCCAATAATTTATCAATTGTTATATTTAATAAACGGCTAAGAAATTATCTAAACACTTATATATATATATATATATATATATATATATATATATATATATATATATATATAATATTTTCGTGACCTTGGTATGATATGGTAAATTCAATCAGTTGGCGATTAAAGGTCTGGTTTACTTCAAAGTATATATATTTAAAACAACCCTACATGTTTCGGCAATGATGCCTTTATCAAGGATATAAAATATAAATGACAGTATATACTGTCATTTATATTTGTCTTATATATATATATATATAAGACGATCTCCAGCTCTAACCAGCAACAGACCGAGTAGCTCCTGAAGATGACGAGTGCGATCTCGTTGAAACGTAGAGTAAATAGTCATTTTCAGGAAAAAACTCACACGCGGCCAAGAACCCGAGAAACTACGCCTTCATCATACGTCCGCGAGAACATCAAGAATATATATATATATATATATATATATATATATATATATATATATATATAACCCGAAGCCTGCATTATACTACAAGAGACACCGGCCGTGAAAGCCTGGAATTTTAAAATAACTTAAAATTGAGTAGAAACGAAGAATATTAATTCTTAGACAACAACAATTATTAAAAGAATAGAATAGAACGTAATTATTATATAGTAATTATTAGTAAAAATTAAGTTTAAAATAGATATAAGTGAAAATAGATAATTTGTGACAGAATAATACGCGACATTTCAGGTAATTTAACATAGATATTTAATGTAAGTTTCATATAGAAAATACTTTCAAAATTATGCAATTTAAGAAAATAATGTTTATCTCTTTAGTTAAAAAGACATAAAAATGTTTATTTAAAAAAGGTATGTTGTATTTCTATTGGCCATGAAAAATTTTAAAAAGGTAGTTTGAATAAGTGTCAGTTAGTTATGAATTAATAATGAAAAAAGCATGTATCGTATAAGCAAATATTAAATTTTAAGGTTAAAGTTGTGTATGTCAATAATGATTAATAATATAAATATAGTGATGAGAATTAATAAATATAAAGAAAATAAAATTTAAAAAAACTACCAGAAAGCAATTTTATTTGCTTCATTTATTTAGAATTTAAAATATTCTCTCCAGGTTAAACTTCTGTAAACGGCAGTATATGTAATTGTGAAAAATTTAAGAATTTGTGAGAATATGTCTGCCAGGCAATACAAATTTATTACTCAATATTCTTAGATTAATATTTGAAGAATCACATTTACGTAAGTATAATTGCTAACACTGATACCAAGAACTATATAAAATAATAAATGCTAAAAATATTCAACCACGACTTAAGTTCGAGAGTAAAGATATAATTGGAGAGTCTATTTTAAAACTCAGAAGCGATGTAGTCTTTAAAGAAGACAAAAATAGGTTAAATAACAACTGAAGAACGTTAATGGTAGAAATTTTAATTCACAAACAAAAAAAACAATACTTTGAAGGATCTCATGTTCCTATTGGTAGACCCCTAGTTACCAAAGTCATTATTAATTGTGTTTATCTGTTATTTTTGTTTATCTCTTGCATTTTCTTTTTTATAGCATCATCTTATTGTAAAACAGTACTATAATTATTCGAAACTATTTTTTATTTATATTTTTCTTTAAATGTAAGTATTTCGTATTAGCGCGTAATTAATTATTATTCATGTTATTTTAGAACAATATGAATAGTGTTGCTAGAAATTGGAGACCACCCGTGGTCTCCAATTTCTAGCAACTTCCCGAAGTTTATTAAAAAGTACAAACTTAAAGATATCATGGTGAGATTTGGTCACACAATAGCCGTACTATTTGGATGCTTAATTAGAAAGAAATTGTACGGTTTCAAATTAAAAAAATTATTAGAATGAATAATACCGCTTTTAAAATGACTGACATGACGACAATAGACAGGGGCATATGATTAAGTAGTATGCAAGCAGTGGAGTAATTTCATTAATCAAGCAAAAAAAGGTATGTGCTCTATTAACATTCTTATTTCCTATTATAATTGTGTTATATATTTTAGTTGAGGAAGAAATGTGGAACGTAGATGAATTTGAAAATAATACACATGAATTAATCATATACTTAAATAATAATTAGGGTCGGACACGAGAGGCTCATGACTCATCGCCCACAGGCGTACTATTGAAAATTTGTGTTTTTAAAGAATTTTTAATTTTATTTATATAATTGGAAAACAAACGGGTGGTGATTTATAAAATATGAAATACATTTTTATTTGTCCATTTTGTAGTTCAAGTTGAGTAAAGGAGTATTAATATTAAGTAGCAATACTTTCTCAAGGTTCTCTTCTGTAAAATTTGTTCTCTTTGAATGAAATACATCGTTATAGATTACAAAACGTTCTTTCTACATCGCAACTGGTTATAGGTGCACACTGGAAATATTCTTCTATTTCAGCGTATTTAGCAGTTAGATTTTGAGGCATTGTCCCCATACGCAGTTAAATCTGAATTTCTATTAAAAACTGCGTCTAACTTCTGCCGGAGGCCACATCCGAAGTCTCTTGGAATATTTTTCGAATTATTAATAGCCACATCTAATATGGTTAATCCATTATTTAGTTTGAGATTTTGATTTCCTAAATAAGTGATTAGTTTTGGCAAATTTGCAAAGTGTTCCTGAAGAAAGTATAACAAATTTTTTAAATTTGGAGTTCGTATTAGTCCCTTGCACTCAGAACTACTTCGAACATCGTCATTTAAACACGTAACAAAATTTTGTAATCTATCGAAGTGCTTTGCATAAAAACTAGTAGCTTCCAACCATCGTTCCACATCTAGTTATTACTGAGAGCGAGGCAGTGACAAAGATGGAACGCACCATTGAGAGTAGCTCTTTACAGGGAAAAACCCTGTAAAGAGCTACTCTCAATGGTGCGTTTCTGAAAACTTTTTTAAAAGCGGATACAAGTCTATCAACGTCCGTAAAGGTGTCTGATATATTCGCAGATTCTGTGGAGAGCATGTACTACATAAGTAATATGCAGTATATTAGGATATGTTTGCTTTAATAATCTGACAGGTTTTTAACATATATGCAGCACTGTCACTGACAAATAAAAGTATTTCTTCTTTGTACCTGTCGTCCGAATGAAGCATTTGGTGCATATTCTCGTAAATGGTTTTAGCTACTGTTTTCGCTGTATTTATAACTTTTGTTGCTATTACATATGCGTTATATGGAATAGTTGGATGTAGTACACCAGCTACATTTACCACACAGCGTCCTAATATATCGACAGTTTCGTTGGCACTTATCCATAGGTACTGATTTGAAAGATATCTTCTAATGCGTTCTACTGCTTTCGTATAGCATTTAGAAACATAATAATTACGTAAGGTGGATTCGCCAGGAACATTTCGACCAGTATATTTTTGGAGAAATGAAGGTGGGATTGTTAAGTTTATTTAATGGAATATTTGCCGCCATTAAAGTTTCACAGAGTTATTTGTTAAAATTGTCTGATTCCAACGGGTTTAATATCCGTGTATGTGTTTGCGATGCTAAGTGACGTTTTACGTGCGATTTTTTGGAGTTTTTTAACGATATTTTACAGACTTTGCAAAAAATTTCGGAATCACTGGTAATGGACATACAATCAGTATAACCCTTAATCCAACTCGCCATTGTTTCACGATACCATTCTCGACGTTGTTCTATATCATACCTGAAAAAGTAACTTAAACAATGTTCTAGATCTAAATAAATTAAAACTAAAAATGTATGCGAAAGTTATTGAAACTTAACGAAATTCACGGGACACTTACGTCGAAATAATTGGGAGAAGTAGATTCGATGAAACGATATTAAACGGGATATTACAAAAATTACGAAGTACCTATGAAATTAACAGTTAAAGCAATGAAACAAAAAACTAACTCACCGTACTTCATTTATCTTACGAAATATAAACTAATAAATAAAATAATTTTTAAAAACTCCTCACGCTACCTACGCCCATGAAGAAAGGAATTTAACTGTTATATCGAAGTAATTACGTCACAATTCAACGACAAAAAACAGATGTGCGGTTAACAGAATGAATAGTGCAATAACTGCGTGTTATACTTAGTGATGTTTTATAGACTGTTTATATGGTCCACCATAATTTCGGCCCGATGCGTCCGGTCTCTAGTAATGATACAAATAGCACATAGTATAGTGACTCTGATTTATCTGGCATGCCAGACCAAAATAAGCGATAATTAAAAAATTTAAGATTCGTAAGAATTTCACTATTTTGAATTTTAATTTAATGGCCTACAATAACAGTGATACTTGAAAACTAAATTTCTTTATATATTTGGCAATAATATGTATTGTGAAATCAAATTTTATTTAAACGAATTGTGAAGTAATGTATTATTATATCATATGTTCTTATTGAATATACCTATGCTTCTCATCTGATAACTTAATAAAATTAAATATATTATATATATTATATATCAGAATAATTGAAACATACATGAGTAGGTAAACCCCACCAGTTTTGTATAATACAAAGGTATTTTTAATAATATAAAATATTATTAAAAATCTGGTGTGAAGAACACAAATGCAGGTTCACTATTAATATTTTCTGTGAACGTGTCCGAATATATCCTATCCCCAGAGACGTAGATACGTATTTCACCTTTCTACAGGCTCATCGGTACGCCCCTGCTGGAGAAAGGATATTCCTAGACACATTCACAGAAAAGAACCACATCGCCCTATCACCGTAATTATCCAGACCGAGCGCAGAAGTAAATTCGGCGCTGCCTGTTGTCAGACAGCCGAAGTACCTCGCATACCGTCCACATAATTAATGTGAAGTAACGACGCCCTTCCAAAGGTTGGCACGACCAATCTCTCTAGAAAACTGCATTTTGTTTGTGCCTTCACTCATACTACGGCTTAACCGCATGTGTAATGTATCAGAATAATTGAAACATACATGAGTAGGTAAACCCCACCAGTTTTGTATAATACAAAGGTATTATTTACTATATATATATATATATATCCTTCCTTTACATTATTACGAATGAGTCTGGAAAGCCCAGTTAAAGATTAAACAAAACTGGGTAATTAACTTGTATACATTCATTAGATAAAAATGGGTCATTGGAATTTAATAACAAGTTAGCTCTTTAAGAAAGCTATCCATAATAGCCAGACAGTTCGAAATAATCGATTATTATTGAATCTTAATTATAGTTTTATTAAAACTCAGAGGTAAATATTGGCAATTTTGTAACTTATGTTTTGGTTACGTGCATAAAGTAACAAATATCCTATAATCATGCCAGTCAGATGCCAAACGCAAACATTAAAGCACCGAAATTCCCAGTGCTAACTCTATTTTTAGTTATTATAACGGAATCTCTGTTTTAATAATTATTTAAATCAATTTTGGAATTAAATTAAGTTTTGCCAACTTATTATATTGAATTTCAGTTAATATTTTATTGAAATATTTTCCACCGCAAGACGTGTGGTGTACAGTTTTCTCATAAGCGCTGTACTGTTTTCTAAGCTGCGAACAGACTGTATGTGTATTACATATTTGTATATTAAATTACCAACTGAATTTAATTAAAAATAAATAATAATTTAAATATTGCTCATAATAAAACTTCATGGAATTGCTTTTTTTTTAAAAAATATTAATTTACATAGGTATAAACGTAGTCAGAAAAACAAGAAATAACATTACTAATGGTTAAAATCTTCACTTTTTAATAGGTAATCGTAAAACGACAATTGTTTCGCCAATGGAGTCATCAAGTACTTACAACTGAAGAGCACGTTACAAACTGAATTAAAAATATAAAATGAATAAGGACCGGTATTATAAACAGCGAGTAAGTCTCTGAATAACAACTTTACGAATAAATTTATTGAACGAATTAAATTGAAATCTGGTATTATAAAAATGCATGCAAGTAAAATAAGTATTTGTAGAATAACTCTGAATAGCTACGCATTTTGCAGTTTAGCGTTTCGATAAACTATGGAGTCGCTGAATAAAATGAAGAAATACAAAATATCCTAATTCTTTACTATTTCTTTTTGTTTATATTTATAAAATACAAACCGATAAATCTGGCATTATCAAAATTCATGTTATCAAACACACACAAAATATAAACTTTTAAAAATAAGGTTATGTTTATTTGAACACCGTGGAGCAAATAGCTGTTCGCATTTAACCAATGAATAACATTTAATACCACGATTTTCTGGGGTGTAAATTAATTGGTAGATTTACTAGCGTAGTTTCCTTATTCGATTATAATACCAAATCTATAGAGTAAATTAAATTTACTTGCATACTAAATAAAATCTGCAGATTTTTTCTATTTTTATAATACCGGCCCTTAATAAACTAAACGTATATTTCTATTATCGTCTAAACAGTTTTTAATTGATTATTAAGTAAAATTTGTGATTTATTTTAATTTATTGATTTCTAAACTTTCCAGTAAATTTAATTTATTGCCTTTATTTTCTAAATGTAGAATTTTAAAATTCTTATTGAAAGTGTGGTTTTCTTTCTAATAGATGGTTAGCAAAAGTGGAATCTTGGAACTTACAGATACCAGATTTCTTATTTTTATCTGTTCTATCTTTTCTGTTTTTAATATATTTTGATGAATGATTATTAGTTTTGAAAACCGTGTTTATATTAAGTTTTTTTAAATACATTGAAATATGTTTATTAATAATAAACATATTAATAATAAATTACTTTATTGCAACGTTTTACAATGAATTTCTACGAAATCTTTCTCAAAAATTCCATCATTTGCATTGATACACGCTTGCCAATGCAAAAGAAGTGAATAGTAAACGTCTGCAAAATTCACAGTGCTTTGCATATTTTGTACTGCATTAAAAATTCAATCTTGTAATTGTTTAATAGTATGAATTGGTTTGAATAAACTAATTGTTTTAAGCGACCCCATTCATCTCCCGTTTACATTAGTATGGAGCCACTTTACAACATTTCTTCCAGCATATGGTGGTACACCGTCATGCTGATACCACAATCTATTTCGCAGGGCAATCCTCAAAGTTACGTTTAAAAAATGCTAGGTATGCGTCAGTATTTAAACGATTAGGCAAATTTGAATAGGAAGAAGTTGTCCAATAAAAATAACACCAATAACCAAGTGTTAATTGTAAATCTATGTTGAAAACCTCTACTTCTAATTGTGTATGGATTTTGTAAAGTCCAAAACATGTTTCGGCAATTACTGCCTTTTTCAAAGAATCTTAAATTATAAGTGACAGTATATTAAATTAATGTCATATTTATACATGTGAAGTTGCCATGGATAAAATTACATTATTCAATCAATGCATTCAAGTTTAATAATAATAATAATTCATACTTTCGCATACCCCAACAGGTTGACGCTAATTACAGTGAGTATTCGCAAGTCGTGGGTTATTATTATATCGGCGCCCGTGCAGCGACTTAAGATGTTCAACTGTCGCATTCGCCTAGAAGAGAGCAAGGACCACGAAAACCTACTCGGACAGCCTAGTCCCGGATCTAAACTCATGACTGCCAGCATGATAAGCCAGTGGGCAAATATTTAAATAACATATGATAGATATTTATATAACAATTCTATATATTCATGGTGGTAAATTGCAGATCGTTACATTACATTATTAAGTTGAAGTATATACTGCTTAGATTTTTTATGCCACTTCTGTTGTTAATTGAATTTTCCTCCAGTTTAATTAATCATTTCTTTAATTTCCCTTTTCATTGTGTGTTGTTCTTATATATTATCTCTGTGTTTTCAAAATCGAAGAGGTGATCGCGTTGCAGTGTGTGTGTAACTAAAGCAGTTTTGCCGGCAGGTGAACATCTTAAGTCGCTCCACGGGCGCCGACATAAAAATAACTCATAGCTTGCCAATGCCCCCTGTAATTAGCGTCAAGCTGTTGGGGAATGCTAAGGCATGAACTATTATTATTAAACTTGAATGTATTGACTGAATACTGTAATTTCATCCATGACAACTTCAATATAAATATGACATTAATATACTGTCATTTATAATTTAAAATTCTTTGAAAACAGAATGGTTAGTTTCTCATTGTACACTCAATATTTTCGTTGAGCCGATAATATTTTTGCCCTCTTTCCGGTTCTGCGAAATGGAGTGCTATCACTCGAAAAACGAAACATAATCTAATGAAATGATTTTTTTTTTAATTGAACACTTAAATATTATTATATATTTAATATAATATATTCAATTCTGAATACATACAGCATAATTTTGGTTTTCAGAATTGAATAAGCTAGCTAAATATCCAATAATATATAGGGTGTTTTATTAAAAAAAATAAATATTAGATCATCTTTTGTTTTTCAAGTGATAGCACTCTATTTCACAGGATTGGAAGGAGGGCTAAAAATTGAGTGTATAATGAAAAACCAACCACTCTATATACATATTAAAGTGAAACAGACCTTAAATCGGCGACCAACTAAATCTACTATATATATATATATATATATATATATATATATATATATATATAATAACTTCGTGACCTTGGTATGATATGGTAAACCTAATCAGTAGGCGATTAAAGGTCTGTATATTACTTCAAAATATATGTATTTAAAAAACTCTACATGTTTCGGCTGTGTACGCCTTTATCAAGAGAATACAAAATATGAATATATATATATATATATATAGATAATTATTTCGTGACCTATGTATGTTATGGTAGATTTAATTAGTTGGCGATTTAAGGTCTGGTATTACTTAAAAAACTTAAATCGCCAACTAATTAAATCTACCATATATATATATATATATATAGATTTTGTTAATTAACAATTAAAACATGAATGCCTAGTGGTTGCTCTAACTTTTACGTTTTGCGTCTGTTGCTTTTGAAATTCTATTCTAATCTGCTTCTAACAATCAAATTGGCAACGTGTAATTATATATCAAACTACCAAAAACAAACCATAAAATTACTATTTGCATGTTCATTTATTGAATTTTTAATCAAAAAGCTCACATACTAAATACTAAAGCACCAAGCAAATGTTACTAAAATAAAAACTACAATCAAAAAGTCTAAAAGTGAATCATTTAAAATGTCAATATTAAAATACTTTATGGCTTAACGCCAACACATCAAAAGACTATTTATACAGTGAAACTTTATTTATAGTTCAATACAGTTTTAATTTACCCAGAATGGTTCGGGTTTCTTTTCTTCTTTGCTGGAACCTGGTTTAGGTGCTTCGCTCACATTTTCTTTATGGCCTACTGTATTGATTGCAGGAATTTTCATTTCGGATGCTTTAGGTTCGTTACTACTTTCATGACCCGTAATCGATGAAGACTTTTCACAAATAATGTTTTTACTGGTCAAAAACTCAGATGAAAAAGCCGAGGATGTTTCTTCTCCTAATTCTAGAGAAGACGCCTTCGTAGTCAAATTCGAGATATCTTCCGAGCTACTAGAATAATCATGCGAAACGTGACTCGCTCTATTTCTACTACTGCGTTTTCGTTTAAATTCTCGTTTTCGTTCTTCGTTCAAATTTTTCGATTTCACGCCGTCTAATGAATTTTTAAAATCGTCACTGAAAATTTCTTGTATCACAACTAAATGTTGGGTTGCATTGTCATCTGAAGCTTCTACAAATACCTGCTCAGGTGATGAAGAGTTTCTCACGTAATCTTTATCTATTGAAACCTGAGAATTTGATGTGGATCTGTAATCAAGTATTTCGGTACGATCAGAGGGAGGTTTCGGGCTTTCGGAGTCTTGTTCGCTCGATGGAACATCTTCCTCAAATAATCGATTGCAAGGTGACAAAGATCTATAACTTCGCTCGAGGTATACTCTTAAATTAGACTGTCTTAATGGAGATGACGATCGTCGTAAATACATAATTGACATATCTGGTGATACAGAGCATGATCTTGGTTGTGGTACAAATTGTTCGTTTAAATCACCATCTTCTTCCACTTCATTCACATTAATTATAGTATTTTCTACTAATTCAGAACATATGCTGCTTCGAGGTGCCAAACTCTCGTATGTTGGGAATGGAGATAGAGATCGTCTTGGAAAGAAATTGGCCATTGATTCTTCTTGCAAATATATTTTTTCAATACTTGGAGATATTTCATTAATAATCGTTGTCTTTTCTTCTAAATAGATTTCTTCGTTAACAACGTTTTCATCACATATAGGCCCAGATGCTGAATTATAATTTATTTCTTGATGGTATATATCTTCTACAGGAGTTAAGACATGATTTGATTCTTCTAATGAAACATATGTGTGTTGTGCCTCTGTTGTTGATTGTTCTGCACCAATAATTTCTTCGTTTGATTTCCGTATAAGATTACATTCTATTTGAGTCGACACTAATTTACATTTTTCTTCAGGTGTTTTAATATGATTAGTTTCTTGTTCAAGCATTTCTGCCGGTGTTGATTTATTACAGTTTTTAACTTCGGCGTTTACTTCCCGTGTAAAATTAGATTGAAGTTGTATTAATTCATCTTCTACCTTTTCATTAATATTTTGTGGATGTGTAAGTTTTTCAAAGGTTCCTAATATTGGTATATTATTGTTAATGATTTCTTCGTTAGTTCTCAGAACAAAATTTGATTCAAATTGCTTTACTTCTGATTCTGAATATATGTTTTTATAGTCTATGTTTTCAATAGGAACCAAAATATCTTCTGCTTCATTTATAAAAACATCTTTTGATGTTAGTTTATTATTATTAGTAATTTCATCTATTGGTTTTGCTACAAAGCTTGATTCAAATGCTATTTGTGTCTCAAATTCTGAGCTGTGATTACAACTTTTAGCACTTTTTTCAATAGATACATTAACCTCTGTTGGCATGAAATTATTTGTATTAATTTCCACGTAAAGTCCTTGCGTAACATCATTTACTTGTGTGGGTGAAAATGTGAAATCGTTACTTTTGTCAAGTGAGTTACATTTTTCCTTGTTGATCTGAAATGATGTGCACGTGTTGCTATCATTTTTATTAACTTCAACACTAAAGATTGCTCTTGGAGATGTGCTAAGTGCAAAGTTCGTTTTAGCGTTCGGTTGAATATCTTTACCATTCACTTCAGCGAAAATCTGTCTATATTCCTTGTTTAGCATTTTTCTGTAATTCCATGTAATCGTTTCGAGGTCAGTGTCTTCTGAGTGTACGACTCTCAGGCTTCTACGCAAATGCGAATAGAACGCTATCAATTCAACAACACCCACGCAAGAAACTAAAATAGATAACAACAAACCCATAGTGACCTTCCACCGGGTAGGTCGGCAAAAAGAAACACTAGCAGTTTCGTATTTTGGCACAGAAATTTTGGCGCGTTATGCACGCACAGATGACAGATCACAAGACCGCCCGAATTTCGTACACATTAATTTCTCTAATTCGATAATAGAATAAGACGATATACGGCATCAATTGTTAGAACGAAACTGAAGAAAAACACGACTGCCAATAAGCTGTTATTGCCGGGGCTCCAAAGCCCTAAATAAGTTGTTACTTAATCTCTCTGATAGCAAGATTTTTCGTATGGTTTTTCGACCACGTCTATGCTTAGTTTAAGCGCCAGAAAAACAGACATGAAAAATGTGTATGTATAATAAGTCAATATCAAACGATCATCGCTCCCTTCACAAAGACTTCCAATATAAAATAAATAATAATAGTTCGTTGGCAATGGTGAACTAGATAAACAATAGTCCGAGAAGTAATAAAGACGACGTGTTAGAAAAATTATATTTTATTTTCTGTTGCAAGGTGACGTTTGCCAAATAATTTTGTATTAATTGACAGTCTGCTATGTAGGTAATGTTTACGTTACTAACGTGTGTAAAATTTGCGTCCCATGTTTTCTTATAATTACCAGAGACGGCTCTAATATTAATGTTGTTTAGTGTACATTATAAAGCAAATTAATTTCTAAAAATATTCATAGCAAATTGACATTTTCTCATATCGCATATCGCTTTTTCTAGATCAGACAGCTTATTTTTTTATTTAGATTTTTGTTTTATACATATTCAGTATTAGAATAATATTTTATCCACAGGGGAGGTATAGTATTTTTCACAATCTAAGAAAATAGCTTTGTGCCGTGCAAATACTTTAATAAGGCACCATGCGGTGTGAATCCAGGCAAGCAAATACAAACGCTGATTATAATATTGGCATGGAAGCCACAGGAGTATTAAGTAATTTTTATTCTGTACGACCAACAATAAGTGTTCCATACGTTTATTTTCATAAAATAGAAACTGGATAGATTTTATTTTATATAATTTGTTTAATTAACACTTATAATTAATTAATTAAATTTAAAAAAATTAGATAAAAAAGTATATAAAAGATAAAGAAACATTATACAGGCTGATTCTAAATATATGCGACAAATTTTATAGGCTGATTCTCAGAGTTATTTATTTATTTAATTTATTTATTTAAACTATACATCCTTATACCGTTAGGCGTCGAATTTTAATAATACATTTCAAATTAGTAGTGCATTTATTCTACCATTCTATACGTTTCTGTTCTGTGCCAGGTTCCTTGCTTCACACCAGTGGCGGTTTCTGCTATGGTTTGCAAGTTTGCGCAACCACCAAAACTAATAGATTTAATTTAATGAAAAAAAGCGTAATTCTACATTTTTTAAATTATAAATTAAAAATTTGTACTACCTCACAGAATAAATGAACTATTATAAATTACTTATAATAGGTATATCTAATTGGATATGAATACGTTAAATAAATGAGAGAATAACACACTTGGTTTGCAGACTCATTGCAATCCACGAACGTATATATCCCTATACGGCTGACGAACTTTGTCGAACGTCTTTCGGGTATATCTCCATAAACGACAATAGTGTTGCAGCCGCAGTGCAACCAAAACGTTAGACGTATTTCTTGCTTACGGTGCAACGGTATAAAAGCGAATAAAAAAATTGTATTTGTGTGTTTAAAAGTGTTTATGCTCTTTATTTTTAAATAATAATGAATTCAGTGCAGAGTTTAATAGTGGATCCGTTCTATAAAAGAACGTATGCCGAAAAAATTGAAATAAAGCGGTTGGGCAGACCTGTTCCGAATTTAAATCTGAAACAAACGATTTCCAGTAAGACGCGAACTTTTAGTAGACTATTTAATAAGGATATTTATAATAAACATTTGTGGATTTGCGGTTGTTGTATAAAAAATGCATTATTCTGCTTTCCTTGCTTACTATTTGAAGGTGAAGAATTATGGACGAAAATGGGTTTAACTGATTTAAATCATTCAAGCGATCGAATTAAAAAACACAGTATATCACAAAGGCATATGAAAAATGTAGTCCAATTATCGCTTTTTGGGAATGGGAATGTGGATATTGCTGCTCAGATGGATAGTGCATATCGAAGAAATATAGCATTGCATAACGAGAAAGTTAAGTACAATCGATATGTACTGAACATTATAATTAATTGTGTACGTTTTTGTGGAACTTTTGAACTTGCGCTGAGAGGACACGATGAATCAATTTCGTCCTCTAATCCGGGTGTTTTTCGTGGTTTAATAAATTTTAGTGCTGAATTGGACGTTGCTTTAAAAGACCATTTAGAAAAAGCTACTGTTTTCAAGTATACTTCTAAAACTATCCAAAATGACGTTTTACAAACAATGTTCAGTGTGTGTCAAGAAGAAATCTCTAAAGAAATAAAAGAAGCGGATTATTTATGTGTAATAGTTGACGAAACTACAGACGTATCAAATAAATATCAAATGGCCGTGGTATTTAGGTATATAGCTAAAGGTAAGCCTGTTGAACGATTTTGGAATTTTTTAGCGCCGTCAGATCATGACGCGAAAACGTTATCTACAATCATTCTTGCAGAACTAGAAACACACATTAAAGATAACGAAAGAAAATTGATTGCCCAGACATATGATGGGGCAGCCGTCATGGGCGGATCGCATAATGGGGTACAGGCACGTATTAAACAAACTTATAAATACGCTGCTTACGTGCACTGCTACGCGCATCGGTTAAGTTTAGTTATGTTGAATGCTGCCTCTGCCAACACTAATGTCCGTATATTCTTTGCAAATTTACAAGAAATTTGTACCTTTTTTTCAAATAGTTCTCAAAGAGTTGCAATATTGGACGAAACAGTTAAAAAGCGGCTGCCTCGTTCGGCCCCAACCAGATGGCATTTTAATTCCAGAATTGTCGCCACTGTGTTTGAACACAGAGAAGAAATTATAGAAACAATGCGAAGAATTTTGAATGAAAGTAAAACTGTAAATATCACTACTATCAATCAAGCTTCAGGTTATATTACGCTTCTTACTAATAAGAGTTTTATTTTCTGGTTAAATCTATTTTACAAGATAATGCCTCAAGTAGATATATTATATGCAAAATTTCAAACTAGAGAAATTGATCCCCTTATGGCCAATAAATATATATTATCATTTGAAACTCAGTTAGCTCAAATCAGAAATAATATAACGAACACTTCGGATACAAGTGACAGTGGGCCCGGCTCATCAACTTCAAAACGACGTAAGATCGATGGAAACGAATATACACGAGAAGCAAAGGAAGTTTGTGATATTATTATTTGTCAAGCCAAAGATAGGTTTAGGTTTACTGGACACTTAACTGCAACGCCTCTATTTTATTCTGATAAATTTAATCAATACAGCCTCCATTTTCCTGAAAATGTCTTTCAGGAAACAGTAAGTCTTACCCATACTTTGATGAACGGAAATTCCGTACTGAACTAAGCGTAATTTATGAAACGGAAGAATTTAAATCAATCTCGGGTTTGCTTCCTCTTTATGACATCATTTCACAAAGTGGACTAAGTGCGACTTTTAGTGAAATATTAAAACTTTTGAAAATTCTAATTACAATTCCGATGTCATCAGCTGAAGCGGAGCGGTGTTTTTCTACTTTGAAGAGAATAAAAACTTTCTTAAGAAACAGCATGGCACAAGAAAGACTTTCTGCATTGGCGATGCTTTCTCAAGAAAAGGATTTTATCCAAAGTATTCCAGATTTTAATCAAAGGGTTATAGATAAATTTGCTACTGCGAAAGATCGTCGCATGGATTTTCTGCTTCAATCAAATCAGGATCAGAATCATTGAGTTTTAAAAGCCTTTTTTCTTCTTTATAATTTATATGTACCTTAGCAAAAATAACTTTTAATAAAGCATACTTAGTGACCTACCTTGTTTACCTACTGTAAAAAGTATTAGTATTCACTAAATTTGCAAGCCCCACATTTTTGATGCACGAGCCGCCGCTGCTTCACACCACTGTATACCACGTTCTGCGGCTGCCTGTCGTACTTGTTTTTCCCATTGTAGTCTAGGTCTCCCTATTCTGTTCCTTCCCTGTACTCTGGCTTCATACACCTGCCTTGATGGTCTATTTTCGTGCATCCTGTGTAAGTGTCCTAACCAACCCAGCTGTCTCTCTTCGATAACTCTCTTAATCAGTTTCAGGTTCCTTGCTTGTATTATTGCCTCATTCCTAATTCTGTCTGTCCATGTAATTCCTTCAATTTTTCTCAGGAATCTCATTTCTACTGCTGTTATTCTGCTTTTTTTCTATCTGTAATCGTCCAAGACTCACTACTATATATTAGTGAAGATCTTACTACTTTGTTGTAAATTTCTGTTTTTATTTCCTTTGACATTTCCTTTTTTCCAAAAAAATGTGTCTTTAAGCATGTTATAAATTCTTTCTGTCGTTCCTGTTCCTTTTGCTATTGCTTTATCTACTCTTACATTTTCTTCTATTACTGTGCCTAAATATTTGAAGCTTCTGGCTTGTTCTAGTTGTCTTCCCTCTAAACATATTATGTGCTTCTTTTCCTTTTCTGACATTATCACAGTTTTTGTTTTGCTCATGTTAATTTCCATGTTTATCTTCCTCAGTTCTGATTGGTATATATTTAGGTTCTGTTTTAAATTCTTTTCTGAATCTGCTACCACAAACAGTAATTCCTGCAAGGCGACTTCTTGCATTCTTCATCCGCCAACTAACAGTTTCCTACATCTCTGTTTACAACTTTTTATAGCATCGTCCATCGTGAATATCGTGAATAGCAGAGGACTGAGAACACAACCCTGTTTTAATCATATTTTTGTTTAGAATTCTGTGGATTCTTCATTATGTGTTCTGACATTATTTTTATTGCCTTTACAGAGGGCCTTTATTGTTTAGATAATATATTCTTTTACACCCCTTTTTTCTATAGCTTTCCAAATGGCTTCTCGTTTAATTCTGTCGAACGTTGTTTGTAAGTCGATAAAGCAAATATGTATTTCTTTTGCTTTTTTCAGAAATTTCTCTCTTAATTGTCTAACTATGAATATTAGATTCTGCGTACTTCTACCTCTCCTAAATCCATGCTGTTGTTCTTCTACTGTTGATTCTACTTTATCCCTTAGTCTCTTTTCTAGTATCCTTGTTAATACTTTTCCCGATATAGTAGTTAATGCAATTCCTCGATAGTTTGCGCTTAGTATTAGCGGTAGTATTATTGCCATGTTCCAGTCTTTAGGTATTTCCCTTTTTGTTAATATGTCGTTTAGCAGATTACAAAATTCTATGGTTGCTTTACCTCCCATACATTTTATCATATCTGCTGTTATTTTGTCATCTCCAGGTGCCTTTCCCGATTTCAGTTTACTGATAGCCTCTATTACTTCTTCTTTTGTTATTGGTTGAATATTTGTTTCTGTACTATATTCCCACTATTATCCCAGAGTTATTATGATCATAATAGTTCATATGAATGTATGTCTTAAACGGCTTAATTTTACGGGAAAGTCGAAGTATGCTACAGAGTATAGGTCCCCAAACTTTTTTGTCTTGTAGACCACCTGCCATGTTTTTCGGTTTTGGGTAGACTCTATGTTTGCCTAACATTGAATTTTTGCAAATTCACCAACTTGGAAAGTGTTTTGACAGCTGATATAGTGCTACTCATTTTGAAAGATTTAAATTTATAACTATAGTATGAAAAATATAAAAAAACACATATTAAGTTTTACACATTTATTAACAGAATTCGAATTAAAACGAATCAAATTAAAATTTAGTATCTATTACATAAAACAACTAAGCAAAAAATAAATGCTTTTAGTGGGAGGAATGACCCTCCATGCTTTAATAACAAATTTTCAACATTTGGCATCAATTTAGTGAGGTTTAATCTCAATCTTCTTGGTTAGTGATGCCCAATACGTTTCTTTGTTTTTATTAGCAGATTAGCAAGCGCGCTGAAACCCCTTTCCACCAGGTATGTAGGTGGAAAAGCAATTAGAAATTTTCTCGCGATATTTCATAATACGGGATAAGTAACAGGTATGTCTTTTTGAAGCCAGAAAATCTGATATCCGTTTCTAAACTGTACTGTAAGTTCTTCGTTTGTCCTTATTCCGATCAGTTTCTCTTGTAATGTGACATCCGTTTCTTCAAAATCACCATATGGATTGAATCACTATTGGTCGCGACCTGCTTGAATAAGAACCACTATCGTGAACCCCCATTTACATCTCATGGACTCCCAATTTTTTTTTCGCTGATATAGACCCCTTGCAGGTCGTAGTCAATCCTTGGGGGGCCGATATAGACTACTTTGGGAATCGACGGTACAGATAATCACTGAATAAGAAATCTCATACCCGTACATTTATACTATATATAATATATATGTACAAACGCAACGATATGTACTAAAGTAATCAAATACAAGTGTAACGATATATACTGAAAGTAATCAAATACTAGTGTAACGATATGTCTCAAAAGTAATAAAATACGAAAATAACGATATGTACCGAAAGTAATCAAATACGAATGTAACGATATGTACCCAAAGTAATCAAATACGAATGTAATGATATGTACCCAAAGTAATAATACGAAAGTAACAATTACATTTTCAAGTAGGTAATGGTTACTTAGGATCAGCTCGTGTAATACCGAATAGTTACTTTTTCGACATCACTAGTGGACAGCTGGTGAATAGGTAATAAAAAACGATACCACAGGCTCAGTTCGTTCAGCCCATCAACAACGAAAGGTTAAAAAAGGATAACAGAATAAAGAAAGGGACTTTATTTAATATACATTAGTACTATTTTGTACATCAACTCTCACGAATTCCTACGCCGTATAGTATCTTTTTTGCCACAATTTATTATACTAGTTTAACACCACTGCGTTCTACAAGAAATCACTTTAGAAAGCCACAAATAATATTGTATTTTTATTCCACCTCGATAGTTGTCATTATAGCAACTATCGTTTGTAGTTTCGAATATTGTGCAGTAACCTATACTTTGTATTTTTCTCAGTGTACGCATAATATATAACTGGGAGTCGACATCTCTAGTCATTCTCGGTATATTGCGAAAAGCATCGGTACATATATTTTATGAAGTTAGCATGTAATTCTAAGTAGTAAAACCGAGATCTTTTCTTTAAGTTTTAACATATTTATTTATGAGCCGTGAAAACTCCGCGAACAAAATTATATTAACCGTTTTTCGTTATTCTGGAAAAGAACATCAATATCTTAAGGTGCCTGATTTTCTTGGTCATAAGCTTACATTACATTTCGAGTAAGCTGTCTAAAAATAATAATGTTCATATAAATAAAATGCTATTATATAGGTCGGCGTTTTATGCTGCCAAAAAGTCGCCCAAATGCTTATATTACATACTACAACTTTGCGTTGAACACGCGACAAAAAAGAAATCTGTGCTGTATTTCTATGTGTCAATAAATCTTAACATGAGTGCCACATATTTAAAATATAATTGCAATGTATCTAGATATTACGAAAGCTTGAATAAATTCATGCGTACATATTTTTAAATGACTTTAACTTAGTTGATGATTTCAGAAATTAAAGGTATTTATGTTAGATTGTGTAAACATTAGCCAACAAGATCTTTATGTCAAGTCAAGCAAACAAATGTATAAATTTCATTGGAATTATATATAATCGTTTATTTATTTTAAGGAAGAAATTTGCGTAAATTATATAACATTTAGGGAATCTTGATTTGTTAAAAATGCCACAAATACAGTTTATATGAAAGACCATAATAACTATAACACATAAAGGCCAAAAGGAGGTAATACTTTCGCAAGAAATTCATAATAATGAGCTGGCAAATAGAATTTATAACATCAAATTTGTAGAAAAGTTCTGTAGAATTTTTTAATTAAAACAAATGTAAACTTCAAATATTTTTTTTAATAAAATTAGTGACTGGTCTACTATTCATTATTGTGTATGACAGTTTTCCATCTTTTACTTAGTTGATTAACGTACATAGCGTACAAGAGAGTGATTTATGGTCTTCTATAGTAGTCGGTAATGTTCGAAAATAGATGGGAGAGGTCGCGTTACTGCTAGCTGATTTTTGAGAAGATCTACCGATTTTCGTTGGTATTGTTACACTTCGCATATAAACTGTGTTTTTTTAAGAGGTATGGGGTTATAAATTGAAATAAGAGACACAAGTGTGGGGGGAAATGAGTTTTTTTTTAATCTGTAGATCATTTAAATGATGTTATTTTCAGAACTTAAATGCATCGAAGACTCCTTAAAATAAAATTTATTGTTTCAGTTTAATTAAAAAAATTATCGCTCTTATTGAACAAGCTCGTAAAAGCTTGGAATAATAAATGAAGTTTTCCATTGCGTTGGAAAAACTACACAGTCTATTGAAAAATTATATAAAACATCGTTCATTCTCTACAGTTGTGATCAGCAATTTCATCAGGACTCGCAAACTGTACATAATATGCCGCAAGTTTTAGCGCCAACACGGTGTTATGATTATTCTATCAAACCATGGTATTGTTGTATATTGGGGTCATATTCGACCAATGGGGGCGCGGATTGTGGTTAGCTCTGAGAGCGTGTGTATTAGAATTTTGAGTGACCGAACAAAGAGATAGTGTCCGTTTGATTTCATTTACAAATCTTCTACACGAACAGACTATTCGTGTAGAAGATTTGAGACAATTTTGTATTTCGTGTAGTGTATTGTGTTAAGTTACGATTGAAATCACCTTTTATGGTGGATTGCTGTTTTAAATCTGATGCCGAATCTTTTGGCGACAACTTTCAGTTAGTTTAGTACACGCAGTCATCGAAATCGGCCCGAAAAATAGCTACTCGGTAAGAGAAACCATTTTATTGTTGCTTTTGTCCATATTCATCTCCTAATGCACGTGTTATATCGTAAATTTAGGAACCCGGATGTTCGCAGATTTAAGTGCTATTGGAATTGCAGAGCAAGGGATCGTTCACGTGGTCGGATTCTTAACCTGGTAAATCGTCGTTGCCGCAGTTTGGAGCAACACTTACCTCCTTCAAAAGATAAGTTTTTATCCGTTAGTGTCTCCGTGGAATATACAATTAATTTTTAGTTATCACTAATTCATATTTCAAGTCTACGAGGCACACATAATGTTAACTGCTGCCTTATATTTCGTATTTGCAGTCTAAAGTTCATTCTTACTTTTTCCTTTAATATGCGAACTAAGAAATAACTAGATATATATTAATAACTAATTTTAATACTTTGTGATCAACATTGTATATTGCAATATGTACATTTAATAATTAATAATTAATCTTAGCATTTTGTAGTCAATATCGCATATTACAACTTTTACATTCAAAATTAATGATTAATCTTAACATTTTGTAGACAATATTGTATATAGCAGGTTTCCCGCCTATTTTAATAAGCCTGTTTTGCATTTACTTCTGTATAATTTTGTATGTATGATCGTGGAGATCTCCGACAATCTTTTTTCGCCCATCAGGCATGTAAAGGTTACCATGTTACTTAATTAACACCTGTCGGATATATACCGGGTTGTTCATATATTTTTTTTATATATTGTATATTTGTTATTAATTTGGAGGGAGAACATTTACAATAAATGCTGTTATAATATTACTTACTTGTGTGAGTATTGATTTGTAGTTGTAGCTTCCTTGTTTCTTTTTTTTCGATACTACGCATTGTGGGTACGTTATAGCCTCTATGTCATCTATGTAACGTATGAACTCTGATTACAATTCAACAGTAATTAGCGGAAGCGCCCTATCTATCTATTTTAGTAGTCAGTCATTGTTACGTATACAAATGCACTTTCCTGCATACGACCTATATTAGTGCAAGTTTTCTCTATTACTTCTCTTAAAACCCTCGTAGCTTTAACTTGTAAGTAAATTTCTACTAATGTTTTTTTATTTTTGCTTTAAACTCCATATATCGAACAGTTTAGACCCTTCAACTACTATATTGTCAACCCATTACATTCATTCAATCCATCCTGAAAGCCTATGTTTTAAAGCATGCGGCCATCTTTTATATACCCTTTTCCGAAATGCTCACAAGATTTTCATTGAAAACTCGCTTAAAGTCTCACCGAATGTCAAACTGATTATGTAGGAATTTTTGCTATGAATTGTAGATCATCTAAACGCATTTTCTGTTGTTAATATTGCCTTTTAAATTTAATGCTAATCTAATTATAATTTCACCGCTTATTGCGCCATCTCCTTTACGATGTTCGCCTTCTGCGACAGGAATCTCACTTGCCGACTCCTATTTGAAATTTTCGTCTCTGGACATTAAATTGTTTTACGTTTTAGTTCTATTTGTCACATTATGCGATTTGAAATCATTCTCGAGATTTCGAAAACTAAATTCCCTTTCTTCTTGAACTTCCAAAATTACGATGACGTGTATCCGGCATCTTCATCAAAAACGATACGGCCGCCATTAAGACTTAATCACCCTTAAGCGCTGTGTCGTGATTGTGGCACGATTGATTAGAAACCTGATCTTTGCGGTAAAGGTATGGAAATCTTCTTAATATTATTACTATATCCCATTTTGAACTTACAGGATTCTTTAGAACGTTAAAATTTACGTGGATTTCTCTGTTATACGGAGAATTTAGTGGATTTCTTTTGTGAGGCGATAGGCGTTCCTCCGGAAATTTTAACCTGAGTATTTTGGGGCATATCTTTGGCTGTTCGAATTATTCCGACGCAGTACCGGAGTTCCCGTAAGCCGTCCGCATCCTGAGAATTAGGGGCACATAAATTTTGCGAGTCCCTTTTGGAATAATAGGAAGGACGCGGTTCATCCATATTGTTTTTCCCAATATGGCGTCGCTGTGAGGACTGCTGGGAAGAATTAAAGTATTGAGTTGCAATTGTGAGCGGTAGTAATATTTGGAGGGGACGATTACAGTTTGTGAAACCCAGCTAAAGTAGGTGTTACTTTAATTACTTGCTGTTCTAATTTTATAAGTTCAAACTAGTAACGTTTAACGATTAGTATTTCCTAAATTTTAAATCTGAATCAAGCCGTTACTCTCTTTATAAGACACTCATTTGGTGTGATAGTTTATCCTGTTACACAGATCATTTAGGGGGGGTTCTTTTCCTCATTTCAAATTTGTTTAATTGTGACTTTCGAGTCTGTTTAAAGAATAAACCCGTTTATGATCACAAATATCCCCGGTTTCTGGAACAGGAACCTATTATTTGATCCAGAAGATCGACAGCTTCACTGTTTGACACCTGCTTAAATTTAGAGTCGTAATCGAGGCCGAATCCTTCAGATCGGACCTTTAATTGTTTGTTTCGATACCTTTCTATCGAAGAACTAATCTGTAAACTTTACGAAACTTATAGTGTTGTATACTGGTACAGAAACCTTTTGTAAGCTCCAGAAGACCGACAGCTTCACTGTTTGTCACCTGCTTAAATTTAGAGTCGTAATCAAGGCCCAAATCCTTCAGATCGGACCTTTGATTGTTTGTTTCGATACTTTTAATCTTAGATTTATTTGTAATCTTACTTTACATGTTTGATATAAATACTGTACAGAATTCAAAATTGCGTATACGGAATTGGTATTCTAGATTTATACTTTTGTTAATTAATTTCTTCAAACATTTAAATATATCTGAATTTTTCACACCTGTAATACAGGGGGTACTCCAAAAGTTTCTTTCCGGGTGATTTTATTTTCATGTTCGGTATTAATTCTTACTTTTATTATATTTGTAAACAAGGCTTAACCTTGGTTTTGATTTAAGGTAACCTACCGTTTCTTTGAGATTCTGCTATTCTAGAATCTTACGCGTTAACGTCATTGAGACTTCCTTTATCTCGATTGTTGAATCAAATTAACATCAACCTGGGGGATAATTTTGGGTTAACCCCTCTCGCCTCTCGATAAACTTATACGGGGGGGAGAAATATAGTCTACGGACTTTTACAATTTTCCCAACTTTCATTTTGCTTTCATATTGTATTTTGATCAGGGCTTCACCTTTATTTTAAAAGTTATGTGTCAGGAGTAAACGATCGAGTCTAGCAACTATCTTGTAAGTGTTGGCATCGCCGTTTTGTTAAATTGTTATTTCTACCGATTAGTGTATTCAATAAATTTGTTGTATTGTTGATTGTGTTTCGATCTTTTCCCTTCCCACTAGCTTTTGAGTTTAACAAAGTTTCTTGCCTTACAACGAGTGATAGGGGGCTGACCCTCTGGTGTAAGTTGGAGCTACCAGGTCCCGCCTGCTCCCGTTATAGCGTTATCTCTGCAGGTGGATAATAACGGTGGCGTCCATATTCCATCTCGCGGCCTTGAATCCGCGACGCTCTCCGAAACAAGAGTGTTAGCCGGCTAGACCTTCCTGGGGACATAACATCAACAGGTAGGTTCAGACCAGAGAGGATCAGCGAGCGATCTCTCCTTATCACTCGCCACACTATTAATATTACGCCGCGTTGGTGGCATCATACAATATCGTTTCGAAAAAAACCACACCCGTAGCAACTTCTTTAACTGCTCTTGGAAATGAAACTGTTTCCATGAGCACCATCTTATGATTTCCGAAATAATCATTTTTTTGACTAGAAATTATTGAATCAGTAATTTCTCTGATGGACGTAGTTTGCCTTCGTAGCAATCTAACACAAATTATATCATTCTAATTCTAATTTACTTAATTTACGTTTACTGTACAGATATTTCATTTCTAGGTTCAAACATTTCATTTTTGCATATGAAATGACTTTAGATTATTTCTACAATTTGTTGTTACAGTTACGTTCATGAATTTAGAGAAAACATTGTTACTCTTACGCCGTTTTAAGAAATTAATATCTGTACTTATGAGCTTAACTTTAATATATAACCTACTGATGATGACAACTTAGTTGTCAAGATACGTCTCCAAATAAAGGCTTTTCGCAATGACTTTCCGGTCACAGGAGTTTAATAGATTTCATAAGTTATATATTAAAGTTAAGCTCATAAGTGCAGATATTAATTTCTTTAAACGGTGTAAAAGTAACAATGTTTTTCCTAAAGTCATGAACATAAATGTAACAACAAATTGTAGAAATAACGATAAAGGCATTTCATATGTAAAAATAAAATGGTTGAACTTAGAAATGAAATATTTGTACAGTAAAGGTAATAAATTTGAATTAAAATTATATAATTTGCAAAGTCTGTGTATACGCGGACCCGTGTAAAGTTGTTGCGCGATTATATGTATTAGCTTTACTGTGCCCCATGTGCGACACTTTGATTAGTGGGTTTACCTACTGATGATGACAACTCAGTTGTCGAAATACGTATTTAGGATATGATTATTAATTGTGGTAAGGGGTTTTATGCCTTTTTTGAGTTTTTACTTAACCCCAGTCTCCAAAGAAAGACTTTTCACAACTGTTTTGCATTTTGTGAATTATATTTAACTTGCCTGATAAAGAAATAGATTTTTGCTTTTATCAATGCTAGCCCTATTTGAAAACTTTTAATAAGTTAATTTAATAAGGTAATAACTTATTACCTTATTAAATTAACTTTCTTATTACTAATAAGATTTATATGGAGACGTACAGTTCATTCGTTTTACTTAGGCGAATTCCGGCGCATGCAAATGTCTGCTTCGGTCACGTTCGGGTTATGCGAACGACAAATACAAAGTTAAGAGGGAGGTATACGTATTATGCAGTAAAAATAAATTAGAACACGCATATAATCAGAGGTCTAATAATTACTATATTATCGCTTGCCCAGGCCCTTGAATTTTTGCGGAATACGGGCACAATACAATTCAATCAACGCAGTAATCATATTTACTGAGTTGATTGAATAATAACTAATATTTTTTTTTACCGTTTATTAGTTTACCGTTTCACGAAACTACGAAAAATTTAAGTAAAACCTTTAAACAGTATAATGTTCAAGCAGCATTTCGGTCGAATAACTCCCTAAAATCTCTCTTAGGGAACGCGAAAGACAAAGTTGAGGTAAACAACAAATCTGGAATCTATGAAATAAATTGTAAGGATTGTGATAAAAAATATGTCGGCCAAACAAAACTTTCGATTCTAACTCGTTATAAAGAACATGTTTCGCATATTAGATTCAATAGACCGAAAAAATCAAGTGTTGCCCGACATATTCTTGAATCAGATCACAACGTAACATCTGACTGTCTGAGATTAATAAAAAACGTCACAAGCCCCCGCGAATTAGATAGTTTTGAGCATTTTTATCTTTAAAAATAGGAATAACGTAATTAACGCAGATTTGGGTCCTATACCAGGTTCTTCTTTATTTGAGTTAATTGACAGTTAGATGTTATTAAAGCAAGAAAAATAGGAAAACCATTAAAAAATATTCGAATTCATGGAATTTATTTTTAAATTCGTTTCATTCAATATTTGCCATTAAAATATTCTGACTCAACATTAATTTCCAAATTTATATTTCAACATAATTTAAGGATTAGTTTCATAATTGGATTCTTAATGTATGTTAAATAACGCCTTTTATAATATTTTTAAACGGTTTTTCTATAGAATTTACAAATAATGGGTTAATGCTCTTGCATGAATAGGTGGGGTTTACCAAAATGTAGATAATTTTTGTAGCATTTAAGATTGAAGAATTTAATGTTAAACTAGAAGACGTTCAGAACAATCCTTCTGTGAATGTTTTTGTGCGTTCAAGTGTTACACTGTTTTTTCTACTGAAGATGACAACGTGGTTGTAGAAATACGTATTTAGAATCATTAAATTCTATTGTGGTAAGGGTTTTTTAATTTTATTTTATTCACTTATAAGCCACAGTCTCCGATTTGTTAACTAAAATTAGACCCTTTATAAACAATTTCGTCCTGTTGAAATTACAGATGAAATATGCGAATGAAGTGTAAGTTATTTGCCCGTGCATTATTAAAGTAGTTCTCAGGATCTATTTTGAAATTTATGACGATTTTCGTTTCTACTAAAACATTAAGATATGAATATTTTTCATTCAGGTATATTTATATTTGTATATTAAGAACGGATGATCCTATTTCATTAGTATGGTTACTATGAGTCATTATTTAGATATTTACGGATTTACACATAGAAGCTGTAAGAGTTTGAAACGAAAAGATCCTTAATAAATAACAAGCGGATGTCTAGAATTGTTATGAACCAGTTAATTTTAGAATGAACAGAATACATGTTTTATAAATATTTTGTCAATTTAGCAATGCAACCTTGGAATCTTGCATTCCATTTGGATTTGTGAATTTCAAAGAAATATATGTAACTATAAAGTATTTTGAAGACAAAATTCTGAAATAAAAGTTTAATTAAATTTTTCTATAACACGAAATTCAAATTAACACATTTTACTTGTTTTAAAAATGAAAACTTTAGACCGAAGCATTGTATAATTACATTATGAAATAAAAATTTAAAAATAAATTCTTTCGTTTTTAAATTTTAATGTTCCACTAATTGTTTCTTACAACAAAAACTCAAAAAGAAAATAATGATGAAAATTTTAAGGTACGCCATTGCTTGCCTAGTCCGACCCTAGGCAGACCCTTGCGTCGAATACGGTTTATTCCAAGAAATTACGTATTGGTCTTCAATTCTGCTTCAACAAATATCATACCAACTATACGAGGACGGTCTGATATATTTCCGGCTTTAACGATGGCAGCACTCGTCAATAAAAGCTGGGGAATAAAGTTGCACATCTTTTAACAGGCTCTCACCAAAATTTCAGCCATGTTGGACGCGCAGTTGTTGTTTGACAATCGTTTGAGTGAGTCGATGTGAGTGTTTTTGTGAAAATGGAAAAATGTATCAAACCGTCATTAAATATTTGTTTTTAAAAGTCAATACGCATACGCAAATTAAAGATGAATTGGACGCTGTGTACGGGAACTCTGCACCATCATTTACCACAGTGAAATTTTGGGCAGCTGAGTTTAAACGTGACCGTACCAGCTTGGGAAACAAGAGCGTTAGGGATGTCCAAAAACTGTAACCACTGACGATAACGATAACATCGCTAAAGTTTACCAAATGGTGTTAGACGACCGAAGAATTAAAGTGAGACAGATAGCAGAGGTTATGAATATATCCAAACAACGTGTTTGTCATATATTGAATAAAGATTTAGGCATGAGAATGCCGTCCGCGCGCTTGGTTCTGCGCTTGCTAACGTTAGACCAAAAACGTGTTCGAATGAACATTTCTGACGCACTGTTGGCGCAATTTAGCCGCAATAAATCAGAGTTTTGGCGCCGATTAACTTCTGTAAATGAAACTTGGATACACCATTATATGCCCGAAACAAAAATACAGTCAAAACAGTGGACTGCGAAGGGGAAATCGGCCCCAAAAAAAGCAAAAACTGTTTCTTTGGCTGGGAAAGTGATGACCACTGTTTTCTGGGATAGTAATGGAGTTATCTTAATCAATTATCTTCAAACAAGAAAAACCATTATAGGAGCATACTACGCATGATTACTTGACAAGCTGAAGGCAGAAATTGTAGAAAAGCGGCCACATTTGCAGAAAACAAAATTTTTGTTTCACCAAGACAATGCGCCGCCATCTCACACAGTGGTTGCCATGGCGAAAATCCACGAATTACAGTTCGAACTGCTTAACCACCCTTCTTACTCACCAAATCTAGCCCCGAGCGACTTCTTTTTGTTTCCCTAATCTCAAAATTGCGCTCGAAGGACAGATTTTCGTCAAATGAGGAGGCTGTCACCTTCGTAAACAATTATTTTGCAGAGAAAGACGCCGAGTACTATTTGGCAGGGTGGAAGAATTGGGAGTATCGCTGGGGAGAAGAATGTAGATTTATAAGGAGACTATGTAGAAAAATAAAAATAAATTTTAGGTAAAAATGTCTTCCACGAGGGTGGAACTAGAAATAAGGTTCCCAAAGAGCTCCAGCTCGACTCTCAATTCGCCCGGTCGCGCCGCTCAGTCTTGGCACTCTTGGCTCAGCAGCCGTTCGATATGAAGGTTCCCATTGTAGATCCCGCCAAGTGCGAGATTCGTTCCTTAATACGCTTTTTGCACACCAAAGGGACTCCACCCGTGGATATTCATCGTCAGTTGACAGAGGTGTACGGCGATAAACGTATGGCCGTTCAACACGTCCGAAAGTGGTGCAGAGCGTTTAATACCGGTCGGAAAGAAGTCCACGATTAAGAAGGGAGTGGAAGACCGTCAGTTTCGGAGGCGGTTATCGAGATGGTCCAACGCGAAGTGCTTCAAAACAGGAGGATCACCGTCCGTGAACGCTTCCGGAGCAACTAGGAAGTCAAAGAAGGGGTGAAACGCTCCCTCAACCGGATGGTGGCGGAATTTTACGACATTGGAATACAGAAATTGAAGTACCGTCTACAAAAATGCGTAGAAAAAGATGGCGATTATGTAGAAAAGCAGAGCAAAGTTTCTTCTTTCCAACGATGTAAATTTCTATGATAATAAAAAAATGTTGTCTATTTGTAAAATTTATGGGAATCTTATATTTGGATACACCCTCGTATCTTTGTTATGTCGGAAACATTTCGGACCGCCCTCGTATGTACAATAGATAAGACGGTAAACTTATATTTGTAATTATATACATATTAATTACCAAATTTGTTTATTTATTCTTAATTATACCGGAAGAATAAATAAACAAATTTGGTAATATATAGTGTACATAATTACTAATTATGTACACTATATATTAAGTAAGTAAGGACTAAATTACGTCAACTATTTATTTATAATGAAGTCAGCGCTTACAAACAAACACATTAAAGACATTTATAAATAGGTAATACTACTCTGAGTGAATAATTATTTCTGTGAAATAGGCAATGCGCAAGACTATTAAGTAAAATACGATCTTAGAAATATTCCTTGACAATACTCTTCAGATAATGTTACTGCATACGAAACTTCATGCAAGTTTTACTTTGGTTGCCACATTTCTTTCAACGCTTTAATAACTAAAAATATTTTTATTTATATATAGCACAATGGAAATGCCAAAATATTTTTAACACATTAAATTACTAACTGCAGATATAAAAATATCCACAAGAAATAATATTTTTGTTTTTGTTTTTTATGTTTTAGGTAGTTTATTTCGCAATTGCACATACAGGGTCCGTCTAAATTCAACTGACAAAATTTTTGTGGTGTTGGAGGGTAAGAAATAGAAAAGCTTTTTTAGTACATATCTTTTTGTTCTGGAAACGCATTATTGGAATGTTAAATGGTTTTAAAATACTTCATGTCGACTGACATGTTAGGCAACTTTTTATACATCTATATGTTTTATAATGTACCTTACCTGTCTATTATATATTATATTATATTGTACTTCTAATTATTAGTTTACACACTGTGTATTATATTATTTTTGCGTAGTTCCCACACATATCTTTAACTTCTTTCTTCTTGACCTTGTTACGTCCCGAAGTTATTGTAAACAGTCTTGTTTGGTCTACAAATTCCATCTAATCGATCTGAAGGGACTAACACCAAAAGGTTACGATTTCTGATATTCATATTCGAACTCTCATATACATAGTACGTAAAGTACGTCAGCTACACAATAAATGTAACAATTCATATTCAAAGTCTTATACAGTACGCAATATAACAAATCAATAATGTAAAGTTTGTCTTTTCGGGTTCTTAAATAAAACTAACGATAACTTTAGACACACACTGTATTAATAATAAAAACGAATAACAATTTAAAAACTAATTCCTAACAATAAGCACATTTATGTATTTGTATTTATGTTCACTCGGCGATGCTCTGGTATTGAATGGTATTCAAATCCCTTCTTCGACGGCTTATATATACGAGGTCTGGCTATTATATAACGAGACTGCGCGCGCAGAAGACGTCCTAGAGGAGTAGAGGGGAAAACGAATGCAGCGTTGGATAGCTGGAAGTGTCTACTACTCCAGTACGACACGTTTCTGTCGCTGTAGTAGTATTTTTTCTATAGAGGTTAGAAACGAACGAATTTTTTCCTCGTGCCGATAACAATGTGTGACGAAAAACACGAGCAACGGATCAATGTGAAATTTCTCGTTAAATTAAAAAAAACTCCGACTGAGTGCTATAAGTTGTTGAAAGAGGCCTATGGTGAGAATTCTATCTCGTGCGCGTATTTTCGAATGGTATAAACGGTTTTCTGAAGGCCGAGAGAGCACCGAAGATGACCAACGTCCAAGTCGACCTGTCTCTGTTTCAACTCCGCAAACAGTGACCAAAATCAATGAAATTGTGCGTGGAGATCGTCGTATGAGCATTCGGATGATTGCTGAGACTGTAAACGTCGATAAAGAAACTGTCAGAAAAATTTTACATGACGAGTTGAACATGAAGAAAGTTTGTGCGAAGTTGGTCCCAAAAAACTTGACCCCTGACGCGCTGTCTGTGAAGCGTTATTTAGCCGCTAGAGGCACTCCAGTGCTCGAACACGCGCCGTACTCGCCTGATTTAGCACCCTGTGACTTTTTCCTATTTCCGAAAATCAAGTCTGCCTAAAAAGGAACTCGGTTCGAGTCGATGGAAGAGGTAAAGCGAAAATCGGCGGAGCTCCTAAATGCTCTTACAAAAGAAGACTTCCAGCATTGCTTTGACCAATGGAAAAACGAATGGAACGGTGTGTGGCGAGGGGAGAGGAGTACATTGAAGGAGAGCATTCGATTGTAAAATAATTTTAAAAATAAAACTCTTTTTCATAAGCAGTCTCGTTATATAATAGCCAGACCTCGTATGGGCCGCCGACCGTCTCGATTTTTCTTAGTCTGGGTCTTTCTAGATTAGCCGAGAACGCGCGAGAGGTATTATACGTGACGTGTTGTTGGATGAGTCATCACAATAGTATTAGTAATAATAAGAGTAATAATAGTCGTTAGTAGTTATAATTATGTTTTGTGAATCGTTTAATAAAATAAACTATTAAATAATAATACTTACACTGAGGGTATACGTGGTATACGTTTGATAAAAAGAAAATGTGTTATTAATTCAAACTAGTCCATTACAGTTTTTTGTTAGCAACCACATATTCCAGATGCAGTACAGACAGTTCTTATTGGAACTAAATTCTATAATTATAACGTTATTGATAGATACTAAGGATAATAAGTAGAGAACGGACATTCTTACCACATGACTCGGCGTAATTCAATGAAGTATTTGTTGTCTTACCCGTCCATCTGGTCCGTTGCGATTACAATGGACAACACAGCGATTGTATTCGGAGGATATATTCCATTAAACGCAATCCGCAATTGGAAATGTTTATAAACTTCGCCGAGTACATCTCGCCGTAATACAATGAAGTATTTGTGTTTGACTTTCTCGGCCACCTGATTTTTCGCAGAGTTAACAATGGACAACGGCTATTGATTCGGAGAACTTAGTCATGTGGTAAGAATGTCCGTTCTCTAATAATAAGAGACACAAATAGTATTTTAAATTCTATATTAAAAATTTACACGGAATAATTGCAATAACAAAATTAGAAACTTTCATTTTAACGGAATAAAAATAAACAATGACATAAGGATACATTTTAGAGGAATGATAAAAGAACTAGAGAATGTTTTCAAACTTGTGGCCATTCATTTCAATACCGCCGAATTATTGACTCGGACACACTCAAATATTCTAGGTAGTGTCTACGTGATTGTTTACGCCGCTAAAAGTATTCGTTCCCTTAGTTCATCTAGAGTTTGGACAGACGTTTCATAGGTAATTGTATTAAGATGGTCCCATAAATCAAAATTCAACATACTTAAATTGGGACTTCGTGCATTTCAAGGTACAGGTTCTCTTCTGCCAATCCATCTTCCTGTATAGGTGTCATTTAAATACCTGCGAACCTCATGTCCAAAATGTGGAGGCATTTCGTTATGCTGAAGCCACATTCTTTGTCTAACACCATACGGTACAACTTTCAAAAGTACGGGAAGTTCTTGTTGGAGAAATGCCAAATAATTTTCAGAAGTTAAGCAGTGTGGCAAGAAATGTGGTCATATCAAATAATCGCCTATAATTCCAGCCCAAACATTAAGGAAAAATTTATTTCGATGATGCCGGATGAATGTTGCGTAAGAATTTTCGTCCGCCCAAAAATAAAATTCTTATTCGCGATGGAAACAGCATTCATCCGCAAATAACGCCATACTTTGAAAATTCTCTTCATTTGCCGCACGTTGTAAATGTCATTCTGCAAACAACCCTCGAAACAAAGTTCCTTGGATTTAATGCATTGCTTTTATTGTCCTTAGAATAGTATTACTACTAAGGTATGTTTCAAAAGTTTTCGGAAAAAATTCCAATAACATTTATTTATAATAAACATGATCTGATCCAGTTACCGTTGGAAACAAAATTTAGTAATTTGTTTGAAGTTTAATATGACATATAATTTTTTTAAATAGTTGATGTCAACAATGTAGCACAAGCTTGATATTCGTAGAGATATTTATTAGTTGGTTGGACAAGTACCTAAACGCGATATTGTTAGGATCTACAAATAGCAAGATATTTCGGTTTCGACAACCTATCAGACAATAAAAGATTGCCAGGATGGTATCCCTTGTATCAATTTACCTAAAAGTGGACGACCCAAAGTTTTAAGCCGACTTAATGAGCGAAGGTTGATTGAAAGAGCAAAAAACACATTGGGAATGTGGGAATGGATACCATATTTCACGCTCGACTGTTAATCGAACATTGGCCAGAAATAATCCAAATTATCGTAAAAGAAGAAAGGCTCCAAGGTTCACCCCTGCTCAGTTGAAATAAACTCCCAGGTGCTGCCATGTTTTAAGACGATTTCATTATCGTGATAAAGTTATCATTATGGACGATGAAAAATATTTCACGTTGTCCAACTCGGAGATCAAAGGTAATGACGGTTTCTATACGGAGAATGTGCAAGACGCTCCTACCAATGTTAAATTGAAAGGCAAAGTCAAGTTTGAAGATAAAATTTTGGTGTGGTGAGGCGAAGCTACTAATGTAATCATTTACATACGAAACTGCCTCACAAAACTTTGAAATTTTATAAATACACATCATCCAAACAACCACATAATGGCGTGACTTAGCCTCGTGCTATCACGCCAAAACAACAAGAGTCTGGTTAGCCACAAACGGCATCAATTTTGTTTTGAAGACAGATAACCCTCCAAATGTTTCTCAGCCGAGGCCCATTGAGGAATGCGATGGTGGTTGGGAAACCCAAAATGAGGAGCAGTTAAGACGCAGTATCTTTCAGAAAATTCGGGAAGTCGAGGTTACTACCGTCCAAAGACTGATGGTACATGTAAGAGTCAAATTACGTGTACGTATAGGAGAGTATGGGCCTTTATCCGTCATGTAAATGTTTAATTGAATTAAGACTATATAAGAATAATATTGTTATTAAAATGTAAAAGAATAAAAGATAAAATAAAAAAAATTGACTTTTACTTTTTTTCCAAAATCTTTCCAAATAGGAACTTTACCCGAAAAGATCCAGTTTCTCTAAGACCAATCGTAAATCGATCAATAGCACTAAATGTCGTGTGATGCGGTAATCTTCTATTTGGGTATAACACTGCATAGCGACGCTGCACTGCTCTACCAGAACCTCCACGCTCACCATACACTAGGTGCATATTGGCATAGTCAGAGAATGTGTAATTTTCCATTTTTATTAATCATACGATAAATATCTTAATGACAATATAAACAAATTTGAGATATGTATTTATGACGTTGCTAACTTGACAAATTTACATAGCTAACAAAAAAATCTATAGATATATAAAAGGTTACCTAACATGTCAGTCGACATGAACTATTTTAAAAGCATTTAGCTTTTCAATAAGGCGTTTCCAGAACAATAAGATATTAAAAAAGTTCTTCGATTTATTACCTTTCATCAACACAAAAATTTTGGCGGTTGAATTTAGACGGACCTTGTATGAAAATTTTATTCGTCGCTTTTACGTATGTGTCCATCGGTGCGCGCTATAGTCGCTTTATTTGTGTACACGGCATCGTTTCAAGTTTTCATTTCAATCCTTTCGAGCATAATAAAATATTTCACACGGAATACTTTGCAACTTTTTACTGATTTTAAATATGAGTGATAATGAGTAACAGTGACAATCTAAAAAAAAGTATATATTATTAAAAGATCTCTGTTTTATTATATTTTTTCCTGTATATTATACAGGCTGTCACACAAAGAACGCCCCAAGCTGTAACTCTGTTATTTATATTTCGATTTTCATGAGATAGGTACCAAATGAAATGGTTTTATGAGCACTATGTTTGAGGCTACATTTACTTTTTTCCAGCGCCATCTTCAATTCCTAGCGATTGTCAATTTTTTTTTTCAAATTGCACGGTATATATTTTTTGGCATAATGAATAGAGATTTTTTTCCTGAATCCATTGATGTGCAATACATCAATTTTAGTTAAATATAGAAGAAAAAAATTATTAAAACACTGTGCGTATATGCTCTTAGTCACTTGTGTTATACTGTAGTGTGCGATGGAAAAATAACGCATTACGCATATGTAACTGTCATCTTTGACTTTTCTGTACTAAGCAAGCATATTTTGACAGTTTTGAAATAAATCATGAATTTCAATCAACTTACTGACACGCTACAAGTATTTTGAGTATACTACAAATCACTTTAAGAGAATGTTTGGAAAGTGTTTTAATTTTTTTCTCTCCTAAATTGACAATTAAAATAGATGTATTGTACATCAATGGATTCAGGAAAAAAATCTCTATTAAATTATGCAAAAAATATATACCGTGCACTTTGAAAAAAAAAATTGACAATCGCTAGGAATTGAAGATGGCGCTGGAAAAAGTAAATGTAGCCTCAAACATAGTACTCATCAAACCATTTCATTTGGTACCTATCTCATGAAAATCGAAATATAAATAACAGAGTTACAGCTTGGGGCGTTTTTTGTGTGACAGACTGTATAACAATAAGAAAAATTATATACTCTATTTTTGTTATAAACTCAAAATATTTCTTTACTTTATATTCCCTTCTTTAAATAACAATCGATTTCGATGATTCACACCTGCCAGGCGTCCTGTGACGACTAATTTTTTTTTTATTTGTGACTATTTTGTGTGTACTATTTTCAGTTAAAAATAAAGCTTCCCATTATCACCCTGTATAGATAGTTTAGTTTATTGTAATAAAATGGTATTTTCTTAATTAGTGTTATGCTTTCTTTATACATTTTGAAAAAAACTGCATGTGATTGAGGAAAATAGGGATCATTTTTGGATTCAGCAGATATAATAGAAAACATAATATGTACATATTTACCAAAAACTTCTCATGTAGCTGAAAATAGTATATTAAAAAACAAGTTTCATAAGGCACCATTTTGCCGCACGCGATAGCGGCGAGTTTTCTAAAGAGCGAGTGCGGCAAAAGGCCTTATGAAACGAGTTTTTTATACTATTTTTTCTATTTTGCGTTTTTTACATTAATAAATTGCTTAAATTGGAATTATTTAATTTGAAAGTTCAGAGTTTAATTTTTATATAAAGCATGCAGTTGGTCACATTGATACTTGACATTTTCAAATTTAAATCTTGCTATCCGCGAAGTATATTTTATTACATATTATTAATTAATTTTCGTTAACATTACTTGATACTTCATTTAAAAATATAAACATGAGTGACATAGAAATATATATATGTTGTTGTCAATTGTATACAACATACGTTGTTTGTGTAAAATACGGACATATATATCATATCTGTCAAATGTACATAAATTCTTAAAATCAAATGACAGCAATGATATTTATTTCTGTATTCGAACAACGCCAACATTGAAAAATGCAAAAAAGCGTATCGAAATGAAGCTCATTTCGATACTGTTTTGGGTTTCATAATGAGTTTATTTCGAACGCAAAATAGAAAATAGTATATTATGCAACAAGCACAAAATGATGCACATTTTGCACGAGTTTCAAAGTTTGCAACACGAGCGAAGGCGAGTGTTGCAGTTGAAACGAGTGCAAAATTGCTATTTTGTGCGCGTTGCATACTATGCTTTTTCTACGACAACGACAATTATAAAAATAGATACAAATAAATATGAAAATATTTTATTTATTGCTTTGGATCCATGAGAATACGAAATTACCTATTCATTAGCAGAGCCTGGACAGTGCCCAACCATTTAAGAAGAAGAACTATGAAATAACTTCCTACTTACTTATTTTATTTATTGTTAAAGTTAAATGTGCAATTATTGAAAATCATTTTTGGAGAACTTGTGGAATGCTGGATACTAGAATTTTCTTGATATTGACAATTTTCCATTGTCGAAGTAGATGGCATTTCACGATTTCCTATTCCTGAAGTCGATGGTATATTTGAAATACTCTGTATTGCATTTACAATTTTATTAGCTGTGTCAAATTTATTTTTCTCCGATTTATCGATATGTCCCTGGAAGTGGACTTCCAGACACCGTGACGCTTCAAACTAGTTATGTCACCACCAGCATCAACAAGAATTGTTGCTGAAGATCGACGAAAGCAGTGTCCGGTGTATAATTCGTAGTTTGGCAAATTTAAATATTTAGCAATCTCTTTTCCCATGCCTCCAAGCTTATTCACGCCTATTCTTTGGACGGTACATTTTCCGTTTTGATAATTAATGAAGAACCATGTACCATTTACATTTGAAGGGCGGAGGTTTGCATATTTTTTGTAAATTTCATAATAAGGACTAGTTACAGTAAAACTTCGTATAGTTTTGTTTTTAGTGTCTGGTATAGTTATTAAAACAGCTGAACCCAAATCATTGAAATTAGTAATTTTCATTTGATGTAATTCATGTCTTCTACATGCACCCATTATGCCCATAATTAATGCGACCTAAAATATAGATGAAATATATATTTCATTATATGGCTATATAAAACTTACTTTTGTCGCTAAATAGATCTCATCTGGGGCTTCTTTAATAAATTTATTGATGTCATTTGACTTTTTGGGTTTGTAGCCGTCGGACTGTCGCTTAAGAAATGCTTTCAGTTTTAAGTATTTTGCAATATCTATATTATTATGAATACTGAGAGTCGTTCGAAGCATTGAGTATTGTGTCCATAATGTGGAACTTTTGAATTTTTTTGCCAAGTCTCCAAAATACGCCATTAAGACGTTCTCGGAAAACGATTTGGCGTTCCGATCTCCTTTCCTCTCCAAAAATAGGTTATAAGTCCGTTTGTACATTTTCTTCGATGTTTCCGGCAATAAATTTAGTGTTGTTAAATTTGCTGCTTCTGTTATACTTGGAGGTGTTAATTCCAAGTCACTATCACTATCACTTTCCATATTAATTATCTGGTTTCTTTGAAATAACTACGAAATTATTTGTAATGCACAAACTGTAACAAACTGATGACATTTGTCGTTCGGCGTTATATTCTCTAGGCCACCTTACTTTTTGTTATCAAAAACAGCAGACCGAACACGAAATATTTCAAATTGCATTTGTTGCCTAGCAACTTGCCTAGCAACCGATGCAAAATGAAATTCAGTACAAAATGTAGCTTCTTATGATTCAATTTACACTCTTGATATGAACATTTTTCGATGTTGTCGTAGAAAAAAGTATTTTCGATACTAAAATAAGGAAATAAGTTCATCAACATATTGGTATGCAACGGAATGACAGATAAATTGTTAATTAGAATCAATTTGAAAAGACGTGAGTCATTTTTCCCATGGATAACTTTTAAGAAAAAATTTATGGCTCACACCTTATATCATCTATAGGTTTACATTGTTTTAAATATGTTATTTCATGTTATTCTGATTACTGCCGCGACAAAAAAATAGTTACCTTTAACGACAATAAATTATAAATATATAAGATGAGATATTATATTTCCTAGAATTCGACGTTGTCCCAAGGTAAAAAATACATTGTTGACCTTTAAAAATGGCCGACATTTGCATATGATTCTAGCTGAAGAATACCGCGACAGTTCAAACGAGTTCTGCTACAAAAACACCTGCGACGTACATACGTCGTTTAGGAGACAGGCGGTCTGCCGAGACGGAACGCAATGCTCTAAACATAATCAACGTTCGTAATTTCGATTGCACAATTCGATAAAGCATCCATTTAATAATTAAGCAGTAGGCCGATTGCGTTGCTAAAGAAGGTCAGGGTTATCTTTAAAGCATTTGGCTTTCGGGCAAATTGCGAGGCTATCCAAAAAAAGAGAAAACTGGCATACCTGTCCGTTGTAAGATCAACAGTATGTATATTCATATGTGGGTCAGGCAAACTCTGATGGCTCAACTCATTTTCGATAAAGGAAAGTGAAAGCCGCCAATAACTTTATGAAATTTAAATAGTAATTCACAAACATAAATGAGGTGGACATAATAATAACAAGGACGAATAATACATAAAATGTGCATGCGATAACCTTACGGCTTCTAAGTAATAATGTTTTGCGCTCTTTCGTTGTTGCAATATATTTGCAATTGTTAATATATAAATATAATTTGTTAACTGCCAATATGCAGTACCAAAGTAACTCAATTATCTTTTATGTTTCGTTATTTTACAAAAAAATTAACACATTGTTTGTAAATAATTTATAATAATTCTTAAAAATACACGAGGTGGCCTGTTAAGTGCATTTAAAAACAAGTTAAGGACAGTTTTATTTGAAAAATAATTTGATATTGCAACAAGTCTGACTATGTACTTGGTTTGCGAGTGTCCCGGTTTTTCATTCTATCTGAAGAGTAGTTTTAATAACAAGACGAGAGATGTCTTTTTATTTATTTATTTATTGTACATTACATGAAAAAAAATTCCAAATCGTACAATTTCATAATAGAAACAAAACGTGCACAAGTTTGTAAAGTATAGTTATAAATGTGTATTACAAATAGGAAAGAATAAAATAAACCAGAGTAGTTTCAAAGTTTTTTATTGTTCACTACAATACTGTTTCGCCGAACTTTGGCTTCATCAAGTGATGATAAACCAGAAATCAACGAGAAATTTAATCCGATTTTCTATCCTTGTCTTTGATTGTAGATATGTACTTCTTTCATCGATCGTCCAGTTGGGCCAGTCATTTAAAAAGGCTACTGTAATCGTACAATTTCGTGTCTTATCGCTATCATTCGTGTAAGTTCGGAGTATAATGTTCACATTTTCTAAAATTTCAATTTTACGTTCTTTTATGTTCTTTCGTGGTTTGTAGATATTTATGTTCCATATCGTTCTGAATTTTAATACAATATCAGAATTTGAATTGAGTTATTGAAATATTTATTATACAACCAAGTATTAACTAGATCAGTTTTTGTCTTGACTAGGTATAGTGTTTTTTTGCTGTTGAAAAAGTAAGTTGGATTTACAAGAAATTTCATCATACGCCACGCCATATTGTTTTACTCAAAAATGCTTTGCTTGCCCAAAATTAACAAGTTCCTAAAAAAAATATTTAATTAATTTAATTGAATCGGCCGATACTTGCTGGAAATCCATAATATGTAAATGGGATTTAAGTAAAACACTTATACTAATTTCCAGTATATATTACACTTTATTATATGTATTAATAAATTGACGACATGTTTCGCTACGATGTAGCTTCTTCAGATCTTATATTACTACAGTAGTAATATAAGATCTGAAGAAGCTACATCGTAGCGAAACATGTCGTCAATTTATTAATACATATAATAAAGTGTAATATATACTGGAAATTAGTATAAATGTTTTACTTAAATCCCATTCAAATATTTAATTACTCTCATTGACGCTTTCAATTATGCTACAAGTACATTTTCTTTTCAGCATATAAATTATTTGGAAATGGCGTCAAAATTTTGTATATCGTGTGCGACAAAGGAGACAATAGATGTGGAAAAATTACATTATTTTTCAGGAAATCCTTAAAAGTCAGTAATAAATGAATATATAACAAAACAAATAATATTTAGGCATCCATGATTTTGATCCAAGACTTGATTTAGAAGTAATGGGTTTAAAATTTATCATAGGAAGTATTAGGAATTTAAGAATATGTGTTACACATTTTACTCCAAAGCTGTACCATCCTTACATCTAGCACGAACAATCATGTCAGTATTAAAAAGTTTTGAATCTCAACTGTAAGAAGAAACATATATTCCACAAAGATTGCCATTGCAATCAATAGAAAATACAACGGTAATTGATTGCAATTTACCTACAGTACCTGTAGAACACCTATTTGCAATTCAGTTTGTGTCTTATTACCCATCAGCAAGTATATCGAGCACATCAACAGTAAAAAAGAAAGAAAAAAGGAAAAGCGTTAGTGAATGCAATAAGAAAAGAACAAAAACACTACTAAGGGAACTGGACGGAAAGTTTTCAACCAACCTAATTCGTAGTAATAAAATAGAAATTAAAATAATTACCGGGTTAATAACCGGATATTGGTCTTTAAGGAAGCATTTGTACAGCATGGGCTGGTTAGCGAGCCCTGGTGTTGGAGATGTGAAAAACAGGAGGAAACTAGCCTTCATGTAATATGCACGTGTGAGGAACTGAAGGAACTCAGACAGAAATATTTCGGGAGAGATCTATTGGATCCTTCGAGTGTACTCAAACTTCCCCTGAGGAGGATAGCGGCTTTTATCGAGGACACAAGATTAACAGAGTGGAACTGAGAGATCTATTGGGGATAGTACAAAGAGAAGTGTGCTCAAGTGCCTGGACGTACTAGCGTCCAACCCAAAACAGAAGAAGAAGAAGAAGGAGGAAAGAACATGAGCACATTTGAAAACTAAAATCGATATGCACAAAAAAAAGCTGTACAATCAAAAATATATAAAAATTAATGATAAATGAGTCTTCAATGATCAACGATATATTCAAAGGTAAATTATTCTTCCTCTTTTTTTATCTGTTTAATTAGTTTATTTATTTGACAGCAATATCATCAAGTGCACAATCATTACTGTTTTCGCAACTTCGTTGTGCGAAGCATCTTCCAAAAGGTAGAAGATGGACAGTAAAAGACTTTGTCTTTTACTGTTTATATGGTTTAAATACAAACAGATCTTATTCGCAGTTTTTCTATTTTAAAAAGTGGGCGTGTCTAAACTAACGTCGATACAAATTTGAATGAAAATAAATTAAATATCTTTTTATTCTCGCGTTAATGAATTAAATGACTAAAATGAATGTTAAAAAAATGAAAAGTAAATTTTGAAATAAATATAATTAAGCTTAGAATATCAGAAATTATCGAGATATCAATATATATATATATATATATATATATATATATATATATATATATAACTTCTTAACCGTTCATTTAATATATTATTTGATAAATTCTTGGAGTTTTCGGCTTTCATATTAAATATTTTCAAATTAATATGTTATTTTGCGATGTAAATGTGACAGAAATTATACGAAATTTTATTTGAAAAATTTTCGTCCACGTTGGGACTTGAACTCAAGTCTACGGTTTGCCGGACCGTCGCTCTAACCAACTGAGCCACGATGGACCTTGGTGTCAAGCTTTTTGGAAAAGCCTTATAAGGCACCAACGTAATATTCAGAGGTTAGATTTGAAAGTTTGAAATTACTAATTTTTACTCCAAAAGTTTTCCTAAATTTTGTAATTCAATATGAGCTACCGATTTACAAACTTGTGTCCATTACAAGTGATGGAGCACCATCAATGACATGCAATAAAATTAGGTCTGTTGCATTGTGTCGAACTAACGAAGACCTCCCATCATTTTTCGCATTTCAAAGCATCATTCATCAGCAAGTTCTATGTTCAAAAATACTAAATATGAATGATGTCCTAGATATTGCCACAAAGATCGTGAATTTAATCCGTGCGCGGATCATGCAACGACACCTCAAAGTGCAATTGGAAGCTATAAACTCTGCCGAGTGCACTGATTTACTTCTTTATACAGACATAAGGTGGTTGAGTCGCGGATAATTTTTAGAGAGATTTCAAGAACTATTACCTGAAATCATTTCTTTTCTTTGCGAACGAGTTGACGACACTGAGATACTTAAAAATGGCTCTGTGATTTAGCTATCCTGTCGGAAGTGACAAATCATTTGAATATCATTAATTTGGTACTACAGGGAAATAATAAAACCATTATCGATATGGTTAGCGCAACAAAGTAAATATTGTAATAAAGTAATTATGTTCCTGTTACAGTAAGAAATAGTCTTATACATAAATGTCGTAGTTTATAAATTTTCTTAAAAGTCTGACTTCATTATCTTATTTTTAGAAAACTAGGGAATCACGAAAATATTTCAAATGATATGTAATGGATCAATTAAACGGTTTTTTAATGTACAGAATGTTTAAAGAATTTGCTAATAGCCAATTTAGTACATACATATTCAACCAATTAGAATAATAAACAATATAACCGATGATTAATGCTCGGATGCAGTTGAATAAATGGTTAAAAATGTTAGAAATGTGTAAAATTGAAATATAAAAATTATAGTGTTTAAAATACAGTTTTGCGAAGTGAATTCGTTGATATCATACTCATGGTTATTAATAGTTACGCATAATAGAAAATTTATTTCAGAAGGTTATTTGCGCAACACAACGAATTTTCTAAGCTCGATAATTGTTAATTTTTAATGTTTTTCTTCGCATTGGCAGTATGTAGTGCACATTTCTCATCAGGATGTTAATTGCTACATTAAACACATCGGCACACCCTTACAAAATCTTTTGACTGTTCTAACTATATATTATAACATAGTTTAGTATAAAATTTAAAGGAGTGTACGAGTACGACTTGACGGAAGGTGAGGCTCGACAATTAGCGCCATCTTTCGGAAATACATGACATTATATTGTAATTCTTTAATTAGTTTGGTTAACTTCTGACGTTTGATTTGAATGTTATAGCAGAGCTTAAATTGAAGATTCACAACACATCTGAAATTTAGGCGGATGTGCAACAAAGTTTGGATGACAATGCTCCTTCGAAAACCATAATTTATCTCTGGGTTGTGCGATATAAACGTAGTGATAAGAGCATCCAAGATTATGTACGATCAGAATCATTAAAAATTACAACAACTCCAGAAATGGTCAATAAAATGAATGATGTATTGAACGAACACAAGGAGATAGCATCGACTGTAATCAGAAACCAGACAGAATGCACACGACAAGCTATAATTTGAAGCTGTTTAACAAGTAAACTGATTTTTGCAAAGATTTGTTACAATTGATGAAATCTGAATTCACCACCATGTTTCTGAATCCAAACAGCAATCCCAAAAGCTACCATCCTGGTATTCTCGTATATTATTAGCGGATATTACTAAATTGAAATATCGTTTATGTTTGTGGATTGAAGTTGAATACATTGCAGTTGTGGTTTTGTAGATTAAGAGATATGTAGAATAAAATACAAAAAGCATGAAATATGTATCGCGTTTCGTTTTGAAAATGGAAGGTCGCCCACAAAATTGTATATTTACGTATCGAAAAATAATGTAGATGTCGAGCGGGTTCACTAAGCTAAGTCTATGGATAATAATTAAAGAAAAAGACAAAACAATGACTTAAGCTTCCATTAGTTAGGTATACGAGGAAAGAACTCACTTGCAGATCTAAAAAAAGTAATATGGGCAACTATTAAGTATAAATCTTTTAGAATAATTGAAACATACATGAGTGGGTAGAACCCCACCAGTTTTGTATAATCGAAAGGTATATTTAATAATATAAAATATTATTAAAAATCTGGTGTGAAGAACACAAATACAGGTTCACTATTAATATTTTTTGGTGGGGTTTTACCTACTCATGTATGTTTCAATTATTCTGATACATTACACATGCGGTTAGTCCGTAGTATGAGTGAAGACACAGACAAAATGCAGTTTCTAGAGACACGGCTGCGCCATCTTTAGAAGAGCGTCGTTGGTTCGCATTGGTTATGTGGACAGGGCGAGGTACTTCGGCTGTCTGACAACAGGCAGCGCTGAATTTATTTCTATGCTCGGTCTGGATAATTTCTGTGATGTGGCGATGTGGTTCTTTTTTGTGAATATGTCTGAAGATATCCTTTCTCCAGCAGGGGCGTACCTATGAGCCTGTAAAAAGGCGAAATACGTATCTACGTCTCGGGGAGTGATATGTTCACAAAAAATATTAATAGTGAACCTGTATTTGTGTTCTTCACACCAGATTTTTAATAATATTTTATATTATTAAAAATACCTTTGTATTATAAATCTTTTATACGTAAAAAGTTATAATATGAACATTAACCAAGTGATGGTGAATGTATTAAGCTGCTAAGACTACTAAAACGTACTTTGATATTATATAATTATAAAAGCCTTCCTTTGCAACTAAAACAGGTTTCAGTGACAATTCAACTGTGAAAATATAAGAACTTTTGCAATAATATTGAAGATATTTCTTGCAACAGTGGACGAGAAGTCGGCCAAGAAGGAAGCAGTACCAAAGACGCTGTTCCAACCCGGAAACCCAGAAGCAATCGTGGACAACGACCACGGAAGCCAACGGACCACATTAATGGACGATCATGTAGAATAATGACTAATTTATTGCAATGCCCCGATGGGATAGACAAAAAGGTAAATATACTTCATGTCTTTAGGTTTTTAAGCAAATAAGAGTTGTGGATAAGACGGTGTCAAGTTGATAAAAGTTTTGGGTTCCTGACCCCAAAAAATCTTATAAATGATGCCAAAAAAAAGAATAAAATATCGTCATTTATAACATTTTTGGGAGATTTTTGGGGGGTCTGCTCGTCGAAATGAATATGGAAATTTAGTTACAGAAGCATTTAAAATATTAATCTCTTTCGTCACGTCTTACCTCTGCCAAAAGGGGTTTTTCGTCTATGGTTGCGCTAAAAACTAAATACAGGAATCGTATCTTATCATTCGAAAACAATTTGCTGTTGTGTGTTTCTAACGTAGATTAGTGATGGTATCACTCGAATGAAAAATAACCGATTATTCGTTTTTTGAAATTATCAAAATAATTACTAAAATAACCGAATGAAATAAAACGGTATAGAAGATCTTATTGCAGTTATTGGTGTAGCCGAAACGAACAATAAACAATCGTAATGCAGGGTATACACGTTAGTCCGTGATCTAGCGCTTTGTTATTTATCACATCATTAATATGTTTCTATATTATAACGCGTGTTTTTTATAGAGGGGTAAAACTTTAAGTCGGCAACACTCTTTTAACTGGCGGCCATTTTGTCAGCTGTCAAGTGATTTATCTTTAGTTTGGTTTGGCATTTCAACATGAATAGACCGACGCCTGAACAACGCTTCCAAATTGTGCAAATTTATTTTGAAAATCATGGTTCTGTTCGAAATACGTATCGCGCACTACGTCCATTTTACGGTCAACATAATCGTCCATCAGAGCAATAAATTCGATTAACTATGGAACGTTTTCGCACCACGATTACTCTAAATGATAATACGCATTCACAGAGACGTCGCACAGTGCGCACAGAAGAAGTCATTGCTGCTGTAGAGCGTAGCGTAGAGGAAGACTAGTCAGAACGTTACAGTTAATGGTGGCCGCTATAGAGCCATGATTACTGACTTTTTCGTTCATCAATTGAACAACCATGATGTGCAGGAGCTGTGGTTTCAACAAGACGGCGCAACATGTCACACAGCTCGTGCCACAATTGATTTATTGAAGGAAACGTTTGGTAACCGCATAGTTTCACGTTTCGTACCCGTGAATTGGCCTCCAAGATCGTGCAATTTAACGCCGCTAGACTATTTTCTGTGGGGATATGTGAAGTCGCTAGTCTACGCCGATAAGCCCGAAACGATTGACCACTTGGAGGAAAACATTGGCCGCGTTATTGCCGATATAAGGCCACAAATGTTGGAAAAAGTCATCGAAAATTGGACCTCCAGATTAGACTACGTCCGAGACAGCCGTGGCGGTCATATGCCAGAAGTCGTATTTAAATTAAAATGCCAGAAGATTATCTTTCGAATAAAGTAAATTTCATCTCAATTTAAAAAATTCATCTTTGTTTTATTCAATATATTTTTATTTTATTCATATATCGTATGACATAATCCTCAGATCGATGAAGATGAAAATCAATACGCACTTCATGAAATAAAGAATCTTTGTTTACGTAATAAAATTCATTTAATGAAATCAAATGAAAAAGCAATATTACTTAATTTCCACATTTTTGAGGAAAAATCCCTTTATAATTGTTCCGACACACAACGTCTTGTAACGTCTGTATTGTAAAACTACAAAGTTTTTTACTTTTGTTTCAGTAGTAGTTGCTGCCGGTTACCATGCCGTTTATTACATTCGCTCTGTTGTGAATTGACAGATACATATTAACTGAATATGTAGGTATGTGCCACTTATGCATCTGCCCACACGTATCAAATTGTTCTAAACTCACAGATCAATCAATCGAGTCCGCTCTCTGTTAATAATGTACAGTTGCATTCACAAAAAAGTGGGACAACTCTTATGAACTATTTTTGTATTTTTTAAGCATTGTGAAACTGTCTAATACCCAAATGAGAAATATCAAAGTGACACATTATATTTTATTCAAATTTAACAGATTTTTTAAGATATAAAAATTAAAATAACGAAAAGAAAAAACTTTATAGATGCACCATGGGATAAAATAACTTGCTGAAGTCTTTTAGGCACTGATGAACTATAAGGCAAAATAACATTTTCATCCTGTCTTATTTCCTCTCATGTATTTTGAATGGCTTCCAAAAGGTAATCAGAATTTTGAGGACGGAAATTTTGATTATAAATTTTCTTAATTAAGTCCCAAAATATTTTCCATTGGATTCAAATCCGGACTATTCGCGGGCCATTGCAGAACTTCATCATTAGTACATATATTTAAATTAGACCGTGTATTGATTAATACGACTATAAACATCCAAGAGAAAAAATTATATGAATTATGATCATTCGAATAATGATTATCCGGTTTTTGAAATAAATCGGTTTTTCCCAACAGTAATGTAGATCCACGTATGGAGAAATTTTTAAATGAAACAAATGCAACCATCACATTAATTTCTTTTTTTTACATGTGTACTTATTTAAGTAAAATGTTTATAACATTTGATTGTTTCTCATAATAGTATATTAAAAAACGAGTTTCATAAGGCACCATTTTGCCGCACGAGATCAGTTTAGAAAACGAGCCGCTTGCGGCGAGTTTTCTAAAGAGCGAGTGCGGCAAAAGGCCTTATGAAACGAGTTTTTTATACTATTTTTTCTATTTTGCGTTTTTTACATTAATAAATTGCTTAAATTGGAATTATTTAATTTGAAAGTTCAGAGTTTAATTTTTATATAAAGCATGCAGTTGGTCACATTGATACTTGACATTTTCAAATTTAAATCTTGCTATCCGCGAAGTATATTATATTACATATTATTTATTAATTTTCGTTAACATTACTTGATATTTCATTTAAAAATATAAACATGAGTGACATAGAAACATATATATGTTGTTGTCAATTGTATACAACATACGTTGTTTGTGTAAAATACGAATATATATCGTATATGTCAAATGTACATAAATTCTTAAAATCATATGACAGCAATGATATTTATTTCTGTATTCGAACAACGCCAACATTGAAAAATGAAAAAAAGTGTATCGAAATAGAGCTCATTTCGATACTGTTTTGGGTTTCATAATGAGTTCATTTCGAACGCAAAATAGAAAAAATTATTTTTCATTATTGTTTAGGCCTATTTCGCCACCCTTCTTTAATATCACAGCGACTCACAGGTTGAGAAATGATATAAAGAATAAATGGATTATTTAGAAATATGTACAAACCTAGTTTAAAAATCTTAAATATAATAGAGTTCTGTTCAGTGTCAAATCAAATACGAGTATATAACATAGTGATGATACTAAACTAACAAAAGACAAAGAAATATTTAGCAGTTTATTTTATTATCCGCCAAACGAAATATGTAATAGTTGCGAAATGATACAGTAACTATTTCACCCATCTGTAATACCTTCGTATTTGTATCATTTAATCTTTTATAAATAAAACCGTGAAAACATAGCTTCTATTACAAAATTAATCGGTAAGCTGAAAGAGACGTCTAACTGGACGCGTCTTGACGCCTTCCCGTAGCCGCTCCATTCAAAACGTGTGTCGAGCTATAAAATGCACACGGCACAGCACTTATCCGAGTGAATGTTGTTTATGTATCGTGTGAAAGAGGCCGACTCAACGAACGCACAACAGTCGGGTCCAAATGTAATAGAGCGTGGCCAAAGAAGGCTCGGATCTCGGATTGCACTCACTCATTCTGACGCTGCCAGTCGTTCCAACTGCAACTAGGGGTGATTTTCCAAGACATTTAACAATTTTTCCTAATCTTATACAATCTTTTTTCCTGACAAATTGTATACATCAACATACAGATACAAATAAAACTGTGAGTCTCGTTCAATTATCAGTAAACCGTGCCAAAAATGAGAGATCTATGGGGAATCATATTAAATATATGTATGTATTATTAACAATCCTTTTCATTGTGATAGTTAGTCTGTCAAGAAATTTATATTTTTGCAAATAAAAAAACTGTTTCAAATAAAAAATGTGGGCGTGTATCTAAGATAGATGTTCTGGTATTCATTTTTGAAAATAAAAAATAACAGGAATGAACTTGAGATTTATTTATATTCTAATGTTTTGTTTATTTATCACTTATATACTAAAAATAGATTTAAAAATATCTAAAATATCTGTAATAATTTATTAATATTTTGAAAAGCATCCCGAAAATATATTACAAAATATAAATAATGAGTAGATAACAAATACAATACATAAACTGGATAATAAGTAAATTGTAGTATTTCTGCACGAAAATATAACAGTAACTAATGCTTGTAGAAAGTGTCAAAAACGACATTTTTCCATTACGATAAATTTTCATTTGCTTGATTTTCTTACAGGTATAGGCATCACTTTTAAGTCTTTAATACTACATATTATAGAATTTCACTTTATAATTATTCAACTTTAGATAAATTTAGTTTTGATTAAATCTTCTAACTATACAAATATCATATTTTATTAAAAAATATATGTGAAGCGTTTTCAAATATGAAATAAATTCCAGTTATAAAAGCACTGCTACACAAACTAAGACTGCATAATTTATTAATTAATTAAGGAGATATTAAACAGATGGATTGGTTGTTCTATTAACTGGATTGTAATCGAATCGAATATGCATTGAACGCTATAGATAGATACGTTTCTGCTGGACAGGCGCCACCACGCTCGGTTTACAATTTCGACAGTGCTCCCACAAAAGAATGGAAAAAATCTCGTAATTGCTTATAATCTTGTTCTATTTATACCAGCAGACATTTGTTGCTTTATACTGTGGAAACCAAAAATGTTAAAGAGCGCTTTTAATAAAAACTAAAATTGAATAGTGAATATTAATCATGTAACAAAAATTATTATATACACACATACATACATATATATATATATATATATATATATATATATATATATATATATATATATGTATATATATATATATATACATATATATAATGATATATATATATATATATATATATATATAAATATAATATCTTCGTGACCTTGGTATGATAAGGTAAACTAAATAAGTCGGCGATTAAAGGTCTGGTTTATTACTTCAAAGTATAAATATTTAAAATAACTCTACATGTTTCGGCAATGATGCCTTTGTCAAGAGAATACAAAATATAAATGACAGAATATAAATGTCATTAAATATATATATATATATATACAGTGAAAGCTCTCTTGAGCGGACATCGACGGTTCCCTAAATTTTGTCCCCACAAGAGAGGTGTCCTCTCAAGAGAAGCAGCTCATTTTTACAGGTCTCTCATTTTAAAGAGAAGTAAAAATTATGGCAACTCTAACTTTTTATTTATTTGTATGAGAGGTACACAAGTACTAAAAGTAGATACATAAATACATATACATATATGTACATTATTTTTTAAAAAATTCAAGCAAGCTTGTTTGTCTTACTTTAGTTTGTTTACGTTCTAAATATTTTTTTTGAAAATGTGTTTCTACATTTTTAATCATCTGAAAACCGATCTTGGTTCTTGGCAAACAATTTTATCTCTTCTATTATCTTCAAAACTTCCTCAAACGTAGTTACTTCTTGACCTTCATTTTCTTTTTGTGGGTCCACATCATCATCTGAGATTTCCTCTGATCTACTAGCCTCATATTCTTCAGTCATATCAGTGACTTCCAATATGTCATCTTCGATTGCCAAATTTGCATCAATTGCTATGAAATCTTCTAAATTGATTTCTGTTATTCCAGTTTCAAAAGCAATCCTATGCATTTCCGATAGTATGGACAAAGGCAGATCATCTTCTGCCTCCCATTGCTCATATTGTTGCATATTATTTTTTTTAAATCCTGCCTTTGAAAAACAATTTCGTTTTGTTTCTGGTGTTACCTTCTGCCAAGCATTATGTATAAAATAGATAGCTTCGAATAAATCTATCGATTTTGAAAGTTCACGTGCAGAATTAATGTTATCCATTACAGATAAAATTTGTCTTAAAATAAGTTGTCTATAAAATACTTTAAAATTGCGAATGATTCCTTGGTCTAAAGGTTGGCAACAAGCTGTAGTGTTGGGAGGCAAAAATAATATTTTAATGTTTTTCAATTTCATACCTGTAGGATGTGAACCTGCATTATCCATAAATAATAAAATCTTTCTCTTTTGTCTGCCCATTTTCCTATCAAACTCTGACAACCAGTCCATCATGATATCTGTAGTCATCCACGCTCTTTTATTAGATTTCCACACCACAGGTAACAATTTTAAATCAAGTTTTTTGAATGCTCGTGGTCGTGCTGCTTTTCCAATGACCAGCAACGGTTCTTTTTCGCCTGACATGCTCACACAATGCAAGACAGTAAGTCGCTCTTTTGATAACTTTCCCCCAGAACACTTTTCTGTCTTCAAAGCTAATGTCTTGTCTGGTAAAGCTCGTAAAAAAAGTCCTGTTTCATCACAATTATACACGTCTTCTGGCTGATAACCTACAAGCCCAATCAAAATTCACAAAAGTAAGATTTTTATCTTTTTTAATTTTTGATGTTTTATTTTTTGTTTTAAATTTGAACTAACTTTTCTTACTTAGTAACAAAGATGGAATCTTTTCAAAAAATTGAGTAACATCATCTGCATTAACACTGGCTGCTTCCCCAGATATGCACTTGAAGCTGATATTATGACGTGTACGAAATCTATGTAACCACCCATCAGACGCATGAAAATTGTGATAACCAAGCCCTTCTGCAATTTCTTTAGCTTTGCTTTGTATTATAGGTCCAGATATTGGAATGCCTTTGCTTCTGGCTTTTGCAAACCAATCGTAACATAATTTATCCACATTGAGACCTTCAGTTTTGAAGAATCTTCTTTTCTCGTTAATGTTACTTCCTGATTGCCATTTTGCCTTATACTCTTCTTTTTGCTTTATTATTTTACCAACTTGGGTTTTTCCAATTTTAAATCGGTTGGCTAATGCACGTGCACTAACTCTTTCTTTATCATATGTATTAATAATTTCCATTTTCTCTTTTAAAGTTAAAAAATTTCTCTTGTTAGCGCTCATTTTGCATACATACGCGGCACACTCCACACTAACGACGCGACGTGAAAAAAGTGCAGAATACGGGATAAAAACGATATTTTTAAACGGGAATTTACCCAGCGTTTCGGGGATTTACTCAGTGTTTAGAAAAAATATTCAGTTCAACTTCAAGAGAGCGTCATGTCCGCGTAAGAGAGCGTCATGTCCGCGTAAGAGAGCTTTTTGCCGATTACGGAGTGTCTCACGGTGTCCGCGTGCGTTCTACAGGGCGACCGCTTAAGAGAGCTTGGCGTCTCAAGAAAATCGTATGTATCAGGTTGGTCACCACAGAAATGTCCGTTTAAGAGAAATGTCCGCTCATGGGAGATGTCCGTTAAGAGAGCTTTCACTGTATATATATATATATATATATATATATATATATATATATATATATATTTATATATATATATATATATATATACATATATATATATTCGTGACCTTGGTATGATATGGTAAACTTAATAAGTCGGCGATTAAAGGTCTGATTTATTACTTCAAAGTATATATATTTAAAACAACCCTACATGTTTCGGCAATGATGCCTTTGTCAAGGATATAAAAAATATAAATGACAGAATATAAATGATTTGACATTTATATTCTGTCATTTATATTTTGTATTCTCTTGACAAAGGCATCATTGCCGAAACATGTAGAGTTATTTTAAATATATATACTTTGAAGTAATAAACCAGACCTGTAATCGCCGACTTATTTAGTTTACCTTATATATATATATATATATAATGATATATATATATATATATATATATATATTTTCGTGACCTTGGTATGATATGGTAAACTTAATAAGTCGGCGATTAAAGGTCTGGTTTATTACTTCAAAGTATATATATTTAAAACAACCCTACATGTTTCGGCAATGATGCCTTTGTCAAGGATATAAAAAATATAAATGACAGAATATAAATGTCATTTATATTCTGTTTATATTGCTTGACATGTCGTCATTACCACTAGACCACAAATGACGACAGCCCGGCAAGCTGTAGGCTTGGGTTCGAGTCCCAACATAGACATTTTTTCAATTAAAAATTTCGTATGATTTGCTTTGTAATTTGTAGACAGCAATGTTTACATCCCCCCTTACTTTGCAATTACATACATACTAACTTGATATTTGTAAATATTTCATATAAAAACCGAAAACCTCCAATAATTTATCAAATGTTATATTTAATGAACGGCTAAGAAATTATCCTGTCACTTATATATATATATATATATATATATATATATATATATATATGAAAAATTTTGTGAAAAACTTATCTGCGCGGAATGTGCATATATCGATATTTCACTGTTTTTTACAGATCATCAGTGCACCTTACCGAAGACAGACATGATATTCACCTCTATACTACGTGTATATATACGAACTGTAATGAACTTCATGTATATGATAATTAATAATTATTAAATCTCATTTTACATGCGATTGTCGCTATAATTTGTTGCATTTAATTCTACAATTCGGCAAATCACTTTTGCCCTAGATTGTAGACGCAACAAGCCGCGACATCAACTGTACAAGTTGTCAGTACAAATGAAAAATTTTGTGAAAAACTTATCTGCGCGGAATGTGCATATATCGATATTTCACTGTTTTTTACAGATCATCAGTGCACCTTACCGAAGACAGACATGATATTCACCTCTATACTACGTGTATATATACGAACTGTAATGAACTTCATGTGTATGAGAATTAATAATTATTAAATCTCATTTTACATGCGATTGTCGCTATAATTTGTTGCATTTAATTAGTAGAATTAAATGCAACAAATTATAGCGACAATCGCATGTAAAATGAGATTTAATAATTATTAATTCTCATACACATGAAGTTCATATATATATATATATATATATATATATATATATATATAATTATTTCTTGACTTTTGTGTATTATTAGATTTAGATAGTCGGCAACTTAGTCTGTTTTACTTTAATATGTATTTAAAATAATCTCTTACATGTTTCTGCAATTACTGCCTTTTTCAAAGAATTTTAAATTATAAATGACAGTATATTAATGTCATATTTATATAGGTCAAGTTGTCGAAAATATGTTCAAGTTTAATAATAATAATTCATGCCTTAGTATTCTCCAACAGCTTGATGCCAATTACAGGGGCATTGGCAAGCCATGAGTTATGCCTGCGCCTGTGGAGCGACTTAAGATGTTCAGCTGCCGGCATTCGCCTAGAACGAGAAGGAAACCACGAAACCTACTCGGACAGCACTAGGCTGTCCGAGTAGGTTTCGTGGTTTCCTTTCTCGGATCTAAACTCGGGACTGCCAGCATTATAAGTCAGTGTGTAGATATTTAAATAACACATAATGATATTTATAGAACAATTGCATATATTCATGATGGTAAATTGCAGATCGTTCCTTTATATTATTAAGTTATAGTATATACTGCTTAGATTTTATGTCACTTCTGTTATTAATTTTTTTTTTCTTGTGTTTTGTACTTTATCGATTATCTATGTGTTTCCAAAATTGAAATGGTGATCGCGTTGCAGTTTGTGTGTAAATAAAGCAGTTTTGTCTGTTTTGGAGTATTTGTGGGCTTGTATTCTTTTATATAAATACTGTTTAGTTTGGTCTATGTAGTAACTATCGAAATCGCGACATGGTATTTTATAGATGACATGTCTTTCTCGATCTTTTTCTATTTTAGGTTTTAGTTTTGAAATAGTATATTAAAAAACAAGTTTCATAAGGCACCATTTTGCCGCACGAGATCAGTTTAGAAAACGAGCCGCGATAGCGGCGAGTTTTCTAAAGAGCGAGTGCGGCAAAAGGCCTTATGAAACGAGTTTTTTATACTATTTTTTCTATCTTGCGTTTTTTACATTAATAAATTGCTTAAACTGGAATTATTTAATTTGAAAGTTCAGAGTTTAATTTTTATATAAAGCATGCAGTTGGTCACATTGATACTTGACATTTTCAAATTTAAATCTTGCTATCCGCGAAGTATATTATACAAGGTGGGGCAAAAGTCCCGCTACCATTTTGATTGCCTATAACTTTGTTGAAAGAAAAGATAAGTAAGTTTGGTTTTCATAAAAAGTTTACTTGCTCTTTACATTTTTTTTCGTTATGATTGGAAAATTATATCGACTAAATGGTGACCGCGATTCGCTATGCAACTTTCGGCTCTTTTTAAGGCATTTTTCATGACATCCTGCAACATCTCAGGCTGAATCTCTTCAATTTCTTGACGAATATTCTCTTTAAGATGTTGAATCGTTTGGGGCTTATTCACATAAACTTTTGATTTTAAAAAACCCCATAAGAAAAAGTCAGGTGCAGCTAAATCCGGAGATCTGGCTGGCCATGCTAAATCGCCATTTCGCGAAATTAGTCTTCGTGGAAAAACGTCATTCAATAATTGAATTGTTGAACGAGCTGTGTGTGCTGTGGCCCCATCCTGCTGAAACCACATTTCCTCTAGTCCTTGCTCTTCCATTTCAGACACAAGAAAATTTCGAATCATGTCTTGGTACCGTTCAGCAGTAACAGTAACTCCAACACCTTCGTCAGTTTCAAAAAAATAGGGACCAATGATGTTTCCAGCATGAATACCACAAAATACAGTTGTTTTTTGTGGATGCAATGACGTTTCATGAATTAATTGAGGATTCTGTGTCCCCCAAAACCGACTGTTCTGTTTATTGACATGGCCACTGAGAAGAAAATGGGCTTCATCGCTCATTATCAATTTAGACGAAAAATCTTCAATTTCATCAGACAGCCTTAGGATTGCATTACTGTACTCAACTCGTTGATCATGATCTCTCGGTAGAAATTTATGGACTAATTGAATTTTGTACGGGAACATTTTCAAATCAGTTTTCAAAATTCGCCTTAAACTGCGTGCAGACATATGTAACTGGGAACCACGTCTCCGAATTGATGTTTCTGGAAACTCTGCAACACTATCGCGTACCAGAGCCACATTTTCAGAGTTACGAGACATCCGTTGTCTTCCAGGCCTGTCTGCTGTCGTACCGTACTGTCGAAAATTCGCATGTAAACGATAAATTGTGGTTTTGTGAGGCACTGGACGATTAGGATATTTTTGACGCAATTTCCGCTGAGTGGCAATAATGGAACGATTATTTTCACTAAATATTGTCACTATTTCTGCCCGTTCTTGTGGCGTATATTTATCCATAATAAAATTTGGACGTCTACACAACACAATGGTTAAAGCTAAACTGAACTAAACGTCACATAACCAAGATGGCGCGCAATCAAAATGGTAGCGGGACTTTTGCCCCACCCGTTATTACATATTATTTACTAATTTTCGTTAACATTGCTTGATACTTCATTTAAAAATATAAACATGAGTGACATAGAAACATATATATGTTGTTGTTAATTGTATACAACATACGTTGTTTGTATAAAATACGGACATATATCATATCTGTCAAATGTACATAAATTCTTAAAATCAAATGATAGCAATGATATTTATTTCTGTATTCGAACAACGCCAACATTGAAAAATGAAAAAAAGCGTATCGAAATGAAGCTCATTTCGATACTGTTTTGGGTTTCATAATGAGTTCATTTCGAACGCAAAATAGAAAAATAAATGTTTGTATCCATTTTGTGTTCATTTTAAATAGTTCATCTTCAATTTCGTTAATACAAATAGTTTTAAAATACATAATTGCATTTTTCTGATAATATATTACAGTTTCAACAATTGGTAACGACATTTGGTATTGATAAATTTAAATTCAGTATTTAATTTCAGAATATAATCAGTTTTTTAAGAACTATGTGTATATAGTATGTTAACTAATTAGTTATGTATTATGACAATATGTTTAAAAAAAAAATAATTGCTCAAATAATTATTGTATTATTGTATTGTATGGATGTATGTATGTATATTCTTTAAAAAAAACTGTTTTATTCTTTTATAAACTCATAGGAAAGTTATAAATAATATTATTATTTAAACCGAAATGTTTAAATGTTTTAAGAGAAAAATCGCAGAATTTAATTGTTTAATATAGTTTGCGTGATTATTTTAACAATTATTTTGTAATTTCTTTTAAAATCCTTTATATGTTCATAAGGTCATTCATATTGAAGGCTAAACTACGATGGTCTATGATATGAATAATATGAAACTAATCCAGGCGCTTCATTTAATACTCCATCCATATGTTTTGGCGTGTTTACATCTAAGCCTTCTGCATTATCATATTAGCTTGAAAAATACCATTGCATCAGTATCAATACTCACAGTTCTCGATTCTAGATCTTCCTCGCATAGTTGCCTAAATTTTTTTTGTCTTTCAATGTCTTTCAAATGTTGAGATTAAGAACTTAATTGTAATATTTTGTGTTTTCTTGTAGAATGGGAAGAAGAAAATTTAAATGTTCATAATATTTTCGATTGATACATGCTATCAAAACTGATTTATTAATTCGATTGTTCAATATTATTTTAGAGAGAATCATTATGAGAATCAAATATTATAAAATAAAGCATATCTGTATTAAGTTTATTAGAAAATTCTATGTATTTAATAAAATAAGTGTAAATGTGAAATATATTTATTTAATGAAAATGTATTGCTTTATATTATATAGTCTTTCAAAAATTCAGGCAACAAAGACGACCTTCTTTATCCACCCAAATGGACAGCTTGCTCTTCTTTTGATGTAACAGTTTCGTAAATATTGGATGTGATTGCCTGCATCAAACATACATTTTAGTCGCATGAAATTAAATGATTTACAAAATGATCATTTTCATTCTAAACCAGTGAAGATAAACATATTTCTAACTAGTTTCTCAAATATGTGTACTATTAATTCAAGCAGCACCCATCTCGCATATTTCAAAACAAATCTTAAACTGTGAACATATTCCAGAATTGTTGAATTAGATACATTAAACGCTTGTTCGAGACTTTTTGAAATCAATTGAAGATAAACTATTATTAATCATTTATACATCTTCATTTTATGCAGCCCTTAAATGTTGCAGGATGCATAAGCTTGTCGGACCTGTTCTGGAATCGTCGCTGATACTAATGCGTCTACGTTAGAATTCACAGTGCCAACGCGAAATTGTCGATTGATGTGGTGCTTCATCTTCAAAAACAGAAACCAGCTCAGCAAGACGTTGTTGCTGAGTTAATCCTCTCCGAAAGTTGTAAAAAATTTTGCGCGAAAATTTTCCCGACTCAATTCCATTTTTCGGCCAACTTATAAGCTTTGGAAATTCAATAAGACTTACTTGCCGTATCTTGATAAAACTTTAGATTTAGGCTAACGAAAAATTGAGATTAATTTTGACACCTGATGTTTTGTTATTGGCGCCCTCTATGAGGCTATAGCAAAACTAAAAAGACATCCCCTGTATATATCTAATAATAATCTAATTCATACATTTTATTTTCTTCTGGAATGTTATTTTTCCATGCATCAGATTCAAAAGAACCAATTTTCATGAATATTAATAGTAAATAACACAATAAACAACTAATATAATACACAAATTGGCAGTTCTCATAGTAAACAAATTTTTGACGAAACAAATACAAATCTTGATTTTGCCTGTATACATTCGTCATCTATTTTAACCTCTATTTTCTTAGAGTAAATGATGTATAATAATAATTTCAAAAATGTGTTTCGTAAACAAGACAAAAACGAATTGAGGAAAGAAAAGAAAATTCTTTCATATGTTAGGACATGTCCGGAATTGTTCAATAATTTTACTTAATTTATAACTTATTTTATTGGATTTCATATGTTTTTTGTAAATGAGGCTTTTATTACCAGAATTGCTAAAAAATATAGCCAAGTCTCATCAAAAATAATCATTATTCACATTTTCTATTACATGTTCTATGAAATCAGCGCGGTATATTTATTACTTGGCACCGAACGTTTCATCAATTATTGTTTTCGGAGACACACCTGTTCAAATATTTGTGTACAACACAATAAAAACTATTTTTAAAGTATTGTTAAATATTATTATGTCAAAAGAACTTCTACATTTATTTGCAAATGTTAGTTTATTCATCATTCTTTAAAATAAGTTTGGGAGTTTGGTGAAAATATTGAAATAAATGTGTGAAGCAAGCTGTACGCACACTTGATATTTTGTACACTGAAAATAATGGTCATAATTTAATTAAGTACTTGCTATTCTTACATGTTATTCTTGAAAACACGATGAAATATGATTTTTAGTATTAACAAATACACACTATTTATTTACTAATGTAATATTTGGAAGATATATGACATGACAAACAGAAAGATGGCAACATTATTCAAGTCGAAAATATATTAGTTCAGTCCAATACCGTGCAATGGAATTAGGGCAATGACCTAAAATCCAGTTTCTCTGACTAAATTAAGATAAAACAGAACAAAACGTGAAAGTGTGTATTGCTGATAATAACAATAATTTATTACTGTTAAAGACCTATAATAAAGGTATAAGAAAAAAGAAATTCAAAGGAAATATGACAAACAAAATTCAAATAAGAAGCATAATATAAAATTAAAAAAGTAAGAGTAATAATAAATAAACAATGTTGTAGAAAATGCGATTAAAAAACTGTAATCGATTAAATACATTAGTTTACCTGTTTGTATATATGTGTATATATATATATATATATATATATATATATATATATATATATATATATATATATTGTTATACTACACCTGGTGTTTTTGTAATAATAAATGCTGAATTATAAGTTTTATAAATGAATTGTAACTGTTAAGGGAAAAATTAATAAATGTACGACAAATATCTATTTTAAATATGATAATATGTGTTACATATAGATGGGGTTCTTTACCATTAATTCTATTGCATGCGTACAAATCTAAAATGCATAAACGTTATACTCTAAGTGCACTTGACCTTAAACAGCTGTTCATGTATACAGCTTCTCAGTATGATTATTATTTGTGTGTGTGTTACAATTTATAACATTGGGTGTCCGGCTATTAAAAGAACAAGAGCACTCTTGGGTGGTACATGTCCAATGCACCTTCTTGTAGGATCGGTGACTAAATAGAATATACATCAAATTTGTTGATGGTTATACAATAAATAATAGTACTTACGTTGTCAAACTACCAAAAATAAAACAAGCAAGATAAGGATAAATGTAAAAGACTTTAATGATGTAAAATCAAAGCAGGTAAGTGATCGAAAATATTCAAATTATAAATATATCGAAAATGTAACATGTCACGTGTTAAATTAAATGTGATCAAATTTCTAGGTTATCAAAGCAATTTAAATAAATGTTACATATATAAATTCCAATACCTAAATAAATCTAGTATCTACTTGATTATAATAACAAGGAAAACTGGATTCTTTTAACTTAATTTATATTCGTAAACATCAAATGAATTCTAGGTTATAAATTTTAATACTAAATTGATTATGATTTTAATTAAATGAAATGAATTAATTTAGCATTTTCTATAGTTCGTTGGAGATTAAAGAATACTTATGTGAATGTGTTCAGGACTTGTTGGTTCTGGATATGGACTGGAAAATCAATTAATGCAGGATACGATTTTCAATGGGCAATTGTGCGTCGTTTGGCTTGGATTTCTCATGTAGCGGCTGGCTTCCTCGGTAAACAGCAATTTCCGATTTCTGAGATACAGGTAATCGTCTGGGCATGTAAAATGCTTCAACCAGGAACTGGATATACAGGTAAGGTATTACTAGTGTTTTTATGTAAGTTTCTAATTTAATTTGTGTATTTTTCTCTTAATTTTCAGAGATGCACTTCAAAACGTCGAGGCATTTTTATCGAATTTTATTCTCGTGACGCCAACCGTGTTTTGTTTTCAAATTGGCTTCTTATTCGTTATTCGTAACTTATTTATAAAGAAAATGATAATTTAACCATTATAAATATACGTAAGCTTAATATAAATTCTAAAGTTTATTTTAGTATATAAATAATTAACGTGTAAATGTTGATAAGTTTACATAATGCTATTTTATAGTGGTGAACTTTCCCGCTGTATTTATTTTAAATAAGTACAGTTTCACCTAAATTATTATTATCTATTTTTTTTGAATCAATTAAGTTGACATATCTTAGTAAATACAAGATTTCGAAATAAAATAGCTAAAGCAACAGAAAGAATAAATGTAAATAAATATGAGAATTAATTTTATACATAAAAATAAACGCGAAATCAACTTTATTGATATACCATGAGAAGAATTCAGTTTTCGAAATTTCTTATAATTCTAATGAGTACATAAGCTTTTAAAAACTCTGTTACTTGTTCTCCTAGGCATCCTTATGTTCAGGCTTGACCTATATCAATTTATATATATATACATACAGGGTGTTGTTTGTTCGTTGATATAATATAAACAGTATGTATATATGTACGTCAATTATTTCAATATTCGCAAAAAAAAATTTTAATGTGTTGATTTTTAAGAAAAAGTCAACGTTTTTATGTTAGATAATACACATTATGTTGAAGTTGGTAAGTGATAAATTATAAGAAGTCGCAGTTTAGTTAATTCAAACAAACAGTCCAGTGACCTGTACAAAAAAGAAAACGTAGTAAATAAATATGCCTTTGTTCTTTATAATATGAATTTAATCCCTTTAAGATTCTTCTTAACATCTGGTTGTAGACTGTCAAGTATTCGGACTGGAGCAAAGGCACTCTTGAAACTCCTCCGGACATTAAATAAACTACCACAGGTTCGAGATATTTATATATTAATTTCAACCAAAGAAGAAAAAGGTCATTTTTTACAGATCTTTATGGATAATAAATTCAGAAGGACTTTGTACATCGTTTCATTACCATCGATGAAACCTGGGTCCACAATTACACTCCCGAAACGAAAGAGCAATCCAAACGATGGACAAAAAAAGGTACTCCACCACCAAAGAAGGTAAAAACAGCTTTGTCAGCAGGAAAGGATATGGCAACTGTTTGTTTTTGTGATTCTCATGGAATTAACTTGGTCAACTACTGAGAAAAGGGGAAAGCAATAAATGGGGAGTATTATGCCAAATTCGTTGCAACAATTAAGCGACAAAATCAAAGAGAAACCGTCTCATCTGGCAAAGAAGAAAGTGCTTTTCCATCAGGATAACGCACCTCCCCATAAGTGCCCATAAGTCTGCGATTGCAATGGCAAAAATTCATAAATTGGGTTTTGAATTAGTGCCTCATTCGACCTATTCCCCGGATTTGGCTCCCAGATAATCATCTCTTCAAAACTTAAAAAAATGTCTTGGCGGTAAGAGATTTTCGTCTAATTCCGAGATAGTCGCTGCTATAAATAGCTATTTCGAGGACTTGGATTCATCGACCTACAATGAAGGTATACTAATTTGGAATATCGTTGGAATAGTATGTTGAGCAGACAGGAGACTATATTGAAAAACAAAATGTTTTTTTTTCAAAAAAACTTGCGTTTTCTTTGTTATGCCACGTAGTTTCCGAACCACCCTCAAGTCACTACGAGTTCAGAAATTAGTAGGCGTGCCAACATAATTGACGTATAATCATTTACAGACACATGATACATCTAGGTAACAAATTACTTTCGATATGCATTACATTGCGGACTGACTGTATATAAATTGATGTGTTCTTGGAATTTAACACTTTAAATCAAAGGTGGACAAGATGTTTTTAATGAATTTCTAACTTTATAAATGAGACAATCAGACAAAGATCACTTAGATATCAGAGCAGTCGAAACAAAAATTTGCACACGACTTTAACGAAATTTTAAAATGTTTAACCTATATTCGTGATATATCGGGACCCTTCAATTATCTACGAGAGATGTTTGTTTCTCAATTTTATTTTCGGTTGAAATTTTAAAAACGATAACAGATGTAATAATTTAGGTATATTGACCTGTTATAAAAATAGCCGACATCATGTCTTTAACATGATTTAAGTATCGCTACCAAAGTTTATTTACCCTACCGTTAAGATGTTTTATTTTTATTTTTTTAAATACGTGAAATATTGCTTGCATTAGATACACACGGGTGTTTGCCTGTAACGTAACGAAAACAAACTTCCAATAAATGAAAAGCAGAAAAACAGAGCTCGGAAATACAGAGAGAAAAATTAAACTAAACATCACAAGCAAGATTACTTTTTCGGACGACGTATCTAAAATAAACAAAATTTAAACTACTTAGTTTTAAGAGAACGCCTTTATTATTCTTATATAACAGGTGGCAACTGGCGATTTGAAAAGCTTTTATATATAGATGATATGATGTCACTTTTTGTTCAAAAATAGATGGTATGTCGTTAGTTAGAACCCACGGTAAAATATTTATGTTAGTCGCATGCAAACTAGATCGTTCATTCGAAGTTGTAGAAACGAAATTTTCATTTCAAATGTAAAGTTGTCACATTTTTCATTTTTGTTTAGTATTAGAAGAGAGGGAAACTTCCATTTATTTTCTTTTTACTGGGACTGTGTGCAAAGTCTCGGTGGGATCTTCTAATCTTGGATATGAGTTTACTAAACGGTACTTCCTTTCGAATTTATTATTTCCTAAACAAATCTTAAAAACTAGCTAGGGTATTGTTAATTCTTTTACTAGACATTTTTATTAGTTCTGAAATTTTATAGTATTTGAGTTAAAACGTTAAACTAATATGTTTAATTTGAGATTTGTTGTACAAGTTTCTCTCGCCCAATTTAACTTTAGTATAAAATATATTTATAAGTGCTTAATCTGATCATAAATTTTACTTATTTACTTGCAAATATTTAAATTTAACAGAAGTTTTTTGTTTTCTTATAATAACACAGGCCTGTAAATTTTGAGCCATGCCCTTTTGAATTCGATGATTGATTCTGAAGTATTAGACGATATACAGACCGGTATTGACGTATGGGTGCGAATCCTGGGTACTCTCGAACAGTCAGAAGAGTTAAAGTCTAAGAAACCGAGATTAAATATTTAAGAAGAGTCAGAGGAATAACCAGAAGAGATAAAATGAGAATCACACAAGTTCGAAAAGAATTAGACATCCAACACATATCCACATTTATAGAAAGAAGACAATTGCATTGGTGGGGATATGTTCAAAGAATGCCAAGTAGAAGACCAGCCAAGCAAGTCTTCGAAGCAAGACCACAGACAAGAAATAAAAGAGGTAGACCCAGAAAAACTTGGAATGACACAATAGACAATATATTGAAAGAGAAAAATAAATCCTGGAACGAAGCCAAGGCACTCTCAAGAGATAGAAAGACCTGGAAGAAATTTATCAATTGATAAATTCTTGGAATTTTCGGCTTTTATATTAAATATTTTCAAATTAGTATGTTATTTTGCGAAGTAAATGTGAATGTAAACATCTACAAATTACAATGCAAATCATACGAACTTTATTTGAAAAATTTTGTCTATGTTGGGATTTGAACCCAAGTCTACGGATTGCCCGACCGTCGCTCTAACCAATTAAGCTGCGATAGACCTTGGTTCAAGTTTATTAGAAACGCCTTATTAGACGACGATGTTAATAATTCAGATGTAAGTTTTGAAAGTTTGAAATTGCTATTTTTTCTGTTCTTTAACATATCATTTGATAAATTCTGGGAGGTTTCGGCTTTTATATGAAATATTTTCAAATTAGTATGTTATTTGGCGAGGTAAATGTGAATGTAAACTGTAAACTGTAAACATTGCTGTCTACAAATTTCAAATGATTTGCGTTGTAATTTGTAGACAGCAATGTTTACATTCACATTTATCTCGCAAAATAACATACTAATTTGAAAATATTCAAATATTTAATATAAAACCCGAACACTCTAAGAATTTATCAAATGATATATATGTATATGTAATATATCTATAAGTGCTTAATCGGATCATAAATTTTACTTATTTACTTGCAACTATTGAAATTTTACAGAAGTTTTTAGTTTTCTTATAATAACACAGGCCTGTAAATTTCGAGCCATGACGTCACCTTTTGAATTCGATGGTTGATTCTGAAGTATTTTAATGCGTAGATTACGAATATGCATTCGGTTTTCTCCATCACGTCCAGATTTTTCAGAATAAACACAGGAAGAAAATTGCAAAAAAAGACACTACTCACAAAAAAAACTACGTTAAAATAGTAACTTTTATATTAAGTACGCAAAGCATAGGTTTCTTGAGTTTGAGAATAAATTCGAAATCTCAAAATCTACTTTGTACACGTAACATAAACTACATTTGTTCTCCAATTGTAGTAATTTAAAACTGTAGATTAATATAAATAAAAAAAAGTCACCTATATAATTACGGCGGCTACGGCAATTGCGCTGAATTAATTGTCTTAGTTACGAGTGTAAATAAAGAAATTTGTGCAAGGCTGTTAAAGTTTGATTGCGAAATTTGGGTCCCAATGGAATCCAATGATGCAAGCGAAAACCTGGAGGTGGATTAAATTGAAAATCAAGCAATTTCTAGCATTTTGCCCGTCAAATCGAAACCCCAATATGAAAAAAAATTTCACAATGAAAAAAGGTGTTCTGTAACAGAGAAAAAAGCCTTTCTTTAACGGTTAAAAAATTACACACTTTGCATGCTGAGATTCATGAAAAAAACGTCACTTTTTTTGACAATTGGAGAAAAAAGCACTTAATTCTAGAAACTCAAAAAAGGTATAAAACTCATTACCACAATTAACCCCTTCGCGCCCAGGCCGGTTATGCAACTCGACGATATTATACCAGATTTGGTTAAAAAATGGTCTTCCGTTTCGTTGAAGTTTTTGCATTGAAAATTATTACACTATGCCTAAATAGTTATTTTACAAAAAAGACAATGAAGAATATTCCATAGGCGGCGCTACCTGGGTCATTTTAAGGCAATAAACAAAAACTTTTTGCTTTGCTAAATATAACGATGCATGATTAGTTTTTACAAATATAGCTTACTTCTGAATAATTAGGGAAAAAACATGATCAAAACCGAATACATAATAAAGACAGTAGCGGAGATGTGTGAAGAAACATTTATTATGGGACCAGAAAATACAATATAGGTAGGTACTATTTCATTTCAATAGTCATGAAACTGATCGAAATGGGCTTTACAACACAAATAGACGGGAGCATTTAGGCAACTTGTGCATAAGTTGCTTGTGTATACTCTCTTTTTATCAGTTTGGTAACATATTTTACAAGTTCCCCTTTTACGGCGTTTCCCTAATTCCTTGTAGAAGGACGCAAACTGGTGTTTATTTTTGGCTGACTTGACATTGGTGGAACTGCTTCCACCTGGTTTGTATTCTTCTTTGATTCTTGTATATCCAGATGAATATTTAGTCAAGAGACCATCAATCAAAATTTTTGTAAACTCCAACACACTCTTCTCCTTTTCTTCGGCATTTGTGTACAACACTCTCGCATTCAACACCATGCGTCGGATTACATGAAAACCAATTTTTTTAAACCAGGTGTAACTTTTCCTGGTGCAATCATATGGTTCAATGTCTTGATCAGTCGCATCTACTCCTCCCATATTTAGATTATAATGTTCTATAGCAGTTGGCTTTTGAATAAATATTGTACTTGATGTGGAGGGCCGGTAACGCTTTTTTTCTGTATATCCGGCCTCAAGTTTAGTGGTCAGTAGATACACATCTCTCTTATCCTTATATCTAGTAATCAAAACATCATCTTTTCTGACAAAGCATGTTTGAAAAGTTTCTAGAGGGACTTCTGTCAGTTCTTTGGGTACACCTCTATTCGCGCGAATGGTTCCAGTCACATAGGTGTTTTTTGTGAGTAGAAACTCTGCTAGCCTCAAAGATGTGTACCAATTATCAATTATTATTTCTCTGCCTTGATCTAATAAATTTTGAAACAGGAACACCAAAATTCTTTCAGATAGAGACAAAACTTCGGATCCCTGAATGTGATCGACGTTGTACATGGCTTTTCCGAAGTACATAGCAAAATTGTAAGTGTACCCCCGTAAATGTGGACTGCTGGGGCATGCGCAAAACAGCTTCATTCCGAAACGGGAACGCTTCGTTTTTATATATTGTTTGAAATGGATTCGACCTTTATACAAAAGCAAACATTCATCAATTGCAACTATTTCTCCAGGATCAATAAGATTCATACAATTTTCTTTTACATACGCAAAAAACATACCCAAACGGGTATTAGTTTTACCTGGAATGAAGGCTCCCGGATTACTGAATCTGATGAATTTCAATATTGAGAAAAATCGATTTCTACTCATGACTTAGGCACAAAATATATTTGGCCCTGGAAATAAAAAATCACGTTTCCAATAATCGTGTATTGTAGGGTAGCGAATTAGTCCCATGTATAAATGCAATGCCAAAAAAGTGTACATTTCAGGAACCGTTACATCTTTCCACATAATGTCGTACACTTTCTGGGTACCATTTTCTACTAGGTACCTTCCTGCCCGTTCATTTGTCCATTCACAAAGACATTGGACAATTTTTTCGGATATGAATGCTATGAAGCAATTCTCGGGATGTTTCATGTCTTCCAGTTCAACAGCAGGATGAACACCTTCAAACAAACGGGAAACCGGCACCAACGCTGACGCTATTGCATCCTAAAGTAAAAATAAAAATAAGCACATGATGATATGAAAATAAGGGTAAAATTACAGAGAATGGATCCACTACAACATTAAAATCTCCCATACTTAGCGCCTCATCGTCTTCAGAGTCGGAGGCACTGGACAAAGAATAATCATCATCGTCGTCGGAGGGCTCTGGCAAATATTCTGAGCCAGAATCGTCAAATTGCTCTTCATTATCAATTAAATCACTCATTTTTACAAAGAAAACAAATTATAACTGCAGCCGTACTCTTTAGATGCAATATAATGACGCACACATGACGCGAACAAGTGAATCTATAAGCTTGACCTTGAGTTAACTAATCAAAACTTCCATCCCCACCAATAATTTTTCAATATGACGATATCCCAAACATAAAATAACGTGTACAAAATTATCCCAGGCTTATAGCAAAAGTATAATATTTGTTGCCACATATGGCAACCTGGGATCACAATGCATAGTAAGCTTGTTGCCACCGGTGGCAACATGGGTCTGAAGGGGTTAATAATCGTATTCTAAATACGTATTTCGACAACTAAATATACACTACGTATCAGTGTATACGTGGACGCCGTGTAAAGTTGTGTGCGATTCTATATGTTAGCTTCACTGTGCCCCATGCCCAACACTTTGATTAGTGGCTTTATCTACTGATGATGACAACTTAGTTGTCGAAATACGTATTTAGGATATTATTATTAGTTGTGGTAAGGCGTTTTATACCTTTTTTGCGTTTTTACTTAACCATAGTCTCCAAATAAAGACTTTTAATTCTAGAACTTGAAAACAATTGAAAGTTGTTAACCATTACTTGTTTATTGCGTAAACATGTCACTGATATTTATGAAACCTTGTGCTTTTTTCTCCGAAGCTTCTATTTCGAGATTTTCTCTTAAATTTTCGGTTTGGCTCACCTCGCGTCAGCAGCCAGCAGTAGTCGGCCAATGTGTTTGCATTACACCTTCTCTGAAACCTCTTTTCCATGCCTGTCAAATCTTGGTGCAATCTTTTACATTGTTCTTCGCTAACGGGTCATACATTTTCCGGAAAGTAGCCAATGTGCGAATTTAGTAAACGAAGTTTAATGCTCATAGAACAGCTCATTAAGTCAAAATTTGCAATCATATTTGCCACTATTTCTATATAATCAAGATTTTTATTGTTTCCTAAGAAATTTTTCACCACCTTCTTAAAGGATTTCCATGCTTCTAATTCAATTTGGCTGAGTTTTTCATCGAATTTTTCATCCTTCATTAATTTTCTTATATTCAAAAATTGTATGGAGATATTTGAAACCTTCTTCTTTAAAGCCTTGATAAAGTGTTTCACCATATCCAACTTAATGTGTAAAGGAGGTAGAAAAACTTTTTTCGGGGAACCAAGTTCTTTCGAACTAAGTTTTTGAATATACAGGGTGTAAACGAAATATGCTGCATACTGTAATATGTAATAGCTGTAATGATATTAAACATAAAATGCTAATGCACAAAAACTCTATCTCGAACGAGATCAAAGGAAAAAAAAAATTTCATAAATGCGCGTGGCTCAATCCGACTCTGGTAAATTTAGTGTTCCTTTATAACTGCAGCGCTAGCCCCACTGAAGCGTAATGGTACGAGTTGTAGTCGTAGATGAGATGATGCATACTGTAAGTCACAAGTCAGTCTGTTATTAACTTCCGTGAAGCATGGCTTATTCATATCACGAATTAACAGATATCGTCTTACTATATAGTGAATGATTTAATTTTACAAACCGTGTACAGGTGGAGAGATCGTGGTATATTGCATCCAAGTTATGAAGGCCGTGGCCGTGAAAGATCACGTGGGGTAACCACATTGAACGTCTCCTTTAAGCATTTCACACAAATCTGCCCTTTTTAGGACAAAGAAACTGTCTTTAAAAAAGAGGGAAATAAAACACAGAAAAAATATGAACATTCAATTACAAATTTCAAATGTAATTTATTATTTCTCGGGGTGAATTTTATATTAAGACTTAATGAACTAATTTATAAATTCCATCACCCCAAAACGGTTAATACTGTTTATAATTTTTAAAGAAACTAGATATTGTATTTTTTCGGGATATTACAAAGGTCAGGCCATTTACCTACTTATAAATAATAACAGGAACAGCTGATGCATAAGAAAATTTATATCAAAGAATGCACATTTTTATAAACTGTTCACACAAAGGTGCATTACTGAAATGTGAAGGGATTGTTTGGTGAACTTGAACAAATAAATGCCTATTTGTTTGTTGAATAGACAACATATAAATATATAATTTCTATTTATTTAGATTCACTCTAAATACAGGACAATATTTGCATAGTTTGTGTTCCTAAATTTCCATAGTATAAAATTTTTTGTAAATTAGAATTGCTGTCTTACGTATCTATTATATATTAGCGTACGTCAGAATATTTCATTTACATCCTGTATATTTTGAAAAAATAAATGTATTTTGTCGAAAAATTAATAGTTTCAATTTATCTAAAAATTAACTGAATAGTTAATAATAATAATAACAATAATTCGATTAAAATTGCCATTCCTAAATTTATAATGCATTAGCTATTGCATTTCTGACTTTCTAAACGTATTAAAAATGGACACCTACACGAATTGGCTTTGGAATTGTGCAATCTATATATACTCTCGTGAATAATCCGTATAGGATTCTGTAATGTAAACAATATTTTCGACCATAATTAATGATAGATATTATATCGAAAAGAGCGACAGAAAACTAATGCGACAGTGTTACTACTATGCAATAAAATAATAATATTATAATTTGTTGATTAAATATAGAAAAAAAGTATATATTAATGAAGTTATCTTTAATGAGGAAGTACACTTATTTTGCATAAACATTGAAGGAAAGTCCTTTGTTGAATTATTAATTATAGTGTATTCTATATTAAAATGATTTTGTGTTTTTATCGATATTGTTAACTAATAATAAAGCCAAGTATTACAAACGACTATATTCTAAAGATTAACTAAGCAAGTACTTAAATTTACACCCTGTAGTTCTACCAAGTAATCTACTCATTAGAAAATCATGGTACCAAGGCCCATTCTCTAGAAAATTCAAACTGAACAAAAGTGTATGAGCGCCCTCTGGAGTATACATCAGGAACCATAGTGCTTTTAGTGAATTGTAAACCTGTAGATGGTATATAAAATAATTTTCTATTTGAAAGTATCGATAAGTATATTTCCGGTGATTCTTCTAGCATTAATTGTCCGTTTTGCAGTAACTTGTTTATGGCATTTCTATTACTGAAATCTTTTTTTATATTTATTTTAGTGCGTTGGGCAATTTTAGTCTGCTTAAGTAGTTTAGTTTTTGTATAATTGTTTTATATCGGACAAACGAAAATTTTAAGGATCCCTTTAAAGACAATACTTAGACATATCATCAATTATATTTAGTAGATATTTTTTGTTAGTACGAGTATATTTTAATGTGTTCACTAATATACTCGTAATATGACACAGAGTAAAGTATACCGAAATTAAATGATTTCTAGTTTAGGCATCCTTGATAATTTAAATGTTATTTTTATGTCAAAGTGACAATAGTAGTTAGTGCTGTGCACTAACTACTAATGAATATAAAATTCAATAACTATGCTCTATAGTGAAATAGAAAAAGCGTTTATTGTTGAATGTTATGCCAAGTGATACGGAATAGAGCGAAATGATGGACCCGGTTTGCAATTTCTATCTGCTCGCTTCGGGGAACGTTTTAACAAACGTCCACCAACAAAGCGCTTTATAACGGGTGTTCAGAAACATTCGAGTCAAAGTAGTCCTTGAAAATATGAAGTCATGTCTGAGATAGATTGATACATTTACTTAATACAATTTTATAGGTTATCAAATTAGTATCTTCGATATTAGATTCTGACAATTTTTGACAGACAACAGTTGACATTTAATAATTATTACAAATCAGATACTTAAGTAAAGATATACGATTTTTTGTTCAGAGCCCACTTGACTTCGAATGTTTCTGAACACCCTTTATTATTGCTGGTACGAAAATTTAGAATTACGGCTTCTGAAAGAAAAGTTTCAGAAACATTTAACATTTCAATGAAATTCGTTACTGCAGAACGTCAGGACAAAGTCGTAAGAAGTCTACAGATGCAAGAGATGAGTGATACCTTAACAAATAGGCGTTCTATCAGTTTAAAGCTAAGCAGAGCCCTAGTAGCAGTTCAAAATGTAGCAATTTCTGCACGAATGGTCATAAGAAGACTTAATGAAGGAGGATTGCCCAGTAAAAGACCGGGTCTTACACAACTTCTCTCCAGGGAATATCGAGTTAATAGACTGCGTTTTACAAGTGAACACGTAAATTGGACCATTGATGATTGGAAGCGATTTTTATTTTTAGACGAAACAAGAGTAAGCCTTAGTTCACCAGGTGTACGTCAATGAGTCTGGCGAAGGCTAGAAGAGAGATTTGCCGCTCATTTTATGGTAAATTAATAATGTTCTGGGGAGGAATTTCTTTCGATGACCGGACAGATTTAGTTCATATACGGAGGAGATCCATGAATCCACATTTCTACGTAGAAAACATCTTAGACGAACACGTGATGCCATTTGTTCCATTTATCAGAATTTAATATTTATGCAGGATAACGCTAGGCCTCATGTTGCTAGAGAGGCATTGAACTACCTTCGATTCGTAAATATTCTAACTATGGACTGGTCACCAATAAGCCCAGATATAAACCCCATAGAGCATCTATGGAAGGCACCAAGGCGCAAAGTTAGAGCACTTGAATAAGTCGTTCTTCTCGAATGAGGGAATATTTCCTAGAAAACCATTCACAACTTGATCAATAGCACGCCCAGACGAATGGAAGCGGTTATAAGAGATAGAGGAAGATCTACATGTTACCAGATTTAAATTCTTATTGAACTTTTTTTTTCTTAATTTTTAGAAAAGAAAATTTTTTACAGATTTCAGTAACGTAATAAACATACTTGGATAAAGAAGTTGGTGGAGGCAGATGCACACTGGTTGACAACGTCTAGGTATTAATAATTTACTGTCACTGTCAGTTTGTGTGAATCTTATAGCATTATTCAAAAACACTATTAACGCTAATAATAAATAACTAATTGTGTGTACGTTTTCTTTATTTTGCTTATTATTAATACCTATAAAATATGAATTTTGAATGTTTAACGGACATGCTTTAAGTTTATTTTGAATGTGGTAAAAGACCGTGTCACGCTATTGTAATTTATCAGAAATGTTTCCCTGATAGGGAATCACCGCATCATAAGAAACTTGCGGAATTGGAAGCTAATTTGAGGATGTTTGGATCTTTTAAAAAGGGAAAGAAAGGAGTACGGGCCATAGATGAAAATTTAAGTTTAACCGTTTTGTTGAGCGTACAAGAAAATTCCCAGGACGTCCGTTAGAGAGATTGCTAGCAACGTTGGATCTTCCAGTACAACTGTACATTCTATTTTTAAAAAAACACAAATTGAGAGCGTACATACCTCAAACGAACCATCACTTGCTGAAAGACGATTATCCCCGAAGAATGCAATTTTGCAATTTTTATTAATAAATCACAAGAAGATCCACTATTTTATTCTAAGATTCTGTGGTCGGACGAGTGCACCGTTACCAATAACGCCGTGTTTAATAGGAACAACAATAGGTATTAGAGCGACGAAAATTCTAAATTTTTTGTTGAAAATAATATCCAGAGAAAATATCCTTTAAATGTTTGGTGTGGAATTTTAGGCAGTAGAGTAATTGGACCATACTTTATTGATGGTAACCTAAATCAACAAAAATATCATACTTTGCCTGAAGATATATAGTGAAGAATTTAGAAGAATTATCTGTTAATTAATATGCACAACTACACTTCCAGCAAGATGGAACTGCTCCACATAATGCTGTAATAAACATAGAATTTTTAAATAGACAGTTTGATCTAAGATAGATTAGGCACTAACGGATCTATTAGATGACCCGCTCGTTCACCAGATCCTTCTCATTTAGACGTCTTTCTACTGACCCAACAGCAATAGTCTGGAGATAAACGACCATAGTCTAATGGTACTTCCAAGAAAAACAGTTAAATATGAAAATTGGACTAAGGCTGTTCTTATAAAAAAACCCCTTCAATCGTCTCTGTAGAAACGAGGTGCAGACTATGCATTGGTCGGTTCGACAGATATTTATAGGACAGCGTTTAATATATAATAACTAGAGAACGGATGCAATTTCCATAAAAGGCAATCGGCAATTGGAATTGTGTATAACGTCGCTCAGTACATCCCGGCGTAATTCAATGAAGTATTTGTTTGACTTACTCGGCCACCTGGTCTCGCAGCGATAACAAAGGACAACCCAGCTATTGTATTCGGAGAATATAGTGTTTTCAGTGGTGTCGTGTACGTAGATAAAATAAATAAGTTAATCGTATTTCGTAAGAGAAATAGCACGTACATTCCGTTTCTTTTCATTTAAGCAACATCTTCCAATTATTTTCACGTAAGTGTGCATAAAATTTCGTTATTTAATTTCGTTTATTTGTAATAATTTGAAAAGTATTCCAAGTGACTTCGGATGTGGCCTTCGGCAAAAGTTTGAATCAATTCTTAATAGAAATCCAGATTTAATTACATTGCAGCAATTATGTATGGAGACAATCCCACAAAATCTAAAGGCTAAATATGAAGAAATAAAAGAATATTTCCAGTATGCACCCATAACCAGTTGCGATGTAGAAAGGACGTTTTCTATTTATAAGGATGTACTTAATTCAAAGAGAACAAAATTGACAGAAGAAAACCTTGAGAAACTATTGCTAGTCAATATTTATACTCCTTTACTCAACTTGAACGACAAAATGAACAAATAAAAATGTTCCAATTATAGAAATAAAATTAAAAACTTTATAAATACAACTTTTCAACAAATACATATGTATTTCGTAATTTTATAGATCACCACCCGTTCGTTTTCCAATTATATAAATAAAATTAAATATTTTAGAAATACAGCCTTTCGCCAGTACTGCACTGGGCTTTGCGTCATGTGGTAAGCGTGTCCGTTCTCTAATAATAACACAATAAGAAATGTTTTATTTACTGTATTTATTTTTCATATTTAGTAATTTTTTCTTTTTTTCTCCCTTATTAAAGTTTGTTTATTTATTGCTGAGAATTACAGCCAATAAATATGTACCTATTTAGTCAATTTAATGTTGTCAGTATGTAACTGCCTACACTAACTGCATGGTCCACTGTGATTGACAAAAAACCCTGATTTGCTTGCATTTTTCTTTACACAATTACACTTTTTATTACATTACATACTGAAATCTAGAAAATAAAAAAAACAGTTGAATTTAAGAGTTTCGGTAAATTATATGTGACAAAAAAATAATTCGCATTTCTGTATGTAGTCTTTCCGTAACCGTTTAATTCGATGTATAAATCATTAAAATCAGATAATAAATAAAGACGTTAAAGCCTTAATTTGCTAAACACTAGTTGAGATAATTTAATTATGTCACATAGACCGTATGATTTAAAAGTCGAAAATAGTAGTAAAGAGAAATTCTTCTGATGCCCTAATTTTGTTCATAATTATAGAGTTTATAAAATATTTACTGAAATTAACAATTTGCAAAATTTTCTGGAAAGGATCTAAGATTTTTAATTAGAAAATTCAGTGTTATTTAGATACCATTGGCAAGAAAAAATGTTTTAAATTTTAAGAAAATACAACGTACACCTACATACTGCAAAACACTTGTTTTTCGCACGACACTACAACTGTCTGGAAAATAAAATAAAATCCCGTAGGCTCATCCGGTCACAGTATGTAATGATACTACTATACTTAGCATACGTATGTATATAAGAAATTATTTTGCTTAGGAATATTCTACTGAATTTCGCTAGTGGAATATTTTTAAATTCATTCAAAATTTTTCCTTTCGGTAAACATTCAAATTTTCCGCCTACACGTATGTCGTTTCACTAAATTAATGTTCTCTAAGCATTTTTTTAAATATAGTCACAACAAAGCTTAAATATTTTTAGAAATAAATTTGAAATATTTCTCTTTACAAATTTGAGTCTAACCTGCCATCTAGTAGTAAATATCAGGACATATAGTATGTGTTCATAGGCAACCAGATATACTATCTACTTGTTTTCATTACTTCAATGTATTATAGATGTCACTACCTACTTAATTTTAAATTATTACTTTAATAAATTAACTCCTCAGCCAGTAATGAACAATATATACATAAATAAACTAAAAGAAAGTAGTTTTATTTTTCTTAATATTATTTATCAACTTTTCTATTCGATAAAATAATTAGGTATTTTAAAAAGGTATTTTTAATAATATAAAATATTATTAAAAATCAGGTGTGAAGAACACAAATACAGGTTCACTCAGGCGCGGCTCGTGATGACGTATTTGGGAGTGCAAGTACAATGATGCGAGTGCCTCGTGTGTTTTCGGTGTTTACTAAGAAAACGTTACAGTTAGTACACGAGAATACACGAAGCACTCGCATCATTGTACTTGCACTCCCAAATACGTCATCACGAGCCGCGCCTGGGTTTACTATTAATATTTTTTGTGAACGTGTCCGAACATATCCCTCCCCAGAGACGCAGATACGTATTTCGCCTTTCTACAGGTTCATGTAGCCTGCATGTTGTCAGACAGCCGAAGTACCTCGCCCTGTCCACATAACCAATGCGAACCAACGACAGGGCGAGGTACTTCGGCTGTCTGACAAGAACACTCAGTCTGGATAATTTCTGTGATATGACGATGTGGTTTTTTTTGTGAATGTGTATGAAGATATCCTTTCTCCAGCAGGGTCGCCGATGAGCCTGTAGAAAGGCGAAATACGTATCTGCGTCTTTGGGGAGGGATATGTTCGGACACGTTCACCAAAAATATTAATAGTGAACCTGTATTTGTGTTCTTCACACCAGATTTTTAATAATATTTTATATTATTAAAAATACCTTTGTATTATACAAAACTGGTGGGGTTTTACCCACTCATGTATGCTTCAATTATTCTGATAAATTAGGTATTTCTAAAAGAAATTCGTTGGTTTTTCCATGGGTCCTACCATTTGTTAAGACTTATGCCACAATAGTCTTTTAGGATTAAAAAAATAGCACTAATCACTGTTTTTCGACAACTTACAAATTGCTTAAGATTAATTTGTGGTGCCTTATCCTCATAATGTATGCTTTGCTTTGAATCATAGATTTATAGATTTGCAAATTAATAATTATGTAACATACCCGATCATAGCAATCTTAACTAAAATTGTTGAAAAGTGCATTGCTTTAATAAAACGTATGTGTTTTTCTAGTCTATTTCAAATTGTATTACATCTAAATATCTATATTCATTGTTATCGGTAAGTTCTCACCAAAACCTACTATAGAGATATTATACATATACAGCTCATAAAGTGTTTCTTTGCAGTCACATGACCAAATTTAATAAAGCATAAGATTCCCTTAAAATGACCGTGCGTATTTATATGTGTTAGAAAGAGATAAAGTTCAATTTGCGGTTCACACTTGGGCAGTACGAACTGAAAAGAAACACTTTATGAATCTCACAGGACTTTTTCTCTGTGTGGTAAATTAATCTCTTTTCTCCACCGGCTTTGCTAAAGAAACGAACCAAATAGGCCCTATCTACCGATATGTGATATGTGACCCCTTGACCCGATATTCCTATTGTGTAGCTATATGTTTGTGGTATTTTGAATTTGATTTTTTCTTCTTCCTTCTCTTCGTATTTTTTTATTATAACCGTTTTTACAAAAGACATGCATAATTTTATTTTATAATCTATAATTGTTTTAATTTGTTAAAGAATATATGAATTTGATTATTGATAGTAACGAAAAGCAAAAAATAATAAGTCAACAAAAATTTATGTGGTGAGATTAAAAATTGATTATTCGAGGACGTAAAACAATTGGATGAATGAAAATCAAATACTAGTTACAGAAAGATTTTTTTAATTACAATTAAATCTAAAATTATAAATGTCAGAAGATTTATGGATCCATTGTAAAGTGGCTATATACGAGCCCAAAATCACATGAGTTAGCCTGTATTGACGTTTTAGCTAAATAAGCTATAAAAATTTTAACACAAGAAGACTATTATGATAATTTTAATTCCTAATTCCAATTCAAATCAGTTTGAGTAATTTTTGTTCTTGTTCTCGGACATGTTTTTTATTTTATTTTTGTAATGTTCATATTATTTTTATACGGGGGGTGTTCATATAATGGGCAAGTACATTGCTGACAAGTTATTTAAATCTGTTCGGTCAGTCATTGAATTTGTATTTTTTTGTATGTGGACACTTTCTAGTATATTTCTTGCTTTCTTGTTTTTTTTTCAAATGTAGTTATTCAAGTTTTATCGAAATTGAAAGTGTGTATGTTTTTTTAAGGGCTGTACTATTGTTTAAAAATTTGTGTCCATTTAAACGTTCTTGTAGATATTGTATTGTTTGACCGATGTATACGCCTTCGCAGTCATTGCATGGAATTTCATAAATAACGTTTTCTTTCTCTCTAATGTTTTATTTAATGTAGGTATTTTGTCTTTTAATTTTGAGTGCAGGTTGTTGAGATTATTGGAATTATTTTATAATCCCCAAACTACTTATAAATACGTCCCAATACCTTATATAAACAACCTGTCAGAAAAAATAAACAAAATCTTAACACCATATAACATAAAAGTAGCATAACATATCAAATAAACAAAACAATCAATTTCGATAAAACCGCATCGAATGAACAGCTATCTAAACAATGTTTCTTTTAGAGTTTTTATAAACACAAACATTGCAGGTTTGGGTCGAGTTCTTTTTTATAGACATTCTTATCCATAGTAATAGTATATTAAAAAACAAGTTTCATAAGACACGTTTTAAAGTACGAATTCAAGTTGAGTGCTTGAATGAGTGCTTTAATGTCTTATGAAACGTGTTTTTAATGCTATTTTTTGCAATTAGCTTTGTTAATGTACCTTTTTTAAGAGAAAATGAGAAAAAAAAATGATAATTTAGGAAAATTTTATGGCAGTTGGTAACGTCCGCGTATGTTTAGAATAAAATTCAAATTTTTAAGTTTAATTGCCTATGGTTGACTTAAAGTAACTAAAATCAAAGACAGTTAGTTTCTCTTTATAATAAAATATTTGTTATTGTATTGTGAATATAATTACCGTATAATAAAATGTGTATTAATTGTCAGTTTAATCATAACCTTAAATTATAACTATGACTACTGACTTATAGACGTAGTGTGACCAACTTAAAACTGAATCCGCTAGATGTTCCATACTTTAATGATTTATCAAAGCACTCATTTTGAATGCTTTAATAGGTCTTGCAACGCTAACTGCATAAATATATAAAAGAAGAACTAGCAGGGATAAACCTTTTGCATTCACATTGTTTACATGATAACAAACGTCAAACTTTCGAATCAACCGCCCTAATTTTTTTCCGTAGACGATACAATTGAAAACGTGAGTTGTCACATGGAATTGGTTATTCTCTAGTTGCCAACCTAATAGGTTATTTAAATATAAATATTCTTTTAATCAGAAATATTTCAGTAGTTTGAATAATTGTTCATATGAGTGACAAAAACGAGAATAATCGAAATCTATATTTTAAATATTACTTAATTAGTAATCCTTTTAAATATTCATTGAAAAAATAATTTGAGTCGAAATAAATTATATGTTTAGCAGTAATAATTGTAGAGTAAGCTAATAAATAAAATAAAATGGAAAGTCAAAACAAACCTTACGTCGTTAGTGACAGTTTTAGTTTAAATAGTAAAATGTAAATTACGAATATACTTAAATTATATATACCTACCAGCTCCCGTTACACGCGTTTAAAGTATAAATACAAAAATCAGAAGACAAATCTTAGCAAGAAAAAATAAATATAACTGCTATTTGTATAATGCATCAAAGTTTTTGAAATCTACCAGATCCGTGGTATACGATGTGCCGAAGCTATTTGTTATCTAGCCGAAATCTTTACACCAGAACGGAATATTTTCCGCTTTAAATGAAACAGTTCAAATATTAAGATGAGGCGAAGTTGTTAATAAGTTACTGTGTATGTATTTTGGCCGCCTCTACTTCTATATAAAGGAATATATAGATGTATAAATATATACTCACAAGGATTAAGTGGGAATGCTGTGGTATCCACTTATAAACTTCTCTTGCGGGAGACTAAGAATAAAACTACATATGCGTAATGCCTTAACTCTGGAACGAATTTTGAGTAGTAACTTTTGATAACGCGCACCCCCAATACTGAGTCTTCGGCGTCGGTATAAGCAGAATTTATATAGAAACGGCACTAAGCTTACTGTTTAGACTTTAAAATTAGACACCATTACAGTGGAACACCGTAATAGTAGTGAATATTAATTACCTAACGAAAAGCTTAAATTTCTCCGGTCCGCTAGACGACGAAACAGTTTTTTGTTTTACCATCACCAATATGAATCATAATTTATGATATAGAGAGAGATCAAAATCTATTTTGTATAACTAGGAACTGCGAAGTGACATAAGAGACAGTCAGCATTAGTTATTGCACTAATAATTTGTCTACGCGGTGTCAAAGAAAAAAACCGCGATGACGCTAGATATATGCTCTGATGCCAAACGTCTTTCGAAATATCCATAATATACACACATCGGAAACCAATGAACAAGTTCGTATCGGCATTCAAAATATAAACACATTATTCGGCAAATTGAGCCAATATCTATTTGAAAATAAATACCATGATTTTAAAATGTTTATATTGCATAAGTGAAAAGTTGCTTTTCCAAGGAAAACTTGTTATGCTGCCTTGCATTCATATTTCATCTCTTTAGATCTCATGTTTTCAATATATTGAATTATACACATTAAATATCGTTAGTTACAGTTTATATATTAATCTATCTAATAGAAACATTTTCATTTTAATTGTATACCTCCTCCAAGTAAAATTCTAATATGTTTTATGGTACGAAGTCAATTCAAATTTGACATGCATTTAATTTTTTTCTGAACATAATCAGAAGAGATACTGGAAAGCGGCTTTATATTCATTGAAGTAGGCATGTTAGTTAACACCATAAACAACTGCAACTTGACTGTGTCAATACTGTTCCGTTGTAACGAGTGATCATTAAAATTTTCGCTCAAGTAAGCCATGTACACAAAAAGTATGTTCTAACTTAAGTTATTAGAGGAGATCTGTCATTATAATTTCAAACGTCATGATTGTTAAAAAATAATTTGAAATGCTGACTTTTATATTAAATATATTTATAATTTTTATACAAAGTAATAGAATATTATAGAAAATGTGTAAAATGTTGACCATTCTCCACCAAGCATAATCGCACTCTATTTCGTAGAGCATTGAAAACATTGATCAGTATTTGCGGTGAGTTATTGATGTGTTCACATTTTTCTATGATTTTATGTCTTAACTCTTGTAGATTATTAATTGGTGTTTCATAAATAATATTCTTTATATATGGCCACACAAAAAAATCCATGACTGTTAAATCACACGATCGTGGTGGATATGGAATCGCTGTATTTCTACTTATTATCCTATCGCCATAAAACTGAATATTTTCAAGTGTAACGTGAGATGTAGCCCCATCCTGTTGAAAATATCCGACCTGGAGTTCATCATTAGTCAATTGATTAGTAAAATCCCTGAGAATTTCGTTACGATATTTCTCCGATGTTATCGTGCCCTCAAAGAATATTGGTCCTATTAATCGGTGACGACTCATACTTACCCATACGCCTATTTTTTTTCTGGATGTAGAGGAACTTCTCTGTAGAAATGAGGATTTTCACTGGACCACATACGCATATTTTGCGAATTAACATAACCTTTCAAATAAAACCAAGCTTCATCGGTGAAAAAAGTATGATTTAATATATTGTCTGTCATTGTTTGAATAAACCATTGGCAAAATTGTGTTCTTTTTTCATAATCCGTAGGTAATAGATTTTGTACAGAAGTTAATTTATATGGATACATGTGCAAGTCCTTTTTTAAAATTTTTTGACATGTTCCATACGAAAGCCCTACTTGTTGCGAAACTCTGCGAATAGATGTTTGAGGAGATTCGTTAATAATTTGTCTGACATTTTCAATTACGCTGCGACTTCTCTTGAGATGAGGACCGCTTCCTTTTTTCCTTAAAATACTGCCAGTTTGACGAAAAAGATTTACACAATGCATTAGCGTATCACGGAAAGTTTTATAGCTAGGAACAGTATTTGGATATCTCTCTTCAAACTCCGCAAGGCAATTTTCTATTGAATGCTGCCAAATACCATCAATTTTTTGAGATGTCAGGAAGTAACATTCTACCATAAACGCTTTATGCATATCATTAAAGGCCGTTACGTTTTCTTTTGATGAAACTTCAAAATATATATTTGACACTGACAGATGTTTGAAATAACATCTTAATGACTAAAGCTACGACATAATTTTTATATACACGGCCAGCTACGAGTGAAAATTTTAATGATCGCTCGTTATCAACAATGTGTCAAAGTCTGTTGCACAACATATAATTATTAAATTTTTTTACAATTAAGGTGTAAAAGGGACTGATATTCATAAGAGACTTCTTAAACAGTTTGGAGAAGAGTGTTTATTACTCAAAACAGTCTTGGAGTAGTGTAAATCCTTCCAGGATACTCGTGAACGCGTGTCGAACGTACTGCATGCTGCCCGTTGTGAATCTTTGAACTATTCAAAAAGTTGACTAGTGATGTGGAGGAATAGACGAATATCTGCGAAAGGATATTGTTAGAATTGTAAACACTAGCGTTGGTAGTGTTCACCTTGTTGTCCATAACAAGCTTAAATTTAGTAAAGTTACCACCGAGAGGGTTCTAAAACAATTTTTCGCAGAACAACTGCAGAAATGACTTCAAATTTACTGAGATCTCCACGCTACGCTACAATATGAAGGCGATGACTTTTTGTCACGTATCGTAACAACTGATGAGACCTGGGTACACCATCATATCCCAGAAAGCAAGAATGCTAGCATGAAATGGCGTCGCTCAAGCTCACCTCCCCCAAAGTATTCAAAACACAACCATCGGCTGGCAGCATGATGACGATTGTATTCTGGGATGCTATTGAACAAATTTACGTCAATTTTGTTGGAGAAAGAAAAATTACTAATTCAGCGTATTATAGTGAGCTCCTTAAAAAAGTTAAGCTGGTCATACGAACAAAAAGCCGCGGTCTCTTAAGCAAGGGTGTTATTCTCCTATACGAGAACGCTCACTCACATACAGACCATCTAAGGAACAATACATTGGCTAAATTGGGTTGGGAAGTACTGCCTCGCCTTCGCCGACCTGGGCTTGTGAGAAAATAAACCTCATTTTAATCACTAATTTAATTTTATATTAATAATTCTGTAATAAGTTAATAGTTATTAGTAGAGCTGAGGATGTTTGCGGTATAACCATGGTTATATCATGTAACCATAGTAATTTACTATGGTTACATGATATAACCATGGTTATACCGCAAACATCCTCAGCTCTAGTTATTAGTTATTACTAATAACTAAACCAGGTCATATATTCACAAAAATGCAATGTCCTACTTATTTCATCAACATGACCTTACTAGTTATGATCTTTCGCTATGTTGCTTAACAGCTTGTAACCAGGTCACGAGGCGCAAATAGGACACACTCAGATGATATATAAACTAGAGACTAAGAAATCTTCATAGTCAGAGTCACAGCGAGAGTCAGAGTGAGTACAAGTCTAGTGCATCATATTACTATGTATTATTTACTGTTGTTATATTCGTTATTAAATTAATTGTATATTATTTGTACCACTGTTAATTCTGATGTCTAAATGGAACTGCCTCGGCAACAATGTTACCTCCGGGACTAGGTGGCATTACATGGCGATCCTGCCAGCCACTTAAGACTGTATGTACATTAAGTGGAATCCGGAACGAGCCCAGATACTTGCACAACATGGAAACTACGCGACGGAAGAAGTCAGCTTCAACTAAGAGCACATTTCACCCGCTCACAGGTCAGCCCTTGATGCTCTCTATCACTTCAAGAATAAAAGAAACCCAGGTATTTTGTTAGAAATGTAAGAAAAGACAGTTACAGTGTGTTAAAGTGATCGGACGATGACCAAGCGCAAACACGAATGCATAGACTGTTTTAGACATAAACTTTGTACTGTTCGAATTGTATTACAAAATAGGTAAAATGGTTTTTGTTATAGAGAATAATATTAGTTTGATGCTTATGTATAATATTTGTAACAATTTCTGCCTATGCCAACAGAATGTAAGCACTGTTTTTTCTTGAAAGATCAAGTTTAGTTATAACTAATATAATGTAATTGTAAAACCTTACGTTATGGCCGGAGAATTCACTGTTAATTTTTTTAAAGATTTCCTTTGTTTACCTCACTTTAACTTACTATTTGCTACTTCTTTTTCTTAAGACAAGTGTATGTTGCTTTATTAAAAAAAAATTGTCAACCCGTTTCATTTCTCAACGAGCCGCTACTGGCCTTTAGTGACATCTCTTTGGACCACTCAAGAAGTTCTTGGGAGGCAAGTGATTTGCTTTTCATCAAGAAGGGAGGTGATACGGCGTAAAACTGGCTACATCATCAACCAAAAGTGTATTTTGAAGTGGGGTGAGTTGTTACTTAGAAAAATTATGTATATGTAATATCAATTTGTAGTTTGTATCCGCCAAAAAAAATAGAATGCAGGTCAAATTTGAATCACCCTCGTATATTTAGGTTTGCCGTGAAAACGATAAATTTCACAAATTTTAAATCTCATAATTTTAAATTACATTATTATACCTCCAAAACAATGTCAACGTTGAAAAACTAATATATGTAAATTTAAAATACATGTAGCCAGAACGTGAACAAAATTATTTGATAATTTTAAAGAAACAATAAATTTTGAATATTTTGGGAAAAAATCAATTCACTGTGTGAAATATAGATGAAAAAGCTTATGGGGTATGAAAGAATATTAAGAATAATACACGCAAAACAAAATTATAAATTTTAACTAATAAATCTTGTCTTCATGGTTGTTTATAAATAAAACATCAGAGAAATAAAATATACAGTCTCTGTTGAAGAGTGCGTGGGAGATTTTTCCGCAAAAAAAAATTATCTAGAAAAAAAATTTCTGTATCGCGAGAAAACCTTTTTAACACGTTGACTGCCATGTCATTCATACAGGGTTGGCCATTTAAGGTTGCGGCTTTTGAAGTCATATTAAACATACAAAACATTAATTTAAAAAAATGATTTATTTGTGCAATTAAACAACAAGATCTGCGGTTTAATAAATCAGGTTTTCGAAGTGAGAGCCTCGAGCAACGATAACATTTCGCAGCCTCTTCTCAAATTCTCCACAAACTGCCTGAAGTGTGGCGTACGGTATCGCTTCTATTCGCTGCCGTATTGCCATTTCAAGGTCATCCAGGGTGTCTATACCATCGCGATATACCGTATCTTTTAATGATCCCCACAGGTAGAAATCGCAAGGATTGAGGTCTGGACTATATGGTGGCCATGTTATCCCTCCGCCTGTAGACTGTTGAGCGTCAAGACCAATAATTCTGTTACCGAAATGTTCTTCAAGAATGTTGAAAACTTCTTCCGTGCGATGCGGACGAGCCCCTTCTTGCATAAGCCATGCATTCTCCACCATATTTAATCCATGCGCCACGGGAATAAAAGACTCATTAAGCATTTCACAATATTTTTGCGAAGTAACGGTTCCATTGACAATCACGGGAGCGATAATTCCTGCCGACGAGATAGCACACCATACAGTCAACCGTCGAGGGTGAAGAGGACGAACAATTGCTAGATGTGGATTTTCTGTCCCCCAATGTCTCCGTCGAGGGTGAAGAGGACGAACAATTGCTAGATGTGGATTTTCTGTCCCCCAATGTCTCCAATTTTGCTTATTCACATAACCGGATACATCGAAATGTGACTCATCCGACCACCACACTCGGTCCAATGACATGCTGCCATTTTCAATGCGTTCGATGATTTCGTTCGCAAAATTGTAGCGTCGCTCCATATCAAACGGTCTCAACGGCTGATCGATCTGGATTTTGTATGCTTTTATCTTTAGATCTTGCTTTAGGATCCGCCTTAGTGTTGTACGGGGTATTTCAAGTTCTTGAGATGCTCTTGAGGTCGATGTTGAAGGTTGAGCTGTAAAGTGCTCTCGTACTCGTTCTATGGTTTCCGGTACCCGGATGGTCTTTTGACGTCCTCTAACAGTTGATGTTTCGTCTGCCGCAGATGCTGTTGCTTCAAATTTCACTACAATCCTAAGATATTGTCGGATTAGTAGACATGGAAACACGATAACGAATACTTTGTTACTTTTCTGAATTTATCTTTTTTTCCTAACCTTTTTATAGTGTTTTCCGTTGGTGTGTTATTTCTCCCGAATAGAGTACGCAAGTGTCTTGCCGTAGCTGCAAAAGATTCCCCATTTCTATAATAATATTTTATTAATTCCACACGCACTTCCGTTGGATACGACGCCATCTTGAAAACTGACAAGGCAAATTTTTCATATATTTATTGTAAACCGCGCTTGGCCCTCTAGTGTAAAAAATATATATTATATTAATTTCTATATATACAAGGGAATAGCGCGATTTTTAAAACCGCAACATTAAATGGCCAACCCGTTACATTTATGAGTAGATGCCACGGAATAGCTATAGAGCGTTATAGTGTGGCCTGTGAAAAACATACTGATGTACGTGGTTTGGCCAGATTCCCACAGGTACTGTTTTTACAGTGGTTTAAAGCTGCTAAATTATAAACAGAAAAACATCTACTCCAAACCACTTTTATTTTGTCAATTCTTACAAAAAAAAAACATATTTAAATATTAATATCAGACTTCAAAAAAAAAAACAAAACTTTTGGTCCTAAACCATATCACTAATAAAAACAAAGGTAAAACACTTTATGTACAACAGAACAAACAGGTAAGTATCTTATTTTCTAATAAAAAAGAAACACTGAGATGAACAAGAGTGAAATCTTAAATCAAAACAATATAATCTTGTTGCACAAAATTTATTTGTGCAACAACTGCCAAGTGGTACTAACCCTATCCATAGCATTAAGCCAAAGAACTTTTTACTTCATTGGCATCTGTCGGTATACATTTATTGATACGAGCATGCTTTGTTTGGGGACGAATCGCATTACATTGTTTTGCGAATCTATTTATTTGTTTGGGTTACTATAAGATTGATGACTTCATCATCAAATATAAGACAGAATATATCAAGAGGAGAACTGGTGGATGGAATTTCTTGCTGTAGTCCCACCTTACCAGTGAAAGAAAAGCATTTCTGACGGCCTTTAAAATCAGTCCACTCGCCAGCAATTTCAGATGTATATTCTTGTTTCTGAATTTCATCTTCATCAGCACTATCGTTGTGGCTATACTCTCAGCTTGTACAATAGTACGCGTCAAATCAAGTCTTTCACCAATATCTTCTTCCTCTGAGGAACTAGACAACTCCTCACCTGATGACTAAACAGGGTCTTTGGTGGAGTTATCCGAACTAAAATGATCTTGATCGTCGGAATTTTAAAGCTCTGTGTTTGCGGCTATTTCTTCTAGCTGCTTTGTGTTAGCGGTTCTGTGAGACGTCTCTTACTCGTATTGGATGTTTACATCAGAAAATATACACGTATTTCATGATTCCTAGCATATTTTTGTGCCATTCATATATGAATGACCTACTGCATGAAAAACCAGTACGCTTTTGTTAGTGGGAGCGCGTCATTTATATAGGCATGTCAACAAAATATCTCAAAAAAATGTCAAACAAAACGTCAAAACATGACAGGTAGTCTTAACGCGTAATAATATGAAGTTGTTCGTCAAATCCTAAAGTTTGATCACTTTGGCCCCCTAACGACTTAGCCTACAATCCCGTGGCAGTCAACGTGTTAAAGCACTAAGACGCAATGATGCAGTCTATTCACCGTTACTATCGGTTATTGCTTGACAATGGTTTCCGATACTCCTAACAAGATTTTCTGCATAATCTTTCTAAGAAATCATAGTAGGTATCTACGCCAGGTAATCTTAAGTTTTAGAAATATTTTTTTCGCGCAAGAGATAATAATATTAGTTCCAAACCTCCTTAGATACTGTGTTGATAATAAGTTGTTTATCTAAGTAATCTTTACAGTACAATTAGAACCTGCAAAAATTAAATGATTGTTTAAAAAGTGCTAAAAGGTATTAGTTGAAAATTATCGACTAATTTCCCTTTTAAGTGCATCTGCGAAAGTATTAGAAAAACTGATTACTAGTAGATTAATAAGATTCATGGAAAAATACAAGTTATTCAATGAGTAATGGTTTCATTAAGGGATAGCACATTTACTGCAAAAACATAGTTTTTAATTGAATTGATTCGGCATTTACTTGATGAAGATCCATAATTTAAACTAAAACTAAAAGAAATAAAACTACGGTTCTAATCTTCACTTTTAATCTTTAATCGTAACACGACAATTGTTTCGCCAGCACAGTGGCTTCCTCAGGTGCTTACATCTAAAGAGTACGTTACAAACTAAATTAAAAAATATATATATAAAATCAAGAAGGATGTTATTATTTTACAATGTTTTTAAAGAAATCTATGAATTTACACAAGTATTGTCGGTAGTGAGAAAATGTGCCACATCTGGTCGGCCCTAACCGTATATTATAGGGCACTACACATGTTTACGCATAAAATTTGTTTAATAAACTACATATACATTTGTATTATCGTCTAAACAGATTTTAAGTAAATAAATTTAATAAGGCGAGTTATTTAAATCTAATTGGTCATTTAATAAAATTTGTGAGTGTTTTAATTTATTGATCTCGAAACTTTCCAGTAAATTTAATTTGTTGCCTTTATTTTCTAAATGCAGGATTTGAAAATCTTTATCGAAAGTGTGGTTTTCTTCTAATAGATGATTCGCAAAAGTGGAATCTTGTTTTTTATTTGTAAACGAAGAACAATGCCCGGCAAAGCGTTTTTCAAACGATCTTCCTGTTTGACCGACATATATCTTACCGCATCCACACATTAACTTATAGACTCCAGACTTCTTATTTTTGTCAGTTTTTACTTTTTACTATATCAAAATATAGATAAGGGTAATGCATATGTTGGTATTTTAGCCGATCTGAGCAAAGCTTTTGTTACGCTTAGCATATAAAATATTATTAATCTATTTTTAATCATATTTCTGTTTAAATACCTCGTTTTAAAATATATTAAACTTAAGACATTTTTACATTTGTACAACTGTACATATTCGTACAAAGAGAAAGCATTTCTTTGGTTATATTCTGAACTGACCGAGACCTTTTTCTACCTGACCGTGTCAGCAACCCTAACGTTACGGACGAATTTCTTTCTAGTACATTCCATTTTAAATTCTTTTAGTTAATATTACATACTTCTTCTTTCATATGTTGTGTTTGATATCGTTAGGAAGCTTATGTCACAAGGGTTATTCTAATAATATTTATGACATCGATAGAAGTCCTCTTCAGGTCGCGCTTCTTATTAGTTATAATTCAAGTTATCGACCCTCTCTCCGACTTAGATCATAAAACAGACCATTTTAAAAACCAGTGTTCTTTTCGATACAAAACTATCAGTCCTTCTTCTCTTTCAAACGTTCGTGAGTTACACACACATCGCTCATCGTGCTGTCCAAGTCACGATGCCACGCCGTCCGGTGTCTCTTCGCTTCTAAGGTAAACGGTATTGTTCTATACATATTATTCTTTTAAGCGAACTCATATTAATTAAACTAATTAATTTCTTATTCCTCCGGCCAACACCGCTCTACATACACTTGACCAAAGTATATCTTCAGACCACGTGGCCGCCACTCAAGGTAACTTTGTATTGTTCTATTATTTTTATATTAATCGTATTCAATAAAACCTTAATTTACTGCTCAATTTAACGTTCGTTTTCAGAGTATTTTTTGTGTGTATACCAATTTCATTTCTTTCTTATGTAAATATAAATACAAACTTTAAGGACAACATGTGTTTTATTTAGTAAGTAAGTTGTAGTATATTTATTTTAAGTAACCATCATCACGCACGTCCTGGACCTTTGAAGGAACTTCATCATCACCACCAATTAATTGTTTTATTAGGAAATAATTTTATTATTATTAGCACACCAAAAGCCACCGTTTGTAATAAGTGTCGCCCCCCCCTAATTTGTAATACTTTTGATATGGTAAATCATCAACTGTTAATTGAAAAAGTATCACGTTACTGAATTAGGGGCAAATCGTTAGAGCAAATTCATAACGTCGCATCAAATAAATGCACATTAAAGAAGGGATGCTTCAGGGCAGTGTCTTGGGTCTACCGTTGCACATTACCTATGTAGATAATAATATATATTACACTTTTTAAACTTCTAAAACGAACTGTACGCATAATGATTCGGAATTTTGGTAGAACTAGCTGTAGGAATTTGTTTCCTGAATTAGAAATTAGAACTCTACCGGGTATCTATATTTGCGTCTTGTTTTTGTATACTAAGGAGAACTCTAATAAATGGTCAAGATTATACAAGAATAACTATCATACTCGAAAATCGTACTGCACAGGTTCCATACTATTTTGAGCACGTTTGTGTTGTCATTGTCAAAATAATAGAGAGTTCAAAAATAAGCCCTCCCTTTAGTGTTATTTTAGATTTTCGAATATGGATTATGCATATTGGATGTCGGGACTGGCAAACAAACCAAAATTACAATTTTTTTAGAGGATAGAAGACGCGAATGCTGAAAAGGATTCATGATATCATTCAAGGAAAGTTACATTTACGTTTGTGGGCACCGAGCAGTGATAAGGAAAAAAAATAAATTAAGCTTATTAATATGAAAAAGTTATATATTTTTTTTGCTTTCGCTTTGTGTAATGCATACATATTGCTGTAATTCTTTCCAAAATAAGGTGAATGAAATAAATGAAATAGAACATAAACTACAACTAAATGTACTAAAAACGAGCTGTATTTTTAAATGTTTCATAATTGTCAATAGGATCAATTCGATGCCATTATGTGAAGCGATTTTGAATTATACTTTTGTAATAGGCATAAACGTAATTAAACGGATTGTGTTTTTAAAAATTCATCTGTGTGTCAGGTGCCAGATTTTATTTTTAATGTTCAATGTCTATAGGTTATTGTTTATGTTAAGATTTACCAATATAAATACTTTAAATTTAGAAAATACATGCTTACGTACCAAAATTAATTTAAAAAGGTATATCAAAGACTATTTATGGTAACATAAAATTTATATCTAATGTACAGCTAGTAAATTTTTCTTTATAAAAGTATTCATTGTTTATTGTTCTCCCGGAGATAGGATTAATTTTAAACGATAAAATTCTTATTCGAAATTAAATAGAAACAAGCCCATTCCTCAACAATCCGATGTTTATTAGCATAAATAAAGTAACCTGAAAGGAAATAACTGCCTATAGCAAATGTTGTTTGCAATGTGTTTTGATAACATTCGTATGCACGTACGTTAATGAGTGTCAAACATTGTATAGCAAACGCCAATTAAGTTGGCGCGAGGAGGGGTAAGTTCGCGCAGGATTAAAAGTAGTGGGGAGATTTGTATTTGGTTTTACATCAAATGTCAGATAATTCTAACCTCTGAGCGTGTATCACTTTATGATCCCCTAGCAAAGACATTATGTTCCGTCAAACGTCAATGATAAATGTATTCTGACAATTACTGGAGTAGTGGGGGTGGACGTTTTTAAAAACGGCTTCTGCGCACCCCCTCCTCGCGCCAACTTAATTGGCGATTGCTATACCTAACGTTCATAATTAGGAAAAACAGATACAATAAGTCTTCGTAAATAGATCGACGATACTGACAAAATTTAGGAAGAGTATTACAATGTTCAAATAATATTTTATATGGTATTTGATAAAGAAGATGTGTATTAACCGTATAAAATATAAACAAAACAAATGCCAAGTTTAATTTATATTTAGAGGTTATGTATCACTAGAATATATACAATAAAAATTGAAATGGAATATATAAAATAACGCGTTGAAGTGAAAACGTTGTTTGACCTATTTTCAAATACGAGTTCATGTTTTAATATACCCTAGACGCATAAAGAAGACATTGAGTTTTGTAAATGAGACAAGGAAAGAAGAAGTTTAATAAAAATACGATATTTTTATTTAAATCATGAGGCCCAACAACCAATAAAATATACGTATTATAATACTTCGTTACTGACCAAATACAAATGGTTACAAGGTGCAAGAAAACATTTAAAATTGACAAAAGAACATGGCAAGATTTTGCGACATCTGAAAAATACTTAGCGTGCCCGAGCTAATAAAAGACCGTTTTGACGAAAAGAAAAGGATTCTATTGCGAGCAACGTCTCTGAAAGGTGTTTAAAAATTGACTTCATTGAAACATTTATATGTAATCGTTACTTTTGAAAACATTTTTAAGTTTAATTCGCTGTAAAGCAAATATATTATAATTTTATTTACAATAACCGTTGATTTTGTTACGAATAATTAATTTTCTTTTCATATTGTGACATCAAACAAAAATGTATCATGAAGAGTTTGACAATTTATATAATGAAGAAAGGTCTGTATAGATCACGAAATACGGTAAATCTTAAAGTTCATAGATTAAAGAATTGAAATTTTAAAGATATATGGATAAATTTGGAATCAATTTATCATAATTTCTGTTATACAACAGAGCAATAACGTAAGATATCTTGGTGAATATGTAGAGATTCTGTCCCTTAAACGATTTAATGATATTTGTATTTGTTTGTAATAATGATTCATGGTAACAATCAATTTGAAATTATATAGTGTGAAGATAAATACTTGAAGCAGTAGGTATTATTTTCTACTAAATAAATATTGAATAATACACTGCTTTGGTACGACAGCGAGTTAAATAAAACACATTGTGTCATAGCTTAGTATTTAGAGGGTTTTACATCCTCTAGGCTAAGATAACATACAAGTGTGCCGATTGAAAGATTTATAAAATCTGAAAAAGGACTTCAAGGTTACTTGTGTATATTTTAAATAATATTCATAAATTTACATAATTGTGGTTTGATTTAGATTAATAAATGATTCATAATGCTTTATTGAATTCATGATTTATAAATGTATATTGAAAGTATGAACAATTAATGTATTTAATTTGACATGTTGTCGTCTTATTTCTGTACCTTTCACATTGGATGCTAGACCTAGTTACAAAGAACCCGAAAGCAAACGCTGAGTTCAAAGAGTCGTCAAACATTATATATGCCTGTGTAACAATTTACACTTAATATAACTGGAGCCCGACTCATTAGAGTAAAACTACACAACAATATATTAATATTTTTAATAAAAATGAGAAAATATTTATACTAGCTCTGGGTCTCATATAACACGGTTTTACTCAAGATGGAATTTTCTAGGAACCTATTCTACCATATCATAGGAGATTTACCTATACGCTTTTTCTATTTAATTGTTTGCAATAGATTTAGCTTTTTTTCTAATATCAACTAAAAATTTGGTAATTAACGTAGAGACAATAATCCCATTTTTTTATATTTTTAACACAGTCAGTATTAGTCACACTATTATTTGTGACTGAAATTGCGTTTACTGTAATATTTCTATTCCTTTCTTTTATACCTTTTCTATTAAATTTATATTCCAGATAAAATATGCATGTCTTTCAAGATTATAATTTTAGCTTGTTTTTTAATGCATTTGACTATCAGTATTTAATTCATATGTTATATATGTAAATTAAAAACAAATTTTACGAAATATTCTTTAAATCACATACCTCATCACAGCCCGCGCATCTTGGCTTCAATTGTTCAGAGTAATGCCGTTCACAGTACAGTTTCTCGTCATGCACGCAATACGCAAGATCGACCAGCAATTCATTGCACGTGCTACACTTGAAACAGCCGGGATGCCAGAGCAGCGTTCCCATCCTCGGTGCCGAAATGCATGGTAGGATTTGCAGGGGTTTGTTGCATTCGGCGCATATTGCGTTGGGAGGCGCTAGGCGAGCCACCCCTATGTCCAACGCTATTTCATTACGGGCTGCTATAAAATCCTGAAAGGACAACCAGATAATAAAACACCGGTGAACGACGCATCGTTAACCTATATAATAAAGTCGACACGAACATTTACCATGATTGACGATAGAAAGTCTTGTGACATTTAAATGTTGTCAAAGTTAATAAGAGTAATATGTACCTAATATGTTCATGCATCATTAAAATTTGTTTTTCCTTCATTCACAAATGAAAAAAATGTAAAATGACATAATAGCAAATCTAACAAAAACTAATAGTTTGCGGAATTTGTAATTCCAGAATTACCTGGTTCCAACACTTAAAAATATATTTGCCATCAGAATTTTTAAAACTGCAGGTTCGAACGAACCTACAGACCCTCGACTTTCTATCATTATCGCTTTCGTCCTTGTTAATTTCAATATATTTTGAAAGAGTATTTTTAAGAAATTTTGATAATTTAGTACGAGAGAGGTTCAATAATTAGTAAGCCTAGACAATAAAAAATAACATATTTTACAACGTATTCTCCTTGTAACCATTACATTCAGTCCACCGATATTCAAGTCTTTTCACTCCTTCAGAAAGTATAAGCTTTATCAAATTGTTCGAAATTTGTGTCAGTTTCAGTAACTACTTCTTACATTCGACCCAGCTTCTTGCCATGAGCTATGATTTCAGGTTCCGAAAAGTTTGAGAGTATGAGGGGGTCAAATATGGTGACTAAGCTTGATGAGAAAGCAGTTCGAAATGAGTTTAAGAATGTATTATCCTGAAGAAGAAGCACTCGTTTAAGGGGAGCTTTTTACGTTGTATTAAATCATGCAATTCATCTAGTATTCGCGTTACTATTTTGAAAATAATCGATAAGAAGAATTCCAATACAGTCCCAAAACAGTAGCCATAACATTTTCGGTCAAGTGTACGGTCTTTGCTTTCTTTGGAGCACTTGTATCAGCTTTAGTCCATTGTTACGATTGTTTCTTTGTCATTTCGGGTATATAATTATGTATCTAGGTTTTGTCATTCGTTATTATTGCATGCTAAAAGTTCTTCGGATCACTTCGATAAACTTGGCTAAAGTTAGGGTAGAATGCATTCTTGTTCACGTAAGTGGCCCACAGTCAGCAAATACGGTATCCATTTTGCAGATAATTTTTTCATACTAAATTCATTATGCAAAATCGAAACCACTGACCCCAGATAAGATGTGTAGAGCCTCGGCTAATTCGTGCACTTCTATTTGATGGTAATCTAGCACCATATCATACTTTTGTAATCATATCTGGAATATGAAACAGAAAGAAATAAGGGTATTCCCAATGACAGTATCAATAATAAATTCTAAATAAGTATTTCAGCAACTATGTTCCCATCTTCAACAATCTGAAAAAGAAAAATAGTGGGATAATACTCTGACTATTTGGTGAAGAACATACCTTCAAAGAGTGTACCTATTTTTCTTTTTCAGATTCTTCTATTGAAGATAGCAATAGTTGTCGAAATACATATTTAGAGTTCATGATTTATATTGTGGCTAGAGATTTCTCGTTTCTTTCTGTTTCGAATTTCAAGCCATAGTCTCAATCTATTTGGAATATCTGGAATAGGTACGTCTTTTAGGTATCCACTGCGTTGTTAATGAAATCAGTGTATATCTTAAGAACTTACTTACTGATCGGCACTCCACTTTCCTATGTTAAAACAAGCTAAAATCAGTTTGTCCTCAAACAACAAGCGTCTTTACGAACGAAATTAATGCAGATTTTAACACTTATGTTTTGAAGGACTACTTGAAAAACAAATAAGATTTCTTTAGTGCTGCCCTCTTTCGTCAAGCTCACTAATTACTGATCCGCTCTCGTAGTCGAAGACTAGTAGTTACTCTAGATTTGGTGACCATATCACTAATAAATAATTACTTACATTAAATCTCCAAGTCTTAAGCTAACAAAATTTATTTAAAAAAAGTAAATATTCAATTAGCATTCTGAACTAATAATACACTTTCAAAATATATTGCAAATAAAGAGGAGAATATCCAGCCTTTGATAGTTTTCGTTAAACTCTCAAAGGTTCTGACATAATTAATGATATTAAAATATAATTTTAAATGTCTTACCTCATATCCATTCTTATGATCATCTTCTATAAATTTGCAGGCTGTCAGTGCTAAATCTTGCCTAGGCAACTGTTTTACGAGACGTTCACATCGTACTTGTTCACCCCTTGTTCCTAATCTAGGCACTTCTTGTGGAGGCAACGTTGAATAAAATTGGTCTACCTGAAATAATGAAAATAATTACTATAAACAAACTACATGAATGAATAATACTGAGCAATCACATTTAACGGCTTGTTAGAGGGTGATTCCCTGAGAATTTCGTTATATAAGTTACATATCAATTTTTTTAGTATTTTATGTTACAGAGACATAAAACGATTCAATCACGTTAGATAAATAATCAAGAACAGAATATGAAATTATTGAAGCAGTGTAAGAGTTGAGAAAAAATATTCAATTAGTAGTCTGGCTTCCAACTTCAAATACAAAATAATAATAACAATAATAATAACAAGTAATGCAAAATATAACTTATAGTGTGAAAGGGAAAGGAAGTTGAGAAAAGAAACTTAACATACATAATGTAGTAAAAAGCAAAAGATTAGTTTTTTTGCAAGTTTTAGAAATAAAAAGAGCATAAATTGTTAGTTACTAATACACAGGTAGATTTCTCTAATACCCCTTCATAGACATTATTGTAAACATCAATTAACCACCCACCCATAGAGCGTGAGGTATATAAGTCTTGCACTTACATCCATTCAGTTAGATTTAAGGATATATTTTTGATAATGTCATAACAGCTGAAACATATGTTAGAGTTATTCCAATAAAATTAATGAAATATAGCAAAATGTGTTATTCTCAATATTTAATCTAAATCAGTTATAAAAATATTATTAAAAATCGGGTGTGGAGAACATAATACAAGTTCAAATTTGTGTGAAAATTGCTTTCTTTTCGAACAAGTGTTTCGTCTCGCGATAGAGTCGTCAGTACATGATGCTGGGAGAGACAAAATTCACAAAAATAACTTCCTTACTACAAACAATCAAGTTACAAAAGGCAGCACAGAAAAACATTCAGCGCCCTGCAATTGTTAATGTTAACATCACCAACGTCAAATCAACCATCCACGTCCTTATAAAAGTATGAGACTTGGCAAGTGGCAGGCATTATTAAAAATGTTTTTGTTTTATACAAAAAAATGGTAAGGTTTTACCCAATCAAGTATGTTTCAAATTGGTATGTACGCTGTCGATACTATACGATTTATAGTGGAGACAAGTTAATACAGTTTCCGTCGGTTGCGGCTGTGATCATCTGATAGTAACCACCAACCAAATTTTTTATGTTTTTGTTCATGTGTGGAAGGTGGAAGAGTAGTCAGATTTCTGTTCCTAAATTTCTGACCAAATTAAAGGGTTATATTTTTATTTACGTTGGCGAAAATAAACCATTGAATTAAGTATGTATTTTTGTTTTATTTTGTAAATTTTTTCGCGACCAGGTGGTACTACTCTCTGGTGGTCGCGAAAAATTTTACAAAATAAAACAAAAATACATACTTAATTCAATGGTTTATTTTCGCCAACGTAAATAAAAATATAACCCTTTAATTTGGTCAGAAATTTAGGAACAGAAATCTGACTACTCTTCCACCTTCCACACATGAACAAAAACATAAAAAATTTGGTTGGTGGTTTCTATCAGATGATCACAGCCGCAACCGACGGAAACTGTATTAACTTGTCTCCACTATAAATCGTATAACAATTACAGAACCACCAAAGTATTTCCATCAGACAGTAACAACTGTATCTGTAGAAACTGTATTACCATGTCTTCTCTTTAACGGACGAACCGCATGAGCGCTTGTATGTCATAAATCATCACTTACAAATAATACTTTTTAACACATTGATAGATTGATATTCAAGCCTTGGATGTATGGATAATCTTCTAAAGATTTGTTTTACGAAATCGATCTAAAGATCTTTATCGCCGCCCTTTAATCAGTTAGAATGTTATTAAACTGAGTTTCCTTCATTAGAACTTCAAATTTAAAATGCATAAATCATTCTTAGAAAGAAAATAAGAATATAATCGTCAATGTCATTTGCGATTTAAATAAATACACAGGAGCAGAAACAATACAAAGCAATAATAAAAGTAAACTATCTGGAAACAGAATTAATATCAATAATTTCAGATTTGGGAACTGATCCTTCTAGTGCTATAGAAACAACACATTTGAAAGATTAATTAATTAAAAAGCTTTATTTATTTGTGGTTTAGATAATTATATTGTCTTTTGTTAAAATTTTCATGCACAATTTGAGTATATAAGTTGCATTTGAAATGATTATAAATTCGTTTCGTAATTAAGTTCAGTACAGGTTTTACCCCTTGCAAAGCTATGCTGAAAGATGTTACGAGAATACGAAATATCAAACAATCTATTATTAATAGCACTCTCAAAAACTTTAGAGACTAGGTAACCGTGATATGGGTCTGGATAGACACCGTCCAGTAGCGCAGGTATTGCAAATTGTATTAAACGTGTTAAATTTGATTCACATGTATGTTATAGGTTATAGATTATATACTAACCGGTCAACGTATCTAAACGACAAGTGCGAACTAAGGGATTTAATAGTACCGATATTTGTTAAATTTCCGGACATTCTAATCATAAAACTTATGGACTTAACAATTGATCTAGCAATGTTTAATAGGTGTTCATTGAAGGTTAACTTACCACTCAATATATATTTCGTAGAAAGTCCTTTTTCAATAATAGCGTTGTCGATATAATAGAGTTTATATAATTTATCTTTATTTATCTGCTACAACACAGCATTTGGAAATGTTTAATTAATTTGTTCATGCGACACAAATTGTAGATAGTAATTAAATTGTTTTGTAAAAATTCTACATTAGTTACAATTAGAGCTGGATAATAGCACCAACAAGCAGTGGAGTAGGTTCGACAATATGTGATGAGGCGGCGATAATAATACAACCTTCAGTATTACTTCCACCCTGTACGAGATCTGTTGTATATACAGGCTGATTCAAATTAAGTGCGCACTATTGCTATCTCTGTTATTATTGATTCTAGAAAGTAGGTTAAATTAGCAAAGTATTAGTGTTTTTAACATTGATTAGCATGCAGTTCATGAAAAAAAATTGAATAACGCATTTTCGAGAAATTTTGAAATTTATAATTTTTTAAATGGAACAGCCTGTATATTTTTTAAAATTCTGATTGCTAATATTCTTTGTAATATAAAAGTTTCAATACACTATTGTCCTAAAACGAATAATAAAGTAGTTATAGCAGTTTTTATTTCCTTCTAAATGTTGTCATTGCTCCGCTAACTTTTGACAAAACAGATACATACATGTGTTTAATGTTTATTTTAACATATTACAGCTTACAAAAAGAGAACACAACACAGAATAAAAAAAAAATTTTTAATAACTAAACGTGCCAAAGATTTATATTCAGTACGTTATTGACATTTACAAAGGGCATAACTATTTGTTCTGTTTAAAGTGAAAGAAGCCTACTACTGATTTAACAGAATGAAAGAGTATCTTTGACATCAACTAAATTCCACCGTAAATACTTTATTATTCGTTTTAGGACAATAGCGTATTGAAACTTTTATATTACAAAGAACATTAGCATTCAGAATTTTTAAAAATATACAGGCTGTTTCAAAATTTCTCGAAAATGCGTTATTCAATTTTTTTTCATGAACTGCATGCTAATCAATGTTAAAAACACTAATACTTTGCTAATTTAACCTACTTTCTAGAATCAATAATAACAGAGATAGCAATAGTGCGCACTTAATTTGAATCAGCCTGTATATAATTTAAAAGAAATTATATATATACATATATATAAGTAAAAATTTCATTAACGGGTGAGCGGTCTGTCAAGTAAAAATAAAACTCCTTTATTCCACTCTATATTTCATAACGCATTGGTTACTTCATCAGGAGTGTAATTCAGAGTTAAAATTTAGCAAATAACGGCACTAAACATGTTAAAAATGATAATTTTTAACATGTTTAGTGCCGTCCCAAAATACCTGAACCACCACAGCCGATTGTTACAGGTTGGGGTACATTGTTACAGGCTGCATTTTACTACAATAAATATTTTGAGGATATAAAGACAGTTGTTTTAAAATTTGATCCAAAAGAAGCTGCAGCTATCAAGAAAAGCCAGGTAATATTTCAAGATATTCAGGTTAAAAGTGATTAACAAATTATTCACAACAATTACTTCGGACTAGCCGAGGGAACAGAAAAATTACAAAATGTTTCAATGCAATTAGAGGATTCTCTATGATGTTCGCGCACACCTATGAGAGTAGAAGGCGCAAAAATGAGTTTAATAGAAAAATTTGAGACAAAAATTCCGATTTTCTCATATTAAGACAAATTTGTGAAGATGCGTCTAAAGATCCATTAATTTGTTTTAAAGACTATTTTAAATACGCAAATATAACGTCACTAGAAGTAGAACGGTCGTTTTCGGCATTCAAAAACATTTATTTCGCACGTCGTATTAGCTCGACTGAAGAACTGTGGAAACATATGCAATGATTGAAATATTTAACAGATTTTATCCACTTTGTGATTTCACGAAAAACTCTTAATACGGTAAGTCTTTGATCATATTTTATAATTTATTTCTTACCATTTATTTTATGTGTAAACTTTTATACGGCTGCCACTCGCTGTTAGCGCAAATTCGCTAGATCTAGTTATAATTCTTAATATTATGATACATTTTAAGATGCATAAGCCAGTTTACAAACATGCATACTGACAGCATATAACACTTGCTCTATTAAATTAAAAAGTGTTATTATGTTGTATATATTTGCAAATGCTCTTAATATTGCTCGTAAAATGTTTAATTATGAAAAGAAGTTATCGTATAATTTTAAATCTAAGTGTAATAACTAATAATAAAAGTACATACTTGTCTAGCAGTAAGTCCTGGTGGCACAAACGAATAACCTAATGATCTTGGATCCGATATCCCACTGTCTTGGTTTGTGTTCAATCCCAAGCGAATTTTCGCACCTTGTTCGGCAACTATTTCGTGATTATCCCGGGCACACTTACACGTCTTGCAGTCCTTTCTATAACAAAAATAACTACATTAATCCGACTAATAAATCAATTTCGAACCGACACAAATGCAATTTAGAACAGCGAAGGTCATGTCAACGATCGTCGGGTGTGTAGGTATAATAAACATCTTATTTATTGGAGTTGAAATATGCGACAAGTACAGAAAGTCACTTTAAGAACGCGCCACCATAAATCTCTAGATGGCCCTTGTTAAATATAATTGGAAGTCCGCTGCCGTCTCACTGGATTTCATTAGTTTCTGTCCTATACACGACATACGAACGCAGGACAAGAAAAGACATTTTTTAGGACTAATTTATGTCTCTGTATGATGCAGAGTTTCTTGTTTGTCTGATTCATCGCAAATTGTGTGACACTGGCAGTAAATGAATCCTACATGAAATAAAAATAAGTAACATGAAAGAACAAGTGTGTATGAGAGTTGTAGAGTAAAATAATTTTTGAATAAAGCTTGTAATTATACATATACCATGTGAGAAAGAAAAAACGGATCACCGCGTAACAGTATATGTAAACGCTATCGGAGCTGTCCGATGTATAGTGGAAACACGTCAACACAGTTTCCGTCGGTTGCGGCTGTGTCTGTCAGATAGAAAGCCCTGACCAAGTCTTACACTTGTCATAAACACAGCGATGGTTGTTTTGACGTTCGTGATATTGATATTAGCCAATGAGCGGCACTGAATGCTCTTCTATGCTGTCTTCCTGACTTTTGTATGGAACAAGGGTTGTATTTTTTGCAAAATTTGTCTTTACCAGTATCACGCACTGATAAATCTATAGCAAGATGAAACACGTATCTACATGTCTGGAAAGCAATTGTCACACAAGTATGAATTGTATTGTGTTCTCCTCAGCCGATTTTTTCATATTTTTATGTAAATAAACATGTTTTTGTTTTATAAAAGTACACATTAAAACAAATTTTATACAAATGTTTACTGTGTTGTGTGTTGAGAATAATAGTTAAATTTTCATTGAAAAATTCGTAAAATTTACAGAGAAAATTTAAAAATGAGTTGCCGGTCCACGTAAACAAATACATTTTGTTATTCGTCTGGGCATGCTTCTAATAAGACGATTTGTGGCTTCTGGGTAACTTCATTCCAAGCAACTTGTAAGGCAACATGTAGCTCTTTTACTATACCATCTCTTGGACCTATTATATTCTAAATATGTTCTATGATGGGTGCTAGGTCTTGCGACCGTGTAGGGCAATAGAGGATATTGATATTGGCCTCCTGCAGGGATTGTAATGCAACCATATTTAGCCCTTGAATATATGTCAAATACTTCCAGAACATCGTACATTTTCCTTTGAGCATTACAATGGCCTTGAAGCAATATTAAAAACATGAAGCATTGAAACCATGAAGCAAAATTTAATAAAACTACTTTTCTCCGCTTCGACGTCGGACTCGTCTACTATCATCTTGAAGGAATACTAAAGAAGCCATACTTCCTATGGTAATTCCAAACCAAACCATCAATCCCTAGTAAGTGCAGTCTTACGTTCTACGGAAAAATTCAGAACTGGCTTTCTCTTCTTCGACGTCGGACTCGTCTACAAGCATCATGGGTCCACAAATTAAAACAAGATTCGTCTGACGAAACGATATTTTTCTCCCCAATCTGCCATTACGCCATTCTAATCTCAGGGCACGATGCCGATTAATGACAGGCAGTATTATAGCCTTGGACGATAGAAAATCAATCTAAACGAACCAATACGGCGATATACGAAACGCATGTTATTCAATGGTAAATCTCAAAAAACATTTTCCACAGACCTTGAGGTACTATGTCGATCTCTAAGACCAACAATCTTAGATTTTTATCTTCCTGTTCGATGGTTTATCTACCACTCTCTCCAGCAAGGAATAACTGTAGTAATATTTCCTTGTATCCGCTTAGCGATTTCACGAAATGCAATACAGTTCAAAGATACGACCCCTTTCAGAATCGCTAAGCTGGTGATAATTTGGTAGTCTTCAAACTCCTGGTATTTTAATACAGTAATTCACTATTACGATCGAACAACTTAACTTAAACTGACCCAAAATAAAGAAAAGAAAAAGGAATTTTTGTTATAGTTCGGTGAGAAACAACACAAAGCTTTATTGTTTCTTACGATTTTTTATGATTAAATTATTAAAAAAATAATTTGAAACATACATGAGTGGGTAAAAACCACACCAATTTGTATAACACAAAAGTATTTTTAATAATATAAAATATTATTAAAAATGTTTTTTTTAATAATTTAATATTTTTAATAATATTTTATATTATTAAAAATACTTTTGTATTATACAAATTGGTGTGGTTTTTACCCACTCATGTATGTTTCAAATTATTTTGTTATATACGCATTCGGTTCGCCCGACAAGTAGTGAAGACACGATAATACAGTTTTTATAGATATGGTTGTTACCGTCTATAGAAAAACACGTTGCTTAGTTCGGCAGTTATTATGTAGACAGCGCTGAATATTCTTTCACGCTCTGTCTTAATAATTTCTGGTTGATAGCAAGGTAGTTATGTTTGGTTGAATGTATCTCTTCTCCAGCAGGGGCGTACCGACGATCCTGTAGAAAGGTGAAATACGTATCTGCGTCTCTGGAGAGGAGGTACATTCACAAATATATAACTTGTATTGTGTTCTTCACACCCCATTTTTAATAATATTTTATATTATTAAAAAATATTAAAATTATTATTATTAAAATTATTATTAAAATTATTAAAAATCTTAAAATTATTAAAAATACTTTTGGATTAAATTATTTTCAATGCAATAAACATTGGGTTTAAAAATATCTGCTTTTGTTGGATGATTCGTTATTTTAAATTTCAAGATCAAATGCCATGTTATTGGATCTTAACTATAGATTTAATTTTGTCGACTATAAGATATTAGACGTTGATAATATCCATAAAAAGAGAACTTTTTTAGAAATGGTACAGATTAACAGATTTTGTCTGTTACAACGTAAATTATAGGTCAGATATTAATGGACTAAGTGCAATTTATTTCAATATACATCCTCAGTTTGACGATTAGTTGCCAAAAAATGTTTGTCCCGGTTCTCGTATTGGTAAATTTATACTGTATTGTGTTTTTTGGTTTTGATATTTTTGCGACTTTGGTTTTTTACTATATTTTTTATGTTTTAACTTTTGCATACACATGTTTTTTAAAACGTAGACGTGAAACTATGCAGTAGTTATCTTAATGTTTTAAATTTAAATGTAATCAATTTCAATATGTCTATTTACGTCATTGCCATTTTTAAATTCTACATTCTGTGAGTATTTTGTTATTGCTGTATACATTAATTTATTGAATGTCTTGTTTTCATTAATCTTGTATCATCTCCTGAAGAAGCAATAAATTTGTTGCGAAATATAGAGCGATTGAAAATAAATGAGTTTTAATTGAGAGACCGCTTTCCCGCTTTCAATTTATTATTAACTATTATAGTACGGTCGATAATTTTTGTAAGTTAACTTTTTTAAAGTAGTCCGACCGTTACAAAAAATCATAGTTGAGCAAATTGGCCCCGTAGAATCCGAATCTGAATTCATAAGAATTTTACTACAGCCATTGGGGGCGATTCGAGCGCGATGTTGATTTTCTCACAAATCCAGTGACTTAAAATTTTTTATACCGGATGTAATTGATATACGGATGTTGTTAGTCGGAGCTCTGGCAGTGCAAAGTTGACCTTTAGGAAAAGATCGCAGGAATATAGGTCAGGTTTGAGCAGTTATAGTTCCGATACCTTTGCACCTAGGACATTCCCATTTTTTTATAAACATTTTTTTATAAACATCCTCTGTAAGTCCGTATGCAAAATGTCACCATATGTTCCAGATTCGGCGTTACGATTTTTTACGCGCCCTCCTGTATATCGAGAAAGTCACCTCCGCCTCCGACGACGATAGGGAAATTCTGATGCCAAATTCAGATTCCACGGTGTCGATTTTTTGTTTTAAAAATAATGTTATTTAGGTTTGGTAATATTGTGAATTGCAGGAGCCTGCCGGTATTATGAGTTATGCGATATTGAAGTTGATGATATTCAAGAAACAGGCGCAGCTTTGACAGTGAACAGAAAAGAATGTAAAAATAAAGTCCCAAGAACATTTGTAGTAACGAATAATAATAATCAAATACCCAGTTTTTTAGAAATTTTTAGAAAATATACATCCTTGAGGCTAATACCAATCCAATAAACCACAAACGACTGTTTATACGATACATTAACGGAAAATGTAGTAGTCAGCTCGTAGCCATTAATCAATTTGGAAAAAGTTCCTTTAAAATTGCACAATTTCTATCGTTGCCGAATCCTACCTCATACACAGGTCATTGTTTTCGGCGATCATCCTTGTAATATTATCTATATCAAGTATATGTGTATGTTACGCAAAATTCAAAGTTTATCAATGCTTACTAACAGCTATAATTACAACACAACTTCCGTGTCCCGATTTCTAGAGCGCCGACTGTACCTAATATTTCTCTATGAAATATAAATAATCGTACCAATATGATCATAAATATAAATATAAACAACTGAAATACATTATATTGCTGGTTTATAAGTAGTATTTATTAAGTTTATTATTATTATTTCATAAATTGTCAACACGCACAAATTAGAAACATCCCTTTTCGCAAATACAGTTTGCGCAGCGAAGATTTATTGCCGAAGTTTTAATGATTACCAAAATATTCTCTGGTACTCTTAATGTACACTAGTAAAAAAATCGTATTGTAAGTAGTATTTAAGAAATAAAGCACTTCTGCAATGTACACATACATAAAGAACATTTGTCTATATGAAGGGCGCATCGCTTAAATATTTCGATGATGTATTCTCTAAAGATTCTAAATAAATCGCTACAGTTAATCAAGCGGGAAATACACTAAGCCCTAGTGTATTTACCACATGTGGCATTAATAATTCCTGCCCAGATATTTTCAAGAATCGATGCTGAAAATAACGTGATTATACAAAATGCTTCTTGGCGCCAGACCAATGAAAATTTTACGATAAATTATAATGCATTTTCGTGCTTTCATCCGTGAATAATAATACTCTGGTAGAAATGTTCATATCCGTCACTAACTTATTATTTGACATGAATGGTTGCCAAAATCAGATCTTCTTTCGTATATGAGTTAAGCAGTTTGTTTCAGATGAATGCAAACTTTTTTCATTTTGATTACATCTGTCGACAACTTTGCGTAATCGACAAAATAGATTTTCTACAATTTGTTCTTCTTTATGACTTTATGCCAATTTGTTCACTATCCGAAATTAATTGGCAAGTGTTTATCCACCAGATATCAATCTTTCTATTGCGATTTGTAGTTGATCACTTCAGAAGCCAACATCGTCCAGAAAAATCCTTGATTTTAATCCAGATTTGTAATTTAAATTAAATTATTATCGGTTAGAATTCATGATAAATAAATGCTATTAAAATAAAATAGTTTTTTATGCACCAAGGGCGTTATGGATATTATATTGCTCTGAGCTCGACGTCAATTCAGCCCGAGGGCAATATAATTGCCATAACGCCAGTGGTTCATACAAGATTTTATTTTTCACGTAAAATAAATTTCTTAAGTGGAAAATTCAAATTATATTGGAAAAGTTCAGAGATTTCTGTCAACTGGCATGTCGTTACGTATCTAATATGACTCCTTGAATCAACGAAAGCGTTTCTTCTAAGAATAGAGTATCCAGCATGATATTAAATTCTGCTACAGCATCAAATAAATCCTCGTTGGCTTGTCAAAGTATTAGTGGAGATGTTTTCCCTCCAAGAACTTTAACAAACTTGGAAAGCTTCGGATCACATAATTTTTCAGGACATTTCGAAAATTGTATTTTTAATTTTGCTAAATAATGTTAAAAAATTGATTCTTTCTTTAGAAATTGTTGAAAATAAACAACTATTAAGTTTTACGTATTGTAAATGACAGCTGTTGACGCTTTGATGTTTTCAAGTCGTCAATGTTTAGATACTCTTAATTTTATTAAAGAGTACTAAAGTTTTGCTTCTTTCTTTAGACTTTGTTAAAAACTAAAATTATTGGTTCCGTACATTGTATATCCTATTATGCATATCCTAAATGTATATCCTATAACTATGTTACATTCAGAACAAAATGGATGCAGATTATAAAAATAAAATGAAATGTGTTATACTACTGGAATGCTGGACTGGAATCGCGTCCTTGGCATGGCCAACGTTTCGTCCGCTGTTGCAAAGGAGTAGTAGTACCCTGAACATGACCCTTGTAAAAAATGGCGAAACGTTAGCTAAGAAGGGGAAGAAGTGCTAAAACCGCTGTTCCAATGCGGAATCCCAGAAACGATCATGCGCAACGACCGCGGAAGCCTTCGAGCCTGCTTCATACTAAGTTGACTTAATCTTATCAATCGTTGTCTTAATAAATATTTTAGATGTTCTTGTATTTGTTAATAAAGTGATAATTTAGAATAATAATCAAGAGTTATTATTTTTTACAAAGTAGTAGTAAATTTATTATCACTAACAAAATACACTAAATGTAGTAATAATAGACTTATACAGGATTTCCCAGAATTCGAACCTCAGAAAAAAGAGAAATCACCATAAAATGACAAATAAATGTCAAAGAAAAAATTTCATATTTTGAACGGCATTCAAAGAAATAGTTATTTATGTAACAAGTACATAAAGTAGGACTTTCTTGGAGTCGAGTTTATGGCAGAGCGAGCTTACGAGCGTGGCTAAAATAAAGACGAGGCCAAGAAAGTTCATTTATGTACGAGTTATATACATAATTTTATGTTTGGCAGCCCTTTTAAACTTTTAATAAATAAATCTCGGAACTTTTCGGATTATTACAGTCATCGCTACCTCACAGTTCAGTATGTTAATATTGACATAGTAGCTGCGTATTTTGATAGTATTTTGTTAACTAGTTTGCACAAACGTCAAATAAATTATACAGAATACGCAATACAAAATGAATGCGCATGCTATAGAAGATATCGAAAATATATGATGAAAATACTGAGTTTGAACATTTGTAATAACACAAATTGCACGATAAATATAAACCACTACAAAAATTAGTTATTAAATTATGTTTAAGATGATGTTTATGTTTTACTGGAATGAAGTTTTTGAGTTGAGTTTGACAATTATTTGACACAGACAATGTTCAGTTTTTAAAGTACTAGTACTTTAAAATGGCAGTTTATGGACAATACAATAAACTAGTTCATAAAATAGTCAATTTTGATGCGGTCGTACATAATAGTTATTTATGCACCAAGGGCGTTATGGGTATTATATTGCTCTGAGACCGACATTAATTCAGCCCGAGGGCCTCTGGCCGAGGGATGAATGTTGACTGAGGCCAATATAAATGCCATGATGTGATTCATACAAGACTTTATTTTTCACGAAAAATAAATTTATTAAGAGGAAAATTCAAATTACATTGGAAAAGTTCCGAGATTTCTGTCAACTATTATGTCGTTGACAGTCATTACGCATCTAGTAGAAAAATGCATCTGTAGTAGATGGATACATAGAGGAAAGCATTTCTTCTAAGAATAGAGTATCCAGTATGATATTAAATTCTGTTACAGCACTCGTTGGCTTGTCGAAGTCCTACTGGAGATGTTTTTCCTCCAAGAACTTTAACAAACTTGGAAAGCTTCGGATCACATAATTTTTCAGGACATTTCGAAAACTGCATTTTTAATTTTGCTAAATAATGTTCAAAATTTGATTCTTTCTTTAGAAATTGTTGAAAATAAACAACTATTAAGTTTTACGTATTGTAAATGACAGTTGTTGACGCTTTGATGTTTTCAAGTCGTCAATGTTTAGATACTCTTAATTTTATTAAAGAGTACTAAAGTTTTGCTTCATTCTTTAGACTTTGTTAAAAACTAAAATTATCGCTCCGTACATTGTATATCCTACAATGCATATCCTAAATGTATATCCTATAACTATGTTACATTCAGAACAAAATGGATGCAGATTATAAAAATAAAATAAAATGTGTTATACTACTGGAATTCAGGACTGGATTCGCGTCCTTGGCATGGCCAACGTTTCGTCCGCTGTTGCAAAGGAGTAGTAGTAACCCTGAACATGACCCTTGTAAAAAATGGCGAAACGTTAGCTAAGAAGGGGAAGACGTGCTAAGACTGCTGTTCCAATGCGGAATCCCAGAAACAATCATGGGCAACGACCGCGGAAGCCTTCGAGTCTGCTTCATACTAAGTTGACTTAAACTTATCAATCGGTGTCTTAATAAATATTTTAGATGTTCTTGTATTTGTTAATAAAGTGATAATTTAGAATAATAATAAAGAGTTATTATTTTTTACAAAGTAGTCGTGATAAATAAATTATCACTAACAAAATACACTAAATGTAGTAATAATAGACTTATACAGGATTTCCCAGAATTCGAACCTTAGAAAAAAGAGAAATCACCATAAAATGACAAATAAATGTCAAAGAAAAAATTTCGTGTTTTGAACGGCATTCAAGGAAATACACTGCTCAACTTTTGAACTGGTACACTTACAAGAACATATATAAATAACAATTTACTACTTTTTGAGCAACACTTTCTTGCTTAATTGATAGTATATGGTTCTGGGAAACACTTTTAAGGCGAAGAATTAAAAGAATAAAATTTAAATAAATAATTTCAAATGTTTTAATAGAAAAATAGCAAAATCTTTAATGTAGTATTACAGAAAAGTTTGCTTTGGAAAGAAAAGATAAACCAAACACTTAAAGATTAATAATACGTGGGACCTCCTCTAGCTCTTACGAACTCCTGGCAACGTCTTGGCATGCTGGAAATCAAATTCCGAATGTAATGCTGAGGAATATTCTGCCATTCTTCCAAAACAGCAGTTCGGAGCTGATGGTGATTGTTTGGATCCACTCCTCGTGATCTTATCAACCTCTTCAAGTAATCCCATACGTCCTGTATGGGATTAAGATCTGGAGAGTTCGCTGGCCAATCCATGTGCGTAATAATGTTCTCTTCAAAAAATGCATTGATTTGTCTTGTTCTATGACGACGCGCGTTATCATCAACAAACACAAAACCATCGCCTATTTCATTAGCAAATGGCAACACTACAGCTTGAAATACGTCATTAAGATACCTGACACTATTCATTGATTGAAGCATTTCCAAGCATAACCAATTCAGTACGAGTCGCAAAAATACCTCCCTAAGCAGTAATTGAACCACCTCCATAAGCTTGATGGTAAGTCACGTTGTTCTCAATATAGCGTTCTCCTCTGTTTCTCCAAACTCTAACTCTCCCATCTGAGCTATGGAGATGCACTCTGGTCTCGTCACTGAATAAAAAACGACCCCAATCTTCAACATTCCAATTTGCATGTTGATGTGACCACTGTAGCCTTCTTCTTTTGTGGGCCCTGGTCAACAATGGGCATCTTTTAGAAGATCTGAACCTTAAATTTACCCAATGAAGCCTTCTTCTTACTGTTTGAGTGGATACTTGAGTACCTGTTGCATTCATGAGCTGAATTTGGAGTGTTCTTGCAGTAGAAAATCTATTCCTTCGACACTGAACCGTAATAAAACGGTCCTCCTTGACTGTTGCACTGCGATTTCGCCCTCCGACGGGTCTACGTTGGACAGATCCAGTATCATTAAAACGCATTCGAACTCTTCTGATCACATTGTGGCTCACATTGAAATGGGCTGCAACAATTCTTAGCGATGCACCAGTCATAAGCATTCCCATATCTTGGCTCATCTCTTCAATACTTAAACGCCTTAATGGCATCTCTAAAATGCAATCAACCACTCTGCATTAAAACTTATTCGAGAAATTAGCAAAAATTCTCTTAAAACTTGATAAAAGTATAAGCGTCCGCGAGCTCAGTAACTGCACTTATGACAGATAAAAACGATAGACATTTGTTTGCATTCCGAAACACAGCCCTGATCATATAGGAAGTCATGCCTAACGCCTACGAAGGGTTGTTTACTTTTACTCTATGCTAAATAAGTGTACCAGTTCAAAAGTTGAGCAGTGTAGTTATCTATGTAACAAGTACATAAAGTAGGACTTTCTTGGTGTCGAGTTTATGGCAGAGCGAACTTACGAGCGAGACTAAAATAAAGACGAGGCCAAGAAAGTTCATTTATGTACGAGTTATATACATAATTTTATGTTTGGCAGCCCTTTTAAACTTAATAAATAAATCTCGGAACTTTTCGGATTATTACAGTGATCGCTACCTCACAGTTCAGTATGTTAGTATTGACATAGTAGCTGCGTATTTTGATAGTATGTTGTTAACTAGTTTGCACAAACGTCAAATAAATTATACAGAATACGCAATACAAAATGAATGCGCATGCTATAGAAGATATCGAAAATATATGATGAAAATACTGAGTTTGAACATTTGTAATAACACAAATTGCACGATAAATATAAACCACTACAAAAATTAGTTATTAAATTATGTTTAAGATGATGTTTATGTTTTACTGGAATGAAGTTTTTGAGTTGAGTTTGACAATTATTTGACACAGACAATGTTCAGTTTTTAAAGTACTAGTACTTTAAAATGGCACCTTATGGACAATACAATAAACTAGTTCATAAAATAGTCAATTTTGATGCAGTCGTACATAATAGTTATTTATGCACCAAGGGCGTTATGGGTATTATATTGCTCTGAGACCGACATTAATTCAGCCCGAGGGCCTCTGGCCGAGGGATGAATGTCGACTGAGGCCAATATAAATGCCAGGATGTGATTCATACAAGACTTTATTTTTCACGAAAAATAAATTTATTAAGAGGAAAATTCAAATTACATTGGAAAAGTTCCGAGATTTCTGTCAACTATTATGTCGTTGACAGTCATTACGCATCTAGTAGAAAAATGCATCTGCAGTAGATGGATACATAGAGGAAAGCATTTCTTCTAAGAATAGAGTATCCAGTATGATATTAAATTCTGTTACAGCACTCGTTGGCTTGTCGAAGTCCTACTGGAGATGTTTTTCCTCCAAGAACTTTAACAAACTTGGAAAGCTTCGGATAACATAATTTTTCAGGACATTTCGAAAACGCATTTTTAATTTTGCTAAATAATGTTCAAAATTTGATTCTTTCTTAAGAAATTGTTGAAAATAAACAACTATTAAGTTTTACGTATTTTAAATGACAGTTGTTGACACTTTGATGTTTTCAAGTTGTCAATGTTTAGATACTCTTAATCTATAAAATTATACATTTTATAGAATTAATAATTTTAGTTTTTAACTAAGTCTAAAGAAAGAAGCAAAACGTTGCATTCTTTAATAAAATTAAGAGTATCTAAAAATTGACAACTTGAAATCATCAAAGTGTCAACAACTGTAGTTTACAATACGTACGTAAAACTTAATAGTTATTTATTTTCAACAATTTCTAAAGAAAAAATCAATTTTTTAACATTATTTAGGAAAATTAAAAATACAATTTTCGAAATGTCCTGAAACATTATGTGATCCGAAGCTTTCAAAGTTTGTTAAAGTTCTTGGAGGGAAAACATCTCCACTAATACTTTGACAAGCCAACGAGGATTTATTTGATGCTGTAGCAGAAGTCCTTTCTTCTCGGGCCTTATTTATACTCCCACAACATTAAAAACTGTAAATAAATTACCGGGCATTATAAGCCATAATGCACGGTTATTACGCCCACGGGCGTTATGATCGTGTTTATGGTAACCGTATCCAAGGTGAAATGAACAAATAATACTTAAGTGAAAAATAAAAACACTTTAATTCAACAAATCAGAAAGTTGTAAGCCAATCTAAGAACATTTTGTATAATTATGGTGGCCACTTGCACTTGCCCTGATTGAATTTATTCTTCGTTTCATGATCCCTTTTGGCTATGTTGTTTCTATTATTATTATGTTTATACCTTTCCTCCTGTTTTTTATGATAAGTTCACGTGTATTAGAATAAACAAGGTTTTTTCAGAAGCGCCATTTGTTGTTGTATTTAAAAAAAAATAAATAAAAATAGATTAATATAAATGGCGAGTGTAACATTGAATGCTGCTTTAACCTAAAATGTTGATGTTGACACCTTGGTAGGTATGTCATTCTGACAGTGTGATAATTAGAGAACGGACACGCTTACCACTCAGTGCAGTACTGGCGAAAGGCTGTATTTCTAAAATATTTAATTTTATTTATATAATTAGAAAACGAACGGGTGGTGATCTATAAAATTACGAGATACATATTTATTTGTTGAAAAGTTGTATTTATAAAGTTTTTAATTTTATTAATATAATTGGAAAACATACGGGTGGTGATCTATCTATCTAAAATTACGAAATACATATTTATTAATTAATTTTATCTATATAATTGGAAAACAAACGGGTGGTGATCTATAAAATTACGAAATACATATGTATTTGTTGAAAAGTTGTATTTTTAAAGTTTTTAATTTTATTTCTATAATTGGAACATTTTTATTTGTTCATTTTGTCGTTGAAGTTGAGTAAAGGAGTATTAATATTGACTAGCAATAGTTTCTCAAGGTATTCTTCTGTCAATTTTGTTCTCTTTGAATTAAGTACATCCTTATAAATAGAAAACGTCCTTTCTACATCGCAACTGGTTATAGGTGCATACTGGAAATATTCTTTTATTTCTTCATATTTAGCGGTTAGATTTTGTGGAATTGTCTCCATACATAATTGCTGCAATGTAATTAAATCTGGATTTCTATTAAGAATTGCTTCAAACTTTTGCCGAAGGCCACATCCGAAGTCACTTGGAATACTTTTCAAATTATTAACAGCCACATCTAATGTGGTTAATCCGTCATTTAATTTGAGATTTCGATTTTCAAAATAAGTGATTAGTTTTGGCAATTTTCCAAAGTGTTCGTGAAGAAAGTACAACTGATTTTTTAAATTTGGGATTTGTGTGAGCTCCTTGCACTCACCAATACTTCTAGCATCCTCCTTTAGCAGTGTTACGAAATGTTTTAGACTATCGAAATTCTCAGCATAATAACTAGTAGCTTCCAGCCATGTTCCCCATCTAGTTATTACTGGAGTGGGAGGCAGTGACAGAGATGGAAATTTTTCCCTGAAAAGAGCTACTCTCAATGGTGCTTTTCTGAAAACTTTTTTAAAAGCTGATACAAGTCTATCAACTTCCGGAAAAGTGTCTCTGATATATTCACAGATTCTGTGGAGAGCATGTGCTACACAAGTAATATGCAGCATATTAGAATATGTTTTCTTCAATAGTCTGCCTGTTTTTAACATACCGTGTGCCCAACGTCGTGCGATCGATGGATATATAAGTAATGACTGGCCAACTGCAAGTATATTGGCCTTGCTTGAACACAATGACCGAATATTCAATGTGTTAGAGAGAGATTATTTGATGCGTACTTATAGTCCTTTTACGATAACAGACGAGGCACGTCATCAACATACGTCATGTTTGCGTCACGCACTCTTGCCAAATCTTTTGTTTACATCTATCACAGAGGTTATGTATTAGAAATAAGTTGACATGTAATCCGCGTTGACAGTTACGTAGGTCTTGTTCATACTTAGGAAATAACGATAATTTACATACTTTTAAAACAATTAGATAAACCTAACGCTTCTCATTCTAACTATAGTTTTATGTACGTGGTAAATTATAACTGACAATTTGCATAATTGAGACATGTTATTAACAGCAATTAAGCTATCGAAATAAAATAGAAATACGTTTATTTCAATAAATATTATTATCAGTATACACAATAAATTGACATTATAATAAAGAAAAGCAAATTTAATATAACATGATATAAATGACAAACATAATTTTTATTCAAAATCGCTGTTATCGGTTGAGCTTTCTTCTGCGCCTATATTAATAACTAAAGGCCTTACATCTTCTCGTTCAAAGCCAATTTCTCTATCCCACCATTTTTTAATTTCAGTTTCGGTGTGTTTGATGCTGTTTGCCCAACATGTTGGGGTTACTTCACTGAGCGCTTCCTTCCATAATTTTATGCAGCCTTCTTCTGTTCTGCCGTATTTGCCAATATGGTTATTATAATAGCGTTTGCTAATAACCCATATCAGTTCAATAGGATTAAAAATGCAATGATATGGAGGTAGACGGAGCACAACGTGAACATATTTATTAGCCAACTCATCAGCCTCATAAATGGGTGGTGGTTTAAAACTATAAATAATAATAGCCAGTAATTATTAAAAAAAAGAATAATTATACTAACCGCTCAACTAAATCTAGCAACTGTAGCTTTAACGCTGATGCATCATAATCAATAGAGTTTGCATTTAACCAGTTCGTAATTTCAAATTTTGTTGTGGAAGATGTTGGAGGCTTATTCTTAATTGTACTGTGATAACTTGCATTATCCATTACAATCACAGAAGGATTTTCTAAATTACGTAGTAGTTGATTTTCTAACCAAAACAGAAAATTGTCACGGTTCATATCACCATGATAATCAGAGTTTTTGTTATTGGATGTAAATATTAATTCAGCACCAGGAATAAAGCCATCTTCGTTTCCAGCATGTAATATTATATACCTATTAGAAAAGAACATAATAAAATTTATGCAACAAAGAAGAAGAAAAAGGATTACCTTTTGCCACCTATTTGTTTCGCTTTCACAGTTTTGACATGTTCATCTTGCCAGGTTCTTGAAGTGCTTCCATCTTGAAAGATCCAGGTTTCATCAAGAAATATAAACTGATATATATGTTCTTGTTTTATGCGCTTATATACTGCTGTAGAAAAGAGATCCGCTTTAAAGCAATATGAGGCAGTTCCATCAACGCTCGTTTAGGATCATCTTTCGTGAAGTGAAAACCAATGTTTCGTAGCACTTTCCATAGGGAAGTAGTACAACCATTAAAAATATCGCTTCTTTTAAGTACATTGTTTAAAGTACATAAGGTGATATGTTCTTCTAAAATGTGTTTAAGGGAAACTTAATGTTGCAGTTCGAAATAAGATAATAAATACTTACTGTCTCTATACATGTTATAAACTTTGTTTCTAATGGCACACTGATTAAAATCATCAATGTTCACTACTGGTTTCTTTTTTACCCTTTTCTTCTTTGGACTAGATGGAATAATCCTTTGTTTAGTCATTGAAGAAATCTTGTTAACCGTAGAAATGTGGATATTTAAAGCATCGGCTACTCTCTATAAAATACGCAAGGTTTAATACTCTAAAAATATATGAATTATTAGAATTACCTCTCTTACTGCTTTCAACGGCAATAGCGTGGCATTGTTATCGCGTTCTTTCTCGAAATACGAGATTAAAGACGCAATGAGCGCTTTTGATTGCCTGCTTAGTGGCTTAGGCATGTTTTATTGGTTATTAAAGGAACCGTTGTTTTAATACAATACGAATAATACGACGAAACTGGATAAAAGGGACACGAAAACTAAAGAACAAACTGTGAACTAATGAAATGCAAATAATACCACAAAACTGAATAAAAGGGACACGAAAAATACAGAACAACAAATGGCGCACAAGTGACAGATACGAATGACAGTAGCGAAAATAGAAGTTGGCAACGTTACGCAGGATAGAAACGTTTGCAAAGAAGAAATCTCTAGATATACGATAGTGAAAGACAGTTCTTTTTGGGTTTAGTATTGTATAGGTAGGTAATTCTGAAGTTTCCGGTTATGACGTGCCTCGTCTGCTTTCGTAAAAGGACTATAGATCGTATGTAGAATGTGTTGGATAAAGAAAGGGAACGCCCGTACAGTTAGACAGTAGAACCCGATTGAATATACTCTCTCAACCCTAACCACATAAACTCGCTATTAGTCTTCGTCTTACTACATTGTGGTAGATCAATCACTCCCCGGCGTTCGTACGGTATACGCAGCACTATCACTGACAAATAAAAGTATTTTTTCTTTGTACGTGGCGTCCGAATGAAGCATTTTTTCACATATTCTCCTTAATGGTTTCAGCAACTGTTTCCGCATCAACTCTATTTACGATATAACACTTGTTGCTATTACATATGAGTTATAGGGAATAGTTGGATGTAGTACACCAGCTACAACATTTACCAAACAGCGTCCTAACATATCCACCGTTTCGTCGGCGCTTATCCATATGTATTGATTTAAAAGATGGATTCTAGTGCGTTCTAGTGCTTTCGTGTGCCACTTAGAAACATAATATTTGCGTAAAGTTGATTCATCAGGACATTTCGACCAGTATATTTTTGAAGAAATATTTTTAAAGTGGGATTGCTAAGTTTATTTAATGGAATATTAGCCGCCATAAAAGTTTTACAGAGTTCAGATGTGTTTGCGATCCTAACTGACGAATTTTTGACGATATTTTACGGATTTTGTAATAAATTTCGGAATCACTGACAATGGACATACAATCAGTATGACCGTCAATCTAACTCGCCATTGTTTTACAATGCCGTTCTCGACATTCTTCCATATCATGTCTGAAAAGGTAACTTAAACAATGCTCTAGATCTAAATAAATGAAAACTAAAAATGTGTGCGTAAGTTATTGAAACTGAACGAAATTCAATGCACACTTACGTCGAAATAATTGGGAGAAGTAGATTCAATCAAACGATATTAAACAGGATCTATCACAAACATTACGATGTAAATAACAGTTAGAACTACGAAAACAAGAAACTAACTCACAGCACTTTATTTATCTTACGAAACATAAACTAATAAATAAAATACATTATAAAAACCCCGCTTCTATCTACGCTCATGAAAACACTATAAAAAGCACTATATTCTACGAATACAATAGCTGGCTTTTCCATTGTTATCGCGGCGAGCCCAGGTGGCCGAGTAAGTCAAACAAATACTTCATTGAATTACGCCGGGATGTACTCAGCGACGTTATACACAATTCCAATTGCCGATTGCGTTTTATGGAAATTGCGTCCGTTCTCTAGTGACAATATAAGCTTAGCAACCGATTTTATTCACATTAAGACCTGTAGTGCTCTTTCTGGAATTGGTGGATCTTAAACATCTCCCAGCTCTGTTATGCAAGCAATTGATTTTACTTCGTTTGCATTTTTGGGATCTAGATTGTCGTCGACATTTGCCAGTTTTCTCTGTGGCGCGATTTCTGGGACACTTGTATAAAATTACACACAATTGTTTATAGAATAACTAATAGTACAATTATTATGACAACTTGGATCTGTAATAATATTACGAAATATGTGGTTATGTTTTATATTAAACGGAAAATTATCCAAGGAACGATATAAAACAGATTTTTGAACATATGTTATATCGTGATTAATGTAAAAGTCTTCTAAATCAAAATTTTAGTAGACACAGACAAGCTTGTGTATGATAAATTTCAAGACATTTATATCTTTTAATTAATCCTTTGAAACTAGCTGTACTCTGTATACTAGATATTACGTACTATTAAAACGATAACAAATCATAAAATACGGTGTATGTGAATTATTACAATAACTAAGAACTTTAAATTTAAAAATACGGCATATTATTTCTAGGAAAATGAACGCGTAAATCAATTAATAATAAGTTTATCCTAATATTAGTTTTCCTAATATTAAATATGCATATTATAAATTCCCCAGCTGTTTTGAAGATTTTATTAATTTTTAGTATTTTTGTATCCACTGCATTAATTGAATTGCTTTGGCCTTTCCTTGATGAAGATCCATAATTTAGAATATAAATAAAACTAATAGTTAAAATATTCACTTTATTAATATGTGATCGTGAAACGCATATACCGATAGGTCCAATTCGCAACGGGCCATAGGCAACAATATACGTATGGAACGTAATGCGATGTGGCAACGTGTGTACGATGCCTATATTGAGTGACTTTCTTAAAATTTAAATTTATTTTGCAGAATTATTGATTTTTTTACTTTTATCTTTTAGAAAACGTTATTGTTTTTTTATTACTTAAAATTACTTTATATGAAAAATAGTATACCATAAAAGTGTAAACAAAGACAGTATACATTGAAACGAATATTCATTCAATTGTATCGTCATGAAATTGAATTTGTCAATCGTTGTTAAATTTGTTAGAATGAATAGATATTTATATTTATCGGAAAATACTAATACTTAAAGCAAAGAAATAAGGTGTAGTGTTTTGTTATAGGAATGCATAATAACCATTTCTTCCTGCATATTGATTATGCAGCTGATGCTTTCGTAATATGCTCATATTTGTATTTCTACTATTATCGTGATGTTATTATAATACAGATAGCAAAATCTCACGTAATATTTCCATCAGCCTTTTATTAACAATAAACAAGTAAAGTACAACTTCGTAGGTCGACAAACGCTCCAGTCTTCATTATTACTGTATTATACATGAACTGTAGGCTTAGTTCTTCGTAGAAATTGAAGTACGTGTCTGTTACTTTGTAAAATTATAATAAGGGCAGGGGTTAATTTTATTCTGGCATTTTTAAAAATGCAGAGATCAGTTTTGCGACAGCATTCAGCTAATTACAATCTAAAATAAGCAACATTGTAACGTATTTTGGAATTGTGAATATCCGTAGGTAATAAAAAAAAAGAAAGTATAGTTTAATTACAACTGTAGCTTCCTCCTGGTTTGAAGGAAGTCGGTATGTATCGACCGAAGTATAAGTTGAAATAATACAAATATGAGCATATTACGAAAGCATCAGCTGCATAATCAATATGCAGGAAGAAATGGATATTATACATTCCTATAACAAAACACTACACCTTATTTGTTTGCTTTAAGTATTAGTATTTTCCGATAAATATAAATATCTATTCATTCTAACAAATTTAACAACGATTGACAAATTCAATTTCATGACAATACAATTGAATGAATATTCGTTTCAATGTATACTGTCTTTGTTTACTCTTTTATGGTATACTATTTTTCATATAAAGTAATTTTAAGTAATAAAAAAACAATAACGTTTTCTAAAAGATAAAAGTAAAAAAATCAATAATTCTGCAAAATAAATTTAAATTTTAAGAAAGTCACTCAATATAGGCATCGTACACACGTTGCCACATCGCATTACGTTCCATACGTATATTGTTGCCTATGGCCCGTTGCGAGTTGGACCTATCGGTATATGTGGATGATATTGTACTTTGCTTCACCGGGGCACAAATACAATTGAACTTGCTACTGGAATTCGTCAATTCTATTCATAAAAATATTGAATTTACCATGGAACAAGAAGTAAACAATAGCATTATTTTTTTAGATATAACTATATAACTATTAAAAAATCAACAATAAATTAGAGTTTGACATTTACCATAAAGAATCTCATACAGACATAACTACATATACACAATTCGTCAACACGTCCCATACAACACAAATTAGCAGGTTTCCATAGTTTTTTTTACATAGATTAATTAATTACCAAGAATTCAAGAAAATTATGAAAAAGAACTAAATTTAGTCAAACAAATAGCAATCAATAACGGCTGCACAGATACTCTAATTGAAAATACGCTGGCAAAAAACATTTCAAAAAAGCTATCTCTATGGTATATCCTGTAATAAAGGATAAGCAAAATTCAAAATTTCGATCACAAACGTACACTGAGAAACCTAATAAACTAACACGGTTTTCAAAACTAATAATAATTTATCAAAACAAATTAAAAACAATAAAGATAAAACAGATAAAAATAAGAAATCTGGTCTATAAGTTAATATGTGGATGCGGTAAGATACACTTATGGAAAAAAGTGACGAACACACCCTGTATAATCTGAACGTGTCAAGATAAATGTGTAGATTTATCGGAGCATTAAGGTTTCCTCTAAACGACTTTGTGCAGCGAGTTTTGACTTTTTCTATAGCTGCATTTTTTACTGAGTGCCTCCGACAGCTGCAACATGTTGTCTCCATGGGGACCGATGTGGGGGAGAGAGAAACCGGTTATTGTTAGTGTGATGAAAGCGGGTAGTTGTAGTCGTACTTTGTGTGTGATGGAAGTCCGTTCGCGTTATCTGAGTGAGTTTGAGCGAGGAATGGTCGTGGGCATGCACATGACAGGAGTATCCTTCCGTGATATCGCGCGCCGTCTCGAGTGGTCATTATCGGCAGTCCAGAGGGCATGGCGAGGATGGATCAAGGCAACTTGGAGCCGTTTGGCCAGCAGGAAGGGAAGGCGTAGAAAGTGGACTGCGGAGACGTGGTGAGCGTCACCTCGAGGAGTGCATCCAACCACGCCCTATACATCGCCAGCAGGGCATTATGGTATGGCGGTGGTAGCGGCTCGCCGCTATGTAGATGAGGTGCTACGGCCGGTTGTGCTTCACTACGTTCGACGGCGCCCACGTCTTCTATACATGTACGACAACGCTCGACCGCACACTGCACGTGTTGCCCAGACCTTGACATCCCTCCCGCTACCATACAACGACTTACTGACTCCATGCCTCGTGGTGTAGCGATGGTACGCGCCGCTCGCGGAGGATACTCCCGCTATTAATGCATCCCTTCCCAGCAAGGCTGCGCCGCTCTCCAGGTGAGGGTAAGTTATGCTACGTTAGTACTACTTCCATACCAAATGTCATTGCGTTAGAACCACTTCTTCAGATTATACAGGGTTTGATCGTCACTTTCTTCCAACAGTGTATATGTTGGTCAAACAGGAAGATCGTTTGAAACACGCATTGTTGAATATTGTTCTTCGTTTAGAAATGAAAAACAAGATTCCACTTTTGCTAATCATCTATTAGAAGAAAACCACACTTTCAATAAGGATTTTCAAATCAAATTTACTGGAAAGTTTAGAAATCAATAAATTAAAACAATAACAAATTTTACTTAATGATCAATTAGATTTAAATAACTCGGGGTTGTCAAATTTATTCATTTGAAAATTGTTTAGACGATAATAGAAATGTACATTTAGTTTTTTCAAACAAATTTTATGCGTAAACATGTTTAGTACCCTATAGTATAAAAGTTAGGGCCGACCAGATGGGCCACATTTTCTCACTACCTACAATATTGTGTAAATTCTTAGATTTTTTAAAAACGTTGTAAAATAATACTAACCTTGTTAATTTTATATTTTTAATTTAGTTTGTAACGTGCTCTTTAGCTGTAAGTTCCTAATGAAGCTACTGTGCTGGCGAAACAATTGTCGGTTAAATTAAAAAAGTGAAGATTTTAACCATTAGTTTAATTTCTATTTTAAATTATGTATTTTCATCAAATAAAAGTAAAATCAATGCAATTTATTTTTTACCCTAAAATAAGTATGTCACTGAAAAATCACTCTCTCGTCAAGCGCCCTTATAAATATCATTTAAAAGTGCTTTGATATCACAGTTCCTACATCAAACTTTAGATCGCAGATTACTGTATGTAGGCAACCAGATTTTCTTATGTGAATATAAAGAAACAAACCACACACATCAAGTACTTGCTTATGCTTATCTGGTAAGTGCTTCTTTAATAAATAAATAAAAGTATTATAACTATCACCATTTGGTGTGTTAATTTATTACACATTTCAATGAAATATTTAAATCTTAGCATAAATATTTATGTCTTTATAAATTAATGAATAATTTATTAATCACAAAGTTGTAAGTTAACTTACTTTACGAGATTCTTGTAAAGTGCGAGGAATACATTATCTTATGATTTATAGACAAAGAATTAGAAATAGTTCAACTTGACCTTAACATTGAAAACGAAACTAGTAATCATGTGAAACAGTAGAGAGTGTAAAACAAATTGTCTTATGTTTTCGTTTCGCTGGCAGTTAATAATTTAGTTACAAAAATAGTTGTCGAAAATATTTTGAATTCATTGTCAAGGTAATAACGTGTGTTCATTTGAAAAGTCAATCTAGGTTACTTTGAAATTTTGATAGAATAAGACGCATATATATTAGTATGTGTTTGTTGTTCCGTAAACGTAAATCCAAATGACATTTGATAATGTCAATCACAAATATCAGTTAGTGCATAAAATAATCGTGCGTCGATTCTGGTTTAAATAAATTGCTTCTCAGTTTTAAAATGGCTTTCACTTTAGAACATAAAATTTTTTTAGTCCAGGCTTATTTTCGAAGTGGTAATAAAATTGATGGTTTATGCGTTTATTCAGTTCAAGATTGCATGGTAGAATTTCAAGTTGAGTTTCCACATTTTGTAATAGATTATGTATATACAATTTAAGAATACTTTGGATAGAACTTTAAAACATTTTTCTGAAACTGGTAGTTTCTTAAGAAAATCAGGCAGCGGAGCAGTTAAGAAACGTACACCATAAGTTGACAATCGTGTTGAAGAAATAATGGAAAATGAACCACAAACACCTGTTCGACATTTGAGTCAACAAATAAACCTTTCTGTTGGTACAACTCACAAGTTATTAAAAAAAGATATGCAACTTTATCCATACCGTGTCACAGCAGTACAAGAATTGTTAGAAATTGATTACCCACGTAAACTACAGTTTTGTAATTGGTTTGTAAATATGAACAATAATGGAGAACTTTCGCAAAGAGTCAGCTTTACTGATGAAGCATGGTTTTATAAAACGGGATACCTAAATTCACAAAATACAAGAATTTGGAGTAGTGAAAATCCACATGTAATTAATGAATAATCGCTACATCCAGAGAAAATTGGTGTTTGGGCAGCGATAAGCCAAAGGCGAATCATTGGACCAATATTTTCTCAGGGAACGTTAACTGCTCAAAGGTACCGTACGGAAATTTTACAACCATTTCTCAATCAGTTGCATGATGATGAACTTCAAAATGCATATTTCCAACAAGACGGAGCACCTTGTCACTGTACTGAAGAATCTTTGGATTATTTAAGAGAATTTTTTGATGAGCGTATAATTAGTCGAAGTACTGAAATTGCCTGACGCACGTTCATGCGATTTAACACCTTGCGACTCCCTTTTGTGGCCATATCTAAAAAATAACATATTTCGAACACCTATATTGAATTTGAATGATATGCTACAGAGAATCGAACAGAAATGCATGGAAATTAATAACAATCCAGTAATGTTGCAGAATATCATCAGAAGTTTTGAACGGAGGATTTTAAAGTTTCCATTATTTCTTCAACACGATTGTCAACTTATGGTGTATCTTGAAGGTCAACATTTTCAACATTTGCTATAGTTTCCAATAAACACCTATTATATATATTATATATATATATATATATATATATATATATATATATATATATATATATATATATTACCCGAGTATCTCAGTGCGATATCGTGCAGCAGTAAGTGTACCTTCAAAAAAAATGGGACCCACCAACCTTCTTCGACATATTCCAACCCAAACACCAACTTTTTGGGGATGCAATGTTTTTTCAACAAAAAAATGAGGATTTTCGGAGGAGCTGCAACACCTCATATTCTGTGAATTAACATATCCAGAAAGATAAAACCAGGCCTCATCCGTGAAAAAAACTATGTTAAGGATATCCTGATTGTGTAGATTATTTTGGAATCATTGACAAAATTCCACTTGTCTTAAATAATCCACTGGATAAAGTTCATGAAAACATTGCAGCTTGTATGGATGACAATGTAAGACTTTTTTAAGAATGAATTGGCACGTACCATAAGATAAATTTGTTTGTTGGGTCACTACTGAAATGGATGTTTTTGGATTTTCATCAATAATATGCTGAAGGGCTTCAATATTATTAGCTGTACGTATAGATGGCCGTCCACTTCCAGTTTTTCGACCGACGCTACCAGTCTCTCTGAATAACTTTACACAATTTGTCAAAACGTTGTAAAAATCATTGTAGTCAAACACTAATTCAGGATGTTCTTCACTAAAATCAGCCATGCATTTCGTAATTGAATACTGTCACTCGCCATTTACTTTCACACCTGTACGGAAGTAACATTCGATAATTTTTGCTTTTTGTTTTATGTGGAATACCATTTTTTAAATAAATTTAATTTTCTTAATAAGAGTTTTGAAAAATTTGACAAAAACTTATACTTTCAACGTCAAATAATAAATGTCATTATGTGGAAGTGGCTAAAGTACCAACCCAATTTCACAGTCTACTCCAATTATGAATTTTTTCGATGGGTCGTTATATGTTATTAAATTTTAGGGCCTAGTAGACATATACATACATACTTCATATCTAATATATATTGTATATTAAATGCCAATTATTCTTATTAGCAATTAGCTAGATATACTGTCGTGAGCAAAAAAATCGGGACAGTGGCAAATCGATATGTCAATTTCCTTTATTTTTTAGCATTGTAATTTTGACGATATTTGATTAACTTCCAAACTACGTCAAATTATATATCATAGTTGCTAATTCAAAATTGAAAATGCCGCATCTTTCGAAAACTGATAAAGCCAGACTTGTTACTAGTTTGAAAAATGGGAAATCATTAAAAAGTGTATCGGTTCAATTTAATATTGGTAAAAGTTCAGCCGCAAGAATATATAAAAAAAATGGAGGGAAGAGGATAATTTAAATCGGAAAATAATTTACGGACGTAACAAAATTTCGAATACGCATGAAGACGAAACATTAGTTACTGAGATTAGGCACAACTTTCAAAACATTAAAGGAAGCTATAAGAACAACACAATTTCTCATCTTGTAGCAGTGGTTACATGAGAATGAAATTTAAACTTGAGATATCCAACACTACAGTCCTTATCTAAATCCCATTGAAAATGTATGGGGATTAATGAGATAGAGCTTCTACCCAGGAAGAATTTTGTGAGATTGTTCAAAATGCTTGGCATCAAATTTCTATAAATGTTTAAATGCAGTTAATAATAACGGTAGAATGACGAAATACTAATTATTTTAATGTAATAATTATTTTAATTTAATAAATAATCTTTCTCTATCGTTTTTAGTAATTTTTATTTACATTTATTCAAAAATGTTTAATAAATGTCAATAAGACACACATTTTTGACAATTCCTGACTTACTATTATGAGTAAAGATAGCCACTTAAGTAGTCACAATTTAAACCCACGCAGAAACAGTGTCCCGTTTTTTTTGCTCACGGCAGTATGTTTATTATAATACCCGGTTGCAGTGGCGGCTGGCGCATAAGCGCTGCAGTGCTGCAGAGCTCCCAAAAAATTGGGCGGGCGAACCTATATTAGTTATAACTAGTTTTCTTTTACATAATTTTTTCGACATTTCTGATGTTTATAAAAGCGTAACATATTGTTGTGAAAATTCTCCCCCTGTATATCAAAAAATTTGCATATTTTTATACATCACCTGTAGAGGACATCAAACCCTACAATTTGACACCTCAATCATCAAAATCCGATCAGTAGAAGCCGAGATATTCGCTTCCGACACATTAACGCCGGTTATATCGTATATACTATATTATCAAATATACAATAGGCGACCAGTGGAATAACCAACCTAATCCGCGCGATGGCTCACTTGTTCCTTATCTGGTCCACACGAACGTGCTCTGAGCGCTCTTTCCAACACCCGCGCGCACCCCGCTTCCCCCGTGACTGTCTAAAACCAATGCATGATTTCACCAGGCAATATTCGATGCACTCATTCCAGCGCAGAGGTCATATGAATCGGTATAGGTATTTAATATTTTCTTTTCGCGTGTTGTTTACTGTGCGGCGAGTGTAACGTAAAAACAATAATATTGTGCGCGTGCTTGTTTGTTTTTGTGTATTGTTGACAATTTATATAAACTCTGTATATTATGGAGGTGGTCTTTAATTTAATTAATGTGAAGAGATTCTTTAAATATTCATTCGAAGAAAAGATAAAATTAAAAGCAAGTGGTAGGCCATTAGTAGATATCACTATTGAAAAAATGTGTAAGTAGAGGGAAAAATTATACACGTAAATTTAGTAGCGATATTTATTCAAAAAACGAATGGATTTGTGGATGCAACAAAAAAAATGCTATATATTGTTTTCCCTGTTTACTTTTTGGTGGCGATAAAGCTTGGACGGAAATAGGGGTCACGGATCTAGAGCACTTGAGTTTGAAAATAAAAAGACATGAGAATTCTAAAAGCCATCTTCATAATTGTATGGAATTTGCGTTACTAGGGTCAACTAATATTATGGCTCAACTAGATTCTGCTTATTGGGTAAATATACAGAGACATAATGAAAAAATTTCCTGAGGACAAACTCACTTCCGCATGCTCCTATTATCCCACCCTTGATAAAGAAAGATTACGAACTGAATTGTCTGTTATTTACTCAAGAACTAATTGTAGATCTTTAAAAGGCGCACTACCTCTTCTAAAATTTTTAATAAAAAACAATCTGGGAGATACGTTGAAGGAGACTAGAAAATTATTAGAAATTGTAATAACAACTCCCATGACAACATCAGAGGCCGAACGATGCTTTTCAACACTAAATCGAATTAAGACGTTTCTCAGAAATTCAATGACCTAAGATCGTTTAACATCTCTTTCCATGCTATCTATCGAAAAAAAGTTTATCTCCGAAATAGACAATTTTAATGACAAAGTGAAAACAAAATTTGCAAATCGAAAAGAACGTAGAATAGATTTAATTTATAAGAAATAATTTGTTAGTAAAGTAGTGCTTAGTGACTCTTATTTTTTTGTGTGACAATTGACAATCGTTCCAGAAATCCATTACTTCAGCGCGGAAGGCGAAGAAAGCACGATAAGATCGATGGGAGACAACCTCTTACTGCTCGTGCAAGGTAAATTTTTTTGTAAAACTTGCAGAACACCTTAAAATTTTTAGCACGAGCCGCCATTGCCCGGTTGGCATTACTACAGATAGCTATAATTAACATGGTTTATTCAATCCAATACGCATAATTTAAATAAATCTGAAAAATGAATAACCTTGCAGTGGATATATCAGGCTATTCGAAAAGTTCATAACAAATACAAAAAATAATAGAGCGGTTCTTAAAATATAAGCACTCGACTTTTTAACCGATTTCATCTTCCTTCTCTATCAGTTTAGAAGATGTTAGAACTGTTGAAAAGCTGTTCAGGAGCTGTGTATTACCTGTATGGACCGGACCTTTTTGTAAGCTGTTCAATAGTACTTTATTATTTGCTTTGTTTAGCTATTCATCATCTATTTTACAGAATAGTTTCTAACTCATAAGAAACTGCTATACAAGTCCTATACAGCTTCTGAAAAGTTTCAACAAATAGAGAGGGAAAATAAGTTCAAAAGGGGGATGTGTACATTTTAATAACCGCAATGAAGTTTGCTACATCCCTTACTAGTGAACGAAGGGGCGAGGGAAATAATGGTCTCGGCGAGAGCAAAATAACCAATGTGAAGTTAGCTGCATTACTGTGAAATCTCGACTTGAATCACCTCGAATTGCAAAATGAAACTCCATAAAAAATATATGCGGTTTAGGCTTGAAATCCGCGTACCTTAACCAATCTTTTTGCACTTGATCAGAAACAATTGTGAAATTTTCTGCTACATTTCATTCTCTAACACATCTGCGCAAAATTACTTCTCTACTCGCTGTTTATGTACTGAAAATTTTCCAGCCGACATATATCATCATATCAGCCAACTATTTCAGAATTCCTTTGTATTCGTTTATGTAAAGGCACAACTAGTTACCGGATTTGTGGTGTTCTTATGTGAATCTTCCTTAAAGAAAACCGTATAGCTTGTCATTTCTCTTCATATGTGCGAGAAAAATTCAACAGAATTTTTCATGTTATTGAAATCTTTCCAGATGTAATGTACCTTAGCGGTCTATTACATATTATATTACATTGTATTTCTAATTATTAGTTTACACACTGTATATTATATTATAGTGTAGTTCTCATACATATCCTGAAGTTCTTTTTTCACGGTACCTTAACCTTGGTACGTCCAGAAGTTATTGTAAACAGTCTTGTTTAGACTACAAATTCCATCTAATCGATCTGAAGGGACTAACACAGAAGATGAAAGGTTAAGATTTCTGATATTCATATTTTAACTCTCATATACATCGTACGTATAGTACATCAGCTACACAATAAGTGTACCAATTCATATTCAAAGTCTTAGACAGTACGCAATACAACAATCGATAGTAATAGTAATAATAAGAGTAATAATAGTAGTAGTTAGTAGTTATAATTATGTTTTGTGAATTGTTAAATGAAATAAACTATTAAATAATAATACTAGAGAAAATGTGTTATTATTAATTCCAACTAGTCAATTACACAGATTTCAAAATTGTTTATTTATCATACACTAAAACAGTATAGAGAATGGTGATGGTTGAAGTGTCACTTTGGTCTTTTTCGTATCATTAGCTATTGCCTGGCACACCTGTGGAAGAAGTAACATCATACCGCCCGATTAGTCTCCTGCTGTCTATCTTGTCAAAGATATTCGAGAAATTACTCTCGAAAAGACTGAAGCCTTTAATTGATGAACAATAAACTCTGATCATCAATTTGGGTTTAGAGAAATGAATGCCACTATTGAGCAAGTGCATCGCTTGGTGGAAATCATACATAGAGCCTATGAAAGGAAAGAGTATTGTTTGGCAGCTTTTTTAGATATTTCCCAGGCTTTCGATAGGGTCTGGCATAACGGGTTATTGTTCAAACTAAAATCTAAATTACCGCACCCTTACTATCAGATTCTGAAAAAAACAACACCGAGCCGAATACAAGCTGGAGTACCCCAAGATAGTGTTATTGGCCACTATCCTTTATCAAATTTATACTGGCGATATATCAACATCGACTACTACAACTACCGCGACATATGCTGATGATATAGCATTATTAGCGACAAGTAGTGATCTTACATGGCATTGCATTATCTCCAAACATCACTAAAGAACCTCCAGGAGTGGCACAGAAAGTGGGAAATAAAAACCAATTAACTAAAAGCAATGCATGTAACATATACATTACGGCGAGATACTTGTCCGCCTGTTTCATTAAACAGTGTTCAGATACCCCAGAGTGAAAGCGCCAAATATCTCGGAATTTATTTGGATAGACGGCTAACGTGGACTAAGCACATCTTCTTGAAGAGAAAGCAGCTAGGGCTGATATTCTCCGAATTACAGTGGCTTATTGGCCAACGATCTTCACTAATCTCTGGAAAACAAATTTATTGTGTACAAGGTGATTTTGAAGCGAGTGTGGAGCTATGGCGTTCAACTATGGGGAACCGCTAGTGTCTCTAATCTGAGAATAATTACAATGCACCCTGGTTTGTATCAAATGCCACGCTACATCATGATCTTCACATGCGGACAGTGCGCGAGGAAGCAAAACACGCAAGTATTAAGTATCTCACATGCCTTGAAGCACATCCAAGTCCTTTGGCATTGAACCTTTTGAATAATAGTGCACAAACTTACCGTCTAAAACGTGTAACGCCTTTAGATGTAGTGAACACGCACAGCTAATTGACTTATATTTATAGTAGCGAATTGTTATCGCTTATTTTTATTCGTTAGTACCTTACTGTAGATTTCTAACTCATATCCTTTTGTATATAATTACAACTTTCATTTAATACCAACCTTGGGTAGATCATGAAATTTTCACGGGGTTATTAAAAAAAAAATTAGCTATTGCGACGTGATACTGAAAAAGATGGACTTTGATTAAACATAAATAAAGAACAGGAACACGAAAAATCAATAATTATACCATGATTTTATTGTTTTCCAAAATATTCCTCTTTATTTTTGCATTCGATAAAACCGATTCTTAAAGCAATCATGCCATTCTTCCTGAGACACTTCAGGAATCAGTTTTTAATAATGTTCCACTGCTTCATGGATTTTATCAGTAATTTTTAAAAACAAAAAGAAATCACAAAGTGCTAGGTCAGCGCTGTATGGTGGATGGTCCATGATGCTGACGCTTAGGGCATCTAGATACCCAGTTGTTAGTTTTGCTTTATGCGATGGCATAGAATCCGTCGATAAGGAAGTTTTCTCAGGTCTAACTGTTGATGTAAGATACTTTGGATTTGACACACCAATGTTCTATGTCGCCCGAATAAGTTCATATAATGTCTATTGATCTTCCTCAAGCATTGCTCGAACAGCGGAAAAATCATCAGTAACAACAGTTCAAAAACTCTTTTGAATTCGTTGTACCAATTACAAATTGTTGCCTTAGATGGGGCCTCATCACCAAATGCATTTCTAAGGCGATCTTCACATTATTTAGGCGTTAATGACGATTTAAAGTCGTAAAAAATAATAACCCGGAAATGTTTTCTAGTCAAATTCAATTTTCGGTGAGCACAAAATCTTTAAAATATGATCATTAACAAACTATTACAGCAAATCAAACAAACCTAATATCCAATAAAACCGAAGAAAAAACCGATCATTTGCTTCGTAGCACTGCGTCAATGAACCACTTTCGTGAGTTTTGACGCGCTTTGAAAGATCCAAACAGTGATTTGTTGTTTACTTTCAGGATAAATAAGTTCAGTTTTGTTACCAATAACAATATAGATATAGATATAGAACGATCTGGGTTGAATTTTTTTAGTAATTCTTTGTACCATTTGACACGGCCTTGTTTGAAGTTTTGCCAAATTGTATGGAATCCAACACTGACCAAAGTCATGTGCATTGTTTTCATGCCAATGACTAAGAATGCTTTAATCTCACAGTATGTGCCATATCAACCACGTTCAACCATTTCACGCATGCCAATATTAGTGGCAAGAACAGACATAAAAAATTCATGTAAAGTAACTGTAAACAATACTATTTGATGGTTCTTCATCCCCAAAAGCTTCAAAAAATCGATCAATGCATTGCTTCCGTGTTAAACCATTAAACCATTTGAAATTATAGAAGAGACTCGAAATTTTTCACGTAAAAGTTCTACATTTACAAAAAACTATTTTCTCTTAAATGCTGTAGAAACAAAACTAGTTCGCTGAAATACACTGGCAATTGAATTATTTGTTGTCTGGCATCACTTGACGTAGTAGATTCCAGAAAGAGGGGGAGAGGGCAGAACAAATAAAATTTACAAGAAAAAAGAGATTGTCAATAATAAGATACTTGGAAAGTCATACTACAATAGTATAAGTATATTGGATAGATAGATTACTTGAGGTGACCGTAACGCCTCTTCCACTGCGACCTTTACAGATCTATTGTGGTCTTCATGCCTCGTTATAGTATTTTCTCTAGTTCTGCTCTTCTAATTAAGCTTAGCAGTTTCGAGAGCGGTTCTTCTAAATATAGTTCCGCTTTAATTGGTCTCCCATTTCTAAGCTCGTTCTACGTGGCAATCAACTTGCAAAACATTAAAAAAAATTGCTGTCAAATAAAAAATTTTTTTTTTTTAAACAAGGCTATTCTAGATTTTTCAGTGTTCCACTCGTATGATGATAATAAAATAGTCATAGAATTGGTTTTAAATCGTAATCTACTGTAAAATGTTTATCCATACTTTGCTGTAGTTATTCGTAGAAACTAATAAATATAGCTTCATAGTAGTGCTCTTGTACATTTGGACTATTTAAATTTGAAATATAGCATGAATTCATTCAAGGTTACTAACATCGTAAAATAGTAGTCGCGTTATAACTGTTATTCACATTACTATATTTTCTAAAGAATTTATGTATAGTACTATATGCCTAACAATTCATAACTTTATTATCCTTCAATGATTGTTTCCAGTATTATCTTAAAGATTATAAAATTAAATATTTTGAAAATCAAATAGGTGAAATATGATTCTGTAACAAAAAGGCGTTTATTAGTAAGAATACATTATAGATTTTACTACCGAGTGTATAAGCAAAAGGACAGTTGTTTATTTACAACGGTTACTTAATAAGCTTTCGCGTAGAAAAATAAAGATATCACATTTCTTCATAAAAAATCGAGTTTTAGCATTCTGCATTCTTGTTTTAATTTATGTGAATGAGATATACCAAAGAAATTTGAGTACATTAATACGTTAATGCATTACGCATTTGTTACAAATGAAACAGATATGCATTACACACATCTGTATCTGTACACATGGACATACACCTTGTATTTTCCAACATTAACTTCTGCCAGAGACACGTGTTTCTGTCACAGCAATAGCCTTCGTCAGTTTGGCTAGTGCAGTAAGGTTTGATGGAATGCCTCATAGGTACAGCAAATTTTGTCCTATCAGATAGCACCAGATAATCTGGTGACATTTGACGGATAACGGATACCAGAGACTGAAAATAGCGTTTTTCTCTCGTCCAGCTATGCCGGAACACCTATTACGTCTATATAGATTTAATTTGTATTTTTGTTTTATTTAAGTATAATCAAATAGATTTAGTTGTATTTAATTTACGTATTAAATCATAGGTTTTAATTTTATATTAATTGTAAATGTTAAGTGTATAGAAAGGTCTTGGAGTTTCCCAAATAACTAATTTTGTTAATTATCGTAAGTGGCCAGGCTATATTGCTTACTGGAGTGGACCAATTCGGAGCGAAAGCAGAGGCGTGACTAACGAATTGGTTCCCGCATGCGAAACATTATTAATATCTAGAGATATACTATCACGAACGGTGCTGTTATTATGTTAGATACAAAAAAAATGCAAGACGGTTTTTCTAGATTATGAAACGTTCTCGATGATACGTATATAAAATAAAATCTAAAATATATGTAATTAGATTATTAAAAAAAAACTTACCGTCTTATGCGTTTTCCGTGACTTGAAAATCTGGAGAAGCGCGATGAAATATTGTTAACATAAGGTGCGTCTCCAAAGTAATTTCTCGAAAACGCGTCCGCCTTGAGGAAAATATGTGCTTGTATAAAGAAAACGATCGCTCCACATCTAGTGATGTGATGTTTGCATAATTAAAATATTCTTTGAAACAACTTAACACATCTGTAGACGAACCTTCACAAATTTGTCGAAGTCTGGCAAAATCTAAGTCTTTATCTAAAACACTTTCAAACTTACTTAAAATACACTCATTTCTTGCGTCTTCTATCGAACATAGCTGTGCGTGTGTATCTTTCACAACTAGCACTGATTCCTGTAACGATAGCGAAGAATTTTGTAGGTTTTCTAATGCTTGCACTATTCAGAAGTAATTGTTGTGAATAGTTTGGAAATCACTTTTAACCTGACTATTTTGAAATTTTTTCCGACTTTCTTCAATAGCGGCACTATCTTTCGGATTTAATAATAAAACCACTTTTTTTACATCCTCAAAAAATTTATGATAGTAAAATGCCGCTCGTAGCCATGTTTCCCATCGTGTCAGAATCGGCTGTGGTGGCTCAGGGGTATGGGGACACAATTCGTGAAATTTCCGAATACGTTTTGGAGATTTCAGGAATACTGCCTTTGTACTCGATATTAACGCATCTACATTTGGGTAACATTTACGGATCCGTTCTGCTACAAGATGTAGGACATGGATTTTACATGTAATATGTAAAAAGTTACCACACTGTTCCTTAAGAGACCGACCTACAGAAAGCATGGTTGCGGCGCCATCTGTCACAAACATTAGGATTTGATCTCCGGAAATTTCAAATTTTTCCAATGTACTTAACACCACTTTTGAAATTACTCGCGCATTACATTCTTCTAGTTGTCTGCTAGCTAATAAAATTGAGGATGGCGATTGATTTGGTTCAATTTTACGCACCATAACATTAAGTACAGATCTTTTTTGCTATCAGTTGTTTCATCCACACTCAACCACACTTTTTTATTTTTCAGATAAGCCTTAATTTTATTTTCTAAATGTACACGAACAGATTTTAAATAACGTCGTAAGTGGGTGCAGCTCGGTAATTCTATATTGCTATATTTTTCAAGAAATGAAATAAACAAATCATTGCGTAACAAAGTAAACGGTAAATTACACACAACCATCATTGTACACAAATCAAATAAGAACACTTCGTATTTTGTATAGGCACCAGTTACCTTTATGTCTTGCGCTATGCACGTGGCGTTGCGAATTTGATTTTGTTAAATGGTTTATATATATATATTGCACACTAAACATTTTACATTTACCCCATTGTAAGATAAACTAGGATGGTTCTCAATAAACCTATTGACTAACTTTGATGATAGCGGTTTTTTTATTGTACGCTCCTTCAACATTATTAAATACACAGAATACACTTTCCTGCTGCTATTATACGTGTACACACAATGACTGTGAACAACATACTAAGCAATCGTATGTGCGTTGGGGCACGCGGGAATCAATTCGTTAGTCACGCTTCTGCTTTCGCTCCGGATTGGTCCACTCTATTGCTTACGCATTGTCTTGTTTCCTAGGGTCATAAAACTCTTTATTCTAAACCTATATAATAGCATAAGTTTTATTGTTATATTTCATTTATTGTATTTATTATATTGAAAGTTACAATGTATTCATTCTTTTACGATTAGGTTTAGAGATTACGGTTTATTGCATTTTTCCTGAATTCTTCGAATAACAGTTCTTTATCTCTAGCCCACTTGCTGTTTATTATAATTTATGTATTCAGTACATTGCCATTAAATACCTGTAACAATTGTATTATTTGTATTTAATATTAATTTTATTTCCCAGTACTATAATTAAGGGTTCATGTGCATATTGTTTATTTTAATCCATTTACGACGTTGGTAAACTCCATCATCTACATTTTCTTGAAGAAGGATAAAATCCTTGCAGCGCAATTTCATTATAATTATTTTAGTTGTTTTCTCCCTCCCTTGTAACTGGCGGGGACAAAACCTTCTTTGCAAAAATAAGTTAGAACCAGGGGTAGGGAAGTTAAATGGACCGAAAAAATCACTGATTGCAGCGCCATCTGACGATTCTGCTAGCGTAATTTAGCGTTTGTAGTATTTGAACGCGATAGGTGACAGCACTTCCGCTTTTCTTGTTTGTTGGTATTTCGCCATACATATTTGATATTCGTATTGTGTTGTGAGCTGTTGTATTGTTATTTTGTATATGTAATTTGGATATAGTTTCGTAAATCTTGTGAGTTGTTTTATAGTAGTGTAATATAGTGTGTTATAGAGGCCAATTTTTTTTTCTAATATCCCGGAGGTTATATTCAGTAGTAAGGTAAGAACCGAATTATACAAATAATTGAATTATGTATTAAAAGCTTTCCTTTGCGTTTAGAGTGAGTGGTGGATATATTCGACCATGTTCTGTGAAAGGATGTTATGATCGAAAATGTACCAGGTAATTTATCAAAACTATAATGCAAATAAATCTGTTAATAAAAATAAAAAAATTGTTTCTAGACATCAGATTCCAGTAAAAGATCAAGCGATAAAAATTTTTAAATTCTATAATTCATTATTGTCAATAGAAATATCATTAAACAGTTCTTGTTATTGAGGAAAAAGTGGAATCAACGCAAATTAAAGCCAGAGATTTGGAAGCGATTTTTTTTTAAATGAATAATGCAAGCCATTTCATGAACACCTGCGAGCAACAAATTTTGGCCTTCAATGTCATTTTTTGACAATATGTAAGTTGCTGTATTGTGGAACGGCCGTAGTGGTAATAATAGAATTTAATATGTCACAAGTTAATAAAATTTACGAAACTTTTTGCAAGTCCTAGACGAGATGCTACCATAGCTTGAGAGAGACCAGTTTCTATTAAGGAAATAATCTTTACCTTATTAAAATAGGATATTGAAACCATATAGAAAATAATTCAAAAAACGAGACTTTGGCAAACTGCAAATCTATATTGCCATTTCATTGACAATCGATATAATCAATCAGGGGCAAAATCTACATTGTGACAATTTCCTAAAATTTAAAATGACATCAATGACCAAAATATATTACTCGCAGCTGGACATACTTCTAAATTGTATGTTTTCCTATTCTTTAGATCATGATCAACTATCTCAAAATACACAAGTGCAGCTAAAAGAGTTGAAAAAGATTAAATCATGTGAGACGTGCATGCTAAAACTAACAACAACAGAGAATGAAAACCATCATTTGTTAATCCAAGCGAAAAGATATTCCGCTAAGTGTTTGTTGTTGCCTACAATTTTTACGAATTTTTAAGGAAATCGACAAAATAATCCACACCTCATTGTCCAAATATTGTTTATGCAGTAATATTAGTAAAACAATTGCAGATACAGTTGTCAACAATATACAGTTTCATACAATCATTTGTGAAACTCACGAAAATGTTAAGTATTTTATGGTTACCGAAAAAATTTGTTAATAATTATCTTGTAAATATATTAGTGTTATTTCAAACTCGTGTATTATTCAAAACATATTTCGGTCAAACACATTTCAAAAATTCCTTCAAACCAGGAGGAATAATAACACCTATATACATATTTTTTCCCTTCTGTACCGGTATATAAGATTCGAATAACACAGGAACTAAAGTCATTGGACCATGCGAAACGTCGTGCATTCGTCAGTTGGATTAAAAAAGAACCAGTTAATTTTTCACAATCTTTTCTGATGAAGCATATTTTGAAATAGGTGGTTTTGTTAACAAACAAAATTGTCGAATTTGGGGTGAGGAAAATCCACGAGTGATTCATGGAAGACCTTTACATCCTCAACGAGTTTGGTGTGCATTATGGTCAGGTGGTGTAATTGGACCATATATCTTTAAAAGTGCTGTAGCAGTGAATGGTGTTCGATATCGCGAGATGTTAATTGAATTTTCATGGCCTGAACTGAATAATATTGATCTAAACTGGACGATTGTGTTACATTATAATCAGCTATTCATTTTTTGTTTTTTTGGTCATGTCTCGACAAACTACATTTAAATGTTGATAAGTGCTTCATTGTAAGTTACTATCGGAAAATCAATCCCATTAATTACCTTTACTTAATGGAAGATCGTGCTTTCGATATAGCTATCAGAGACAAAGACTGGAATAATATTCAAGGTGTTACAGGAACTTGGTGTCGGATAATTTGTGAATTTCATAATATATCTTCAGATCACCAGCGAAAGCTAGCGCAGAACACTTTAAAGCAGTAAGAAGGTCGTTGATAAATATGAGTATATTAAAAAGCAATGATTCCAAGTTAGAGCGCTGAGGTTCCTCTGACGTAGAATACATAATAGATTTTAGATTTGTAATGGAAATAAAACTAATAGCTAAATCTTTATTTTATCCATAAATAATGGTAATACGACAATTGTCTCGCCAACACAGAGGTTTCCTCGGGAAGGAATATACAACTACAAATATTCGAATAATAATATTCGAATATTTGTGTAAATCTTTAGGACGCCGTAAAATAATATTAACCTTTTTGCATTTATGTATACCGATATTAGTTTGTAATTTACTCTAGTACGTACCTGACGAAGTCACTATGTTGCGAAACAATTATCGTTTTGCAATATATTAAAAAAGCGAAGATTAGTTTTACTACCATTTTAAATTAAATTCTGATAAATCTTCTTATTCAGTAAAACCCGAATCAGTCCAATTATTCTAGATTTATATAGCATAGAAGTACTTGAACTATATGTGCTTAATTTTCTAAGCAAAATGAGATGGTCAATGCTAACGAAAGCGTGGAAGAAATCGGGATAAACAACATCCAACTGTTATCCCGCACCCAGCGTTTCACATACTGCGTGCCTGAAATAGGGTAATAAGATTTGTCACTGTTAATGTTTTCGACAAAACCGTGTTGAACAGGAGAAATTACAACAATTTTCCAGGTACTTGGAAAAATTTTATTATTAAGGCAACAGACGAATAATTCGTTGAAAATTTAATTTAATAAGATCTGTTGTAGATTGTACCTCACTATTATATCATACACAATATAATAAATTAATAATAGTTTTATTCAATTGTTTGCATGATGCAATAATTTATAGATGGTTTTGACTAAAACAAACGTGTGATTTCGAATAAAAAATATATTGACACTGATTTTAAAAAGGCATTTGTAACATAAACTAAATCTAAGTATTATTTAAGTTGTTAATTGAATCGTATATACATTATGTCAATGTTAATTTCTAAATACAAAAAGATTTTCGGAGATTAAAAATTTTTAAATAACAGTAACACTTCGTAATTCGATTTCGTAATATGTAATGTCCAAACTTTTACATCTGTTGGAAAATTCTCAAAGATTTTGCGTCAAGACTTCAAAATAACAACTTAGTCATTTGTCAAACTTCAAGAAAGCACAGTTGGGTAACTAGAATATTTTGAGAATCAATTTATTATATTTCGAAACAAAAGATTCGATTAAATAATTCAAATGGTATTTCTCTGAAGTCAAAGACTATTATTTAACATGACGCGCGAAAAAATACGTTACAAAAATTTTACAAAATATAAATGAACTTATTTCAAGTACTAATAAAATCATTTAGTTGAGGCAATACTTAACATAAGATATTTTCGACCAACACTGAAAATTCTAAATGATCTTACTAATAGCAATTATAGTGTATACAGATAGTGCTTTTCAATAGAGACGCACCAACTTCGAATTGTTATTTGTGACATATTAATGAAGTTTAAATATGTGATTGAATAACGTTTGTGTTATTAAGGGCTGGTTGACAGCTTAGACATGCGCTTTACAAAACCAAGCTTAATATTTAAGCGCGGCTTAATCAGAAATGCGTTGTAAAAATATGGTTTAGGCGGAGTTTAACTAAACCATACATTTCGAAGGTTGGCAGCGCGGAATTAGTGTTTCTGTGTAAACTTTTTGCTTGATATGATATTTCTAGATAGGTCGCTGTTATTTGCAGTATATAAATTTCGAGATTTTGTATCGTTTATTAACAATTAATTTATATTATTATATGTATTATGAAAACACCAAAAAGGAAGCGCTGTACAAATTTTACGGTAAAAGAAGAACACATTCTTATTTCTCTAGTGAAAATAATAGAATGCAAGAAATCCGATACTGACGCTAATCGTTTAAAATTTAAATACTGGCTGAAGATCAAGGAAGAATTCAATGCAGAATGTGGTGTTATGTATCGCGAAGTTCATGTCAAAGAAATATTGGAGGTCCGAATGGAAGAATTTTACGGCGATTATGATAGTATCGAACTATTGAATGCGACAGATACAGAAAAAGAAGTAAATAAACAGGCGATGTTAATATCATTGACATAGATTTTCAAGAAATTTCAACACAGTCAAGTAATGTTGCGAGTTAGGATAATGACACATTAAATTAGAGCAAATATAAACCTTTAATGTTGCGCAAGCCCAAGTCGAAATTGCTAATGCTTAACACTCCAGATACTGATAAGTCAAGAAGGAATGTTTTATAGAAAAACATAGAAAATTTTGAGGGACCATTCAGTGAGGATCGCAACAAAATTGCAAATTTTCAGTGATCCATATATTTAAAATACGCCTTATAAGGCGACGATGTTAACTGAATTATTAACAACGTCGCCCTGTAAGGCGTTTCTAATAAACTTCAACCAAGTAAAGCTACGGCCCGGCAAACCGTAGACTTGGGTTGAAGTCCCAACGTAGGCAAAATTTTTCAAATAAATTTCGTATGATTTGCGTTGTAATTTGTAGACAGCAATGTTAACATTCACATTTACCTCGCAAAGTAACATACTAATTTGAAAATATTTAAAATATTTAACATAAAAGCCGAAAACTCCAAGAATTTATCAAATGATATATTAAATGAACGGCTAAGAAATTATCTACATATATATATATATATATATATATATATATAACAATTGATAAATTATTGGAGTTTTTCGGCTTTTATATGAAATATTTACAAATATCAAATTAGAATGTATGTAATTGCAGAGTAAGTGGGGATGTAAACATTGCTGTCTAAAAATTACAAAGCAAATCATACGAAATTCTTAATTGAAAAATATGGTCTACGTTGGGACTAGAACCCAAGTCTACAGCTTGCCGGGCTGTCGCTTTTACCACTTAGCCACAATAGACCTAGGTTCAAGCTATTTAGAAATGCATTATAAAGTAACAGTGTTAATGAATCATGAAAAAGCCGAAAAACTCAAATAATTTATCAATTGTTATATTTAATAAACGGCTAAGAAATTATCTAAACATTTATATATATATATATATATATATATATATATATATATATATATAATAACTTCGTGACCTTGGTATGATATGGTAAACCTAATCAGTAGGCGATTAAAGGTCTGTACATTACTTCAAAATATATATATATTTAAAAAACTCTACATGTTTCGGCAGTACGCCTTTATCAAGAGAATACAAAATATAAATGACAGAATATAAATGTCAAATAATTAAGTTGCTATGGTTTAAATTATTCAAAGATACATTCCAGTAATAATAATAAATCATGCCTTAGTATTCCAAAAAATAGATAGCAAGGTGTGAACATATGTGTTGTTCGCTGCTAGCAATTTGTGTCTCTTTCTGGGTATGAACTTGTGTGTTGGTTGCTGCTGGCAGCTTGCGTCTCTCTATGGGTGTGTGATTTTGTGTGAGAGCGTAAGTGTAGGGTTTTGTATGTCGGTGCGCTCGTGCGTGTGTTTAGTGACCAGTCGCGTGAATTTAGAGAGGTCGGATAACCAGCCGTTGCGTAGGGCCGCCAACCCTTTCCCGGCAACTTCTTTACAATTCCGTGCAGTACTTCGACGGCCTGACCCCCGCCCCAACGAGGCAAGGCGCAGACCAGCGAAGCGCACCCTGTACGGGGTTGCTCATCGCTAACCAAGGGAACACTCTTAGTGGCTACCTCGGTAGACGACGGTCACACTTGTGCCATCTTAACGTTTTCCGCCGAAGCGGGGGCATAGCACACATGTCGAACGTGTGTGTGCTGTTAACGGCAGCCTAGCCAGGTTGCCGCCCAGGACCGGCAGGACTGTTAGTTGCCTGTCTGAGACAGGCAACTAACAGAATTATTGAAATTATTAAACTCATTAAACCCCAAAATACAATTCACAATAGAAAAAGAAGAAAATAACAAATTAAATTTTTTAGATATTTCCATATACAGAAACAATAACAATCTATCATATAAAATTTACAGAAAACCAACATTTGCAGATAATATAATACATGCGGAAGCGAAACAAGATACTAAAATAAAAATGTCAACATTCCATAGTTATATACATAGAGCAACTCACATACCATTGAATACTGATGCTTTTAAAGAAGAAATAATATATATTAAAAAAATAGCAGAAAATAATGGATACAATCCCAACATAGTAGACAAAATATTAAACCGAAAAGAAGAAAAGAATATTCAGAAAAAATTCTTATATCCGGAAATAAAAGAAAATAAATCCATTTGGCACGCAATTACATATATTCCCCAAATCACAGACAAAGTAAACAAAATATTAAGAAAATTAGATATTCAAATCATATGTAGCAATAAAACAAAATTAAGTACAATGTTAAATAATAACAAAGATAAAATAGAACATATAGAAAAATCAGGAGTATACACAATAAAATGTAATGATTGCGAAGCTATATATATATATATATAGGGCAAAGTGGAAGATCTATTAAAAAACGCTATCCGAACACATAAGAGATGTAAAATATAGTATTAAAAACACAGGTTTTTCGACACACTGTATCGAACAAAGCCATTTGCCTGATATTAATAGCTCCACCGTGTTACATAACGTAATAAAAAGTAGAAGACTAGACTTATTAGAAATACTAGAAATTAAAAAAGCACAAAAACAAAATATAATAATTACAAATACACAGTTAGAATTTATTAACACCCCCATAATAGACACGATTGTAAATATGTCTTAACCATCACCCCAGCACTAAAAAATTGGTATAAAAGTTACAAGGGCACGTATTGTAAGTTAGTTTTAAGATCCTTTTTGACAATGGCATAACAGCCGAAACATATGTTAGAAATATATCTAATAAAAAATTGTGAAATAGCCAAGTGTGTTTTTTATACTAAATTTGTTAATTTTGAATTTGAATAAACATTATCGACAGCGTAACTTTTCATATAATAATACATAGTTCATCATACAATGTATATACATAATGAGCTATCGATGGTCTTAAGTGGTATTATACGTACTTCATTTAGGTTTCACAGACTTACATTTGGATACCTACGGCTATATTATATGCTACCATTAATTTCTTCAACCTATACTTAATCTCATTACATGCATGTAATCTTAAGAGGAAAATCAGTTCCCATAACTTTTTGTATTCAAACCAGACAAAACGCAAAATGAGTTGGTCGTTTAAATGCAAAAGTATGTTAATCAGATAATGTAGATGAACTAGACAAGTGTGAGATAAAATGCAGGTCGTCGCCAGTGGTGCGTCGATCAATCTTACAATGTGTACATTATAATTAATTAGAAGCGTATCCGGATGTATGTGTGTGTGTGCGTATGCAGACTAATAATAAATTAATGGTTGCAGTATACAAATTCAAACGCAAGGAAACAAACACGGTCTAATAAAATACATATTATAACTAATCAAAATTGGCCCACGCGATTTTACGGTGGATTTCGATTTTATGGCAAGGAGCCAAAATTATCTTCGAATTAAGGCAGGTACTCCTTACCTGCCGTGTTGCTGAAACTTCTTACCCATAAAATCTTAAATGTAAATAAACATGTAAACTTAGTTTTTATGATCTACAACTTCTATTACTAAATATCGAAATAAAATATTCAAGGAATATCTTTCACCTTATCTAGAGTGGACCAATTCGGAGCGAAAGTAGAGGCGTGACTAACGAATTGGTTCCCGCATGCGAAACATTATTAATATCTAGAGATATACTATCACGAACGGTGCTGTTATTATGTTAGATACAAAAAGAATGTAAGACGGTTTTTCTAGATTATGAAACGTTCTCGATGATGCGAAATCTAAAATGTATGTAATTAGATGATTAGAAAAAACTTACCGTCTTATGCGTTTTCCGTGACTTGAAAATCTGGAGAAGCGCGATGAAATATTGTTAAGATAAGGTGCGTCTCCAAAGTTATTTCTCGAAAATGCGTCCGCCGTGAGGAAAATATGTGCTTGTATAAAGAAAACGATCGCTCCACATCTAGTGATGTGATGTTTGCATAATTAAAATAATCTTTGAAACAACTTAACACATCTGTAGACGAACCTTCACAAATTCGTCTAAGTCTGGCAAAATCTAAATCTTTATCTAAAACATTTTCAAACTTACTCAAAATACACTCATTTCTTGCGTCTTCTATCGAACATAGCTGTGCGTGTGTATCTTTCACAACTAGCACTGATTCCTGTAACGATAGCGAAGAATTTTGAAGGTTTTCTAATGCTTGCACTATTTCGAAGTAATTGTTGTGAATAGTTTGTAAATCACTTTTAACCTGACTATTTCGAAATTTTTTCTGACTTTCTTCGATAGCGGCACTATCTTTCGGATTTAATAATAAAACCACTTTTCTTACATCCTAAAAATATCTATGATAGTAAATTGCCGCTCGTAGCCATCGTGTCAGAATAGGCTGTGATGGCTCAGGGGTATGGGGACACAATTCGCGAAATTTCCGAATATGTTTTGGAGATTTCAGGAATACTGCCTTTGTACTCGATATTAACGCATCTACATTTGGGTAACTTTTACGGATCCGTTCTGCTACAAGATGTAGGGCATGGATTTTACATGTAATATGTAAAAAGTTACCACACTGTTTCTTAAGAGACCGACCTACACAAAGCATGGTTGCGGCACCATCTGTCACAAACATTAGGATTTGATCTCTGGAAATTTCAAATTTTTCCAATGTACTTAACACCACTTTTGAAATTACCCGCGCAGTACATTCTTCTATTTGTCCGCTAGCTAATAAAATTGAGGATGGCGATTGATTTGGTTCCATTTTACACACCATAACATTAAGTACAGATCTTTTTTTGCTATCAGTTGTTTCATCCACACTCAACCACATTTTTTTATTTTTCAGATCAGCCTTAATTTTATTTTCTAAATGTACACGAACAGATTTTAAATAACGTCGTAAGTGGATGCAGCTCGGTAATTCTACATTGCCATATTTTTCAAGAAATGAAATAAACGAATCATTGCGTAACAAAGTAAACGGCAAATTACACGCAACCATCATTGTACGCAAATCAAATAAGAACACTTTGTATTTTGTATCGGCACCAGTGTCTCTATCTTTATGTCTTGCGCTATGCACGTGGCGTTGCAAATTTGATTTTGTTAAATGGTTTATATATATATTGCACACTAAACATTTTACATTTACCCCATTGTAAGATAAACTAGGATGGTTCTCAATAAACCTATTGACTAACTTTGATGATAGCGGTTTTTTACTGTACGCTCCTTCAACATTATTAAATACACAGAATACACTTTCCTGCTGCTATTATACGTGTACACACGATGACCGTGAACAACATACTAAGTAATCGTATGTGCGATGGGGCACGCGGGAACCAATTCGTTAGTCACGCCTCTGCTTTCGCTTCGGATTGGTCCACTCTACTTATAACTTTACATTTATAATTTCCGTAAGAAAGTATTCAGAATGATGTAATTAAATTAGCTACAAATTCACTATTGGATGAATTTTTTTCTTAGCAAGACTTTGCACATATCCGTATGCGTTTCTGTGTTTATTTGCGACTTGTTTCCATTTTCTTCTTTTTTCTATTTTTCATTTATGTCTTTAACCGATTACACTTATTTTGTAAAAATGATCGACCACCTGATCTCTCCCCCAATATTGGATCTATCTCTTGGCTTTGATTTTTTCTATTTCATCGTATTTTTTTCATTTTATTATTTTAAATGTTTTCTTCCTCTTATTCATTAATCATCTGTACTGTTCATCATTTTATTTTCCTGGGGCCATACATTTTTAGGTACTTATGTCATATTATGTCAGCAGAAACTTTGTGCTTAATGAATAAAGAACAGATTATAAAAGTGTTATACGACGAAAGAGACTATGCCGAAACTACTATTCGTCCGTCAGATGTCACTTATTAAATAGTGCCACCTTATAGGACGAAATTTGCTATATCTTGTAGGCGATTTCAGCGTAAATGTATATACAGATACAAATCTGTTCTTAAAAAGATTTGTATCATTTGTATTACATTGCTTCACTAGCTTGACTGATGACGCCTATAGATGGCAGAAACACGTGTCTTAAGCAGAAGTAAATGCTGAAAATACGAGGTGTATTGTCCATGTGTACAGTTACAGATATGTATATTCCATGTCTGTTTCATTTGTAGCTATTTGACTAACAAAACAATATCCATGGCTGCCTACGAATTTGTGTAAAATATGACGATGATATTATTATAACGTTCTAGTGCGTTTAACGGAAAAATACACTTTTTTGTTGCATTTATTGACATTAATTGTTAAGTTACATTTATTGAGTGTAAATTATAAAACAAGCTAAAACTTAAAATGAGGTTTTTCATGATAAAAAGGCCCCATAAATGTGAAATAATGTGACAAAATTTCTTTTCTGATAAAAAATTCTATTGTAATATTAGATTGTACTAATTTCGTTCATTTTTTAAGACAAATATAAACAAACTAACTATGCTTAGATTTGAAATAATTAAAATTCAAAATTACACGTGAAAATTGTAAGAAAAAGTTGAAATTCTAGAAATATCAATTTTTTGGAAATCTGTTGAAGAAACTCATCTGCTTTCATAATTGGCATCGCATTTAGTGAATATCTAACCAATGTTACTCAAGTTACTCAACATTTTTTGAAGCTTCGATAAATGCAATTTTTTCTAAAACCAAAAATCGCTTGCAGAATCCGAGTAGTACATTTTGGGTTTTTTAATATGAACAAACTTTTGGCGGATTTAGATTTTTAAATAAATTTTAAAGATAAAAATTTTTCCCATATGGTGCGAACAATATGGCGGACACGATATATATATATATTGATAACGTCCCCTCTTTCACTGGGCTGTGGTGAGATTATAAAATGTTAATGAGATAAAAGTGTAAGATAAAATTATGTATTTGAAAAGATTAGTCGGGCGCCTTAATTTATAAAATCTCACCCCAGATTGCGCTATCTTTATCTCAAATAGCCAACTAGTCGGAAAGCAAGAAACTATATTTAATAAAACTTTACTAAATGTGGGTGATCTCGGGCTCGTTGTGAGTTTTAGGTTGTTGCTTCCAAAAAAGAGAATAATATTAATGTTGACGCTTAATATAATAACTCCCACAAATAAATATGAACAAATAAAAGATTCATGTAAAATTAAAAATATTATGTTTATTAAATTAAAGGAAACTGTAAAAATATAACATATTACAAATGTGATATTAACGAAACTGCATATACGCATAAACAACAAGGTGTTACTAATGTGAAAAGAGGTTATGTGTGTTAAACTAATAAATAATATGAATATAAATGTGAATACTCTTATTACAATTATGGTGAGTACCCTTTTATTGTCATCTCTAAGATATAAATAGGTTGTTTAATTAAATATAAAGATCATGACAGGATGTGATAGATTAGGTAAATGATTCGAGTATATTATTAAATAAAAGTTTAAAGAATTTAATTTTTGAAAAAAAAATAAATATTATCTGAAAACCTGTTATAATAATGATGCTGATGTATGTTTGTAGATCGTCTGTGTGAATTGGGAAGATCCTCGGTGATCCAAAAATGTTCGGGTGCAGCACAAAATGATGGCGGTGTAGGTGGCTGTTTACGCAGACGCTATCGAAGATTTTCCTCGGACTTCGTCTTCGGTGCCTAATTACTCACTGCGCTCGTTTCTGGCTGTAGAATTTCAGGTATCGTTGTTGATGTACGTTAGACTATATTATTGAAGTTCGGCGATGGATTCTTATATATATTTCTTCTGATTTTCTATCGTTTTCGGTGGAACTACGTCTGTGACGCTATGTTGTTTGAAAGTTCGTTATTACCGAAAATTCTTGTAGTAATTCACTTGACGATCGAGTTAATTAATATTCTGGATACTTTTTATCACTTTTAGCTGAATTTATAATTTAAATTTGTGTTTTATACAAGATTTCTAAGGCTTGGTCTAAAAAGATGCGTCTATTTATTTTTCAAATTCAAGGATCGAATTATTCGACAGCACTTGTCTGAATATTACCAAACACGCTATCTATTGATATCAATAATCTCGATGATTTACCCTTTTAACAATTTTATATAAAAAGTATTTGATTAATTTAGAATATCTAAATGATTTTATAAATTATATTATAAATTACCAAGTTAGGTTAAGATAAATTTGAATGATACAAATCGCATACTGCGCATGATAAATGTAAACCTAGCGAGATGTCAATTTGTAGGCGTGTCTTACTAGTGTCGATATAATACAAAGTTGCATATGGATTTGAATATGTTTTTCGCGCTAATATTTGAAAATTTGAATATGATATAATAAAATTAAATAATGAAAGGAAAATGTATATAGAAATTTAAAGAATGAAATGATCGTTATGAAAATACATATGCACTTCGATACTACTAAGACTTAATAATATTATTTATATAACCATTATATTATAACCCTTTTTCACTTTGTATGTCTTATTCTTCCTATTTTAGATGCAGCTCTATATGGATAACATGCATCACAACAATGTCCCCGTCGAAAAAATGTCGGAATGTACAAATGAGGACATTCTTTTCGCTGAAGATGATGTAGGAAATGAAAGATAACAACCTTGTTTTTCTAAACTTATTACGTGTCGTTCGAATTAAACAATTAGAAAGAAAAATAAGTTAACACCATAATATAAAAACTTTATGAATTGTAAAAACGAAATGTTTGTTTGTGTGATGAACTTCCTTAACATTATATTAGTATACCAAAGTCTTTTTCTCTTTTTTTTTTAATTATCAACTATTATTCTATTGTTTCTTTGTAACTTCTCTTTATTTATTCAAGCTGTCCAAATTCAAATTATCCAGTCTAAATTAATGTTTCTTGTTTAAGTATATTTATTTGTAATTATATAAAAATAGTTTAGTTGTAGTATTCATTTAATTGATGTATTTTGCGAGCTATAACATACCTTTCAATGTAATTAATAATTTTAATGACTGTATTTATTCAATTGTATATTACTGTTCCGTTAAATAATCCTGCAACATCGAAATATGGTATCTACCCTTTATGTACCCGGTTTCTTCTTCCATTAATTCATAAGTATTGTTGCCTAAAATTCTATTAATAATATAAGGTCCTTGATATGGTTTTAGCAGTTTTCCCATTATTTTATTTTTAAGATCAGTTACTCTCAATCTTTTCACTATTACCCTATCATTAAGATTATATGTTTTATATTTCTTATCAACGGTATTCCTCTTTCTTTCCCATTTAATTTTCTTTGTCAATAATTTCTCTCTTACTTCTATAAGTCGTTCGTTGAAGTTGATGGCTTCTGGATCTGTCCAAGGTCTCTGCGGTGGCTGACCAGTAAAAATTGTGATTCTGGTTCTATGTTGATAAGCCAAAATGCGTTCTTAAGATCTAACTTGCTGTATATGGGCTTATTACCACATTTTGTTAATAATACATCGATATTTTGCGGCATTTCGAATTCGGGTTTAATTCTTCGGTTCAATGCTCTTGCATCTAAACATATGCGTAGAGATAAGTCTTTCTTTTGGACTATTACTATCGGATTTATAAAGTAGGTATTTGACTTCTCTATTATGCCAGTCTGTTCTAATCGTTCCAGTTCCTGACTTACTTTCTGCTGATAATGATACGGAATGGGGTAATTTTTACTAATTAGTGGGTCTTCGTTATCTATTTTAATCGGATGCTGATATCCTTTTGCAAACACTACATCATTGTTAATAAGAGTAATATTATTGTATAAAATTGCTATTAAGTCGGGTATGACAGTTGTATCTGGTATCTTAGAGTTCTCTATAAAATTCTTTATATCATCATAACTATTAATTGTTTTCACTACTTGATTATCCATTCTAACTTCCATAACATCTCCTCGCTCGTGACAATCCTTCGTTCCTTGCCTAACTACCATTCTCTCTATTCCAATATTTTTATTATTAAATTCTATTATTTCTCCATCTGTTTCATTATTCCCCTCGTAATCTCTTCTATTGCACGGTTCATTATTTAATATAATATTATTTATTTCACTCGTAAGCACTTCCTTCTTATATAGGTTATAACCTTTTAACTCTTCTTCTGATAATTGTTTTTCAAATATAACTTTATTCACATCTATATTTAGTATACCATTTTCGAAATCTAAGATCATTTTGAGTTTTTTAATACTGTCAATACCTATAATACAGTCGTATTGTAGTTTATCTATAATATAGCAATGTATGATGTATTTTGATTTGTCGACTAATATTTCTGTTGATAATTGTTTTGTTACCGTCCCCATGCGTTTTCCGTTCGCTGCAATGATATCTGTCCCTTTCGTTTTTACAATGTTCTTCTCGTATCCCCGTATATTCGTAGCTTTCTCTGCCTTTAATAAAGTTATTTCCGCTCCTGTATCGATTAAGCAATATAAAAAGATATTTTCGAATTTTAATTTTACAATAGGTAAAGTATATATTTGGGTAGTTTGGTTGCCTGCATCTTCTACAGTAATGAATTCTTCCGGATGTTGATAGAAAGTAATATTTTCAAATTTAAAAGGTATGTTACAGTCGTCATGGGTTATTAATTTTGTGCTGATGATGGGCCTTGTGTTGGATTGGTGTAGAGGTCCTCTGTTAAAATTGGCGTTTTTTTTAATACCTCTTCCATATTTGTTCGTATCGGCGATACAGATCGATGACGTCTGTTAATATTATTTACGTGACCACGTCCACGATTACGGATATGATTAAATCCTCTTCCTTGTTGATTAGTATTATGGTTTGTATTGTTATTGTTTGTTTGTCGATCCGTAGTGCGATTGTAATTATTGAAATAATTATTACTGTTGTATCTGGATGGCTGGTAGTTGTAATTAGGTCTATTTGATGGATTGTTTGAATTATTATTATCCCGATCATTGTACATATTATTGTTAGAATTGTTATTATTATTATATGCTCTTGTAAAATTTTGATTTCTATTATTGTTGTTGAAATTATTATAACGTTGCGGTGGTGAGTTATTTGGGTTATTGTTCGGATTATTTGAATTTTGTGACGGATGATTGCGAGAGTTGGGATTGCGATATATGTGTTGTGGCTGATGGTTATTCTCCGAATAATCATCTAGACGTCTCATTATGTCTATGAGAGAGTCCATATCCGTAACTCTTTGACATATGATAGCCTGTGTATCGGTGTAGATGAAATGATTTAGGAGCTGCCTGGCAATCATTGATTCTTCCATGTCATTCAGGTGTTTACACTGGTTATAGATACGGGAAGCGTATGTCTCGCGTGATACTTGTCCCAATCGATATTTGCCTGTCAACAACCGTATTCTAGCTCTGTTTTGTTGCGTTTCGTCCCAATAATTCTTCTTAAAGAGTGTAACAAATTGGTCAAGAGAATTGCAATGGTCCTCAATTCTTTGAAACCACTCTTGTGCACTGTAACGTAAAGTTACTCGTATGACCTCCATCCTCTGCTTCTCCTCAGGTATATCCTCTAAGTAGCGTAAAAGACAACTAAGATACGTCATAGGATGTACACGTGTGATATCCCCGTCGAAATGATGTAAATTTTCTATCTTTATAGAGCTGTTATTAGTATTAATATAATTAGTTGATGTAAAATAGCCTTTTATTTTATTTTCCAATCGTTTAATGTTAGTCTGTGTAGTCGTATAATTTTCATTATTAGTTATAGTTATAGTATCTAAATTTTGTCTGACAATATTGATTTCTTGTTTATTATGATCGTTGTATTGGTTTAACGATGATTTTAATTGTTCTGTGTTATCATTATTTAATTTGTTAAAATTGGTCAATTTTGTATTAAACAAATTATTATTTTCAGAAATCATTTTGTCTATGTTTTGTTGTATGTCTTGTGTTGTAGTTTTAAGTCTCTGTTCAGTATTATTTTGAATTTCAGTAGTTGCGGTCTCTAACTGCTTAGCCCAATGTAAATTCTGTAGATTAACGGTTTCATCAAGTTTAATTAAGTACTTGAGTTCGTTTTCTTCCATGTTTTTCTGAGCTGTAGAAATTTCTGCTATCTTACCCTCTAAATCAACTTTGAAAGCACTTAATTTGTTATCGATGTTTGCATTATTTATTTCAAATTTTTGATTAATATTGTTCATGTTTATCTCTAATTTAGTTGTTAGATCACTATTCATGTTGCTTATGTCTGTTTTCATATTAGTTAGTTCTTGTTTTAAGTTTTCATTGTTAGTGTCTAATTTATTTGTTAAGTCTTTGTTATCTTGTTTTGACTCCTTATTATTTGTATCTAATTTGTTGTTCATATTTATATTGTCTTGTTTTAAGTCTTTGTTATCTTGTTTTAAATCGGTCATTTGTATCATTAATATCTGTAACATATTCATCACCTGGCCAATGTCTGGTGAACTTACCCCTTCAGTTGTAGACGCTTGTGTCACGGGAATGTCTCCCTGTTCAACCCTATCTTCTTCAGTACTGTCCTTAACTGCTTTGGTTCTATGACGAGTATCCATTTTGATATTTATTAAATTTATAAAGTTTAATGAATTTATATAAAGATGTATCCTTTATTTTAAAAGTATGATAATAATAAATAGTTGAAAAAATACAAAGTTATGTTTAAAATATGAATAATAATACTCGAGACACCGTAATTTTATTAGTGAATCAAAAGTTAAATAAAATAACGTAAGCACAAGGTGATATTTTCCCTTTCACTAACCTTTAATATGTCCTAGAATCCTCCAAAGTCTGCGATGTAGTGAAATAAAGGTAACAATCTGCTGTTATAATAGGAAAAACATGTACACACAACGACAATAATAATCTACACCTTTTTGTCTATATAATATATGAAACAATTTGAAAAGTATCAATTATTTGCAATATTTAACTTTGTAGATGAGTTATCAACAAGAAGCAACAGGCCCACGTTGTCGGCGACAATTGATAACGTCCCCTCTTTCACTGGGCTGTGGTGAGATTATAAAATGTTAATGAGATAAAAGTGTAAGATAAAATTATGTATTTGAAAAGATTAGTCGGGCGCCTTAATTTATAAAATCTCACCCCAGATTGCGCTATCTTTATCTCAAATAGCCAACTAGTCGGAAAGCAAGAAACTATATTTAATAAAACTTTACTAAATGTGGGTGATCTCGGGCTCGTTGTGAGTTTTAGGTTGTTGCTTCCAAAAAAGAGAATAATATTAATGTTGACGCTTAATATAATAACTCCCACAAATAAATATGAACAAATAAAAGATTCATGTAAAATTAAAAATATTATGTTTATTAAATTAAAGGAAACTGTAAAAATATAACATATTACAAATGTGATATTAACGAAACTGCATATACGCATAAACAACAAGGTGTTACTAATGTGAAAAGAGGTTATGTGTGTTAAACTAATAAATAATATGAATATAAATGTGAATACTCTTATTACAATTATGGTGAGTACCCTTTTATTGTCATCTCTAAGATATAAATAGGTTGTTTAATTAAATATAAAGATCATGACAGGATGTGATAGATTAGGTAAATGATTCGAGTATATTATTAAATAAAAGTTTAAAGAATTTAATTTTTGAAAAAAAAATAAATATTATCTGAAAACCTGTTATAATAATGATGCTGATGTATGTTTGTAGATCGTCTGTGTGAATTGGGAAGATCCTCGGTGATCCAAAAATGTTCGGGTGCAGCACAAAATGATGGCGGTGTAGGTGGCTGTTTACGCAGACGCTATCGAAGATTTTCCTCGGACTTCGTCTTCGGTGCCTAATTACTCACTGCGCTCGTTTCTGGCTGTAGAATTTCAGGTATCGTTGTTGATGTACGTTAGACTATATTATTGAAGTTCGGCGATGGATTCTTATATATATTTCTTCTGATTTTCTATCGTTTTCGGTGGAACTACGTCTGTGACGCTATGTTGTTTGAAAGTTCGTTATTACCGAAAATTCTTGTAGTAATTCACTTGACGATCGAGTTAATTAATATTCTGGATACTTTTTATCACTTTTAGCTGAATTTATAATTTAAATTTGTGTTTTATACAAGATTTCTAAGGCTTGGTCTAAAAAGATGCGTCTATTTATTTTTCAAATTCAAGGATCGAATTATTCGACAGCACTTGTCTGAATATTACCAAACACGCTATCTATTGATATCAATAATCTCGATGATTTACCCTTTTAACAATTTTATATAAAAAGTATTTGATTAATTTAGAATATCTAAATGATTTTATAAATTATATTATAAATTACCAAGTTAGGTTAAGATAAATTTGAATGATACAAATCGCATACTGCGCATGATAAATGTAAACCTAGCGAGATGTCAATTTGTAGGCGTGTCTTACTAGTGTCGATATAATACAAAGTTGCATATGGATTTGAATATGTTTTTCGCGCTAATATTTGAAAATTTGAATATGATATAATAAAATTAAATAATGAAAGGAAAATGTATATAGAAATTTAAAGAATGAAATGATCGTTATGAAAATACATATGCACTTCGATACTACTAAGACTTAATAATATTATTTATATAACCATTATATTATAACCCTTTTTCACTTTGTATGTCTTATTCTTCCTATTTTAGATGCAGCTCTATATGGATAACATGCATCACAACAATATATATATATATATGTTAATAATAAATTAAAAACTGGCCAACGGTCTGTCAATTAAAACTCAATTTTAATACGTCTGTGTACGTCACTTTCATTTTTTAACTCTACATTCTTATCTCCTGAAGAAGCAAACAAACTCGTTGTGAAATATAGAGATAAAAAATAAATGAGTTTTATTGACAGAACGCTTGCCCGTTTTTAATTTATTATTAACCAATATAGTACGGTCGATAATTCTTTTAAGTTATAAATATATATATATATATATATATATATATATATATATATATATTAATGTACTGTGACGGTTGTAATATAAAAAATATATTGTTTATTAAAGAAACTATAGGATTAATATGAATATCAATATGAACAATTGCAGTTAAGTTGCAATATTAAATAGACCTCTTGTTATTCTCTTAAATTGAAGTATACTTGTTTGCCTATCTGAAAGGCTTTGTCTATTTTTAACCTTGTACGATTAAAATTGGAAACAGATAGGTTAATTTTCAAAGAAATGTATTTTAAATCTCTTTAAATATAGTTGTGAATAAAACATATATAGGGAGAGGTTTTGAATATTACATATGTTGCATGTGGGTGATACAATTTAAAAGTAATCGTTTACAAACGAAGTATACATAACCTCAACAGGTGTACATGTGTTTATTATTTATTGTTTCTTTCTTCTGTGGGCTCAAAATTATATGTATAAATGTCCAGCTTTTAAGAACATAGAGACTCTTGTGTTGTGCATCTTAAATACACTTTAATAGTGGGATCGCTGACTCATAATAGAAATACATATAGAAATTGATTATGTCCAAAATAATAAATCATGGTGATTTTGTCTAAATACTAAGGATAATTCTACAAAAATGAAACGAGTAAGTACAGGAATAAAGTAAATGCTTTAATGGAAGATATTGTTTCACAGGTAAGTTAAATAATTTAAAATTAGTATTTATCAATATGCATCATGTCACGTGATTATCTATACGTAAACTAAATGTAAGGTTAAATTAATAAATGTGACAAATTTTACTTTAATTCTTAATAAACATTGATGCTACTATTAAAATTTAATGGATTAAAATAAAAAAACAAAGAATTGAGAACTGAGAAAAGAGCAAGTTGAACTGTATTCTTCGTAACTTAAATTACGTAATACTTAAAACTAAAAGTACCCATTAGGTATATTCATTTAAAAAAAAAAACATTAATAAAAGTTTTACTACGTGAAATTAATTAATATAATTCTCAAAATTTCAGAGGAGATTTCAAAATACTTAAGTGACCAATAGATGAGGCAGGCTCTTCCAGAAAATCTTCTCGTTTCCACAAATGCAGGATACAAGTTTTGCGGGTGGTTGAATGGCGTCACCTCTATAGTTCGGGTCTCGTAAGATGCTGTCCCCGGTGAAATGAAATTTCCGTTTTGTCAGGAACTGGTTGAAGTATCGATTCCCAAAAGGCGTTAAAATGTTGCTGGATATTCTGGTAATATTTTAAGATGTGTGTTGTATAGTTTTCTATTTAATTTACTACTTTTTTTTATTTTCAGACGGAGCATTTAATTAAACGTCGGCGTGGGTTTCGGAGAATTTCAACTTAATGACGCCCACTATCTTTTGTTTTTAATCCTCGTTTCCTATTCGTTAAATTAGTATTTGTTAATTTAATCTCGTTACCTTCTTTAATGAAAATGACAATTTAATTATTTTAACCAAATGGCTACTTTACAAAAATTATATACATTGTTCTAGTGAATAAATAATAGTTATTTGTACATACAAGTCTTATTTCTATGCTGATTTGTAGTCGAGATATTTCCAGCGGTTATTAATTTGGAAATGTACAGCTTTCTCTAAAGTATATGTCATTGATAATCGATCAATTAAGTTGAAATGTTTTCGGTAATTCATGATATATAAATAAAATGACTTAGGCAAAAGAAAAGACAAACATAAATGATAATGCAAATTAATTTCTAACAATTAAAACGCGATGAAGAATTCAGTTCAAAAAATTATCTTAATTTCTAATTTTTACATTCTAACTAATAATCTGTATTTTAACTAAACTAGGGATTCTTGTGTGGGTAGGCTTGACCTACCTCAATATATATATATATATATATATATATATATATATATATATATATATATACACACACGAGATAAAACGTAAGTGTTTGTTAGGGAGTAGCGCCCATGTAATTAAAGCAATATTTAATTTATGATGACGTTTCGGTCCTATTTATGTGGTTATTTTTGTCCGTTCTGTCAGTTATGGAATATGTGTTTTTATAATGTGAATGCTTTCCAATATATTCCTTGCTTAGTTATTTTTATCAGACACAATTATAGAAGTTTTTTCGAAATTGAAAGTGTGTTTGGTTTGTTTGATGATGTTTGATGGTGTTTGATGATTTTTTAGGACTGCATCAAACTAACAAAAATATATACTTCAACAAACCTTAAAAATGTTGATTCACGTATAATATGTTCTAAATTATCCTGGGATGCAGCTAACATCTGATTCTCTTACTAGTGTCTCTACAGTAGCGTTCTTATTTCAAAGGTTCCATACTCATAATTATTGCAACAAAAATGATTTAACCTGTGTGTATAGACATTCTCTTTGCTGTTTACAAATTACATTATTCCATCATCACTATAAACACTACTATAAAACAGCGATTAATATAAATATATCAGATCAATGCATAAGCTCGAAGGGTTTTTAGTTTCTAGGATGAGAGTGCCATGAAAAAAAATTGTTAAGCATATGTCAGTTATTTAAATTTTTTATTTTTATTTCCTCGTATCTTTTATTTCAATATCTAGTAATCGAGGTTATATGTTATAAAAAGTAAGTGGAATTGATCGAATATGTTTATTTATATTCAACATTTTATGGGCCAGAAGTTTCAGCAACACGGTAGGTAAGAAGTACCTGCGTTAATTCAAAGGTAATCCTGGCTCCTTGCCAGAAAATCGAAATCACGACTGTGAATTACATATTATTGTTTAATTGAATAGTTTTTGAATTTGTATAAATAATGTATTTATTACTGGTAAAAGTGAAAAATGAGCTGTCAAGTACACAGAAACGAGCATTTCCGACTTATCTTTTTATTCGAGTTCAACATAGAAAACATTGAAAACGGCTAGAACTATTTGTTCCGTTTACGGAGAAAACGTAATTGGGAGAGTGCAGCAGGAAATTGGTTACCTCGATTTAAAGAGGGCCATTTTGACATAAATGGTTTTCAACACTCAGGAAGGCCATAGAACTTTGATGGAGAATGTCTGAACGTTTTAATTCACGATGATCCACGCCAATCAGCTCGGGAATTAGCCATTATAATGAATTGTAACCAATCGACCATAATACGACACTTGCATTCCATAGGCAAAGTATGAAAATTGGGTGTTTGGTTATGGCATGTTCTCAGCGCAAATTACATTTGTGTCTCTTTGCTAGCTCGTCAAAAACATGAACTGTTTTTGTCTCACGTATTACTGGTGATGAAGAATGGTGTCTTTATCTTAACATCAACAGAAAAAAAGTAGCTTAGCTCTAATAAAAAGTCAAATCCTCGAGCACAGCAGCTACTTATCATGTTGCACTGATGTTATGTATCTGGTGGAACAAAGTAGGGGTCGCGTTTATGAACTGCTTCCGAGATATATAATCACCACTGCTGAGATTTACTGTCAAAAACTCCGTAGATTTGGAGTCGCACTTAAAAAAAAAGACCGGGAAAACATCATCAAGTCATTTTGCAGGACGATAAAGTTCGTTCTCATACTGCTAACATTACACAAGAACTCGGTTGAGAGGTTATTCCACGTCTGCGTTATTTTTCTGATCTCGCTCCGACAGATTTTCAGTCTCTTGCTTTCTATCAAACCTTCGAGGAATCTGCTTTAATAATGATGTGGCGCTTCAAATATGGCTTGACGACTTCTTTGCTTTTAAATTACAGGATTTTATCAGGTACGGAATCGAAAAATAGCCAGATTTTTGGGAGGCAATCGTAAATATTGTAGGAGCATATATTCTTCATTAGTTCAAGTATTTTATTTTCTAAAAAAATTAATCAACTTTGAGCTAACGTTAGGAATTTATGCATGAATCCAATATATTTTTAACTAAATTTTGCAGCAGAAATGATAATATTAATTGCTAAGATTCTATTTTCTGTATCTGCATTTTATGCATTGATCCAATATTTAACTTAATTGTTAATATGTAACGGTGCTACCCAGAATTTTCCGGAATTTGAATTTGGCGCGCGAAGGGATGTAGTACAACTCTATAGCGTTAGATGGTGTGAGCGATGTTTATACTACGTCAGTCTGTCAAACGGTACTTTGATAGGTGGCGACACACACAATTTTGTGTTTATATTTGTTGAGTTATGTTTGAGTTTTCTGCGACATTACATTGTCTGAAATGAAAGAGCAAAGAAAGTGCATCAAAATCTGCTTCAGACTTGGTAAAACAGCAGCTAAAACTCTGAAAATGCTTAAACAAGCATTTGGCGAGGATGCTTTAGACCAAACGTAAACTTATGAGCGGTACAAACGTTCTAAAAATGTATATGTTGATGATGATGAGCTTCCGGTCCTCTATCGATGGAAAACACGCCACAAAATGTGTCAAAAGTGCGTGATGCTAACCTGCACGACTGAAGGAAAACAATCCATAACATTTGCAACATTGTCGGCTTGTCGTGCGGCGTTTGTCAAGGTATTCTGTCCCGCGAACTCTACATGCGGCATATGGGTGCGAAGTTTGAAGTTTACACAAAAACGGCAGTGTTCACGTGCGCACAGACCAGAAAAAAACTGCCGAAAGGGCTGTGAACTTCATTACTCCAGAATCATTGGTGGAGACTAATCATGGGTGTAGGTGTATGATTCCGAAACAAAGCAACAGTCGCCATCGTCACCATGACAGAAGAAAGCAAGTACGAAGGAACATAAAGTCGATGTTGATTTGCTTCTTTAACGCTGATGGCATCGCACAAAGAATTTCTCTCGCCAGGTGAAACAGTTAATGGACGATTTTATGGCGATGTTCTTCGGCGACTAATAGAAAGTGGCGTAAGAATTCGTGGATCCTACATCACGACAAAGCATCAACCCGCACGTCAGTTGTTATGCGTCAGTTTCTAGCTTCAACGAAGACGGCAGTACCACCCCACTCTCCCTAATCGCTAGATCTTGCCACTTTTGACTTCTTCCTGTTTCCGACGTTGAAACTAAATGTCAAAAAGCGCCGTTTTGAGACAATGGAGGAGATCCAGACCGAATCGCAGTCAGTGTAGAACACGTTAACACGCGAAGACATCCAGCACTGTTTCCATTCATGGATAAGTCGCTGAGATCGGCGGTGTATTTCTGCGGAAGGAGAGTACTTTGGTAGTGAATAAGTTGTAAGATCAATTTATTGTGTCTTTTGGTTACATTCCGGAAATTTTTGGGTAGCACCTCGTATATGTATCTATTTGTTGAAGTAAGTTTTCACAGCATTTAATTATTTTCATTGAAATTAGTTAGTGTCTAAACATTATAAAAGAAATTTATTTATTACATTTAATAGGAAGATATGTTCTAATTTAGATAGCAGAAATGTGATAGCCACAAGTATACTTTAATGTTTATACTCTTACATAACGCTTAATTAAAGGAAATATTCTAGTAAATTGTAAAATAATCCACCCACTATAGCTATTAAGGAAACAATTAAATGAAATGTAAGTTTCAAGTTTATTTGTTTTTAGATTATAATTTCCATTTAATAGCCTTAAAATACAAATTTTCATGTGGTATTCAAGTAATAGGAAGATATATATATATATATGCAAAATTCGAATTTATATAAATAAATTCGTATTTCCTATATTTTCTTAAAATACAAATTTTACATTCTAGTTTTCAACTATTATTTTCTTAATCAAACAATTGTATTTATAGATTTTTATGACTACATTCGATTCTGCATTACGTTCGTTTTTAAATTTTTATGATTTTATCTAGTAAAAAGTCCATACTATTAAACATTTTTCTTGGACTAATACATTATGTTTAATAAATTAATAATAACTTTATTGTGCCTCGTCTGGGTTCCAGATCAACGACGATGTTTTACTGCAATAAACCGAATATTAATATGATGATTAAATCACTTTTCTACAGAATCTGTACCTATTATAATACTTTATCGAATACTTCCCTTGATATTTATTTTGATTCATCGGCGATACTACTAAAAGAATGTACCACCAACCTACACTACGTATGGTGAATGGATAGTTTTTGCTATTGTATTTTATATTATTATGTATTTTGTAATGCATCGTTAGTTTTAAGTATAATTTATATTAAGAACATGTAATTTGCGATGTCCTATAATTGGATTGTAGAATCTGTTGGGCAATATATGTACAGGCTGAGTCGTGAGGAATCGACCAAACTGTAGAAGTGTATTCTACAGGTAATGTAAAAAAACTTAAATGTTGCTATCCGATTTTTATTTGTTTTCGAGTTATAGCGTAATTAAAAATAAACAAAATTTCATACATTGAAGTTTTTGTATTTTATTGGTATTATCGTTCTTTATAATATATTTTCAAAAATACCGCCCTTCATTTCAAAACATTTTTTACATCGTCTACCAATGGCGCTGGTTGCGTTCCTGATTGCGTCAGGTTGATGTTTGATATTGTCAGCAGCATTCATAATCCGTTGAATTAGTGCATCACGAGTGTCCACTTTTACTTGATACACTTCATTTTTTAACCAGCCCCATAAACAATAATCGAGTGGCGTGAGGTCTGGAGACCTAGGAGGCCAACCAATGTGACTGCCACGTCCAATCCAACTCCCTGGAAACCTTTCAGCCAAATGTTGCCTGACTGCACGAGCGTAATGTGCAGGCGCTCCATCGTGCTGGTAGAAGATTTGGATTCTGATGTTTATGGGAACATCCTCTAGCAGTCCGTGCAGTTCATTTTCTAAAAAATGTAAATAGGTGTCTCCCGTGAGGCGATTCTCAAAAATGTAAGGACCAATTAAAAAACCATCGATCATACCACACCACACGTTTACCGAAAATTTATGTTGAAAGTTACTTTCGACTGTTGCGTGTGGATTTTCGTCTGACCATACATGCTGGTTATGACAATTATTAATACCGTCACGGGTGAATGTCGCTTCATCCGTAAACAGTATACGCGATACAAAACGAGGATTATCATTTATCCATCGACAAAATTCCATACGTCTACGATTATCATCTCGTTGTAGGTGCTGTACTTTTTGTACATGGTACGGACGTAAGCCATGCACGTGGAGTGTTTTTATCACCCTTGTTTGTGGAATGCCCAATTGAATACTAATTCTCAGTGAGCTGGTAGTTGCGTCTTCTTCTACTACATCCAGAATATCTTCTACTTCTTGTAATTGTTGTCGACTGCCTCGTTCAGATATTATGTTTACACTGGGAAGCTTTCCGGTCGCGCAAAATGTGTTGAATACACTAATAAATACAGTTTTATTAGGATGTCTGTGATGTGGAAACCGTTGACGATATTCATTAGCAGCAGCTGTAGCATTTCCATCACAAAATCCATAAACAAACACCATATAAGCATATTCTAAATTAGAATAAGTGTGTGGCATTTTAGTTTGTTACACTATAGTCGTACAAACGTCAAGTCAATGTCACAATACCCGAACACAATGTTATAATTTACTCCAAGGTATAGGGAACATTTTTTATGATGGCAGCGCCCTCACTATATCAACGATGAACTAGAGGTAGTGACATTAGACGCATTAGGCATACAAACCACTCTACACTATTTCTCGACTGCTTTCAATGTCACTACCGCTAGTTCGGAAAACAACGAACAGGTAGCGCTTCAGCTAGGAAGAGTTCCCTATAATGAATTGCTACCGGGGTTTCACTGTTTTTACGAATACATACATAAACATGGTATACTAAATCTACATTTTTAATTACGCTATAACTCGAAAACAAATAAAAATCGGATAACAACATTTGAGTTTTTTTACATTACTTTCACCAATAGAATACGCTCCTTGAGTTTGGTCGATTCCTCACGACTCACCCTATATATATATATATATATATATATATATATATATATATATATATATATATATATGTATATATATATATATATAGTCCGTAGTTTTTGTGACCGTAATTCTGTAGTCGTAAAGCGTTAGTGGGAATATCAGTTAGAGGGCCAAAATAAAAGAAAACTCTTTTAAATTACTCCGAGCTTTCGGTCTAATTTTTTACCTTCATCAGGGAAAAAGGTCGAGTTAAATAAAAACGGCATCGATATAAAGAGAAATTATGTCTGCATAACAGACAGAGGTCATAGCAGGTTGGCACAAAAACCAAATTTTATGTGGACGAATACTTTAAGTCCAAGTAATTAAACACTACACACTTTATTGAACTATTTATGAAAACGAAGTGAAGTCAATTGAAACTAATGCATTGATAAACTATAATGATTTACTAAGTTTATTAATATATTGAAAGAACATGTGTCAATGCAACTTATTAAGGTAGAAAGGTTTAAAAAACAGGATGGGGTAAAAAAGTTACTTTAAGATTGGATTAATGGGGATTGGTAAAAGGAAAAGAAGGTTATTAAAGCTTGGCTGTGTTTATGCAGGCGACATGATCAATGGTTAAAGTTGAGAGGACATCACACATTAAAACAGTCCGGTCTGCCTTCGTGTAATCACCTACGAAGTTTTTATTATTAAATAAATAAATGGGCAAAACTCTGTACTTGGTTTATTTTTTAAATACAGTATATATTTTTGATTCTACCTGGTATTTTTACTTTATGACAAAGAAAACTGCGACTGATTTCTGAGTACTGAGCGCACAAAATTTATTTAAAGCAAGCCAGGCTTTTTCAAATTTAAAAGTATATAAACAGCTGTTTCTGACTTTTCATGTAATACCTTTACCATTCGAGGAGAAACCGCTTTTATCGACGTAGTCTCTTTTGTCCGTCAGATGTCACGAGATTATCTTGTGCGACCTGATAAGAGAAAATTTACTACTTGACCAATGGCGAATCTTTAAACGTTACTTCATAAAGTCAGATTGATGAAGTCGTAAGACAGAAACGCATGTGTCTTTGGTTGAAGTGAACGCTGGTTAAACACATGTTGTATGTCCATCTGTGCAGATACATATATGTTTATGAATATTTGTATAACTTTGCATAAAACTTAATACCTACTTTGGAGAATAATAATCAGCTGGTTTGTTGTATTGTCTTGTGGAAAGTCTTTGATGGTATATATTTTCTATATTATGAGGGTAGTCTGAAATGTTTTCGGCCTGACTTTATATTTACAAAAGCTTTTTATTTTTCAACATATTTTTTTATAATAGTAATGCATTTTATCCAGTGATATCCTAGTGCCATTATCTCGTGCCTGTAGTGTTCTGCCAGAAGTGCTGCAAAGTACCCATCTACAGCAGCAATCGCTTTTTGGATTGCACGAAAAACTTTAACTAGTGAGGAATATTCTGAGGTTTGGGAAGAGATGAAAGTTCGAAGAAGCCAAATCTGGAGTATAGGGTGGATTTTCCAGCACTTCAAAGTGCAAATCCTTCAATTTCCCCATCGTCAAGACACTCTTGTGGGTAGGTGCATTCTTCTGCAAGCCAGATCTGCTTTTATGAATTTTTGCATCCAGTTCCATTAGAAGGTTAGAATAGGATTCCCCAGATATTGTTTTAACTTTCTCAAGACAGTCGATCAACATAATTCCGTTCGCATCCCAAAACACCTACGCCATGACCTAACGTCTTCGCTTCCTTCGGAGCTGAAGATCTGGTAACTGTTCATTGCATGGATTATTGTATCGATTCTGATGTATAATGGTAAATTCATGTTTATCCATTGTCAGTTATTGATGCAGAAAATCACTCTTGTTTTTTGTAAAATGCGCCAAGATTTGTTCGGAGTATCGCGTGAATTCGTTTTTTTGTCTTGATAGAAATAATTTTTCTTTTGCAAGCCCGGTCTGTTTTTATGAATTTTTACATCCGGTTTATTTAGAAGGTTAAAATAGTATTCATCAGGTATTGCTTTACCTTTCTCAAGATAGTAGATCAACAAAATTTCTTGGGCATCCCAAAACACCGACGCCATGACCCTTCCTCCGATGGCAACGTCTTCGCTTTCATCGGAGCTGAAGAAGCGATAACTGTCTATTGCATGGATCGTTGCTTCGATTCTGGTGTATAATAGTCAATATATGTTTTATCGATTGTCACATATTGATGCATAAAATCACTCTTGTTTTTTGTAAAGTGGTCCAAGAGTGTCGCGCGAATGCGTTTTTGACCAGTAATGAGCACGCTTGGCACCCACCTTGCAGAAAGCTTATTCATGTGTAACTCATATCCCTACAGTATTAGCAATTTCGCGTACGCCTCTTTCAAGATTTTATTACTGCACCATATTCGATTCTTTCCATTTCCAACAACCGCAACTGATTCAAACGACTGTCTACAGCCAATTGCTGGCTGGAATGATTTTCAATTTAACAGTTGTACCAACATTAAAAATCACGCGAGTAGTGCTGCCATCTAAGGGCGTGTCCAAAAATATTTCAAACCACCCTCGAATTAGAAAAATTAAAGTAACGAGCGATCATTAAAATTTTCACTCGTAGCTGGCCGTGTATATAAAAATTATGTCGTAGCTTTAGTCATTAAGATGTTATTTCAAACATCTATCAGTGTCAAATATATATTTTAAAGTTTCATCAAATGAAAAAGTAATGGCCTTTAATGATATGCATAAAGCGTTTATGGTAGAATGTTACTTCCTGACATCTCAAAAAATTGATGGTATTTGGCAGCATTCAATAGAAAATTGCCTTGCGGAGTTTGAAGAGAGATATCCAAATACTGTTCCTAGCTATAAAACTTTCCGTGATACGCTAATGCATTGTGTAAATCTATTTCGTCAAACAGGCAGTATTTTAAGGAAAAAAGGGAGCGGTCCTCCTCTCAAGAGAAGTCGCGGCGTAATTGAAAATGTCAGACAAATTATTAACGAATCTCCTCAAACATCTATTCGCAGAGTTTCGCAACAAGTTGGGCTTTCGTATGGAACATGCCAAAAAATTTTAAAAAAGGACTTGCACATGCATCCATATAAATTAACTTCTGTACAAAATCTATTACCTACGGATTATGAAAAAAGAACACAATTTTGCCAATGGTTTATTCAAACAATGACAGACAATATTTTAAATCATACTTTTTTCACCGATGAAGCTTGGTTTTATTTGAAAGGTTATGTTAATTCGCAAAATATGCGTATGTGGTCCAGTGAAAAATCCTCATTTCTACAGAGAAGTTCCTCTACATCCACAAGAAATAGGCGTATGGGTAGGTTTGAGTCGTCACCGATTAATAGGACCAATATTCTCTGAGGGCACGATAACATCGGAGAAATATCGTAACGAAATTCTCAGTGTTTTTACTAATCAATTGACTAATGATGAACTCCAGGTCGGATATTTTCAACAGGATGGGGCTACATCTCACGTTACACTTGAAAATATTCATTATTTGCAACAATTTTATGGCGATAGGATAATAAGTAGAAATACAGCGATTCCATATCCACCACGATCGTGTGATTTAACAGTCATGCATTTCTTTGTGTGGCCATATATAAAGAATATTATTTATGAAACACCAATTAATAATCTACAAGAGTTAAGACATAAAATCATTGAAAAATGTGAACACATCAATAACTCACCGCAAATACTGATCAATGTTTTCAATGTTCTACGAAATAGAGTGCGATTATGCTTGGTGGAGAATGGTCATCATTTTACACATTTTGTATAATACTCTATTACTTTGTATAAAAAATATAAATATATTTAATATAAAAGTCAGCATTTCAAATTATTTTTTAACAATCATGACGTTTGAAATTATAATGTCAGATCTCCTCTAATAACTTAAGTTAGGACATACTTTTTGTGTACATGGCTTACTTGAGCGAAAATTTAATGATCACTCGTTATTACAGAATTCTAGGCACCGCCTTGAAATGGATCGATCATTTTTAGAAAACCGTAAGTAAGTTGTCTGAAAGATGCAATTACTGGTTCCGAAGTAATTTCCAATGAAGTTCAAGTGTTAATTGGCATACATATAATAAGGTAACATTTTGGAACCTTTGCTATTCATAATATTTATAAATGATCTCATAATAAATAGTCAAGATTATTTCCATATAAATTACGCAGGTGATATTACCTTTGTTGTAAAAGTTAAGACCTCGTATCAGAACTTAGTAAACAATGGCAACTAGGTCAGGAAAATAGCCGAACGAAAATAATCTTATATTAAACGTAACCAAACAAACCGTATATATTTTTAAAAAATTATCGTTATCACACCACATCCTCATGATATAACATTTAATACCGAAACTTTCAACTTCGTAAATAATATTTCTTTCTTATGGATAACAAAAAACGATACTCTTAAATATTTATCGAACGTCAATAACTTAACTAGAAAACTTCTTAGGACATCTTTTGGCTTACGATTTACGATAACTAATTAAACACTAGTAAGGATATTCTTAAATTATTTTATTACTTGAATTTCTATATTTTTTTGAGATACACTACATTTTTGCGGAAACTAAAAGATAGCTGCAGAGGTATTTTCAAATGAGAATATATGCCAACTGCTACAGCTCTATACATATTACGAAAGCATAAATTTGTCTGGAACATTAAATTTTTTGAGAGAAGGAACAGTAAAAATATATATTAATTAATAATACTATACAAAGTGGCCCAAACAGTGGTCCACTGAGATTGCATTGATGTTCAAGTTATTTGTTCATGAAGCAATTTAGTCGAAAGTTTGTTTCATACCGACGATGATGTTTCGCATGAAATCGTCCTACTCGTTTTGCTATTCCAGAACGCAACTGAGAAATTGCCGCCGCTTATAATGGTCTACTGACTTTCTGAGCGAAATTAATTTGGTAGGTTAAGGAAGTTATCATACGCTGGTATTAAATACTCTGTTTATACATATTGTTATTGATCATATTAATTATTAAAGCAGATGTTTAGGTGTATTTTTAACTATTATTCTGAAAGTTCGGTATCCGTCAGAATAAACAGTACCGAAACTTAGGATACTATGGAGTTGCGTACATAATATGCATTTGTCATTATTTACTTAATTGTCATTAGTTGACATACCCAAGTTATGCCGCAGTTGAATTTAAATTAAAAATGCTTCCAGCGACGGCAGAAAAAGTGTTCTTGGTAGAACATTATTTTCGCTCATACGGAAATGCTGGCAATGAAGGGTTAGTAATATATCAACAGTTTAATAAAGTTGCCCCCAGTAAAAGTGTGATATTAACTGCTGTTGAGAAATTTTGTTGCACTGGTAGTGTATTGTGTCAACGTAAATGTTCTTCAAGTTGTCGAAAAACAGTGTGTGTTCTTGTCCAAGTTGTGCATTCACCACAAAGAAGCCTTGTAAGAACTGCATGTAAACACAACATCAGTGAAACATCTACACGTCGGTTGTTCAAATCAACGGCTATCCAAACCGTATTCAAGTTGGACAGTGACTAAACGCTGCGAACAAACGTGCAAGGGATATTTAATGTGGTCGCATATTGAGTTTAATTTACAAGGATTCCGAATTCTTGAAAAACATATGGTTTTCAGACGAGAGTCACGTTCATCTTAACGACTATATTAATCGACAAACAACTCGATTCCTTGGATTTTAACGTCTTTATGTTATTGTAGAGAAACCATTTCACAGTGTCCGATTTACGATTTGGTGTGCGGTTTCTGGTCATGGGATAATTGGCCCATATTTCGTCGAAGACGATAATCAGAATTCACTTACTGTCAACCAGGACTGTTACAGAGAGAACATTATTGTACCTTTTGTGAGAGATTTTGCCGTGCATGAAATCTACTGGTGCGCATACAATGATTTCAACAAGATGGTGTAACGATTCATACAGTTGCCGGCACCCTAAACTTACTCCTTCAGCATTTTGATGATGGAATAATTTCCCAGAGAACAGACTTCGAATATCCTTCTCATTCACCGGATCTGACGCCACCTGATGTATACATTAGGATTATGATGAAAGACAAAATATTTCGCTCAGAAAATCCGCTGGAGAATATTGCAGAACTACGAGAAAGAATACAAACACTTTTCCGGCAGTTACATCAACCACTTTTTATAAATATGTTTAGTGACTTACAAAATCGATATGAAGCTTGTTTGCGTCCTTAATGGTGAACATTTGGAACATTTAATTAAAAAAAAAATTGAAAAGTTTACATAATTTTTATTTTCGGTACTGTTTATTCTGGCGGATACTGTAATCTATTTATTTCTGTATAATTGCCTAAGCTTGAAGTTTAATAAGATCATAGGAACACTTTAATGTGCATAAAGTGAATAAAGGGTTCTTTTGGTACTGTACTTCCTTGAAGGCTGCATTTTTACTCAATAGATAAAGATGGTCGAAGAGTATAGCGATTAATAAATTTAATCTCTCTTACCGAGTTTTAAACTTTTTGCCCGTAATCTCTGATATCAATCATGTCATTGTCCGCTTTGCTTATTATTATTATTAATTTATGATATAATGTATAGAATCCACGGTTGGCTCTTGGTGAAACATAATGAATAATTTACTAAAGAAAACATTCGGTATGTTTTGTTTCACAAAAATATATTTAATTTAATCTCTAACATATGTTTCGCCTTTTCAGGTATTATCAAAGAGTTATTTTTAAAAACTAAATTAGAAAGTACACTTCCACCACTATTTATGACTTTTTAAGGGACTTTATTATGGCATCAATGGTCGGAGTGTTGAAAAAATCCAGCTGTGCGTTTGTTACATGTCTATTAAGGTTTATTGCTTTTTTAATTTCTAATATTTCGAGGAGGTCTAGTCTTTTTCCTTTATTGCAAGTATGTAACAGTTTAAAATTACTGGTATTGAACAAGTGTGTCTTTTCAATGCAGTGTTCGGAGAAACCGGTATTCATTTTTCCATAAAGAATAGAACTTCTATGCTCTTTGATCCGTTCTTTTATTGAGCGTCCTGATTGGCCGATATATATCGCATCACAATCACTGCACCATAATTCGTACACACCTGACTTCTTATCACACAATTCTGTTTTTCTTTATTATTAACTAAAATATTTCCTAGATTTACTTTATTCACTTGGATAACATTTAACCCTAATTGATTCAATTTATTAGAAACTTTATTGCTAACCCCAGGTATATAGTTGAGTGTGTGAAATGTTTTATTCGTTTTTGTATATGTGTGCCCGTAGTAAAAATTCTTCATAAGGATAGTGCGTTGTTTTTTGATAATCATTTTATCTATAAATTCTGTTTTATAACCGTTGTTTCTAGCTATTGTTTTTATGGTGGTTACTTCTTTTTCCTAACCACCATAAAAACAATAGCTAGAAACAACGGTTATAAAACAGAATTTATAGATAAAATGATTATCAAAAAACAACGCACTATCCTTATGAAGAATTTTTACTACGGGCACACATATACAAAAACTAATAAAACATTTCACACACTCAACTATATACCTGGGGTTAGCAATAAAGTTTCTAATAAATTGAATCAATTAGGGTTAAATGTTATCCAAGTGAATAAAGTAAATCTAGGAAATATTTTAGTTAATAATAAAGAAAAAACAGAATTGTGTGATAAGTCAGGTGTGTACGAATTATGGTGCAGTGATTGTGATGCGATATATATCGGCCAATCAGGACGCTCAATAAAAGAACGGATCAAAGAGCATAGAAGTTCTATTCTTTATGGAAAAATGAATACCGGTTTCTCCGAACACTGCATTGAAAAGACACACTTGTTCAATACCAGTAATTTTAAACTGTTACATACTTGCAATAAAGGAAAAAGACTAGACCTCCTCGAAATATTAGAAATTAAAAAAGCAATAAACCTTAATAGACATGTAACAAACTCACAGCTGGATTTTGTCAACATTCCGACCATTGATGCCATAATAAAGTCCCTTAAAAAGTCATAAATAGTGGTGGAATTGTACTTTCTAATTTAGTTTTTAAAAATAACTCTTTGATAATGCCTGAAAAGGCGAAACATATGTTAGAGATTAAATTAAATATATTTTTGTGAAACAAAACATACCGAGTGTTTTCTTTAGTAAATTATATTAATTTATGAATAATAAAGAATTGTTATCTATATATAATACTAATTGTTGCTATTAAATTAGTAAATAGCATATAATATGCTGTACATGTTAGATATTACTAGAATTGACTACCCGTTTAAAGATTTATGTGGCCTTTAATTCGTTTTAAGCTTTTATATAGTCGAACATTGTTGTTCTTATCTGATAGAAAAACGCATAAATATCGCATATCACTAACAGTAAATCTTCATTAAATATTTACTTTAAAATGTGCGAATCACCGTACAACTTAGTAAATTACGTAGTAAAGAAGCATGTTTGTACGTTAAATAACTTGGAAAATGTACCTATTTTAAAATCTGCATGTACACGAACATATTTTTCCTCGCTATGTGATGTTTTCTCTAGGATTATCCTTTAAAAATCATAACAATATTGTTCATTTCAGCGTGCGTATATCGCAATATACAAGTACTTTAAAAAACATTCCATGGGTAAAAAGTACGACAGATGTATGCCTGCTTGCGTAAATTATACACACTTAACACCACCCAAAGGCAACAACTTTAAAATTAGATTCTTGACGAGAGAAATGAATGAACCAGTTATACAGTATTGATCTGATTGATTACAGCTTCGAAAGTGAACATGTCTTTTTCATCACTCTGGGATGGCTATATACGAAAATAAACTGGTGCGGAAACAATATTATGTCAGATAGATAACAAAGGAGCATTTTGTATTCAATACGTTATGTGCATACGAGGGTAAAAAATATTTTATTTTTCAACATAATTCCCATCCAATTCTATACAGTTAGCCCAGCGACCAATTTTTTTAAGTCGTCTAAAAAATAATCTTTTGTAAACTCGTTACAAGATTGTGCTGTGTGTCATCCGCAATACGGCATGCGACAGTCTGGCGATGACATCATGCGCCGAACATACCAGCTGTCGCCCGGAAAAGTCTAGAAGCTCCGAATAATTCTGGATTGTGTATAGACCTATATAAGAAGGGTAATCGCTGTTGTGTTGATATTATTATATAAATGTGAAATAAGTATTGAAATAAATATTGTTATTATTAGTTATTAAGTGTTATTTAGCGTGTTTTATTATTAATATACTGTGTGTTTAAATTACGGTTAGTTTTATTTCCAACGGACCCATAAAGAAAAGTACCTTACAATATGCATTGATTGTGGCTATCACCTCTTCATTAGTCCAGAATCTCTTTCATCAAGCCATTCTTTCAAGTTTAGAAACAAGAAAAAATAATTTGGAGCTTTGTGAATATATGAAGATTTGTATTCTAATTCGACAAATTTTGTGGCTGTCGGGGTGTACCTTGGAAACGTTACTTGCCACGGCTAAATAATCTACATTACTAGGCTGCTAGCCCTAGCAAAGAATCAGTATGAACAGCGAAATTTGAGCAAATCATTCTCTTCAGAACCCATCGGCAAGGGACGTAGAAAACGCCCTGAAGATCTTATAACTGAACATTGAAGACATGACAACCTTGTTCTTTCTTATGATATTGTGTGATATTGCCATTGTCAACTGTCGTTCTCACAGGATGAAGTATGTAATGCGCATGTCAGTGTAGACGATATATGCTTCAGTCTACGGACTGTTTGATCGTCCCGTTACTGGTTTGTGTACGGTCAAAATTTCGTTGGAACACTTTTGGTATCGTTCAATGTACGGTCAAAAATGAAGTTGGAACGATTTTTCTGCAGTGCGCATGCACCGGTCTGTCACTGTACGGTTTTCTTAGCGAGTTGGAACAAATTTATCATACTTGTTTTTTCTGTGTTTATTTAGAGTCCGATACACTTAGCATTTATTTTCAGTTTCGAGTTCATTTCTTGGGCTTCTTCCATTAACCGGCTCATAATATTTACATCGATTGCATGTGCGGCTAATTGTATGGTTTTGTTTGCCAATAGATTTTCTCTATTTTAGTGCGGATATTTCTTTAGTTACTATTTGTAAGTAAGCTTTGTACTGATCTTGCTGTAAAATTAATTATTTTGACATACAAAATTATTATTTATAGCATTACTGTAGCTGCAAATATTCCGAATGTCTTTTAGTGGTATGAAAATTGTTATATAAATTTTTCTAAGGATTTTTCTCAAGTTATTGCTATAATTTGAAAATAAAATAAAAACTATATATAATTCAACAGAGAGTGAACATTAAGTAAATATTATAGGAAACGACACTTAAAAATAAATAAAATGTTTTTGTTTTTAAAAGATTTTCGTTTGATCTAAAACGAAAATTTACGATCCTCTTAGTTCCAAAAATATTTAACAGGCTCCTTTCAAAAGAGTTGGGAATTGATGTTTTAGTATTACAAGAACTATAATAAAATAATATCGCTCAATAAAATTGCATCCTACAACTATCACGGTAAACAGTGATGGGTAACTAATTTAAATCTGCCAGTAGAAATAATACATCAAAAACACAGTACATATTCCGTTCAATTGACTGTGGAAATTATCCTTTAATTATCAAAGCGAGCTCTGAAATTTGTATTTAAACCATGAAATGTCAACTTTGTTTTTAATGTAGGTTTCTTATGTGAAACGCGAAATTTATACACCTTGTCTGCAATGTAATCAAGAAACATTTACATTCTGTAATAAAACGGTATTTGCAAACATCAAACGTTTTAAGTTAATAGCTATTATATACTTTTGGATTCATTACGCAATGAACGATAACAAAATCTTTGCGGAACAAAAGTTTAAATATAAAACCGCAAATGTAACAATTATTCATAAAATATTGTATTATCTAGTAAAGTTGAATGAAAAAAAAACCGAATGAGCTTCGAAAAATAAATGCATGTTATATTTTCTACTCATTTGTTTTTTATCTAAAGTTTAATGGACAAGGCCAAACTGACGAAACTAGGATAACGAAAAAATTCAGGTATTCTAATGTAATGTATTGGGCGCGGATGGTATTAGCATAGATAAGTTTCTTACAACCCATGTCGTATAAAAACGTAAAATCACGCAGGTTGTATGCATGGTAGGCGATTTATTATAATTTTAAGATATATATAGATCTGCGGGAACAAGTGGAGAAAGGGAACATATAGTTATGCCACATGATTGGCGGACACACTCTGTGCGCATTGTAGGGTTCCATCGGGGTTCCATTTCGACTAAGATGCGGTGCCAAATTTCGCATTCTCTTCAGCTATCTGTTATGAGTCTAGAGAACGGATGCAATTTCCATAAAACGCAATCGGCAATTGGAATTGTGTATAACGTCGCTCAGTACATCCCGGCGTAATTCAATGAAGTATTTGAATGACTTACTCGGCCACCTGGTCTCGCAGCGATAACAATGGACAACCTAGCTATTGTATTCGGAGAATATAGTGTTTTCAGTGGTGTCGTGTACGTAGATAAAATAAATAAGTTTATCGTATTTCGTAAGAGAAGTAGCACGTACATTCCGTTTCTTTTAATTTAAGCAACATCTTCCAATTATTTTCACATAAGTGTGCATAAAATTTCGTTATTTAATTTCGTTTATTTGGATCTAGAATATTCTTACTTTTCAGACAATGGAAGAGCGTCGAGAATGGCATCGTGAAACAATGGCGAGTTGGATTGAGGGCCATACTGATTCTATGTACATTGCCAGTGATTCCGAAATTTATTGTGAAGTGTGTGAAACGTTATTGAAAAATTGCAATAAATCAACCGTAGGATCGTTAAAGCACGAAAAAAAATTGAACCCGTTGGAATCTGACAATTTTAACGAAGAACTCTGTGAAACTTTTATGGCAGCTAATATTCCATTATTTAAATTGAACAATCCAATTTTGAAGACATTTCTGTAAAAATATACTGATCGAAATGTTCCTGATGAATCAACTTTACGCAAATATTATGTTTCTAGGTGCTATACGAGAACAGTAGAACGCATTAGAAGCCACCTTTTAAATCAATACATATGGATAAGCGCCGACGAAACGGTGGATATGTTAGGACGCTGTGTGGTAAATGTTGTAGCTGGTGTACTACATCCAACTATTCCCTATAACTCATATGTAATAGCAACAAGTGTTATAAATAGAGTTGATGCGGAAACAGTTGCTGAAACCATTAAGGAGAATATGTGAAAAAATGCTTCATTCGGACGCCACGTACAAAGAAAAAATACTTTTATTTGTCAGTGATAGTGCTGCGTATATGTTAAAAACAGGCAGACTATTGAAGAAAACATATTCTAATATGCTGCATATTACTTGTGTAGCACATGCTCTCCACAGAATCTGTGAATATATCAGAGACACTTTTCCGGAAGTTGATAGACTTGTATCAGCTTTTAAAAAAGTTTTCAGAAAAGCACCATTGAGAGTAGCTCTTTTCAGGGTAAAATTTCCATCTCTGTCACTGCCTCCCACTCCTGTAATAACTAGATGGGGAACATGGCTGGAAGCTACTAGTTATTATGTTGAGAATTTCGATAGTCTAAAACATTTCGTAACACTGCTAAAGGAGGATGCTAGAAGTATTGATGAGTGCAAGGAGCTCACACAAATCCCAAATTTAAAAAATCAGTTGTACTTTCTTCACGAACACTTTGGAAAATTACCAAAACTAATCACTTATTTTGAAAATCGAAATCTCAAATTAAATGACGGATTAACCACATTAGATGTGGCTGTTAATAATTAGAAAAGTATTCCAAGTGACTTCGGATGTGGCCTTCGGCAAAAGTTTGAAGCAATTCTTAATAGAAATCCAGATTTAATTATTGCAGCAATTATGTATGGAGACAATTCCACAAAATCTAACGGCTAAATATGAAGAAATAAAAGAATATTTCCAGTATGCACCTATAACTAGTTGCGATGTAGAAAGGACGTTTTCTATTTATAAGGATGTACTTAATTCAAAGAGAACAAAATTGACAGAAGAAAACCTTGAGAAACTATTGCTAGTCAATATTAATACTCCTTTACTCAACCTGAACGACAAAATGAACAAATAAAAATGTTCCAATTATAGAAATAAAATTAAAAACTTTAAAAATACAACTTTTCAACAAATACATATTGCAGTGGACTTTTCCCCGAAGAAAAAGAAGAATTATTTTGAATAATATATTGTATGTATATAAATTTATTTGCAGGATATTTTATATATATTTCGAAAATTATGTTATTTTAATGTTGGATCGATTCTTTTGGTTATGCCTGTATATTGCTGTGATGTATATTACAATTATAGTTTAACATGTGGTCACAGTTTGCTCTTTGGATTTGAGGTTAGGGGGGTGTAACCTGGAGACACATAGACCATCGGTAGATACAGTTGATTTTAAAGAAATAGTTAATTAACTATAGATTTTGATTAATATCACGTTTTTTGTGTAATTGGTTTGATGGTGATTTAATTTTCATTACGGGTTTATTAACGAGGGTTTTGACTCGTTAATTTTGTTTAAATTTTATACTTATCTGCCATGTGTGTTTCAAATATAGTTTTTATATTTTTAAAAACGTAAGTAATTTTATAGATTTATATTTCAATGCATTGATTATATTTAATTGATTATTAGAGTTACAGTCATTAGTGATTAGATTTAATTTTGATATGTTTTATAGTTCTTGAATAGCAAGGCAGATTTTCATATTTTTTTATTAGGGTTTTTTTTAATTTCATGTGTAAGATATTTGTAAAAGTAAGGTTTTGGAGGGAAATTCATATTCATGTTGAAGTGCGCATGTTTTGGTCTTCGACACGCGTGATAGCAGTTTTTGATCTGTTAGACGTTTGAATTTTGGGGTTTAAGTAAATAATTGAAAATGAAAGTTTTCCATTCTATTTAATTAGTTTAATGTTGTTCGCGTATAATTGGAGGATTTCATTGCGAGCGAGTTACTTAACTCGCAATCTTTTTCCTCCTGCTTTTTGTTTATTAATGCAATTGGCTATCTTAATATTTGATTAAGATTTTTTTAAAAATTTCTTTTTAATAAACGTTTGTAGAAAAGAGCTTGTTTTAATACGTGTATTTTGTTTTTCTGTCCACGTTCGTAAGTGAACCTGAGATTCAAGAGGACTCTTATAAAAGAAATAAACTCTCCCTGAGGGCAGCTCGGACTTATAGTGGTGCATTGTGGACCATCTTCAACATATTACAATTCACTGCAATATGTATTTCGTAATTTTATAGATCACCACCCGTTTGTTTTCCAATTATATAAATACAATTAATTAATAAATATGTATTTCGTAATTTTAGATAGATAGATCACCACCCGTATGTTTTCCAATTATATAAATAAAATTAAAAACTTTATAAATACAACTTTTCAACAAATAAATATGTATTTCGTAATTTTATAGATCACCACCCGTTCGTTTTCTAATTATATAAATAAAATTAAATATTTTAGAAATACAGCCTTTCGCCAGTACTGCACTGGGCTTTGCGTCATGTGGTAAGCGTGTCCGTTACTTATGACTTACCTGTGGCATTAGTATTGAAATACTAAAACTATGTATGCCTATATTAGCAGAATACATTCGCTATTTAAAAAGATGTTTATCATATATATCTTTCCTGGAACTTAAGGTAAGTAATTTACCAAGTTTCACTAATTTGTGACCTATACGTATCTTACCTGTGTTGTCAAAGATTAAGGAAAAAGCGCTTATCTACAATAGAATAGCGCCTACCGTCGACGAGAATAATAAGGAACAAGTCGGTTTCGAAACGGGAAGGCACTGTTGTGACCAAGTCTTGGCGTTAAATACGCACACTGAAACAGGTTTTCAGAAGAGCGTAAAAACATTCGCTGTTTTTGTCGATCTCTCCAGTGCCTATGACACAATCTGGAAGATTGGAATGATTTTTTAAGTTCCAAAAAACTATTTCATGTGCTAAATTAAGCAAACTTATCCAGAATATGCTGGGTAATCGTCGAATCACAGCCCGCCTAAACAATCGAACCAGCATTGGTTGGCAAAACCTTGAAAAGTGGCCTTATTCCCACTGTAGTTGTCATGGATAAAATTATTCAAAGATACATCCAGTTTAATAATAATAAATTATGCCTTAGTATTTTTTTTTTGAATACTAAGGCATAATTTATTATTATTAAACTGGATGTATCTTTGAATAATTTTATCCAAGACAACTATAATTGTATAAGTATGACATTAATATACTGTCATTTATATTTTATATTCTTTGAGAAAGGCATCACTTGCCGAAACATGTAAGATTGTTTTAAATATATGCATTTTTCAGTAAAACCAGACCTTAAATCGCCAACTAATTAAATCTACCATATATATATATATATATATATATATATATATACAGCGTTAGTAAAAAGTCCCGGGACGGTCGAATAACTTTGTTATTTGAAAATTATGATTTCTGAAATTTGGTATGGGGGTATAGTTAATATAAATGCATTTTATGCAATACACTTAATATTTTTTTCACTTCCGATTTAATCGGCAATACGTCCAACTTTTTTTTTTTAAATGGAACGGCCAGTTTTTTTTAACACTATTGAATGCAAAATAAAAAACAACGTTCAGGAAGTTTTAAAATGTTTATTTTTATTCACAAGAAAACGGTTAAAAAATTAAAAAAGTGTCCTAATACAGAAAAATCAAGGTACCTGTCTATTCAGGTTGCGATTACAATAATTGTTCAAAATGCTCTCCATTTACAATTTGACAAAAATGTAAACTGTCAGTAAAATTTCTTATTGAATTTTGTATTTGTTCTGGAGGGATGCGATTGGCTTCTTGAACTATTCTCTCTTCCAATTGTTCAAGATTATGGGGACGATTTTTGTACACTTGACATTTCAAGTGACCCCAAAAGAAAAAAATCTAATGGCGAGAGATTTGGCGAACGTGCTGGCCATTCGAATGCTCCTCTACGTCCGATCCAACGTCCCGGAAAAATGTCATTCAAATAATCGCGGACATTATGGGCAAAATGGGGGGGAGCTCCATCTAGTTAAAACCAAAAATGTGCATTAGGGTGATCACCTATGTTTGCATTTGGGAAGAGGGCCGCAAGTGCTGGAACAATCTCATTTCGCAATAAATTTAAGTAGACGTTGCCAGTTAAATTTCCTCTTATAAAAAATGGTCCTATGATGTTGTTTCCAACAAGACCAGCCCAGACATTCACCTTTTGAGGACGCTGTGTATGGACTTCTTCAATCCAATGCGGATTTTCAATTGACCAGTAGCGACAATTATGTCTGTTCACAGTGCCGTTGAGACAAAACGTTGCCTCATCTGAAAAAATGATGTGATCTAAAACATTAGGCTGCTGCTCGATCAATTCCGTCATTGTTTCGCAAAATTGTAGTCTACGATCTGGATCATCTTCAGTTAACTCATGGACGGGATACATTTTATAGGCTTTCATTTTTGCTGATTTAAGAATTTTATGAGCAGATTTTTGAGAGATCTCATGAATTTGACCTAATTCTGTTGTGGACACGTGATGATTTTCTTCCACTGTAAGTAACACATTCAAACTAGTTTCTTCATCTGTTGCTGTTAATGGACGTCCCCTTCTAGGTAAATCCTTCACCTGACGAAATACTTCAAACTTTTGAATTGTTCGGCATACCGTACTTTTACTAATGTGACGATCCGGATAAACAGTATTAAACAAAATACGAACCTCTTCAAAAGAACGTTGACGATCACCGTACCCACGCATCATTAATATCTCAATTCGTTCTGATTCAGTAAGTTTTACTGCCATTTTCAAATGTGTTAATGTCTAAAATAAGTAAATTTATAGCGATGCAAAAGTTAAAACGCTTTTAAAATTGTCAAATGTGACAGCAAAAAGAATGAAAACACTAAACAACAACTATTTTCAAAGGTACCTTGATTTTTCTGTATTAGGACACTTTTTTAATTTTTTAACTGTTTTCTTGTGAATAAAAATAAACATCTTAATACTTCCTGAACGTAGTTTTTTATTTTGCATTCAAAAGTGTTAAAAAAATCTGGCCGTTCCATTAAAAAAAAAAAAGTTGGACGTATTGCCGATTAAACCGGAAGTGAAAAAAATATTAAGTGTATTGCATAAAATGCATTTATATTAACTATACCCCCATACCAAATTTCAGAAATCATAAATTTCAAAAAACAAAGTTATTCGACCGTTCCGGGGCTTTTTACTAACGCTGTATATATATATATATATATATATATATATATATATATATATATATATATATATATATATGGTAAACCTAATCAGTAGGCGATTAAAGGTCTGTATATTACTTCAAAATATATGTATTTAAAAAACTCTACATGTTTCGGCTGTGTACGCCTTTATCAAGAGAATACAAAATATGGACGTCCCCTTCTAGGTAAATCCTTCACCTGACGAAATACTTCAAACTTTTGAATTATATATATATATATATATATATATATTCCTACTGTATATCTAAAGGTAATAAAGATTATATCCATACGTAAACCATAGACTAAGAAGTTACGAAAAAAAAAGCAGTACGGAAAATATTAATCTCTTAACAAGTCAAAAGAAATGAACTGATATAAAAATTAATTTAATTACAAAAGTTGTAATCAACGCAGCTTTTCCTAAAGTACCCCAGAATCAACTTCACAATTTAGTACAAATATATAGCGATAATATATATTTTACAAAATATTACAAATGATTTTATTTTAAATTCAAAATTATTATATCTCAAAATGCGTCGACATATATCGTACAACACGCAGCTGGGTATGAAAAAAAAACATTTGGTTTCACATGCGGCAATAAAAAGTTGACCGATAAAGAAATAACAAAAACCCAGTTTGACTTATTCTATACACCCCAAACCACGCAAGTTACTAACGACGAAATTGGCTGTTCCTAATACATATATACACTTTTTTTCGACGTGATCCGCTTTAAGCATTAAATAAAACGATATGTCGGAAAGCCGTGACTAAGCTTTCGTTACTCAAGATTTGCACTACTTAAGCCAGAATCGACTTAATACCGTCAAGGTAGCAGCTCAAATCTCCAATCCCCCGCTGACATCGAAAAGTGATAGGGGGTTGATACAGTTAATAAATTTAAACCTGGATAGCGATCTAAGTACCCGTAGACGTATTTAAATGATTCGCAGACAAATTAAGATACCGGGGCTTAACAATAAATAAGGAAAACGAAATCTGGAAATTAAAGTGTAATACCGTGCGCCGTGAAACAAAATACAGGAGCAATCAAGTCCACGTAACAGTGCACGTTGCCCCAACAATAAGTGATTATCATATATTTATCTACTTTGTAAAATAAATACCTTACTTTGTATTTTTTGTATTTTTTCACTGCCAGTTCGAGCAAATACCTGGACGGTTGACGTCGCGACGTCTACATTCTTCGGCAGGAGTAATCTTGCAAGATTGTAGAACTAATGCAACAAATTAAGCGACAATTGCATGTAAGATGAGATTTGAATAATTATCAATTCACGCATGCAATAAGTTCAAATCTAACGGCTATTTTGGATTCTGCGTTCAAAATTTGCCTAGAAACAGTTAATCGCTGCCATCAAAATCTCTGTTGTTGATAGTGTGTTTATAGGCTTCCAATAATATATTAACGGAATTAACATTCTCTGGAGTAAGATGTATATTGCACGAATGATTTTGCATGTGTAGTATATTTTTACTACATTAAAATAAAAATTAGTTAGAATATACTTTTTACAGTTTAAGATTAGGAATACATTATTATAAATTTAAATCATAAAATATAAAAGTGCAATCCCATTAAAACACTTATAATGATATAAATATAACACGCAGATGTTAATGTAAATTATATTTTAACATCGTTGCAAATCCATTAGTTTGTTTTTACGATTCTGCATCTTTGCTGTTTACAAAATGTGCGCAGATGCATTCTGCGTACGAATTTATATGCAGACAATAAAACTTATCATAAATTTTAATCAAGAATTTTATGGTCATTCGTCGGTGTTATAATTTTTAACTTGACATGTTTAGAGTTCTATGAAGGTTTAACGATAATTCTTTATTGATATACGGAAAAAGAAATACACGTTTTATAGAGGTTTATTGTATGAATGCGATCTATCAAATCTACTTTAAAATAATAAATTAACTTGTATACATACGCAGTCAAATTAACATGCATTTAAGTTTTTAAGACATGGCCAAACGTATGCCTGGGTGGCAGGCGCGGCTCGTGATGACGTATTTGGGGATGCAAGTACAATGATGCGAGTGCTTCGTGTATTCTAGTGTACTAACTGTAACGTTTTCTTAGTAAACACCGAAAACACACGAGGCACTCGTATCATTGTACTTGCACTCCCAAATACGTCATCACGAGCCGCGCTTGTTGGGTGGTCATCTCTTTATTCATTTCGCTTGTCCTGGTTTACTGCTCAAATTTGTTTTACTTATCTTTGTTGACTTGCTCGATTTGTTTAATTATTGTGTAATTTTGTTGCTTTCTGGTGACGTCTTGGACTCTTGTGTGTGCGTGAAAGTATTAATTATTTTAAAATTATTTTAACAATAAAATTATTAATCAGTAAAATAGAATTGAATATTTAGAATAAAATAAACATAAGCGAATACGAGGATGACTTAACGTGAAAGTGATCTTTTTAAAATTGGCAACATTTTCGCTATGATGACTATATTCTACCTTCAGCCATGTTTCAGCCTACTCACAACAAAGTTTAGTTCAAATCTGTCAAATAGATAAGTTTTCTGTTTCTTTCGTGTTAAAATGGAGAAAAAAGAATTTTGTATGTTAATTAATCATTATTTCTTATGTGGAAAACCACTAACCAAACCGAAGAAAAGTTACATAAATATTATGGTGAATCTGCTTCTATCGAATGACTTATAAGTAGTTTACCGCTTTAAAAAGTACAGAAAATGCTGAACGTCCGAGGTCCGCATTTACAGTAATTTCTCCAGAAATTAACAGTGACCCGCCGTAAAAATATCAACCAAACCGGTACACAATATATTTATTCGTATTTCACTGAGAAGTCGCTTTTCCGTCAAATCACTCTCATATAAATACATATATGTTAAAAATATATCTGTATATGTATACCGTACGGAAACGTGGTGGAAGAACGGCGGAGAGGTAAACGATACCCCTCCAGTACACCAGCACACTAGGCGCCAGGCGTGTCTGTGTTGAAATACGAGTATATATATGCAATAAGTATGTATATACTACACCTACTTGTGACCTATAAATAGGCGTGTCTGTGTTGAACTATGAGTAGATAGGCAATATGTATGTGTATACTACACCTACTTATCCAATCAAATGCTACATTATACATTGAATAAACATATCGGGGAAGTTAAGTTGACGGAGACGCGTCTTGCGCAGCAGTGCCGTTCGGTCACCACACTTCTACACGGTATATGAACATACATAACGTATTCAACCTATGGTCATTTCAATATAAATATATTTTGATCTGACGATCTCCTCAGTGCAGTTATGAGGTGATGTCTTTAGATTCGCTCTCGCAAGATAAGCACAATCTTGTGCAGTCAGCTGACTAAGAGATATCTCGTGACATCTGACGGACAAGAAAGACCCGCCGGTAAAAGCGTTTTTTCACTAACGGCTAAGCTGCTTCTAGAAGAGAAAGAAATACGTATAATTGTGTAGTCCATTAACTCGTAGCCAGATGGTATCCTCATATATTTGACTAGACATAATGTATTTAATAAATATTTATGAATGCGAATAGAATAACTGCCGATATAAAGCCATCGAGACACAAGCACATAAAAGAGTTAAGATTACCTATAATTTATTTTTATTTAATGACTGTGTCTTGTGTTTGTGAGATATAATCAGTCAAATATATCGAGCTGTACAAATACTTTGCAAGCAATACATTTTATATGGTATTTATTAAAATGTATTACAAAGTGAAAAAGACATATAAAACGTAAGTTATTCTTTGTTTTAAAGGTATATATATATATATATATATATATATATATATATATATATATATATACAAGGTGTGTATAAATTGGCGGACCCACTACACGTGGCAACATTCTTGGTCAAATTTTGAGTTAAAAGTCCTAATCCTAAAACGATGTATCAGGCTTCCTTTGTCTTCAGAATGAATTTGACAGTAGTAATGTATTTGACTAGGACAACATTAGGCTGCCTACTTATTGTTTTACAACGTTGTCAGACGTGTTTTTCGTCAAAATAAGTTAATAAACAAATATTAAAAACAAACTTTAAAATCAAAAAGAAAACTTTAACGAAAGGATAATAACAACAATTCTTCTTTCTTCTAAATTGTAGCTCTTTCTGTCAACAAATATCGAGTAATAATGCTTATTTCAAGACTGAAAGTCCGAACTTTAGGAACCTCGTGCAAAGATATGGAGCATTGTACAACATTTTCGTATTAGGATTTTGGACTCCGAATTTAACGAAGAACATCGCCGCGTGTAGTGGGTCCGCCAATTTATACACACCCTGAATATATATGGTAGACTCAATTAGTTGGTTTAAGGTCTGGTTTCACTTCAAAATGTATATATTTATACAATTTTACATGTTTCCTCTGATGCCTTTTTCAAAGAAATTTTAAATATAAATGACAGTAACGGGTGTTCATTTGAAAAGTCAATCTAGTAGCATGTGATTTACTGAGAACATTTTGAAGAATGTCGTAAATTAAAATTTACTACCTAACCTACGAAGTGGTATATTTTGACAGTTTCATACATACAAATAAATAACAAATGTAATTGACATTGTCAAATGTCATTTGGATTTACGTTGACGGAACAACAAACACATATATATGCGTCTTATTCTATCAAAATTTCAAAGTAACCTAGATTGACTTTTCAAATGAACACACGTTGTATACTGTCATTTATATGACATATATATTGGATATATTTTTTAAAACTTTTATGGTGGTTAGAGTTTTCTTCAGGAGATGTTTTGACTTACAAACACATGCATAGCATTTAGAAAAAATACTAATTAGTACCTATTTAATTATTATTTCAACTACATAATTTTGAAGGATAATTTTCCATAAACGACTTGATGTGTAATGTGTGTCACGTTTATACTTCAAATATTTATTTTAATTAACTCTTTATTTATTCACTTAAAAAGATATATTTTTACTTATCCGTTATTAAAAAGAAATTAAATGATTTTAAATAAAATATACACTAAACAGAGGGGGACATGATAGAAATTTAAAAATAACATTTCGGTTTCATCCCTCAATAGCTTTAATTACACTATTTAGTATTTAAAGTGTCAAATTGCTTTAGTATTAGGCCTATATTTGTAGTAAATATATTATACGAATATATACCATAATCGCGTAATTCTATCTCGTCTATATAATCTCATATTGTTACTGAGAAATGATTCATTTTCATTTAATTATTAGGTGTTATAAAATTACATCCTCAATGTTAGCCTATAAATCTATTTACAGTTCAGCATAATTTATAATAATGAAATGAATTATGATGCAAAGTTCAAAAATTGCAACGAAAATTTGGCAAAATCATTTTATAGTTTATAAGTAATAAAAATTCACATTATGTATAAATAATATATATACTGTGTGTTTCACTTTTCATGGGGACACCTAAATAACTTTTTTATTTTGAAAGCAATCAATATAAAATTTTTATCATTTGTGTAGGCGACGACAATGCACCTTATGTGAATAGAGTTTTTGTAAAGTAAATATCTAGCCAACTATAATTAAAATAAAAAGTAGTGTTTCAAGTAAAGTCATGCCAGTGATTAAGAACTCAAGCACTCAAGAACCCCTAATACAAAATTTCGCTGAAAATTTTTCATTTTTAAATTCTTTTACATTTTTATGCTATCTGTAAATAATAGTCTCTCTCTCACAACTGCAAAAATAAGAGTGCCATGAAGAAATAAAATAATTTGTCAGTTCAAACGTAAATTCAGTAAACAGTTTACTTCAGTTGTAACAATTGACCTTTGCTGAGCAATGGCCGATAGACATATATATTTTATGTCATATGTCATTTATATTTTATATTCCTTTAAAAGGACATCATTTGCCGAAACATGTAAGATTGTTTTAAATATATACATTTTGAAGTACAACAACAAATACAAAGGTCACGAAATAAATATCTATATATATATATATATATATATATATATATATATATAATTATTTCGTGACCTTGGTATGATATGGTAAATTCAATCAGTTGGCAATTTAAGTGTGGCTTTACTTCAAAGTTTATATATTTAAAACAACCCTACATGTTTCGGCAATGATGCCTTTATCATAAACGCATCATTGCCGAAACATGTAGGGTTATTTTAAATATATAAACTTTGAAGTAAAGCCAGACCTTAAATCGCCAACTGATTGAATTTACCATATCATACCAAGGTCACGAAATAATTATATATATATATATATATATATATATATATATGAGATTTTCTTTATTCGGCGATTTAAAGTCTGTTTTAATTAAATATTTATTTACATAAACTAATTCCACTCTGACATGTTTCAGCAAAATTCCATGTCGCGACTGCGATAGTTACTACATAGGTCAAACTAAACAATATTTATACAAAAGTATACACGCACATAAAATACTCCAAAACGGAGAAAATTGCTTTATTTACACACTAGCTGTAGCATGATCACCATTGCGATTTTGAAAACACAGATAATCGATAGAGAACAACAAACAATGAAAAGAGAAATTAAGGAAATGATTAATAAGCAAGAAAAAAATCAATTAACAACACGAATAACAAATCTAAGAAGTATATATTATAATTTAATAATGTAGTGCAGTGATCTGCAATTTACCTTCATGAATATGTACATATTGCTATGGATTTTTTTTTTAAATAAAATATTTAAATTAAAATATTTAAAATAAAATATTTTGTAACATGACTGTATAATAATGTATATGATACATTTTGCGAGCGGTAACTAGTGGGAAAAACTGGCTATCCGGTATCACTTTGATGTGAAGGTCGAGGTCAATCTGGGAGACGAATGCTATCTATGAAACGGAGAGGTTGCTTGTTTTCGTGAAATATATTATATATATTTAATTAGTTCGGGTCTTGATTGATTGAAAGTGTTTAATAGTTGATGATTTAGAGATATAAATTCCCGACATTTATAGAGTTAAATTCTGGTTGTATTGATGTTTAATTTGATTAAGCACCTTTTCGTGAGAGTCTCCATATTAATCTTGTAAGTAAAATAAAATTTTTATGACGTCATAATTATCAGAATAATAGTTCTATTGTATTAAAATAAGTAGATAAGAGATTTAAATTTTAAGCATACAGATAATACAGTTTAGTATTAAAATTCTTTTTTAAAAGTATAAATGAAGGTTTGTCCGAGTGGAGTCAGGGTTTTTTTTGTGCGTGGCAAAGCACATGCGTAGTTTTTGTTCGCGGTTCAGAATCTGAATATACAGTATGGTTTTCTGGGGAGAAGTTAATATTAAACTTGATTATTTTTAGATAAGTTTGATCGGAGTCATTTGGAGGACGTTTTCCATTCATTTGCGGTCAATTGTCAATGAATGTTTTTACCTTCAGTATCTTTGTTATATGATACAGCATCTTTATACTTTGTAAAGACATATTTTTTTATTTTTTTAATTTTTGTATTTATTTGTATTTTGTATTTTGTATTATTTTGTAAAATATTTATTTTAATTTTTAACCTGTATTTGCTTTATTTACTCATTCCAATATTGCTAATTAATTAATACCTATATAAAGGAATATATTTAAAAGAAACCTAAAGAGAGATTAGTTAAAATTTAACTTATAAAATAAATAAATAAAATTTTTGTGTACAAGTGTACTAGCGCTCAACTCATATTTTAGACACGTCTTTCCTATATGGAACCCGAGAAGTTAGAGGTCTCAGATTTGAAAATTCACCGGCTGAGAAAACCTAGTTGGGAAAACTAGTTGTGGATGGTGGTGTAATAAATTATCAAACCCATTATTCATAGCAATATGTATATAAAGATATAGACTTAAATGTATAAATTTAATAGTGTAATTTTAAATAATCTTTCGAAAACCATGACAATATCACATATATAAATACAGCAGTGGATACTATACTGTCATTTTTATAATTTTATAATTGTATATTTACATTTTAAAGAAACTCGTTGATAAAAGCAATAATTTGGCGAAACATGTAAGAGTGGAATTAGTTTGAATAAATAAATATTTAATTAAAACAGACCTAAATCGCCGAATAAAGAAAATCTCCTATAATATACAAAGGTCAAGATAATATATATATATATATATATATGTATTTATATATATATATATATATATATATATATATATATATATATGTATTTATATATATATATATATATATATATATATATATATATATATACATATATATTTATAGTTGATTTAGATATTCGGCGATTGAAGGTCTGTTTTACATTAATATGTATACATTTAAAATAAGCCCTTACATGTTTAGGTAAGTATTACCTTTATCAAAGAATTATAAATGACAGATATTAATATCAAAGTTATATAAGTCATGTAGTCATGGTAAGATATACCATTGCTGTTATCTGTACATTTGCTTATCATGCTGACCGTTCCGTGTTTAGATCACTGACAGGCTGTCTGAGTAGGTTTTCGTGGTTTTCCTTCTCGTCTTAGGCGAATGCCGACAGCTTCATATCTTAAGTCGCTCCACGGGTGCAAGTGTAATAATAACTCATGGCTTACCATTCTCTTTATAATTGATATCAAACTTTTGTTATGTCATTAATTATTATTAATTGAATTGAATGTATTTACGAATTTGTATCTCTCACCATGACTTATACATCACTTATATAACTTTGACATGAATATTTGTCATTTATAATTCTTTGATAAAGGTATTTTAAATATATACATATTAATGTAAAACAGACCTTCAATCGTCGAATATCTAAATCAACTATGTATATTGTACAAAGGTCAAGAAATAATTATCTATATATATATATATATATATATATATACAACGTTTTTTCAAAAAGTTTTCTCATTAGAGACGGCCATGTTTTTTTTTTAATTGTTGGTGACGGTGCACGTATGTATTCTATCACAAACGTATAATTTCGATAGTTTGGTTGCCATGTAAATGTGTGTAATAATTAGTAATTTCTGGTATTATGGTTTGATTAAAAGATATAGGCCCAATAATTCGTCTTTTTGAAACTGCTAGCCAGACGCCTATTTTTTATGGATGTAGAGTAGTTTCCACAAATTCATAACGGTTTTCTGCAGACCAAATTCTTATATTTTGCTTGATTAAATTCGTATGGTGTAAATAACCAGTTCTATATAATCCGGATATGGCTTCAAATAATTCTCACCTAATCCCCAATAAACAATGGGAAGAAGTAATTTTACACCAGGCGATGAAATTGACAGTCGTAATGACTGGTAAATCCGAAGATTATTTTTTATTTAAATGGAGAAAACTACGCAATTAATCGATCTAGCTTCTTACTTTATGAAAATAAATGAGATACTTAACAAGATTTTTAACTTTATAGAATGTTCTAGGTTTAGTCGTGGTCGAAGTGTATTTCTCAACGCGTTGCTGACCATGCTACAATGACATGAAGATAGCGTAGTAATGTAGTCACATTTAATCTGTCTGTAAATCATCTGGAGATCTAACAATTTCTTCTACCGAAGTCTTTAAAATTTCATTGTTGACTAAGGCTGTGGACCTAATCCAAAATTTATCAACAAGTGGCTCATTTCTATTACGAAACTTCTCGAACCGATGTTGCATAGTCTCATGTACGACCGCTTTAAAATGTTTTTCTGTTACGAGTTGCAGCTGCCGTACTATTTTCAAGTTTAAGTTCATGTATTACAAGATGTATTTGACTGACATTCATCTTTATTATTACCAAAATATGGTAAGTAAGCACTTAAACGAAATAGTTGTTAAACCTATACAGTATAAGAACCAACTGACTCATTCACATTACAAATTATTTTTTTATCACAAATATCTCACCACATTGTCTACTATTTCGACAGGAAAGGAAACACCGAGATTTTATGAGTGTTGACTTAGCATACCATCTCCGTCTGCATTAGTAAATTAGTAAATATGTATAATATGTGACAAAAGAATCTATAATAACAAAATAAGAATGGCTGTTGCAAAACTCAGAACAGTATATTGTAACTCAGGCAAGGTCTACGTTTACACATTCTTAGCAATTAAGCGCATTCATAAAAAATAATAATACTTGGTTATTTATAAATAAAACATTTTTAAACACCCACACCGACTTTAACTCATTGTAGCTAGACAGCTTTAACGAAAGGGGAAAATAAACCAGACGTAAACATAATTTAAAGAAAGGATAACAAAATAATAAAAAGTGAACCGGATACTTCTTCATTTTATTAGTTTTCGAACAATACGCTTATCTGGCTGTAACTACTTAGAACTCTTAATTATACTCATATAGACAATTAACACAAATTCAATTTTACTTCAAAATGAAAAATACCCAGAATTGTGTTTAGTCTGAACTGTAATTACATATAATAACATAATCAGTTACGCTAAGTTAATTCTACTTTAATTTTTTTAAATATGATTTGAACGCACATTATACGTGCGGTAACTACCTATCTAAAAGAATGTCAAGTAATAACTTTGTTTTCAAACTTAATTAAAAATTGTTAGAAAATAATTTACTGCATACCAACTTCTATTATCTTATACATATATGCCTAATGTATGAGAAAATATCAGAAAATAAGGAGACTGGTGCTGTAGTATAAAAATGAAACATTTATTTAGAAAACTTCAACATCTATCCTTCAAAGTACTTTTCATTCTGTGCAATACACTTGTCCCATCGTTTTGTCCACTTATTACGAGAAAATATCAGAAAATAAGGAGACTGGTGCTGTAGTATAAAAATGAAACATTTATTTAGAAAACTTCAACATCTATCCTTCAAAGTACTTTTCATTCTGTGCAATACACTTGTCCCATCGTTTTGTCCACTTATAAACATCAGAGAAACCATTTGTTTAGAGTCTATAGATTTGTTCTAGCAGCAGTATGAATTTATTAGAAAATTATTGTATAGCGCATGCGTAATACTAATATTTTTCTAGCAAGTAAAATTTCTAATTTCTTGCTAATAGCAAGCTGTTCTAGCAGGGGAAAATTTTAGTTACTGATTGACTGAGGATAATCTAAACAATTTCTGGATTTTAATAAAATACGAAATTTGGAACATGCGCATAACGCTGTAACAGTGTGAGGTGGATTTCAGGTCAATTCGAGTGTATTAACGTAAACGATATAACTTTATTTTCAACAGGAATAGTGGTTTAGATTAATTAAGAATTAAAAACAAAATTATGATAATAATATTTATAATCTAACCATATATAATTGGTAATGGTGTCAGAATACCCAATAATCAGCAATAAGAATTATATACTTTTGCTATTTAGTATCACATATTTGGGGCAGATGTCGCACAGAATGTTTCGCTTGTCCTAGCATACGCAATTGCAAACTGATACCAAATTAGTCATTTGCTCGCACATGCGCACTACAAAAGTATATCAAACTATCAGAATTCTGTGCTAGAACAAGTCTTATTTAGTAAACCCATCTAAATTCGATTCAAACTTTCGACCGCTCAATTATTTTTTGACATCAGGAAGCAAATGGAAGTCACATGGAGCAAGGTCAATTGAGCAGGGAGGGTGAACTATAATTTCCACCCCTAATTCTTCAAGTGTTCGTTTACAAATCGCTGATCTGTGGGCCGGAGCATTGGCGTAATGCAGGATCTAACCGATGTCTTGATAAAGCGGCCGTTTTATCTTTAAATTTGCCTTTAGGGTTCCTCGAAGTACATTAGAATAGTACTCTCCATTTACTGTATGTTCTCTAGGTACAATTATATCACAAATAACGCCCCACTTATCAAAAAAATTAAGTGCATCACTTTATCAGCACTTATTACCTTCTGCGGTCTTGGACTGTCTTGGTAATTCCATTGCATACTTTGAGACTTTAATCCAAGGTCGTAATTATAAAATCAACACTCGTCACATGTAGCCACATTGTTTAAAAACTGTGGATTATGTTGCAGTTGCCTTTTCCACTGCCGACAAATTGTCACTCGATTGGGTTTTTGTTCATCGGTCATCACTTTTGGAATCCATTTTGTTGCGACCTTTCGGTACCTTAAATCTTCGTGAATAATTTTTTGAGTGGAACCATAAGACAAATTAACAATGTCAGAAATTCGATATATGCCAATCCGACGATCGTTTTGGATCAAGTCGTTAATTTCCGCAATTTTTGAATCAATGGGTGCAGTTAGTGCTCGCCCGCGTTGAGGTTCATCTATCACAGATTTACAACCGTGTTTGATTTCTTTACGCCACTTAAACACTCTACATGTGATAAACTATCATCTAGGTACGCAGTTTTAATCATTTCAAAAGTTTCAGTTGAAGTTTTACCCAACCGAACACACAACTTTATCGCATATCTTTGCTCCACTCTTATTTTTTCGGTGGGCACGTCAAACACTGACAATTCAGTAATTAATTTGTAACAAACGTTAAAAGTTACATAAAAGCCTACTTGAGGATAAGTACATCAGAGATGGGGGTTTCATGTTCTATTCTTTGTGATATAAAATTCTAGTTGTGAAAGAAGTTATAGCACCGGTCTCGTTATATCTGGATATACCCTCGTACTATATGTAGTACACTTTGAATAGGTCTTAATAAAACGGGCAACGGACTATTATTGTAACGTGTGTTCATTTGAAAAGTCAATCTAGGTTACTTTGAAATTTTGATAGAATAAGACGCATATATATTAGTATGTGTTTGTTGTTCCGTAAACGTAAATCCAAATGACATTTGATAATGTCAATCACAAATATCAGTTAGTGCATAAAATAATCGTGTGTCGATTCTGGTTTAAATAAATTGCTTCTCAGTTTTAAAATGGCTTTCACTTTAGAACATAATTTTTTTTTAGTCCAAGCTTATTTTCGAAGTGGTAATAAAATTGATGGTTTATGGGTTTATTCAGTTCAAGATTGCATGGTAGAATTTCAACTTGAGTTTCCACATTTTGTAATAGATTATATACAATTTAAGAATCCTTTGGATAGAACTTTAAAACTTTTTTCTGAAACTGGTAGTCTCTTAAGAAAATCAAGCAGCGGAGCAGTTAAGAAACGTACAACACAAGTTGTCAATCGTGTTGAAGAAATAAGGGATAATGAACCACAAACATCTGTTCGACATTTGAGTCAACAAATAAACCTTTCTGTTGGTACAACTCACAAGTTATTAAAAAAAGATATGCAACTTTATCCATACCACAGCAGTACAAGAATTGTTAGAAATTGATTACCCACGTAGACTACAGTTTTGTAATTGGTTTGTAAATATGAACAATAATGGAGAACTTTCCCAAAGAAGTCATCTTTACTGATGAAGCATGGTTTTATAAAACGGGATACCTAAATTCACAAAATACAAGAATTTGGAGTAGTGAAAATCCACATGTAATTAATGAAGAATCGCTACATCCAGAGAAAATTGGTGTTTGGGCAGCGATAAGCCAAAGGCGAATCATTGGACCAATATTTTTTCAGGGAACGTTAACTGCTCAAAGGTACTGTACGGAAATTTTACAACCACTTGTCAATCAGTTGCATGATGATGAACTTCAAAATGCATATTTCCAACAAGACGGAGCACCTTGTCACTGTACTGCAGAATCTTTGGATTATTTAAGAGAATTTTTTGATGAGCGTATAATTAGTCGAAATACTGAAATTGCCTGGCCTGCACGTTCATGCGATTTAACACCTTGCGACTTCTTTTTGTGGCCTTATCTAAAAAATAACATATTTCGAACACCTATATTGAATTTGAATGATATGCTACAGAGAATCGAACAGAAATGCATGGAAATTAATAACAATCCAGTAATGTTGCAGAATATCATCAGAAATTTTGAACGGAGGATTTTAAAGTGCATTGATCTTGAAGGACAATATTTTCAACATTTGTTATAGTTTTTAATAAATACCTATTATTTGTTGTTTATTTGTATGTATGAAACTGTCAAAATATACGACTTCGTAGGTTAAGTAGTAAATTTTAATTTACGACATACTTCAAAATGTTCTCAGTAAATCACATGCTACTAGATTGACTTTTCAAATGAACACTTGCTTTAATACGATAAGTTATGTTCACCATACTTCTGAACAGACGCAGTGTGTATTGTTATATAAAAGTACGTTATATTAGAGTGTTAAAAAGAATATATTTTAAAAGGCGGCTGAATATGGTATCTGATTTGAAAGGTAAGTATTTAGAAATTATGTAAAATGTCTTGCGTAAGAAATAATATCAAAACGTACTTCTATGCATAATTTATTACCTACAAACAAAGATCTAAAAAGATCTAAAATATTGAGTTTTAGGCTGTTATTTTATGCGTTTTTTTAAGGTGTACTATACATACTATATTTGGCAAATCTATATCTATGAACGTTTTTTTTTAATTTTGTATGTCTAACATTTGAAGATGCGCTTACTAATGTTAGAGATAATGAAACCGAAGCGGAAAAACGCCAATAAATTACAATTCCTCCTAATAACTACCGAGCTAACAGATAAAGATTCAGGCGATTATGAGCATAAATAATTTACCCGGATCACAGCTAAAAGTTCCATCTGAAATAATTTTTGAGAACGATATTGGCGACAACTTTTCCTTTTGTTACGCTTCGCACATATAAAATGTATAATTTAATTTTAAATATATTCCGCATTTCAAAACAATAAACTCAACTTAGACATTTTCTGTATATTTGTTTGCAATAGAGAATCTTTCTTTTGTTATCACACTAGCCGACCGACCTACCTGGCGAGAACGGTCAGCTCAAGCATCTACGTTCTTTTCGAATTCTTACAAATACATTTCATTTTAACTTAAATTATTAATTTAATTATGTACGTCTTCTCGTACATATCGTGTCGCATATCATTTTAAAGCTTGTCTCACAAAGGATATTTTAATGATATTTGTGTCATTGATATCACGACATTTCAGCTCACGCTTTTGATTAATTCATTAATTTTTTCTAGGCCAGTGTTCTCTTCTACACGAATTCTTTCTTCTGTTCAGAACGTTCGTAAGTGATACATCATTTAAAACTTGACACGTGCTGTCCGAGCACCCAAGCGTCGTTCGACCTTGCTTTCAACATGCCCAATCGAGGAATCTCCGCAACTCAAAGGTAACTCTGCATTGTTCAATATATATTATTCTTTATTTAATTCACATTAATTTAACTAATTCATTTCTGCGTCCTCCTGCCAAATATCGCTCCCCATATTTGTCCAAGTATATGAGGCGAACCTCGTGGCCGACCAACACGCTTCCACAGGTATTGCTCGATACAGAGGTTCTTTTATATTAATCACAATTAATTCGCATTTAATTTACCGCCTAATTTAACGTTCTCTTCAGTCTATTTTTGTGAATTAATTTTAATTACTTATTTGACGTTCCTTGTACATGTTACTTTTATTTAATTACTTTAAAATATATCAACGCTGAATTTCTTATGTAAATAATAAATACAAACTTTAAGGACAACGTTGTTGTTTTATTTCGTTAATAAGTTGTAATATATTTATGTCAGCATTATTACACACGTCCTGTACCTTTGATGCAACTTCATCACACTAATTATTTATTAAATAATTTCCTTTATTGTTAGCACGCCGCATACAACACCAACCAGCATGTTAGTAATACTTTGAAGATGATATACCCTTATCAGAAATTCAGGAAACCTTAATAACCAACAAGCCAAGATGTACTGTCAAAAAAAGACGACAAAAATTTGTCAATGGATAAATTAAACCCAAAAATCAAATTTTTTATTTTAAAACATAAAATCGATTATTTGTCAGGAGTAGTTGAGTTGTGGCATGCTGAATATAAATTAAATTTAGTAATAAATTGTCTTACATAATAATAACTAGAGTGGACCAATTCGGAGCGAAAGCAGAGGCGTGACTAACGAATTGGTTCCCGCATGCGAAACATTATTAATATCTAGAGGTATACTATCACGAACGGTGCTGTTATTATGTTATTAAGTAATATAATAAGTTATTATATTACTTAATACTACATATTTGTATTATATTTTTTTTATTTTAGCTCCAATTTACAGTCGTGTATTGTGTATTGTGCATTCTATAAAACAGGAAAGTGTTTTATATTTATATGAATATGAATATCACCTATATTTCTCTCAACACTGCTTTATAGAAATTATGTGTCAACAAATTTTTGCTGTTCCCTAGTTTTGATTTATTATAATTCCTACCTTTAACCATCGTCTAAAGTTTAATATAAGCACTTATATTATATAAGTGCTTATGTTAAAACTTTAGACTACGGATAAATTTAGGAAACATAATAAATCAAAACTAGGGAACAGCAAAAATTTGTTGACACATAGTTTCTGGTTCATTTACCGAAAATATTTTAAAATTTTCATAAAAATCGCCCGACCAAGAAAATCACTGCGTGATTACGTTTATGCATATTATATTTAAACGAGTCGAACATTAAAATGACGAATCTTTCACAATACAATCTAGACTTGGCACCTAAAACATTTTATTCGCGAAGATGAATCTTTTGTTGACTTTAAAAACAAGGCAAATAAAATAGCTTCAAATCCATTAAAAAATTAAAAAATCGGTTCTATTATAACTGTCTGTATCGGAGAATATTTTGAGAAGTAATTTCGTTATTTTTTTATAAACTGTAACTGTTTTAATATCTTAGTCTGGGTACGTCGTATGTTACACATGTATATGTTTTGTCATTTATATAACATATACAGACACACACATTAATGAATTTTAGTACTGAAAATAGTGAAAATATATATTTGCAAAGAAATAGCTCACATCTAATGGAATGTGTGGAATGTGTTGAAGAGAGAGAGTTCTATTACAGACCTGGGGATAATGACCTCTCAGAGTCTTGATTTTGGTAAAAATTTTCAAAGCATAGCGACAAAGGCATATAAAACTATGAACTTTCTTAACCGACGCATAAAGTAATTTCTTAAAATTATAAGAAGTGTTAAAGTTATAACTATTACAATACAAATTCATATATTTGTGAAAGTATCTCTCTAGAGATGCAGACACGTGTTTCATTTTACTACAGAATCATTAGTGCGCTACCACTGGAGAGATACGTTCACAAAAACAACACCTTTGCTATATTACGAAAGTTATTAAGACAGAGGATAGAAGAACAATCAGCGCTGCTCATTGATGAACGCCAAAGCAACTATCACTGTCTCCATAACAAGTGCAAAACTAAGCCAGGAGCTTCCATCTGACGAATAAAATCGCTACAAAAAAAAAAACAATATCAACAAAAGATATCTTTTAATGAAATTTTCAGGAAAGAAGTATTTTTTGTTGTTTTTTATTTCGGTTCCATATGTTTACTTTTAGTTTCAGCACCATCCTGCATCGACTTTTTTTATACGAGAGGAGTTCTTTATGTTATCTACCTAGCTATGAAAACAATATGCTATCGTGATAATTTTCTTAGGTCAAGTTTGTGACATTTTACATTGTCATCTCCAAGTTTGGTTCCAATTGCTTAACATTTGTTATTTTGAAATTCATTTAAAGAAGAGAAAATGAGTGATTTAAAACTTGTACACCGAAGCGTCATGAAATTTTTATCAAAGGGCAGTAGCTCGAAGAATATTCCTGAGAGAATGACGGCAGTATATGGGGCAAATATCCCGTTCTATTTCCAACCAAAATTTCGAGAGAATTATAGAAACGAGTGTTCTTAAAATTATACATGAAGATTTGGGAATAACGAGTGTCGGCTCGATGGATTCCTAGGCTGCTCAGTCCCGAACAAAAATTGTATAGGCGATAAATTTGTGACGAGAATTTAACTGTTTTATCTCGAGATCAAGACTTTTCAAGCAGAATTGTGACTGGAGATGAAACTTGGGTACATCACCGAGACCCTTACACGAAACAATAGTCCCTCCAATGGGTTCATAAGAACTTTCTACCGCCAAAAAAGGCAAAAACGCATTTTTTCTTGCAGGAAAAGTGATGGCCACAGTTTTCTTGAACGTGGAGGAGATTATTTTAGTTGCTCAGTTTGCTTCTACACGACAACTACAGGGTGCATAAGGCACGAATTGTTCAAGCAATAACCAATAAATGCGGGTTTAAGGAATTACAACATCCACCCTACAGTCCCCTACCACGCCCCCAAGTGACTTTTATCTCTTTCCAAAACGCAAAAAACACTTGAGACGGAGTCGATTTTTATCGAATGACAACGTGAAAAACACTGTGTGGTCGTATATTGCGGAATTACCAAAATAATTTTTTTCCAAGGCATAGCGTTATTAAAGAAACGTTGGAATAAGTGTGTTAGTGTTAATGGTTCTTACGTTGAATTTTTGTTTGTTTCTTTCATAGCTAGGTAGATAAGAATAGAAATAAAACTACGGTTTTAATCTTCACTTTTACTCTTTATTCGTAAAACGACAATTGTTTCGCCAGCACAGTGGCTTCCTCAGGTGTTTACTTCTAAACAGTACGTTACAAACTAAATAAAAAATAAAAAATATATCTATAAAATCAGAAAGGATGGTATTTAAAATATTTTTACAGAAATCTATACAAGTATTGTCGGTATTGAAAAATGTGGCGCATCTGGTCGGCCCTAACTGTATATTATGAGGTACTAAACGTGTTTACGCATAAATTTGTTTAATAAACTACATATACATTTGTATTATTGTCTAAACATATTTTAAGTAAATAAATTTAATAAAGGCGAGTTATTTAAATCTAATTTATCATTTAATAAAATTTGTGACTGTTTTAATTTATTTATTTCTAAACTTTCCAGTAAATTTAATTTCTTGCCTTTATTTTCTAAATGCAGAATTTGAAAATCTTTATCGAAAGGGTGGTTTTCTTCTAATAGATGATTCGCAAAAGTAGAATCTTGTTTTTTATTTTTAAACGAAGAACAATGTTCGGCAATGCGTTTTTCAAACGATCTTCCTGTTTGACCGACATATATCTTACCGCATCCACACATTAACTTATAGACTCCGGATTTCTTATTTTTGTCTGTTTTATCTTTATTGTTTTTGATGTGTTTGGATAACTTATTATTAGTTTTAAAAACTGTGTTAATATTAAGTTTTTTTTAAATAACTTGAAATATGCTTATTAGGTGTCCCAATGTACGTAAGTAATCTAAATTTTGAATTTTCTTTATCCTTTATTGCAGGGTATACCATAGAGATTGTTTTTTTGAAAAGTTTTTTGTCAGCATATTTTCAATTAAAGTATATGTGTAGCCATTATTGATAGCTATTTGTTTGACTAAATTTAATTCTTTTTCTAGGTAGATAACATAAAAGACTCCCCTGGTATAATAAATGGTTGTGGTATAATAAATAAAAAAGCGTTTTGGTCTGCAATTGACAATTTATTCACTCCAAAAATACCTCAGTAATATGCCTTAAAATCCCGTTTCAATTGTAAAGCAATGCAATTGATGCGCAAATCTGACTTTACTGCAAACAATTAAAAATTATATGAAAGTAGTAATAATAGAACTATAAAGTCTTAGCATAGAGTGTGGCAAAACTTCTTCCCTAATTTCAATGAATTCAATGAATTACGTTGAATGAAAAACAGATGGTACAAAGTAATACGAGCAATCTCTTCTTGTATCGCATGTCGCAGTCCCCGGTTGATGTTTGTAAACTTCAGCCTTAAGAAACCCCCATAAAAAATCACAGGGGGAAGGTCTGGAGATCGTGCTGGCCAGGGGATGTTACCACGCAAAGACATCAAGCGTCCTGGGAACAACCTCTTGAAGAGATCTCGTGCTTGTTTGAGCAATGGCCCCGTCCTGCTGAAACTACACATCCTGTTGAATCTGCAGCGCATTGAGTCTTGGTGCCATAGAAGTCTAAATCATTTGAACGCATCGATTCGAGTTCACGGTCACTGCCACTCCTCCCTCTTCAAAGAAGGAGCCAATGATACACTGCTAATCGCGCACCAAACAGAAACGCGTTCACTATGTAGAGGCATTTCATGGAGTTCCCGAGAGTTTTGTGCACTCCAATAACGATAGTTATGTTAATTCACACATCCCCATATGTTAAAATGTGCCTCATGACTAAAGAAAACCACAGCATCATTTGGCACATTTTCAAGAATGCTTTCACACGACGTCACACGATTTTGCCAATCACGTTCAGACATTTCGTGAACAACGACCATTTTGTAAGCATGATATTTCAAGTAAAATTCCACGCACACTCCGGTCAGACAGCTGAAGAGCTGCAGCATATATGCGAGGAGAGCGCTTTGGAGATTACTCAATCGAACTGTCTCAATGTTTTCTGGAGTGCGAGAGCTGCGTGACCTTCCTCCGCCCTTTTTTAGCACAGAACCACTTGTTCTAAACTTCGACACCCATAATGTTATGCTTTTTCGATCTGGAACTGCCGCACGAGAGGCAACCCCCCGAAGTTCGTAAGCCACCGACAACACAATTTCCGATATTTCAGATTCTCCGAAACAATAGTGTACAAAACTGAACTTGAAACTTGTAGAAAATCAATTGATAATTCCTCGGTCCTGTCGAATTTTATGGTCTACTTCACGAACCAAATCTTCAGAAATCAGAGAAGGTCGGCCCATGCGTGGCTTATCATACACATTAACCTGTTCGTCCTTGAACATTCTCATCATTTTCGAACTTTACTGTCACTGATAGCATTATCACCACAGACTTCACAAATCTGATGGTAAATTTCCGCTGCTGTCTAATTTCTCGCACTCAAGAATCGAATAACAGATCGTATCTCACAGTCGGTGGGGGACTCGATTTTCTTAAACATTATAAACTCCTATAGCTCAATATAGAGACAGATGATACAGTTGCAAATGACGTTTAAACGCGCGCAAAGCATATTGGGGAGCAAGCGCGCATGCGCACTGGGGCGATTGTGCGTCATTCTCACTCTCATTCACAAATGGAATTTATTTAAAAACTATCCCTCGTATTTTAAGTGCGAAAACCATTTAAACAAGCCTATTTTGATTGTATGAAACAATTGCTGGAAGAGTTATTGCAAGTTATTGTTAATTTATGTTCCTAACATTGCTTTCATTCATCGACTGAGTTTTAAAGACATAATAAAAGAAGTCATAAACCATTGACGTAAATCGATCTAAGTTACACCTTTTATTTTGTATACGTATTTCCTAAAAATCACTAAAATTTACTATGCACAATATTTCATTCAAAATGACAATACGGTCAAGTATTTTTCTTTATTATGTTCGACATGAAACAATCGACATTAGTATTCTGAACTTATGTATTGTTAGGTAAGAATAATTACAGACGTCGGACTCCACGAGGATAATCTAATGAATAATAAAGACTTGCCACCAAGTTAATCAAGGCAGTTCACAGTAATAATTGTTGTACATATCAATTAAGTTTCATAAGTATTTAATAGGCGCCAACACATATATTCAACGTATGTACTTATGTTTGAAGCGATTTCTAAGTTTCCAAAGAATAGTGATAAATTGGGATAAGTAGAACTAAACATATCCACAGTATTATTTTGTTTTAATAGTGTTGTAATATAAGTGGAAATCTAAAACTATTCGCTTAAAAAATTGATAAACTAGAATTGACTTCTATACAAATGTTTAGGGAAATTATTTCATTGGCCTTATAAAGATAAGCTCGCATATATATAACATATTTTCTGAAGATTAGATAAAAACGTTTATCAAAACGGAAATATGGTTTGGCGTAAAATTATAAAATAAATATGCAAGAAATTTAAATACTTGGATTCCTTCTGTTACGCGCTGTAAAGAAGAAACACATTTAATGTTTTTTTCAAAAATGAGTATATGATTTTAAATGGCTATGACTTGAAAGTACTTATTTTGTTGCATGTGAAACTTCATATATGCTAGTGTGTGTACTATACAAATCTAACGCTGGCGCCGCTTTCGCAAAAACAGCTTATTGAAATCATAAAAATTTATTATGCAAATGGTCGGTCGATAAAATAAATCCATCGCAGAATTCGTGGTATTTTTGGGGTTTTAATCGTCCGTTACCTTCCAACCATGGCCATCTCTAATCTAATTTTTGGTCATATGGTACAATAAGTTAATGGCGAATTTTACATAAGGAATTGCAGTTGCGTGCATACAAAATTCAGTTATCCCAAGAACTCATTTATGGAGAGCAGCATCCTCAGCGTCACATCCATGTCACACATTATTTTAAAGATTGGATTAGCATATTTGAGATACTGGTGAATTCCAAGTAAAGAAAATAGATTAAGGAGCCAATCATACTGTCCGAAATGTTGACTTTGAAGACCAAGTTCTGCAACAAACCGGCTGATAGTCTAGTGGCAGAGCACTGGTTTATCATGTCGGCAGTCCCGGGTTCGGATCCGAGGCTGGGCTGTCCGAGTAGGTTTTCGTGGTTTTCCTTCTCGTTCAAGGCAAATGCCGGCAGCTTAACATCTTAAGTCGCTCCACGGGCGCAGGCGTAATAATAACTAATGGGAGATGCTAAGGCATGAATTCACATTGAAAAAGTGCAAACGTTAATTCCAGCTGATTATCCCAACAGAGTTCAATTTGCCGAATGGTACTTGAATAAAATTAACGACGAACCAAGATTTCCTAGGAGTGTATTATGGACAGACGACGCATGTTTTACAAGAGATAGCTGTTTTAATACACACAATAGTCACAATTGGAACGAAGAAAATCCTCACGCTGTTCACAGGTTACATCATCAATGGAAGTTTTCTGTTAATATTTGGGCTGGGATTGTAGTGAAACCATATTTACTGTCTGTACGGTTAGATGGTCATGTGTATAGGATTTTTCTGGAACATACTTTACCAGAATTGCTTAAAAATGTCGTTTTCCAGCATAATGGTGCACTCTAGCACACTTTGGATTAAATTGCCGAAATTATCTAAATGCACAATTTCCCAATCGATGGATCGGAAGAGGATAACCGATTTCTTGTCGTGCATGCTCACCAGATGTGACTCCTGTTGATTTTTGTATTTGGAGTCATATTAAATCACTGGTTTATGAGACACCTGTTAATACAGAAGAAGAGTTAGTGGCTCGAATTATTTTAGCGTTTGACGATATTCGTGAACGTCCGCAGCTATTTCGAAGAATTAGGTAGTAGATTACACATCATTACAAGTTGTGTATTGAAAATTGTGGTAGTAACTTCGAACAATTTTTATAAAGTTTGATGCAGTATTATGTCTAATAAGGAACATTAACTTAACTCTTTCCTGTTGTAATTGAGATTGTTTTTAAAAATTTCTAGTTTATTTTGACACCGAAAAATTTCCAGACACTAATTTATTAATAAAAAATGTTAATTTATGTGCCCTCTATCATTTCTGAAAATTAGGAATAGTTATTCAGTGACACCCTGTATATACATATTTGTGAAGAGTTAATTACAGTAATTTAACAATACACATATGAGTCATACAGTGCACTTGAAATGAACGCCAATAATGAGTATTACTACAATCAATAACTACTTTCTTTTATGATAGTCTACTGGCTTACGACTTGTATAAACATAATTACCCATGTACTGTATGTACATATACATATAAACATATGAAAACTCAAATACAACGATTAATCAGGAATGTAAGTAAATATAAATAATTTGACTAAGTGGCAAAAAATTTATTTTATTTTGCAACAAACTTTTACGGGATCATAGATATTTCAAGAATATACCTAATCGTTAAACAAACAGCACGTGCATGACTGAAATTCTAAGTAAGTAGACAGTGTATTGCGATAAGTAATAGCCAATAACATTTTAATTAAATTCATATTGGTAGAGCGTAAAGTTTCAAGCCACAATTACAGTCGGTGGTGCAAAAGATTACTCAAAAACAACCTATTAGAATTATTGTTGGACTATCCCCCAGGTGGCTCCTGCTGAGACAGTTTTAAAAATTTAATATTATCATGTTCCATGTCTTGTATGTATTTAATCTCTAGTGTTACACATATAAAAAAAGATAAATTCCATGCAATTTAACATGGCTTCGAGACTCAGCATAAAATTCAGACATTTTTGTTTGACCAACATAGCAATTTCAAATATCAAAGACAGATATGTTATAATAATTGCTGAAGTTCTTTTGATCGCCTAATATTAGCGACTGGAAACCATGCTTTCATTTGCTAACTTCAAAATAAAAATATAGACATATTTAATAAACAAGGACTTATATAAATACGAAGAATTTTCTATAAAGGATTGATATGTAAGATATTTAACAACGCCATTGTGTGAGTAGTGGGATAGAAACAAGTTCTAACTTGAAAACGATAATTTCGAGTATCTCGCAGCGTTGCTAACTTGGGGGGCTTCCCCTTAGATTTAGAGGATTTTTGAGTCAAGGGGGGATTTTGGGAGGTTTTATTTTTTTAGGGGAATTTTTAGGGGATATTGAAAACTGTTATACTTGAGTATTACATTACTACAAAGAAAACTAATAATAGGTGTATAAATTGTAATTTATTCTATTTTTCAACAAAAACAATAGAATTCGTCAGCTATAAGTACAAAAAAAAAATTGTTAACTCATAATTGCCTTTTGCCGCAATCGTATGTTCACAATCACAAGTCATCTAACTATATTTTTTCTCTAATAGTAGAATTACCAGTATTTTAATAAATGTTTAAGTAATAACAAATATGTAAGTTTATTGTTATTATGTTATAATTGTGCTAGTCATGAGTAACAAGCAGCAGCAACTGTAAATTTTCCTATTTACAAATTAAGATATATGTATGTGAATATTCGTATTATATTTCATATACACGCATAAGAAATATGGAAAATCGTTATCATTAAATTTCGATCTAATATTTCTCTACCAAGCGAATGCATTACGTTGCAGTAAATTTGGTATAATGGAAATGTTTTGATAAGCCATGTGAGTTAAAAACACAATAATTGTGCCACAATAACGTCTTACTTTTTTTATTCCAATTCAATTACCGGTTTTTAGGGGGTTAGTGATGTAATTTAGGTGTTTTGCAACATTATTCAGAGCATTCAGGGAGAAACGTATGCAGTGGGTTGGCAACAGTGGCATCTCGTCTTAGCATGCAAAGTTTCATTGTCCTGCGTACCGTCGTTGAGTAATAGTGCAATTTATCATGAGTTCGATTTCTGAGATGCGTACCAAGCAACGACCCATGATAGAATTTTTAACGATGGAAGGTTTGCACACCTATCGAAATTTTCAGGCGTTTAAAAGCTACTTATGGTTTCGATTGTATGGATATTAAGAATGCTCACCAGTGGGTTCGACGTGCAAAACTATGTCACAAAGATGTTTGACGAAAAGCGATTAGGTCGACCAGTATCGGTGACGCATTAGAAGAATGAAAGACTAGCGAATGCACTGATTCAATGAAATCGTCGGATTATGCAAAAACAAGCTGCTTGGCAATTATGCACAAGTCAAGAGAGATTATTGTTCAGACGTTGAATTACAGAAAAAATCCGTCAGTCAGTGCGGGGGTCCCGCGAAAATCAAGGGACGTCATGATAAAACAAAGACAAAACATTTCTCAAGAACTTCTGAACCAGTATTGACGTGGACATGATTTTCTTATTCATATCACCACAGTGAATGAATCTTGGATTCATCATTATGACTCCAAAAGCAAGCGGCAGTCAATGGAATATCGTCGTCTTGATTCTCCACATGTATGAAAATTTTTAAAAAATCCATCAGTGCAGAATGTCATGCGGAAATGCATTCATTCCGGATATCTGCAAAAAGGGTCAACGATTAATTCAATAAGATACCGTAAAACTTTACGATCACGATTACGATCGTATCCGTAGAGTAAGACTGGAAAGAACGATTTTTTTCTTGCGCCACGACAACGCCAAACCGCATTTTACATTTTTTCTAATTTTTACTAATTTTCTCACGTATTTCAGAAACAGTGTACATTGGCCGCTATCAATAAATGTAGTAATATTCGTTATATTTCAATAAAATTTCAAGGAAATATGTATTTTATTCGGATTAAAAAACTATGAAACTTTCAGAAAGATGTGATCGTAACAATTAGTATAAACACTAATAATGCGTTGACTCCTCTCTGCTTCTTACGCATTCGGCTAGTCTATTAGCCATACTTCAAACTAGTATATTAATGGTAGCCCGTGGTATGCAATCCCAAGCTTCTACAATTCCTTGTGGCTAAAGTAAAGAATATGGCTGCAGAATATTTTTGAAAAATAATTATTGGAACTTTTAGAAAACCTCATTAAAACAATTTATTACTTTTCTAATTTCCTCCAATAAGTTTATACGGAAAATTTGTTTCTTTAGAGGTCCTTTGTAGGCCCCAATTTGTTGAAGAACATTTACACTGTTTGGGGGTGGTTGTAAATTATTGATCTTATGCAACGCTACTGATGCTTATCTTTTATAAAAAGAAGTATATGGCAACGAATGTTTATCATTTGAGTAACTTAAGCGTTTTCAAGATGACCAAGAAGTCGTTCAAGATGATCACATCCGGGACGCCTTTCTACATCAAGAACGGATAAAAATCGATAATCTGATCCGATCTGACTGTTGGTTAACTATTCGTGCGACTGCTGAAACTGTTGGAATTGACAAATAATGCGTAAGGCAAATTTTATACATGCAAAAAGCGTGTGCGAAAATTCTCATAATCAAAGAACAAGCTGGTGAAAATAGTTGTACTGACACTTTAGGTGGCTTATTCGCTTGACCTGTCGTCATGTGACCTTTAATCTGTTCGCCAAGGTGAAATCTGCGTTAAAAGGAGCAAGATTTCAGACCGGTGAAGTTATGAAAGAAAAAATGGTAAGCGTCATGAACCACATGGTCACAGAAGGAGACTTCCATCACTGATCAGCACAAATGGAGAATTCGAATGGAGCGGTGTAGAGATAGAGGAGGGTGTATATTGAAAGGAATAATAATTAGATATGTGTAAATATAAAATAAAAAGTTTTATAGTCTCGTTATTTTACAGTCACACCTCGTACGCATGTGCCTTATTCTATAAATTAAATACGTGAACTTGATATTATACTTGATGATATATATCTAAAATGTAATTATCTCTGATGATTAGATATAGAAAAAAGAATACGGTAAAGACAATACTTATCCAGAATTTCTAAGGAGTTTACAACTATTATTCGAGCTAAATGTGTTTTGTGTTACTAAATAGATAAAGATCGGCGAATTAATTCATAAAATTCTTGACAATGATTATTATCTAAATTCATTGTATATTAAATGAAATCGAGTTCAGTGAACATTTTATATCAACAGCGTTAACTGATCAATACATCCTCTATATTGCCATTGTAAAATTATTTGGCTATCTAAATATATAGAAATTTGCAAAATTAGATTAGATTTATTTTGTCTTTTTTATTTGCTAGCCTTATTACTCATATTCTTTGGATAACCATTTTTGTACATAATCTTTCTAATGTTTTTTTTCCTACTAAGTTGATTCCTAATTCCTTTTTAATCAATGAATTTCCAGTTTAATACATACTATTATGACTAGTCTTAGAAAAAATTGTCTGAATTTAGTAGATGTTTCAAATTTTGGTCAAAAATTAATTTTCAAAATACACTCATCGGCAAAATTAACGCATAATTTATTAAAATGTTTTTTCTTGTACTTTAAATGCTTCTATCTGGCTTATTCTAATATAGCATTAACATTAAGTACTTTATGCGTAGAATAAAATCCAAGTAGGCGCCTGTCGTTAACTAAGACAGCTATTTTAATTCAATAAATCAAAGAAGTGCAGTTGGGAAAGTCCATATATATATATATATAATGAAATATAGCTGAACGTGCAAATAAATAAAATAGAGCCAAGCGACACTGTAGTGTAGCTGTAATGTAAAATCAAGCTAAATAATCAAATATATTGAATTGTACCTAATAATTGTACTTATAATTGCCCCACGTTGGCTCGTCATATTGAAATATAGCTGAAAGGGCTTAATGATATTTACAAAATTTAATGTTTAAATAAACTGGTAAGATAATTTAAAAAATGTGAATTATAAATCTCTATATTAAATATGCTATCAAATGTTGCACACAGATGGGGTTGTTTAACATTAAATCTGTTACTTGCGTACAATTCAAAGATACATAGCCGTTAAATAACGAAATATACTTAACCTAAACAGCTGTTCATGTATATAACTTTTTATAAGTTTATAAGTGTTGTGCATGGAAAAATACACTTTAAAATGTAGGTTCGGTGCAACAATCAGAATACGAACAAACTTATATAGTAAACAACACAATGAATAATGGTATTTTTATATTCAAATAAATAAAACGAGTGAGATAAGGAATAATGTAAAAGACTTTAATGAAGATGTTGAATAATAGGTAAGTGATCAAATTAATTAAATTATGAATAATCAAAACGTATCATGTCACGTGATAAAATAAACATGAAATAAAATAACCCTGAAATAAATTCTAGGTTAAACAAAACGACTAAATGAACGTGACATTATTAAGACTAAATGCATAAGTACTATTGATAAATTTAATTATATTCAACAGGAAACTGTATTCTTCTTGACTTAACTTAAATTATACTAATATTAAAATGTATCATCAGTTATATCTATTAAAAATAATTTGATTAAGGTTTTATTTGGTGCAGTGAATTAATTTAACATTTTCAAAAATTTGTAGGAGGATAAAAGAATACTTATGTAGAAATAGACAGGAATTGGTTAGTCTGGAGTTGGCTAGTAGATCCGTGAATGCAGGATACAAGTTTGGACGGGCAATCGAATGGCGTCCCCGCTTGATTCCGATCTAACTGCAGGCTTTCCCGGTGAAATGTAATTTTCGTTTTCTGAGGCACTGGTTATCGTCTGGACTCGCAAAATACGTCAAAAAGGAACTGCATATACAGGTAAGGTTTGACTAGGTTCGTTGTATAGGTTTTCTAATTTTATTTATGATTTTTCTTCTGATTTTCAGAGAGGCACTTAAATACGTCGAGGTGTTTAATGGAGATTTCTACCTAGTGACGCTAACTCTCATTTGTTCTGAATGCTAGCTTCTTATTCGTCTAATCTGTATGTATTTCTATAATCTCGATACTTATTTATAATGAAAATGATAATTTAATCATTCAAAATATACATATGCTTAAAATAAATTACATATTTTATTTTCGTAAATTATTAATTGACATGTGAATGTTGATAATTGTATATAATGCTAATTTTTTAGTTGGGATATTTCCCACTGTAGTTATTTTAAATTAGTACAGTCTCGCCTAAATAATTGGCGTCATTTATTATTGATCAATTAAGTTGAAATATCTTTGGAAATACAAGATATCGAAATAAAATGACTAAGGCAAATGAAAAGATAAGAATAAATAAATATGAGAATTAATTTTAAACAATTAGAAACGCGAAATCAACTTTATTGATATGACATAAGAAGAATTCAGTTTTAATAATTTCTTATTTTTCTAATAATTACATATACACGTTAAAAATCTGTTTCTTGCTAACTAAGGCATTCTTATGCGTAGGCTTGACCTACACCAATATATATACATGCGTGATGATGCCATACGAGCCACTTCATTGCTCCAGCATGGAAGAACCCAGCAGTATGTCGCAAATCTTCTTGAAATAAACCAATCTAGCATATCTTAACTTGGTAGACGCCTTAGAGAAACTGGTGATGTAAGGAGGAGGCCAGGGCAAGGTAGAAAACATGCTACTTCGGCGGTGGATGACTTTATATTGCCTTCGTGATCGCACCACCACTGCAGTACAGCTTAGAAGCATGCTGTATGCAACTTGAGAAGTACAAGTTAGTGAGAGGACAGTACGAAGAAGGTTAGAACAAGCCAATCTTTATACCCGTCGCCCTGCTATGTGCCCTATTTTATTACCACATCATCGGAGAGTTCAGCTAGTTTTCTGTCGTTTAGATACCAACTGGAATGTAAACGACTGTAAAAGAGTTCTTTTTACAGATGTATGCCGGTTTAGTATTCAAGGTGCCGACGGTCGACAGAGAGAATGGAGACGGCTAGGTGAAACGTTTTGCGGACTGCGCGATTGTAGGAAGGAACCGATTCGGTGGTGGCTCAGTTATGGTATGGGGTGGCATTTCTATGCATGACTCTACGGACCTAGTCATTCTTAGTAGACCTGCTCTGAATGCTCATAAGTACATCGAAGAAGTCCTGCAAGATTATGTAGTGTCGTTTGCTGTAATACGCGGTCCAGATTTTCTGCTAATGCAGAACAAAGCCCGACCCCGCGCAGCTGCTGTAGTTAATGAATTTTTAAATGATGATATTCACCGCCTCAACTGGCTAGCTTGTAGTCCAGACATAAATCCCATAGTACATCTATCGGATGAGATGAAAAGAAAGATATAAAACAGACGACATAACATAACTACTCTTAACCAGCTTCAAGAAGCTTTAAAAGAACAGCGGAATAATGTCGACCCAAACTTTGTGCTAAATTGGATTCAGACCATGCCTCAACGTGTTCAAGCTGTTATAAGAGACAAGGAGGCCATACCAGATATTAACCATAAATAAATTTCCTTTGTAACAACCATAGGCTCTTTAAATTTTGTAATTTTTATTAAATAAAATAATTTTAAAAGCCATAACTTTTCAAAGAATTAAGACTGCGTATCAATTTCACACATTTTTTTGATCATTTAAAATTTTTTGTAATAAATATCATAAAAATTCAAATTATGCGCTAATTTTGCTGGTGAGTGTATACAGTGTTTTAAAATTTTTAAATTGGTCTTGTTTTGTTTGCCTAATACCTCATATTTAATTACCTTAATTTTATTTAGCAAAAAAAAAACACGAGGACATATTTTTATCTAAGCTACCTTAATTTGTGTGGTTTATAGAGATTTTAAAGAACTTATTTATTAAAAAATGAAATAAGAATACAATGTTCAAGATTCTGACAAAACGAGGCAATGATATTGCTCATGAAAAAATGTGTATTTCAAGTTAAATGTTGGCCTAAACCAATGGTTCTTAACCGGTTAATGCCCCCTTGTGAGTATTAACCGGTGGACCATTTAGAGGTCTGGCGAGCGTTTTTAAATTTTTAGCATTTAGGGGGCGCTGCAGGAGTTCAAGTGGGCATTGTGTAGTGCAAAATGATGCCATAGCCGTTAAATAAATATTTTTTAAAGAAACATTCCGACAAGAATAATACATATTGTACTTTCAAGAACTTAAGAAAGCATTTGAAAGCTGTAATACTCTCAGTAATGTTTTTAAGAAGATTTCAACTCGGAACGATAAAGGATCTTATGGTACAAGTGGTCCAAAAAGTTGTTTATATTTGCTTGTGATGTAGAAAATTTTATACGCAAGGTAGAGAGGTGGGGTCGGTCTTAAACGATAGCTCGGCTCTGGGAAACTTAGTCATCATGCAGCGCTACACAGGAGAGGAGCGCTCGTTTTGTGTGCGCGAATATTACCGTAACAACAATTCTGCCACCATTGCGCGCCGAAGATATCGACAACACTTCAATTTGCACGATATTCAGCAATGCCCAAGCATTCAGCTGATTAAGCAATGGGTTAATAAGTTTGAGGAAACTGGTTCAACGTTAAATAAGCGCGTTTTAGGACGTCCAAGGTCGGCGAGAACCGCTGAGAACATCGAGAGAGTGAGTCAGTCTGTGCGGGACCAACTAACCGTATCAACTCGAAAGCGCGCAGCTGCTTTAAATGTGACGAGAACCTCGGTGCTTCGCATTCTTCACAAAGATTTAGGCATGCATCCGTATAAGGTTCAAATAGTGCAAGAACTGAAGGCTACAGATCCCGCTAATAGAGTTTTATTCGCTAACGAAATAAGGAACCGAATTCCAGCAGCAGTCGACATCTTATTCTCCGATGAGTCCCATTTCCACCTAAATGGCCACGTCAATACTCAAAATTGTCGCTACTGGAGTAGTGAAAACCCTAAACGGAAACATGAAAGGCCTTTGCATAGTCCGAAGGTCACAGTATGGGCTGCAATGTCGGCATCCGGAATAATTGGCCCTTTTTTTTCGAAGACCAACAAGGTCGCACAGTCACTGTAAATTCTCGGCGTTATGTAGACATGATTCAAACTTTCCTCACTCCTGCTCTTCAAGAATTTGAAGGATACAATCAGGACACCTGGTTCCAACAGGACGGAGCCACCTGCCACACTTCCAATCTTTCTTTGCCTGTCGTTCAGGGGCTTTTTCCGGGAAGACTGATTTCTCAAAGAGGGGACATTGAGTGCCCCCCCCCCGAAGCCCTGACTTGAGTCCTTGTGATTTTTTTTATGGGGTTATCTCAAAAGTAGAGTGTACAGCAACCGCCCTGCCACTCTGGAGGAACTAAAGAACAATATTCGACAAGAAATCGAAGGCATAACTGCAGACACTTGCCGCCGCGTTATGGAAAATTGGAGAGGTCGTCTTCAAGAGTGCCTGGGCACAAATGGGGCACATTTAGATAACGTAATTTTTAAAAAATAAATTTGTTCAAGTAGATCAATTTGTATTGTTTTTAATTCTATTCAAAAAGTTAATATCTTTATGGATCAGCTTGTAACTTATGAGATAGCACGAATTATTGCAAAATGTGGTGCACCACATATCTATGGAGAAAAATTAATACTACCAGCTCTACATATAACATATTTAGTAATAATACAATAATACAATTTAGTAATAATACAATCGGACAAAATCAGAAAAAAATTCTTTCTTCAGTCCAACTGAGCAATGATACAGTTTCAAAAAGAATTGACGACATGGTCAATGATATCTAAATTCACTATGTGATGAACTGCAGCAGTGCAGTCCAACAAATTTTCATTACAAGGATGAGAGTACTCGTGATAATGAATCTCTACTACTTGCTTATGTACGATTTGTGACGAATCAAAAAATTATCGAAGAAATGCTATTTTCAAAATTACCACTAACGTGGATGGTTCGTCAGTATTTGCAGCTTTTGAAAACTTTTTCATCGAAAAAAATTATTTCCTTTACTAATGTGATTGCTTGTGCTATTGAAGAAGCACCAACTATGGTTGATCAGTCAAACGAGTTACGATTATTTACTATTATATTATTAAAATCCAATGCTTTCGTATTACCATTATTATATTCTGTAATTTAAGTTTATTCAGTTCTTAATACTCCAGAGTTCAAATAGATTATATTCTCAATAAGTTATGACCAGTTTGTGTAAAAATAACGCTTATAAAAAAATAATATCCTCTAAATTTTTTCAGTATATTTCTCAACTTTGACCCGTGCATTTTAATCATATGATCATAAATCATAAGTAACATTTAGAACTTAACTATTATCTCTTAATAATAGAAGAGATTTGATATATTCACGAGGTGCTTGTTTGATTTTTCTTAAAGAGATATTTTTGTTCGTTCTTCTCAAAGTTTTATACGGTCTGGTTGTGAGCCAATAACCAATATTTATTTCACCGTCTTTTGTAAAAGCCTCAGAGAACACATATTTCATTATTCCTTTACCGCACTTGATATTCTAAATGTTCTATTTGCCCTAATCTAAATGTCTACACTTCTCTTAGAACATCTGCGTCATAAATTTTTGAATACTAATCATATGGACAGAACCCCGTACGTTCGACACACAGTCTCTGGCCAAATTTGATTTCTTTGACCATCTATTATGATTTCTTAATCTTAGAGAGAATTATTGTTGAACGCCTTTTACTATCTCAGAGTTTTGCCTACAGGTATTTATTTTCATAATTTTAATGGAAGTTACGGTCGAATAAATTCCATCGATATTCCAGGTTAACAGATCCAATAATCTATTATCTGTTCCAAATAAGAATAAACCGTTGGGAAAGATAGGGCTTAAAATAAGAGCTTGTGATTGGCTAAAATAGAGGCCGCTTTTATGCAAGCGAAATTTAGTTTATTTAGTTCTGTCAAATTAGCGTCTTGCTGTCAGTACTGACCGGTATCTTTGTCTGTGCTAATCAGTTATATGTTTTACTATTATAGTTGTTTATTGTGCTATTTATTATTAATATTCGTTAAAGATAGTTCTTTATAGAGACTATAAAGTGAAAACATTTTCTAAACATATTTTATCACTCATTAATTTATTACATTTATTTAATCGCAATCGTTTTAGAGCATGGATAACGCCGCTTTACCAGGTCCATCAAAAAATCGTAAAGGAAAATATATAAAAAGTGGACAGAGGCAGATGGCTTACAATGTGTATTTTAAGAACAAAGCTAATATGTCCAAAACAGCTGCTGTTCGTCAAACTTCAAGGGAAGTAGGGATTGGTAGGAATACTATGTTTGACATTATTAAGGAAATTGAAATGTCTGGAGTTACACAGTCTCCATTAAGAAAACGAAGTTGCCGAGATGGTTACAATAAATTAGATGAAGTATCAAAAAGTACATTTAGAAGGCACGTGCATTCATTTTTCTTTAAAAATGAGTTACCAACTTGCACAAAAATATGTGAAGCTATTAAAGGGGATGCCAGTTTACCTCCTTTAAAACGAACATCACTTTGGAGAATCCTAAAGAAACTGGGATTCAAGTGGGAAAAACGCACACGAAGTAACATATTAATTGAACGAAATGATATTATGTTATGGAGACGTCATTATTTGACAAGTATAAGAAAGTTTCGTGCAGAAGGGAGAAAAATCTATTATTTAGATGAAACATGGGTGAATGCAGGTTACACAAAAGCAAAAATATGGAAAGATACAACGGTACTTAATCCAAGGCAAGCATTTGTTGAAGGTCTTTCTACTGGTTTAAAAGATCCATCTGGCATAGGAAAGCGACTAATTGTGCTTCACATTGGCAGCGAAACTGGTTTTATGAATGGGGGTTTGTTATTATTTGAATCCAAGAAAACTGCAGATTACCATGAAGATATGAATAGTGAGGTGTTCATCACATGGCTGCAAAATATATTACCTTCTCTTGAGCCCAATAGTGTTATAGTCATGGATAATGCGCCTTATCATTCTACTAAAACAGAAAAGTCACCTACTTTATCATGGAAAAAGGAGGCAATCATTGAATGGCTTTTAACCAAAGGAATTTTAGCTGATAATTCTATGCTAAAGATTGAGTTGTTTGAGTTTGTAAAAAATTACACATCCTGTCATCCAGTTTCATACGTGGTCGATGAAATAGCTGGAGAAAGTGGCCGTACAGTTTTACGTTTACCTCCATATCACTGTAATCTTAACCCCATTGAACTTATATGGGCTCAAGTCAAGCATCATGTTGCGGCCAATAATAAGACATTTAAATTGGATGAAGTAAGAAATTTATTATTAGAAGGATTAGACATGGTTGATGCTGACGCATGGAAAAATAGCATTCATCACGTTACAACAGAAGAAAACAAAATGTATGATTTAGATAATATTGTTGAAAATGTATTAGAAAATTTGACTTTTACTGTAAATACTGGGTCATCCTCAGAATTTTCATTAGGTTCAGGTTCTGATCTTGAAGATGAGTAGTTTTCAATATATATATATATTAATGAACAATAGGCAACATAATGAACTGTGGTGTGTTAAATTTAGTTATGTGTGTGTGATGTTCTTGATTTAGATTCGTGTGTGTATGTGATCTGTTAGATATATTTTTTTCATACTTATAAATTGTATAGTTTGGAAAATATAGTGAATAAAATATAAACCAAATATAATTAAATAATAATGATTACCATATACATTCATGAGATTGTAAGTTGTTTCAGGTCCTCAGAAATTGTTCGACGTCCTGGGTCTGAAGTAACTACGAGATATTGTGATAATCGCGGAATATTAATGAAATTTCTAAGTAGGAAATGATTATATAATTTTTTTAATGTAATTATGTAAGAGAAGGTAAAAGATTTAATGTATATTATGCTAATAAAAGAGGGTTTTACACTCATTGTGTTCAGACATTTATGAAAAAAATTGTTTTTACTGAACACATGGAGTTTCCCATGAAAGCAATTTCTCTTTTTATTTATTCTTATTTTTTTTTCAATTACATTAAAATCTGAAACTAATCAAACCATATTTCTGCTAATAGCAAAAAAAATCATTGTATGATAGGAGCAATTTATCCCATACATAAGCAAAAATGTAAGTATTCATCAGAAATAAAGAAATGAACACATGTTTAACCAAATACTGAAACTGGAAAAATGCTTACGTTTTACCTATCTTTTGGTGCAAAATTGCTGTTTTATCATTTTTAATATGTACTTACTTTTGTAAAATAAAATATTTTTAAATACCTTTTTTAGATGTATAAAAATGTTTATCCAAATTATGTGAAATGATGTGCTGGTAAATTTCCTTATTGCTCTCTCATTATAGATACTATTAAAATAATTGTATTTTTAAGCTAAACGATACACAAATATTATGATAATTATAATACACTGTCACCATCAATTCTTTAAATTTATTAGTTTCACATTTGCACAAAAGTTTTGTTCTCTAATAAAATCAAAGAAAGATGTAAATATTTCTCCTGTAGTACTTTTAACACATTCTCATTGTATTTACGCACAAATTTATTGTAGATGCAACACCTTCAAACAATAAATAACAGATTATAAGATACTGATTGAAATATTTTATATAAGTCTAAAACCTTGCAATGGTATATATTTGCCGCTTCTTGCATAAATAAAACTTTTAAAGTCTAAGCTTAAGCTTTCTTAATAATAAATATGTTAATAAACAAACGTCAAAAATAATCTTTTGTATAAGTTAGTAGGTACATAACCTCACCTACAAATTATCTATTTTTTTTAAATTCCTGTGAAAATTATACTCAGATTGCGGCGCCATCTGGTCCTTTCTTAAATGGAACAGAGTATAGTGATCTGTTCATCAGAGCAATATAGTTGTACCATTTTCAAATACGATCCTTTAAAACTTAACAATAACAATAATATAAATAAACACTAGAATTCGAAAAATCTATTAGATAATTCAGACAGACTCATTAAAACTTGCAGAATTCGTAACAATACAGTAACACTTTTTTGAGTTCTAAACAGTTCTATAATTGAAATACGTATTTAGGATACGATTAATAATTGTGGTAAGGGGTTATATACCTTTTTTTAAGTTTTTACTTAACCACAGTCTCCAAAGAAAGACTTTTCTAAACAGTCAGATATTGACTTAATTCTGACCATTTATTTGAAATGCTTGGACAAATTGACGAATATATTTCGCACTTTGATCCGCAGCTATGTCGATTTGATTGTTGAATTAATTTAGATTAGCAAACTAAGCGTGTGATATTACATTGTCTAAATCTGCTTATTTAAATAGATATTATATGATAATATGTCTATTATCGCATTTTAAAAAGCCGAATTTAAAAAAAAGGCTGAGAGTTACTTATTTACATCTCGAGAAAATTTCATGAATAACCATTGATTATCTTCTTAAATTGAATTGAGATTAATTTAAAAATAACTTGATTTATATTTATAGCCGAGTTGTGAACGTTTCAGTAACAAAACATATAAAGCTTGATTAGTTTTAATGACGGTTTTAGTGTTTTAAGTCGAATTAAAATGATAATTGGTCTTAAAGCAAAATAAAATTTATAATGTTTGTACTTTATTGAAGTGTGAAGTATGCTTTAAATTTTCAAAAATAGATTTATTAAGCTATTTAATTCAACTACTTTGCATGTTGAAGTATAATCATAAAGAAAATTCATTTAAAGTAAATCATGTTACTCTATACTCTCTGTTACTCTATACAAAATTACGTGCATTAACAATGTATAATTATTTTATTTGTAATATTCAATTCACTGTAAATTATATTAAATAATACACTATTCTTCTGAATTATACACAGAAATAAACTACTCAAAAATGAATAAGGAATTTTTACTTTTTTGTATTTTTTAGATAGTATGGGTAAATCTTTGTAGTGTATTATATTAGATACATAATTGTACACAACAATTTCAAATTTTCAAGTATATTTATTCAGAAAAATCGTTAGATTACTAAGAAATGATCAAAAATGAAATAAGCAACATTTTTAACAATAGCTAAAATAAACATTTTTCTGTAACAATTAATTCTAAAATCGTGTATAATGGCCACGGACATCTCTCACAGCTGTACATTTTCGGGGCATACTCATAATGCAATTATTAATGTGTTCTTGTGACACTCTTCTCCAACACAGCGGTAAAATTTCCCGCAAGTGTTGCACGTTAACTGGGGGTGGATTATGTTCGTTGAGCTGTTCTTGAAGTCTGTCCCAAATGTGCTCAATTGGATTCAAGTCGGGAGACGTTGGTGGTAAAGGTAGATGGTTGATATGGAGGTCATTTATTGCTTGCATTACAATTTGTGCACGATGAGGTCTTGCATTATCATCAATAAAAACCATGTTTTCATCCACAGCTTCACGAAAGTCGGCCACATATTGCTGAATAATGTCATCTCTGTATATGAGTCCATTGACATTGTTTTCAAAGAGATGGAGGTTCGTACGTCCATTCAAACTAATGCCCGCCCACACCATGATACCACCGCCGCCAAAAGGCACCACAGCTTTTGTAAACTCGCGTCTATAACGGTCTCCTCGAGTTCTCCAGACCCTTACTCTACGATTATCACTAAATAAGCAGAATCTGGATTCATCGGTGTATAAACCATGCTCCCATTGAAAATTTTCTGCTAGTCGTTGGTTAACCCAAGTTCTTCTAGCCATTCTATTGGCATTAGTTAATTTTGGGCGTCTCACAGGCCTGCAGCTATGAAGATCCATTTCCCTCAGACGGTTTCTGATGGTTTGATCCGAAACTCTAACTCCAGTGGCGGCACGTAACTGTGTTTGCAACCATACAGCACTTCTAAACGGATTCATCATTGTCTGAATTCGTATGTAGCGGTCTTGTCTCTGATTTGTTTTCCTCTCAGATCCACCGGGTCTTCTCCTTGCAGATCCTAACTGTTGGAATCTTGTTAGAGCCCTACTAACAACACCTGGAGACACATTAAAAATTGCGGCAATTTCTGCTCCAGATTGCCCTCGCTGAAGCAATAACGCAATTAAATCAAAAGTTTCTTTATTTAAATGACGTCTTGGCATCGTGAAAATGTGAAATGACGTTTAAAATGAATAATACTTGTCAAAAAATGCGATATTTATAATTTTGTATTCTAAATTAATTTAAGGTTAAAATAAAAGATTCAATATTTTATCACACAGAAAAGACATTTACCAAATAAAATGTCCACAAACGACTGTGGGCCTTCTAATTTATCTATAGTTTGAGAAAATACGTTAAATTTAATCGAATTAATTAGATCTGTTAAAAAAAGATCTAATTCCCTATTCATTTTTGAGTAGTTTATAACAGAAACGTTTTTAATAACATTTTTATATTACTGAAAATGTTTTTGTTTTATATAAAATATGGTGAAGTTTTGGATACGAGGATGGTTCAATATTCCTTAGAAAAAGATAGAAATGCAAATTATTTTGGAAAATTTTTTTTTAATTTTTCAATAGTCAAGTCTCTTGTTGGCTGTGTGCACGTTTCCCAGCATTTCTCGAACTTTTTTATACCGTCCAAAGAGTAGGATTTCAGAATAAAAAAAAGTCACTGGGGGCCAAATCTCGTGAATACGGTGGATATTGTAATAATTTGAATTTTAATTCGATGATTTTCGCCATCGAAACTCCGCGTACATTGTCTTGACGTAGGAATTTTTTTTTCTTTGCCGAATGTGGACGTTCCTCCTTCATTTTTTCGCTCAACCGATGCAATAACGTTGCATAATACTCTCTTTATCGTTTGTCCTTTTTTCCAAGTGAACGATGTAGAAGATTTCGCGTGCATCCCAAAATATACTTGCGATGGTCAGTGTGTTTTGGGATGCATGCGAAATCATCTACATTGATTACTTGGAAAAGGGATTTCTTTGCCTTCTTCAGAGCCGGATCGCCTTTGAAAACCCACTGTTTCGACTGTTGCTTTGTTTCTGGAGTATAATGGTTTATCCATGTTGCGTCCAGTTATGTAGTGACGTAGAAATTCGTCAGGATTGCGACGGAAAAGTGTCAAACCACCCTCCGATTCGATCACACGATTGCGTTTATTCTCCACTGAGAGCAAACGCACTGAGATTTTTTTCAGACCCAATTTTTCATGTAAAATTGAAAACACTATCTTGTGATATGCCTATGGCCTCAACTATTTCGCACACTTTGATTCGTCGATCACATTAGACATCCCGGACGAAGTTAATCTTTTGTGGATGTATGGCCACGTTTAAAGTAATTTACCCAATTGTAAAAGTCGCAAACACATGAGCAGATGTGTAATGAACTCCATCCAACTTGGCTTTGATCTCTTAAGGTGTTAAAGCCTTTAAATAAAAATGTTTAATCACCGCATGAAACTCATGTTTTTCCTTTTTTCTAAATAAATCAGTTTCTTGCTTCAATCGAGTATGAAAATAAGTATGAAGAAAATGAACCCACGCGATGGATTTAGCGGAAACTTTGACAGCAGTCTAATGACAAATAATGCTTACTAAGTGCAAATTTTTGTTATATTACTAGCGCCGTCTCTTGGATTTTCTAAGGAATTATTGAATCACCCTCGTACTCAAATATGTTTAAAATTATTTCGTTATTTGTGCTATCAGATGTGTTCGATGTAGAGTGGGATGCATGTTAATACAGTTTCCACAAGTTGCGGTTGTGTCCGTCAGATGGAAACTCCTGGCTAAATCTTACATTTGTTATGAAGACAGCGACGGTTGGTTTGGCGTTTGGGATGTTAATATTAGTCAATGAGCGGCGCTGAATGTACTTCTACACTTTGTTTTAATAACTTTTGTAGTGTAGTAAGGGTGTTATTTATGATGAAAGTATCTCTCCAGCAGGATGTACTGATGATTCTATAGTAAGATGAAATACGCGTCTGCATGTCTAGAAAGATACTTTCACACAAAAATGAACTTGGATTGTGTTCTCCACGCTCGCTTTTTAATATTTTTAAATTATTAAAAATATTTTTGTTTAATGCGACTACAATGCTTGTGTAAAGAGTATAATATTCGTTATTTCATCATAGAATAAAATTAAGTTATTAAATCTTCAACTTTTAGGAAACGATTATAGTAACTGCAATAGTATCCTTGCTTAACGTGTTGCATTTGTTTAAGCGATCAAAACAAGACATTACAATTTATGAACCTAGCAGCTCAGTTTACCAGTCAACATCTACAATTTCTAACAATGGGTGGTGAAAAAACTATTCGAATCGAAATTAGACAAAAGATAATAGATCTGTACAATACTGGAAAATATAAATATTAATTTAAAGAATTTGTTGTTTAAATAAAGCAATAACTTCACGAAATGAAAAAGTCTACAAAGGGGGATGAAAACCAAATTAGGATGATGAAATGTCTATAAAACTATTAAATATTTTAGATAATTCTCCTTAACTAAGAATTAATAATATGTCGGTAGACACCAGTGTATGGCTTATGTTGATGATATAGTACCTCTGGGCAGATCTAAAAAGAAAATAAGAAGAATATTTTATATTAATGGAAGAGAATGGAAAATCAAGAGAATATGGCTTAAAAATTCACAAGCAGAGGAAAGTTTAGGAAAATGCACGAATATTAACAAAAATTATAAGGACCAAAAATGTATCTAGAACTTTAGAAATCAGATTGATAATAAATAAGAAATATGAAAACAAACTCGAAATATAGGAATATGTAGAGATTAAAGGAGTCGGAGAATTTTCAGAAAGAACAAACATAGAAATAGAAGAGCTGTTCAATAAACCGTTGTTCTAGAAGTGACCATTTAAAGAGCCAGATGGTTGACGAGGTTTAATGACAGATAGGTTTAACAAAATTTAATGGAAGGAGAAAAAGGGAAAAGAAGAAGAAAATGGTCCAGGAAAGGATGGCTGGGGTAAATGAGGAAATATTTGATTGGAAGGAAGTGGAAATGAAGTGGTAGAACTCCAAGCCAAGGGCCACTAGACCTGTAGTCACTTCATCAAAAATTTTGCCTGTTTTGAAGCAGTACTGTGAATTTCCTATTAGTGGCCTCGCGATCAAAAGAGTGCTACTTAATACTAGGTTGATGATTTGTCGTCTTGGAAAAAAACGCGTCTATAAAAAAAGAATATTAAGACTCGATAACATTTCGCTAATTGAAATATTGTATAAACTATTAATGATAGATGTAAAATAATATTTAGCGACGATTCAAAATTTAATATAATAAAAAGTGACAGTTTTTGCCGCATAAGGCGTCCGAAGGGTTACCGATTAAGTCCTAAATACATGATTGCTACACAAGAGCATGAAGGAAACGCTGTGGGGATCAACGATCGTGGTTTAAAATGAATTCATTCTATGGAATTCAAAGTATTATGCATATATAGCAATCATATATATAGCATTTGCATATATAGCATAGAAATCAATGGATCTTGGTGCAAGAAGATTTCGAAGATTCAAATGGAGCCGTATGCATAGGATGCAAAAGTATCTAAAGTACGAGTTTCAATACGATAATTACCCGAAGTACAAGTCAAGGCTTACGACTGATAGGCTAAGAACTAATAAAATTATGTTATACCTTGGTTAACGCAGTCTTTCGATCTTAACTCCATAGAGAATTTGTAAGAAATACTGGATAAAACATTAAGGATCGTTTAGAATGAAATTGGTCGTCCTAGAATAGAAAAACTTGTGGAATCTAAGACAGGGAAATGTGTAGCTGTAATAAATGCTACAAAAATATTAATTTATTAAGTCATTAATTATATTAAATAAGGTGCCCTTGATTTGTTACTTGCGCTTATCAATGAACTAACTAACTTATTCAATTAAGGATAATAATTAATAAAATTTATAATTGAAAGGCATTACTCAATATTGAATGTGAACGTATTGTATTTTCAATACTATCGATTAGCTATTGAAACAAAAGTTATTTTCATGGCAATAACGCCAATAACTATTCAAACGTATAGAAAGTATTAAGACATTAACCTATAAGTCCTAACAAGATAAGAGTAAAACACTAATGCAAATAAATCAGACTAGATTATTTTGAATTACAATCAATTACAAATCGGTATATTTAAAATATATTACAATAGAGATTCAATTGTATAATAGAACTAAGCTTATATTCATTAGCGATTATTATATCTAGCTTTATCTGAAACTCGTTCGAAATAATATTACGATAGAATGTATTTCCTCTCATGCAAAACATCATTGTTACATTTGATACCGGCAGTCTCAGGTTTTGTACATTGCCATTTCCATTATTCGTATCATCAACTTTTACGATATGCATGGCTTCAAATGCACCATCAAACTCTGAAATGTAATTTGTATGTATGCGATCGAGCAAATTCCTGTATTGTATAGATTACATACAGGGTGTAAATGAAATATTCCGACTTTAATATCTAACACCTGTAATAATATTAAAAATAAAATGCTAATGCACGAAAATTTTGCAAAAAAATTTAATAAATGCGTGTGGCTCAACAGACTCTGGTAAATTTAGTATTCCTTTATAACTACAGCGATACCCCTACTGAAGCGTAATGCTGGGAGTTGTAGATGTGATGATACATACTGTAAGTCAAAAATCAGTCTGTTATCAACTTGGGTGAAGTATGGCTTATTCAAATGACGAATTAACAGATATCGTTTTGCTATACAGCGAAACAGGTGAAAATGTTGGAGCTACTAGACGTATTTATGTTTCCGAACCGAAGATGTTCATCAAATTGTTTAATTTTAGAAACCGTGTACAGATTCAGAGATCGCGATATATTGCATCCAAGTTATGAAGCCGTGGCCGTGAAGGACGAACTTCGACAACGTATTTTTCAAGCTGCGGCTTATATCCGTGAAAACCGAGTCGTGTTAAATCGTGTATTTCGTAAGCTTGTATTTATGCAAATGATAACCATGTTGAACATCTAAGCTTTCCATCTGTTTCACACAAATCCACCCTTTACAGCAAAGAAATTGTCATTAAAAAAGACGCAAATAAAACACAGAAAGAAAATGAACATTCGATTAAAAGTTATTATTTATTCGCGTGAACTTAATATTAAGGTATTTAAAGAAACTCCATATTGCATTTTTTCGGGATATTACACTGAAAGATGTTGATGTTGACGCAGATATGGACGCGTCAGTTAAAGTTAAATTTACTTGATGCAATCTCACGGCGACTTTCTCCTTTAGAAACTAATAAAATCAGTACTTTAGAAACCCGCTTTAAAAAATCGGTTTTGAAGTCAATGATAATGCCATGAATGCACAACTCAACTCTGAGTAACGCAAGAAGTTATAACACTAATTAACTCTAAATTGCCACCACAAGCCAAAATGGAAGTGGAGATAATCAATTCGAAAAACGGAAATGATCTGTGATCTTATTTTGATCAAAAAGTATCTAGAGAAAGAGATTATGTCACTCTAGGTACAGCAGCACATGTAATGATAAAACAGTAACTAGAATTGGGTATAATAGATCGCAAAATGAACCCACTGAAATTTTGGACCAATCAACCAAAAAAATATTTCTAGAGCTATGCATTTTAACGATAAAATACTTATGTGTTCCAGCTCTAGATCCATGCCATCAGAACGTTTATTTTCTAAGGCTGGTTATCTAGCAAATGATAGAAGAAGCCGTTTAGGATCCAAAAAAAATGGGACAGATAATATTTCTTAATGGAAACTTTTAATTATTATTAACTTATTATTATTTTGGTATCCATATTGTGATGACTCATCCTACAACACGCATCATATTAGTCTCGTGTTATCTAGATTATTCTCCATACAGCGGGAACATATGAACGACGATATATAAGCCGCGTCGAAGAAGGGATGGACATTCATTCAATACCCAAGTCTCGCGAAGTAAACATAAATATAGTTACATAAATATAAAATACATAAATGTACTTATTGTTGTTAATAGTTAGTTTTATATTGTTATACGTTTTAATATTAATATAGTGTGTGTGTCTAAAGTTATTGTTAGTTTTATTTAAGAACCCGAAAAGACAAACGTTACAGTGGTATTCAGGTGTGGACTAATTAATAAATAATAAACTAAGTAGATAATTAAGTGTTAATTAAGTATTCAATTAAATAAATATACAGTGCGGAAAGACGTTATTTTAAATATCGTGATGGCCAACAGAATGAAACTGGCGGAATTAAAAGTGTCCGAGTTAAAACGAGAATTAGAAGAGAGGGATGAGGATACAACTGGCAAAAAGTCGATCCTCCAACGGCTTCGCAATGTGTTGATCCAAGAAGGCGAGGATCCAGAGAATTATGTCTTTCAAGTTCCAGGCGGAGATGCTGACGTGAATTCGCTGTTTATGAAACTAGAACAAATGGAGCAGAAGAACCTGGAAACTTCTGGAAACTTAGCGAAAACTTTAGAACAAAGACTAATAGATAATTCGCAAACCTTGGAACAGCGTCTAATAGATTCACAAACTCAAATGCAACAAATGGAACAGAAGAATCTGGATAGTGCGAAAAATATGGAACAACGATTAATAGAGAATGCGCAAATTCAAATGCAACAAATGGAGCAGAAGAACCTGGAAACTTCTGGAAACTTAGCAAAAACTCTAGAACAAATGGAACAGAAGAATCTGGATAGTGCGAAAAATATGGAACAACGATTAATAGAGAATGCGCAAATTCAAATGCAACAAATGGAGCAGAAATTACTAGAAAATTCTAGAAACTTCAAAAAAAGTCTGGAACAAGTGGAAAAAGTTCTAGAACAGCGATTAGCGGAAAAATCAGAAGCGTTAAAAGAAGAGGTTTTCATAGCTGTAGAAGAGAAAATTGGGTTGTGGATTGGACCGCCTGGACTGGAGAATTGTAAGGAGCATGTTGGAAGTAATCTTCCGACATACTGGTATGGAAATTCTGGTATGCAGTTACCGGCTTGAATATTCCTGTCCATCCAGGCAAGATAAGACCGTGGACTGTTATTTCGATATGACGTCACAATGTAACAAAGGCCCTACCTGTCGATTTCGCCATCGGTTGAGGAACCAAAACTTAACATGTTTCGGGACGAAACTTCATTCTTAAGAAGAGGGCAATGTGATGACTCATCCTACAACACGCATCATATTAGTCTCGTGTTATCTAGATTATTCTCCATACAGCGGGAACATATGAACGACGATATATAAGCCGCGTCGAAGAAGGGATGGACATTCATTCAATACCCAAGTCTCGCGAAGTAAACATAAATATAGTTACATAAATATAAAATACATAAATGTATTTATTGTTGTTAATAGTTAGTTTTATATTGTTATACGTTTTAATATTAATATAGTGTGTGTGTCTAAAGTTATTGTTAGTTTTATTTAAGAACCCGAAAAGACAAACGTTACAATATTTTATATATTACTTATTTTTTTATGAAATACACAGAATATTTTTTTAATTTTAAATTTAGGTATTGTTTATTGGGTATATAGATAAGTGTTATGTTTAGAAAATATTTATTTTATTATTTATTTTTATTTATTTATATGTAATATATATATTAATATAAAATATATTTCGAGTTTAGATATTTATTTTTAAGCCAATATTAAATATTGAAAAAAAGGTGGCAAGTCGACTTGCAAAAACCGAGTCGTCCATCTTCTAATTCAGTCCGCGCACAGCATTGACGTTTTCTGGCACAGCAACTGATTTTGGACGATTTTCTTTAAATTTGTCTGTGAGCGAACGACGACTAATGATTGACTTCACTAAATCAACGTTATAGAGTGGATTTAGATGGTCGATTATCGCCAAAAATCGAAGATGCATTATTGTTGAGATAATTCATATCAAAAGTCTGAACTATGACTTTCGACGTGAATTGTCACTGTAAACAACGCAAATAACAAAACGTTCTGAGCACGCATACTTCCAAAAATGTTAAACTTTACGATGGATGTGTCTGATGGCGCCTTGTAACACTAGTGTTGTCAGTTCCGAATACATATATAATTATTCAGTCATCTTGTCTCCTTGCCAATGACAAATTATCTTACCGAAACATATGTTAGAGAAATTAATAAATTTGTGAAAAAGTTAAAAGAAATGTTATTTTTGGATCTAGATTCATAATTTTTTACTATCAGTCGCACCAGCTTTTGATTATCGAATATCGATATTTTATTTGCCATAGACAGCTCTAACGAACTAATTAAATGTACTATATGTATACTAATAAACATATTTTTTTTAATAGAGTATTGGGAATTAGGAGAGTGAATAGGCATCAGAAAAGAACTTAACATTGACAACGCGAGACAGGCGAAGCTGATATGAAAAACGAGGAAGATTGGCAAAAACCGATAGGGACCTAAAAAGATGTGGAAAAATAGTGTGCCAATATAAGCTTAAGGGATCGGAAAAAATTTTGGCAGATGGTGAGAATTTTAGCAAGAAATAACGTGCCGCCAAAAACTTTCCTCATTAGAGACGGCCATGGTTTTTGATAATGGTTGGTGACAGTGCACGTAATCTGTCTTAAACGATAGAGTTTTGAATTAGCATGTCCGTCTCTAATGAGAAAAGTTTTTGATGGCACTTTAGAAAAGAGTGATTTAAATTTAAAGAGAAAAATAATTAATAAGTGATTTTTCTATAGCTACTGGCAAATTATGACTATGATTATGTATGCACTACATGAGACATTTATATAATCTACCTGGCCATGAAAACAATGACAATTGGAAACGATTTTAAATGAAAAATAGCGTCAAGTATCGACCAGGGGGTGTTAAAATTGAGAGATCTTTGTAATTCTGGTGACGGTTTGAATAATGCAATAATAAAAGTAATGAAATGGCTCTAAAATTATCCATGAAAGAATTATTGCTATCTATGACAAGAATGTTTAGTCACATTATCAAGTAAAATTCTAGGAGAAACAATTTCTTTGGAATCGGAAATTTGTTGAAGATAATTCAAACTCTGGTGGACCTCTTGAGACAAAAACAGTAACAATAAAGAAAATTGAAGGTTGTTGATATTGTTGATATTTGAAATAGAGATAAGAGACTTGCAAATTTTAATGACAATTTACAAGAATAGTTTCAGCAAAGTGGATTCCATCACTGACGATGAAAGCTGGGTATATCACTGGAACCGTCAAATGAAAGAGGAGTAAATGTAGTGGATACAAAAAGGATATTCGTCACAAAAATGGCGAAATCGTAGTGTTCGTTGAGAAAATTGATGATAAGGGGTTTCTGTGACTACGAAAGAATTCTTTTGACGGAGTACATGAAGAAACTAATTAAAATTATTGGTTATGTTTATAAAAAGTTCATTAAACATCTTAAAATAGCCTTTCGAGTGAAAAAACATCAAAATCTTTCAGAAAAAACTCAGAAAGTTCGACATGTTATCAAAGAAAATGGTTTCAAACCCATTCTATAGTTTAAACCTAGCCTGCAGCGATTACTAACCTGCCTCTAAGTTGAGAAAACAATTTGGACGTAGATTTTCTTGAAATTATGACTTGAAAGCCATCAGATGATGATTTGAAAACTGCTATAATGATGTTAAAGAAGTTACCCAAAATATTTTTTTAAAGGGATATTGTTATTGCAGAAATGTTAGAATAAGCGTAAAGATGTTAAAGATAAAATACTTGAAGGTACACGTATACCGGGTGCGCCAAGTTTTATGTCCACCCCTAAAATTGAAAGTTCTAATTACGTGAGGGTGGCCACATTTCACATACTAAATTGAATGTTTATGAAGCTTCTTTTTTTCGCTTTATAGGAGCAGATATTTAAGAAGGTAAGTTGAGGAAACAATTATTAGATACATTAAAACAACTACCTTATTTTTCTTTAGTGGTTCGACCTCCTATATTAATCATGCCTTTCCAATATTCAGTCGTTGAAAAAGCTGAAATGCTCATGGTATTTGGAGAGTGTCTGAAAAATGCTTCAGAAGCTGCACGTGTGTATGCGGAAAGATTTCCCGATCTGGAACATCCACACCGAAAAATTTTTATCAGGCTATTTGAGCAATTAAGAGAGACCGGAATTGTGACGCACAAAAAGAAAATTTACAACAATCTACCTATTACTAATGAATTAAATCAAGCACGAGTTCTTAATACGGTAGAAAATAATCATCACATAAGCATTCGCGATTTAAGTCAACAAACCAACATTAGTGCGACAAGTGTGCGTCGCATCTTAAAGAAATACGCCTATCACCCCTATCACATAGAACTGTACCAAGAATTGCACGGTCAAGATTATGAAAATAGGGTAAATTTTTGTCAGTGGGCTGAAGAGCAATTAAGACAATATGCACACTTTTTTGATTACGTCCTTTTCACTGATGAGTGTACCTTTAAGAATAATGGACAGGTTAATAGACATAACATGCACTATTGGGCACTAGAAAATCCCCATTGGATGCGAGAAAGAGTCACGCAGAATTACTGGTCCATTAATGCTTAGGGAGGGGTGATTAATAATAAATTAGTGGGTCCCTTTTTTTTTTAATGGGCATCTAAATGGGAACACGTATGCTAAATTTTTGCAAGCAAATTTGGGACAATTGTTAGAGGAAATACCTCTGGACGTAAGACAACGTAAGTAACCAAACTATTAAATAATTTCAAACATATTTTACTTTATTTTCTGCTGATTTAAGGTATGTGGTTCCAACAAGATGGCGCACCTCCCCATTTCAGCCAAATTGCAAGGGCGCAATTGGCTCAGCAATTTGGAGAGAGGTGGATAGGTAGGGGTGGCCCCATCAGTTGGCCAGCACGGTCTCCAGATCTAACGCCGCCTGATTTCTATTTGTGGGGAACTATAAAACAAATGGTCTTCAGAGAAGAACCAACAACAATGGAAAATATGAGGGAAAGAATCAGGTTGGCGTTTGAGGAAATTAATCATTTAAACCGTGCTGATACTGTGTTAGAACATTTTAAAAGGAGATGCATCGAACAGGAAGGAAGGCATTTTGAACATTTGATGTGAATAAAAAAATTGAATTTTAAAATGTGTATCCAATGTGTAAAACCACGATTTACTTGAAATCTAATTAATATTTTTCAATTCTGATTAGAATCTTAAGTTCTAGAAGTTAAAATGGCCATCACAACGTGGCGAATAAAATTTGTTAATCTAATGTAAATGCACTTTTTTTTTCATTTTACGGCCTTCTACAAACAATATTAAAAAAATAATATGCACTCTCGAAAGGCTAATATCCACTATGTATACTGTATAAATTGCGTTCCTTTCCTATAATATTAAAGGTCAAAAAGTGGAGTGGACATAAAACTTGGCGCACCCGGTACAATGAAAAATCTTGAAATCATTAATTGTCACAGAGAATTTAAATATCCGTGCACATTACAACCTAATAAGAAACTAAATATGTACTAATTTTCCAAGAAAGTAAAATTATTATAATTAACCAAATTTGAATTAAATTCAATGTAATAATTATATTTGGAGACACTAATTTTAATTCCAAAATTAAAATTACGTAAAGCCAAAACTATCCAAATATAACATTTTGAAATACTACGGGAGAATTTAACGGAAATATTTCTAAAAAAAAAAGGAAATTTCAAAAAAGAATCAAAGAAAAAAAGGTAATTCAACGCAAGAGAATTTAAAAATATTACATTTAAAAATTAGAAAATTAAAATTTTAAATTATAGTATAGTATAGATATATAGAAATTTCAAAACGATCGGCAAACATAATAGGGTATTTAAGAAATAATTAATGAAACTTTTATATGTTTGATGATAAAATGTGGTTCTTCTATAAACAAGATTTAATAAACTTACGACGATAAGAGAATTTTGTTATTAATTACTTGACTTCTTGACGTAATATTATTTATAATTCTCAATTATATAAACTATATTGGTGTAGCACTTCGCTACCTAAACATATACGAAAATAAAATAAACAAATACCTAAAAATAAAGTGTTTAAATTTATACATCTAAGGACTAATTAAGTATCAAACTATAATTTAATATGTTTTACTTTCTATTTACTTTATACTTACACCATTGTAATACTAATTTGTTGAATATTCAAGCTTTTTTATTTTACTAATTATTTAATGATAAAAACAATTCCATAATATTTTGGTAATATAGTAAATTGCAGATAATATAAAGCCACATTTATAGAACTAGAACTAATAACAACAAGAAAAGCAAAAATATATTTAAAATATAGGAAATAAATGCCTGATAAAAGTAAATACAAAGTTAACTAACGATTAGAAAAATTGAATTTGACATATCTTCGGTTTATTCTTAAATATACCACAAAGCAGTTATTTTTCGCAGAAATCTCTTATGTACATGTATTAATGTACAATGTACAAACTTTTTTTCATTCAGATTTTGTTAATATATTAACTTAGGTCAATTCACACTAAAACGCAACTCGTGACTTGTTAAATTTTAAAATAAATAAAACTGCGTTTCCACGCAAGGTCGCGTTCTTTAGAGTGCAATAACATAAAAATAAATAAGAAAACAAAAAAAATAAAAGCGGAAATAACGATGTACATACATGAAATACCTTGCTATATGCAGCAAGTCTGGCTGTTCAAAAACCTTGCAGTAAAGGTGCAGGATGCGAACACAGGCAAGTTTTAAACCTGACCAAGGGTAAGGATCCTGTTGTTTCGTATTTTCTGTTACCATACTTCCTTAGTAAACTAATAGTAATATACAAGAAGACGTCACTCTTATATTTAACACTGCTTAATCACTTTAAAGACAACGTACAGAAAACGCAGCACTGAATGGATTATTGTAAATGTAGAAAAGAAATTCGAGCACCTTATCTTATAGGAAATAGATAAAGCACAGTGAAAACACAACAGCTAATGACCATCATTGTGTCTCTGTGTACAGTATACACAAGGCAAAGTTTAAAAACCAATGAAAAACGTTTCAACGACACTGCAAACTGTATGCACATATAACATATTCGCTTGTAACTTTCATACGGTACTAATGATTGCAAATTAAATGTGGTAAATATTAGTGTTAATTATCTGATCGTTTGGATGCGTTATCACAATCACGATGAACGATGAACCCGTGCGTATACGTATGTATGTAAGATATATATGTTAAGATTCTGACTGAATCGCCTATTAGTCAATGTCGTTCCTGGGAAGTGATGTGTAATAGATGTTAATGTATTGTTTTGTTTTGGTGTTTTGAAATTTGGCGGTCAGCGATGCGAGCGACACAGACGGCGCGCGAAAAGTAAGCGCGCCAGAGTTTTCTGAGAGAGTGGAAAACGAAATGAATGAGGTAAGACGGTAGCAGGGAGTGTGCGCGCCAACAATCGCGTCCCAACTTCGCAGGTGTCAATTAAATCAAGTGATCACAGTTAAGACAAATGAGCTGCATTATTGTCATTTATTTTTTGTTTTCGCATGAATCGCCGTCGCTCACTTGAACTCGAAAAATTTCAAAGTAAACTTTGCGTGTAAGATAAAACAGGTGCGAGTGTGTAACTAATTAGCATTGTACGTAAAGTTTGAAATGTGCCTAAGAATAAATATTTGGCACGATATAGTTTATTGTCTGTTTATATACGAATTTTTTTCGCGTTCATAAAGATGCAGTTATTTTACAGTTTTCTTGCCATTATTTCTAATAATTCTCTTTTCATAAGGAAAGTTTTTAATAAATATTCTAATAATAACTATAGTTAAAAATAGTATTACAAAATTTGCTAAAATATTAGAATAAATGCAAATATACATGCTTCTATAACAACATTTTAGTATACCACGTAAAGAAAAGAACTGTAGCTACTTACAGTGATTCAATTAAGTGATCGTACACTTGCGTTAGAAAAGAATAAACACTTTATAGCATAATTTCTCAACCTGCGGTGATATTAAAGGAGGGTCGTGAAATAGTCTAAACAATAATTATTTTATCAGAAAAAATCGTTTTACTTACAATAAGTACACATGTAAAGAAAAGAAATTAATGTGATAGTTGCATTTGTTTTTCATTTAAAAGTTTCTCCATACGTGGATCTACATTAGAAACACACAAAAGTACAGTTCATAAAGTATAAGTTTTCAGTTAGTACTGCCCAAGTGTGAACCGCAAATTGTGCTTTATCTCTTTCTAACACACATAAATACGCGCTGTAATACAACGCACGCTTGTCATTTTAAGTTAAGACGTACGTCTTTGGAACATATTAAATAAAAAGGATAAGTTGTCCAGGAGATAGTCTTATGATATTCGGCTTGCTGTCAAATTATTGCAATATTATTGTTCATTGACTTTATTTCCGGCATTCTGACTGCTAGGTTAAACATTTTTCTAATTTGAATATTTAGTATGCGATCAAAAATTACAAAATCTGTTCTTTTGAGAACAATACTGATAATAAATAGTAGTATCAATTAGTGGCAATAAGTACGAAATTGTTTGATTATTATTTTGACATTTCTAACCTATTTATTTTACAGAATATTTCTTAGATGTCTGGTAAACCTCTTGGTTCTCAAGTTGAACAGCTTGTATTAAGTCTTACAGCTTATTTTGAACGGAAAAAGAGAATGGTGGACCATTTATGTCCATTGATCGTGTTCATGAGGTAATTCACATAATCAATTAGATAAGGCAGTGTTATAAAATAAGTTTTATTTTCGAGGGTAGTAGAAGCCCTTAATATTTCTAGTAGAACGGTCTACACTATTAAACGTAGCATTCAGAATCCAGTATTATCGTCTCCTGGCAAAAAAAGGCCTTGTAAGAAGCCAAAAATTAAGGACTTACCAGAAACAACTAAAATGGATGTTCGAAATACTGTTTGATATGTATGACAAAATATTTTTGTGTTTATATTTTGTAGAAGTTTAATATGGTAAAATTAATACTGCCATAAAAATCATCAATGTGCATCATTTGCATGCACATAATATGAAGCAGCGAAGAAATTACTGCCACTGGTTCAAAGAAACATTACATGATAAAGATTTCAAGGCAACGTTTTATTAGAATGAAGTTTGTTTGTCTTATTGGGGTGTACTAACTTGCAAAATTATCAAATGTAGTTATCAGAAAATCCTCGTGTGTTTGTTAAATATGATCTTCATCGAATAAAGGATAATATGGATTTGGATTGTATTATCTGCAAGACGAATTATTATACCATTATTTTCTTAAGAAACAATAAAATATTAAATGTAGACTATACAAATGTTTTCTTTTATGTACAATTTTAAATTAATGTGAAAACATATATTGACAACTATCAAAAGGTTTTATTTCTTTTACAAGGAGTTACAAACATAAATTTTACATTTTTTCTAATATATTAAAACTTATTTAAAATATAAGCAATACATAAATTAAGTAGAAATCTAAACTATACATCGAATTCATACATTCACAATCTTCTTAGCCCAGATATAGGGCAAGAAAATTATTTCGGTAGGTATGTCATTCTCAATAATGCAATAGTTATTTTAACACTAAACATCTTTTTCAATATCTGTGCATTTCACTACTGATATCTGACTTGAAATATTTCTTTTTAAATAAATTTTTGATGGACTATTCTCGTTAGTTTAGAATTATAAATAACATTTAAAATAATTTGTTGGAATATTAAAGTAATAATTTCCGCATTGTTTCCTTGGATAGAATATATTTATACAAAACTAGAAAAGAAACAATACTTTTGAACTAGTCATGTTCCTACTTTACTCATTATTATTTTGACATGTAGGTTATGTATATGCTTTCTTTGGTTATATTGCAAGTAACTTACTAAAATTTTGACAATATTACAAAACATGACGTTTATATTTTATGATGACAAACAGTTATTTCCGCGATTGAATATTGACTTCATTTGACTCTGCAGTACTGATTTGAATCACATGCTTTGAATTTGGCCTTGAACTGAAAACTTATACTTTATGAACTATATATTGATTTCGAGTGATTAGAGACGATTCCTGTATTTAGTTTTTAGCGCAACCATAGATGAAAAATCCTTTTCGCAGAGATAAGACGTGAAAAAAGGGCTTAGTATTTTCAATGCTTCTGTGACTAAATTTCCAAGCCAAAACATATTTAAATCTTTAGATGTAAATTGCAGTAGTGGAGTTTTGGCGGTAGACATTTCAATGAGCTGGTCGTGAATCTCAACTGGTAACTTCGCAGCGGAAACAACGTTTTTGCTAAACGGATTCAGTACCCATCTCTTCGAGAAATCATTTTCATCTTTCGGAAAATACTCCGTCAACTGAGTTTTTGGCTCACGGAAATGCATCTTCATGCAATCCAAATTGTGGTGAATAATAGTGTGATAAGTCATCCGATGATACTTTAGGCAAGAGGTATCACACGACCTAGCACCGTCTAGAAAAATGTCGACGCAGATGGATCGAGAAAATCGAACATACGAGAGTTTTCTCTTGAATATGAATAGCATTCAAGAGGGATTTGGATCAATTCAACAAGTATACGCAGTCGTGTGATTACTATATAAATGTAGATTAAATACTTATTGTGAAATAGATGCTCTTATTGTTAGTTTATTAGTTTTAAATTGTTATATAGTGTATTTTGTTTTATTGTTAATATAGTGTGCGTTACCGTTAGTTTTATTTAAGGACCCAGAAAGACAAATATTTTACAATAGTGTCTTGTTCATTCATTCAAATTTTTCTCAATCTAATCCGAAGTGAGTGGGAACATATCCAAATTTTTGCTTTTAAGGCGAATAATCCAGATATAAGCTTCTTGATGAAAGCACTTTGTCTGTCGTTAATAAAATGTTTTATCATGTCCTTGTAAATTCACGCTCAAGTCGTTTAAATGCGAAAATACATCAGCTAAGTAAATACAATGAGAATGGCGTTTGTTTATTCTGGAAAAATTCTATTAAATCATAGCGTCATTCCAATACCCGGGTTAACACTTTCCCTCGAGATAACCATCTAGCTTTCGTATGGAAAAAAAGAGATTTTTAATTTCGCCCATTTCATCGTATAGTTCAGCAAACAGCCTGTTCTGTAACGGTCGGCTTTTAATAAAATTAACCATTTTTCCAGCTTCACAAAGAATTTGATGGAGATTTCCTGGCATGTTTTTTGCTATACTAATATTTTCATTAATCCACTGTTCTTTCTTGTTTTCACCTCTGCACCATCATTACATACTGCAATACATTTTGTCCAATATATGTTACTATACTTTCTAGTAGCTTCATAAGAAACATCAAAAAGACATTATCCAGTTCCATGTAAATGGTTTGCCGTCGATAGTTTGTGTTAAATACAAGTATAACTAAACAAAAAAAAATACCTCGAGTCAAAATCAATCGCTTGGAGTGTGCGGTAAACATGTTTTGACATTGTCACGAAGTAACAGAAGCTATTGAATTTAATTGGAGTGAGAAATAGCAATTATTCAAATCTCCTCTCACATGCAATTGTCGCTAAACTTGTTGCGTTTAATTCTACAATTTGACAAGGTATCTCCTGCCGAAGAACGTAGACGCAAACACGTCGCGACGTCAGCTATCCAACTGTACGGATAATTAACATTTGTATGAAAAAAACCACATCCGTCCAGAAACGTGCATATATCGATATTTCACTGTCGTTACAGATCATCAGTACACGATATTCTGACCTAGACATGATTTTATTATTATACTTTCGTGTATATGTACGAATTATATTGAATTTAATTGGTGAGAGATGAGTTTAATATGCATGACATTTTTATTAATCGACGGAACGATACAATTCCACGTGTCGATGAAACACATTGATCCTACGATGCCTTTTAGTGTTCAATATTTTTTTTGGAAAGAGAAGTCGGATACCACTTCAATATTATATAAACAAATTGGATTTATTTATTACAGGCAAGTGTAATCACTTATATTAACATACATTCGATAATAGAATGTTGTCATTAATATTTCTGAATATCAATTTCAGTTTCCGTTTTATCACTTACATTGTTTCTTTCCTTTGTGCATATCGGCGAATTGTAACATATTATAGAAGTAGCAATCCCATTATTATATTAGATTTATGGGATTCGGGGGTTACAAACTCTAGGCAATTGGAAACATTGGATTTAGAAGCATTGTTTGATGCTAGCATATATATTCAGCTTACTCTTAACCTTTAATTAGATTCTACAAAAAGTTTTGTCAGCTTGACGCCTTCTTGTCCACCACTCTTATTTGCTTAAAGACTTAAACATATGAAGGATGTTTACTTTTCTTCTGTCCCATCCAGGTATTTTGCAAGTAAAGTAGTCCACAACTTTTTTGGGAATACATTGCACTTTGACAAAAAAAAAATTACTAGTTCCAAAGCTATTCTTGGGTTTAATTTATGGTTTTTGCAGGCTTCAAATAAATTGAGAATTACAACCGATTAATTAATTATTATCTAACCAAAAATTAGTTGGAGAGCAAAATTCGAAAACTCTGATTCACTTTACATAACAAAACATGAAGACAACACAATTTTGAGGCTCAATGGGCTTAAACTTGGATTACGTAGTTCACAGCCAAACGTGATAACCATTAGACCGCGGACAATTTGAAAATTTTTCTAATGGTAGCTACCGAAAAGTTGTTAAAAGCTGAGTTTCTAATAAAGATTTTTAAAAGAAAAAAAGTGTCATCTGCAGCACATAATGTAGACTGCTTTAACAAATTTTCAGCGATTTATTTAGCATTTATTTTTATTATTTTATTTATTAGCATATATCTCTTTACACGCATGGTTTTTCAATAGGAAAAAAATATATCCAACGCTATCGACCATAAAGACTCAAAATCATACCGCCGTTGAGCAATATCCATTTCAACATTTTGAACTTACTGCAAGTGAGAATTAATGAATATCAAATCTCATTCTTACATGTAAATGTCGACTTATGTGATGCGTTCATAACTACAATCCGACAAACTAAGTTTGTACCGGTATGCAGAACACACCCTTTCGCGACAACGAACTTCCTGGTAATTAGGTTAATTAAGAATTGCTGAAAAAAAAACAAGTCAATCAACGGGAAACGTACAGACGCGTTTCGTTCTAGTTGGAACTTTTCAATGCAGTAAGTTCAAAATGTTAACTATATATACAGAAAGTATAGAAATAAAAAGCAATGTGCGTCTTCGAGGAATGCCGTGCATTGCATTGAAAAGTTCCAACTAGAACGAAACGCGTCTGTACGTTTCCCGTTGATTGACTTGTATCTCACCGAAAAGAATCAATTGGTACCACCCACGACTGTCTAGCTTCAAAATGGATTGATTTAGTAGATTCCAAAGTTTGGCGTCTTGTACCACTTATACCATAGCGGAGTCCCAGTGCGTTTCGTGAAAACTCTGACAGATAGCAGTTATAATGTATGTAACACCTGTTACATAAGTTTTGGGAAAAATATTGATGCTCTCTGTAATATACTAAAAGTAATAGATCTAGTCGGCCATGAAGAAATTTGTTGATCGGTGAATTTATTTGACATTTGACATTTCACGTTAGTGTCTGTCAGTTCTATAATGTACAAACTAAATATTAAGTCCATTTACAACTCGGTTGGACAGCCGCCTAAACGAGATATAGTTAACATTTTTAGTGAACAAAACATATCAAAAAGCACTAAATATCGTACAATTATAGAATGATGCGAACAAGGAATACCTCCCAAAACTAGGCCGTCCACGCAAGTTAACTGGAGTTCAAGTCAATATATTATCCGTGTCTATCAGTAAACTTTCTTACAGTTTTAACGTTTCAAACGTTACAATCTCTGGATATTTAGCACGAAATGATTTAAAGTATAGAAAACGTGAGAAATGTCCCAAATATACCGCTGCACAATTGGCCAGAATTACTCATTGTTGTCGAGCTTTATAATGTATACATTTTGCTAATAACCGAACAATAATCATGGACGACGAGAAATAATTTACATTTTCCGCAAATCGTTAGGGAATTTTGACATTCCTATCAAAATTTCTTAAAGAAAAAGCCAACATTTCCTAACTGTTAGGAAATATTCATTTCCTTACTGTAAGGAAATGTTGACTTTTTCTTATACATATTCGTACTTTTCTCTTGATTTCTTTGGCAATAATTCTAATGAAGCAGTATTCACTACCTCAACCAGCTCTGGAGGAGTCCCAGATATGGAAAATTCATCATCACTTATCATTTTACACTGTTTTGCTATCGAAAACACCAGCAGTTAAATTTATATGCGTCAAGTTTGACAATTCAACATTAATACGTTTCCATAGTAACGCAACCAATTATATTACGAATTTCAAAACACCATTTATTTGAGAATAAAATTATTCGCGATTTTTTCAAAATTAATTAATATCTGTCGAATTTTAAACGATTTGCGGAAAAATAGTATGTTTACCTCGTAGGAAAAGCCACATTCCTGGACTCTGTGTTGCTAAGTCTCGGCTTGCGCCTCGACTTAGCAATCTTCACAGTCGTCCAGGAATGTTAGGATTTTCTTACTCGGTAAACAATATACTATTAATCATGCGGAGCTTTCTGGAAATACACGTTTCTATACATATAATATTGAAAATACCCCTGATAATATAAAATTTAAAGAAAAGATAACATTTTATGATAAAGTTTCCATTTCGTGTGCCATATCCGAATTGGAAATATCTAGATCTTTTGTAGGCCATGTAAGAGGACAAGCTGTGAACGCTGAATTATATATCTACAACTGTTTGACAAAACTAATGAATTTCATTAATGTACATGACATTAATGATAATTACATGTTTTGGCCCGACTTTGCATCGGCGCATTATGCTAGAAGAACCCGAAACTGGTTAGAAGCTCAAGGAATACCACATCTTCCTAGAATCGACAATCCTCCAAATGTCCTGCAGGCAAGACCAATTTAAAATTTTTGCGTCTTATTGGGTAAAAAGGTATAACAACAATGACAATGGTTTGGAAGCTTGAAATGAGCAACAATTACGACAGAAGATATTCCAAAAGCTTAGAGAATTTTATTTACAAGTCGTCCAAACATGTTTCAGCCTTTACTTGATGAAATTCCATTATAACTATTATCGGCCTAAAATATAACAAATTTTAATGAATTTCACTACTTTTTACTTGACATAGTAACGATGGCTTCGCTCCAACCTTAGCTTCGTTAGTTATATGTCTAACGAAGCTCAGGTTGGAGCGAAACGATCGTTACTGTATAAAGTACATAGTAGTGAAATTCATTAAAATTTGTTTTATTTTATCCCGATAATACTTATGTAACAGGTGTTACGAGGATTATTTTAAAAACACCTCATAAAAAAAAGGTTTGTTAGGTCCCGAGATCCAGGATGATACAAACTTTTCGTTATGCCAAGTATATTAAGGTATGTAAACTTTCCAAATGAACATACATATTTTATTTAGATATATATTCTCTTTATATATGGATGATTAGGAAATACCTGCTAACACAAAGTTTTATTAAATCTTCATATAAGTCTTGGAAGCAATTTCTTATTCTTCTTAAAAGTTTAGAGATATATTTAGACCAACTAAATTATTTAAATATCAATGCTAGCTAATGAAATGCTCGCGAAATATTTTCAAATTATTTAAAAGCCTTAAACATTTCGAGAATTTTTTTCTAAGAAATTCAAGTCGTAAGTTATTGATATTTAATTATAGATACTAACTATATGAATAAATACAGATAAGGTATATATACATACATTCATATCTGCGCACGCGATATGACAATTCTTAATATAATGTAAATCATCAATAGCTTTACACTGTTACGTATACATACATTCACAATCAGCTGCATAAATATAATTAAATCTTTGAAAACATACACATAATTAAATCTTCATTTAACTCCCAATTTAAATTTTCTCATTACATTTACCGTTCATTCGAAAATTTTCGGTACATTAAACCTCCGTGTGGTTGATGTCACTATTAAATTTATCTTAGCACGTCAGGTTCACCCACCAGCCAGTTGTTATGCAAGTATGTTTCACGATATTGCTTACAAAGTGATTCACGCGAGCATATTGTGAATTCTGCGAGCTATGTGACCCTTTGTGCCAATCATATTTATTTGTTAATTAGAAAACATAATAAATATAAATATAAAATTGTGCCCAAACGATTTAAATCATTTTATTAAAGATCTATTTAATAACATCAAGCAGTTTACACTAGAGACAAAAAATATTTGATATATTGCTGAATCAAAAATTGGAATGACAGATTGCTTGCAGGAGTGTCGTTGAAAACGAATCAAGATAGATTTTGCGACCACAATAAATTTCGACTGAGATATTTAATTCAAAAATATATAAATAATTATTATTGCATGTAAATATAAAAAGTTAAATAACTGATTACTTTTTGCTACAGTATACTTTCGATTCAAATAACCTAATATCATTAAACAAAAACTGGTATTCTATTAATAAATCAAAAAATTATCATAGTCACAATTGGATGAAATAAATATATTAACGCGAATATTGCATAGCCTGTTACAGTCGTTGTCCAATAAATCCACCAGAATTGGAAACCTAAATATTTCATTGAATTGGAATTTATCCTTCGGTCCAACTAATTTCCCATATCTTCTATTGTTTTTCCGTAAAATAAAATGTATCTTTTAAACACATTTTAAGTTAAAAAAATCGATAGTTGAAGTTAGACTTAATGCTCACATATAAAAGGTGTCCCAACAGGAACTTGGGGCTTTAAATTTCACATTATTTTCAAATAAGGTAACTTAGCAACCTAATATTTGGTATATGTCATCTATAAACTTGTAAAAGTTATCAACTTATCATGCAACGTTTCACGACTGAAGAACGTATCCAAATTGTTCAAATTTATTATGAAAATGGTTGTTCCATTACGAACACAATTCGTCGACTACGCGTTGTTTTTCATCAGAATCATATTCCCAGCAATACGGCAATTAGAAATTTAATGGCAAAATTTGAGCGAACTGGTTCTGTTCTCGATGTAAAGACACCACTACGTCCTCGTAACGTTCGGTCAGTTGAAAATATCGCTATGGTGAATGAAAGTGTTACCGAAAGTCCAAAAACTTCAATTCGTCATCGGTCACAGCAATTGGCTATCTCAAGATCATCTCTGCAACGAATTTTAACAAAAGACCTTCGACTACACGCATACAAAATCCAGTTAACACAAGAATTGAAGCCCAGGGACCATCACCACCGCCGTATCTTTGCCAATTGGATTTTGGAGCAAACTGATTTTGATGACGAATTCTGTAAGCGAATCATATTCAGTGACGAAGCCCATTTTCACATAGGGAGTTACGTAAATAAACAAAACTGCCGCATTTGGGGGCGTGAAAATTCTCGAGAGATTATTGAAAAACCCCTGCACCCACTACGTGTCACTGTATGGTGCGGTTTCTCGGCCAATGGTGTTCTTGGACCTTACTTTTTTGAAAATGAGAATGGAGAAGCAGAAACTGTAAATGGGGAGCGGTATCGACAGATGTTGAATAACTTTCTATGGCCTCGTTTGGAAGATATGGACCTCAACAATCTTTACTTTCAACAAGATGGGGCCACTTGTCACACTGCCAGGGAAACTCTAAATTTACTGCAGGAGAAATTCCCTCGCCGTGTGATTTCTCGTAATGGTGACGTGGATTGGCCTGCAAGATCCTGCGACATAACACCGATGGAATTTTTCCTTTGGGGTTTCCTTAAGGATCAAGTCTACACAAATAATCCACAGACAATTGATGAATTAAAAAATAACATTCGTGCTGCTATTGGCGAGATTAACTTGCATATGTGTGATAAAGTCATTGAAAATTTTAAAAAAAGAATCGCTGTGTGCAATAGAAGTAACGGTGGACATTTATCCGATATCTTGTTCCACATATAATTTTAGGGTTTCTATTTTATGTTTACGTTAATAAATCGTTGAATTTCTAAATACTACGCATGTTATTTGGAATTTAAATCGCCAAGTTCCTGTTGGGACACCTTATATAATTTGAATGTAAGATAGCAAATTATATTAAGAACATTGTGTAAGCCATGAGGTAGAGCATTATCTTAAAAACATATGATGCTCTGAGATTCTGCATCCCTTTTACTTTCTTCGTTTTCTTATTTATGTATTATGCAATATCTAAGTAATTAATTTGATGATACCTACGGGCAATAGAGGCCAGTAATTATGCATGTATATAGGCCGGTTCGGAATCGAATCCGGACCTTGCTGTCCGAGAAGGTTTTCATTGTTTTTCTTCTCGTTTAAGGTCAATGCCGACAGCTAAACATCTTAAACATCATGTAATTGGTGTTAAGCTATTGGGGGATGCTAAAGAATGAATTATTATTATTATCACATGTTGTTCAACAGTGCACGAAGTTTACTGAAACTATTGAATGACATCATTGATTGCCTCTTGCCACTAGCTTGCCAGTATCTTCCTAGCTCCATTTGCAATTTCTGAGATACGTACAAAGCAACAAGGAAGGTTGCGCGCCCTTCGAAATCTACAAGTATTTGAAAGCTGTTTATGGTAACGCTTGTACGGATGTGAAAAACGTTTGCCAGTGGGTTCGACTTGTAAAATTTTGTCATAGAGGCGAAATGAAGGTGTCTGACGAAAAACGAGCAGGTTGGTTAGTAATTAGTATCAGTGACAAATTGCCCAGAAATTAGGCATTACTCAAAAATAAGTCTAATAGATTGTTCAGACGTTGAATTACAGAAAAAATTGACCCAGCTGGGTCATACGACAATTAACGGATGTCATGAAAGAAAAAGAAAATACATTTAAAACCTTTTTAACCAATATCGACGCGAAGGAGATGATTTTCTCATGAACACTATCTCCTTCAAAAGAGTTCCATTTTTTTTGGGGATGCAAAGGAAATCATTTATATTGAATATCTGCCGAAGAAATCAACGATTAATTCAATGAGAAACAGTTTTACGATCCCTACCGTCGAGTAAATCCGGGAAGAACGAATTTTGTCTTGCGCCACGACAATGTCAGACACCACTGCAGCACTGAAACGATGAAAACAGTGACGAGCCTGAAATTCACGATTGCTTCGCACCCTCCATACAGTTCTGATTAGGCAACTTCAAATTTCTGGTATGTCGTTGCTAAAGTTGAAGCAGGTATTGAAAGATCAACATTTTTCAACTGAATCAACAGTAAACAAGGAAGTTCTTTCATGGACGGAATGAAAATGGAAAAATAGTTATGTCCATTGACAGTTCATGAACGAGCAACGTTTGAAAATTATTAAAAATTACTACCGAAATTCTGAGTCGGTGGTCGCCACTTTAAGAGCCCTTACTCCAATATTCGGTGATAATATTCGTCCCACTACACAGACTGTGGATAAATTCAAGTCAACATATTCACTATTGAATGTTCCTGTGCCAGTGAGAACGCACCGATCGAAGAACAGAAAATATTGCAGCCGTAAGTGCTTTAGTTCAAAATCAGCGAAATCAATCGATACCACGCCGTTCACAGGAATTGGGAATCTCTCAGTCCACATTGTGGCGAATTTTACGTAAAGATCTTGAGTTACACCCTAATAAGATCAAATTAACTCAAGAAATTAAGCCTCTTGATCATTTGAAGCGCCGAAACTTCTCCGATTGGGCTCTGCAAAAGTTTTAAGAAAATCTTGAATTTCATTGAAAAATCATCTGCAGGGATCAAGCTTATTTTTGGCTTTGAAAATAAGCAAAATATGCGTTATTGCACAGCAATAAACCCACATGTGCTTCAAGAGACTCCACTGCATCCACAAAAAATGACCGTGCAGTGTGGATTTCATGCCGGAGGTGTGATTTAACCGCATTATTTCGTCGATGAAAATGATCGCCATGTTACGGTCAATAGAGTTCATTATCCTACTATGTTGGAAGACTATTTTTGGCCAGAATTTGATGCATTTGATATCAGTGATATGAGCTTCAAACAAGACGGTTGCACATGCCACACAGCTGGTCAAACAATTGATCTATTGACGGGGAAGTTCGGGAATCGTATAATCTCGATAAATTGTTTAGTCGAATGGCCACCTCGCTTATGCGATTTAACGTCGTTGGATTTCTTTTTATGGGGTCACGTTAAGTAGTTGGTTTATGCCAAGAAGCCAATGTTAAAGGAGCGCAGGAATAATATCGAACTGCGAAATTGTCGATGTTCCAACCGACATGTGTGGAAGATTGGTGGAAAATTGGCTTCAAAGAATCGATCGACGTAAACGTGCTCGCGATGGTCATATGATCAATATCGAATTCCATACTTAAATATAACATGTGTACTACACTTGCAATAAATTTCAGCCCAATATCTAAATCAATCTGTGTTTTATTAAATACAAAATTGTTCCTATTGAAAAAGCCGCTACAATAAATAATTTTGAAACTAGTTTCATTATTTTGTCTTTTCCTATTCTATTTTTATAGAGTTGGAGACATTATATAGCAATCCTCCCTCATATATTCGCTTTAATGTACCTATCTTTACTTTGATTTTATTAAATGTAAAATTTATTATTTTTCTTCGCGATTTTTTAGAATAAATCAAACTACTACATACATACATTAATTACAGATAATAATAAACACGGGGAAAGTTTCCTCCATCTTTCTACTTTGTGAAATTATGTTAATAAAATGTATGATATTTTACAGATTCACACTATTAAAGTTATTAATAAAACGGTATATAAAGCAAAATGTCAGTAGTTACTGAATATATCCTCTGACTAGGTAATGACGCAATTTATGGATCCACAATTATCAAGGTCACTCGCCAGGCATTCCAGAGTTGTACAGGAGGTATTTCTTAAACGCAAGAGAAGCAAAAATTAGGTCGTCAAGTGGAAGAATGCCGCTGCAATGCTATCTTAGTTGTGCAAATAAAAATATTCCACATTAAATTAGTTAGGTTTATTTTAAGCCGCTTAATGTATTTTTAAAGTATTGGTATTTTAATCATTTTGACGGCGAAAATAGACTTGATAAATACGTACGATGAATTTCGTTAATTAAAAAAAAATACGCGTATTTAGAAAAATATTTATAATCTTTATGAAATGTGCTTATTTAATGCTCTTTCAAAATATAAATAATGATACTATGATATTGATAACTATTGAAACAATTTAAAGTAGGGACTTAGAATATTTTATTATTCAACATAGTCTCCTTTTAAATTAATACATTTAATACAGCGATCCTGTAACGCCTTTAACCCTTCTAAAACAAAAGATTCTTTTTGGTCTGCAAACTAGCCCTCTACAGCTTCTATTACCTCTTCGCTACACAAAAATTGACACCCATTTAAGTTTTTCTTCAATCGAGGGAACAGATAATAGTCTGAAGGGGCTAAGTCTGGGGAATAGAGCGGGTGTTCCAGTAATTTGAACCCTAGATCCCGAATTTTATGCAAGGTAATGCGCGATTTGTGTGCAGGGGCATTGTCCTGCAAAAACAATACACCTTTCGCTAACATGCCACGTCTTGTTCCCTTAATTTTCTCTCTCAGGGTGGTTAGTAATTTAGAATAAGAATCTCCAGTGATAGTTCCCTTTTTTAGATAATCGATCATAATTATTTCACGGATATCCAAAAAAACTGAAGCAAGAACTTTTCCAGCGGATTTTTGAACCCAAAACTTTTTAGGCCTTGGAGAACCATAATGCTTCCACTCCATCGATTGCTGTTTTGTTTCTGGGTCGTAAAAATTGATCCATGTTTCATCCATAGTCACAAGACGGTTCAAAAAATCTGGATCTCCTTCAAACGGGCAAAGATTGACCGTGATGCTTTCACTCTTGCTCGTTTGTGTTCGGCGTTTAAGCATTTAGGAATCCGAACACCGAAATTGGTCTTCCTGGTCGCTTCTCATCTCCAACGGAAAGTTTTCCTCTTTTGAATGACGAAATACAATTTTTGACAGTGGCATATGATGGGCATTGATTGTCAAGTGTGTTAAGCATGTCTTCGTAAATTTCCTTACCATTTAACTTCTTCAAATACAAATATTTGATGATGCCTCGATACTCCAATTTATCGATTTTCACAATTGCATTCGACATGCTTCCTTTCAAAATTTACTGCACAGCAATACTTAAATTTCTTGTCGTAAGATTCGTGTGACATTTTTAAAATGTCATTATTGACAGTGACACTGTTAAAATGTCATTATTTCTTGCCCTTATAACAAGATTTTGTTTTGTTCAAGGAAAATAGCGTAGGCTAGATATCTAACTAGATATCAATAGACCCCCTCGTATAGTCCGTTCGTACCTAAGAAAGCAGTATAGCTTTTATGGTTATGGGACATTTGAATGAAATAGTAACGTAAATGTAATATAACGACGGTGCGAAACTTAAATTAATTCCAAAACATTCAAAAATTAATTTAAATTATTTGGATTATAAAGGATTGGGGATTTTCTGTACTTTAATATTTATGGTTGGAATTTGACTAGCATGCTTATGTAATTTCGACAGGTGGTATTTGATATTATTTGTTATACACCAAAACCTATTGTGATGTGAGTCATTCGATGATACATCAGGCGAGCCATGATCTGGCGATGACATCGCCCACGGAACATATCATCAAGTCTCCTGGACCTCCGAGAAAGAGTTCGGAATTATTCTCGAATGCGTATAGGCCTATATAAGCCCTCGAAGATGGAAGGAGAGAATCAAACCACCAGAAACCGGCAACGAGTATTGTAATATAAATAAATACCGATATATAAATAAATACAGTGAAATAAATATTGAAACAAATACTGTTATTATTAGTTAGTAGTCTGAAGTATTAATTTAGTGTGTTCTTTTATTAATATAGTGTGCTTTAATTAACGTTAGTTTTATTTACTTAAACGAACCCCGAACGACAAGTATTTTACACTATGTTACCAAATTTTTCACTTTTAAGTTATAATAAAAATTTCAAAAATAATCGATTACATCGATGTCTCTGGGTAAGATGGATATCTTTATTAAAGAGATAACTTGTTAATAAATTCTGATATACCCATGTTTATCTCATGAATATATAGGAGTTAACTGCCCATTGGAGTTTTGTTTAATGCTTAACTAAGTTTCAAAAATTCATTTGTAATAAAGTCAAAAAAAGGAATTATGTATAAAAGTATAATTAATTTTATTATGTTACCAGATTAGAAACATATATTCAAGAAGAACATGTGGGATATTAATGCATTACTTCATAAATCATTTAAATAAACTTGGATTTTAAAATTTAAATTTTCTAGTATCACTGCTATTGTAGGTCATCGAATTAGAATCCAAAGTAGTGGGATTCTTATGATACTATTTTTTTTAAAATTAATTATCTCTTATTTTAGTATGGCATGTCAGTTAAATTCAAGTCACTATACTGTATGCTACTTGTATGCTCATTTACTGACATGATTAATTCCTGTATATTATCTTTAATTCCACATTTCTTCCTCAACTGAAATATTTAATACAATAATTATAGGAAATAAGAATATTTATTAAGCATATTCATTTTTTTACATGATTAATGTATCATTATGAAACAGACATGTAAATAAATTTACATATCTGTAACTGTATACTTGGACAATACCTCGTATTTTCGGCATTTACTTCTGCTTAAGACATATGTTTCTGCCATTTATAGGCGTCGTCAGATAAGCTAATGAAGCAATGTATACAAATGATACAAATCTTTATAAAGAAAATCTGTATCTGTATATCACATTAAGCCGAACCGCTCATTAGGTATAGCAAGTTTCATTCTATAAGGTGCCACTTATTTACGAGTGACATCTTACGGACGAAAGAGACTATACCAAAGAAAGCGATCTTTCGATTGACAAACTATGCTCGTACGAATCAAAAGAAATACGGGCAGTCCTTCAAATGGCCTATAAATGGCAGAAACATATTGCAGTGGAATTTACTTTGAAATTGCTTATTAATTTTTTTATTCACACTACAGCTTATATTGCCGGCTATTCAGTCTAGTAGAATCCACGGACTCCCATCTCATGAATCGTTCCTCGCGGATCAGGTCCAAGTTTTTATCCGAAAATAAAACGATAAACACAAATAAAAATCTTATCTGTTCATTTGTTAGTTTATTTAAAAAAAAATTAAAAAAAATCCCTCTACAAAGTGTATAGGGTGCTAAAGCATCACCAAACAGTAGCAATGGGGAAACACTCTTTGTGAATAATGACTCGCACACAGAGAAAAACCCCTTGTGACACTCGATCAAACATAAAACTAATAAATACTAGTGAAATTTGTCAAGTTTAACCTCTACTTTGACCCCTTCAAACAAATGTCAAAAACAACTAAGTTTTCGAAACCCACGAAAATTGAAATTTTTGTCATGCGCAAAAATAACACAACAAGGTCAATCCCCACTAAAGAAAGCTCCAACCTTGAATTCAAAAATGTTCTCGAATATTATTTTAAGAAAAAACTTCCCTTACAAAAACATGACAACTTTCTCTAATACCCATATACTACTTTCAAATATAAATTATTACAAGAAATACATGAAATTATAATAATGAAAATACTCGTGATATCAAATATATAAACAAAATATTTTATCAACTTACATAGATCCATGTACAATTTATAAAATGCACGAGAGATATCTTATTCATAAAAATATTTTATAACCATCAAAACACTCGCAAAAATCGAATTAAGATTTACATGCACCTCACAATAAATGCATAAACAACATTCAACCCGATTTTATAAAACAAAGAATAAAATTGAGTATTTTATTCTTTAATAAACCGATCACTTTAAACGTCAAGATATCTCTCACTCAAAATGAAATTTCAACATCCGCCTGAACATCCCTACCATCTATAAAATCAAAATATATACAGACAACACATTTTAATAAATACAATATCCGGAAAAGCGGCAAGTTCAATCCTCTGGTCAACCTAAATATACGAGGGTCAATCACAATTTCAAACATTATAAAAATTTTTACTTATAAAATAAAATATATATATAACGATCCCCGTCTGAAATAAATAAACATACAATTGAAATAGCTAATTTTTTTTTATAAATGTACTTCATTATAGAGTTCAAAATTGTTCAATCATTTTTCCTTTCTTGTCCAAGGAAAAATCTATAGCAATATGTCTTAAGCAGATGTAAATGCCGAAAATATGAGGTATTGTCCAACATGATTAATGTATCATTATGAAACAGACATGTAAATAAATTTACATATCTGTAACTGTATACTTGGACAATACCTCGTATTTTCGGCATTTACTTCTGCTTAAGACATATGTTTCTGCCATTTATAGGCGTCGTCAGATAAGCTAATGAAGCAATGTATACAAATGATACAAATCTTTATAAAGAAAATCTGTATCTGTATATCACATTAAGCCGAACCGCTCATTAGATATAGCAAGTTTCATTCTATAAGGTGCCACTTATTTACGAGTGACATCTTACGGACGAAAGAGACTATACCAAAGAAAGCGATCTTTCGATTGACAAGCTATGCTCGTACGAATCAAAAGTAATACGGGCAGTCCTTCAAATGGCCTATAAATGGCAGAAACATATGTCTTAAGCAGAAGCAAATGCCGAAAATACGAGGTATTGTCCAAGTATACAGTTACAAATATGTAAATTTATTTACATGTCTGTTTCATAATGAAACAAAAGCTTTATACGTGCAAATACGTATAGATATTTAAAACATTTTTGTATATCTACCGCCGCCTGGCTCGTTTTTGAAGGACTACCCGTATTACTTTTGATTCGTACGAGCATAGCTTGTCAATCGAAAGATCGCTTTCTTTGGTATAGTCTCTTTTGTCCGTAAGATGTCACTCGTAAATAAGTGCCACCTTATAGAATGAAACTTGCTATATCTAATGAGCGGTTCGGCTTAATGTCATATACAGATACAGATTTTATTTATAAAGATTTGTATCATTTGTATACATTGCTTCATTAGCTTAGCTGACGGCGCCTATAAATGGCAGAAACATGTCTTAAGCAGAAGTAAATGCCGAAAATACGAGGTATTGCCCAAGTATACAGTTACAGATATGTAAATTTATTTACATGTCTGTTTCATAATGAAACAAAAGCTTTATACGTGCAAATACGTATAGATATTTAAAACATTTTTGTATGATTAATGTAATTAGTCCTTTGCTTGCATAAAACTTAATTATATGCTCTGTGTATTAAATTCATGACGAGAAATTATTGAGGATGCATGATTAATCGAGTAGTCGTTTAGGATATTTCCATCGTTCATTAGATTTAGATAATCCAATGTTTCGTCAGTAAATCTATTGCCGTTTTCAGCGTAGCCTTAAGAAGGGCAGTTCCTTGCCAAAATCATAGTCTGACGTATAAGTTTTGTCCCAATTTTTTTAGCGAAATGTACCCGTGCAAGAATCGAACCCGGTCTGTAAATTCAAACTTTTTCTGAATCAAGCATACTAATCAATAGATCAGTGGTTAGTGTGCTTGATTCAGAAAAAGTTTTGAGTTCGAATCTCGCACGAGTACATTTCGCTAAAAAAATGGGAGAAGGTATATATGTCATACTATGAGTTTGGCAAGGAACAGCCCTTCTGAGCTACCTTGAAGACAACAGTAGATCAACTACTGAAACGTTGAATTATCTAAATTCAACAAACGATGGAAATAGCCGAAACGACTACTCACTCAAATAAACTATAGAAGCCAACTTGTCAGTGACTTTAAAAGTAGTATTGTTCATCCTAACAAAATTTATTTTAGCCCATACCATTTCCATTGAATTAAGGATGCAATGGTATGGGAGTAGTTTTAGATTGTGTGACCAGACCTCACTGTGATATTTTCATAGTTATCAATAAGCTGCTCCTGGTTTCATCTTCCTAACAACAATATTTACATTTGAAGAAGATAATAATCCCTGAATAGTTATAAAAACTACTATTTTTACAATATAAAAAATCAAATGCAGTACGTCCAAAATAAAATAGATGAACACAGGGAATAAAGATTTTGATGTTAAGAAACAAGATAGTAAATGATGCAAATAATTTCACTTATTTAACGGAATCCGATAACATTGCCCACTAGCAATTGAGAGAGTTATATTCGAATCCTATATGTTAATTCTATAATCAGAAAGGGAATACACATAGTCCCATAAAAGCGTGTACTGTTTTCTAAAGAGTACTGGCTATACATTCTAGACTTTTTAAGAAAATAATCATTTCTTTATTTTAAATCTAAATTATAATATTATCTTTCTAATTCGCTATGTAACAGAATAAATTGAAACATATATGAGTGAGTAAAAACCTTCTCCAGCAGGGGCGTACTGAGGAATTTGTACTGTGTCCCTGGCAGATTTTTAATATTTTTTTTCCAGGTCGGTTATAATATCTTGTTTTTTCATTAATTTGCATTCATAAAATGTATGATACATGAATTATCGAAAAGCGTTTAGAAAAGTGCCTTAGTGGTTCATTTTTTCATGCTTTTGTGTTAAAAAAAGTGTCGTAATGTTTCATTTTTTAACGCAATTATAAAATTGTTCAGACAAAGTATGCTCTGAACACTTCGCTCTCATGTCAATGAATTCCTCCAATAAATTGTCAAATATTCGTTTCCGATCATAAAAACCTGCTTTTTTTTGTCTAGTTAAAAGGAGTGTTACTTATTATTAGTCATGGAGAATGATATTGAAGAAAGCCTTAACTGCAGGCTAATACTAATGTAGCTTCTTCTTCACTTCAAATTAATAATGTCCACAAGTGTACTTTAAAAATTACTACTACAAAATAAAAAATTATGAAGGTTTTATCGAATTTATTTAAATCTATGTACGTAGAAAAAAATTGAAACTCGTGAGTAAAGCAACTTCTTTCTACTTGTAGGAATTGTCGCACTCGCCTACAGCTCGTGCGGTCAAATTTTTCTACTCGTGATTACTTTACTCACTTGTTGCGTAAATAACTAATATTATTAAAATTACTTTTGTATTAATTCGCTATTATAGTAAATCTATTAAAACATTACAAACGTTGCGTTTATAATCTATACACGTACTGTTTTAGTATAGTGCAAATTAATTTTTCAAGAGCGGTCAATTGAAATTTAATATCAAATTCAAATGTCAAAAAATTTAAAGTTGGACCACGAACACAGGAGTTTACAAACAAGAAATGACTTACCTTATTCCATTTATTTAAATATAAAATAAATAACTATTTCAAAAATTAAATCGTGATTAATCTTGGTTAATAACATTTCGAATGGCTTACTATGAGAAGTATCCAAAATAATGGAATAAAGTATCTATCGTGAAATCTTTGGCACTTAAATAGTTAATAATTAGTAGATTACACATCATATTATGCGGGCACTGGTTCAAATATTTAAAATTTTGCATAAAGCTGACTAATTCACCTGATTCAACACCGTGAAGCTATTAATATCCTTTGTTATACCACTTTATTCACATGTAATAGTGACCGCGGTTTCGACATACTCGTACAATGTCATTATCAAACTGCAAAAGTTACAGGCCTACATAGATCTTATAAATGACACAAAAATATATGGGGGTGGTTTATGATGTTATTTAAAATTACTACTATATACTTAACTATTATATACAACATTGGAAAAGATAGATCCAACTGGTCGTTAAGAACAATATCTATTGTGTTGTTGCCGCTTTTAAAAATTTCTAGTGACTCTAAAAGATTTAATTTACGACCTTTCTCGGCCAAATGCAATATTTTATGATTACCAAATGTATGCCTTATATGACCTCATGTGTTCTTTTACCCGTATAATAAAACTTCGACCAGTCTGACCTATATATACACTTTTACAATGATTACAATGTAATTTGTACACTCCTGATTTATTATTGATATCTGTTTTAGGTTTTGCGGTAAAAATGAAATTACTTGTTTTTACATATGGTTTGTAAGCTAGAATAACATTACTATTATTTTTTGAAATTATATTTCCAATTTGCTCGCTTATTTTACCGAAGTAAGTTAACGAGACAAATTGTTTCAAATTTGTGTCCGACTAATGACTAAATCGAAGATTTATATTTCAACGTCTGGAGTGTCTCAGAATTTAATCTGACACCTTTGTTGTTTAACAGATTTTTCAACGGCTTAACAACTTCGATCAAATACCTATTTAGCCTATGTTGACGATTTAAAAATATATAATATTATAGACAGTGGACGTGGTTTTAATATTATTAATGAGTGGTGCTTGAGGAATATTTTAGGGTTGAATATTTTTACTAGGAGGCCAACTGATTGATTATAACTATTCTATCAATAATTTTGCTGTCTAGTATAAAACACCTGTTAAGGATTTAAAAATAGTTTTCCATGAGACACAGAGAACATATCTCATGAATAACTACGTCTGTTTACCGAACTATGGTAATTATTAACCGAATTTACAAAGACTTCTTTTATATTACATCCCTCAAATCGCTTTTTATGCTCTGATAGTTAGAAAGTTGGAGTAGGGTATAGTTGTCCGGCATTCCGTATCATACAAATGTTAATGACATTGATATCATTTGGTGATACTAAGGAAGCGGTGTAGGTAAATTGGGTCCCGGCAGGTCATAAATAAAATATGTAAATTTAAAGCCTCTTTATCGATAGGATAAAGAGGCTTTAGGATAGAATTTCAAATGGATACCTATGTAAAATTACAAAGTGTACACTTTATTTCTTAAATTCATAAGAGTAAAGTTAAAAACCGTCAAAATTTTATCACGAAAATGATTAAAGCATACAGAAAACAGGAAATAAACCGTTTCAATTTCATTAAATGTATATTCTTTCACTGTGTGTTTACCCAAGGGTAGCCGGGACTGAATTTACACATGCACTATCAGGCAAAGAAAAATTACTGGACGGAATTTACATGATATTTTTGAACGTGCATTTGCTCGAGATCCAATTTACATGTACCCATATGAAAACCATGGAAATATTGTTCAATTTATAAAATGATAAAAACACACACAATGTTGTATTAGATTTACACTTTATTTAATAATATTTAATAATAACTATATAACAGCTGTTTCACCGTACAACGGTTTCTTCAGATATCTGAAGAAACCGTTGTACGGTGAAGCAGCTGTTATATAGTTATTATTAAATATTATTAAATAAAGTGTAAATCTAATACAACATTGTGTGTGTTTTTATCATTTGATATGGATTTACATCAAGTAAAGGCAGAATCGATTCAATTTTTCAATTTATAAACCAAAATGGCATTAGAAAATTAAAATTGTCCCAGATTTATTTTAACAGTACTGTACGTTTGTGTTTAACTTCTTGTAAATTACTACTGCATTGAAGAGATATTAAATAGGAGCAAGATTACTCTTTTCGATCTTTTTTTCACTTTTTCTCACTATGCCGCAATATGAGAGGTACGGATCGGCCCTATCCACCCCTTTAATATATTTATTATAGTCATTACATAATTAAATTTGGTTTAACAATATCTTTTTCATCTCTAGTCTTTATCAACAACTATTTTGGCATATTATGAATTGAGGATATTATATGAACTTTCCATATTTGTAACAAGATATCATTCTTTCTCAGGTATATATTTCCATTTCTTTTTCAATTCTCTGATTCTTCTTTCAGTTCTAAAGGAAGGCCGCCATTTGCACGAATAGTTCCACAAACTCTAACTTGTCTTGATACAAATGGTGCCAAGCATCTAGACAAAGATCCAACAAAGTAAATATTGTATTCTCGAGCGTCTTTTCTTGACTCGAGTAAATTTCAAAATTAATTCTATAACCAGTTCTACTCTCACAAAGCATTCTAACAAAGAGGCCGTATTCATGGGGTTTGCCAGGATTATAAGTTTTAAAACGAAGTTTTCCTCTCCAAGATTATTCCTCCATCTATTGAGATCTCTTCATTTGGTTTACAAACATTTTTAAACTTTTCAAGGAAGTAATTTTGTATTGGTTCCATTTTATGTAGTCTGGAGGAGTCTTGATGCTACGAATGAAAACAAAAAAAAATCCATACCCATAAAAATTAAAAATTAACGCAGCGTAATAAAAATGCAAGCAAAACCGTAATTCTACGTCGCCCGTCCTAGAAAGTCGAAATGGAAAAATGTAAATTTACGTGACCCGTCAGTTAAGTGTTAACATGTATGATTGTCTATACACATTATTTTTTTTATCTAATTTGTTCTGTCTTATGGTTTGCTTCCTATTTTGAACTTACCTTGGACATATTTATTTATTTTATTTTTTTTATATTTATATAAAATAATAACAGAATACTTTAACTTAAAGCTAGATATGGAATATTGATGCCATATACATAGCCGAAGATATTTCAGCGATATCGGGTTTGATATCTGCAGCTAGCCGCGCGAATGAAAGGAACCTTGAATTGCAAATTAGTATGCAGTCGTGTCGTGTACAAATATGCCACGATTGGTGAGCTCGCTTAATGTGGAACACAGTGCGTCCAATGTGGAATACAGTACGTAAATTCATTGACAATTTCCCGGATCTAAAATACGATAGATGTAGAATAAAATGCACAGTGTGCAATAGATTTTTGATGTGTCGTACTCGAAAAGATTGCGATATACAAACCCATGGCAACAAAAAAGGGGTGTGAATTATATTTTTCAACACCCGCTACGTCTTCTTAAAAAGCTTTATTTTAATTATATTTAAAATTAAAACATTTAAGTTAGTTTTAATATCGTTTATTAAAATAATAATCAAATTACATAAAACGTGAAGCGTGCATTAGTATAAAATAAACAGTATTGGATTCTACGTGAAGCGTTATAATGAATAATAATGTACCCTGCATTTGGTTTTTAATACCTCTTCTCTTTATCGTAATACTAAGAATCATTGGCGTTATGCTGCGTTGCATTTCCCACATTAACGTTATGCATAAGGATGATTCTATAACATGTGCCAGAAAAACATAAGATTTTATTTTGATTTATATTTAACTCTTACTGCATGTAATATACTGTTTGCTGTACTAGACCGCTATTATCCCCTTTTGGGAATAAATACGCAAAGTGCAAATTGCCAAGTCGGACAACGTTACGAAATTTCCTATCTTCTACCCTTCCATTGAAAAAAGAATTATCGTAAATCGGAATTCAAAGATAAAAAAACTGTGGTTGTGTGTGGATGAAACGACGGATCGAAAAATAATCAGTGGTTAATATTATAGTACGTACAATGGAACCTCATCAACTGTCACCTGTTATGTTACTTACTTCCAAACGAGTTAAAAAGTGTTCTGCTAACGAGATTTTGAAGGTGGTGTTGAAGTCATTGGACAAAGTTGAAATTTCACCAAAGCAAATATTAATATTTGTGTGTGACGGTGCCGCAAACACCCTGTCTTTAGGTCGATCTCTCAAAGAACATAGTGCTAACCTCATACACGTAACGTGCAAAATCCACGATTTGAATCTTGTGGCACAAACGATTCGTGAATGTTATCCACGAATAAACGATTTAATAGCTAGTACAAAACAGTGTTTCTAAATTCCCCGAAACGTACTCAACTATTTCACAGTCTGTGAAATACCTGAACCACCAGAGCCGATAATTACGCGTTGGACAACATGGTTGAAGGCTGCGTTTTACTATCATCAATATTTTGATCATGTAAAGAAGATAGTTTTAAAATTTAATTAAACAGAAGCTACAGGTATCAAGAAAAACCAGGAATTATTTAAAGATCCTCGGGCTAAAGAAGATTTACAAACTATACATAATAATTACTTCGGACTAGCCAAAGGAATAGAAAAAATACGATGTTGTTTGTGGATTCTGTTCAAATTATGAGTGATGTTCACGCACAGCTATGCGCTGTGGAAGGCGAAAGAAATAAGTGTGTGATAGAAAAATTTGAAAGTGTTTTACACAAAAAAATAAGATTTTCACATATTAAAACTAATTTGTGAAGATGCGTCTAAAAAAACATTAAGTTAGTTTCAAAATGATTTTTAATATTCAAATATAACATCATTACATGTGGAACGGTCGTTTTCGGCATTAAAATATGTTTATTCCGCACGCCGCACTAACTTAAGTGAAACAACTATGAAGACATATCTGATGATTGGAATATTTGAAAAATCTTATCCATATATTTTTTTTCTTATAATTTAAATTAAATGCAAATTTCATGCGTACGCCGCTGGTGTGTGTGTCGAATTTGCCATCTCTACTTATAACCGCTTTTCTTTTATACGTGCATGGCATTTAAACACTAAACATATTTAACAAAAATATATGAATATCTTCTTCGTCAATACCAGCGCATCCACCAAAATGAAAATAATGTATGGTATGTGTATATGCACATTGTTCGGTTTTGACAAAATTTAGTGTATTTAAATTTATAGGAAACCAAAGAAAACAAGAAAATCTAGATCTTCGCGCTAGATAAATATGTATCTCCTAATAATTTCTGAATTTTGAAAAATCGTATCTTCATCAGAATATGTGAATTTATGCTTAAATACTACCAATACTAGGTGGTTTTTATAAATTCTATTTATTTATGTGTTCATAAATTTGTCAAGTTTATCATAAAATTTACCCGTTTCATCGGCTTTTTAGCTGAAAACTTGTCTAAGTACTTTAACATAAATTTCGTTCTAGCTTTTAGATCAATTTGTTAGTATCTTAAGGTTCTCTCACATTATTCGTAGATAAATTCACTAAATATTTACATTGTAATAAAGAACTGTATTTTATTGTTTAATTAATTCTACAATAGACGGAAAATTATTATAACACATGCATCCCAAGTTATATATATAAAAATAAACAAGTATATAATTTAAAACTCAAGAATAGGCATGTAACAAAAGCAGAAGCACTCATGTTGAATTAACCTTGAGTATGTTAAGTTCGGAGCGTATACATATATTATTTTAATGCTAAACATTGGTGTTTTTGTCTTGTATAGCAGTTGTCCTTAACTGAAGTTTATATTAATCATATTATGAGTAATCCATTACCATATCTATTCAAACTTCTATAATGAATATTGCTAAAAGAAAGAAATTAGAATAAGGAATAATTCGCATTATTCACCTACTGGAATATCTCAAGCTAAATTCTTTTTCAATTTCACATTATAATTTTCATTTTAGGTGCCCTATAAAACGTGCTCAAATAAATTTATCGAAGTAGATTTTGTCATAAACTTCCTATTCCGAAAGATATATGCGTACGCATTTATTTATAAATAAGTGTACGCGAAGTAGTGTGATCGACCTCGAAATATGAACATTGACTAAAGCTAAAATGAAATATCGAAATATTTTAATGTCTGCGGTATAATTATAATACAGAAATGCGAATTAAATGACAAAATATTTTCGTAAAATATTTCAAGCGTTTCTGTTCACAATTTCGTTTATTTGCATGATTTCTTACACATTGTGCATGCACGCGCGAGCACGAATACTGAAATTCTTATACATACCATGGTGATTTCACTTGAGAATGATTTTTCAATGAAATACTTATTTTATGATAAAAATATGTTTTATTTTTCAACATAATTCTTATCCTATTTTATACACTTACCCCAAGTACCAATAACTCATTTTTCAAGTTTGGGAATAAAAAGAAAATATTCGGATCCAGATCTGGTGAATATAAAGGATGAAGCAGCAATTCGTATCTTAATTTGTCAAACTTAACATTTACCATAGTGTATGAATGGAAGGGCGCGTTATTCTAATGGAACAAAACCCTTTTCCGAATAAATTCGATCGTTTTCTCTTCAGTTCGGTATCGAAATATGTCATATCCTCAGCACAATATTGATCAGTTATTGTACTTCTTTTCGGTAAATAAAGATTACGCCTTTGAAATACCAAGAAATAGTGGCTATAATCTTATTAGCCGAGCAAATGGTTTTTGCTTTCTTTGGAGCACGTACATAAAAAGAATTGTATTATTTTGACTGTGTTTTTGATTCTGGAGATTAGTGATGTATCCGGATTTCATCTTCGGTGACATATCAATTCTCTTTAATTTAGTTTGAACTTAGCCATACCTTGATTTGAAATTGTAACACGAGTTCCCATTTGCTCAACAGTAAGCAAATGCGGCACCATCTTGCGGTTAGCTTTTTTATATACAGCCTGTGCATTTTCTATCTCCGTATATGGCTAACTCTCTTAGTATTGAAGATACAGGATCGGTTAAATTAGCAAAGTTGCTCAGAATTTTGATAAATATTTGATAGCATTTTCAGATTTATCATACGTTGTCAACTTTTTGATATACTTAAGGGAAATGGAAATTTTCAGTTATGCATATCTTCGTAACCATGGAAGACAGAGCAAAACTAAAATTGGCATCTGATAGCATTTTTTAGGTAAAATTTAATAATCTTTATTAAATATTCCGGGCACACTTGAGTATCAAGATATAAAATAAACTTGTTTTTTTAAATGGCAATCATAGTTATCCACAACTTCATTAAAATGCCTATTTTGTTCTGATTGCATAAATATAAGGTTTGGTATGGTTATCTTTTTTAAATCTTTATTATAGCGGAAGTAGTTCAAATACTATTACTAATTGAAGAAATAATAGCCAAGAGGGCTTTTTAAAAACAACTTTAATGCAGCAAAAATAAAAGAGAGAAATATTAAATTAATACAAATATTAGCGAATCTAAAATTTAAGTAAATGTTTTGCAAAGGAAGTAAACAAACAAATGAGCAGACATTAAATGCTCAAAATGACCACCATTACTCTAGATGCACATTTCATACCTTCTCACCATATCGGAATTAACCTTTTCAAGAGTCTGTGGGCGGATGCTTCTTATGACTGTTGTAATATTAATTTTCAATTCTTCACCGTTTTTGGGTTTGTTTTTATAGACTTTATTCTTTACGGCACCTCATAAAAAACATCTAGTGGTGTAAAATCTGGTGATCTTGCCGACCAAAGGACGGTACCAGCGTTACCAATTCAGTTAAAAAAAGACGTTCTGAAAGATACTCAGAAAATTATGAGCGTACCATCATGTTGAAACTATCTGAGATTTGAATTTAATCTGAGATTTAAATTTAATGTTAATTCATCTAGCATATCTTCCAGCTCCTTACGCAAAAAGTGTAAATATCGTTCTTTATTCAAATTGGTTTCATACAAATATTATCATAGTATGTTCACTCTAAAAATTCGGCACCATACGCTTACAGAAAATACACGTTGATCTCGCCTTTACACAGTAAGATGAGGGTTACTTTGAGGCCAACAAACAATATTATGCCTATTAAATAATCCATTGTTGGTAAATTTTGTTTCGTCTGTATAAAGAATTGTGTAAGAAAAATGCGGACTAATGTTTGTGTCTTTCAAAAACCATCGAGCAAATAACATTCTTCTTTCATGATCTTCGCCATAAAATGTATTACTCACACTGTATTTAAATTACCTGTATTTATTCTGTTTTAAAATTAAACGAACTTTTTCTGTGGAAACAGCACATTCACTCGCAATTTCAAAAGTTGATGTCACGGGTTTGTAACTTACATAAGCTGAAACCCTTTCTTCGTCTTCCGGTTTGAATTTCTTTTTCAAGTGATCTGATTTAGTAAACGAACCTTACCTTTTCAAATTATTTTCTTACTTAGAAAATAGTCTTTGATTTGGCTGTTTTCTATCCATATAGCGTTGATAATACAATTCGCTAGCGTCATTACTATTTCTAGTACTAGCATAATAACAAAAAAAGCATATAATTTTTTTCTTCGTTGGAATACATTTTTTACACAAATATTTTATAGATAACATACACCGTTCACGATTCGAAGACGTGCACGTCATCAACAGAATTTTCGGAATCACCAACACAAAAACAATAAACGAAGTATAATATTTATATCAACATCACTGCGAATGCATATTACTGTTGGTGCGAATGTTCAGTGTTGTCACATATCTGTCATATTTTGCTGTTCTGTCTGTTTGTTTACTCTTGATTTGCAATGGCAAAATTATTTTGCAGCCAATATAAGCGATTTGTTGCATCTGCGATTGCAAACTGTGAAGCGATAATGGACCGTTGCTGCTTTTACCAGTTGTGAGAGAAGTAAAATCGTATTTGTATTTTGTTATAATTTCATATTACATATTGCACTTATAACCTAAATACTGCAAGTTTGACGCAAACTACTTGCCTAACCTAAAATATAAATAAATCGATTTTGATAATGGATTTTGCAAATGATTTCGCAATATTGTTTTGACATCATTGATGATGTGCACGTCTTCAAATCGTGAACCGCGTATACCACTTAACTCTAGTACAGTTAACTATTTGATGTGAAATCAACTTATTTGACAACTGTCAATTTGATAACTTGTAAAATAATTTTTACTGCATTAAACTAGTTTTGAAAAAGCCCACTTGGCTATTATTTCTTCAATTAGTAATAGTATCTGAATTACTTGCGCTATAATAAAGATTTTTAAAAAGAGATAACCATACCAAACCTTATATTTATGAAATGAGAACAAAATAAGCATTTTAATGAAGTCATGGTCAACTATGATTGTTATTTTAAAAAGCATAGTTTTATTTTATATCTTGATATTCAAGTGTGTCATGAATATTTAATAAATATTGAATTCTACGTAAAAAATACTATCAGATGCCATTTTTATTTTTGCTGTGTCTTCAATGGTTAAGAAGATATGTACAACTGAAAATTTCGTCAAATTTCAATTTTCCTTAAATATCTCAAAAAGTTGACAACATATGGCAAATCTGAAAATGCTATCAAATACTCATCAAAATTTTGAGCAACTTTGCTAATTTAATCGATCCAGTATCTTCAATACTAAGAGAGTTACCTATATACGGAGATAGAAAATGGGCACCCTGTATAAATGTTGATACAAAATATTGTGTATCTGCGCGATTGAGATGTTTGCGGCATTAGCTATCTTATACACTTTTATTCCGTCATCACTTTTTACAATGATATGAATTTTATTAACCATTCCTAGAGAAGTTACTGTAAATGAAGGACCCGGGGTGTTCAGTATCTTCTGTGCTCATACAGTGAGGAGGCGCGAGATGGAATAATTACATTTACAATTCATGTGATTGTTTCTTTGGAAAAATGCTTGGACATGTCGATTTTTATTTTTGGCTGCGGGTTTTCCGATGGTAAATTCATGTATACAGAGTGACCCAAAAATAAATTACGACCATCAACTTTATTTTTCAAATGGAATTTATTTCGTTTTTGAATTCTGCATCGAATTCTAAGTATGTTTCATGTACCCAAATTCAACAGCTATCGACAAATTTACGATTGAACATATCAATAACTGAGACCGTATCGTACAAAATTTCTTTCATTCCGTGGTCTGAAAAAGACAGATTTATTAAAAAAACAGAACCATAAATCAAATTAAATGTTCAAAGTGTTTTAGACTAACTATTATCGACTTGATTTTTAAGTTTTTCTTTTTTTGTAATTCTAGAAAAACATTCAATTGTGGTTATTTTAAATAGTTAATTAACGAAAGAGATACTTGTTGAAACTTCATTATAACGCTAAGAAAGTAATTAAACTTCTAGTTTCAAAAATTATTTTATTGTAAATACCACTACAATATTGTTTCGCCATACAATGGCTTCATCAGGTGGATGAAATACTGAATATGTACAATACAAGTTTGAATATTTATGTGAAAATTATTGGGGAAATGGTGGTGGAAAAATTTTTACAATCTTAAATTTAGTAGAGGGGAGTTGTTTAAATCTAGTTGGTCATTTAAAGATAATCCTAAACTATTGTATCTATTAATTTCTAAGTTTTCTAACAGGTTAAGTTTCTTACTTTTTTCTTGAATGTGTAAAATTTTGAAATCTATATTAAATCTATGATTGATATCTATACAATGACTTGCGAAAGTTGAATCTGTTTTCTTTTCTTTATGGCTTCTCTCGTGTTCTTTCATTCTAATTTTGTAATAAGATTGTAATAAGGTATTCATAGGACAAACGGGGAGGACATTCAAAATTAGGATGAAAGAACACGAGAGAAGCCATAAAGAAAAGAAAACAGATTCAACTTTCCCAAGTCATTGTATAGATATCAATCATAGATTTAATATAGATTTCAAAATTTTACACATTCAAGAAAAAAGTAAAAAACTTATCCTGTTAGAAAACTTAGAAATTAATAGATACAATAGTTTAGGATTAGCTTTAAATGACCAACTAGATTTAAACAACTCCCCTCTATTAAATTTAGGATTGTAAAAATTTTTCCACCACCATTTCCCCAATAATTTTCACATAAATATTCAAACTTGTATTGGACATATTCAGTATTTCATCCACCTGATGAAGTCATTGTATGGCGAAACAATATTGTAGTGGTATTTACAATAAAAGAATTTTTGAAACTAGAAGTTTAATTACTTATTTCTTAGTGTGGTTATTTTGTTTTTCTGACTGTCGACTTGTCACCGTTTAGTCACATGGAAACTGTATGACAATTTCACTTACTTAAAACAAGTACGTGTCAAGTGCAGTTGCAAAGAGAAACGAGTAGAAATTTTGATGATGGTAGGATATGGCTATAGGACTCGAACACAAACTGAAGTTTGCGAATTCTTTAATGATAAGTACCCGGAGAGGCCTATTACACCATCAGTAGTTAGTAAGACATAAAAAAAAGTTTAGAGACTTCGACTACATAAGAAACAATTACAAAATCAACCATGTTATAGTTCCAGAAAACACACAATTGAATGTTTAGCTCGATTTATAAGAAAATCCTCACAAATCAAGTCGACAACTAACTGAAAAATCGTCAGTAAATAAATCCTCTGCTCTAAAATATTTACACAAGAACAAATGGTACCCATACAAACTGCATTTAGTAGAGGAAATTATTGAAGAAAATCTCGACTGCAGATTATAATTTTGCGAAATAATTATGGATAGATGCAATGTTTTTTCCAACGAGGCAACATTTTGTTTGAATGGTTCGGTAAACAGGCAAAATTTTCGATATTGGGCACCAGAAAACCCACATTGGAGAATGGAAAGTCATGCACAATTCCCCCAGAAAGTAAACGTTTGGGCTGGAATTGTGGATACCTCAATTGTGGGTTCTTTTTTATTGAGGGGACACTTAATTCTGAGAATTATTTAGACTACAAAATTACATAATACCCTGTGTAAGTGCACTTTACTCGAAGAATGACGACCCAAATATACCGGCAGATTCGATATAGTTCCAACAGGATGGAACACCTACACACTATTCTAGAACAGTACAAGAATACCTTCATATTTTCCCAAATAGATGGATCGGAATGAGAGGTTTTATCAAATGGTCAGCTAGGTCTCCAGATCGAACCCCATTAGATTTTTATCTATATAGTTTTAATATTTGCTTAAAAGGGATTTTATCTAAAAGTCCATTTTGCCTAAAAGCTTTATTAAATGCTATATTAAAAGGCGACCGCCTCATAATCATATTGCCACTTCTTCCTAACTAAGAGGATTTTTACCTTAAATTAGTAACGTTGGTCATACTGAAAATTTAAATTGATTGAAATACGTGCGTCAGATCCAGAACTTAACCTAATAATATTTTGTAGCTCCTTATAATGCTTGTTGGTATTGTTATAGGTTTAGTGCTTTTCAACAAATTCGTCTAAATATTATTTTATTAATTATTACAGATAATACTGAAGTAGTATTTTTATCGAGAAAAAGAAATGGAATCAAATTATTTCGTAATTGAATTTCTTTCTATTTTAGCATAAACCATAATTAATAATTCTACGCTTAGCAAAAGAATCGGTTGCTCGATTTTTTCTGGTTCAACTTCTTTTAATTGAGAAAATCAGTAAATTTAAGAAAATTTATGTTGGCATTATGTTTTTTTTTAATATAAATTTGTGGTATAATTAGATCTACCGCGATATCATAAAGTTTCTGGGTCAACGGTGGCCATGGGGGAAAAACGTCTGTCTTAATTTATATCATCCTTTTGAGAAAAATCTGATAAAATTTTCAGGTTAAGTGTCATGCTGACGTTAAAATTTGTCAATATATTAATCTTAATGTCAGTATGACACATAACCTGAAAATTTTATCAGATTTTTCTCAAAAGGATGATATAAATTAAGACAGACGTTTTTCACCCCATGGCCACCGTTGACCCAGAAACTTTATGATATCGCGGTATATATGAAAATAATTTATAAATAGAAAATATATTTATTTACACTAGCATTATGATTTTACATTTACAGCCTGTTGGAGTGCTCTGTAATTAATAACTGCTTTCTGTTTCATTATAAAAATTATGCACATCTGCAACATTCCATTCTATAACTGTCATTACTGTATTTATATTTAAACGAATACGAGCTTGATGAAAAAGTATTAAATTCATTCATATTTACTAACATTTACGGTCACAAATTACTATAATTGCAGCCTGTGCGTTATTTGTACATTAAATGGTCATTTAAATCAGGTAAATTCCAATTTCTCTTCCCTTAACTAAAAGCCGATTTAAAACAAGCTTTTAAGATCAATGAGACGAAATATTTCACTAAAAGTCTTTTTAAAAAATTAAAGGCCGTCTAAATATATTATGAAACCGGCCGTTATTATGGTAAAAATTCTCCAGAGATTTTCAATGCGACTTGGATGAGATAGATAGGCGGGCTATTTTATTATACAGATTGCGGATGCTCCAAAGGTCGGTAAGTAATTATTATGACCGCCAACAAATAATGTCTATCCCGATGTGTTTTAGGCAATCCACGAAAATGTAAACACAGTTAACTTATACTTGTATACGTAATGAAATGTTTCTATAATTGCGTTGAAAAATATCTTAAAAGCTAACAATAGGCCAAACAAACATGCGAGTACACAAAAACAACATTAAATTGTAATACATTTTTGCAGTATTGAAATTGTTTAGTGAGTTCTAACACTAGGACGTTCTATCGCTATTCCATACCATAAATAATTTTGTAGAAACTTAGTACACTCGTAAAAATAATATAATTTGTACATATAGACAAAGTACTAAGTTTCGCAAACGTAAATAAAAAACAAGTCTCTTAAAATTGAAGTTAAAATGCTATTTATAAATTTAAATAATATTCTCTTTCAATATTCAAATAAATAATACCGCAAGCGAAATAAATTCGGTAAATAAATTTTAAAAAACAAAACAATTACTGAGAAAAATTCAAATTAAAACTAAACTTAAAAGTCTACAAATGAAACAGACATCTGTATCTGTACACATGGACATACACCTCGTATTTTCCAATGTTTAGTTCAGCCAAAGACACGTGTTTCTGTCTCAATAAACTTCGTCAGTTTGACTAATAAAGTAAAGTTTGATGAATCGCCTCGTAGGTCTAGCAAATTTTGTCCAATCATGTGGCACCAGATAACCTAGTGACATGAAAATAGCGATTTTCTCTCGTCCAGCTATGCCGGTACAGAAGGGAAAAAATAAGTCTAAATAATCTTTGGCTGAAGTAAATGTTAGAAAATACGAGGTGTATGTCCATGTGCACAGTTACAAACGTGTATATTGCATGTCTGTTTCATTTGTTATTAAATTATGTTTAAAATAATGTTTGTTTTACTGAAATGAATTTCTTGAGTAGAGTTTGACAATTATTTGATACTGACAATGAGCAGTCCGTTTTTCAGTTTTTAAAGTACTAGTACTTTAAAGTGACAGTTTATGGACAATAAACTAGTTCATAAAATAGGCAACTATGATGCAGTCGTACATAAAAACACTTTAATTCAACAAATCAGAGCGTTGTAAGCCAATCTAGGGGGATTTTTTATAATTATTGCCAGATTACATATTTTATTACGATTTCAATAACTATGGAACTATGGACTATGGAATTTTTGAGAAATGTCAGTGTCAAAGTTTGTTTCAAATCCCTTCAAATCGCTTTAGTACCACTGTCGCACTCAACCTCTTTTATTATGTATACTGCCGCAGATTATGCGGAAATGTTAATAATTTACGGAGAATGTTGACGGAATGCTAGAAAGGTGATCTTCAGGACCATCGAACGAACAATCGAAAAAGGCCAAATTTTTGTGTAATAGAAAGAAGATTGGTGGTGCGCCTAGTTAGCCTAGTTGTACGTATTGTTGAAGACGAAGAGGTTATTTCAGATGTCTTTGAAGAGATACTGAAAGCATTAGAGACGTTGCACAGGAATTGAATATTTCGAAAACTTCTGTACATCCAGTGATGAAGGCTGAACGACCACATCCATATCCACATTATACGCGTGTGCGGCATTTACAGTCAGAAGATTACCCTGCCAAACAGGAATTCTGTACATGGCTTTTAGGTCAAGAAGAAAACAATCCTAATTTTGTATCTTGGATTTTGTTGACAAGAATGCTACAATGCGCATAATTGGCACATCTGGCCAGAAGAAAATCCACATGTTCTATTTTGCTATACCTATGAGGGATTCCAACAAATTTTACTTCACCAGCCAAACTGACGAAGTGTATTGTTGTGACAGAAACACCTGTCTTTGGCAGAAATAAATGTTGGAAAATAGAAGGTGAATGTCCATGTGTGCAGATACAGATGTGTGTAATGAATCTCCGTTCCATTTGTAACAGATGCGTAATACATGCTTAACGTATTAATGTACTTAAATTTCTTTCGTATATTTGCTGCCATCTGGCATCGTGTTAATGGACTTACACCTATATATGTATTTTCCCTTGTGTACCAGCATAGCTGGACGAGAGAAAATCGATCCTTACTCGGGAACCAGCTTGAAGCTAGAATAGACCCAGAGCTGGTCCGGATGTTCGCAGATTAAAGGGCTACCGAAAATTACGCCTGTGTGGTACATCTTCACCTGGAATTTAGCCGGGCGATATAGTTAGGAATCCGATCTACACGCTCGCAAGATAAGCAGATAAGTGTTATACAGAATTGTTTCCATGAGTTACAATTAGTTGCTATTACAAACAAATAATACTCTAAGTCATTGATGTTCATATAACGTTGGTTCCGATTTATATTTTAATATTTGCTTTCTTTAGTTCATTTGTACTTTTATTTAATATTCGAAGCATATAATAGTTTCTTACGTTCGTAAAATCATTTTGAGAACATTCAGGGAATTTTATTCAATTAACTTCGTTATTAACCTCGCTTAGTCTACTTAGACCGATCATTTTTCATTATTTACATTTATTTCTATTTTATTGTAATTTCTGGTTTATTATTGATCAAACTTATGCTATTTTCAAACTTTAATTCCTCCTAATTTTAATCACGTTCCAATGCTTTGGCTGGCTCTGTATAATCCTGGAGTATTTAAAAAACGTTTCGGCACAGTCAACATGTGGGGAACTTTTATACGAACACACGTTTCTGTTAAGTGTTTCTTTTGAGACTATGACGTAGTGTACTTTCTGATATTTGTCGTACTGCGGTGAGGAAGAGCGTCCTTTACGTGCTAGCTCTGAAGTAATCTGTTGCTCGGAAACTTGAAGTTAATTTTTGCAATTTCGCTTGTACATTTTCTGCGAAGGCAGGTTTTAGTCTATCTTGTCTTTGATTTATATTTTAAATTTCATTAGTGAAGTGAAAGTTTCTTCCGACCTCGTGCTTCAGGTGAGTTTTAAAACATGGGGACGACTGTAATTTTTCCGCAGCATCGTACTCCGATTTCTTATGATACTTATGAACTTTCATTTATTCGTTTTTCCCCTTTCGTTTATTTAGGGCTGTAATTCACGGCTCAGGGAGAGTTTTGCCGTATAAGCGTCAGCGCGGGAAACCCGACATAGGCAGCATCCCGACAGGAAGGCGCTTCGATTTTCACAACCTTCCGGGACCCCGGAATCTTGTCCAGGAAACCTAAGTTTCTTTTACACGCAAGGTAGTGTGGGCATTTATATTGATCATACATAAACCTGCAACGGGACGTAGTCGCCGGTCTATTTTTAGCATTGGAGTTTTTAAGTTTTAAAATAACCTTTTTATAAAGCATTTGAAAAACTGAGTGCAAACCTCATGTGGCACTGTATCGAGACAATATTTTGTCGTATTTAGAGGGTAAAAACCCATCATCTTTTTTATAAAAGTGGATACCTTTTTCGAAAATTAACGTTAACTCTGATCGAATACTGTAAATTTAATTGCTAATTTTATATTAATTTCTTTTCTTTCCAATCGTACCTGGTGGCTTTTAGCGAATAAATACAGCATAATTAGATTAGATTTATTTCTTTTTTTTAAATCTAGAATTGAAACGTAGTTGAAATTTGTACTGTAGATAAAGATTAAATTCATTCCCTCTGTGGATATTTATTTCTTGAGCCACTTTTGAAAACTAGAAACATCCCTTAGAATTTTGGATGATACTCTGCTGGTGCAAGACACTTTATCAGGCTGAATTCTGTAATTATTGATTATTTTAATTCTTTTGGATAAAGTTAATTTTACCTATAAACATAAATTTATACTTAGACTATTTTAAAACCATTCAAATTTTGCATATTTTGTGTTATACCAGTTAATGAATTATTGCTTTATTTCTCACTTAGATTGTTTATTTAGAGTTTATTACTGTGTGTACAGCGTAGATACTGTAAAGTTCAACAAAGTTTTGATGTACTACTGACGCTTGTATGTTAGCTTAGCATTTGATATCAACATTCTCTTGTACGAGTCTTATATGAGAATTTCATATAGGGACAAACTAAACTGTAGAGCTTTAATTTTTTTTAAAAATTCACCAAAGTCTTATTCATTCATTGTTTGTATATTTCACATCTATACCATTGATATGCTCAATAAATTTATATTAAACTGTTTTATTGTGTTTGCGTTTGTTTGCCCTGAACCCGAACGAACAAAAGTGTAGTAGTGAATAGATGCCCTTCAGGCCCGAGGGTGTTCTGCGTTAACCAAAGAACTTGCCAGTCCGAACGCAGTGGTGCCCATTTTAGATCTTGCGTTGTGTTGGCCCACGACGCTCCCGCTTTCTTATTCTGAGCTGGTCGGCAAGTTTTTCGAGGGGCCTTTGTAGACCAGGGGCGGAATTAGGACTCGTCCTAATTCCATCTGAGGTATAGCTACCCGAATTATTTGAAGGGGTAATAAGTTATTTAATAATTAACGATTAATCTTAACATTTTGTAATCAATATACCATATGAGGAAAAATTGTTTATGGCCGTGGTTGGGAGGAACACTGTCTTAATAGGTTCAGTCTGTTGTTGGTTCTACATGTTGGATGGATGTGCTTTATTTGACATGAATTAAATGTCAGTTTCGATTTGAAGTTTTATTCGACATAATTTAAATGTCAGGTTTTTTAGCTAACATAACCAATATAATTACAACTACTTAAAATAAAAATTGACATTTAATTGGCAACAAGCTGAACCTATCAAAGACAGTGATCCTCCCAAATATGGCTATCCCTTATCTAAATAATTTTTGCTCATATGGTAGAATATAACAGTTTTCCGTCAAATTTATTAAAATATTTCGCATTTATTTCTGTAAAATTTTGTATGTACGATTGCGGAGATCTCCAACGTCTTTAGTCGTCCCTCAGGCATGCAAACGTTGCAATATTACTTATTTAACTCCTGCCGAATATACCGTGTTCTTTTTTATCACTACAGATACATTGCCCTATGTGTAGAGCTAAAAAATAAAGGTCAATGCATTGGTGGTATAGTAGGCAACTAGTTATACGCCAGCGATGTATTTTTCCAATTGTCAAATATTTCTGATTTTCCATTCATACTTAAATTTTAAATTAAATACATTTAATTGAAAAATACATAATTTATTTAAAACAGTTAATTATTCTAACAGGCGTATACCTAGTGCGAAGACAATTTTAAATATTTTTAACAAATTCAAAGAAGATGGATAGTATTTCTTTAAGAGTGAAATATATCTAAGATATTGTAAAGTTAGTGTATCAAAAAAGGTAGAGAATATGAAAGCGTTGATATCAAAAAAATACAAATTGATTTTACCACTCTATGAGATTGTAGAACGTCCTCACATTACTTATAGGGAATTGCCGAACGTAAACCACGTATTGGGGGAATTTCAGTAATACGATAAAAATAAATAACATTTCGTAGTATCTTACGAATAAGTGGTTTTATAAAATGGAGAAATTTATCTTAAAAAGCAGTAGTGGCAAATTCTTGTAGGTAATAACTATGTTACTATTTCTTTAATAATCACAATTACTTTTGGATTGTACAATTATCTGACAGCATCACTACTGGAATTAAAAATTGAAGAAGGGAAGACTATTGTCATATGAAGGACGATCAGTTATTAGAGTAGCAACTGTTTTTGACCCTCGATTTAAAAGAGAAGGTTTTCCTAGTACTGAAAATGCTACTGGAGCTGCTTCTTTTCTAGAACAAGAAATGTTTAATATTATGAAGAAAATATATCCTGAAAATAGAGACCAAATGCCTGTAATCGAAGCAAACATTAGTCCACATTAAAAGTCACTTTCATTATTTGAATTTTTGCAAGAAAGAATAAGAAAAAGTAAAAATCAACTACAGCTGATGTAATAATAACTGCAAGGCAATACCTCGAAAGGCCAAATTCAAATCAGAACGGAGATCCTCTTTTCTTTTGGAAGGTAAGTTTAAAAAAGAAGGGTAATTGAATTTTTTATTTTCTTTTCTTTTACGTAACAGGAATGGAGCTGAACCCCTTAGAATAATGTGCTAGAAAATACTTCTGTATTCCAGCAAGTTCAGCAGAAATTGAAAGAGTGTTCACTACAGCTCGTCTTATAATAGAACAAAGGCGTGCAAGACTAAAACCGTAAAATGTTAATATGATAATGTGCCTAAATAAAAATTTTAAAAATATTAATAGGTAATCTAAGTATTTATTTTATTAAAATAATATCAACCTTTTCCAATTAGCTTAAAAAAATGCAATGGGTTTCATCTTATTATGCTTTCTAACTATTAAAGATATCAATGTTTAAGCATTTAAAGTGACATTATTTAAATTGCCATACAGAATGTACATGAAACTCTTTAAATCTATTACGGAACTGTTTGCTTCATCAGTAAAAAATATTTTTAATAATATAAAGTATTATTAAAAATCTGGTGTGAAGAACACAAATACAGGTTCACTATTAATATTTTTTTTTTGTGAACGTGTCCGAACATATCCCTCCCCAGAGACGTAGATACGTATTTCGCCTTTCTACAGGCTCGTCGGCACGCCCCTGCTGGAGAAAGGATATTCTCAGACACATTCACAAAAAAGAACCACATCACCACATCACCGAAATTATCCAGACCGGGCGTAGAAGTAAATTCAGCGCTGCCTGTTGTCAGACAGCCGAAGTACCTCGCCCCGTCCACATAACCAATGTGAAGTAACGACGCCCTTCCAAAGGTGGCACAGCCAATCTCTCTAGAAACTGCATTTTGTTTGTGTCTTCACTCATTCTACGGACTAACCGCATGTGTAATGTATCAGAATAATTGAAACATACGTGAGTAGGTAAACCCCACCAGTTTTGTATAATACAAAGGTATTTTTAATAATATAAAATATTATTAAAAATCTGGTGTGAAGAACACAAATACAGGTTCACTATTAATATTTTTTGTGAACGTGTCCGAACATATCCCTCCCCAGAGACGTAGATACGTATTTATTATCAGACACATTCACAAAAAAGAACCACATCACCACATCACCGAAATTATCCAGACCGGGCGTAGAAGAAAATTCAGTGTGAATGTGTCTGGAAATATTCTTTCTCCAGCAGGGGCGTACCGATGAGCCTGTAGAAAGGCGAAATACGTATCTACGTCTCTGGGGAGAGATATTTTCGGACACGTTCACAAAAATATTAATAGTGTACCTGTATTTGTGATCTTCACACCAGATTTTAAATAATATTTTATTAATTATTATATTTACCTACTCATGTATGTTTCAATTATTCTGAAAAAATATTTTATTTAAAATTTCTTCGTTTTCATTTAAAAAAATTAAACATTATATCACAAAAATTAGTTCGTTTTACTTTATCTTTCTTGAAAACCTCTTGCTGGTTTGATATCTTGTATGGCTTTATATTTGAATTCTTTCAGGGTTTTAAACACCGAACTATACGATACTCCAAAATGTCTGGCTGCATTTGAAAGCGATCCTACAGACCATTCTTCTACATAACACGGGATATTCAACTTGTGTTCTGTTAACACGTGCTTGATTTTCTTTTTTTTGTGGGAATTTAGAAAACAACCATCATCTTAGAATTTACTAAAAATATTTAAAATTGTCTTCGCACAAGGTATATGCTGTTGGGATAATTAACTGTTTTAAATAAATTATCTATTTTCAATAAAATGTATTTAATTTAAGTATGAATGAAAAATCGGTTGATTTGTAGTAGTAGCTTTCTTGTTTTCTTTTGATAGCACGTCTTGTGGGTACGCTATAGCTTCTACATCATCCGTGTAACGTATGACCGCTGATTACAATTCAACAATAATTTACGATGGCGGCCTTTTTATCTATAATTTTAGTCAGTCGCGTAACAACGTTTCGAAAGAAACCCCATAATGTCTTCACTGGGCTAGCCTGGGATACTGGCTAGTTAGATTGTATTTTTATTATCAAGCCTCCCACAAAGGTAAGTCCTTGGAACTCTACCGTTGATCGAAAAGTTACCGAAGCCAGTTTTTGCGAAATTTATTTTTGCTATTACTCGTAGTAAAACTTATAAAATATCTATTTAGAGAACATTAGTTTTGCCTTTCTGCTGAAGATGGCAGCTTATTTCTTTGTGTGGCGTAAAGTACTAAGTTATTAATGCGTCCAGAGAAAAACAGTAGTTCCATTAACAAGTTTAGAGAAAAACTTGGATTTCTTACATGCAATAAACCAATTAAATACAGTCCAGTGCTAAATAAAATAAAAAATGATACCAGCTCTATTGTATATAGCTTGATATACTTGCTTTGTTACATGTATTAGTTAGAAAATAAATCGTTTCTCCCAATTTTTGGTTTGGCGGAAGAGATGTAACGAAATGACCACTTCGATCTTCCAATTTCAGTCCTCAGGTTTATTTTTCATGTAGATATTTAAAATCCAATGTTTATTTTAAAACACTTCGTAATATAGAAGTTTTAAAAACTCAAATATATACAAGTCGACTGGCTTATTGCCAAGAAATTAACACATTTTGACGAGCATTTTATAAACGATTAAATAAAATGTTTATGTTTTGCTGTTTTCTAATTATGATTTTATTATATTTTCTTATCCTTGTTACATCCTCGTTAATTTCCTATAAAATTTATTCATTGGAAATTACTAAGTCGGTAACTACTATTATTTCAAAATAGCTTTCTGTGGAATTACAGTCTTGCAAGTAACGAACCGGGAAACTTTTTTGACAATTAAATTAGTTTCGCTATGAATTATAGCTATGTAAGTCCATTAAGTGCTTATTAGTGTTAAAGTTTTATGATGCAACGCATCCTGCGCTTTACTACGGCACTACGAAATTAAGCATGTTATCGAATAATAACGCAAGCAAATAACATTCGCAAAATTCTAAGATAATTCCTTTCTTTTTTTATATTATATTTATCAAAATATCGGGGGAAAATCAAAAATATTGGAATACGGAGATTTAAAAGAGGAGCTATAAAAGTTTTAAATGTTAAAAAGTGTATTTAATAGTACTGCAAAATACATGGTAGTACATTGAGAACACTAGTCAAGAAATTTTAACTTTCTTAATTTTTCTTCAGAAACTATGTACTATTTTCGTTCCTTTTATAGTTCTATAATACGATAGTAATAACAACAAATTTATTCCGGCATGTGAGGTTTTGGAAAAAAAAATATTAAAAAGTAAATGAAATAATATTAATTAATCTTTGTCTCAGAATAAGAAGGAGTGATTCAAATAACCCGCCAAAAGCTACTTATTTTTCAACAATTTCATTGGCTCTTCTGCAGCCTAGTTCAATACCGATAATTATAATCTAGAAATATCGGCCGGATGACAGGTTATGTTTTATATACAAATAACGAGCGATCATTAAAATTTTCACTCGTAGCTGGTCGTGTATATACAAATTATGTCGTAGCTTTAGTCATTAGATGTTATTTCAAACATCTCTCAGTGTCAAATATATATTTTAAAGTTTCATCAAAAGAAAAAGTAATGGCCTTTAATGATATGCATAAAGCGTTTATGGTAGAATGTTACTTCCTGACATCTCAAAAAATTGATGGTATTTGGCAGCATTCAATAGAAAATTACCTTGCGGAGTTTGAAGAGAGATATCCAAATACTGTTCCTAGCTATAAAACTTTCCGTGATACGCTAATGCATTGTGTAAATCTTTTTCGTCAAACAGGCAGTATTTTAAGGAAAAAAGGAAGCGGTCCTCCTCTCAAGAGAAGTCGCGGCGCAATTGAAAATGTCAGACAAATTATTAACGAATCTCCTCAAACATCTATTCGCAGAGTTTCGCAACAAGTAGGGCTTTCGTATGGAACATGTCAAAAAATTTTTAAAAAGGACTTGCACATGTATCCATATAAATTAACTTCTGTACAAAATCTATTACTACGGATTATGAAAAAAGAACAAAATTTTGCCAATGGTTTATTCAAACAATGACAGACAATATTTTAAATCATACTTTTTTCACCGATGAAGCTTGGTTTTATTTGAAAGGTTATGTTAATTCGCAAAATATGCGTATGTGGTCAGTGAAAATCCTCATTTCTACAAAGAAGTTCCTCTACATCCAGAAAAAATAGGCGTATGGGTAGGTATGAGTCGTCACCGATTAATAGGACCAATATTCTTTGAGGGCACGATAACATCGGAGAAATATCGTAACGAAATTCTCAGTGTTTTTACTAATCAATTGACTCCATTAACTCCAGGTCGGATATTTTCAACAGGATGGGGCTACATCTCACGTTACACTTGAAAATATTCAGTTTTTGCAACAATTTTATGGCGATAGGATAATAAGTAGAAATACAGCCATTCCATATCCACCACGATCGTGTGATTTAACAGTCATGGATTTTTTTGTGTGGCCATATATAAAGAATATTATTTATGAAACACCAATTAATAATCTACAAGAGTTAAGTTAAGACATCAAATCATAGAAAAATGTGAACACATCAATAACTCACCGCAAATACTGATCAATGTTTTCAATGCTCTACGAAATAGAGTGCGATTATGCTTGGTGGAGAATGGTCAACATTTTACACATTTTTTATAATATTCTATTACTTTGTATAAAAATTATAAATATATTTAATATAAAAGTCAGCATTTCAAATTATTTTTGAACAATCATGACATTTGAAATTATAATGACAGATCTCCTCTAATAACTTAAGTTAGGACATACTTTTTGTGTACATGGCTTACTTGAGCGAAAATTTTAATGATCACTCGTTATAACCTGCCAACGTTTGCTTCATTTTTCTGGCATTGTTATGGTTATCTATCGCTGTACTAAATTATTACTATCACGATGAAATGAATAGCACTATTTTTTAAGATTGGATTGCAAAGATATTGCCAAAGTTACCAGATAATGTTGTAATAGTGATGAACAACGCAACATATCTGTTTTTTCTATAAAAAAATCGAATAAATTAGCATCGTAATATGTAGAAAGCATATTTACATTTACATTCCTTCGCGAAAAATGCAACAAATTTGCACAACGGCCTACTACGGGCAAGATATATAACATCTGTTTCCTTGATGTAACTCAAGGCATCCCCAGAAAGATTCAGATCCACTGCCTTTAATAGCTTAGTGGTCTAGAGCATTGATGCACGTGGGTTCGAATCCCACTTAGGGGCGATTTTATACTTAGGGTATATTTACAATGCAACATATTCACGTAGAGCTGAAAAGGAACCAACTTCTTCCTGGAGAGAAGCTGCAATTCAAGATGCTTCAAAAAATAAAACGTTCAAAATGTACATGTGCAAGAATTTTTAATGGAAGCACTTACAAATGTTACAGCGAACAAATGGAAAAATTGTATCGACCACTCGACCACGTAGTTGAAGTAGAATGTGGGCTCTAGATGGATTAATGGACGATATCTTGGCACCATTTATTATTCATGTTGGAAACAGCTACAGTGAAAGTGAATCGTTAGAATTCAGCATGAGTGAAACAGACTAATAGTGTACATGTTTCACTTTTTACTATTCTTTCTACTTCATTTTATTTTGATAATTTTATAACTTTATGTTGTATTTTTGTGGTACTTTTGTAATAGTGAATTGACGAATAATACTTGTTGAAACTTCATTATAACGCTAAGAAATAAATTCTAAATGTAGTTTTTGTCTTACTTTAAATTAGCAATATTTTGTAGAAATAATGAAATACATGAAATATTTGTGCTTGTGTTTTTCGGAACGTCAGAAATAGGTTATGTTAAGTATGTAATAAAAATAAATGGCATTACAACAAACAACTACACGCTCAGGTATGTACAAATACAGTAGGTCAAATTTTAAGCTGTGTGGACCAAGTTTTGGCGGGATATTTGAGTCACTCCTTATTCTGAGACACACCATAGGTATGTACCATCGGCGCCTAAAAAAACGGGTACAACATTGACAGATGAACTGACATAAATTTTCAAAAATTGTATAGTGTGTTTTGGCTTTTATGTGTAAAGGTTATACCAGTTTGATGTGTAAAGGTTATGACAGTAATCGTTTGCGTATCTTTATGTACTCCTTTAATCAACGGAGTAATATAATAAAAATCATGTACAATTTATCTTTTAATACATTAGAATTTTAAGTACAATTTTAGTATTTAGTCACTGCTCATTACAGTCAATTACATTTTGTAAACGTCGCGGCATTGACAGCACCAAAACCCGAGTAAATTCCGGCGTGATATTTTGTCATGCTTCCACAATGCGTTGCTGTAATTCAAAGCGATTATTAGGTTTAAAATTAGCGGTGTGTATAATTTTCGTTAATCTTCCCCAAATATTTTCAAAAGGCTTTAAGTCCGGACTTTTTGAGGGCCACGGTAAAACACTTACATTATGTAAATTTAAAGTCTTCGACTATTCGTGCTCGGTGGACTGCACAGCTATCCTGAAATTATAAAGTTGCATTATTGCTGAAATATTCAAGCTTTGTGTTATATTACATGCTGATATGTAAAATTTTCGCCAAAAACCACCGTTACTGATGGTAGCATAGCTTGTCCTAAAATTCTCCTATACACTTCACCACATAATTTTTCCTTTAATATAATAACAAGTGGTAATTTGAAAAGTCAATTTAGGTTACTTTGAAATTTTGATAGAATAAGACGCAAATATATTAGTATGTGTTTGTTGTTCCGTAAACGTAAATCCAAATGACATTTGATAATGTCAATCACAAATATCAGTTAGTGCATAAAATAATCGTGCGTCGATTCTGGTTTAAATAAATTGCTTCTCAGTTTTAAAATGGCTTTCACTTTAGAACATAAAATTTTTTTAGTCCAGGCTTATTTTCGAAGTGGTAATAAAATTGATGGTTTATGGGTTTATTCAGTTCAAGATTGCATGGTAGAATTTCAAGTTGAGTTTCCACATTTTGTAATAGATTATATACAATTTAATAATACTTTGGATAGAACTTTAAAACTCTTTTTCTGAAACTGGTAGTCTCTTAAGAAAATCAGGCAGCGGAGCAGTTAAGAAACGTACACCTCAAGTTGTCAATCGTGTTGAAGAAATAATGGAAAATGAACCACAAACATCTGTTAGACATTTGAGTCAACAAATAAACCTTTCTGTTGGTACAACTCACAAGTTATTAAAAAAAGATATGCAACATTATCCATACCGTGTCACAGCAGTACAAGAATTGTTAGAAATTGATTACCCACGTAGACTACAGTTTCGTAATTGGTTTGTAAATATTAACAATAATGGAGAACTTTCGCAAAGAGTCATCTTTACTGATGAAGCATGGTTTTATAAAACGGGATACCTAAATTCACAAAATACAAGAATTTGGAGTAGTGAAAATCCACATGTAATTAATGAAGAATCGCTACATCCAGAGAAAATTGGTGTTTGGGCAGCGATAAGCCAAAGGCGAATCATTGGACCAATATTTTTTCAGGGAACGATAACTGCTCAAAGGTACCGTACGGAAATTTGACAACCATTTGTCATGTTGCATGATGATGAACTTCAAAATGCATGTTTCCAACAAGATGGAGCACCTTGTCACTGTACTGCAGAATCTTTGGATTATTTAAGAGAATTTTTTGATGAGCGTATAATTAGTCGAAATACTGAAATTGCCTGGCCTGCACGTTCATACGACTGAACACCTTGCGACTTCTTTTTGTGGCCTTATCTAAAAAATAACATATTTCGAACAACTATATTGAATTTGAATGATATGCTACAAAGAATCGAACAGAAATGCATGGAAATTAATAACAATCCAGTAATGTTGCGGAATATCATCAGAAATTTTGAACGGAGGATTTTAAAGAGCATTGATCTTGAAGGACAACATTTTCAACATTTGTTATAGTTTTCAATAAATACCTATTATTTGTTATTTATTTGTATGTATGAAACTGTCAAAATATACGACTTCGTAGGTTAAGTAGTAAATTTTAATTTACGACATACTTCAAAATGTTTTCAGTAAATCACATGCTACTACATTGACTTTTCAAATGAACACTTGTTACATACATCTGGACCTCCGGCACTAATCCATGTCCAGACATTCCCAGAAAAATGAACACTTCGATTGACGGATGATACATATTTTGGATCATAACGCATTTTTGGCGGTCGATAAACACCAATATGATTATTATGAAAAGACTGGAAAGTTTTCTCGTCTGAGAAAACTATATTATTCCAAATATCATGCAACATATTGCTGAGCAAATGCCAATCTTATTTGCTTATTATCTTCCGTCAAAAATATCTTACTTGCGCTACAGCAATATTTTAATTCCGTTTCAGCAATTCGTTTTTGGACAGTTCTGATGCTACCAGGAAAAGTAGTTTCTTCTTTTGCTCTTATAGAAGTATCAAAGGGGTGTTCTCTAATAAAATTTACCAGTTCTTCATCTTTTTCGGCGTCCTGAACCTTTTTTTCGGTGAAAGACTCCATTTTGCAAACGTTTTTTTTTGCTCATTGCACTGTATTTTTACTTATATTTAGTTCACCCGGAATTCTTCTAACAGTCCATCCCTCTTGAAGTCGCCTTATTAAAAAAGACTTCTTAAGCTGGTTCAAATATTATGACGCTTTAAATTACTTTATTTAACTGTCATGTTAGTTGCCAGGAGTCAGATGCGTTCAGATTTACAGCAAACAAAACACTAGTGTACCCGTTTTTTAGGCGCCGATATTCCAATTAGGAGCATCGAATTTTATTTTGATTGTTTAAAAACAATTTCTTTTGGAACTATATTGTGTTTATTATCTCGTTGCATTATTTGGATATAATGTCGAAGCAATTAATTGCTTCATTATTCACCTTTTTACAGTTGATATCTTATAATCTTATAATTGACATCTTGCCGGCAACATATACCGCCTAATTCTGAGCAAACGCAACGATGTGAATGTATGAATATTTCTCCCGCTCCAAATAGAATTCTCCTGAATGCTGTAGGCGTGTCAACATCGATGTCATATGTCATACATACTTACATATTATGGAGCCGCGTAAGAATAATTATCTGATTACCAAATTACTATTAAAGGACTATAAATTGTTTAGTCCTGTGTTATTGTAATGATTTTATAATAAATAAATTGCAATACGTTATACTGACGATGGTCACACAAAGCGTAATAAAATTATTAATAAGCGGTTAAGAAAATTGCAAATAAGGCATCAAGAGATTTAATAAATTAAATTTTAATAATAAAGGTAACAAAAACTATTCATAGTAAACTAAATAAACTTCAGAAATAAATAAAAACTAAATTAAATTCTAGTAATGTAAAGAAAAATTTACTCTTACAGATAATAAAATAAATTGTTCATAATGAGAAATTAATTATATAATAACGGAAATTCATCCGTTTAAACTCATCACCGTAAAATAATTGATGATATTTGGAATATTTATAATTACGAAAACCATTTAATTTTAGTATGCGGTTAACGGAAGAGCAGCATATGCCTAAATCGTTGGAAATATCGCTATGTGTCAAATTTGAATTTAGTTCTATTGTAGCGCATACTAAAATGAACGTATCATTAGGAACTCCGGCAAATAAGTCACATATTCTTTGATAAGAATTATCAGCGTGGTACCATTTCATCATTTCGGCTTTCTCTTCTAGTGTATAACGCGGCATTATCACTATTCAAACGCTTAAGAGACTCCGTATAGGGTGACAGTGGTGACACTAATTTGTGACATTAATTGTCAAATCGTTGCGCGACAGACTGTTTTGTGATTGGCTAAACGCGTTCAGGGGATTTGTATTCGAAGCGGGAGAAATATTCATACATTCGCATCGTTGCGTTTGCTCAGAATTAGGCGGTATAGTGGGTCTAGTATGAGGTACAATTGGATACAACGCGCTTTCTTTATATACTCGTATAGCGAACAAGTCGATGTTGATACTTGCACATCCAAATTGAAAAAAAAAACATTCAATCTTGGGAATGAAATTTAAATTTCACAGGCTTACAGGATTGTTACTGATAGATCATATGATCTTCTCACTAGCGATACTATTTTATGACCAATTTGCCTTTTTAATAAGTAAAAAATAACTCATCTCACTAAACATCGTTTCAAGTTCGATTATCACCACACATACATATATCGTCAATCTTAATTTAGATGTCAAAGACAAACATGCAAAAAGCGTTTCGATACACTTAATTAATAACACAAACAAATCAAGAACAGTGTTGAGAACATTAAGGCAACAATAAACAACCCGAAAATTTGTTTTTCCAGCGCGTTCGGCCAAATCTTAAAAGCCATTCGTTTACATACCTCATGTCCAAAAATAATTATTTTAAAATCACTTATAAATTATACTCAGGACATCATAAAGTTTCAGCTGAAGTTCTTAATAGAAGATTAATTTTCTAGGGCATTATAATGAATTAATAAATGAAAGGTGGTATTATATTTAGATGTGAATGAAGTAATAAATTAAAATATAGGCCAACGTAAATCATAATATGTATATTTAAAATTACCCAATGTTCTTTCGATGATATAAATTTATTAAAAAACAACTTCTATCGAAGAGAAGTATATAAAATTTTATTACGAGAAGCACATATACGATGGTAATTTGATAGATGGGTGACTTTTCAATGCAATACGCATTTTAGGTCAAAATATATTTGATTTCTAATCGTCTTCCTTTCTAAAAAATAAAGCTTAGTAGCTATAAACATCTATAGGGTGCAGTTGAAGAATTCAAGCTTATGTGTTTTGCAATAAATGTCCGACTGCAGTTACTTTATGAAAACAAGTTGATTATAATGCATGATTTTTAGATTATCATCACCTACAGATTCTTCTTATACATTCATGCTCTAACAACTCTAGCAACGCAGCTCCTATATGCAATCATAATCACAATAATCGTGATCCATGTAAGATGTCATTGGAAGAAAATCTTATATAAATATTTTAGTTTTTCTTTTAGAACAACTTTAATACTATATAAGACTATACAGGTTTAGGCAAATGTATGCATCCATTCGAATATCTTTGATACGGTTACTTAGATTTTAATCATTAATTCATCATCATTTTATAGCAAACCAAAACAGTTGTTCTTGCTGTGCGCAGAACACATACATAAACATTATATTAAAGCCAAATGTAGTACTAAGCATATGTAAAATCAATGAATAAATGAGTTTTTCATTAAATTAAGTGAATAGTGATAAATATTTGCTAGGTTTAAGTACTAAATTATACGAACGACCATTCAGTAGCAACGAAAGGTTATATAATTGATATTCCTAAGCTAAATATAAGTTAAATTGTAAAAATTGTAAAGTTGGGTAATGGTCGTATTTTTTGATATAAAATATAAATTTTAATTAGGTAATAACTTGTCTTCCTGTGGTGTGGTACGTGATGTTCAACTATACTCTGGAATTCGTATCAGATAGGGATAGATCAGGGATCTTGAACGGCAATACGGCAAAACTTGATTGTGCGAGGACGCCAACCTGTTTTTTCGGTTTTTCCTCTGATAAATCTTCGATGCTCCTTGTTTTGATGTTAATCGTTGAATAAATACTTTCTACTAATAACTATGGTATTTTCAAGTGAGTAAATATTGATTATACCATTTAAATTTAAATATTAATTTTCGGAGAATTTTTAGCGTGTTTTCTATATTGTCGTTAATTTTTCTCTTGAGGGATTCTCTTTTTTCTGTTCGGATGTTTTTATTAATCTCGTCTTCTGTACGGATTATTTGCATAAATAAGTTGTTTTTATATCCGAAATTACGTTATATAGTAGAAAAAATTACATTATTAATTATGAATATCTTAAATTATGTTTTTAAATGGTTATTAATGTCATATGATTATAGTGCATAATGAGTGACTTTCGCGGTGAAACTAATTCAAATTCAAACTAAATACGGGTCGGTAAAATAGGTTTCCATATGTCATTAATTCTTATCAAACAAGTTAATTATCGACGGTTTTACAAATAAATTGATGAATTTTGAAAGTGAAATGACCTACATAAATATAATAAAAATTATTACCAAAAAAATTTTCTAATTAAAAACGCGGTATTAACTAATCTAATCTAATAATTTACATCTGGTTCCTTTTATTTGTTTAAAAGCTTATGTCTATGTAATTAATTGTTGTTTCTTCCAGCTCTTGACCTTGGGAACCACCACAATATATATATATATATATATATATATATATATATATATATAACTTCGTGACCTTGGTATGATATGGTAAACTTAATCAGTAGGCGATTAAAGGTCTGTATATTACTTCAAAATATATGTATTTAAAAAACTCTACATGTTTCGGCAGTTCGCCTTTATCAAGAGAATACAAAATATAAATGACAGGATATATCCTGTCATTTATATTTTGTATTCTCTTGATAAAGGCGAACTGCCGAAACATGTAGTTTTTTAAATACATATATTTTGAAGTAATATACAGACCTTTAATCGCCTACTGATTAGGTTTACTATATATATATATATATATATATATATATATATATATATATATATATATATTGTTGAGGGCTGGAATGTCCTGAAAAAAATTCCACAACACGAGGAAAAAAATACAAAAAGAAATATATTCATTATAAATGTAATTTTTATATTGACAATAAACCGCTGTAATGAGACTCTATAATTCCCAATGTATCTCTAGGATCGTGAAGTTTGGTCCGTTGCAGAGCTTAAAGAAATAAATTTCCGATTTTACAATTATTTAATTTCTTATTATATTGATTTAACGTGGTCAAGCAATATAGTTAATAGTTATGTTTCTTTTTATACCTTTACAATAAATACGATCGCGAAAACGACATTAAAAAGAACAACACTTCGTTTAAAAATACAAAATAACATTTATTAGATGGTAAAATAACATAGGAATAGCATGTATGGATGTAAATTAAAGTTTGATTCACAAGGTAAGTACACTGGAAATCTTATATACAAGAACAATATGTACAAATATATGATAATACACTAGTGTCTTTCAGGAATGTTTTTTTTTCAAGATTTGTCAAAAGTTGGGTCTAATTATGTGTGTAAAAACCTATGTGAAACAAATAGAAGTCAAATCTAAGATATCGGAGAGTTATATCTCTTTACGAGGTTATACCAAATGAAATTATATGAATATGAATGATTTAGTATTTACAAGATCAGTTATCTATGAATAATAATTTTAAACACAATAAGATATACAGATACGGTGAGTATTTGTGTGAATAGTAGTTAAGCGAATAGTACAGTTTACGATCAAGTTTAATGAAACAAAATTTGGTTAAATTAACTAAATGATAAAATTTATTGAGTTAACTTAATCATATTTATTTCATTAAACTTGATCGTAAACTGCACTATTCGTTTAAATACTATTCAAATACTCACCGTGTCTGTATATGTTATTGTGTTCAAAATTATTATTTATAGATAACTGATCTTATAAATACTAAATCATTCATCACCAGTACTGATGTTAATTGTAGGTACCTTTCTAATTAAATAAACTGGAGTTCAGGTATTAAAGGATGTAAAGGATTAAAGGAACTGGTCTGAGATCGAGAAAAGTTTCTCGGTTTTCTTAAAACCTGGTCTCAATTAAATGCTTGATGTTCAGGATTAGTGAAAATGCCCCTTCAGGTACCAAATTGTTGTCATCTTCTCAATAAATTCGATTTTATTCCAAATATAAATGGTTCGCCATTTTGAATTTTCACAATGAAAATGATGCTTTAGCAAATAATTATGAAAACATTTTGTCGAAGTCGATTAAATTAATTAAAATGAATAGCTAATATTCAAGGCAAACTTTTAGAAATATTTTTTAATACTTTTTGTCATGTATAAAATTTTATATTGATTTTAAGAATTTCCGGAGCAAGAAGACGCTTGGAAATTTTGAAATATGGCGTCCGTAGCATACGGAATATGGACGACTGTTGGGGACGCTATATCCAACAAAAGATGAAATTTGAAAATTATCTCACATCCCATTGCTCAGAATAAAACAACGGAGGTGAAACGGTAATAAATATAAGTTTTTTATACATTTTTTTAAATTACCAATTCCGTCAGAGTCAAATTAACTTAAAACTAATAAATATTTAAACTAAATGGTAAAAAATATTCAAATTTTGCTTTGACATCTTTTTTATGTAACTTAAACCTTTAAGTTCTAACAATTCAAAGATATTTTTGTAATGTAAATGTTTTCAAAATTTTATTTGTAAATACACATCAATTAATTATTGTTGTAGGGGCAATTTTCCCCACAACAATATATATATAGATAATTATTTCGTGACCTTAGTATGTTATGGTAGATTCAATATATACATTTTGAAATAAAACCAGACCTTAAATCGCCAACAAATTGAATCTCACACTATATATATATATATATATATATATATATATATATATATAGGTATATACAATGAGAGTCCGTTTCCAGTTTGCATGTTAATACTTATTAGAAGTTACTAAATACAGAACATTAGGCATATCTGGCGTAAATTTATTTTACTGAAGGTCTGAAATCTGGCCATATTGATGAAATAAGAAAAATATGTTTTATTTAACCTCCGCCCTACTCAAGTTAGCAACTTATGGCAGTGACTACGCATTCATATTAAACCAGAACTGTAAGTAGCAAGACAAAATTGTAATTAATTTGGAAATTTCGCACTTATACAGACATCCATTACTTTTATACGAGGGAAGATCAGTAAGTACCCGTGTTTGAAGACAGGTGGCGCTGCTGAGGGAAGTTGGCATTACCGTCGTGTACTATCATCTGTCAGACAACACCATAATAAATTTCAGACTGATTCATAGGTTAGTTTTTATTTGGCAGCCAGTTGTATCACACGTGTTTCGTGTTTCTCGATAAAATGGAAAAAGAGCAATATCGATCCGTAATTCGCTTTTTATTTTTGGATGGAAAAACATGCGAAGAAATAAAAGCGAAGTTGGATGCTGTCTATGGGGACCCTTCACCATCTATGACAACCGTAAGATATTGGTTCAACGAATTTAAATGTGGTCGTACATCTGTTTTTGATGAGGAGCGCCCAGGCCGCCCGGCAGACGTGGTTACCGAGGAAATCGTTGAAAAGGTCCACGACATGATTCTCGCTGATCGCCGAACGAAAGTGCGCGAAGTAGCAGAGGCCGTAGGCGTGTCGTACGGAACGGCAATTAATATTTTACATGATAAGTTATCGGTGAGAAAGGTGTCGGCCCGATGGGTGCCGCGATTGCTAACGGTGGACAACAAGCGGATACGGTTGTCAATGTCGAAGCAGTGTTTGGACCTCTTTAAGAGAAATTCGCAGGAGTTCTTGCGTCGAGTCGTCACCGTTGATGAAACCTGGATCCATTATTATACGCCAAGTCCAAGCGACAGTCAAAACAATGGATTTTTCGGGGTGAATCTGCTCCGAAGAAGGCAAAGACGGTCCTATCGGCCGGAAAGGTCATGGCCACGATTTTTTGGGATTCTAACGGAATAATCCTCATGGACTTTTTGCAGAAAGGAAGAACGGTCACGGGACAGTACTACAGTGAATTATTGGACCGGTTCGATATAAAATTGAAGGAGACACGGCCCCATTTGGCTAAGAAAAAAGTGCTGTTTCACAACGATAATGAACCAGCACATTCATCCAGAATTGTCGCGGCAAAGTTGCATGAACCGCACTACGAATTGCTGCCGCACCCACCGTACTCGCCTGACTTGGCTCCCTGCGACTTCCTTCTGTTCCCCAACATGAAAACGTGGCTCGGGGGAAAAAGATTCAGCTCAAACGAGGAGGTTATCGTCGAGACAGAAGCGTATTTTGCAGAGTTTGACAAATCGTATTTTTTGGAGGGGTTAAAGAAATGGCAGAAACATTGGGAAAAGTGTATTGTACTAAAAGGTGATTACGTTGAAAAATAAATAAAAAATTTGTGAAAAACTTGCGTCTTCTTTCCTAACACGGGTATTTATTGATCCACCCTCGTATATGCTAATTTTCCAAAAAGCAAAATGAAGTTCGTTATAAAAATGAGGAAAGCTAAGCTATTGCCTTTCTAATAAAAAAAGGAATTACTGCTATTTGTAAATACGTTCGTTGCGAACATAATATTAATTAATAGCATTGATATACGACTACTTGACATATTCGATAACAAAAAAGAAATACATACAAAAGACTAATTATAAATAATATTCTTAAAAGAGACTTATTATGTGCAGACAATTGTGTCTTACTAATAGTGAACCGTCTGTGGAGCAGTTATATTTAGAAAATGACGACAAACTTTATTGGTTATTTTACTATTAGGGAGAGGTTTGATGGAAGTTTACAGTTAATAAATGTCACACGAATACAATAAATCAGTTATCGTTAAACATGCCCGTTGAATTTCCCTCCTGTCTCCATTTGCACTTTTTTAACAACATTCCGATGTTTGTAAAATACATTGGAAAGTGTGTAAACTCGCAGCAAGGAAATAAATCTGTAAAATTGCCTTTAATGTGAAAACTACTTTTCTAGAGGCTAGCTGTCCTCCGTTAACGTAATATAAATACCTACATACACATACAAATTTGCAAATTGCTCAACGCATACAGAATATCTACTTTAAGATATAGGAAACACCTAAACGTGTATTTTAATTTTAATTACATATTTTACGTAAAAGAACACAATCGTATACCAGAGTTCCTTAGTTTCTAAATGTGATTTGTAACAAATACTCGTATTACCCAAGTTTTTAAAAGTAGTTACAAGTGCAAGGTAGCCCAAATTGCATACCGGATTGAAATTAAAAACAAAACGACTTTTGTTTTGATTTTATAATTTAATTTGGATTCAGTATTAAGGTGTATAATCTCTGATTAAATATGGAAAAAATATTAATTCATTTCCTTATAAACTTTCGATTACAATTTTTCGCAATATGTCATCTTGAGGCATTATCAGTAGATTGACCAAAGTAAACTAAACAATGTTACAATCACGATTATATATGCAAGTTACCGCTAAATAGCGCCAAAGCTATGCGAATCTGAAGAATACGTATAAATGTTTAATTGATAATCAAAAAAGAAATGTCTTTGTAATTCATCAAAAATTTCCAAATTTTTAAGGCCAAATGTAGTTAAAGTCGGTCCAGTCCTTTGCAAAAAAAAATCGCTAAAATTCCTAGAGTCTAACAACAGTATTCATAAGAATAGTGAATGTTTGTTTACCAAAACAATTATGCAATATAGTCAGCCGCACATATGGTCTTTTTATTGGGATGTTCATTTTGCGGATGTCAATAATAGCATTTACGAATATGGCGACAACCCTCTGAGGCATTCGTAATTAATGTGTGTAATTAAAGTTGCGATTGCGAACGCACCCAGCCACAGCAAAGACTATTCTCTCGTTACCAAGTGAACGTTGGACCACGATTTTTGTATGAAGGCATTACTCTTATATATCTTTCAGCACCTTTTTTCTTTGTCGCTATATAAAATTAAGGGTATATATATATATGGTAGATTCAATAGGTTGGCGATTTAAGGTCTGGTTTTACTTGAATATGTATATATTTAAAACAATCTTACATGTTTCGGCATATGATGTCTTTTTCAAAGAAATTTGAAATATAAATGACAGTATATTAATGTCATACAATATATCTGTAGTTGTTATGGATAAAATTATTCAAAGATACATTCCAGTTTAATAATAATAAATCATGCCTTAGCATTCTCTAAACAGTTGGACAACAAAAAACGGGGGAATGGCTAGCCATGAGTTATTATTATGTCTGCGCCCGTGGAGCGGCTTAAGATGTTAAGCTGTCGGAATTTGCCATAAACGAGATGGAAAACCACGAAAGCCTACTCGGGCAGACAGTCAGGGATCTAGACACGAAACTGTCAGCATGATAAGCAAATGTACAGATATTTAAATAACATATGATATATATTTGTATAACAGCAACATATATTATGATGGTAAATTGCAGATCGTTACATAATTAGCTTATAATATATACTGCTTAGATTTTGTATATCACTTCCGTTGTTAATTGATTTTTTTCCTGTTTAATATTAATCAAAAAGGCATATGCCGAAACATGTAAGATTGTTTTAAATATGTACATATTGAAGTAAAACCAGACCTTAAATCGCCAACCAATTGAATCCACCATAACATACTAAGGTCAGGAAATAATTATCTATATATATATATATATATATATATATATATATATATAAGATGAGTTAGACTTTGTATATGATGACGTCTCCCCTTCATTTACAACGAAAAAAACATTGGGTGGCCGAGTACAAACGTGGTCGTACGGGTATTTTAGACGAGAAACGTTCCGGGCGTCTGAAAACTGCTGCAACTGACAAAATGGTCAATTAAGTGCATCGAACTGTGAAAGATCGCCGATGGAAGATCGTTATGAATACAGCTAAGGTTTGTGGGTTATCATCTGAGCGGGTGCACAAAATTTTACATGAAGATTTAGATATGTGACGTTTATCCGCGCGATGGGTGCCGTGTTTGTTGACGATCGACTAAAAGCGCATACGGACGGACGCCAGGCGAGCTTGTATCAAAAAAAAATCCGGTGGAATTTTTGCGGCGATTGAAAACTGTCGATGAAACCTGGGTACACCACCATAAATCCGAGACCAAACAGCAGTCAATGTAGTGGATTGCGGTGCGAGAACGAACTCCGAAGAAGGCAAAGATCGTTCTCTCTGCAGAGAAAGTGATGGCGACAGTTTTTTTGGGATAGCCAAAGAATATTTCTTGTCGACTACCTTGCAAAGGGTTTAACAACCTACGCTGCATTGCTAGATAAATTGAAGACCGCAATTATGAAAAAACGTTCACATTTGGCAAAAAAAGAAAAACCTGTTACGCCAGGATGACGCTCGAGTGTATGGTTACAATGTCAAAATTGAACGAATTGAAGTTTGAATTACTTCCTCATCCACCCTGCGAATCTGGTACCAGTATTTTTCAGGTTTGGGTAATTAATTTTTCTCTGACGGTTTAAAGGGATGGGGAAAATGTTTGACCAATCGAGTTGCAGGGAAATTATGTCGAAAAATATAATAATACATATTATACATTATATTAATACAGTTTCCAAAGATACGGCAGTGCCATCTAATGGAAACACTTTGTTAGATCTGCAGTTGTTATGTAGACAGAGCTCGCTGCTTCGGCTGTTTGCTAATGTGCAGTGCTGAATGTACTTCCACGCTAGGTCTTAATAATTTCTGTGAGATAGCGAAGTTGTTGTTTTTTATGAATGTATCCTTTTCCAGCAGGGGCGTACTGACAACTCTGTAGAAAGATGAAATACGTATCTGCGTCTCTAGAGCGGGATACGTTCACAAAAATATTAATATTGAACTTGTATTGTGTTGTACACACTAGATTTTTAATAATATTTTTTTAAATAATATTTTGAATTATTGAAAATACTTTTGCATTAAACAAAATTGGTGAGTTTTTTTTTTCTACTCATGTATGTTTAAAATTATTCTGTTATATTCACTTGAAGGGCTAAACACAGTTAGCATTAGATTAAGAGATGATATAGTAGAACGCATGTTTAAATAAATTTATTCCTAGTATATTTTATATAATCAAACCTGATTTAAACTCCATGGTCTCATTTTTTTAATCACGAAATGTATGTGCATACTCGTATACAGTCCCACGATAATGCTTGTAATGATATCCATTTTAAACGAGACATGTTACCCTTCTATCTAAATTGCCGGAATGGCAATTATTTTATTTCCTTAAATTGATTTAACGAATGTGAGTTAATTTGCCCCATGTTAGGACATATTTATTACTTTACTTTCATAGTGACAGTTTTAATAATGTTGTCCTGTTGTGATATTTAAAATAATAAGAGAGTCATTTTAATAGGTATCAATATCCATTACCATTCTGTAGTCAGATGTCGAAATAAAGTAATAATTTTGTGCTCGCAATAGTAATACAATATTCTCTCCTCTTTCTTAAATGTATTTTACGTGTTCAAAATAAGATACATACAGGATAAACCCAATACAATATCGTACATTACATACGTTATTAACTGATCATTGAAATCGGTATTGTTTCCTGATTAGTGCTTAATATTTATGCGTTCTGGTAAAATTATTTCTTCCAAATAGATATGGTATATATAAATACAATCAAACATCGACCGAATTATATGGTGGAATTGGACAATGTAGAATTTTATTTACAAGTTGTATGAAATCAGTTAGTGATATTTTAATATAATCATATTTATCAATATATTGAATACTTTTAGCAATAGATTTGTAATAGCAATGAAAAAATTATTCACTCAGATTTTATGACATTTTGCAAACACTTTGCAAACAATTGCATTATAAAGCAATGTTAACAGCAATAGCATTTTTGCTTACGAGAATTTATAAAATTCTAAGAAAATAAACGTGAAATTCAAAAGAACCAAAAAGATTGTAAACGACAGCAAATTTTACAAGAGTTATAGGATGTATCAGAATAATTCAAACATACATGAGTAGGTAAACCCCACCAGTTTTGTATAATACAAAGTTATTTTTAATAATATAAAATATTATTGTGTTCTTCACACCAGATTTTTAATAATATTTTATATTATTAAAAATACCTTTGTAGTTATAGGAGGTATAGATTGTATTCATATTAGAATATAATCTCCTGGTAAGTGTGTACATGTGTTTTCAATACATTTATCACTAACATAATTCCTTTTATCGTTAATTGATGTTGCAGACACATCTTGGTTAAACATTTTAGTAACTGACTTAGATTAGTTGTTGAGAATGTTGAGAATAAAACACTTGACAATATGTAGATCTCGGTTTCCGGGTTGGAACCGCGTCGAGTTAGACGTAATTGCCAACGTTTCGTCCACTGTTACAAGGGACATCTTCGGGGCTGTACGTAGATGTTCGTCGATTGGCAGTAGCTTGAATTCATTCTTCAATTGGAATCACTTTTTGTGGTAAATTTGTATGTTTTAAATCTGATGCCGAGTCTTTTGGCGGCAACTTTTAATTGGATTAATACACGCAAAAAACAAAACAGCTTTGGATAACTTTCCGCGTCTTCTCTCCGTAATTTTTTCTCGTAGAGTGGTCAGTAACGTCGAATAATAATTACCAGTTATTGTTCTACTCTTATCCAGAAAATCAATCATGATTACTCCATAGCAATCCCAAAAAACTGGAGCAAGAACTTTTCCAGCAGATTTTTGAACGCAAAAGTTCTTAGGCCTTGGAGAACCAAAGTGTCTCCATTCAATCGATTGTTGCTTTGTTTCTGGGTCGTAGAAATGTACGAAAGTTTCATCCATAGTAACAATACCGCTTAAAAAGTCTGCATCACTTTCAAACCGAGCACAGATTGAAAGCGATGCTTCCAGCCTTGCACGCTTCTGATCAACATTCAGACAATTGGGAATCCATTTTGCTGAATTTTTTTTCATGTCCAAATCGACGTGAACTATATGATGGACGTGTCCATATGAAATATTCAGTGCCTCAGATATTCGTTTTAGCCTAATTGGACGGGTCTGATAAAATTATGTCATGAACGGCATCAACATTTTCGGGGACGGACACAGAAACTGGCCTTTCATCTTCAATGTAAAATTTACCCCTTTTGAAGCTAGCAATGTAATTTTTCACGGTCGCATACGAAGGACATTGATCGCCAGGAGTATTAAGCATATTTTCGTAAATCTGCTTACCTCTTAACCCCTTCAAATACAGGTACTTGATGATGGCTCGATACTCCAACTTTTCCATTTTCATAATTTCGATCGACAACCTTTCTTTCAAATTTTATTGCGCAACTTTGGTTTGACTTTTTGACGTGATACTTTACACTGACACTTCTAATATGTTATTTTTCGTTGTTATGGTAACGCAATATTTTTTTAACCACGGAACTGGTCCAGGCTAACTATATATCAATATTCCCTCGTATAATATGTATCCAAGATTAAAAATTACATTGAAGTAAAGATTTATTATTTCATTAACTTGTATAGATTTAGCCCCAGTCTCCAATTTAATTACGATATTATGTCGAACATAAAATGGTATCACACTAGAATATATTTCATTACGTTACAGTCTAGTATCCTGAGAAGGATTTTAAAGTGATGTGTGGTGAGATACGGTGCAGTAATTTAAACGGATTTTCTCCAAAATCTAGAGGCGTACAAATAAAAATTTGTCTTTGACAGTAGGGTCTCCGTATTTTTTCTAATTATCAACCGACCAAAATTTATTAGAATATTTAGAACAGATGTAAGGCTATATTAAGTAACTACTAATACAGTGCAGACAGCTAATTAGACAAGCGGACGGACGGTCGATTATCTAATAGACACCGCACTGTCCTGACGTTTTTCTAACTACCATGTATGGAAAATACACGACCTAGATGGTATAATAAATCGCAAAGTAAACATACAACAGCTGTTCTGTACTACTCCTTTGCCATTATGACGTGGCCAATGAACATTTAACGCTATTGGAACGCTTTTCCAGAAAAGTATGCGGCAATGTTACACAATCGTCGCAATTTATTTTAATCCATAAATAATGCATCAAATGAAAGCTGCTGCTCTCAGAGTTAGTAGAAGAATGCATTAGAAATTCATATTGCATTTATCTTTGACAGTTTAAAATAATTACCGACAGGCATTTTTATGTTTTGTAATTTGTATCAAGTTTACTACTGGAGATGTTCTCTCTCTTAATGTTAAGCCCTGGTCTTTTAATGGTGATTTATTGATACAAATGTCACTGTGACCTTTTCGTTTTGTCATAAGCGAGTTCAGCAAAAGTGAAATACTGTGGCGTTTTGAGATTATAGTTACTTGTAAAAACCCTCCATGAAAATCTCTAAATTCAACGAATATTTTTGGTAAGAATATTGAGATCAATTGAAAAAGGTGATTAATAGCGAGCATGTTCGTTAAATACGAGGGAGATTCGTATAGTAAGTTCCGTTTGGTTATTTAAGAAAAAAACATCAATACATGAAGAGGTTTTTATTATATACAACTTAAAGCTACTACTTTCAGCTATTTTTCTATATAGTTGCCATTAAGATTGAGACATTTGCCATAGCGATGAACCAGCTTTTTACTGCCCTCTTCATAGAACTCCTGTGAATTAAGCCATGCCGTAAGATTGTTCCGCAGTAGATTTAAGTGTTTATTGTGATCTATCGCGTCATAAAGTCTGCAAGAACGACGCCTTTCTTGTCCCAAAAGTCAGTGACTAGGACTTTTCTCGCAGAAAAAGTTTGAGGGCACAAAATTTCCTCGTAGGCGAGTTAGAGTGACCCCAATACATTGATTGTCTTTTCGTCACAATGTTGACATAGGCAACGCAAGTGTCATCACCTGTTGCAATATGCTTGAGGAAATCTTCACCTTCAACATCGTAACGTGTCAAAAAAGTGCCGATCCTATTCTCGTTTTAATGGTAGTAACAAGTTTTGGCACCCAGCGTGAACAAAATTTGTGGTAACCTAAATGTTCAGTGACAACCTCGTACAAAACTGTACGTGAAATTTTAGGGGAAAAGGTACTCAATTCTATGATTGTGAATAACCGATTTTCACGAATTTTTTCTTCGACATTACCCGAACTTGTGGGTTCGTCACAACAGTTGTTCTGCTATTCTGTTCTTCATCATGAACTTTAGTTCGTCTTTCTCGAAAGATACACCACCATCTTCTAACCATACTGTCACTTATGACATTTTCACCATCAACAGAACAAAGTTCAAGATGAATCTCAGCAGCTTTCACATACTTTGCACGCAGAAATCGGAAAACGGCACGCGATTCACAGTCGACGGAATTTTCAATTGCAACAGCCATTTAAACCATCAAAATAGCACGAAAGAATGTCCGAACGTTTCTATCGCTAGCGCTGCCAGACTCACACTGAACCAGACTACGCTGCAGCGCTGCGATCGCGCCGATATCCACACTTCTCTGCTCACTAGACGGAAACTACTTTATGAATCGCTCTCGTAAATTGATTCGACTTTTACTTGATGAAGATCCATATTAAAGCAACAGGAATAAAACTAAATAAGACAATTGTTTCGTCAGCACCATGGCTTCACTGTATATGAATACATGCATATAACGGAAGATCAACTCCATATAGGGGAGCTGGACGCTAGGTTTTCAGCCAACCTACTTACCGGCTTAATAACCGGACATTGTCCATTTAGGAAGCATCTGTACAGCATAGGCTTGGTTAGCGCGCCCTAGTATGGGATATGTGAAAAACAAGAGGAAACTAGCCTTCATGCACTTGGAGGACCTGAAGGGACTCAGACAGAAACATTTCGGAAGTGATCTATTGGATCCTACGAGGGTATTCATATTTCACCATTATTGTTGAATTGTTAGGCACTGCGGCATCTAGATATTTCTCACGAAATTCTAGCAACACGTGCATATGAACGATTGGAAAAATAGTGTTCACCAATGAAAACTTGTTGCTCATGAAGAAACAACATGTTTATGAAGCAGTGAACTTCACAATACTAAAGACGTTATGCGTCAAATTTTTATTAAAATGGCGTTTAAGTTTCTTGTCGGTAATTCATATGGCGCTATCTTGCGGTAAGCGATAAAAATAATTCAACAAAACTACTATTTACAGAAACATTTATTTTTAGGTGCACGAATTTTAGATCTCTCTGTATTATACAGCATTTAAAAGATAGTAGTGTTCGGAATCTTTCAACAGCTGTGGAAACAAAGCTAGTTCACTTAAATAGATCGTTAGATATGTCTAATTTTACGAATGAGTTTCGAAACGCGTACATCACTTAAATTGCTAACGAGCGATCAAATAAATCCGGAATCGAAGTAGTTTTGCACGAAAAAATGTATTTTCTAACTTAAGCATGTGTAATATCACATCAAAACAGCCTCAGAGTTGGCCATGAAATTTTTAGGTATGTCGTAACTTAACCGCACCTTTCTGAATTTTCAAATGTTAATGTCATCAGTATCATCTAATAAAAACGGTAACATTGAATTTTATTTATTCATGACAGGAAGATTCTAACCTAGCAATTAACCTTACAATTTTCTAAAGCCGTCTGTCGTTTAGATGTAACTGTCATTTAAGAAATTCATATTAGTAAAGTAACGACATACTTTTTGATGTTAGTTAGAAATCATGGCTCACTAGAGGCCGTTCTTTTTTGAACGCACGTTACCAACATATATAATTGTCAATTTATTAATTTTGTTCATTCAAAAGTTAAATTGCATCTACCTAAATAAAACGTTTATATTGTACCACAATAGGTATTTATTTATAAACTAGAAAATTAGATATGCAATTTTAAGAATTAATTAACACATTTTACAAAGCATGCTGAAATTTGGCCACCCGCCTTGCTCAATGCATATTGGGCATCTTCTTTTTACGCTTTCAAAAACACTGGTTAACTTTTTTTGATGTTCATTGATTTCATACATTTTTTGTGTAATTTGGACTTGAAAGTGTGCCAGATCTGGGATTTGCCCGTTGAAAAAAGAATTTTTTAAAATAGGCCATAAAAAGAAATTGAATCGCTATTCAAGCTAATCAAGGGATTGTCAAAAAACTGACGTAACATGTTAATTGTATTTTGTGCTGTCCTCTTGCTCCGGATAGATTTCTTGATAGCAAGTGAGACGATAAGGAAATAAGTGTAGATTCTTATTTCATATTTTCTAGCAAGCGCCAAAAGAAGTGTTTAGTTTGTTGTGGCAGTACCCGAATGAAGTTCCTGGGGTTTCATCCATTAGTCCTCTTACGTTATCAATTACTTCTCGTATACGTTTTTTTATTGGCCGACCACTTCCTTGTTTGTTGCCGTCAATTTTCCGCCCATTTCGCAAATATGATTCGACCATAAAAATTCTGATTTTTTGTGAAAACCATTTTAAAATTAAATAACTACTGTCGTGAGCAAAAAAAAACGGGACAGTGTCAAAATCGTTATGTCAATTCCCTTGATTTTTTAGCGTTGTAATTTTAACATTTGATTAACTTTCAAACTCTACGTCAAATTATATATCATAGTTGATAATTCAAAATTGAAAATCCCGCATCTTTCGAAAACTGATAAAGCTAGACTTGTTACGAGTTTGAAAAATGGGAAATCATTAAGAAATATATCGGTTCAATTTAATATTGGTAAAAGTTCAGCCGCAAGAATATATAAAAAAAATGGAGGGAAGAGGATAATTTAAATCGGAAAATAATTTCCGCTCGTAACAAAATTTCGAATACGCAGGAAGACGAAACATTAGTTACTGAGATTAGGCACAACCCTTTCAAAACATTAAAGGAAGCTATAAGAACAACACAATTTCCTGTCTCAGCTTGTAACACAATGGTTACAAGAGAATGAAATTGAAACTTGAGATATCCAGCTCTACAGTCCTTATCTAAATTCCATTGAAAATGTATGGGGATTAATGAGATAGAGCTTCTACCCAGGAAGAATTTTGGGAAATTGTTCATAATGCTTGGCATCAAATTTCTACAAATTTTGTACAAAATATTGTCGCTTCAATGTTCACAAGATTAGATGCAGTTAATAATAACGGTGGAATGACGAAATACTAATTATTTTAATGTAATAATTATTTTAATTTAATAAATAATCGTTCTCTATCGTTTTTAGTAATTTTTATTTACATTTATTTTAAAAATGTTTAATTAATGTCAATAAGACACACATTTTTGACAATTCCTGATTTACTATTATGAGTAAAGTTAGCCACTTAAGTAGTCACAATTTAAACCCACGCAGAAACAGTGTCCCGTTTTTTTTGCTCAAGACAGTATATAAAAAAATTAATTTAATTTTACAATCGCTGAAATACGTTTAAAGCTATGTGAAATGTCAGCGTTGACAATCAAATGTCAAATGTTCAACATTGACAAATATACAGGGTTTTTCACGTAACCCGGTCGTTAGAAGTTTTCTATGTTAGCGCTTTAGGATACTTTTGAAAATTTATGGCACGTAATCTGGATACTTGATGTATTAAAATACAATATTTACACTCATGAACCACTTTCAGTTATAGCCAACTTTGATATTTTAAATGGATGTTATACTTTTTATTGCTTTTTTACATTTCTTGTAAAGTACTACAACAATTTATATTAAGGTTTCTTTTGCAAAAATTAACCGTTTTTGAAATATTTTGATTTTTGTGAAATTTTTTGTCTGGTTCATTACTTCAAAGTATATATATTTAAAACAACCCTACATGTTTCGGCACTGATGCCTTTGTCAAGGGAATACAAAATATAAATTTATTTTTTGTATTCCCTTGACAAAGGCATCAGTGCCGAAACATGTAGGGTTGTTTTAAATATATATACTTTGAAGTAATGAACCAGACCTTTAATCGCCGACTTATTAAGTTTACCTTATATATATATATATATATATATAGATTCAACAAACTTCTTGCGAAAAAGTTAAAAAAGAAAATAAATTTCAAAACTGAGAAAATATTTTATATCATATGAGATAACAAAAATAACCACACTTTAACAAGCAAAAAAGTGAATAAAATCAATATATTAAAGACACATAATGCATTAATAATGATATTCGGAAATGTTCAAAATGATCTACGATCTAAACAAAGCATGACTCTTCTTAAGTCTGTTGTCGTTGCTTTTCTTTCTTGCTCAAGTTTCGAAAACCGTCTCTTATTCTAGTTATAATTCTAGTTATTCTCTGTTTTGCACGGCGGACGCATAAACCTCATTTCTTATTTGACCCTATAAATAAAAATCAAGGAGAGTCAGATCGGGGGATCTAGGTGGCCAGAACCAAGGACCATTGCGATCAATCCACTTATCCTCAAAGATATTGGTTAATACCCGATATACCTCATGTGAAGAGTGAGCGGGTGCTCGATCCATTTGAAACCAACATAGGTTATTCAAAAATGGCAGTACTACTTTCCATAACAATTGTAGACACCTGACGCTGGTTAAATTCTCGTTATAAATTTCATTTTTAATATGGATATGTATAATTATTGCAAAAATATTAGAGTTAAAAGTGTCTTGAAAACTTGCTTCTCTAATGGCATGTGGATTTTGTTGTGCCCAATAATGACAATTTCTTCTATTAAGAATCCTGAAAATTTTAGATAAAAAATTGGGATTTTCTAGTTTTAATTAAAATAAACTCGCAAAATTGAACTCTTGATCTCCTGGACAAAAAGTCTAAACTGATTGGAAAATATAAGGATGCATTTTATGTTTCTTTAAAATCCTTTGATGTACATGAAATTCTTACATATGCAGATGCCGCCGGTATAGAACTGGTTGGATGCGAATGAAAATATCCCAAAACAGCGATTTCATTACCTTCTTCGCCCGTAATCGGTTTTGGAACTGTTCTCTTGACTTGAATACTAAAGCGATTTTGACTCTATTTGCTTGAATTTAGTTTTATTTATTGCTGGTAAGTGTGGGTATCTTCCATTAAAAAGTCCGCGCATGTTCTTTCAATAATTTAAACAGATTCACCATGAATGTAGAATAAATTCAAATATCTCTATTAGAATAAATATTTAATTCGTCTTGAATATTTGTGAACAACATAAAACCAGCTAGACACGAAATACACATGTGACAATTTTCACAGATAAGATTTATTTTTCAAGGCTTACTACAACGATTTTTCTTGATAATGCTCAATTTAGAAAATAATCGTTAATAACTCTAAAACTATGAGAGATAAACATAGGGAAACCTATACCTGTACGATGTAAAATGATTATCTACTTACTATGGCGTGCTCATCTACAGGTGTTCCATTTAAAAAAATCGATTTTTCTTTAATTAAAGATTACTTAAATAATCAATAAATTTGGAACAGCCTATAAGAGATTTCTTAAACGTTTAGATATTACTCGGAATCTTATACCTTTCGATGTCTCCAGTAGAGATATGACGTATTTTAGATCAAATACGCCTGAAATATATGGTTTTAAAAAGTACATTGAAAAATCAAAAAATTTCACAAAAACAAAATAATTCAAAAACGGTTAATTTTTTGCAAAACAAACCTTAATATAAAGTGTTATAGTACTTTAAAAGAACTCTAAAAAAGCAATAAAAAGTATAACATTCCATTTAAAATATCAAAGTTGGCTATGACTTCCGGTATAACCGAAAGTGGTTCATGGGTGTAAATATTTTATTTTAACACATCAAATATCAAGATTACGTGCCATAAATTTTGGAAAGTGCCCTAAGGCATTAACATACTTCTAACGAACGGGTTACGTGAAAAACCCTATACCGCCTCATTCTGAGCAAACGCAACGATCCGAATGTATGAATATTTCTCCCGCTCCAAATACAAATAAAGGTCACAAAAACTAATCATAGTATACTAAATAAATTTCAGAACTAATAAAAACTACATTAAATTCTAGTAATGTAAAGAAAAATTTACTCTTACAAATAATAAAATAAATTGTTCATAATGAGAAATTAATTATATAATAACGGAAATTCATCCGTTTAAACTCATCGCCGTACAATAATTGATGATGTTTGGAATACTTATAATTACGAAAACCATTTAATTTTAGTATGCGGTTAACGGAAGAGCAGCATATGCCTAAATCATTGGAAATATCGCTAAGTGTCAAATTTCAATTTAGTTCTATTGCAGCGCATACTAAAATGGACGTATCATTAGGAACTCTGCGATTTGGGAATAATGGTTTTAAATTTTGTACAGAACCAGTAATGTCTATTTTCTTTTTAAGTCTAAAGTTATTGTAGGAATATTAAAATATGTTCGTATTAAATTCCATTTTCATGATTCTTGTAAAATCTAGTTTAAAAATTATATCACATTTTACAATATTACGGAAACTAGGTAACTTTCCGACTTCACAAAGCAATTATGTACGAGGCCATAACTGAATAGGAAAAAAATTGGCCAATCATTCTCATCTATTCTCAAAACCATCACAATTTCGTTTAAACAAATATGAAAATCAGAGAATCTACATATTCCGATCAACGTATTGATGAAAACAAGGTAGTAACAACATAAATCATTCATTTTTCCTGCCGTTGATGTTTCCAACTCGCCGATTCGGTCATAAAATAAGACAAGAAACATAAACAATCCGTCTATTTCTATCTGTTATTAGGATAATATAAAAATCTTCTACGATTTAAAGGTGAATAATAACAGCTGTAGGTCTTTTGTTTAGATACACGTGCCTACACCCCAAGTGCAAAGCTAAAACTGAGAATGCGTCATGAAATATGCAACGATATAAAGATGTTCATATCGTATGCGAACCTATTAATATATTGACAAAATTTGGACACTTTCCAGACCGATTGCCTCTGAAAGTAACGATATAGTATATGCTTACGAAAATAAACAAATGTCTTTGAAACATTGAAAGCATTATATTTGTTCAACACCTTTCAAAATTCAAAGTTGAAACTACTTGAAATATTATCGACCCATTGTTATATGTTAAGATCATATATTTAATCAAAAATTAGTATATTGTAGAATAACTACGCAATTCCTATACTGATAACTGGTATTTCAGGAAGCGAGGATGTCTGATACAGATTTCGAAGCCGGAGTATATGTAATAACTAGAGTTGTCAGATTTTCCACACATTCCAGAATCCTCCTCAGTATATCGGGTTTTATAAAGAACACGTTCGTATGAAATTACTACTCAAAATTTTTGTTAATATGTATATACAATGAGATAAGATTTAAGTATTCACACAGAAATTACTTATTGTAAGAAATGTTTACGAAAAGTTTTGTTTTTTACGAGACGCACCCAGTTACAAAAGAAAGATTGCGAATTTTAAGATAAGCAGGTTCATTGTATGCATTGTGTTAGGTCGTGTATGCCGGCCAGATGTTTATACTTTAGTTAAGAGTAGATATCGACGCGAAGCGGTTGAACTTTTGATGTTATGAACATATATATCAGTATGTCGATATACAGGGTGGCCCAAAATGACCGAAGGGGTTTGAGGTCATTATAACTTCTTATTTAAGATATAATTATTAAATTTTTTTTATTTTAAATACAGTATATTAATGGAGAATATTTTTAATTTATTTATGAAAAATTATATCTCGCAAGTGGTGGCCATTTTCTGCTTCGCATATTCGTGCTCTTTCCAAAACATTTTCCATAACCTTTCGCAAAACTTCAGGTGTTATGTTGTTGATTCGTCGCGTATATTATTTTTTAATTACACTCAGCACAATCCTTCACGAAAAATGAAGGAATAGCATCTGGACCCGTAGTCAATGGTTCGAGGCTTATTAATATAGACTTTTCCTTTGAAATAACCCCAAAGGAAACAGTCTGAAGCGGTTAAATCCGGTGAACGCGGAGGCCAATTAAAATCGCTTGTACGGGAAATAATTCGTTCACCAAAGATATTGCGTAAAAGAGCCATTGTGTCCCTCGCAGTGTGCGCTGTGGCTCCACCCTGTTGGAACCATACTTGCGGATGGTTTTCCACGGCTGGCCTTAAAAAAATTTCCAACATTATCCGATATCTAACACCACTGATGGAAACGGCGACACCGTGTTCATTTTCAAAAAAATATAGGCCAATTATCCTTTCCGACGAAACACCGCACCAAACGGTACACTGAAGTGGGTGTAATTCTCGCTGTTGAACTACTCTTGGATTTTCCGTAGCCCATATCCTGCAGCTTTGCCTATTAACGAACCCATTTATTGGAAATGGGCTTCGTCGCTCATAATTAAATTATGAATAAAATTATGATTTTCTTCTGCTTTTTGACGAAAATAAATTGCATAATCAAGTCGTTACTGGTAATCTGTCGGTTTCAATTGTTGGACAAGCTGAATTTTGTATGGAAACATTCTTATTGTATGCAAAATTCTCTGCAGCGACCCTCTTGAGAGGCCAAGTTGTGTCGAACGTCTCCTGGTTGATGTTTCTCCATTTTCCCGAATACTCTCCTGTACCCGTTCAATATTGTCATCCGTGCACACCGTTCGTCGTCTACCGGCACCAGGAAGGTTCCTTACTGCCCCTTGTTCTCGAAAATTTGCAACCAGACGGTTTATTGTTGACTCTGAGGGTCCAACCTGCGCATTAAAATAACGACGATATGCACGCTGAGTCAAAACAATGGATCGTTGATTTGAGAAATGAAGTTCAACGATTTTGGCACGTTGTTCAATTGTGTACTGTTCCATTTTAAATTCCCCAAGTCTTCTTTACAAAATACTGAAAACAAAAGAAAAAAATTATAATAAAAAAGTTATAAGGAATTAAAACCCCTTCGGTCAGTTTGGGCGACCCTGTATATCAGTACGCGATGTATATTGAAAACATTAGTACATATTAATTTGTACTGAGTACGGCTCTGGAATGTGGGGAAAAATAATAAGACTAGTTATAACACATGAGCATATATGCACAAGTTTTGTTTATAAATTACGAGGTAAGTCCCATATGTTCTCGGTCTGACAGGTTTATAAAGGGTCAATTGATATATCGAATTATGAACTTTATTTTTGCAAAACACATTAACGAAATGCATAAACATGTTCATCACACCTTTCCATTTCAAGTATGGAAAATGATGTCGGGCATATGAGCTCCTCTACAGCGCTGGCCTGTAAGAATTCTGTCCGTGAAATTTGCTATGACTATCTCACAAGTTTCCCCAACAACCCGTCGATTTTCCTCCTTCAAGTCAGGGATGTTTCGGGGTTTATTGACATACACCAATGATTTAAGAGCACCCCAAAGAAAAAAGTCGCAAGGACTTAAGTCACATGACCTTGGTGGCTATTGATGGTCAGCATTACGCGAAATGAGGTGATCCGGGAAACGCTCATGGAGCAACTGAATTGTTTCGCGAGAAGCGTGGCAGGCACTATCCTGCTGAAACCACAACTCTTGAATGTCCATTCCACCCAAATGAAGCCACAAAAAATCTTTTATCATCGCACGGTATCGGTTTCCATTAACTGTCACAGCTTGTCGTGCCTCATATTCAAAAAAATAAGGCCGATGATATCGCCCATTCAAAAGTCGCACCAAACTGTCACTCGTTGTGCATGCATTTCCCTTTCTTGAATAATGCGAGGATTTTTTGAACCCCAGATGCGGTAGTTCTGCTTATTCATAAATCCATTTAAGTGGAAGTGCGCTTCGTCACTGAAGATAATTTTGCTCGCAAAGCCGTTGTCCGCCTGTCGTCTTCTCAAAAACCAATCAATAAACTGTCGCTTTTTCTCGTGATCGTCCACTTTCAACTGCTGCGTTAACTAAATTTTGTATGGGTGGTAATGGAGATCAAACTGGAGTATTCTCCGTACTGAAGAACATCCTATGCCAAACTCTTGGGAACGGCGAAGAACCGATTATATAAGAGTAACAGCTACATGGCACGAACCAGCGCAATGTTGTGCTCAGATAGGCAAGAATGATGACGTCCAGGACTTTTAACGTTCACTATAGAACCCGTTTCATTTAACTTTTTCAAAAGTTTGCGACGGCCAGGACTTTTAACGTTTACTATAGAACCAGTTTCATTTAACTTTTTCATAAGCCTGCGAGCTGTTGATTTATTCTGACAGGTACTGCATAACTTTCTCCGTTCTGATAAAACTGAGACAACTATCGGAATGTTTATGGATGTCAATACAAAACAATGTCGCCAACCGACAAACAAAAATTTACCAACGAATTCAAAACCGGCCCACTTTTTGAATGACTCTATACATGTTCAAAGGTGTCCATAGTATGTTCTGTCAAAGCTGCACATGCCTTGAGCCTACACTATTTATAGTAAAGTTCTACGAGTAATAGTTATTAAACTGCAATCAGGTAACGCTACTAATGCAGTTAACAAAAGTTGAATACTCTGCGGCCATTAAATTTTTAGGAAAGGAGAACAATGTTTTTGTTTGATCCCTTGAAGATGATTGAACTGCTAACGCTGTAAAAAGATTTTATTTATTGAATAATTGGTATTAGAAGGTCGGTCTTGGAAAGTGAAGGAATTTTCAGCAATGTTTATCATTTCTGAAACAAGTGTTCACTAAATTTTACCTGGCCATTAGGGTATGAATAAAGTTAGTGCAAGATGAATATCATGACCTCTCTACTAGTCAACATCAACGTGGAGTTGTATACTAGCGCACGCTTTCAAACATGTGTGGAGACTATGCAAATCCAATTTTGAAGGCTATTGTCAGAGGAGATGAAGTAATAGTTCTGCGTGATGTTCCTGTATCCAAAAAACAAGTCAATGGAATGGCGGCGATTGAATGAACCTCGTTTCGTAAAGGCAGAAGGAATTAACAAGAATGATTATAGTCAGAATATTTTGGAATTGTAAGGGCATTCTGCTGATTGACTTTAAAAATCGCAATACAACTGTCAACAACGCATATTATGCATGTTTGTTGTATAAATCCAAAGACAATACTTGTGAAAAACGTGGAGAAAAATTATTAAAAGGTGTTCGATCAATTACTGTATGACAATGCGCCTATTCATACTCTTGCTACATATTCACTGGCTGCAATTTGCAAATGCGGCTTTTACAAAATTATACATCCACCTGATCTGATAGTCCTAATGTGGATCCTAGTCTTAATGACAATTATTTATTTTCCATTCAAAATGGGCTTTAGAAGAAGACGCCATTTTCATGACGATATTGAGTTGCAAACAGCCGTAATTCCAAGATTTTGAAGGGAAAACATCAGATTATTTTTATAAGGGTTATAGAATTATTGTTTTAGTTGCATTGTATCGTTGTAGTAGGTGCATTGAAAGCAGTGGAAGTTATTTTGTGAAATAAAAATTAAAAATTTTTTGTCTCATTTTTTTAGAGAATGTAAAAATTTATTCATATCAATAAAAAAAATCCTCGCTCCAACATAAACTTCAAATCGATAACAAATTATATCTTTTATGCAATGCAAAATAACCTGGGAACATTTACAACAAAAAAGTTTGACATATACAAGTAGTCTTAATTAAAATAGAATGCCATATATAGAGCTGGCAAATAGCACCAATAGGCAGTGGTGTAGGTTCGAGAATAATAATAGTAGTGCGCGGCGGCGGTGATATCTTCAATATTACTTCGACTCTGTACGAGATCTGTTGTCGTACAGTCGAAAGCAAAAAAAAAGTAGACAAGAGATGTCGTGCTTTGAAAGCATGGCATTATTTACTTATCATTAGTGTCAAGTCATTATTCTATGGAATATCAAATAATTGTCCACATCTTCTATCTGATTAATACGAATAAAAATATAATTAAAAAACATTATGAAGATATATATACGCATTTATATTATTTCTTTCCGCAATTTCACGTATTTTGAAACATTTACTCAAATCTGCAATAACATTGACTTTAATATAATCATTTATGGAAGGTATTTTTATAATAGTTTAATATCAACTGTAAAGTTGTCAGTTTTGATCGATAACCAAATATTGACAAGGAACATTGAAGTTGCTCTTACATTAATCATTTTGAGAAAGTCTATGACAGAAACCTGTATTTTTGTCTACTTTTTTTTGCTTTCAACTGTATATGTACTTCCGTAAGTACTATTTCGTAGTTCCACGCTTGTTTTTAAAATGTCGCAGTTACGTACGTCGCGAAAACGACCAATGTTGGACACTTTCAAAAACTTTATAGCAGAAATGCCTGACTATAGTATGGTAGCTCCAAATTCAATGTCTATTTTGTAATATCCAGGTAATACCCGTATTTCAAGATACTCAGGTTAAAAGTGATTCACAAACTATTCACAACCATTACTTCAGACTAGCTGAGGGAATAGAAACACTAAAAAACGTTTCGATGTCGTTCGTGGATTCTGTTCAAATTATGGATAATGTTCACGCACAGCCATGCGCTGTAAAAGGCGAAAAAAAATGAGTATGTAACAGAAAAATTTGAAAGTGTTTTAGACAATTCTAAAGATTCTAAAGATCCATTAAGTTATTTCAAAGATTATTTCAAATATGCAAAATGCACTTGAAGTAGAACGGTCGTTTTCAGCATTAAAAAACATTTATTCTGCATGTCGCCCTAGCTTGACTGACAGAACTGTGGAAACATTTAAACTGATTGAAATATTTAACAGATGTTATCCACTTTATGATTTCACGGAAATCTCTTAATACGGTAAGTGTTTGAGTACGTTTTATAATTTATTTCTTACCATTTATTTTATGTGTAAACTTTTACGCGGCCGTCACTGGCTGTTGGCACAAATTCGACAATACAATCAATGTTAGGTATGAAATATTTATAACTGATTGACGAAGAGGATACGTATTTGAAACTCTATTTAAATGTATATTAAAATAGTATATTAAAAAACAAGTTTCATAAGGCACCATTTTGCCGCACGAGATCAGTTTAGAAAACGAGCCGCGATAGCGGCGAGTTTTCTAAAGAGCGAGTGCGGCAAAACGCCTTATGAAACGAGTTTTTTATACTATTTTTTCTATTTTGCGTTTTTTATATTAATAAATTGCTTAAATTGGAATTATTTAATTTGAAAGTTCAGAGTTTAATTTTTATATAAAGCATGTAGTTGGTCACATTGATACTTGACATTTTCAAATTTAAATCTTGCTATCCGCGAAGTATATTATATTACATATTATTTACTAATTTTCGTTGACATTACTTGATACTTCATTTAAAAATATAAACATGAGTGACATAGAAACATATATATGTTGTTGGCAATTGTATACAACATACGTTGTTTGTGTAAAATACGGACATATATCATATCTGTCAAATGTACATAAATTCTTAAAATCAAATGAGAGCAATGATATTTATTTCTGTATTCGAACAACGCCAACATTGAAAAATGAAAAAAAGCGTATCGAAATGAAGCTCATTTCGAAACTGTTTTGGGTTTCATAATGAGTTCATTTCGAACGCAAAATAGAAAAAATTAATTTAAAAGCTTCGAATATTTTTTTATTGTTCCACCAAACATTGGCTTTATTGGGTAGTTGATTATTAATCTACATTTTTATCTAATACACCTTATGTGTATTATTTATTAAATTTAACAGTGTGGGCACATGGTCTGCCGTCTTTAATTATTACATACTACATATTACAATTTATGTCTGTAAGTTGTAAACCTCCAATTTGATTCTTTTTCAACTTTATAATTTAGGTGTAATCTCCAATATACGAGGTATGGCTATAAAATAACGAGACATATGCTACTAGAGACGAACTACACAAGTGCCAAAGTCGTACGTCCGACAGCTGTGTAACGTGAATTGCTATCCCTCCCGTGTCGGTAGATGTAATAGTCTGACCGTGGCTTTCGTTTGTATAAAATTTATTTTTTGATTTGCCGGAAAAAGTATTTTAACAGAGCACCGAATTGTGGTGAAACTTGGAAAAACCGCTACCGAGACTTATCTTTTATTAAAAGTAGTATATGGTAATTGTTGAGGATACATGCAGGATCTTTTCATATCACATTAAGATTAAGTATTTTTTAAATTAATTTAAGAAACGATGAGGTGTCGATTAAGTATAATAACTTACAAATTTAATTATAATCAAATTAAATTCAGTATGCAGGCTCATGTATCACACGGTATATGTCTTATTTTTATCATCTGCGGCGGCACCTCATATTTACATAAAGCGGTTGGTCCGCTACGGATAATCTTAGGTACAGTTGTACACTAGGTCACAGTTATATTATTTAGCCAGCTTCAAACTATGTTTCTACAATCAGGGACTCGGGTTATATTGCTTTTATGAACAATAATCAATATAATTTCTAGTTAAATTTAAAGGACAATACCACCAGTATGCTAAGTTCGGAATGATTTCAAAGATCTTTTATTACAAGTAATGGTGGGTTCTTTGTATCAGATAGGACCGCCAGTGCCAACATGTGCGCGGTATTACAGTATTTCTATTCAAGGTACCTACATCAATTGTCTCTTGGTAGTTCAAGGAACATTCAAAACATGTGGTTTTATTGTCTGAACTTCCCAGGATTTTGTTAAATGTACTGACTGGTGAAAACGTTTATAATCGCTGGCTTATTACGGCACTGCAGTATCTTCTATCGTCAAAGAAACTAACACCGACAGTTTTTCAATAATTTAAGTTTAATTAATCCTCTTTGAACAGTTTCTACCAATCATGGTATAGTGGGGATGTTGAATTATTCATTTTTGGAGTTTTCTTTATAACAAAAAACAAAAACATCAAGTCAGTCTTATCTACAAGTTTAACACAAATAAGTTCGTTATCGTTTATAAGTTTATCGGGGTAAACTCCTCATTTAACGAGTAATCAAAACACTCATCAGAGAGTTAATTAGTCTCAACAAAGACATTCAGTTTATCCATTTAAGTGTCAGTTTACTTTCTATATCATCAAACATAAATCACTCAAACAGTGCAGATTCGTTTAATTAATCACAAGACACAAAGGTATCACAACAGTTCATACTCATAAGATAAATAGATTAAGTTGTTGTATATTTAAAATAAGTGTAATTAGTGTAAATAAATATATTTATATCAGTTGCATTTATTCAGAAACTAACCTTTCACCAAAGAATAAACAATAAAGCGTATACAAACTTACACCTTGTGCGCGGTGAGTGCATTCATCAATCGAGCTGTAATCAAAGGGAACGATCGGCGAAGCATCGTCACCGGAACCAGGAATCAGCCCGTCCAGTAATAAATATTTAACACGTGTGTGGGTATTTAAGTGGTTTAAGCACTTCCAAAATGGCTGAGAAGCCAGTGAAGATAACGCACGCCCGGAACGACTTTCCACGTTAAATACGAATGAAAACATTGAAAAAATCGGTAATCTGATCCGATCTGACCGTTGATTATTCGTGCGATTGCTGAAACTATACGAATTGACAAGGAATGCGTAAGACAAATTTGACATAAGAATTGAAACATGCAAAAAGAATGTACTAAAATGCTGCGGAAAATTCTCACAATCGAACAAAAAGGAGCTTGTGAAAATATTTGTACTGGTCTTATTTGACTGATCTAGGATCATGTGACTTTTATCTGTTCCCTAAAGGTCAAATTTGTATTACTAGGAAACAAGATTTCAGACCGTTGAAGCTGTGATAGAAAAATCGGCATGCATTATGATAGAGCTCACAGAAGCAGTTTTGCACAATGGAAAATTCGAATGGAACGGTGTAGGGATAGAAGAGGGGTGTATATTGAAGGAGATCATAATTAAGTATGTACACATTTAAAATAAAAAGTTTTACAGCATCAGTCTCGTTATTTTATAGCCACACCTCGTATGTATATATATTAATTAGTCAACCATTAAGACAATTTTTAACGAAAGAACTGTAGTGTAATTAAGAATTATTTGAAATTGTATAATTTAGTTGTTAATGTACTATTGCGGCATTTGTTGAAAATCGGACACTTAATTTGTTTTATTTGAATATGGCTTTTTAAGAGTAGATAGGTAATTATGTACGTCGATTTGCTTATATACAGATCTGTCCAGTGACATATTCAGGTTTGTCAAAATATCAAGCTAATATGCCGCATTTGAATATTCAAACTAAAACTTAAATAATTACATTACTAGAAATAGGATGATCAGTTAGAAGATTAGCGAATAGATTTGGCGTGGGGAAGAATACCATTTCAGATATCAAAATTATATGGCAGCGTCGAGGAGTTATTAATAGACAACGACGCTCTGGTGGTATACGTGTGTCAAACTCCCGAACAGAATGAAAATTTATTAATTTTATAAGAAACGATCCGTACGAAGCAAGAGTAAACGCAGTGTCCGCACATCAAGAAAACAGTCAGACTTGAGAAACCGAGTATCTGTGAAAAAATCATTTCTTAATGCGCAGAATAAAGAAGTAAGGATTGGTTTTGCGTTGGAATTTATGCCGCATTATTTTAATTTTTGGGAAAATGTAATTTTCTCAGATGAAAAAGTTTTTCGGTTAGTCTCATAATGGCCGAATCCGTACTAATAGACCACCTAACTCACAATTTGACGAAAAATATACTCAGGAATCATAAACGAGCGAAAGATTCTCAGTAAACGTCTGGCCCTGGATTTGCGCACATGGGCCAGATATTTGTTGGATTATAAGGGAAAGATTTAATAGTAAGAATTATATTAGAATATTTGAAAATGTTTTTCTACCTTCGGTAGAAATTATATATTCTGAAAGAGAATCTTCCAACACGACAATTGTCCAGTCCACGCGGCAAGAGTCGTTTCTCAGTGGTTTAGAGAAAATAATAGAAGTCCAGATCTGAACCCCATCGAGAACGTGTGGGGATATATGTATTGTTAAAACGATGAGCAGGAGTAATTTTAGGCCAGCAAATATCTAACAAGAGCCAGAATATTTGGAATGATCTGTTGTAAGAATTTATACATAATGTTATAACATCGATTTTTAGACGTGTACAAGAGGTGCTAGACAGAAATGGTGCTGTAATAAAGCTTTAAAAATTAAAACCAAATATTTGTAGTTCTCTGATTAATAAATTCTTCTGTTTCGTTTATTCACTCAATAACATAATTTTATAACATCATTTTGCGTGATAAATGTCACTCTGCTGTCACCTACACAACAACTCTATTATACAAAAACCGAATTACAATGCTTAATTATAGTGAAAATAAATATATAATCGTTCGGATTTCAAATGCCGCGATAGTACATTTAAAAATATCTATTTTTCACATTAACACATGTGCAAATGAAATAACTGTATTTTTACAATAAAAGCGAAAACTTAAATACGTTAGAGACACAACAAACATTTTTAAATAATAATAATCCCGAAATTAATTTATTAAACGATTAAACTGATTTATATAGCACACTACAGTTAAATTTATTATACATCGAATAAACCGTCCGCGTTAGTGAAAACGAAATCCATTTTGAGGACAGTCAAGAGTATAAATACCTCCACAATAACATACTATAAATATTTTAATTAACGACCGTTCACCTTTGTAATATCACTTTTCGAATGAAAATCTATATTCTGTTTGATAATGGCCAAATAATACCAAAGGTATGTACATCATCAATTGCGTCAATATAAAACTTTTTTTTAATATCATTTACAGCGTACACAATGGAAAAATTAATACGAACATACGAGGAAGTATAGATATATAGTCAGTCTTGGAAGTTTCTAATACACCAAATCGAATATAGTTGCTATAGTTACCAATATCATGTTTTTATGAATAAGTTATAAAAGTTGCTACTGGTAAATAGCAAAAAAATAGATTTCACAAAATTGGCTTTTGATATTTTACGATATAATGCTCCAAAGCCTGAACAACATGTGTGGGAGGGTTGATGGAAAAATATAATTTAACTAGCCAATACCCGGGCTATAGTTAGTGCAGACGCCGTCGGTTTCTTATTGAAACGTTGTTGAGTGTCTGACTATAATAGAGGAAAATAAGGGCGCCACCGTGAATTACGATAAAATTGTAACTAGAGTTCATACGTCATATGTCATATAACGTACCCACAAGCCGTAATGTCTATAAAAGGAATACAAGCGCAACATTTAAATCAATAACGGTACAAGGACATATGTAATACCATAATATTTATTAAATACGTTATTTCCAAAATGTCTCAACAAAAGTATAGATATATAAATCGGACCTGTATATAAAAATGAGAATAATAATTACTAGAAATTTCCGTTAATGTACGTAAAGTACATACAAAATTTGCAAAAACAAATGTGAGCATGAACTATTTATATTTAAATTGACTTATAAATAAATTTCTAAATTAAACTATTAGAATATAAAGAAACTATGAAATACAAAAACTAGTTATCAATATCCTCTCCTATATTAAAATTAAATTTGTTTATTTGAGCTTATTTTAATAATTTAATAGAAGTAAGGATATTACGGACAACTTCAATTAGTATGGTATGATGCAACAATAATTAAATTGTATAGAGAATTATTTACAATTGCTCTTATTCTATTTTACAATGTTCTTACTTGCAGTCGACCTGTTTTTAATTTTTTATTACTACTGACTAAACCATTAAGAAATATCAGGGAAGCGCTGCTCTTCAGATATTTTTAGCAGTTATTTATTCATTACACAAGACATTATATTCTTGGAAATAATCATAGTACAGACCTCGAGCTAGAAATTAGAATATATCAAGGAAGATTTAATGTATTAAAGTGTGATTGATACTCAATTTAGTAAAAGGTGTTCTCTTAATGTTTCAACCCATCCAGTAGGCGGTGATTTATTGATACAAATATCATTGCATCTTTTGTGAACTTAACGAATGTGACACATTAACAAATTATTCTGGCACTTTAAAGTTATAGCCATTTAGATTAAACACCTCTATAAAAAAAATTTAAATAACAAACAGTTCTTAGCAGTAATTATCTATAACTTTATTTAGATATCAATTTTATAGATGAATGGCAACAAAGATAAAGAGCTAATTAATATTTTCTCTGAAAGTGCCTTTCTCTCTTTCTTGTTGCTAATTTTCTGTGTAGCAAATTCATTAACTGAATAGGTAATGCAAAACGAAATTGCTTCTGTGAGTGCGTTATACTCGTATATGCATGATCTCGACCATTATCCCCAGCCCCTTGATTATGAAAGACTCTGAGAGCATTTACAGCAAAGAAGTCTGAATTTAGACAAAAAAGTCTTAATCACCCATCCAGTAGGCGATAATTTATTGATACAATCATTGCATCTTTTGTGAACTTAAGGAAGGTGACAGATTAGCAAAATATTCTGGCACTAAAGTTACAGCCATTTAAATTAAACACCTCTATGAAACATCATGAAATTTAAATAACAAACAATTTTTAGCAGTAATTATCTATAACTTTATTTATCTACGACTTAACAATAAAGTAGGTAGTATATTAGTGTTTATTAGTTAATAATGGGACTCGTAATTCCCGCAGGGAATAATGAAATGCGACCGTTCTCATTGGCGCAAGGCAGGGAATAATGATAACGTTATGTCTCATTATTCCCTACGGTCCGCCAATAAAACCTAGTCTTACCAGCGTTACCTTAGTAACGATAAACACTAACTTCTATTTATCAAACGTGTCGTCGATACGATAAACTTCAGCGTTTTATATTTATATAATTGAAAAATAACGTTCTATTACAAAATCGTTAAATTATTTTAATTTTTTTGTAATCCTCAGACAAGCGCTGCCATTTTACTGTCAAAACGTCAAGCGCCATATGGATATTACAGTATAGTTTTTCTTTTAGTAATTTTCAGTTAGTCGTAGATAAATCGCAATAATAACTATTATTCCCTAGAGCTGAGTTACTCCCTCGACGCTTCGCGGCTCAGTTCGTAAATTATTGACTCGTTGTATAAACTACTTTTAGACATAAATTTTATACGTTATCGATGAATGGCAACAAAGATAAAGAGCTAATACATATTTTCTCCGAAAGTGGGTTTCCCTAAAAGTAGTAAAAGTGTACTTTATGACCCGCGCGGGCATAAAGGCCCAGAAAAAAAGCAGTTTTTGATTAACTTCTTAATAACATTTACAAAATATTCTTAACATTATTTAGTCGAATTCACATACAACTGGCAATTCTGGAAAGATCAGGTGATAGTTAGATTGGCTTCAGCAAACGCTGATTCATGTTTCATTGTCTAGGTATTCAGGCGCGGCCCGTGATGACGTATTTGGGAGTGCAAGTACAATGATGCGAGTGCTTCGTGTATTCTCGTGTACTAACTGTAACGTTTTCTTAGTAAACACCGAAAACACACGAGGCACTCGCATCATTGTACTTGCACTCCCAAATACGTCATCACGAGCCGCGCCTGCTAGGTATCAAGTTTCTGTAAGGAAAAGCCAGATCCAGAATGTATACCTGCCAGCATCCTTGAAACCTTATTTTTTGAAGATATACTGTCGTCCAAATATTTTTCAGCAACCGACGTACACTTTCATCTACCATGGCGCTTCAACGCGATCGTACTGGCTTCAGTCTTTGCCAGAAGAGTTGCCTATGTTCGACGCACACAGTGACCTGTATACCTGTATACTTATCAGGATCGCTCAGCTCAATCCCAGATATTTGGGAATGATGAATGGGGTTTTTCCAACTAGCTGTGTAATACAGCGATCTTGTCTATAAGTCAAAAAATACTTTTTTCTGAACAACCGCGTGGACGTAAAAACATGTAATTTCTTATCAGCTTCAAACTGTTCATTTCATCTTCGTCAACAATGGTAAAAACGCGTTTTTATCGATTTTTGTCTCTGGTACGTTTACCACGAAAACTGGTTTTCTATCTTTTACGTGAATAACTAGCTTATTCGGAAGTTCGTGCCGTCGACATCCACCAAATACACCAAATATTAATGCAACTTTGTTTATTAAAAACGTCCTATTTGGTGCCTCGTGAATAAATTTTAGAACATCTTCTCTAGACAGGACCTTAGACTATTTTGTCTGGTATCCTTTTGACCCCTGCTTCAAATTTTCTCTTAACTTATGGTAATTAGCGATGTTAATATTCTTATTCACCATTAAAGTCTTCTTTACCATTGAATATTTGGACCATACGGAACTCGGAGAAAATGTTTCAACGAGATTGAAGCAGTATCCAAACAGCACAGTTTCATTAATACGTTCTACCCAGTTTTCTGCCATCTTGTACAGTCATTTGTCATATTCTCTGTCATAGGCGTCTCTCAATTTCTTCGGTAACAAGTTTTGTGTTACTTTTTCGTTTTTTTACAATTTCTTCAAGAATTTCAAAACTTTCCAGCATTTTGACTTTTTAAGTTTAGCACCATTTCCCTAGCAACAATAGTGTCTACTATGATAAAATGGCAATGTTGCTAAAATCGAATTAAATTTTCGGATTTTTTAAAATATTTATATTGTGGATGCAGTAACGAATTAGTATGTGTGTATGTGTATGACCTCGGCCGACCTACAAATCCTCGGGTCAGAGGCCCCCCGGGTTTATAAGATCGTCGCCCTCAGGGCATAAACATCTACCATATACCCTTGGTACATAAATAACAATTAGAAATTTTGTTTTACTTTATTTAATTTAAGTAAATGTATTTTGAATCGAGGTAGCTTTTACATACTTGATGAAAATTCATACTGTTGATGAAATAAAAATAAAAAAAAAATTTTAACCTTAATTTCCACTATATGGTAATAACACTAATAACTAAAGCAGGACATGCATTTCTATATATTCAATGCAACACTTGTTTGACGAAACACGTCCTCATTAATTGTTGCACTTTCGCATTCTTGTTTAATTGAGTAACTAAGTTAATATAACATTAAGTAGGCTAAGACATGATATATAAACTGAAGACAGAAGAGAACGAGTCAATATAATCTAATCAATCTTATACATGTGAACATCGTAATATGTAATGTTATTGTTAAGTATTTATTAAATGATGTTTTATATTGTTTCCGAGTGTATTATTTATTACATGAATAAAACCGGTCTCTAATGAGTCCGCCTCAGAGATGAAGCTGTAAAAAGGACCAGGGGACATCACATGGCGATTCTGCCAGCCACTTCTGACATCACAATATTAATAAAGTGGAAATTAAGTTATATTTAGTTTTTTTTTTAGTTTCATAAAATTAAATGTACGATTGCGGCCAAATAGAAGCGACCGGTACTTTTTCCTATTATGGATTGGTATCACGTCAATTGAAAATGAAATATGACCAGATATTCGAACGGTCTTTTAAGTATTGCCCAAAAAAGCAGTATAGTAACCCTGCTGGAAGAGGGCTGGAGAGCAGGGTTACGCCCCGATTTCAACTAGCAAAAACACTATCCATTAAGTAAAAAGCAGGTGGAATCAGAGACATTATTCGGAAAGACAAGTTGGGGACTGGTCGGCTACAAGTTTCCCCAAAGGAATAGCATAAAAACCTTATAAACTAGTTGTGAAATAATCCTTTTGAAACAGCTTTGGAAGCACGGCGTATGACGAATTTTCGAGATTCTGTTATGATGGCGCAACGTCGTATAAAAACTAAATATGAGCTTAGAAATCATGCCGCAGTTAAGAAACCTTTTCAAACTCAAAATAGGACACACAGTAAGTAAAGTCTGGCAAGATACTACAGTAAAAAGTACTCGAGAAGCATTTGTTCGAGGATTGAGTACAGGATTAAAATCTCCGAGTGGTCTTGGTCCTCGCTTTGCATTAGTACATGCTGGCAATGAAAATGGCTTACTTTCTGGTGCCGAATTAACATTTCTATGCAAGAAAAATACAGCTGATGCACATAATGAGATGGATGCAGATACGTTTGAAAAGTGGTTCATTGAGCATTTATTGCCAAATACTCCTGAAAATGCTGTAATTGTTCTAGACAATGCATCGTACCACAGCAGAAAGGTTGAGCAGATACCTACAAATGCATTGAGAAAAGAAAATATAATTGACTGGCTGACTGAAAAAAATATATCCGTTGAAGATATGTTAAAAAGAGATTTGTTGTTTAGTGTATCGCAAGTAAAATATCAATATGACAAATATAAGCTTGATATGTTGGCGAAAGATGCTGGCCGAGAAGTTCTACGTTTACCACCTTACCATTGTGAGCTGAATCCAATAGAGATGGTTTGGGCCCAAGTGAAAAATCACATAAAGATGCACAACACTACGTTCAAAGTAAAAGATATGGCACCATTAATTACGAGTGCCTATAGTAATGTGACAGCTGACAATTGGAAGAATTATATTCAGCATGTAAAAAAAATTGAAGAAGAAATGTGGATTGTCGATGGATTGCAAGATGATGTTGAGGAGTTTATCATCCATGTAGGAGACTCAGGTTCAACTGATGATATGAAAGACGATTTATTAGCTGACCCTGTCGGCTATTCGAATGCTGCTTCAACATCCAGTGGATTGTAGGTCTGTTCCAAGAACGAATCTCTGACAGTTTGCATCTCTTTTAGCCAATTGGTAGGCAGTATTATACTACACGATGGTGGCTGTAAAACAGATTTAAATTCCGATTCACTAAAAATAATAGGGATTCTTCTCGGAACAAACCTATAACTAATGTTACTACAGCAGACAAGTTTTAATTTAATTTAAAAAATAAGGTTTTTAAGATGTTGATATTTTTATGTTATTGGTTAAATATATCTATATTGCAGTATTTTTTGTATGTTTATGGTCTACACAAAAAAACTTTTTATAATTATTGCTTGTATTCTAATAGACAAATCAAACTATTTTTTATAATAAAGGAAACCAATATATATAAAATAATTGTTTTAATCAAAACAAACCTTGAGTATACAAATGGTGTGTTGGTTAAACTAAATTATAACTTAAACATACAATTTTAAGTAGTTGTTAATATAATGATTTACTTTTCATATACATTAACACTAGAATGATATTTCACTCTTATTTACTTTTTCTTGGCATCCAATATATTATAAACAGATGCAAACTAAGAATAATAATTTTAAAGTTTTGTTCATTATAAATACAATTAAGGTTATGTCAATACTATTGACAGCGGCCTGATTAACAGTAATATAGGTATGTTGGTAGGAATGAGTTCGCGACTTGGCAACTATGTACGCTATCTCTATATGGCCTGTACTTCATCATGGGCGTGAAACGCTCTATAGTATTAAAGTAAAGCTATTAAATATTTTGAATGCAATCCATAAAAATAGTTGGTTCATATTATTATTTATTTAAAAACAAATCACTGAAAAAACCGCAATAAACAATAATTCCCATATATTTAATTCTATTTTCAACGTATTTGATGTAATTAATATTTTTTTCATTTAGAATGAAAATTTTCAGTTTCCAATACGTTGATATAGAAGTGAAGCAAAGTTATTTTTTCAAATTGTAACATGTCGAGTAAATATGTATATGTCAATCATTCTAAATATATTTAATTTGAAGCTAATGGAATGTCAAATATTAACTTTAACAACCACCGTGAAAAGTAAGATTCTAAAAATACCCAAGAATACACACACAATCAGTGTTTCGTGCTGATATTTAAGCTTCAATAACTTCAAACGTCGCCTAATCTTCGAACGATTGTGTGTTATTTACGCATCGTAAGCGTAGCGAAATAAAAAAGAAAACGAATGTATAAGTTAATTATTGGCAGACACGAAAATACCACTTTTCTTTCTTTAAGAAAGACGTTTATAATTAAATAAATGACAGCAACAAACTATACGAAGGCCAGCATTTTAGTAAAGTCGGAAAATGAAAAATATCTGTTCTGCTGGGCTTAAATTACCGGCATAAAGTGGTAACCAATCGCTTTACTGACGACCATTAGGTTTAATTTCCGATAAGGTTTTCGTGAAGCCGCTCCCATAACCGGTCGTGACAAAGGCTAACTTCCTTGGGCTCTATGTTAGCTATCATTAGGAAAATGAAGACGCCTTTAAAACAGGGCAACAGCTCACGTGATTGGGGTAGGTCTACGATATGACCTCTACATTGCGAATGCGATGCAAAAGGGTGGAGATTAAATTAGATATGGTAGTTGCGAATTAGTATTTCAAAATACCAAGAACGCTTAATTGTAATTAAAGCAGTAACGTAATAAATCGACTAGCTCTCTTGTTAATTAAATTGAAGTTTAATGTAAGAATAAAAATAAATGAAATATTATATACCTGCGAGCAAAGCACGATTTTGATTGAATTGAAGTGAAAGAAAGTATACTTTATTTGATAAAAATACACAATTTCACTTCTAAAATATTAATGAATCACCAATTGTTTTTAAAAGTATATTTTGGCTTTATTTTTATTTGTACGTATACTAAATAGCAAAATTTTAGAACTTTAATTAGTAAAATGAAACATTAAACTCCAGAATTCTTAACAAAATTTACACGTGCTGATTTGATTTTTAATGCAACCCAACATACACTGACTTAAATATCGTAATAACAACAAGCAAAGACTTTGAAGAGAACTAATTTCAGCTTTTTACATTGTTTCTAATTTTCATGAAACGCACACTTGTGGAAATACCACATGTCAAAAATATAAAACTGAACTAAAGAAATTCCACCCTTTTATATTTTACATTTAGCTATTATTTATGTTTCTCAAAGTGATTTTTATTAACTAAAATTAATCTGCTTTGAATCACTGATAATATGACGAAATTTTAATAAAAAAAAATCGATCCCGAATAAGATTTGTATTCATAATTTTCCGCATTCTAGGCGAATGTGCCGCTAAGTCTCCGCATCTGAATCTCTTTTCGCCTACGAAGGATAACAAGAGTCGATATCTACAAAGTCTGTTTTTTTTTTTTTGTTAATTTGGTAATATATTTACTCGCCATGGTGAAGCGGCGCTTGCACAGTACTGTTTAGTAATATATTTGCTAGTACCTCATATCCGGGTTGGCTAGTATATGTTGTAGTTTCGATGTGGCCGTTAGTTTATCATAGCTGTGATAATGTGAGATTCGTTCTGTGATCCGTTTTCCCCTTCTCTTCTTTTTCATATCTGTATCTTTGAACACTATCTTTAAAAACGATTCTCTTCAAATCGCGTTTAAATCATAACTCATTAAAATCACTTTTAGGTAAAATTGAAGTAGGACAAAAACTGGTACTTTTATTTAAACTATACATCCTTATAGGTGTCGAATTTTAATAGTACATTTCAAGTTAGTAGTGCATTTATTCTACCCTTCCAAAAGTTTCTGTTCTGTGCTAAGTTCCTTGCTTCACACCACTGTATACTACGTTTTGCGGCTGCCTGTGGTAGTTGTTCTTCCCATTGTATTCTAGCTCTTCCTATTCTGTTCTTTCCCTGTACTCTGGCTCCATACACCGCAATGGTGGTCTATTTTCTTGCATCCGGTGCAAGTGTCCTAACCAAGCCAGCTGTCTCTGTTCGATAACTCTTTTAACCGGTTTCAGGTTCCTTCTTTGTATTACTATCTCATTCCTAATTCTGTCTTTCCTTATAATTCCTTCAATTTTTCTCAAGAATCTCATGCCTACTGCTGTTATTCTGCTTTTGTTTCTATCTGTAATTGTCCAAGACTCGCTACTATATATCAATGAAGGTCTTACTACTTTTCGTAGTAATAAGACGTTAGTTTTACTTTATTGCTAGTTGAAAAATATTTTTGTATGAACATAAAATGGCATACCACTTTACCAATAGTGAGTTAGTTGATATTATTTTGATTTACGGTGAATGTCAACAGAATAGTCATGCAGCGCGTCGTAGATATTCTGAATTATTTCCGAATCGACATTTACCGTCGGCACCTACGTTTATAGCAGTTGTTCAACGGGCTCGCGATACCGGAGAATTACAACCTCGACGCCGAGATACTGGTCCAGGACGTGCTGAAAACGTTTTAGCTTCTGAAGAAGAGATTTTGGAGGCAATAGAAAATGATCCAACGTTAAGCACACGATACCTTGCTAATCGGTTTAACATATCACAGTTTGTTGTTTGGCGAACCTTAAGAGAAGCTCAACTTTATCCTTTTCACTACCGACGAGTGCAAACATTAAACCCTCGTGATTGATTATCCGGCTCGGGTACAATTTTGTGAATGGTTGCTTCAAAGAAATCGCGAGGACGAAAATTTTTTATTTAATATTCTCTTTACAGACGAAGCTACTTTTACACGTGAAGGGACTTATAATCTGCAAAATCTGCATCAGTGGGCAATAGACAATACTCGTGCGGTCCTTTGTGTGCATAATCAACAGCGATTTTCGCTAAATTTATGGGCGGGAATAATAGATAACTTTATCGTCGGCCCGTTTATTCTCCCTGCTCGTGTTAATGGCCAAACTTATTTAGAATTCTTACAACATAATTTACAACCGCTGTTAGAAGATGCCCCCCTTAATATTAGATATCGGATGTGGTTTCAACATGATGGTGCTCCGGCACATTTTACACACACTGTTCGTAGACATTTAAATACTGTGTATCAAGATCATTGGATTGGACGCGGGGGTACTGTCGCATGGCCACCGCGTTCTCCTGACTTAAATCCGCTGGACTTTTTCTTCTGGGGCTATTTAAAACAACTAGTGTATGTGAATGAAATAGATACCATCGATGAATTGCAAAATCGTGTGAATGAAGCAAGTACTTTAATACGGGAGCAAAATGTCCTTCAGCGTGTCAACGAAGCACTCATTCGACGTTTGGAGTTGTGTGTGCGAGTCGGTGGGGGAAACTCGAACACCTGTTGTAGACATGTAAAGTACGTAGTAACTATCCTAAAAATATCGTTATTTTACTATTATTAATTTATATATTTTTTTTATTTTTAAATTAAAAAATGTTATTGTCTTTAAGTTTGTTTTATGTTATTTAAGTTAACAAAAGGAAACTTCAGTCATACTGTATATCTGTTTTCATTTCCTTTGATATTTCCTTTTTCCAAAAAATGTTTCTTTAAGCATGTTATAAATTCGTCCTGTCCGTCTTATTCTCTCTGCTATTGCTTTATCTAGCCTTCCATTTTATTCTGTTACTATGCCTAAATATTTGAAGCTTTTGGCTTTTTCTAGTTGTATTCCCTCTAAACATATTTTGTGCTTCTTTTCCTTTTCTGACATTATCATAGTTTTTGTTTTACTCATGTTCATTTCCATGTTAATCTTTGTGAATTTTGGTATATATTTAGGTTCTGTTGTAAATAATTTTCTGAATCTGCTACCACCATCATGTCGTTTGCAAATTGTAATTCATGCAAGGCGACTTGCTGCATTCTCCGTCCACCAACTAACAGTTTCCTACATCTCTGTTTACAACTTTTTTAATATCATCCATTAATATCGTGAATAGCAGAGGACTGAGAACACAATCCTGTTTTAATCCTATTTTTGTTTCGAATTCTTTTGATTCTTCATTATGTGGTCTGACTTTATTTTGATTGTCTTTGTAGAGGGCCTTTGTATCGATAATATATTCTTCTACACCCATTTTTTTCTAGAGCTTTTCAAATGTTTTCTGTTTTAATTCTGCCAAACGCCGTTTGCAGATCGATAAATCAGATTTGTATTTCTTTCCTTTTTTTCAGAAATTTGTCTCAAAAAAAAAGAAAAACTGGTACTTACGAAATAAATTGTAACCAAAAATATATCGTCCAAACCAAATATTCAATTTCAACTAGTTACAAGGAACGTATTTCCCATTTTAGATTTAGATTAATAGACCTGAAAAACATAGCGATGCCCGACATATTTGGAACATAGGCCAGTCTATGCCTCCACATATTCTTAGATTAATTAACTAATAAATAATTATAGAGAATTAGGTAGCTACGAAAGTATTTATATACTAGAAATAAAAGTAATTTAATGATTTCACAATGGACCAATTGCTCAGTCCAATTTGTATGTTTTATTGTGACGGTAATAATTATTGCTTCATATTTTTCACGCTTCATGGTTCTTTAATTTCTACGCTAGGTTTAAGTAGTATACAAGAGTTCGTTTTAATGTTAGGAATCTAGTGTTACACGACTGGCAATTTGGTGAAGGGCATATCTTCAGAGGTTGTGCCTTAGCCAAAGACGTTACGTTTAACACAATTTTTTAAATTGTTCTACTGAATAAGGCAATTTTGTTGCCGAAATACATATTTAGAGTTTATTAATTTACATTGTAGTTAGGGATTTTTTTGTTTCTATTTGAGGTTTCAAGTCACAATGTCCACCTATTCGGACGAACTCTAAGTAACGAATCACAAACTCTGTCCGACAGAGAGCTTATGGCTACTTTGTTTGAGGACTCTTGAGGACTGTAGTGACATACTGCACGTCTACGGAGAGCAATGCAGAACAAAAGGAGAGGCAATTTCTCATCAGGAATTGACCTTTTTCATAATAATGCATGCCCTTATATAGCAGCAGATACAAAAGAACTGTTCGAGAATATCGGAAGGAGCCGTTTAACCACCCGTCCTACAGCCCAAACTTGGCACCAAGTGACTTCCATTTGTTCGTCAAAATTAAAATGCAGTTGGGAAAGCAGCGGTTCCGTATTAATGAGGATATTAGCCAAGGAAGGTACTAATAGGAAGTTCATAGGACCAGACCTGTATGTGGAATCGCTAAGGATTCCGTTAGATCTGGTTATGCCTAGCAAAGAACATAAAAAGAAACGGAGGTTAACGGAAAGTCAACTTCATACTAAAACATTACTAAGAAAGTTGGACCCAGCCAACCTGATTCGTAGTAACAAAAGAGAAATTAAAATTAACCGAGTTAATAACCGGACATTGTCCTTTATGGAAGCATCTGTACAGTATGAACTTGGTTAGCGAGCCCTGGTGTAGGAAATGTGAAAAACAGGAGGAAAATATCCTTCATGTAATATGTACTTGTGAGGAACTGAAGGAACTCAGACAGAAACACTTCGGAGGAGCTGTATTAGATCCTACGAGGGTACTCGGGATAGTGGCTTTTATCAAGAACACAAGACTAACAGAGTGGAACTGAAAGATGTATTGGGGGTGTTCAAAGAGCACTGCGCTTAAGTGCCTGGACTTGCTGGCGCCCCCCCCCCCCCAAAAAAAAAAAATAGAAAAGGAGCTGAAAACCTGTGTGTAAGATTTGCTAAGAACTCAGGCTGCAACATGGTAAGAGGAGGGTATACAGAAACTGATTCATCGTTACGATAAATGCCTTAATGTCGGTGGCGACTACATTAAGAAATAGTTCAGATTCATGTGTAACTTTCGTGTATATAAAAACTTTTTTTGATTGCCTGTATTTATTTTTGTCAGCTCACCGGAACTTGAAACTTATCAAATATGGTTGTAACTAATTCTTGGTAATATATATTACTGGGTCGATACTTCTTCAAACTTCAAACGGACTCAGAATTGATGCGTTTGCTCTAGTAATTTATTGGTGACCAAGTATTCGATACGTATCGCCAATAAAATTTTTTTAGTATATAGTATAAATGAGCCTAATATACAAATTTGGAGGAAGTCTTAATATATTTTTTTACTTTTAATATTTTTTAAATGAGCTAGTTTTACATGTAGTCCAAACCAAAATTTTTCCCAAAATGTCCAAAAGGAAAAGTTTCATTTTTTTTGGTGTGTATGGCGACCCAATGTCTTAAGCTGAAAACTTGTCAAGACACCAGGATCCCACGTTCCATGGTTTTATTATACCTCGTTATCCTAAGAGGGTAGAAATGTTAATTTGACTTTCGCTTCTCCACATTTCTTTTTGGGATACCCATCCCAAAAAGAAATGATCTTTCACACGTCGCCACCGCGATTCGAACCCTCGTCTAATGCTCTCACTGCTGTTGTCTGATGCTCTTATCACCTGCGCCGTTGTTTCTTTACTACTATAACGGTAAGAATAAACGATACAGAACACAACATTAACGCAAAAGGAGAAAATCTGGAACAAGTGACAACATAAATCCCTAGGAATAGTTATCAATAGTGAAGAAAACATGACGGATAAATTGAGTGAAACAATTTCCAAAAGAGCTGTTTTCTGGGTAAAAAAGAAATACCAGAACAAGCAAAGGACCATGTCAACCAATACTAACCTACAGTAATTATGAACAACAACGCTTATATAAAGTAAGAAATATACAAGTACGGAAATGAGATTTTTAAGAAAGATAAAAGGGGAAACTACAAAAGATAGAATTAAAATCGAGGCATATAGAAAAGGACTAAATGTAGATAAAATCCACAGAGACAACGGTAGAATAAAACCAATTGGTTGGAACATTTACAAAGGTTGGATGTCTGATTGAGAAAGTATTCGTAGCAAAGACATTTAGGCAGCTCGCAACCAACAGAAAGCAGTAAAAAACACTAGGTTTAAGCATGGGTTAGCAATTATATTCATATTAACTATAATATTAGCTTCACATTAGCTTCACAGGATATAGTTTATCCATTTTAACAATTTTGTATAGTAAACGTTTGCCATTTGATTAAATCGAGCAAAATTTAACAATGAATATTTCATGTTGATTTGATTTAACAAAAATTTTTGGTTCGCCATGTATAACCAAACAGACTTAAATTAAATTTATAAAATTTGAATTGATTCGACACATTTATTATTCCGAGTATACTTCTTTTATTTATGAATTTTAAGGATATAGTTTAAATTAGAAACATTACGGATGACGTGTTCATGAAGGTCTTTCGAAAATTACATCAGAACTACTGCAAAAAAAAATCGTAGGTGTTCATTGAGAAGTGCTTTCGCTTATTCATGTAGTATTTTTGGAGTTACAGGATACAAGAACTTGCCACTACAATGCATTTATACATATAGATAAACGCCACAAGCCGGGGACACCTACTTACGTCGGTAGTCAATTAAGAATTTTTAAATCGCGGTCGTCATTGGTGTCGTATAAATGTCAAATTCACTCCTAGCATTTTTGCTTTTACATCATAGTAATATACAAGGAATGTTGTCAAAGTTCTGGGAATTTTTTACTTTGTCAATTTTCATAAATATTACAATGTAGTTTTTCAACATAATCGCCATTTAATTGAATACTTTTATCCCAACGATAAACAAATTTTTTTAAGCCATCCTCAAAGAACTTTTTCGGTGTGTCCTTAATTCACTTATTTATGGCACTAATAATAAAGTATGATTGTTATGTTGATGTTTAATGTAACACTGTATGACTTTGATGTTAATGTACGACTGTTCTGTCCTGTTGCTGAGTTGATACTGTCTTACAAGTAGATAAAAATATACCACTACCCCTACAAACTATTACATAATTAAATACGCGTATTGGTTGACAAAATTCGTCGAAACGGTACCTACGGGCAACAATACGAAAGTTTATGATAGGGTCTTAAAAATCTAATCTGGCCAATAAATAATATATCATTATTAATTAAGTATTAGTTGGTGTTGTAAATCTAAGTATGTCGTTCCGGATAAACTTCCATTGTTTAGTTATGGACCTAACTATACATATTTAAGTAATCCCAAGAATGGATATCCAGATTAAACACTCTGTTCACTATAACTCTACGTAATAAACAATCGGTCTGCATCATAAAGCAATAAATAAATTTGCAAATATACGATGCCGCTTCTTAGAATTTAGAGAGAGTTTACAATTTGAATGTGATAATAAAATGCTGTTAATGTGGTTTAAATTCGAAAATGAACGTTAAGTATTTATAAAATTGATTTGCTAAAACAGATGTGCTTTATGCAGATTTGTATTATTTGTAACAACGCTTGATGCGAGCTCTGGCATGGATATGCTAATTTGATTTTGGTATATGGCGCCACCTGGCGACGAGTTAAGGGACTTTCAGTAATATGCGTATTTTTTCTTCTTCTGTAACAGCTTAGCTATTCGAGAAGAAATTACTTTCATCGGCGCAGTCTGTTTTGTCCGTCAGATGTCACGAGGTTATCCGGTGTCATTTGATAGGACAAAATTCATTACTGGACCAGAAAGCGAACTTCAGTCGTTACTTCGTAAACCCGCATTGTCAAAGTCGTTAGACAGAAACGAATGCATCTGTGGTTGAAGTTAACGCTAGTAAATACGTGCTGTATATCCACGTGTACAGATTGAGATTTGTTTTATGCAGATTTGTATTATTTGAATTATATATTAACAATAAAAAATGTTTGTAATTAAAATATTATAAAAGGATATTAAATGTATGCTCAACCATAATATTTTGATATTATTAAAGATATTTTTGTTTTATTCTTTCTTGGAGACTGTGGCTAAGTAAAAACTTAAAAAGGTATATAACCCCTTACCACAATTATTAATCGTATCCTAAATACGTATTTCGACAACTAAATTGTCATCATCAGTAGCTAAAAACCACTAATTAAAAAGTCGCACATGAGGCACAGTAAAGCTAGATAACCGCTTACGCAACAACTACTTTACACCGCGTCCACGTATAGACTAATTTTACCATGCAAATATAAACTAGGTCTTTCGTTCGAGATATTTCAACTCGGAGAAGAAACATATGTGTAGGCCCTTTTTTCTTAAGAGGTAAGTGCTCTTCGACCTTTTCCTAGTTTATATTTGCATGGTAAAATTAGTTTATACGTGGACGCGGTGTAAAGTAGTTATTGCGTAAGCGGTTATCTAGCTTTGCTGTGCCCCATGTGCGACTTTTTAATTAGTGGTTTTTACCTACTGATGATGACAACTTAGTTGTCGAAATGCGTATTTAGGATACGATTAATAATTGTGGTAAGGGGTTATATATCTTTTTAAATTTTTGTTTTCTTTAAGTTTTGCAATTCAAGCTATACGAATAATTCTAATTAGGTCTAATAGACTCCATTTTTAGTTGAAATTTGTTTGAGATCATTTAAGGAAGGTAATTAAATTTAGATAATACACCTCTAATTTAATTTAATCAATTACAATCTAAAAAATTTAATTAATTTTATAATTATTTATGCATAAATGTCGGTAAAAATTGTTTACATGTCATACAGGCTTACAAAAAATATAACCTTATTAAGTTAATTAACAAAATATCGTGCTCAAAGTACATATACATTATCTCTTTTAACGCCTACAACATAAATTTTGTTATACAAAAATTTCAGTAAACTAGTAAATTTTGTTAAATTTGCACTAACTAATGCAAATACTTTTTAAACATGAAGCTGATCATTTCTATTTTTAACCGTAATTTGCATTTAGCAACCTACAACAAATATTATACACAATTAAAATGCTTGTTTCTACTTTTCATCGGAAATATTTTCAGATTGAATTCTATGTAGGCAACCAATACTACAGTAGCGATTCGAAGAAGTATACCGTTAGAAGTATAAAACAGTATGAAAATATAATAATATGAGAAATATATCTAAAGGTTCAGACGTTAAATTTATGTAATTTTATGAATAATGTTGGTTTCTTGATTAATAAAATTTTAAAAGCACTTACCTCCAATCATGCGGTAAATATCCACCTTTACATCCATCACAGGCATTACATGGTTGACTTACATCAATTTCTTTTATTTGAACACCCTGAAACAAATAGAAATGAAAACATTTAATTGATTTAATAGAATAATTATGATAAGATTGCGTAATCAAATACTGTTTTCTTTTTATAAAATTAGTATACAGGGACTGTCTTTCACTTTCACTGTCTTTCACTTTTCATGAGAAAACCTAAATAAATATAGGATTGTTTCAGCTTTTACTTGATGAAATTCCATTAGAACTATTATCGTGATAAAATAAAACAAATTTTAATGAATTTTTCTATTTTTAACTCCACAAAGTAATAAATTAAGTAACGGCAAATTGTTAATAAATTAAAGAAAATCGATAACAATGGGCTACAGCCATTTTGGTGCTGGAGATTTTAGACCCGATTTTAAGTATGTCTTACATGGCGATATCAAAAATGTTACCCGTTTTCTTCTGTCAGCTCTAGTTCCCGAGAAAAAAAAAACACAATTCACGAAAAAATATATATTTTATTGACATTAAACATCAAGAAATTGCCTTTTGAGTGATTTTCTAGAATGAAACTGACTCGGGCAATCTCGCATGATTCCCCAGCAATAGTAGTCAGCCATCATATGACTGTCCCACCTTCCTTGGTATCTATTCTCCATTGTTTTTAAGTCTTGGTGGAAACGTTCCCCTTGTTCTTCGCTTAGATCTCCTAAATTGTGTTGGAAATGATGTAGATGACTATTGAGATAGTGTAATTTTATACTCATATTACAGCCTAAATCTTTGAATCGCACCAGCATTTCCTTTACTAGTTCTACATACTTGTCAGCCTTATGATTTCCGAGGAAATTTTGTGCAACTGCTACAAAAGATTGCCAGGCAAGCCTCTCCACATCATTCATACAAGTCTCAAAATTAGTTGTGTCTTTCATCAATTTACGTATTTGAGGTCCATCAAAGATACCTGCTTTTAGTTTTTCAGTACTTAAACCAGGAAATTTGTGAGAAATAAACTGGAAACATTGACCATTTCTATCGAGAGCCTTAACAAATTGCTTCATTAGCCCTAATTTTATATGCAATGGCGGAAGAATGATTTTTTTCTCTTGAATCTAAGGGTTCATTTATAACATTTCTTTCCCCAACAACAAGAGCATCTCTCACAGGCCAATTTTTTGCAGTCCAATGACGTGATTTAGCTCGACTGTCCCAGAGACAAATAAAACATGGGTATTTAGTGACGCTAGTAACTCAGCACGTTCCTTCGAAAGATCTAAGTCTCTGATGAGGTCAATAAGGTCTTTCTGCGAAAATGGCTTAGGATCTGATGTTATTCCGCAGTATTGAAAGTCATCTTGTCTACTTGGGAAGAAATAGGTATTTCAGCTTCATCCTCCTGAGATTGCTGCACTACCTGGTGAAGAGTTGGTATTGGAACATTTTCTGAATGAGGAACAGGTCTTTGTACTGAAGAAATATTGGGGTATTTCCATTTATGGCGATTGTTTTTGTTGATGCCCACTATATTAATCATAGAAAAGTAACAGTCGTCATAATGATTTTTTTGTTCTCGCCATATCATAGGCACTCCAAACTTCAAAGACTTACGTTTCCCTCTCTCCCATTGTCGCAAATGTTCAACGCATATTTTACAAACACTATGAGGCACCCACACTTTATCTTGGTGTAGAATTTCAATACTGAAGTAAGCAAAATACAAACGACGCACTGTGTTTGTAATCGATTTACGCTGATTTTTCAGTATGTATTCACCACAAACTTAACAAAATATATCAGGATCGTTAACACAACGTCTGGACGTACTAGCCATAATGAAATAGTAACACAAACTTTATCGATGATATTGTAATAATGACTAGTTACGAACAAGACCGACAACAATTCACAATGAGGGTAGTAGGTAAACTAGAGCTGATGAGTTAAAATGACGTATGTCAATATACTGTACATTACCTACTTTATCGACTATTCAAACAAACAGAGATGCACCAAAAAAAAATTTTTTTTTTTTTTTTGTAGGCCTGTGTAATAATAGCGATCGTTACTTTGTTAAGTTAAAAATAGTGAAATTCATTAAAATTTGTTTTATTTTATCCCGATTATAGACCTAAATAATTTTTTTATTTGGAAAGCAATCAATATAAAATTTTTCAGTTATGTAGGACACACCAGTGCATTCTTTTGTACGAATAGAGTTTCTATTCAGTCAAAATCTAGCTATGATTAAAATATATCGTTTCAAGTAACGATTGTTAAGATAGAACAAAAAATTATTAAGAAAATTTGAGAATCTGTTTCAACTAAATCACCTTGAAGACAGTTAAATTTTTTCCAATCGTTTTTTGTGATTCAGTACCACACATCGTAATTTTTCTGGAGAAATTTCTTGGCAGGCTTGTTGGATTGCACTAGTCAACATAGTTTGGTTTTCTTAGACACCAATACGTGTAGTTTGTCTTTTGCCATGCTGATTCTGAATCTGATTTAAAATTTGCTCCATCATGTCAGGATTTTGGGATATTTTCTTAAATCTTTTTTTTTTAAAACGCATTAAATTTTGCAAAATTTCGAAGGTACTTTTATCTAAGAAAGATATTACTAGAAATATTGTTCTGTCGAACATTAATTGGATATGTCTCAATATGTCCTTCGTTAGAGCCACTGAAACCACCCCAATTTTTGATCTGGAACCAATCAAATTAAGAATTGGTAGATATCTGGCTATGTGGGTATATAAAGAGCTACACACGGCTCTTTCGATTCAATGTAAGTCGGTTTATGGTAGTTGAACGTCTTTCTATTTTATAATGTCGCGTACTTGTATAAATAATCCAAACAGTTTCTGTTATGTATTTGGAAATTTAACTAACAACCAGCATAAGCGGAATATTACATCTTTAATAGAAAATTTATATTGTCACTATTTAGTATTAACCATTGAACATCAAGACAAGCGATGGGTTCCAACATTTGCTGCGCACGCTGTGTTGTTACTCTGAAGGGTTGGTCACGCGGTAAGAAATGCGCTATGCCATTTCCTATGATTTGGCGTGAACAAAAGGACGATTCGACCAATTGCTACTTTTGCAGCACGGAGATTTTTGGGTTTTTCCAAGAAAAATTTTAAACAAATATTTGTTATGCTAGTCTGTCCTCTGCTACTCACCCAGTACCTCATTCAAAAGCCTTGCCATTACCAAGATCCATAGGTGTATCGAGTGAAACATAGTTAGAAGTGAAAATCTCGCTTCTGGGTATGGGATTTTTCATTGTCATGTAACACCAAGACACTGCGGAAAGTCGCATTGTTTTGATCGGTATGCAGTTCTGACTTTGCATAGGACTGTGCAATAATAAATTACACTCTTTCCAACAGAAAAATCAGAAAAGCGGCTCCCAAGACTATACATGGGATCTCGTTCGCTGAATATTTTAATTTCATTTTCACTGGTGGTTTACTTGTCTTGAAAACTTTATTCGACACTTGATGTTTTGTCTCAGATGTATAATGAGTCATTATACATCTGAGACAAAACATCAAGTGTCGATGAAATGAAAAGCATGAATGCGTCATTATTAATGACGAACTCATACTTTTCATGGCTAATTTCATCAAACTATCCACATAATTTTACCAAACTTCTATCAATGCAACTTTCTTATATAAATTATTTTTTATTATCATGCATTTTTAACAAAGATTGACATTTGCAACTTAGCCATTGCAATAACGACTTAATCATCTTACACAAACATAACCTACCACCAACGATTACATATATGGAATTCCGTACTACCACTACATTACATACCCTCATTGTAAAAAGTAGTATGACGTATTCACATTGGAACAGCGCTCACAAATTTTCTTCAAGTAAATTTTAATTTATGCAAGTCACAAGTTCCAAGTAAGTATTCAAAATTAACTCATTTATCTAAAATGGGGTATCGTAGCATAATTTCTTTAACCGCTACACTGCATTATAGTTATTTGAACCTTGGAGAATGTATTACAAAGTTCTAGTTCATAAAATAAAAATTAAACAAAAATTGGACAACAGTATTTAAGGAAGCAGAAAATGGTATATTTTCACTATAATAACCTTTCCATACTAAACTTAAAATATTTAAAGTAGATACAGTAACTTGGTTATACAGATTACCATATAACGTTTTTTTTCTAATAAGAAGGAAATATCAGTAAACGAAAAAAGAAGAGTCTATGAATTAGTTCTGATATCGATGTTAATGTACGAAAGTGAATCTTGGACTTCGACGACCAGCTTAAAACAAAAAAATTAAAAAAATTTCCAGAAAAATTGCCGGCGTAACTACAGTACTGTTACGCTCAGCGTATAGAAGTTTTAATTCATTTATTTAAATACACATATTCTTCTTTAAATATCTCATTTTAATAATATATTTAACATAGACATTTTTCTTGTATATATTCGTTACAAAGAGAAAGCATTTCTTTTGTCATAGTCTTGACCGAGACCCTTCCTTCTACCTGGACCGTCAACCGATAACAGTAATGTCGAATTTCTTCTAGATAAATTCCATATTTTAAATTGTTTTAATTTAATATTATTTACATCTTCTTTTATATGTGATGTTTGATATCGTTAGGAAGCTTATGTCACAAGGGTTACTCTAATAATAATTATGACATCGATAGAAGTCATCTTCAGGTCGCGCTTCTTAATTAAATATAATTCAAGATATCGACCCCCTCTTCGATAGATCATAAAATAGACCGTTATCTAGACCCTTTCCTATCGACACGAAAACTAATAGTCCTTCTTCTCGTTCGAACGTTCGAAAGTGTAACACCACGCGCCGTACTGGTCAAGTACCGGTGGCATGCCCACGTGCCCCCTGCATCTCTACCGCTTCTAAGGTAATTCTGTATTGTTCTATATATATTATTCTTTTAAGCGAATTCATATTAATTTAAACTAATTAATTTCTTATCCCACCGGCCAACACCGCTCTACATATACTTGTCCGAGTATATCTTCAGACCACGTGGCCGCCAACTCAAGGTAACTGTATTGTTCTGTACAGAGATTATTTTATATTCATCGTAATTAATTAACCCTTAATTTACTACTCCATTTAACGTTCGTTTCAGAGTATTTTTATGTGTTAATTTTAGTTACTTAATTGCCGCTCCTCGTGTACATATTACTTTGTTTTAATTGCTTTTAAATATACGAGTTTCAATTTCTTATTATATAAATATAAACTTTAAGGACGTCGCTGTGTTTTATTTTATGTATTAAGTTGTTGTATATTTATTTTAATTAACCACCATCACGCAAGTCCTGGACCTTTGAAGGAACTTCACCAACGCCACAAATTATTGTATTACAAAATAACTAAAATATTATTTTATTATTTATCTTAGAATAATTTCATTATTATTATCCCCAGCCAACCCCTTTTTAGTAATAGTACATACAACGAAAAAGGAAGCGATAAGTCACGAGCTAAAAATTAAGTGTGCAAGGATGTGTCAAGAAGTATCTGAAAATTAGAATAGATGGCGCTACCACTTCAAATCAAACATTGTGTTTGTCAAGAAGCATCTTTCTAAAGAACGAACCCTAATTTTCAGAGTGATCTATTAAATAATTTTGTTGTGACAGCCATCTGAAACACACGCCTACAAGCATTTTCGTAAAAATCGAAAAAAGTGAATTTCGTGTGCTTATGAAACACTATTTTTGCGCGAAAAACCATCACGCAAACCAAAAAAAAAGCTTAAAAAGTATTATGGGGACTCTTCACCATCGATTGGAATCATCCACAACTGGTTTACTCAATTTCGGTGCAGTCGTACCAACACGAGTGCCGACGAACGTTCTGGTCGCCCAATGTTGAACGTCTGGGTCACCACGCGATAAAATTCACGGTATGATATTAGACGATCAGCGAATGAAGGTGCGCAAACTTAAAGGGGCTAGAGGGATAATACATAGATCAGTGATTTCAATTTTGCATAAATATTTTGAAATGAAAAAGCTATCTGCAAGATGGGTGCCGCGTTTGCTCACTATTGACAACAAACGTAATCGTTTGACAAATTCAAATGAGTGTTTGGCGATGCTCAATCGCAATTAAAACGAGTTCTTGCGTCGTTTCGTAACCGTGGATTCATCACAACACACCAGAGATCAAGGAAAAGTCGATACAGTGGACTTCTCGTGGTGAATCGAAGCCAAAGAAAGCCAAGGTGGGCCTGCCGGCCAACAAGATTATGGCGACAGCTTTTTTGGGATGCGCGCGGTGTCATTCACATCGATTACCTTATAAAAAGGGTTAAACGATCACCGGCGCATATTATGCAGAGCTGTTGGATCGATTTGACGCCGATTTCAAGCAAAAACGACCGCATTTGGCGAAGAAAAAAGTTCTCTTCCACCAGGACAATGCACCGCAGTCGCAATGGCAAAATTCCATGAATTAGGTTACGAATTGCTCCCTCATTCGACATATTCTCTAGATTTAGCGACTATTTTCTGTTTCCAAATATGAAGAAATGGCTCCACGGTAAGAGACTTGGGTCGAATGAAGTGGTCATCGATGAAACAAACGCCTATTTTGAGGGGCTCGTGAAATCGAATTATTTGGAGTGCATCGAAAAATTGGAGAAACGTTGGATCAAGTGTATCGAGCTGAAAGGAGATTATGTTGAAAAGTAAAACTTTTTTTGCCGAATAGAATGTTCCTTATCTCAATTTTCAACCACCCTGTTAATAGACAAAATCGAAACACAACAATTAAGGTGGTAGCGACATATAATCAGAATAGACGTGAAAAGTGGTGAAGATTGTATAGGAAGCCGAAACAGGCTCTAGAAGAAGAAGAGATAGACTTGACCGAATATGAAATGTAGACATATTGGAAAACCAAATCTAGGCTGGACTCATGCGAAAAAAGCAAAAAATCGAGAGAAAACCGGAGAAAAATTATCACCTCTACACCGCAGACCGTAATCTTTCAGACACTTATATATTCAAAGAGTCATAATACTTATAATGTACATTTATAATATAATCATATTAATAACGTGTCTAATGCTACACTTGTACTACTTATCACTAAATAAACATAAAGAAAAGACAGTCTATTTTAATCGATGATTCAGTAATTAATCAATCTATTTTAAGAAAATAATAGGTGCTTACGTAATTTTTAGTACAAGCTCAATTTCAAACCAAGTATTGCATTACTTGTGTGTATAACATATCGCGAAACCGCAAGGTCAAGGAAAGATGCATAAAATACTTTTTTCTTAGTACCAGTACCATTTCTGACGCAGTGTTGACTATTAGAAATATGTAATAGTAGTTAATTATTTTGAAGACAAGATAGTTTGAATCAAGTCGATTTAGTATAGCTTTTGTCTGCAAAAGTAATACGTATGCCTTTAGGAGTACAATAAATTCCCGGTCTAACTTTTGTTAAGCAATATAAAGTAAACTAAGAAAGTTATGATTGATGATGATGCCATAGTTTAACTGATTAATTTATAAAGAATGACAAGATTACATTTATTTAAATTTAATTAATATTAAAAAATATTACTCCAGTAAACTAGTTATCGATAGTCCCTTTTTTATATGACATATATACCTACACGTTGAGTTATATATACTTACGTATATACAGGCTTAGTTAAAAGTATGGAGACGGCGATTTATTGTCGTTAATATTCATTTTAGGGAATTATGTTCAATATAAAAGTTTGTTAAGATATTTTGATCTACATTTGTGATTATTTGTTTTTTTTTCTTCAATTGTATTTTTAGATACGCCTGTTCGCGCATTTTTTTTTAAATGGGAACTGGTAAATTTTGCTCTTCCATTCGATAGAGGTTTTTTTCTCTTTACAATACTTTTTTTTTAAATTCATTTTAATAACTTTTTTACAAGAAAAATTAAACAAATTAATAACAAAGTAAATTAAAGTAAGTGTTCAAATTGTCGTCCATTAGTAATTTGACAATGACCCAATCGATTTACAAAACCCCGAACAGAGTTCTGTAAAAAATCTCGGGGAATTTCTGGTATCGTTCTGGTAATTCGGATTTGTAAATCTTCGACGTTATCGGGCTTATCTTTGTAAACTTTGTTTTTTACGTATCCCCAAAGAAAAAAATCTAAAGGACTTAAATCTGGCGAACGGGCTGGCCATTCAATGGTTCCTCGTCTTCCAATCCATCTGTGGGGAAAAACGTTGTCCAGATATTGACGAACATTTACACCATAATGTGGTGGGGCGCCATCTTGCTGGAACCAGATACTGTCATTGGGCAGGTGTTCATTGCTTTCATGAGGATAGAGCGTAGCACTAGCAGGTATTATTTCATTTTGCAATAACTGCAAATACAGAGCCGAAGTTAAATTGCCATTGATGAAAAAGGGACCGATAATATGACCGCCTAGAATGCCAACCCAAACATTAACCTTTTGGGGGTACTGCGTATGGTGCTCCAAAAACAAAGAGGGATTTCCCGATGACCAGTATCTGCAGTTATGTCTGTTTACTTCACCGGTAAGGCAAAAAGTAGCTTCGTCTGAGAAAAGAATATTGTTGACAAAATTTTCATTATTATTGCAAATATTTAACATTTCTTCAGAAAATTGTAATCTCCTATCAAAATCATTTTCCGTTAACTCGTGTACAAGGTGTACCTTATAAGGTTTATACTTTTCACTTTTTAAAAATGACGCGATCGATGACTGTGAAATATTGAAATTGGCCGCTAATTGATTGGTTGATAAATGGGGATATTCAGATACAGCCAATAAAATATCCAGTTTGTTATAATCGCTTTTTGCTGTTCTAGGTCTACCACTCCTTGGCAAATCTTTAACGCTACCCGTTTGTTCAAAGCGTCTTAAAGTTTTACCAACAACGGATTTAGAAATTGGATTTCTATTTGGATGCGTATCATTAAATAAATTACTAACGTCTTGTAAACTTCTGCGTCTATCTCCATAACCCAACATCATAAGTATTTCAATTCGTTCATGTTCACTTAAACTCGCCATTGTTAATATTAACAGCAACAAATTGCACAAATGAATTATTTCTGTCAAAGATTTGACGTACACAATATCCACTGATAAAATTATGTCGCTTAAGTTTGTTTATCGCTACGCTTCTGTCTATCTGCGATGTACCGAACATCTGTTAAACACATGAACCGGCTTTTTCTTATAAAAAAGTTTTTAAAATGAATTAAAAAAAAAAAAAAATTTGGAAAGAGAAAAAAAACCTCTATCGAATGGTAGAGTAAAATTTACTAGTTCCCATTTAAAAAAAATGCGCGGACAGGCGTAACTAAAAAACAATTGAAGAAAAAAAAAATTCAAATATTCTCAAATGTAGATCAAAATATCCTAACAAACTTTTATATTGAATATAAATCCCTAAAATGAATATTAACGACAATAAATCGCCGTCTCCATACTTTTAACTAACCCTGTCTGTATAACATGCGATCCAAAATGATTGCCGGTGCCGTTATAATGCGAAAACTTTAACCTTGAAAAATACCGCTTCTTTCATTTTTTTTCTCACGTGGATAAAATTATTGTCTAGAATCAATGGTTAGGCAACTCAATATGCATGACTATTTCCCTAAGAAAATTCCAACTAATTAGATTAATGTAAATTACAGAAGTAAACTAATAACGGACTATATACCACCGAGTTTTCATGCACCATGAAATTATCCGGGTATTTCCACATATGCATAAAGTGAATATTTTTGACATTTTGTAAATATTCGGGCTTATAATTATCAAAATGCAATTATTGATTTATATTACAACTAGTATTTGAGCAATAATAGTTATAGTTATTATTGAAAGTACAGTTAAGCTCACATAAATCTAGTATAACCTAACTTGTCAAAATTGTCAAAGTTTTCTAATATTGCTTAGTGTTTATCAAGCTTTTTTTGAAAGTAATTTTTTAATACAATTTATTTTTCACTTGTCTATAATTGGTTGTTTATATATGTGATACGCGGTATATAACTCCATTCATTTTGCCCTAGGGCATAATAAGCGGACGTTATCATAACGCCCGCTATTTTTAATAAAAAGTAAAAAATACAACAATCTGAATATTAGAACTGTTTCATTGACAGTTTTGACAGAATTTTTTCTTCCCCAGTCGTCAAATTTTTAGAGTTCTCTCTCATAAAGTGGTCGTGATTTGTTGGGGAGTAACTCCCCATCAGCTTTTAATGCTCGTTCATGTATTACATACGTTGTAACACACTTCGCAAATTTCTTTTCATGAAATAAACAAATCACTCAATTGTCATACGTCAACTTACAAATACAAAGTAGACTTGTGGTAGACTTCGTTTGTATTAATACGCTTTTTGTCAATTAATAATTGATTTTAAAGTGAAAAATAAAACGTTATGTGAACCTTTGGCATAACTCGATGTTTATAAATCTCGGGCAATTTACATACCTAGGGCCGAAGGCCTCGGTTTTGTAAACTGTTGCCCTCGAATATAAACATCCTCATTATGCCCTTCGTACATAAATAAGTATTAGAAAACACAAATAATCTAATACTTAATTGATCCGCCATTTGCATCAATTACTACCCATAACCTTCTAGGTACAGAATCAATGAGACTTCTTAAAAAATTTGGTTTTTCAACAATGTTTTCCCAGGTATTTTCAATAAATTTCCAGTTGTTCCCTATTAGTAAATCTTACACGAGATCTATGAAGTTCCTTTGTCATTCTTTTATTTTCTCTCAAATATTCAAACAAATTGTGATCTTCTGCATCAGTTGATATTCATTTAAGCCCAGTTCCTCGTTTGTGACATTTACTGCCTTCATTTTCATATCCTTTTTTAACTTGTAGTACTGTAGATTTATTCAAATGAAATTCTTCTGCGACTTGTTAAATGGTACCACGTTCCAAATTTAACAAAATTTGTACTTTGTCTGCTGAGTCAGTTTTCTTGCCATTTTGGATATTAAAAAGTGACAAATGTCATTTTGACGTTACAAGAATGAATTAGAACAAACCAAAAATTCAAAAATGGTTTAATGTCCATTCCAAATAAGAATAAACTGTTGGGAAAGATAGGGCTTAAAATAAGAGCTTGTGATTGGCTAAAATAGAGGCCGCCTTTATGCAGGCAAAATTATGTTTATTTAGTTCTGTTAAATTATCGTTTTGCTGTCAATACTGACCGGTATTTCTGTCAGTCCTAGTCTATTGCATGTTTTACTAGTTGTTTATTGTGCTATTTATTATTAATATTCGTTAAAGAAAGTTCTTTATAGAGATTATAAAGTGAAAACATCATTTTCTAAAAATATTTTATCACTCATTAATTATTTCATTTATTTAATCGCAATCGTTTTAGAGCATGGATGACGCAGCTTTACCAGGTCCATCAAAAAATCGTAAAGGAAAATAACAAGTGTTCATTTGAAAAGTCAATCTAGGTTACTTTGAAATTTTGATAGAATAAAACGCAAATATATTAATATGTGTTTGTTGTTCCGTAAACGTAAATCCAAATGACATTTGATAATGTCAATCACAAATATCAGTTAGTGCATAAAATAATCGTGCGTCGATTCTGGTTTAAATAAATTGCTTCTCAGTTTTAAAATCGCTTTCACTTTAGAACATAAATTTTTTTTAGTCCAGGCTTATTTTCGAATTGGTAATAAAATTGATGGTTTATGGGTTTATTCAGTTCAAGATTGCATGGTAGAATTTCAAGTTGAGTTTCCACATTTTGTAATAGATTATATACAATTTAAGAATACTTTGGATAGAACTTTAAAACTTTTTTCTGAAACTGGTAGTCTCTTAAGAAAATCAGGCAGCGGAGCAGTTATGAAACGTACACATCAAGTTGCCAATCGTGTTGAAGAAATAATGGAAAATTAACCACAAACATCTGTTCGACATTTGAGTCAACAAATAAACCTTTCTATTGGTACAACTCACAAGTTATTAAAAAAAGATATGCAACTTTATCCATACCGTGTCACAGCAGTCTAAGAATTGTTAGAAATTGATTACCCATGTAGACTACAGTGTTGTAATTGGTTTGTAAATATGAACAATAATGGAGAACTTTCACAAAGAGTCATCTTTACTGGTGAAGCATGGTTTTATAAAACGGGATACCTAAATTCACAAAATACAAGAATTTGGAGTAGTGAAAATCCACATGTAATTAATGAAGAATCGCTACATCCAGAGAAAATTGGTGTTTGGGCAGCGATAAGCCAAAGGCGAATCATTGGACCAATATTTTTTCAGGCAACGTTAAATGCTCAAAGGTACCGTACGGAAACTTTACAACCATTTGTCAATCAGTTGCATGATGATGAACTTCAAAATGCATATTTCCAACAAGACGGAGCACCTGGTAACTGTACTGCAGAATCTTTGGATTATTTAAGAGAATTTTTTGATGAGCGTATAATTAGTCGAAATACTGAAATTGCCTGGCCTGCACGTTCATGCGATTTAACACCTTGCGACTTCTTTTTGTGGCCTTATCTAAAAAATATCATATTTCGAACACCTATATTGAATTTGAATGATATGCTACAGAGAATCGAACAGAAATGCATGGAAATTAATAACAATCCAGTAATGTTGCAGAATATCATCAGAAATTTTAAACGGAGGATTTTAAAGTGCATTGATCTTGAAGGTCAACATTTTCAACATTCGTTATAGTTTTCAATAAATACCTATTATTTGTTATTTATTTGTATGTATGAAACTGTCAAAATATACGACTTCGTAGGTTAAGTAGTAAATTTTAATTTACGACATACTTCAAAATGTTCTCAGTCAATCACATGCTACTAGATTGACTTTTCAAATGAACACCCGTTATATTATAATGTAAACTCGTAAACATAATGAAATAAGAGTTGTCTCTTGAAAAGCCCGTGATAAATAAAAAAATATAAACCAATAATGGCTAATCAAGGCGGAAATATATACGAATCTTACAAATTATACGATTGAAATGATATTTATTAATTAAATCACAAATTTAACAAAAATGGAAAACAAGCTGTTACAATCGTATAATTTAAAGGTAATTTAAAGCGTGTCTTCACAGTAATTTGTAAACATGCTCTCTCCAAACTTAAATTGTATATACGACGTTTAGTGTCTTGGACATAAGTAAATACACCTAATTCTCTTTTACACGAATTTTTTCTATATGAATATGATTTAACAAGAGTTAAAATGAAAAAGAATCTCTTTTTATTCGAATTATTTTGCTTTAACACGATAGACGATTTTCAATATTCTATGAATTTTTGTTCACGTTATATTTTTCACAATTCAGTTAGATTATGTCGATTATATGCGTATGTGTATGAATGAGATTCCCCGAATTATGCATAAAGTAAAGACGTAATGTATTTTTTACGCAGTTTGGTTTGGTTTTGAGAGTTGAAAAGAAAGACGTTTAGTTGTGGATATTTAAAACGTTATAAGTAGAGCACACTAATTTCCGTGCGCGTCATGTGCGCCGATGTGAGGATGATTGTATTGCATCAGAACTAAAGCAGACCAATTTCCGTGCGCGCCATGAGCGCCGGTATGGGAGTGTAATTCGTAATATATTAGAATATGCGATAGAATAGGAACGCAACATGAGCTTGTTACCGATATACGTATAGAAGTAGAGACATTTATTCTATCAGAAATAATTCAATATACATTTTCGTTTTCTGCTATTAAAGAAATATGCATAAACACACGAAAAATAATAACATGTTGTAGCAGCGTTGTATGTACTTATAAATAAAATGGAAAATGTATGAAATCAGTGATTGTGTGCACGACAGAGGATTTAAAAAAACACAATACAAATAAAAAACACAACGCAATACAATCATCCTCACATCGGCGCACATGGCGCGCACGGAAATTGGTCTGTCCTAATCAGAACTAATAAAAAGCATTCAGTATGTGTCTGGTACTTGGTAAGTGTAAGCATACGTAATAAAATGTCGTCGACACATAAATCGAGAAAACGACCGTTGTCAGACGAAGTGAATAAGTTTATTAAGGTTTTCCCGGACTTAATATACGATGGCTCAAAAATTAAATGTTTAGTGTGCAATACATATCTAATGTGTTGGTCAAAAACACATTGTAAAGAACACGTAAGCAGTTCGAAGAACAATAACAACAAAATTAATCGACAACAGTTTATACATGAACTATGTGTAACTATGATTGTGTGTACACTGCCGTTTACCTTGTTAAGTAATGGTTCATTTATTTCATTTTGGAATAAATCAAACATTACCGAGCACGACAACGTTACGAATATAAATATATTTTTTCCTCACGGCGGACATGTTTTTCAGGAATAACCTTAGAAACGCACCTGATGTTGAAAATATACAATTGAGTTTCTCCAGTTTGTCAATCCTTGGAAGACGCTTAAAACGGTAAGTGTTTTTTTTAAATCCTCTGTCGTGCACACAATCACTGATTTCATACATTTTCCATTTTATTTATAGGTAGTACATACGACGCTGCTATAATATGTACTATTCTTATTTTTCGTGTGTTTATGCATATTACTTTAATAGCAGAAAACCAAATGTATATTTAATTATTTCTGATAGAATAAATGTCTCTACTTCTATACTTATATCGGTAACAAGCTCATGTTGCGTTCCTATTCTATCGCATATTCTAATATATTACGAATTACACTTCCATACCGGCGCTCATGGCGCGCACGGAAATTGGTCTGCTCTAGTTATAAGTAAAATAAAGTTAGCTCATATAAATTTATTAACTCAGTAACAGGTAAGTTTTAAATAATTTTCAAATCTGCATTATTAATATGATATATATTTTGGTAGCCTTAACATAATGTCACATAATTCATCTGTAATAAAAACGAAGAGGAAGGCGATCAGTTTAGATACTAAAATTAAAATTTTACATCAACTTGCAACAGGACAAGGTGCAACGGCTGCAGGAAAGCATTTTGAAGCATTATGGTAGCATATGAAGCTACCATAAGATCGATTAAGAAAAATGAAACTGCGACCAGAAAATCTGTATTTTCTGGAACAAAAATAAGTGCTAAATCGTCGTTATACACAAGAGATATTGTCAAAGAGAAGATGGAAAAAGCTTTGGTAATGTGGATTGAAGATAAATCACAAAAAAGAATACCAATAGACGGAATTACTATCAAGCAAACAGCATTAAGAATTTACAAACGTATTAAAGAAGTTGAGCCAGGCACTTCATCTCAGTCAAAACAACCTGAATTTTCTGCAAGTACAGGTTTGATGACTAGTTTTCTTAAAGGACATACTCTCCATAATATAAAAATTAAATGAGAAACTGCGTCTGCAGATGAATTGGCTGCCAAAGAATTTCCTCAAAAATCATTAAAGATGAAGAATACCCCAGATGAAAGTGGCCTTTTCTCGAAAAAAAACCTAACAGAGCCTTATATTGCAAAATCGCAGAAAACTACCGGTGGTTTTAAAGTACAAAGGACCGTGTGACATTGTTACTTTGTTCCAATGCTTCAGGAGAACGTATGTTAAAACCACTACTAGTAAATCGTGTGTTAAGACCACGCTCGATGAAAGGTGTAGATTTCAATAAATTGCCAATTCACTTGGTAGCAAACAAAAGGCTTGGGTGACCAGTGCAATCTTTACAGAATGGTTTCAGAAATACTTCATCCCAGAAGTTCGACCCTATATAAATGCAAAATGTTTAGAATTTAAAGTTCTTTTAATTCCAGACAATGCACCTGGCCATTCGGTCTTAGAGCACTCAAATGTGCAATTTTGTTTTCTTCCGCCTAATTCTACATCCTCAATACAACTGCTAGACCAAGGGATAATTGCTACTTTTACAACGTACTACATGAAACGTTCATTTCAATACGTGCTAGACAAACTAGACCATAATGAGGATTTGACAATCATTGATGTGTGGAAAAATGTATCTATTATGGACTGCATTAATCAAGTTGGGTTAGCATTAGCCGAATTAAAACCATCAACTCATGTTGGAAAAATATTTGGCCAGAATGTGTCAAAAGCAAAGATTCTGATCCTGTCATCCATAATAACGCTGCTTTTACTGACATCATAACGCTGGCACATACAATTGGTGGAGATGGATTCGATGATCTATCATTTGCCGATATAGAGGAATTATTAGTTGATAAAAGCTTGAGTGAAAATGAAATTATAGACCTCAGCCTTGAGACTCATCGTGACAGAGAACATAGGGATAATGACGAAGAAGATCCGCCTATTTTAAATGCCACTCTAATTAAAGAAGGTCTTGATCTTGCCAGGAAATTGGGTAATCATTTTGAACAATATGATCCTGATGAGGAACGAGCTGGAAAATTTCAACGTGAACTGAAGTCATTAATGGCATCTTACAGGGAACTTTAAAACTTTCTAAAAACTACTGAATAATCAACACAGGAGACTAGAGATGATAATATGTACAGAAATAATTCTAGTGATAGCAGTGATACTGTAGTCTTACGCACCGTATGCGTTTATTGTCAGAAAGTGACAATGCATAAAATTTTGTTATGTTTATATTATTTTTCCTTTTTTTATATTAATGAATTTCAGATACATATCATTTAGTTTTTATAATATATGTACATATTTAATGAATTAAAATGTGTAAGCGCAGAAAATAAATTCTTAAGTGAACTCTAACAAGAATTTTTTAATATTGTTTATTGTATTTTTCAGTTGCTTTTTTAGGTCTGGAAACCAATCTACTATTTTTCCATTTAGCCAATATCTTTTTTTTACGAATTTTTTGGGAACGTGTCTATCGTGTAAAAAGAGAATTGCGTGTATATCTTTTTTATTATATTAGTGTCAATCTGCATAACCGTTCCACATCGTTTGACATAAAAACAATTACACACTATGCAATTTTTGGAAATTTAAGTAAGATCATTTATCAATGTTGTACTCACGTTCTTAGGTACCAATGGTACGGTCGCATTGAAAACTCACGACGTTAGTGTCTTGGACATAAATAAATATAAGATTTCGTTTCTACTTTTGCATACTTACTTTAAATACTAAATTGATTCGGTCCTTATTAATAAAAATTCATCTTTATATCCACGAGTAATAGACTTTTACTACCAACGTCTAAAGAAGCCAATGAATAGTAAAACAACAAGTCATTTAACGTGCAATAATTAAAAATCAAAAATTACTAAAATTTCTTAACATCTATGTGTTTATTAGTAATGCATATTTTTAAGAAAATTAATACTGGTAGCCGTAACTTTGTGGTAATTCATTTTGAAAATAATAAAATAAAATAAAACAATAACATCGTTATACCACTTTATTCACATGTAATAGTGACCGCGGTTTCGACATACAATGTCATTATCAAACTGCAAAAGTTACAGGCCTACATAGATCTTATAAATGACACAAAAATATATGGGGGTGGTTTATGATGTTATTTAAAATTACTACTATGTACTTAACTATTATATACAACATTGGAAAAGAGGAGTATATATAAGATCCAACTGGTCGTTAAGAACAATATCTATTGTGTTGTTTCCGCTTTTAAAAATTTCTAGTGATTCTAAAAGATTTAATTTACGACCTTTCTCGGCCAAATGCAATATTTTATGATGACCAAATGTATGCCTTTCTGTATAAGATGGTTGGCGAATGTTGAATCTGTCTTCTTTAGTTTGTATGACCTCATGTGTTCTTTTACCCGTATAATAAAACTTCGACCAGTCTGACCTATATATATACACTTTTACAATCATTACAATATAATTTGTACACTCCTGATTTATTATTGATATCTGTTTTAGGTTTTGCGTTAAAAATGAAATTACTTGTTCTTACATGTGGTTTGTAAGCTATACTAACATTACTATTATTTTTTGAAATTATATTTCCAATTTGCTCGCTTATTTTACCGAAGTAAGTTAACGAGACAAATTGTTTCAAATTAGCACTATCTTTAGGATATACTAAACTAAGGGCCACTTGTAACTGTTTTTTCTTTAGTCAGTTACGCTACTTTTATAACTATTGTTTACCGCTATTTGTTTTATAGTATTGATTTCACGAACAAAAGATTCATTAGACAAAGGAATATTTAATGCTCTATGTACCATACAATTAAAAAATGAATGTTTGTGTGTCTTAGGGTGTAGTGAATCTTTGGGAATATTCCCAATTATTACCATTATTCCCAAAGATTCACTACACCCTAAGACACACAAACATTCATTTTTTAATTCTATGATACATAGAGCATTAAATATGCCTTTGTCTAATGAATCTTTTGTTGGTGAAATCAATACTATAAAACAAAAAGCGGTAAACAATAGTTATAAAAGTAGCGTAATTGACAGTATACTAAAGAAAAAACAGTTACAAGTGGCCCTTAGTTTAGTATATCCTAAAGATAGTGCTAATTTGAAACAATTTGTCTCGTTAACTTACTTCGGTAAAATAAGCGAGCAAATTGGAAATATAATTTCAAAAAATAATAGTAATGTTAGTATAGCTTACAAACCATATGTAAAAACAAGTAATTTCATTTTTAACGCAAAACCTAAAACAGATATCAATAATAAATCAGGAGTGTACAAATTATATTGTAATGATTGTAAAAGTGTATATATAGGTCAGACTGGTCGAAGTTTTATTATACGGGTAAAAGAACACATGAGGTCATATAAACTAAAGAAGACAGATTCAACATTCGCAAACCATCTTATTACAGAAAGGCATACATTTGGTCATCATAAAATATTGCATTTGGCCGAGAAAGGTCGTAAATTAAATCTTTTAGAGTCACTAGAAATTTTTAAAAGCGGAAACAACACAATAGATATTGTTCTTAACGACCAGTTGGATCTTATATATACACCTCTTTTCCAATGTTGTATATAATAGTTATGTATATAGTAGTAATTTTAAATAATATCATAAACCACCCCCATATATTTTTGTGTCATTTATAAGATCTATGTAGGCCTGTAACTTTTGCAGTTTGATAATGACATTGTATGTCGAAACCGCGGTCACTATTACATGTGAATAAAGTATTATAACAAAGTTATTGTTTTATTTTATTTTAATATAATGTATAGAATTCACGGTTGGCTCTTGGTGAAACATGATTAATAATTTACTAAATAAAACACTTGGTATATTTGTTTCACAAAATGTATTTAAAATATATCTGACATATGTTTCGACTTATACAGTCATTCTCAAAGAGTCATGTAAACTAAGTGAAAAGAACGTTCCGTCTACGGAACGATTCACTTTTTAGACTTAAAATTAACAAGAGTTGATAAACGATTTGAATTTGATATCTTTAGAAAACCCACTACAACAGATACAGTAATTCCGGCAAATTCCGACCAATCGTGGAATATAAAAATGACAGCTTTTCACAGTTTCATACACAGACTGATTAATTTCCCTCTAAATAATAAGAACTTTGAAAAAGAAGTATATACCATAAAAACTATAGCTAGAAATAACGGGTACAAAACAGAATTCTTAGACAAAATGATTTACAGAAAACAACGCGCTTTCCTTATGAATAATTTTTACTCCGGACATACATACATAAACTATACATAAACTATATACCTGGGGTTAGCAATAAAGTTTCTAATAAACTAAATAAATTAGGTTTAAATGTCATCCTAGTAAATAAATGCAATTTAGGAAATATTCTAGTTAACAATAAACGAAAAACAGAATTGCGTGATAAGTCAGGGGTGTATGAATTAACTTGCAGTGATTGTGACGCGGTATACATTGGCCAATCAGGACGCTCTATAAAAGAACGTATCAAAGAGCACAGAAGTTCTATTCTACATGGCAATATGACCACGGGATTCGCGGAACACTGTATTCAAAATTCTCATCTGTTTAATGCTAATAATTTCAAACTTTTACACTCTTGTAATAAGGGTAAAAGGCTTGACTTCTTAGAAATTTTAGAAATAAAAAAAGCCATAAATCTCAACAGACAGGTCACAAACACGCAATTGGATTTTTCAAATACCCCCACAATCGATAGTGTAATAAAACTTTTAAAAAATAAGCCATAAATATTGGTAGGAGTATTCTTTTCACTTAGTTTACATGACTCTTTGAGAATGACTGTATAAGTCGAAACATATGTCAGATATATTTTAAATACATTTTGTGAAACAAATATACGAAGTGTTTTATTTAGTAAATTATTATTTTATTTTATTATTTGCATATTTTTAGCTTTTGTGTTATAATGTTCGTGGCATTCGAATTAATTGTACAATAATTCCTACCAAACCTAAGATATCTTTTCTTAAAAATCGACATAATGGTACATTTTTTCTAGTGATTGACATCTGAAATGGGCATTAATGGGCTTGGTCATTTATAAGACTTTTCCCGTCGTATTCAAACATCTCGCTATATCGCTTATTTATTATGCAATTCCATGTCTTAATTTATTGTTCTTTTGCGTATGAACATTCAAAATATCCCACCCACATCTCTTCACCTATTTGGTACATTTTACATAATTTTTTGGTTGTTGTCGATTTGTTTTGAATGCAAATTATTTTTAATCGTTTGCAAATTATTCTACATCTGGAAAGAACTGTTTTTTATTTATTAATTTCTCAATATATGATCACTATATATATTTCTGGATATGTCCTCACACTCTGATATGAATGTATATTCCTGTTCGATATTAGATAACCAATTATCTCAACTATTGGTTTATATATGTGAGTAATTTGACGGGATGGTAAGCTTTCAACAGTTTGAGTTGTGTTTGAGTTATTCTGCGACACTACAAAGTCTGATGAGAAATAGCAAAGAACGTGCATCCAATTTTGCTTCAAACTTGGTAAAACGGCAGCGGAAGCTCTGAAAATGCTCAAACAAGCATTTCGGTGAGGATGCTTTAGGCCAGACCCAAACCTATGAGTGGTACAACCACTTTAAAAATGGATGTGGGTCGATTGATGATAATGACCGTTCCGGTCGACCATTGACAGAACACACGTCACAGAATGAGGCAAAAGTGTGTGATGCTATCCTGGAAGATCGAAAGAGAACAATCCATGACATTTGTAAGATTTACGGCTTGTCGTACAACGTTTGTCAGTGTATTCTGTCCGGCGAACTCAACTTTGCGCATTGGCGTATTGCTGCGAAGTTTGTGCCAAAGTTGCTCAGCATTGAACAAAAACGGCACCATGTTCAGGGGTGCACAGAACTGAAACAAACTGCCGAAAGGTATGTGAACTTCAGTGCCAGAATCATTACTGGCGACTAATCATGTGTGTAGGGGTATGATTCCGAGTCATCGCAATGGAAGACGCCATCGTCACTACGAAGTTCGAAGCAACGTCAAATCGATGTTGATTTTCTTCTCTGACGCTGATGGCATCGTGTACAAAGAATTTCTCCCACCAGATCAAACAATTATTGCACGATTTTAATGCGATATTCTTGGGCGACTAAGAGAGAACACTCAACACAAGCGGCCCTGCCAAGTGGCGCAACAATTTACGCATCCTACACCACGACAATGCGCAGCTCAACTTGTTGTGCGTTTGTTTCTAGCCTCAACGAAGACGGCAGTACTATCATACGAGGTCTGACCAATAAGTAATGAGACTGATTTTTTAGCCGCGCTTGTGGTAACACTGCGAACCTGAAACTTCAGTCGGTTAATCTCCCATCCCTCCTCTATCGATACATGTGCGCGCGACTTTCGTACGTTCGTTAGTACTCTAGCTGTGTTGAGCTTGCGACATCGTGTTTGTAAAGCATGTCACGAATATGGAACGACGTAATATTGAACAGCGGTACGCGATTATATTTTGCGTTAAACTCGGCGATTCTGTTATGGAAACGTACAGTAAATTGGTCAAAATGTTCGGTGATGAAGCTCTGAGTCGTGCTCAGGTATTTCGATGGCATAAAGATTTTAAAAATGGTCGTGAGAGCGTCGGGGATGAACCGCGAAGTGGGAGGCCGGTTGAAGCTCGAACTGACAACAATGTTCAATTTCTACCTGAAAGTATTCGCTCGGCTGCGAAAACGAGTCATTAGAGTCCGTCCAGAGATTGCCAAAACGTAGATCCTTCATCATGACAATGCTCCATGCCATCGTGCCTTCAGTGTGTCGCAGTTTTTGACCTCTAAAAACATCGCAGTGTTGCCGCAAGCGCCCTATTCGCCGGATATGTCACCCTGTGACTTCTTTTTGTTCCCCCAAACAAAGTTGGCCGTGAAAGGAACGCATTTTGGGTCCATAACTGACATCCAGACCGCCGTGACGAGGGTACTCCAGGGCATTCCAGTCGAAGCCTTCCAGAAATGTTACGAAAGCTGGAAGAAACGTTAGAACCAGTGTGTAGTTGTGGGAGAGGAGTACTTTGAAGGGGATCACATCAATGTACCTTAATTTTTAAATATACGTATTTTCTGGACTTAGTCTCATTACTTATTGGTCAGACCTCGTTGTATAAACGTAAGCAATAAGAAGTTTTTGTCGACACCTTTGATCTTTTAAAATAAAACCATAATACGCGCACATACCAACGCTCGTTTTGTATATTCTCTTTCTCTCTTAAACATGTGCTACAGGTAAGCGTAAGGGCTATCAGACGGTCTGAATAAGCCGTCCAGTTTACATTGCTTAATTACTATCTATCTTAGTTGCAACCTGCATTTAATAAAGGAAAGAAATACATGCGGTGGACCATGTACGAGATCCTATTTTATTTCAATAATTTGGATTAGTGTGGTATTACCCCATCCTCTCTATTCCGCTATGGAGCTGTACTACCTTCTCTTCAAGGGCCACATTCAAATTTCGGGAATTTCTGGGCAGCACCTCGTATATACACACATATATACAATACTAGTTGTGTATAGTGACAAATAAAAAAGGGTGAAAGGTAACGCTTTCATTCAAAAAATCGCGGTCACGTAGTAACGAGAAAAAGATTTCTCTTTACTCAATACGGGCTTCCACCTCTAATTCATTAGTAATTCTGTTTAGCAACGAATTATATTGTTCTATCGGTATTTGTCAGTATCATCACAAATTTAAAGAAAACAATAATTTTACGTTTAAAAGAACGTTCAAACTTTAAATTTAATCACATTTTAATTAATGGCGCACAGATTTGTCGACATATTCGACGTAAAGGCTTATTATTGATATCCACAAAAAAATAGAAATAAAAGCACCATATGTGTTTAAATGTTTGTGCATAAATGTTTTGATATCAAAATATAAACGTTTACTATTTTTATGAATAGGGACTTATGTTAAACGTATCATCTAACCAATGTCTAGGAATTTCATCGATTTTTTTTGCAGGACAATGAACCTGAATTACAGCTGTATTTCCCTGAATATAGAATAAATAAATATATGGACTGACTTTAACTACATTTTGGCCTTAAAAATTTGGAAATTTTTGATGAATTACAAAAAAAATTTTTTTTTTGATTTTCAGCATGTATTCTTCAGATTCACATAGCTGGGGCGCTATTCAGTGGTAACCATATATATATATATATATATATATACACTGCTCAACTTTTGAACTGGTACACTTACAAGAACATATATAAATAACAATTTACTACTTTTTGAGAAACATTTCTTGCTTAATTGATAGTATATGGTTCTGGGAAACACTTCTAAGGCGAAGAATTAAAAGAATAAAACTTAAATGACGAATTTCAAATGTCTCAATAGAAAAATAACAAAATCTTCATTTTAGTATTACAGAAAAGTTTGCTTCGGAATGAAAAGATAACCAAACACTTAAAGATTAATAATGCGTGGGACCTTCTCTAGCTCTTATGACCTCCTGGCAACGTCTTGGCATACTGGAAATCAAATTCCGAATGTAATGCTGACGAATATTTTGCCATTCTTCCAAAACGGCAGTTCGGAGCTGATGGTGATTGTTTGAATCCACTCCTCGTGATCTTATCAACCTCTTCAGGTAATCCCATACGTTCTCTATGGGATTAAGATCTGGAGAGTTCGCTGGCCAATCCATGTGCGTAATATTGTTCTCTTCAAAAATGCATTGATTTGTCTTGTTCTATGAGGACGCGCATTATCATCAACAAACACAAAACCATCGCCTATTTCATTAGCAAATGGCAACACAACAGGTTGTAATACCTCGTTAAGATACCTGACTATTCATTGTAGCATTTCCAAGCATAACCAATTCAGTACGACGAGTCGCAGAAATACTTCCCCAAACAGAAATTGAACCACCTCCATAAGCTTGATGGTAAGTCACGTTGTTCTTAATATAGCGTTCTCCTCTGTTTCTACAAACTCTAACTCTTCCATCTGAGCTATGGAGACGCACTCTGGTCTCATCACTGAATAAACAACGACCTCAATCTTCAACATTCCAATTTGCATGTTGATGTGCCCACTCTAGCCTTCTTCTTTTGTGGGCTCTGGTCAACAATGGGCATTTTTTAGAGAAGATCTGGACCTTAAATTTACCCCATGGAACCTTCTTCTTACTGTTTGAGTGGATACTTGAGTACCTGTTGCATTCAATAACTGAATTTGGAGAGTTCTTGCAGTAGAAAATCTATTCCTCGACACTGAACCGTAAAAAACGGTCCTCCCTGACTGTTGTACGTGATTTAGCCCTCCGCCGTGTCTTGTTGGACAGATCCAGTATCATTAAAACGCATTCAAACTCTTCTGATCACATTGTGGCTCACATTGAAATGGGCAGCAACAGTTCTTGGCGATGAACCAGTCATAAGCATTCCCATAGCTTGACTCATCTCTTCAATACTTAAATGCCTTAATGGCATCTCTAAAATGCAATCAACCACTCTGCATTAAAACTTATTCGAGAAATTAGCAAAAATTCTCTTTAAACTTGATAAAAGTATAAGCGTCCGCGAGCTCAGTAACTGCACTTATTACAGATAATAACAACAAACAACAATGGAGTCGCAAATGTCATTCGATAGACATTTGATTGCATTCTGAAACACAGCCCTGATCATATAGCAAGTCATGTTCAAAAGTTGAGCAGTGTAATACATATATATATATATATATATATATAATTTACTGTAACATTTTATTAAAATACTTCAATAAACTAGAACCATAATTACAAATGTGTATTACATACAAAGCATACACCATTTGTAATTGAATCTTGAAGTTACCTTTTCCATTGGAATTATAATATTTAATATTGCTTTTAATTCAAAACTAACACCAATTAATTTTAAAACTACATATTATTAATAGTATTTTCAGTTTGGCAATTAACTAAAACAAAATTGACACAAAAAGTGCTGGAATAAACGCTAACAATTACCTTTAAATGAATAATTGCATGTTAGGAATCCACAGAGACAAATTGCTCTGATGTACTTCCTTGCAAATTAGAATCGTTTACATTAATGAAAATAGAGAACGTGGCATTGGAAAAATTGGTGACTGATTACTAATTATGAAACGCGTTTTTGTTTAATAATTTGCTTAATAATTCACAGTAAAGCGTAAACAATACAACAATTGATACTTCTATTTCTCAAATTGTGCAATCTTCAATAGGTATATACAGTCTGGTTAATTAAATTAAGCATACACAGTAATTTATTTCATCGGAGTCTAGCGGTAGTATACATAGTCGAAACGTCGGCCAAGAACGCAACAGTACCAAGGACGCTGAATCTCAGAAGTATTCATGGACAACGACCTCAAAATCAAAAGTCTACAAGCTAGATTAGCCAGGTTATAATGGCTTTCTGCCTCTGAATGGCAACTAAGATGAATTAATCACGGTTAAGCAATTAATTCTTAATTTGGGAAACTAAATACGAGGGCGACCTGAAATGTTGCCGGAATCGGCAAGAGATGGCGCACGAAGGTTGAAGTGGATTTATTGGTCGGCAAGGTAACCTTTTTTATGGCAACTGTCAAAATTTCGGCCGTCTACTGTCAATAACTGTTGTTTAAGAGTGTGTTTTGTGTAGCAAGTCAGGCGGTTTGGCAAAAATGGATAAAATCGAATTTCGTGCAGTGATAAAACACTTCTGGATAGCTGGGAAACGCCACGGAAATTCAAAATATTTTGCTAGAGGTTCATGGCGGATCTATTCCATCATTTTCGACCATCAGCTTCTGGGTGAGTTCAAACGTGGCCGCACAAGTAACGAGCCACGCAGTGGACGCCCAAAAACCGCTACCAACGATGAAATGGTCGACAAGATTCATGATGTCGTGTTAGCCGATCGCCGATTGAAACTGAAAGAGACAGCAGAGACAATAGGCATCTCAGAAGAACGCGTTGGCCATATCCTACACGAAATTTTGGGTATGAAAAAGCTTTTGGCGCGATGGGTACCGCGTTTGCTCACACCGGAGCAAAAACGAAATCGGGTGACCGTTTCGGAGAAGTGTCTGGCCAGGATCCAACGCAATCCAAGGGATTTATTCATGCGTTTCGTAACTGTGGATGAGACTTGGACCCACCACTACATACCGAAGACCAAGGAACAGTCGAAGCAGTGGACTTTTCCGGGCGAATTGGCTCCGAAGAAAGCAAAGACCGTTCCATTGGCCGGAAAGGTCGTGGCGATCATTTTCTGGGATTCCCAAGGTGTGATCCTTATCGACTATCTGCAGAAGGGAAGGACAATCACGGGGCAATACTACAGCGATTTATTGACCCGATTCGATGCAGTATTGAAGGAGAAACGGTCTCGTTTGCAGCGGAAAAAAGTGCTTTTCCACCACGACAATGTACCGGCTCATTCATCCCGCATCGTCCTGCCAAAATTTAATGAGTTGCGCTACGAATTAGTCTCTCGTCCTCCATATTCACCGGATCTAGACCTCAGCGACTTTTTCCTATTCCCAAACCTGAAAAAATCGCTGAGGGGAAAGAGATTTGCCTCAAATGAGGAGGTCATCGCCGCTACAGATGGCTATTTTACAGACCTCGAAACATCCTACTTTTCCGACGGCTTGAAGAGACTGGAGCACCGTTTGAAAAAGTGTATTGTTCGAGGAGACTACAAAAATTAAAATCCACACCGTATTTTTCTTGTCGATTTCGGAAACATTTCAGGTCACGTCACCCTCGTATTCATATTCAAAATAAAGAACAATTATATAAAATAGTACAGACAGCATGGGAAAACATGGGAAAACCTGAAAATTCTACAATTAATTTAATGCGTTCTATGTCACAAAAAATTACTGGCAGTACTGAATGCACAAGGTGAAATTATAAAATGTTAGTGAATATCTATTAGATGTATAGTAATAAAATCTTTTTAATCGTTTCCTTCAAATGTGTTATTTTATTTGTCATTAGCTATATGGTTGTCAATCTGACGGTTAAGCTATTTCACCTGTTGTCAACTTCAATTCGTAGTTGTCATGCAAGCATGACTTACAATAGCTTAAAAAAGTGGCTACTTTTTTGTCGAGAACTGTAGTAATAGTAGTATTCAGTTAAGTAATTTCAACTTTCAGTACCGTTAGATAATTAGTTTTAATAAAGAGTATGTATATTTTTAATTTTAAATTTTAAAGTTGATGTTTGTGTTATCCGCGGTGTGTAAGTAAGTTTTAAATTCAGTTGTTTTCTTTTAGCTTCTTTTAATTTTTTCCGTAATTCCGTAATTTCATTAAAAAGTAATTGTTCGAGATAATTACCGAAATATAGGTAATTTTAAAAGTCGCTAAATTTGCAATCAGTATTTACGATGGTTGTCAGATGGCAGCACTAGGATCGCCTTTTCCCTAAATATAAAAGGTGCTTGAAAGATATTTGACGTACAGTATAAACAGTATTACTTTTTAGTGTTTGTTATAGTGTAATTTATAGGTAATTATTTCGTTTTTGATTTGTATCTGTTAGACAAATAAATAAATCATTATTATTATTGGTAATAATATATTTATTTCATTTACCGCCTCATTCCAAGCAAACGCAACGATCCGAATGTATGAATATTTCTCCCGCTCCTAATACAAATCCCCTGAATGCTGTAGGCAATATCGATGTCAAATGTCATACATACTTACATATTAGGGAGCCGCGTAAGAAAAATTATCTGATTACCAAATTACTATTAAAGGACTATAAATTGTTTAGTCCTGTGTTATGGTAATGAGTAAATTGCAATACGTTATACTGACGATGGTCACACAAAACGTAATGAAATTATTAATAAGCGGTTAAGAAAATTGCAAATAAGGCATCAAGAGATTTAATAAATTAAATTTTAATAATAAAGGTCACAAAAACTATTCATAGTAAACTAAATAAACTTCAGAAATAAATAAAAACTAAATTAAATTCTAGTGATGTAAAGAAAAATTTACTCTTACAAATAATATAATAAATTGTTCATAAAGAGAAATTATAATTAATTTCTCATTATGAACAATTTATTTTACAACCATTTAATTTTAGTATGCGGTAACGGAAGAGCAGCATATGCCTAATCGTTGGAAATATCGCTAAGTGCCAAATTTGAATTTAGTTCTATTGCAGTGCATACTAAAATAGACGTATCATTAGGAACCTCATTAGGAATTAGGAACTGCGATTTGAGAATAATGGTTTTAAATTTTGTACAGAACCAGTAATGTCTATTTTCTTTTTAAGTCTACAAATTGTAGCTTTGTTCGGGATGGGCCTGTTGGGATACCTTCCGGCAAATAAGTTACATACTCTTTAATAAGAATTATTAGCGTGGTACTATTTCATCATTTCGGCTTTCTCTTCTAGTGTATAACCCGGCATGATAACTATTCAAACGCTTAAGAGACTCCGTATAAGGTGACAGTGGTGACACTAATTTATGACATTAATTGTCAAATGGTTGCGCGACAGACTGTTTTGTGATTGGCTAAACGCGTTCAGGGGATTTGTATTTGGAGCGGGAGAAATACTCATACATTCGGATCGTTGCGTTTGCTCAAAACAGTATCGAAATGAGCTTCATTTCGATACACTTTTTTTCATTTTTCAATGTTGGCGTTGTTCGAATACAGAACTAAATATCATTGCTGTCCTTTGATTTTAAGAATTTATGTACATTTGACAGATATGATATATGTCCGTATTTTCCACAAACAACGTATGTTGTATACAATTGACAACAACATATATATGTTTCTATGTCACTCATGTTTATATTTTTAAATGAAATATCAAGTAATGTTAACGAAAATTAATAAATAATATGTAATATAATATACTTCGCGGATAGCAAGATTTAAATTTGAAAATGTCAAGTATCAATGTGACCAACTGCATGCTTTATATAAAAATTAAACTCTGAACTTTCAAATTAAATAATTCCAATTTAAGCAATTTATTAATGTAAAAAACGCAAAATAGAAAAAATAGTATAAAAAACTCGTTTGATAAGGCCTTTTGCCGCACTCGCTCTTTAGAAAACTCGCCGCTATCGCGGCTCGTTTTCTAAACTGATCTCGTGCGGCAAAATGGTGCCTTATGAATCTTGTTTTTTAATATACTATTATTATGAATATTTTTTGTAGAAATAGTTAAAAAATTATAGAAATAATTTTATTTAGTGCCTACTAGGACCGCAAAAGCTTCCACCAAAAATTCTCTGAAAATATACTTTTGATATGCTCTACATTTATTTTAAGTAAATAGAATTAACACGAATTTCATTCATTAATTTTGAACCACAGTGTGCGTAAACTCGCCTCTCACTTTTGAAAAATTTATGAAATACAGCACATGACAGTTTCGTTTCTTCCTTTTAAAAAATTTAACTTGCGTATTTTGCATTCTAAAAAAATAAAATTTAGTAGCCATAAACATCTGTAAGGAGCAGTTTGTGGAATTCAAGCTTATGTGTTTTGCAATGAATGTCAACTGCAGTTACTTTATAAAAAAAAATGTGATTCTAATGCATGATGTTTAGATTATTATCACCCACAGATTCTTTTTTTACATTTAATGGTGCTCTAACAACTCTAGCAGCGTAGCCCCCTATGTACGTATAATCATATCACAACCATCGTCATACATATAAGATGCATGTCACTCGAAGAGAAGCTTATGTAAGTTTTTTTAGTTTTTTTTAGGAACATAAATTTAATAGACAAAGAGAATATAATATAAACTTCATTTGCATACAGTATAATGCGCAAACCGGTTTGAAAATATTGCACGCATCATATTAATATAGGTGACAAAAATAAAAACAAAATCTTTGATTGTTGAATAACGTTATTAAATAGAAAGTAACGTGACTATTACTACGAGGGTAGGCTGAAAAGTAATGCACATATGTTTGTATAGCTCGAACAAAAACAAATAGCAAAAAGTACATTACAGTACAATTCTTAAGCTTCAAAATCAAATATTTATTTTTCTACATAGTCACCGTTAAGGCTAACACATTTCTCCCAACGTGTAACAAGTTTTTTCATTCTGTCACTGAAAAATTCTTCCGACTTTTCTCGAAGCCAGGACATGACAGCTGCCTTCACCTCATCGTCCCAGGTGTAATGATGACCCTTGAGGTCTCTGTTAGTTCTCGTCTGTGAGACGGCGTGACCCCATGGTGCACAGATTTTACGGTATCCTAATTGTTTAATAATGAAGCCGACATGTTTGCTTGGATATTCTAATATGGTTTGCGATATGTTTTTGACTCATTCGCTGGTCATTTTGAATCAAATCGTCGACGAGTTTGCGATGTTTATCGTCGGTAGCAGTAATCGGACGTCCGCTGTGTGTTTTATCAACAATTTTGGCTTTTCCAGACACACAATCACGAAATCTTATTACCCATCGAGTTATAGTAGACCTATCAACAGCATCGTCGCCATAAACATTCTTTAAACGGCGATGAATCTCGGAGTCACTTTTTCAGCAGTCAAAAATTCGATAACAGCACACTGTTTAACTCGCGATGACATAGCACTAGAACACGTCTCCATATACTTCCGCTTCTCAAAATACACTTGATAAATTCAATGACTTCAAGCCTGTGCATTAGGGTGGCCCATCTGTACAGAGATGAAAAATTTTTTTTAAGGTTTTTACCGGACCACCCTGTGAAAATGTTCTTTTATATTAAAGAATAAAACCACCAAAAATTCAACTCAATCCGACAAGAGCAACACGTGCCGCAAGCAGGTCAAAATATTAGGTACAGGTAGGTACCTGGTGCATACAATATTATATTAATAATCCTCATTTTATTAGTTATTGCGGGGTAGATCGGTGTCAGATCGTTTTGTTGCCTGTAATTCAAATATTTATTTCTAAATTGCTCACTTCTAAGAATAAAGATATACCTGACACTTTGCAGGTAGTTGCTTTCTGTGATTTTTTTTGTATTTACAGCGGCTAAGCCAGTCACCCCCCTATTAATAATTTCGTACTTATGTTAGTATGCGACAAACCTCCTTACAGGTAAGTTAAGTTTGTCTGTGTATTTTTTTTCTGAAATTAAAAAACAAACGTCATAATGTCTGAGACTTGAAATTTACGGAAAGATAGTGTCGTGCACTTAATTGGACATTATACACCCCAAATTGTTGGTAATAAATTGCCTTCTAATAAACAAGCTTTGCATGTTTTATTCTTTAACATGCGTGAAGTGAAACTAAATTTACGTGAAAGTGCTGCGCTAACCTTTAAAGAAGCTTCTATTTTTTGGGACAAAGCTAGCATACCAAAACAAAAAGAAAACCACTGTATTGAAAAACTGGAAAAACTTTACGCCGAGTGGAGAGCGTTACAAGAGTCAGCTAAGAGAAAGGGTGAAAGTGCAAAACAAAAAGAACAAATATTTGTGGAAAAGATGGACGATTTATTTGATATATACCATGCAAACGCTCTTGAGCTAATAACAATTGAAGAGGACAAACAGTTTTTAATCGGTCAAAAGCAAAAAGGCCGTCCGGGGTTTAAGTATGGCATCGACTACCAACTAGCTGCTAGAGAAAAAGTATCTGAAGAAAAACGTAAAAAAAAAATTGGAAGCGATTTCAACGAAGTCTTCAAGAAAAATCTCAACTAATGGAAACCGTGACACTTTCATCCTCGGGAAGCAGTTCTTCTGTTGAAATTGAGAGTAAAATAGAAGGGAGGCTAGGATCTCAAGAGGAAGCACCGATAGCCCTAGAAGACCCTGATCCATCACAACCAAAAAGAAGAAAATTTTACGGAACAACTAACAATGTAACACCAAAAATAGTAGCTGCATTTGATGCCTGTAGGATAACCAATAGATATGGAGTTCATATTTTGACCGCAATAGCAGAAGCGCTAGGACATGATGTTCCATCTCAGTCTATAAGTAGAACTCTTCAACGGGGTAGGCAACGTATTCGAAAAGAAAGGACTGCCAAATTAATCAAGGTGCTCTAAACTGAACTATTTGGGGTAATAGTTAATTATAACATTTAATTTGCATTTAAAAAGTATTGAAACCTCAATTTACCTTGAATAAGAAAAATATTTTCATTTTTATTTTTTTTAAAGATCATTTTGGACTAACACAAAAAGAGAAATCAGCTATTGAGCTTGTTTCTCGTAAATATTTATATAATAGCCTGGTTTACAGCACCTTCGGCAAACAGCCATTTCACGACCTCCAGTTTTGTAAAGAATTAATACAATATAAAAACATATAGGACAGTATAACTAAAGTTACATGTGGTAAAATAAAAAACCATTTGTGGCATTTAAATCCTGAAAATGTTTCCTTATCATTCCTTGATGACAATCTTTTGGTTGATGTTAAGAAGGAAATAGTAAACAGCCTCTATACAGGCCAACGTCACATGAAGAGGGCATCAAACGGGTAATAGTAGGAGAACTAGATGAAAAAGAAAATTAACAAATTTACGATTTTATATCCGTTACTTCTAAAAATTTTTCAAAAATTGAATAGTCCTTCAGAATTTTTGGAAAGCAATTCAACAACTTGGAATATACACGAAAGTTACAGCAAGGGTAGTAAAATTATCAACAATCTTAAAGTAGTAAATGACACAGCTGAGAGAGGTATCAACCTAATTCATGAATATAACTAAATATTAACTAAGGACGAAGGCAATTCTTACTTCAAGTTGTTAAGGAATATAAAACACGTTTTCCAGATGTTAAAAAAGAGACAATGTTGCAGGTCTTGGAATAATCTTAAGTAAACTTGTAGAGTAGATATATCGTAAAATGACTTAATGTACATTGTTGTTCAGATATTTTTTTATAAATAAATCACTCCAAATTTGAAGAAGTATACATGATTACATGTAGTGTTACTTTACCAATTTCCCATTAAGCATAATTATTATTGCTTTAATAGAGAATATATTTCTTATTCCTTGTGTGCTTTCAGGATAACAAAATATTGTTTTGTAATATATTTTGCCTTTACAAGTACAACATATTTGCAAAATTAGGTAATAATTAATTTTTATCAGAATTAAAGTTGCATGCGGCACCACTACCTGGCATCCGATTAAAATAAAATTTTAGTGGGGATGTTTTTACATCAAATTACACTTTTGAGGGATGGTAGCACAATTTTTTAAGGGTTGCCCTACTGTGCATGTGTATGGAGGGCGAATATCACATCCACATTCCACCTGGCGCGCTTCTGAAAGTCATTTCGTTCGCGCTGTACAAGCATGTGTGCATTACTTTTCAGCTCACCCTCGTATATTCATACATATCGCTTTAGGCGTTATGTTCGTATTTTCATTTAAACGTTTTTTTAATTTTAACTATTTGTAAAAAAACTATTTTTAACCAAAAAACACGAGGTTGGCAATTCGTCGTGTATATTTTTTAAATTTTATTTCCTTATGTTCGTGCGCCGGCTTTCTCGATTAAGAATTACTAACGGCCCTCTATTTAAAATCTTTCACTTATCTATTAAATCTTCGTCTTTTCCGGTTGAATAGAAGATATTGTCCCTATTTTAAAATCTGGAGATTCTAGTTACCATCCTATAGCTATTTTATCCAGTTTCGCTAAAATATTTGAACAACGCATCTATTCCTCTATTTATCCTATTGTTAAAATGTACTTACCTCCATATCTGCATGGCTTTGCCAACAAGCGCTCAACCACGACTAATTTCTGTCAGTTTACTCAAATGATCTCAAACACGTTAAACTCTAGAAAGCAGGTCAATGTTCTGTATACCGACTTCTCGAAGGCCTTTAATCGTCTTGACCATTCATTATTTTCCAATAAACTTAGGCGCTTTGGCTTTAATGATTTGATCATTAGATTCTTCCAGCCTTAGCATTCCCAGCGATCGCAGTATGTTTTTTACAATGGTTATTCATCAACCGATTATATAGCTACTTCCGGTGTACCACGAGGCTCCAAATTGGGCCCATTGCTATTCAATATCTTTATTAATGTCATTAAGCACATTCTTTCTTCGGATAACTTACTTTTTGCGGATGATTTTAATATATTTCGAGTGATTTGCTTCAGTGTGATCTTGAAAATGTGTATCAATGGCGCGCGGTCAGCAGCCTTCCTCGAAATATGAACAAATGCAAAGTAATATCTTTCGCCAGAAGACCTGAGAGCATTGTTTTTAATAACCAACTGCATAATGTGTGTTTGGAGCCTGTTGAGTTAGTTAAGGACTTGGGTATATTATTTGATAGGAAGGTCACATTCAGTTAGTGTCATGTCGTGTTCTCATGACTGAGAAATCGTGATCCCAGCTCCAAGTACAGTTTTTTACTTTAGTTTCTGCTAACAGGTCTTGCTATGGTGTGCCTGTTATCTCTTTCATTCGATGAATCTACCTGCTTGGCGATCTTCTCCTTGGTCTTTTACCTCAATCTTGCCTTGGACAATCAGTTTTTCTAGGTTATCTACCACTCGTTTAGTTGTGTCCAAAGTACTGCAGGATTCTTCTGCGTCATATCGTAGATAGTCTATATTTAACCTTAAGTTCATTCAGAATAGATGCATTAATGCGTTTTTCGGTCGAAGACATACGTAGTATATGCCGCCAGCCTCCTGTCCGAGGGTTTGATTGTCCATGACTCAACTCCATACAGAAAAACCGAGAATAACAAGAATTTAATTAATATGGTTTTAGTGTTTCTCGTAATTTGCTGGTCCTTCCATATCTCGTTCTGGTTCGCCATTGCACCTCTCGCCATTAAGATACGTTTATTAATTTCTTTTTCACATCCTCCCTGATTGCTTAAGGTATCAAAGGTATATGAAATCATTGACTTCTTCCACATTTAATCGATTGCCTTGTGGAAGTATGTTTCCTCTGTCAGTGATCATGAGTTTGGTCTTGCTCAAGTTAATCTACAGACCCGCTCTAGCATTGTTTGTATCTCGTCTATGTTATTCGCTATTACTATATTAATATAGTATCATCCGTATGACTTAGATTTGTAAGTTTCCTCCCTCCAATTGAGATTCCTTCTTTAAAGTCATCTAGTGCTTTTCATAATGTATTCTCCATATGCGTTAAAAAGTCGTGGAGAGAGTATGCACCCCCTGTCGTACTCCTTTTCGTATCTCAAATGACTGCAATGTGTTGTTATTTAGTTTTACGCATGTTTCACTTTGCTGGTATAATTATGATATGAGCTTAATGAGATGGCTAGGTACTCCCATTTCTTTCAATACCACCCACAGACGAATTTTTAATAGTATGGGGCTTAACCTGTTTGACTTATATAAAACATTATTCATGTAACATCAAAATCAAGTCATATTTTGCATACATTTTCTAATTATGCAAAACATTAGCTAAATTTTAGATATTTTGAACTAATTTTTTAATATACACAAAATTCCTTTATCGCCACCAACTCTTAAAAATGCAGAACTGTTTTCACAAAAATGTTTTAAAGAATTTAATTGCAATTAAAAAAATATATGTTTGTATATATATATATATATTCTATTTGCGTAACTACAGCTGTGGATGGCATGTATTCATTTTTTTTTTGTTATTTCATACCACCTCGGACACTAAAGTATATGATTATACATACGAGTGCTTACGTATTGTATTCGCAATAACCGTTGCAATAATAATTATGACAATCCAACTGAGGAATAACAATTAACGACTATTTAATGTTAATGGACGTCAATGAGTAGCCATTCGAGTATTCACAATGTTATAATGTAGATGATTCGAACGTTAAGTTTAATGACGCCTAAATGAAATAATAATAATGATTACTAACTACACTGGCAGTCGGCACGGTTTAGAAAGTGATTTAAATGTCAACTTATGTCGTCTCCCCAAGAAGTGAAATTGCGAAACACATAATGGAACCTATTCTCTTATACACTTATTAAATTTTCTATACAGTAAGGGTTTTTTTCTTTACAAGAATATTCTTTGTAGAGAAATTTAATTAAAATTATGTATTGAAGAAAGATTTCTGGACATGGAGTAATACCTCGCAATACCATATGCATTTACATATTTATGGCCGTATTCATAATAGACTCGGTAACGGCTGATGTCCTAAAATATCGTTAAATTAAAACAGTCGTTATATGAAAGGGCAGATACAGTTTCGTCCGATAATCTTTGTTTAATCCTTTTCTGATAATACTAACCGCTTCACTGTGTTACAGTTTCGTCCGGGTCGAATTTTTGGGTGTTTACGAGTAGGTACAGTTTCGTCCGATAATCTTTAAGTAGGTACTTAATCCTTTTATCTTAATTTAGAGGTGTATCTCCAATATTAGTTTTAGTGGAAATAACATCTTTGTTATAATGCTGTCGATGTATTGAACATAAACAAGCAGAGTAGGTTATATGTTGAATAGGAAAAAACATAATAAGTTAAAATTTAAGAATTTATCCTATTACAAAAGAAAAGTACATAAAATAACAAATGAGAAAAGAAAAGAAATATGTACTTAAATGGTAGAACAATTACAAACTAATATTTTTAAAATTATGTACTTTCTTAAAAAGAATAATAATGTGAAACTAATTGTACATATTGCAGTGTCGTCAGTTCTTTATTATCATATAGTTCGATTTTCTTCTTGAGAAAATTTTCGCGTTTATACGTGTGAATGTCACTAATTTTTGTTTATTTACACTTATTTGGATGGTAGAAATTAAAACTCTTATTTAGATGTGAATGGAACGATTCACATGCGTTGGTCTTCCTTGAGCTGCTAGCACATTTAGTCGCCCAAATTTCGGGAGGAAATATTGAATTCTCTTCTATATAAGTTTCCAGTAGGTAATCCATATATGCTTGTAGTTTATCATTTTGGTACTATGAGCAGTAGCTCAAATACGAAGCAGTTGTCAACGTTCTCAAGTTCCAAGAGAAGCAGACCGAAACGGTATCCATATCTGTTTTTTCTTTATAGTGTTTTGTGAGTCCTGGCTCTTGTATTTTTTGCCACCATGCTTGAGAGATATGAAATCGGCAGCCAATTATTTTAATATTCTGCTACATGGAACTGGTAGCTTTGTGTATCGACATTTCAAAACTGATAACAACCTCCGCAGGACGAAATTGCAACGAAAATTCTTCACATTTTTGAGTTAGAAATTTTAAACAGCGTTTATAGGTTTCTGAACTTTTATCTTTGAATAAACAAGACACTAGGGATATATGTGCCCGTTATATTGTCGCATGGATGGTAAATAATTGTACAAAATATTTTGAGGAATGTTCCGTCCATAAATATATTTTTGCACTTACACAAATGTTCCAGGTTTGACTTACAGGAGAATATTACTATACAATGGTTGCTGTCGCTTACAATCAAAAATTCTTCTTCTGTTCGTACTAATTTCGGATTTCATACTTTTCAAAGCTTCAAACACTTCTTTTATATTTTTGGGCAAACTCCAAAATGGTTTCCTTTTTTTACCATAAATACTTCGTTTCACCGATTTCAAGTCGCCAATTTTTAATTCACTATTGTCGCATTTTGTTAACAGCGGTTGCACAATTCGTTTAGGTTGCACATTAAGTTCTTCTGTAGCTTTCAGGATGGACATGCTTCACATTACAACGAGATATCAAATTGTCTTCACCCATGGCGTAAACAGCAGCAGTACATTTTGGTGTCCAACATCTCCAGTTTTTTTCGCCACTTGACAGTTGTTCCGCAAAACAATACTTCTTCACACGCTAACACTTTTTCTCACTTTTAAATTTGTTATGTTGCGCTTTTAACATGTATAATTAACTAAAATGTATTGTTTCTAAGTAAGGAATTCATAGGAATTTCCATTGGTGGGTGGGGGTAGTAATAGTAGAATACGATATTTGTTGGATTTCACAAATAATAAGTATCAACTGGGAAAAAATTATAAGGAAAGTGTGGATTAGAATATAATACCATTAGGATAATTTTAATACTCTCCTTTACCTGCACCTACCGGCCAGACGAAACTGTATATCCCAAATTTAGGCCTGTCTTACTGGCCGGACGAAAGTGTATATTATAATTTATGCAAATTTGCTAATCGGACGAAACTGTAATCGCCGATATGAAATACTGTACTCACAAACAAATTTTTAACAGATCGTTTCTCAACATGTCAATACATAATCTTTTAGTAACATTTTACCGTGAATTAGGTGGAAAACATACTTCACGATTGTCGCATCTTTTCTGAATAAAACCTATGTAGTATAAATTGCAGTTTATAATGTATGGCACCTACGAGTTTTTTGTTGATGAATTATTGAATTTCGATTTTCTTGTGAAACTTAACCCTTAGCTGACACACAGGGCGGTTCATGACCCTACCACTTTTAAATCGTAAATAAGTTCTATTTAATCATTTGAAAATCGGATTTCTGGCGCCATCTATGTATAGTAAATAAGTTCTACTTCCTTACGGAGCATGTAGATTCCATCAGTAAGGTTTCAGTGTTGTTTTGACAGTCGAGCTAAAACGACCGGTGCCGCCAACGACCCGACCCCACTGTGCCAGTTACGATTATTAGAGTGAATTCTTCGTGATTTTTTTCCACCGTTTTTCATCATTGGTTGAGAATGCTGGAAGATCCATTTCAAATGACCATAACGGGAACAATAAGAAAGAATAAATGTGAAGTTCCTGAAGAGTTTAAAATTGCTGCGAAAGTACCGCCCGAAACAAAATTCTACCATGCAAAAGATTTGACTCTTCTTTCTTTCACGTCAAAAAAACATAAAATTGTTCTCCTCGTCAGTTCATATATGCACACAACAGAAATGACTAATAATAAAGCGAATATTGTTTAACATTATAACAGCACAAAAGGAGGCACGGATACCTTCCATCAACTTTGCCATGCATATACAGTCACGCGAAGAACTAATCGCTGGACAATACGTATATATTCTATGGAATAATAGATCAGGCAATTGTAAACGCGAGGATTCTGTTCAGGTGCAAGCTGGAGAATAACAATGAAGAACAGAAATGCACGGCTATTGAATGCCAGGAGAAGATTTATATGCACCTCATCACGCCGTGTTTGAAGAGGCGCTATGAAATCGCCACTCTCCACACAGATTTGAAGCTAGGCATTGCTGGTATTCTAGGAAAAGATAGGTCTTCTGATCAGCCATTAGAGGTAGTGCGATTCCCTACAAGAATGATATGTGCCTTTGATCCTCGATAGACGGATAAGAAGTCCATGTATGGATGTTCAGTATGCCATCGTCCGATTTGCGAGGATCATGGATTTTAATTTTGTAAAGAATGTGCTGGACTGTAAATAAATCGAGGGAAATTATTTTTCATATATTTTATGACATCAGCGTATGTTATGACATTTTACGTACCACTTTTTTTGGTATTTTGTCAGTTTTACAATTAAAAAAAAACACTTACAAATGTGGAATTTTTTTCACCAAAACTTGACAGTTCATTTCTCAGAATATATAGCCTTTTTTTTTAAGTTAGTATCAAACTTATATTTTTTTTCTTAAAGTGTCATATCTAACGAACATTTTCCTGAAATCTTACCTTCTAATACTGAAACCTTGAAAAATGATGTATCTCTTAGTAAAATTGGTTATTTTCCAGCTTTCTTGCGATTCTTAATTTTTTTTTCATATTTATCATGGCTTTTAACCTATATCAACTTTATCTTTTGAAGAAACATATAAAGAGTATGCAAATTTTCTTTGGAGGCGAAATAATGAATAGCAATCTCAAAATAAGCGCTTTTGTGCTCGGAGTCAGTTATGCGACTGGAGTGAAGTGTGCCAGCTAAGGGTTAAAAATGGATTCCAAGAAACACGTCAAGGGAAAGAATTTTTCTGAATTTTTTTGACCAGGAAATATCTTCATTAAGAGACACTATTGAACAATATGTAAAATATGTTAAAATAAGAAAACAGACGATGTTACGTGCAAAGAAAAGGCTAAGGCATGGGAGAAAATAACGGAAATATTTTTTTATTAAAATTTTAATGCAATTAAAATCTGATTTGCAACAAACACTGCTTTATTTCTTTGTGTAGCTTTTTATAATTGTGGCCCAATTATATTAACAAGCTCTCTCACTGTATTTTTATCAAATCTGTCACGCATCTTAAAATCTGTATCATCAAACATTTGAAGTCGATCATTTCTAACTTTAATTATTCTTGGCCGTGGCATTGCCTGCAAAACTTCAACGAATTTTATATAAGATTCTTCAAAGGATGAATCCATACTAAAATGTAAAATCATAAGAAATCATATATGATTTAAGCATATGTATTCATTTGTTCATATATAATTTTCTGTTGGTCCCATTTACTATTTAATATACACGATTTTAATAGAATTGTACAAAAATTCACGTTATTTTAACGAAGCATTTAACAAGGGATTTAATGTAACGAAACATTATGAATACAACAATAAGTATATAACCACAGATTATCAGATGTGTTACTTGTGGTCGGCACCTTGGAATGTTCTTGTACCAGATTTTAAGTTCGCGCATGAATTCTATAATTCCTCCACTCATATGAACAGAGTCTAATTAAGACATGAATCAGAACCGAAGTAAGGACGTATTCTTAAATTTATATATGAATATACGATATGTATTTGTAATGGCTTGTTAGTTATATAGTATCCGAAATATTTTCAAAAAAAGAAAAAATGAAAATCACAATTAAAATTTAAAAAAACGAAAAAAAAAATAATTAAATTTATTATGGAAGTTTAGTATCATTAGTGCCAACAGATGGGGTTAGTTTGACAAATGAAAACTGGTGTTATTGGTGTACGTTCTGTTTGACGGCTATGGTTTGTGTTCGATCACTATTTGACACATTTTTGTAGTGTAAACACGTGCCGAATGGAATTACAGTAAAAAATATTTTTACTGCTTTACTTTGTTGTCTGTTTCCAACGGCATCTGCTGGAAACAGACAACAAACAACGCTATCGCGCTGTTTTGATCGATATGCAGTTCTAACTTTGCAATAATAAATTACATTCCTTCCAACAGAAAAATTACTCCCTGCGGCTCCCAACACTATACATAGGACCTCGCTCGCTGAATATTGTGATACAGATTCTACAGATGTGTCACTTGTGGTCGGCACCTTTGATGTTCTTGTACCAGTTCGCGCATGGATTCTAACGAGCCATCGAAAAAAATCATAATTGGAGTAGACTGTGAAATTGGGTTGGTACTTTAACCACTTCCACATAATGACACATTATTTGATGCTTGACAGTTTCATTGTAAAAAAAGGTTATGGCATTGAAATGATACTACAACAAAAAAGAAAACAAATATTTTATTTAATATCGAAATCATAATCAAAATTTACATATAGCTACAGAAGTTGTTGAAAATGTTGTCCATTTACATCTAAACACAAACAATTTTCTTAATAAGAGTTTTGAAAAATTCAGCTGAGAATATTGCTGCTGTGGGTGATATATTGTGGCTGAAGACCGGGAATAATCAATTTGTCACCGTTCGCAGACGTTAGGCATTTCTTATGACGCCTTGAACGCAATTTGCATAACAACTTGCACCTATACCTTATAAAATTCAGTTAACACAAGATCTGAAGCCCAGAGATCATGAACAAAGTAAAATTTACGCAGATTGGGTGTTAGAGCAGCAATTTTTTTCTCTGATGAGGCACATTTCCAACATATTGGGTATGTTAATAAACAATATTGTCGCATATGGGGCAAGGAAAATCCTGACGTGATACACGACATCATTGCATGCAAAAAAAGTAACTGTGTGGTGAGCATTGTGGTCAAGCAGCGTAATTGGGCCTTGCTTTTTTGAAAACGATAAAGGTCAGACAGCAACCGATTGTTTTTCGCTACAGACACATGTGTTTCGATCTAATTGATCTCTATAATGCAGTTATCACGGGTATTTCATTCAAATTTCGGGCAAGAGGTTCGCGCTATCTCGGTTTCATTTGGCGTACTAAATATAGTATTGTTGCCAAGTCTTTGTAGTCTCTATACCTAAAGGCATTATAATGAAACATCAAAGGAGGTTTTGATATAAAGAATGAGATAGTTTTTAGCGTTATTTTCACCAAAATGTCTTTTTGTTACTCATATTCTTAAGAAATCTATGAATAAATATAGCTAACTTTAGGAGTATGCGACATGGCAATAGTGTACGGTACCGAGGATACAATAAAAATGCAAATCATGATGACGTATTGTTTACAAATTATTTTTTATTGTTTATTATTTTACAATTATATATTATTTATTATTATTATTATGAAGAAAAGAGGAACAATTTTTCAGTAATTTTTTTTATTATTAATTGTTGTATTTTATTAATTGTTGTAGTAATAATTAATTTTAATATTTTGCATAAATTTATTGTTATAATGACTTTTTCAAGTATGCAAAAATATAAATGTAAAATTCCAGGTTGCGAACATCGATATTATTTTCCTAATTCCGAACGTCGAACTTTAGTTCAAAATCAGTCAAATACGAGGGACACCTTTTATATTTTTACAATCGACCACTAGATGGTGCTTTTGACATATGTAGTCACTATATTCTTACAATGAGAAATCCGCGAAAGCTTAGAAATGGAGTCAGTAGTTTGGTGACAGTGACAGTTTTAAGACAGTGAGTTTGTAAAATAATGGAGATTACTCGTGAAGGTTTTCGTTGGATGATTTTTTACGATTACAAAAAAGGCCTAACTCGACAAGAAAGCATTATATCGATTTGGTCAACTTTTGGCAATGAAGCACCCTCACAGAAGACAATTTACAATAGGTTTGCAGAATTTCGTCATGGTCGTGCCTCAGTGAGTGATGAATCACGTAAAGGTTGACCAAAAACTGTGATTCCAAGAAACATCGATGCTGTGCGGAAAATGATAGAACACAATCAACATGTGACTTACAGTGAAGTAGAGGCATCTCTTGGCATATCGCAGACTGCAATTCATTCGACTTTACATGAACATTTATTTGTAAAAAAATATGTTTCCAGATGAATTCCACATAACTTGACCGAAGCACAGAAAGCAGCTCGTATCAATTGGTGTTAAAAGATGCGTAAAGAATTCGACGTAGGAACCGCAAAATCCGTATACAACATCGTCACAGGGGACGAAACATGGATATATGCGTACGAACCGGAAATCAAGCTATAATCTACTGTATGGGTGTTCCAAGATGAAGCGAACCCACAAAAGTTGTTCGTGCAAGGAGCACTTCCAAGAAAATGATCGCATGTTTCTTGGGCTGTACAGGACACATCGCAACAAATCGAAAACCTAACAAATCGAAAAACTATTAACGCTGAATGGTACCCAGTAATTCGTTTGCGAAAAGTTATAGACGAAATCAGGAAGAACAACCGAAAACATCGCATTATTCTTCATCACGACAATGCGAGTTCCCATACAGCACGTCTAACAGTTGACTATTTGAAGGAGAAAAGTGTTGAAATAATGTCTCATTGTCCATATTCACCTGACTTGTCGCCAAATGATTTCTTTTTGTTCGCGTGGACAGCGATTTTCAACACCTCAAGTAGCAGTCGAAGCCTTTGAAAACCATGTTTCTGCACGCAGAGAAATGCATTTTTAGAACAAGAAAAAATATTGTTTTACTGCTATTTTCTTGGAATTAGAAAAGAATTTGTTTCCTTTAAAACTGTTTCCTTATATTAAGAAAAGCAGTATTTCTCCAACAAAACTAAAAATTTCTTGAATAAATGTTTCTATAAAGAAAAACATCTATTTGGTGGAAGCAAACTTATTATATCATTTCTATTTTTAGCGATTGCGAGTTTACGTATAGGCCCGATCAGGGGTGCAATGTTAGACGTCTTTGTACACAAGTAACACAAGTTCGCTGCATTTGCTACCTTTGTGTCGTTGTTTATGTGTATGAATTATTATATCAAAGTGATAGTTATCAATATGGACGAATTTGTGAGTGATATATTAAGAAAGTGGGAATTACCACCACCGAAGTTGAGGATGAGTTTTCTTTAACAAATCGTCAGAATTTTTCATTTCATCCTGTATCTACTAATTGGTATGAAGTAAATGGCAATCATTTTAATTTATCAGATGTAATTTTAATAAAGTATATTGATAATACGCCTCAGTTTGGTTTAGTTACGAAGATTTTAATTAACAGTGAAAATACTAGCATCTGTTATTTTACATATAATAAATTAGAAACATTAGATTACACTATGCATTATAGAGCATATAAAGTAAGTTTACTACAGAGGAGAGACAAATCTCACTTATCGATATATATTCCAGAAAAACAACAATTGTTCATACTTTATTTTTAAATGAATCCTATGTAACATTATAAAAATTTATTACTGTGTTATAGAAATAATAAAATATTGTCCTATATTTATATGTATAATTTTCATCTCTCCTAAACCTTGACATTTTAAAAATTACGAAAATAAAAATATTAGCTCCTTTTTATCAGAAAATTATCATTACAATGCATATATTGATTTACTAAATCAATTCTGCATTTAATAACGGTTTTATATTAATAATAAATTTTTTAACATCGATACTTGAAAATTTGATACTTTTATTTAATTCATACCTAACTAGGAATACTCATTGTCGGGGAGCTCTCAATTAAAAAGTGGAAGGCATTAAATTTGCATAATAAATAAATATAATAGTAATAAAATACGTCTACTATTCATTATATAATTTTTAAAGTTATACGAAAACTATTTTTAACGTATCCTCGTATATAAAAATCAAAACAATTTGGTAGTTCTATGCAAAACATTCACATTCTCACATAAAAAATATTTTCTTTCATTAAGAAAACGTAGCGTCTTGCCATAAGAATATTCTGCGACAAAACATACTTCAAGTAAGAATACAATGGATTTGATTTACGAATATTTTTCTTAAGCAAACACATTTTATATGTTTCATTCAAATAAGAAATAGTTTTGAATGAAGTAAATAATTTCAAGAATATATTTATCTCTCCACAAGATAATATTGTCTTGTGGATATACAAAACAGAGAATTGCTTGAGTCAAAGCAGATTTATTTGATACAAACATGTATTTCTCTGCGTGTGAGATACAACCTTCAGAGCGGAAAAAATGCTTTGAGAACTGGTTGGTACGCATGCAAAAGTGTATAGACCATAAAGGCGAATATTTTGAAAAAGAATAAAATAGTTTGTTCCCAAAAATTTTGTTTTCTTCCCAGATTTTGTAAAAATATAAAAGGTGACTCTCGTATATCTATGAGTTTAATTATTAGGAAATTTCATGATGATATTTGTCGGTCTTCTAATGATAGATCTCTGAATCGAAACTCGAGAAAAATTAGGCAGGTGATGCATTTGTAGAAGATATATTAGGTTCTTGGTAAGGTTGTTGGCAAGTTTAGGATTTTCTTATCTTTTGCGCATATGAAGATTGTCTTTATTTTATATTGCTGTTTTTAGAATTTCTGTTTATTTACTGTTATGACTATGTAGTTTATTTTGTTTTTTTGCAAGAATGTTACACTTTTTCATATATTTTATTTGTTGAATTTTAAATATTTATTTTTTAACAGAAATAATTTTTATTAATATGCACGTAAATACGTGCCTGTGATTTCTATATTTATAGATATTTTGCACTGATGAGATCAAACAAGATCGAAACATGTATTTAGAACAAAAAGAAACATTATAGTAATTTAAAAATGCCGCCATCACGGTTGTTTACGAATTTAATACTACCATATGAACATCAGAGGCGCTAGCGTAAGGGTCCAATTTTTAACACGGAATGTGGCACTCTTATATAATGTGCTTCTTGGTCGGCATCGAGTGTTGGATTAGGGAGCATCGTGCGTTTGCAGTTGAGTGTTTTTTTTTTAAATAGATTCGGCTACGTTAATCAACATATATTTCGTCGTCGTTTTTACCTAGAAAGAAATGGACGAGTACCAACACACCAAACTATTTTAAATTTGGTAGGAAACTTTAGGTTAACCGCTTCTGCATTACGGCTTTACTGCAAAGTCCCCAACGTTTTGCTAGACGACATTCCGTAGCACAATAGGAGTGTCAGATGGATATTACACAAGGATTTGCATTTTCATCCATTTAAAATGCAAGTGATTCAACAATTACTGCCTAGAGATTTTAATCACCGAATGTACTCTGCACACAATTGCTAGAAATTATTGAAGCACAACCACCATTTTTATCTCATCTTATGTCATATTAACATCAGAGTGCGCTAGCGTAAGGGTTTAATTTTGAGCGTGGAATAAATCCCTCTTATAGTTATATGATATGCCCCTTGGCAGTTATGAAGCAATGTCAAACGTCACAAGATATCTCATGTCAGCTGAGGGTATAAAATTGTATCAGAATAATTGAAACATACATGAGTAGGTAAACCCCACCAGTTTTGTATAATACAAAGATATTTTTAATAATATAAAATATTATTAAAAATCTGGTGTGAAGAACACAAATACAGGTTCACTATTAATATTTTTGTGAACGGGGCGAGGTACTTCGGCTGTCTGACAACAGGTAGCGCTGAATTTACTTCTACGCCCGGTCTGGATAATTTCTGTGATGTGGCGATGTGGTTCTTTTTTGTGAATGTGTCTGAGAATATCCTTTCTCCAGCAGGGGCGTACCGATGAGCCTGTAGAAAGGCGAAATACGTATCTACGTCTCTGGGGAGGGATATGTTCGGACACGTTCACAAAAATATTAATAGTCAACCTGTATTTGTGTTCTTCACACCAGATTTTTAATAATATTTTATATTATTAAAAATACCTTTGTATAAAATTGTGCTTATCTTGCAAGAGTGTTGGCCTCATATTGATTTTTAAAAGTTTGTTCTGCTTATTTCCAATACTGTATATATGCATTTACTATCGAATATTCACACCCTTATTTGGATATTGAAATTTATCCTGTGGCTTATTCAATTAAAAATGAATTCATAAAAACTATATTACAACCTAAAAACTGTTAATAGTATACAGCAATTGCATTTCGAACCGCTTGAGTTTTTTCTTTCGCAATTTATTATAAATAAAAAGCATTATTACTTTATACACATTTTGTAACTCTTGCTCTACATAAACGAAAAGTTACTGCTGACGTGACAGAAGTATGTATTTTGTAATTGCATGTGACTCACATTTTTGTTTGTACACCAATTCAACCACAATATAATTGCCTTATCCACAAATTCGACAAAATATTCGAATTTAGGGTTATTAAACTCCTGTAACGGGCGGATGGTAAAAACCCTGTGTGAGCTGATTTTCTAGAAAACAAACAAATTTGTTTCCTTGAAGCGAGTGATTCAACTCGTTGAGCGAAGAAAGATTGTTATAAAAACGAAGAACACAACAGACAAACTAGCAATGAACTCGCAAGGTCAATCAAGGATGATGGTAAATGGATTTCTATAAAATTTGTGTGAACATTTCGAGATTTGTACAAAAGAAAATACTTGAAAACAAACAGATTCATAGTCGCAATTCTTGTTATTCTTAATGTATATACACATGTAAGTATTGAATGTTAAAAGGTAATAAAAATATTTACATTCCTGCAGATCTCTTACAGACTAAATAATTAGCATCAATTATTTCATTCACTAAATTACAATTTATAGTATTCAATGTAATAATTTAATATCTCACTGAAATTAAACACAGCTGATAAGATATATAACATAATGTTTGTAGCACGTGTTCATAAAGTACCTGGCAATAATCTTGCTTAATATTCGGTCAATACACCTTTCATTTTTATTACAGCTTATATGATCTGGCATACTGCTTAATCTCACTAACAGTAAAGACTTCCATCTCGTGTAGTAAAGTTTCCTTATTTAAAAATCTTTGTAACTTGCTTAGTTTAAAACAATTTAATATGATGTTTACATTTGTGACAATAAGTTTCTTGACTTACTTTTCCAAATTTATCTTTTCCTATAACAATTAATCATGATGAGCACTCCTTGGTTCTTGAAGATTGGGTATCATACTTAGTTTATTAATAAATGTTGAATTTCGATCAGAATCTAGAAATAAATATTTTCTTTCAGCTGCTAATTTACATTATAAATTTCAACCACCTATTTCAGTTCCGACGATGATCTTCACAATCTGGACTGATCGTTTTTGCACTTCTGAAGAATACTATATCAAACTTTAAGTAATTCAGTCCCACAATATTCTAGCCGAAAATCTTTTTCTTGTCCTATGTGGTTTTCTCTGAATTTATAAGGTACTTAAACAATATTATATTTCGTAAGCTTTCTAAAAATTAAATTGCTTATAGTTATTATATATCTAATGTGGAAACTTACATTCCAAATAATTCTGGAGAGGTTTCTAATTTCATAAGTTTCACCAGGATTCTTCGAAAGTTTCATCATAATAACATTACATTCACTTCAAGACATTTTTAGTGCTTTTCCATAGCATTTCTCTAATACTGTCACTCATACTAATAGTGGGGCTTCTGATATGATTTTTAATCCTTTCTAACATTAGATTTTGTAACTGAATAAGAGCTTATCAAAATTACGACAAATTAACAGCTGTTGATGATTTTGTACCAGTTTTGTGGTTAGAGGTCCAAAGTTGATTTTGGCCAAGCCATTAGCTATCATTATCAACTTATTTATAAGGTCTACTACATTTCCCACTCTCTGGAAACGAGCTAAAATTACTCCTATTTTTAAGAGGGGCATTTCAGGATTCAATAACTATCGACCGATTGCGATTCTCTCAAGTTTTGCAAAAATATTTGAGTGCTGTACAACAGCATTTCAGCTCACACTAAACCTCTTGCGTCTTCTCGCCAGCTTGGATTTTTTGCAGTACACAACTTATTAGCCATGTAATTGATAAGAACGCAATTAACACTGACTTATCGAGTACGTTTGACACTACCCATCATCTTACTAACTAAATTAAGTTCGCTTGGGTTTCCCTTATAAATCCTACGAGATCGTATCTGGCCAATAAAATGAATTACGTCTTCCATAGTGGATTATCATCCTGTGGGTACGTTAACGACCTGTTGACATCATTATCGTGTCACGCCCTTGCTTATGCTGCTATCACAGTACCATAGATAGTGAGAATTTACACTATAATATTAACGATCTCACAAGATGGTGTAATGCAGATCATTTAATGTTACATTTACACATTTACAAATGTTATCCTATGACTTACACGTGATGGGTTAATTATGCTCCAACAATTTAATGAATAATGATAAACCTCTGGTGCTAATAACTATGTAATTAAAGATCTTGGTGTATTGTTGGACGCTCATCTTGGTTTTGGCCAATATATTCAAGAATTGTGTTTGGAGACAACCAAGCCATTAGGTATTGTTTTGCGGTCTTCGAAATATTTTAAGAATATAGCTCTTTAAAAAGCCTTTACTTTGCAGTCAGTCTAATTAACTTATAATATGCAGCGGCTGTTTGGTCTCCCATGGCCTTATTTGATTACTGTTGAAACGCTATTTGCTTAAAAATACACTTCTACCTTATAATTCAAGTAGACACACTTTCAATTATTTATCTGTAAACATTATTTATTCTTAAGAAAATAATATATTTTGGAAATTTAAATTAATGAATTTAAAATAAAAGATAATGATCCACATACATTGCCCAACTTGATTACATATAATTATAAGTCATGAACTCTAAGAAAACATGCATCATATTGTCTTAAATGAATCATTTCATATCTTATTTAATTAGTTATTACACTATTGTTACTAAGAAAAAAAATACATATATAATTTATTATAAACATTGTTTTAAAACCTGTTTGCATTTCTATAAATCAGTTTGAACGATTGGACTTATTTTAATTTTAATAATTCTAAAACTTCCGTCTTAATGATGAGATTAATTTATCCTTTGATGTCACAAATCTTTTTACTAATGTATCACTAATGTATCCCTCGAGGAGGTAGTAAATTTAATTTCTAGGAAACTCGAGCGAAACCGCGTTAATCCTAACATTAATATGGTAATTTTAGTATTATTAAATTTATGTGTAAAACAGAATTACTGTCTATTCAATAAGAAATACTATAGACAAACTTAAGGCTTAGCGATGGGTAACCTATTGAGTCCATTAATGGCAGATATACGAGGGTAAGCTGAAAAAATCGGTAACTAACTATGAGATGGCGCTATGTAAAAGCAATCTTTGATGCTATTGTATAGCTTCATGTTTCAATGATATACGCGTTAAACTTCATGTCGATCTGTCAAGTAGTTTGTTGTATACACTCGTTCAAAGCAGAGTACTTTTGTCGCTTGTTAAAAATGGACAATATCGAAATTCGCGCAGTGATTAAATACCTGTGGAATAGTATATTACATACTGAGGCGGAAAGTAATTCATTACCGTCGAGAGATAGTAAGTTCACCGAGACGCGCAGCGTCGAGGTGAACTTAATCTCGAGACGGGAATGAATCTTTCCACCAAGGTTTGTATACTATTTTACTCACGATTGGTTAGTAATTAATTATTATATAGACTATTAAATCGCTAAATTTCAAAAATATAATATTATTAAACTTTATGGCATTTTGATAAATGCTTTTAATAGGTACTGTTGCTAGGTAACGTAATAATTAATAGTGATATTTTCTGACAGATTACTAAATTATTATCGTACGATTTTAAACATGGTCTTTCGCTAACAGTAAACAGTCTTGAAATGCCAATGTAGCAATTAATTCCAAAAGCGAATATATTTTGAATTAAAGCGTTGTCTTGTTATTTACTTAATAAAGATTTGTGAATAGTTTTATTATAATTTAATTTACTTATTTAAATGACACTGACGTTTAATAAATTCCGAAATGACATTACCTATTCGGAAAAGTGACATAAGCTAGCCGGTAAAATGTTATTATACCTTGGTATGTAATAGCGCATTTTCTAGCCAGTTTGAAGGTTATAAATGTTCAAATTACTAGCCGATCGTGAGTAAAAAGTATTCTTAGCCTAGAGAAATTCATGTTGATATGGTAAATGTGTTAGGCGAGGAAGCTCCTTATTTTAAGACTGTTTGCAAATGGGTGAAAGAATTAAAAACGAATTAAAAAAGGTCGTACGAGCATAAATGACGATCCCCGTTCTGGACGTCCTAAAACAGCTACTTCTGCAGAAAGTGTGCAAAAAGTTTTGAAATTTGTGAACGCTGATAGCCGATACACAATGCAATATATTGCTGAAGCTACACGCATTTCCAGAGAACGGGTGTCGTACATTTTAAATGTTGAATTAGACATGTCTAAGCGGTGTGGTAGATGGGTGTCGCGTTTATTAACAACACAGCACAAACTCAAACGCGTGGAATGTTCTATAGCCATTTTGGAGCGGTTTCAGCAAAATCCAACAGATTTTTTGCACAAATTTGTGACGTACGATGAAACTTGAGTCCACCACTACACACCGAAATATAAACCGCAATCAAAGCAGTGGACTAAATGTGGTAAACCGGCTCCAAAAAAGGCCAAAGTCAGTCTATCGGCAGGAAAGGCGATGGCTTCCGTTTTCTGGGATGCGAAGAGAATCTTGCTTATCGACTACCTACCAAAGGGACAACTCGATTACTGCACTATACTATTCCAAACTTTTGGATCAATTGAAGGCAGCTGTCGTCGAAAAAATACCCGGAAGAAAGCATAAGAAAATAATTTTCAATCAAGACAATGCGCTCCAGTTCATATGAGCGGAATTGTCAAAGAAAAATCAGCCAAATTAAAGTTCGAAGCGCTTGAGCATCACCCTTATTCGCCGGATTTAGCTCCGTCGGACTATCATCTGTTCCCAAAACTGAAGAAGCACCTCGGCGGTATGAGATTTGCTTCGGATGAGGAGCTGCTAGCTGCCGTTGACCACTATTTTGAGAAACTCGAGGAAATGAGTACTGTGAAGGCATAAGAAAACTTGAGCATCGACTAAATAAATGTATTGATCTTAAGGGTGATTATGTCGAAAAATAAAACACATTTTACCGAAATATTGTGTTTTGTTATACTTTAGTTACCGAATTTTTCAGCTTGCCATCGTATTTATGAACTATATCGAAAATGAAATAAGCAAACACCCGTTAAATAGACAATTAAAAACTTTCCAAAACCACATTAAGACTATTCACTCTAATATAAAATTTACTACTAAAATGGAAAAAGATAAATCGATTAATTTTCTAGATCTAACAATTTCGAACGTAACAGGGAAACACGAATTTGCAATATACCACGAACCAGCACACACAGACACAACAATACACACGAGCTCCTTTCACCCCATTTCACACAAATTATCAACATACGAATACATGATACACAAACTAATAAATGTACCTTTAAATAAGAACAACTTTGATATAGAACTCAATACAATATACACCATAGCTGTCAATAATGGATACTAGTAAATTTAGTTAATAAAATTCAGCAACGCAAACTAAGAACTCAAACTCAGTCTTTAATTTACCCTAGAATATTGAGCAAAACGAAATCAAATATAATTCAATCACACCAACATCTGTAAAAATAGGTAAACTAATTAAAAAAGCAAATAATTCAATCCAGAAATATATTAGAAATGATAAAGACAAATCAGAAAAGAAGGCAAACTCAGTGCAATAAGGTCTATATTGGTCAGACAGGACGCACCTTTGAACAGATAACCAAGGAACATGAGACAATTAAAGACTCTGCATGTATAAGACAAAGGCAAAAAACTTAATCTATTAGAAAATATAGAAATAAATAGATACAGGAAATTCAGTTTAACTTCAGTAAACAAACAGAATTCAATAATTCCCGTCTACTACTTGTATAAAATATGTAACACACCTCCACTTAAGTTTAACGGTGTTTTAAAAACGTAAAAAAATGCCAGTTAATTATAGAGCAAACAAGCGTACATGGATGACCGCTGATACTTTTGAAAGTGAATTAAGATCATGTGACAAATAATTGATAAGAGAGGACAGGCGCATATTATTGCTTGTTGACAACTGCCCGGCTCATCCGCATCTTTAGAACCTGAAAAACAATAAACTAGAATTTTTCCTACCAAATTTTACATCTGTACTGCAACCAATGGATCTAGGTGTAATTCGCAGTTTGAAAGTTTATTATTGCCGATATCTTATGATCAGTAATCGTAATTGCATTGAAAATAACAGCCAATAGCAATAAATTTGAGCGATGCTATTGAAATGGATTCGAAAGCATGGCAACAGGTTACCCAAAAAACAATTAGGAATTGTTTTAAACATGCATGGCCCTACCTTTGTGAGTTCGAGGAGGAAGTTACGTCTCAACCAGTGACTTATTAAACAAGCTGAGGAGGATGAGGACAATTTGCCCATAAGTGTGTAGTTAACCAAAAATAATTTTAACTTGGAAAAATTCAATCCTACTCTAAAAGACGATTTCGTTGATGTGGATAATGATCCACATCAACGAAACAAGCGACAACAAATATGCCTACAGATAAGGAAATTATTGCCCAAATTAGTCAAACTCAACAGCTTGAAAGTGACGAAGAAGATAAAGAAGATAAAGAAGAACCGTCTGAAGAAACGTCACAAACTTTTGATGATACCATTATAGGGATAAAAAATGTAAAAATATTTTTAGAAAGTAAAAGCAACCCAAAAGATCGTATTTTTTGAGAAACTGTGTTTTCACTCACTGAGTGAAGACACAAACAAAATACAGTTTCTAAAGATAAGGCAGTGCCACCTCTTGAGACATTTCGTTAGTGCTGCATTGGTTATGTAGACAAAGCGAGTATTTCGGCCGTCTGACAATATGCAGCGCTGAATGTAGTTCTACGCTCGGTCTTAATAATTTCTGTGAGATAGCGAAGTCGTTATTTTTTTGTGAATGTGTCTGAAGAAATCCTTTCTACAGCAGGGGCGTACTGAATCTGTGGAAAGATGAAATACGTATCTGCGTCTCTGGGGAGGGATATGTTCGGACATGTTCACAAAAAATATTATTATTGAACTTGTATTTGTGTTCTTCACACCAGATTTTTAATAATATTTGATATTATTAAAAATACTTTTGCAATTAGGTATATAAATAAGCGATTTAATGGTGCATATTTAAAATCTCAAATTTTATAAGAAAAACAGTAATTGAAAGTTATAAATGCTGTGATCACGTGACTTAATACATGTGTTTTACAAAAGTGATTCTCATTGAGTTATAAACGAAAATATAGGGACTATGATGCTAAATTGATATTAAGAGCAAACCGCACATTATCAGGTCGGTTTATTTCAAGAAATATTGTTAATTTTAAATTTTAAAATGTATCTAAACGGCCTGACAGGTTAATAGTAATTTTGAATGTTTATTTTTAGGAAAAGTTGTTAAAATACTTAGAGACTTAACAGGAAGGATTCTTAGTATTGGCACGAACTGTTATCAGGTCGGTGTACAGGATCTGGGCTTTTCCAAAGGGTCTCGAAGGGACAGAAGTTAACTGGGTTGGTTTTCGAAGATTTATAACCTATGAAACTTGTTTGAGGTACTATTTCTGTTGTAAATGGTAGCACTATTTATTCGGACGTAGGTAAACTTGGCGCAAGAATAATCCGTTTACCTGCATGTCCAAAAGGGTCTCTTTAATGACATAAACGTTAATCGAATTTTAAATGACCTGATTATTAACTTTAATCGATTATAAATTTTCTGAATATGCAAAACCAAAATTAGTTTGGTTCCGTGTTTTCCTAGTTTAGTTTATTTTTTTCTTGATAACAAAAAGATCGGAATACACTACTGTGTTTTCTTAGTTTAGTTCTCTTTTTGATAGTGGAAATAACGGAATACACTACGAAAATGTCCGTGTCAGTGATAAAAAGTGAACGTGGAAAGGATTTGGTTTTATACAAAAATTTCACATTTTCAAAGGACAAAGTCTTAAAAAGTGGTGAAACGTCGTGTAGATGTTGCCGAAAACGACTGCATTGTAAAGCCAAAATTTACACAGTTAATAACCTAGTCACAAGAGAGCACGATGTTCACAACCATGAAGCAGACAAACAAACGGTAACAAAAAAAGTAGTTTCAAATGCTTGCAAAGCAAAAGCTGAAGAAGGCATATCCGCAAGGCCTTCAAAAATTATTAGCAAAGCACTAGCATCCCATTTACCACTATCTCTCACAACTATTGATGTCGGTTACATTAGACGAAACATTTATAACTGTCGCCGAAAGATACTACCAGGTCCAGTGCCAAAAAACAGAAGAAGTGCATGGAGCTCTCTCATGGAGTGCATATAGTGAAATGCTTTTAACCAATAAAAATGAACATTTTTTGTTTATTAACGACAGAAAATAATATTGTTGTGTTTACATGTAAAACAAACAATATTTTAACAGAAATTGATCAACTTTACATGAACGACACATTTTCCTTTTGTCCTAGGTATTTCTTTCAATTCCTCACAACACATGGACTGCAAAATGGCCACTATATTCCCTTAGTTTTTTTTTTTGATACCGAGTAAGACTACTGAATGTTCCAGAACTTGTTTTTCTTTATTAAAGTTCAATATATAAGAAAAATATCGTGGCATGTTTAATTCAAATGAAGTTTTTGTAGATTTTGAAAAGGCCATACATTACTCAATGTTTGGCCTAATGTTGAAATTAATGGTTGGCGGTTTCACTTACACCAAGCGTGTACAGAATGATAGAGTCGATTGGATTAGGCTCAGAATATGAATCAAAAAGTTAAATTGGCAACTGGCTAAAACACACATTGGGATTAACCTATTTAAACCCAAATGAAGTAGACGATTATTATGTGTTCGATATGATGTCGTACAACCCACACAATGATTTGTTGGATAAATATTGTGATTATTTGTTAGATACATATATTATCGAAAATGCAGTATTTCCACCTTCTATGTGGACAGAAGATAGTGCTTTGGTAACAAGCATGGAAAATTAAATTCCTCATTTTATGCAACGCATCCCTCTACCTATGTCTTTATGGAAAAGATAAAAGAGTGTCAAATTGATACATATATTAAAATACAGAGTTTGTATGTTACTGCGAGACTTAAAGATAAAAAGGTAACAGCTAAGCTAGCAGTGCTTGGTAATCTTATGAATAGATATAAGTTAGGAGAAATAAGCAGACTACATTACGTAAAATGTACTTCATATTTATAATATATATAATATGTCACTGTGATAGTATGTTTATGAATATTTCGAAATGTGTTTTTTTAAATAAACTACAAAATGTAAACTATACTATATGTCTTTTTACAGCCAGGCTTTATTAAAAAAACAATTTCCATTTGCGCCCAGTTTACCTAGAGGATTAAAGGACTCCTAAAATACTTGCGCTCAGTTTACTTGTTCATGCTATGGATCAGGTAAACTTCGCGTCCAAATTACCACCGCCAATTTATTCTGCTTCATCGTGTTATAAATTACAGATATGAGTATTAACGTTTGTTACTAGTTTTATTTAATTTTTAAATTGGAGACATCGAAAAGACGCGTTACTTTTTTCGCAATTTCACGAAAAGACGCCAACTTTCAACTTTTTTCTCTTGAGCATCTGTAGCAATAACTATTTAATTTTATTTTCCTAATTAACTAAATTTATATAAAATACTCGTTCAGATAACTTTTTAAATTTTTCATTATAATTTAGACATAGTTTACAGGTTATTTTTAAAATGCATGAATTTCATTTGCGCATATTTACATATCGCTAGTTTCCCGCGATTTTTACATTTAAACGGTATAGCGCAATCAAGAGTTTTATTATTTAAATTTACTGCTATCAACTAAGTTAAAAAAAAACTCCGAAAATACAAAATTATGATTTATTATTATTACATAAATGAGAAATACGAATTTTTATAAAAATAATGAAACAATTTACAAAAAGAGAAACGCGAAATTAACTTATTTGATCCTTGACACTTATAATGTACGGTTTGGTTCTTACTAACTTAAAGTTACAATTTCATAATGTATTCTTAACTATTTTTCTCCTTGATATATATAGATATAATAATTTCGTGACCTTTGTATGTTATGGTAAATTCAATTTGTTGGCGATTTAAGGTCTGGTTTTACTTCAAAATATATATATATATATATATATATATATATATATATATATATATATATATATATATATGGTAAACCTAATCAGTAGGCGATTAAAGGTCTGTATATTACTTCAAAATATATGTATTTAAAAAACTCTACATGTTTCGGCTATATACGCCTTTTTCAAGAGAATACAAAATATGAATGACAGGATATAAATGTCAAGTCACTTGACATTTATATCCTGTCATTCATATTTTGTATTCTCTTGAAAAAGGCGTATATAGCCGAAACATGTAGAGTTTTTTAAATACATATATTTTGAAGTAATATACAGACCTTTAATCGCCTACTGATTAGGTTTACCATATCATACCAAGGTCACGAAGTTATTATATTTATATATATATATATATATATATATATTTAAAACAATCCTACATGTTTCGGCAAATAATGCCTTTTTCAAGGAACATAAAATATAAATGACAGTATATTAATTACATACATTTGCAGTTGCTATGGATAAAATTATTCAAAGATACATTCCAATTGAATAATAATAAATCATGCCCCAGTATTCTAAAATAGATAGACAACAAAAACAGGGAAACACATGAGTTATTATTATGTATGCGCCCGTGGAGCATCTTAAGATGTAAAGCTGTCGGCATTCGCCTTAAACGAGAAGGAAAACCACGAAAACCTACTCGGACAGCCAGACAGGAATCAAAACACGGAACTGTCAGCATGATAAGCAAATGAATAGATATTTAAATAACTTAAGATATATAATTATATAACAGCAACATTATATTATGATGGTAAATTGCAGATCGTTACATAATTAAGTTATAGTATATACTTCTTAAATTTTTTATATCACTTCTGTTGTTAATTGAATTTTTTTCCTGTTTAATACTAATCATTTCTTTAATTTCCCTTTTCATTGTGTGTTGTTCTTTATCAATTATCTGTGTGTTTTCAAAATCGAAATGGTGATCGCGTTGTAGTTTGTGTGTAGATAAAGCAGTTTTGTCTGTTTTAGAGTATTTGTGGGCTTGTATTCTTTTGTATCAATATTGTTTAGTTTGACCTATGTAGTAACTATCGCAATCGCGACATGGTATTTTATAGATTTTTATATATTTTATAGCTCTAACCAGCGACAGACCGACTAGCTCCTGAAGATGACGAGTGCGATCTCGTTGAAACGTAGAGTAAATAGTTCTTTTCAGGACAAAACTCACACGCTGCCAAGAACCCGAGAAACTACACCTTCATCATACGTCCGCGAGAACATCAAGAGTAATATATATATATATATATATATATATATATATATATATATATATGTGTGTGTGTGTGATAATAATGTTTAATAAACAAGTACTAACTTTTACAAAATAATATAATTGAAAATATAATTATCAGGAGCAGTAGAGATGAACAAAATTATACATTAGATTTAATTCAGTCCATAATTATACGTTAAGTTTAAATAGGTAATGTAATAGCATATATCACGGCATGTTAACAAAAATTTAAAGAAGATATTAGGCTTATGTATTGTTATAGCAAAGAAGAGTAGTTACTTTTGTCTGAATACTCAGATTAATTTAAAAGCACGTTAAGTTAAATAGGAATAATACATCAAATTACAATAAAATTAAAAGCTTATAATTTACAAAGAAAACTGTTCAAACAGGTCAATGTGTATAATAAATGCATTAAAAACATTAAAAGCTCTGAACACAAATCTAATTAAATCGGTAAAACTAGAGTAGTAGCGGGTAGATATAAAGTTTTATTTCCCAGTAACTTATTCTTCGACATTGACAGATTTAATATAATTTTATGTTAGTGTTTACTATATATCTTTCCTTTTACTTCATTTAAATGTACATATGTATTTCATTAGAATCACAGCAAAACTCACAAGGAAATCTATCTCTCTTCTACGCCAGTGTGGATTATAATCGTTACCATCATTGTAATTGACACCGTTTACTGATATCCTAGTGCCCTCGTCCGCATTCGATTTAGATGCTCTTCTGATATTAGACACGAAATATGAAGACGACATTTTCGGCCGTACTCAATGCGAACAAACAAACAAGGCACATTCACCTCCTCGAACGTAACGAACGAACGTAATGAACCGACGAAATTTTCGATAGATACTGAAATGCTATAATAACTCTCAATTGTGTGTTGTCCACCTTTACGACTCGCTTCTAAGACACCTACATTCGACAAACCCCAGATTGGTCGGAGCCATTTTCATTGCTAAATGAACAACAAAATGATCGCAGGTGCATGTGACTAAATCGAAAGTTAAACAGCACATGAAGTGCTGTTTTCAATGAGTGCATAAGAGGAAAGACTTATTCGCTACGGATCGTAGTGACAATTACGGTAATTAATTTTTTAAATTATATAATGTTATATGGGAAAAAATTCATTTAAAAATTTATTATTATACGTTCTTTATAAAAAAGAATAGTACTCTATATTAAATGATTTATTAAATTTTTAAATACAAATATTTACAAATTGACTTTTAATTGTTTCGTGATATGTAATATAACTATATAAAATGATACCAGCATCGACTTAAAGAAATTTATGAAACAAAATTATAGTAATTTATACACCTGCAAATTGAAATACATGTTAAAGAAAAATAAATAGTGTTAATTAAAAACTAGGGTAAGAAATAAATAGTATTATCTTAATTTTATTAGAGGGAAAGATTAAGCAATAAGGATATACCGGGCGATTCGAAACTCCGCATGGAGTCAGGTAAAAGGATTAAATGTATACGAATCTCCGCACATCCCCAAATTTTGCTTAGAAATAAAGTAAGTTAGAAAGTTCAAATAAAAATCTTTATTTATACACAAATAGGTATTTACATTGACATACATTCATTATCACCTTATTAAATTTTGTGAGAATAATAATGCGAAGCTAGTTTAACAAATTCTAGAGTGCTCATACTGCCAGTCTGGTAACTCCAAAATGTGCTGTTTTAAATACATTTCACGTTTTTTCGAAACAGAATTCTGATACTTGTAGGGAGCATTGACACTATTTATTTTAATATAGACCTGCATCTAAATTTTTAATAACGTATCAACAAATACAAATAGTGACGGAGGTGCGTGATATAAAGAATTACATGACGTTCTTTGTCCTAAAGTTTATTTTATGATTTTTCGGTTAATTATGCACAAAAACGAAAAGAAAATAGCTTTCTTGGTATAAAGTTTGCTTTTGTGATAGTTATAGTAATAATACTCATTTTTTATTTTTTTATAAATTTTAATTAATTTTAATACATTCAAAAATACCGCGCGATCAGAGTGAGGTTTTTACGTTCACATAGTGCCGCTAGATGGCACTCGAGTGATAAATAACGATCAGGTGTTTTGTACAAGTCTAGAAAAACTTAAAATGTCGTCGCGAAAGTGTAAATATGATGCTGATGCATTTTTTATATATGTGGTTAATTTATTAAAGTTCGAGTCGTAAAATACGAACTAAAGACATCTGACGTTCTCTGTGAAGCCTACGAAGCATATTTTGACTGTCCTGTCCGGCATCAAGACAAGCCATGGGCTCCACATGTTGCTTATAGTTATTGTAAAAGATGGGTAAAAGAAAGGTGAGCAATTCTTAATTAAGCGGTGAATCAAATATAATAGACATATTAATTTTTATTTCTACATTTTAGGTTGGTATCGAGGTGAGAAGAAGTCCATGAAATTTGCAATACCAAGGATCTGGCGACAACCAAAAGACCACGTCAATGACTGCTACTTTTGCATTGTGGATCCGAGTAAAAGACGTAGAGGTAAAAATGCAAAACCTATCTAATATCCTGACCTTGAATCTTCTTCTGCTCCAATTGCACACGACCTGACGCGACCAGTACCTGAGCCACCGAAAAAATTATCAGAAAAGTAGCTCATCTCTTAGTTCTAATAAAAGTAATTCCGATAAGGAGTTTTCACTTACACCAGAACAACCAAAACACCATCTTATTACTACAGAAGATTTTAACGACTTGATAAGAGATTTAAATTTGCCAAAAAATAAAGCAGAGCTTTTAGGCTCTCGCTTAAAACAGAGGAATTTGCTTGATGATGTTAATATCACGGATCACGGATCAGCGGGGTTTATTGAGAGAAAGTACTTATGAACATAAAAGAAAAAGTAAAAGCGTGCACTTTTAAATTATTTTCCACTTTTTTGTAAGTTATTTTGATAGTAAAACTTAATAAAAATAATAAACATATTTATTTGAATGGATTCATCTTCAATTAAAAATTAAAACCACAGATTTTGAAAAATATCGTTCAATCGGTCTCCTAAATACAAAAGCAAACTTTTTCATGTCATATATTTTTTTTCGTCTAATTACGACATAAAATATCGAAATTTTATGCTTTAAAGTCAAAGTCAAATTTTGTGTTGACCCATGTTATTGAAATGGTACTAAGAGAATTAACAAGAATAACCTATTGCATATCATTACATGATATAAAGAATTATTGAAATGGTACTAAGAGAATTAGCAAGAATAACCTATTGCACATCATTACATGATACCTGCATTTTACCTGTGTGGAGTTTCGTATACGGATTAGCACCAATACTTTCATGACCCCCCCGTTGTTTAGGGATTTATGCGGAGTTTCCTAATGCCCAAATTTCCAAAGGTTGTAACGTCTTTATTTATTATCTGATTTTAATGATCTATACATCATATTAAACAGTTGGGCATATCCGAATTGCGGTAAGAATTTTTATAGGTACAATTGTAATTAAGGCAGGTATATAATGTGGCTGAACTGCGGTCAAGACCTTTTCTCTTAATCCTCTCATTTGTTATCCTTAATCCTCAAATTGCAATGTCATTTGTAATGTAATTTACATACAGTTTAAAAACTTTAAAAAATATTCAGACAGATTCGTATATAAAAATGAATTCTGTTAATATAAATGAAAAGCGCAGTATTTCGAAAAAAGTTTTAGAAAAACAAGCATTTATTAATTCGAAAATTGTGCAGTTGACAAATTACGATATTTCCAGATATAATTTTGTAAAGTGTGTTAGCTATAAATTTAACAGTACTGTTTTGTTGCATTGATACCAATGTAAATGATTTTGATTGTATATTTTTTTAAGTGACGTATTTTAGTTTAATAAAGTACATATAAATTTGAATAAATTGTTTTATTTCAATAAAATGTACATTAGAAAATTGTAATTTTGTAAATGATTTTGTTTGTATAATTTTTTTAAATAACTTGTATTCTAGTTTAACAAAGTACATATAAATTTGAATAAATTCTTTTATTTGAATAAAGTATACATTAGCTAATAAAACCATTAATATTTTTACCGCAGTTCGGTACTCGTTATTTAAAGCCCAGGTAAATAGAAAAATTTTTACCGCAGTTCGGTGGCCCCTTAAAATTTTACCGCAGTTCGGACGCACCGAAACAGTTTCGGAAAGGCTATATGTAGTCGGGTTACATATAGCAATGCGAATTATCTTTTTGTTATAATGGATGATTCATTTGGAGGTACTTTTTTAGGTGGGGATTTAATGGCTTTAATGGCGCATGCGACGCGTCAGCGGACTGCGCATTCTGGTTCAGTACTATTTGACATTACGTAATGGAAAGACTTAGCCCGGCACAGCGTCTACAAATAGTACAGCTTTATTACGAAAATGGGCGTTCTACGAGGAATGTGTTTCGTGCGTTTAGAGCAACATATGGGCCACATAATCGGCCTACCGAACGCACAATTCGCTATACCATCAATAAGTTTGAAACTCAATTTACAATAATGGATAATACGCGACCACATAGACCTCATCCAGCACGTAGTGAAGGAAATATAGCGGCGGTAGCAGCGAGTGTACGCGAAGACCGAGAAGAATCAATTCGTCGCCGTTCTCAACAGCTTGGTTTGTCGTATGCAACAACTTGGCGTATTTTACGAAAGGATCTTGGTTTAAAAGCATACAAAATTCAACTAGTGCAAGAACTAAAGGCGACCGACCTTCCGAATCGTTTCCGTTTCAGCCTTTGGACTCTTGATAAACTTGCAGAAGATCCACTGTTTTCGACAAAAATTTTGTTCTCCGATGAGGCCCATTTCTGGCTTAATGGGTACGTGAATAAGCAAAATGCCCGTATTTGGGGTGATGAGCAACCTGAAGAGATTGAAGTGCTACCATTACATCCAGACAAAACAACTGTTTGGTGCGGATTATGGGCCGGTGGAATAATTGGTCCATATTTCTTCAAAACAGAAGCCGGCCGGAATGTGACTGTGAATGGCGACCGTTATCGTGCCTTGATAAGGGACTATTTGCTGCCTGAACTTGACACCCGTGGTCTACAAGACATTTACTTCCAACAAGATGGCGCCACTAGCCATACAGCTCGTGAAACTATGGCTTTACTGCGAGAACGATTCGGTGAACATTTAATTTCACGCTTCGGACCAGTAAATTGGCCGCCTAGATCTTGTGACATCACACCATTAGACTTTTTTCTGTGGGGCTACGTGAAGTCTAAAGTCTACATGGATAAACCGGCTACAATTGAGGCATTGGAGGCCAATATTACTCGGGTCATTGGACAAATACCACTCGAAATGCTAGAACGCGTCATTGAAAATTGGAACAGCAGAATAGACTACGTTAACCGCAGTCGCGGCCAACAATTGAGAGAAATAATCTTTAAAAAATAATTGTAAAGAATGGTTCTTTTGTATGATAATCAAGTTTCTTAAATAAATTGGCCTTTTTCATTTGTTCTTTGCTTTTGGAAAAAGTATCCCTAAATGAATCACCCATTATATAATTTACCAGAAAAGCGGGTCGTTTTTTTCCTTTCAAATTGAATTTTTTCTTAAACTTTATTACAAAACAAAAATTTCTACTGATTAGAGTAACGTAATAAAAACATTCTTGGATAAAGAAAAATGCAACAAAATCAAAGTTTTTTGCAAATTTTTGTCACTCACTGTGGGCAATGAGTTGGCGTAGCAAATTGCACAGTGACAAAGTCCAGGTATTAATTATTTACTGTAACTGTCAGTTTGCGTGAATCTTATACCATTATTCAAAAACACTATTAACGGTGATAACAAGTGTAAGTTTTCTTTATTTTGCTTATTATGATTACCTATAAAATATGAATTTTTAATATTTAACGGACATGCTTCAAGTTTATTTTGAATGTGGTAAAAAACCGTGTCACGCTATTAAAATTTGTACAAGATGTGTTGTATATACATATATGCTTATTTTAAAAATATCGCAGTTACATACGCGAAAACGACCAATGTCGAGTACCGTTAAAAACTTCATATCAGAAATGGCGAACTTATACACTGACCCAAAAAATTATCGCAACACTTATTTCTATTTACAAATGCTTCATTAGATTTGGACAAAAATGCATAAATAAGATATTACACAGATTTTAACTAAAAAACTGTCACCACTATATTACCATGACTGCATTATTCTTTTCTTTCAACAATTAAGAAAAAATTCTGACAGATTTGTGTCATCCTGTTAAATTTTGGGAGGTTTTATGAAATTTTCTTACACTTTTTTAATATTCGTTAAAATGAATCGTCAAGAAAGACAAACTCGTCAATGGAGCACTGAAGAAACAGCTTAAGTAGTCGCTTAAATCAACAGTGGTGGTGGTGTGAGGAATGTGGCCGAAACCCTAAATGTCCATCCTTCAACCATCAGTAGGCATATTCAAATGTTTAATGAAACGCATAGTCATAAAAGGAGACCTGGACAAGGCAGAAAACGGTCAACAAATATCGCGGAAGATCGTTTTTAAGATTGTGAACCCTGCGACAGCGGTTTGTTACTGCACGGAAACTCCAGATTGAGTTAGCCAACGTACATAACCGATACATTCACTTTCAGACTGTTAGGAATAGGTTGAAAGAATATCAATTGACACCATAAGTGCCAGCCAAAGGTCCTCTCCTTATCAAGGACCACCATAGAGCACGTTTAGAATTTGCCGAACAACATGTTCATTGGGGACTTAATGAATAGGGCAAAGTTCTTTTTACAGATGAATCCAAATTTTGTGTATCTTTATCTGACAATCGTGTAAAGATTTACAGAAGGACAGGACAATGTTATGCTCGGTGTAATATTCAATCTAGAATAAATTTTGGAGGTGTTCGGTTATGGTATGGGGGGGGGGGGGTATAAACTTAGAGGTACGTAAAGATTTAATGGTTAGACAATGTATGATAATGCAGAACTACACATAACTAATGTGGTTAGGAATTACGTTAATGAGGTGAACATTGTCACTTTGAACTAACCTGCAAGAAGTCCCGACCTCAATCCCATTGAACATGTATGGAACAGGTTGGAACAGCGTGTTCGTTCACTTTTACGGCGTTTTCAGGCTTTATAAGAATTATCAGAAGCTTTGGTAGAAGGTTGAAAACAGTTGGATGATCGTTTATTAAGAAATTTAATTTCAAGTATGCCAAGGCGTTGTCAAGCTATTATTTCAGCCAGAGGAAGCAACACGCATTATTAATTCTTGTTATTTTTGTTTTTTGTTTTTTGTCATTGGTTATTTTCGCAATTTTTGTTAAATTTGGAAAAAAATTAAAGATATTTTAATTTAAGTAATTTTTGAGGAGGATGTAGTTTTTGTCCGAGTAAAGGTTTTCTTCCGCATTAAGTGTGAGATATTTACGAAATTTCAAGTGTTGCGATAATATTTTGGCGCAGTGTATTAGGCTGGCTCCAAAAATCAATGTCTACTTCGTAATATCCAGGTAATATTTCAAGATACTCCGGTTAAAAGTGATTTACAAACTATTCACAATAATTACTTCAGACTACCCGAGGGAATAGACAAATTACAAAATGTTTCGACGTTGTTAGAGGATTCTCTTCAAATTGTGGATAAAGTTCATGTACAGCCATGCACTTTTTGTAGTTATGTCTTCACGATCCAATGATCTAAAATCGTGACGTTGCACAATGGTCGGAAATCATATTTTTTGGAAACAATTAATAACTTATTTTTGGAAGCAGCTCGAGACACCCAATTTTGTGCAGATATAGGGTTAAGGATTATACATTTATCTTAAAAAAATTGAGCGGGTGGGATAAGCCTAACGCCCCATTTTCCAGGAGGTAAAATCTCCCTTGTCGGAATCTAGGAAATACTTCGAAATATGATGAATAAGGTCAGATTGAGTAAAAAAAAAAATATTTAGAGTGAAATTTTATAAGACCCTCTGAGTGAGTATGACCCTAAATTATACATAAGTCAACCAATTATAAAAAATCTATTATAAATATTTTCAAAATTTTTCAAATAATTCTATCACAAGTAGCGAATTATTGAAATTAAAATGATTTATCATAATATATAAGAAAGCTTAGAATTCATATTCCAAGCGCAGGTTATCCAAACTATATATAAAAGTAGAAGATAGAGGTATTTCTCCTTTCATGTCTCCTTCATAATATTTTTTTACCTCATCATGAATGCATTGATATCCAATTAATAATTCAATAACTTCTTTTGGAAGTGGTAAATAGTTGCGTCGATGTTTGCGGTAATTATAATATATAGATGATATCAATGGATCTGACGTATCCATGGCTCTATTAAATACATCAGTAATGTTATTAATGCGGCTATTTTTTTTTGCATGATGAAGTCTATCGTACTTGTAACATTTATGCCTTGACTCTGCTGCATCTTCTCCTAAGTAACCAGGAAGTACAGAGTTTGCAATTATTTCCTTCGAACGAATAAGTACTTTATGTACAGTCGCAGTCATTGGCAACCAAGGATATTTTGTTTGGATTATTGAAGCCGCTTCGAAGCAAAAATTTTCGAATTTTTCCAAGTTAATCGGAAATTGACATGATAATGTTATCAATATAATCTTAAGATGGAGTACTAAAGACTCATCAATACCAACAATTTCCGAAAAAACAGTATGATGTTCAAAAGCATGTCGAGCCGTGTTGCCGTCGTTGAAGCTACCAAAACCTCCAATTTTCAGTAGATCTACCGGCAAGACAAGTTTTTCCCAAAATGCTTTTTGTATTTTTTTCTTTTTTATCTTTAACAGCCTTTTTTTCATCTGTTGTTCTTACCTGCCAAGTCTTAAGATCGCATTTATAACCTGCATGAAGAACAAACCCGAAAAAACGAATCCAGCAGTGAAGGCTGCTTATTCCGTATTTTAAACTGCCTTCCTTAGCACGAAACTTCTCACTCTTATAATTCTTGATGTTTTTGAAATCGGTTGACTTAGCACCACATATTGGACATGCCTGGTTAGATTTTGTGTCTGTTAAAAAATTTAGGATTTTTCCATCAATAAGAGTTAAATGCAACTTATAAAATATCTCGATACTATTTCCTTCTTCGAGTTCTACTTTAAAACTTGTTAAGTTTGAAATTTCACTCTTTAAACAGTCATCTTCCACTAATATAACTTCTTTGGTTTCTTTAATAAATTCAAGTTTTTTTGGACGGCAATACCTAATAGAGTGCGAGCGATTGTCCCACAGTATTCTTCCTGAAGATTCTGTCAGTCTCAGTGAGATCAGGGTGGTAGCCAAAAGGGATGAATCAGTTTGTAATGATTTGCCAGATTCAGTAAAGTTCTGCTTGAATTGCGATTGGCCAGTGCTACTGTCGAAGCCGTAGCTTACAATTAATTCTGCTTTCAAAGAATGAGCTTTACCTTCAGATATGGTTTGCTTAATGACTTCTTGTTGCATTTCTACTATTCGTTTTGCTGTGTGTGATAAAAGTGACTGCAGTGGAACGTTTGCCATTGTACTTGTAACTGTAATATCTTCAGGTGTGCACTTCGATTAAGCTTTAAGAATTTCATCATACGGTGGGTAGATATCGCAATTCCTGTTTTTACTTTCAGTGCGTATATTAATATATTGCTCTTTTGTAAAATTGTTATCTAATAGAAATGCTAAGCCTTCATCAGGAGACATTTTAATTGGCTTGGTTTCATTACCATGGCAAAGTTTCCTCAATTTTGAAGCTCGATCTGGGCTTGTCATTGTTTCTTTCAAAACTGCGACTAAGTCTTTGTTGTTACGCTTACGAGCAGATGTAGTTGCTGCACGAAGAAGTAGAGCGGTTTCATCACCTGTTGATGATGACAAATGCTCTGCCTCATATCTCTGTCCGCGTTCCGATTTCTCAGAGAATGGGAGTTTCGTACGTCCAACGGCAGATAATATGTGCTTCTTAGCTTTCGTTGAAGTATATTTGAAATTATATGTTAAATCACTATTAAGCCAATCAGAATAATTTTGCTGGAACCTATCACGTCTTCGGCAGCATTTTTCAAATTTTGTTTTCACTTTAACGCAAAATATACGTGCTTTTTCCATAAAATCTTTCAAATCTTTATCTGTAATATTTTCGCGTCCAATTTTATGTATGAAATAGTCATAATAATAACTTCCTCCTTTCTCTTTTTATCATTCCCTTTCAACCATATTTCTTATAGTTCAGCGTTTTTGAAACTGACTTGTCCTGCAAAACATTGAATTTCTCGGAAAGCTCAAAGATGCTCAAGTTGATATTAATAAAATAAACACTCAAGGCATCATTGTTGCTATAAAAAAAAATTTGGCTGGACAAACCTGGGCATTTTTTTAAAGCTTACACAAATTAAGAAAAATTTATAAAACTTTTTTTTTTAAGGTTATCTGTTTCAATTGAGTTTATTTTATTAATATATTAAATATTTCATTGTTATCTGACCAAAAATAGTAAATACTTACCAATGCCTTCATTCTACATTATTTAAATGTTTAAAAAACTTCTTTATAAGATCGAAAATACGCCACTTAAAACTGCATTAAAAAGCAACAATTCAACACAATTTTGTACCTTAGACGAACGAGTCAACTTTCCAACCACAGCGAAAAGCCGTAGACAATAATTTGCAACAACAAACTTTATTTTTACATACTTTGAAGTGTTGCCTAAAAAATTACAATGACATATAACGCATAGCAACAAGTTAAAAAAATGAATTTTTGACACTTTTTTCGACTTTCCGGCTATAGTGCGTTGTCATAATCAAAATAATGATCTGAATTTAATGAATACGAGACATAGGCACTTAGACAACTTATAAAGAAGGAATAAAAAAGAAAGTAAAATCAATTACAGCTGATGTAATACTAGCTAAAAAGCAATACTTCGAAAGGCCAAATTCAAATCAGGATGTAGATCCTCTTTTGTTATGGAAGATAAGTTTTAAAAAAAAGGGTAAAGTGCATTTTTTATTTGAATTCTCTTTTAGGTAACAGGAATGGAACTGAAAGAAACCCTTAGAACAGTATGCTAGCAAATACTTCTGTATTCCAGCAAGTTCATCAGAAAATGAGAGTGTTTAGTACAGCTGGTTTACAAAGGTATTTTTAATAATATAAAATATTATTAAAAATCTGGTGTGAAGAACACAAATACAGGTTCACTATTAATATTTTTTGTGAACGTGTCCGAACATATCCCTCCCCAGAGACGTAGATACGTATTTCGCCTTTCTACAGGCTCGTCGGTACGCCCCTGCTGGAGAAAGGATATTCTCAGACACATTCACAAAAAAAAACCACATCACCACATCACCGAAATTATCCAGACCGGGCGTAGAAGTAAGTTCAGTGCTGCCTGTTGTCAGACAGCCGAAGTACCTCGCCCCGTCTACATAACCAATGTGAAGTAACGACGCCCTTCCAAAGGTGGCACAGCCAATCTCTCTAGAAACTGCATTTTGTTTGTGTCTTCACTCATACTACGGACTAACTGCATGTGTAATGTATCAGAATAATTGAAACATACATGAGTAGGTAAACCCCACCAGTTTTGTATAATACAAAGGCATTTTTAATAATATAAAATATTATTAAAAATCTGGTGTGAAGAACACAAATACAGGTTCACTATTAATATTTTTTAGTATGAGTGAAGACACAAACAAAATGCAGTTTCTAGAGAGATTGGCTGTGCCACCTTTGGAAGGGCGTCGTTACTTCACATTGGTTATGTAGACGGGGCGAGGTACTTCGGCTGTCTGACAACAGGCAGCACTGAATTTACTTCTACGCCCGGTCTGGATAATTTCGGTGATGTGGTTCTTTTTTGTGAATGTGTCTGAGAATATCCTTTCTCCAGCAGGGGCGTACCGACGAGCCTGTAGAAAGGCGAAATACGTATCTACGTCTCTGGGGAGGGATATGTTCGGACACGTTCACAAAAAATATTAATAGTGAACCTGTATTTGTGTTCTTCACACCAGATTTTTAATAATATTTAATATTATTAAAAATACCTTTGTATTATACAAAACTGGTGGGGTTTACCTACTCATGTATGTTTCAATTATTCTGATACAGCTGGTTTAATAATAGAACAAAAGCGCGCAAGACTAAAACTGAAAAATGTTAATATGGCAATGTTCCTAAATAAAAATTTAAAAAATATTAATACGTAATTATTTCATTAAAATTACACCCAACCTTTTTTTATTAGTTAAAGAAATAACTCAATGAGTTCCATCTTAATATACTTTCTAACTATTAAAGATATGAATGTTTAAGCTTTAAGGAATGTATATGACTCTTTCCATACAGAATGGACATTAAACTCTTTAAATCTATTACGAAACTGTGAGCTTCCTCAGTAAAAATTATTTTATTTAAAATTTCTTCGTTTTCATTAAACAAATTAAAGATGTCTATCACAAAAATTAGTTCGTATTAATTACTTTATCTTCCTCGAAAAGCTCTTGATAGTTTGATATCTTGTATGGCTTATATTTGAATTCTTTTAGGGTTTTGAACGATACTCTAAAATGCTTGGCTACATCTAAAAGCGACCCTACATAACACAGGATATTCAGCTTCATGTGTTCTGTTAATACAGGATTGTCTTTTTATTTTATTTTTGTGGGAATTTAGAAAACAACAATCTTTGAATTTGTTAAAAATACTTAAAATTGTTTTCGCACAAAGTATAGGCCTGTTAGGATATAATTAACGGAAAACATGTCTCTGACCACTCTTTAACTATTATTCTTTTGGTACCACATGTCTATGAAAAGGTACAATTTCGTCTTTATTCATGTTTTAAAAATTATCTATTTTTCAATAAAATGTATTTAATTTAGATTCATGGAAGAACAAAAATATACTTGACATAAAAAAAAAATTTTAATCTCTCTATGGCAAAGTAATTACGAATTTGATGTATAACTGGTTGCCTACTATGCCACTAATGCATTGCCTATTCTTTTTTAATCATTACACATAGGGAATGTATGTGTAATGATAAAAAAAGAACCCGGTATATAATACATACATAAGATATATAAATAAATTCATTCATACATTTTCCATCGACTATTATATCCATATTATATCATGCTTATAAGAATTCTTCTTTCTTTAAACTAATAGAAAAATGTTAAAATATATAGCATGGTATGTTAAACCATTAGCAAATAATATTCAAGACATTTGAATAGCAATTATTACGTCAATCAACTTTACTGCTATTTACCACTTAGTAATTTACTTAGTACTTGCCTTTAATGATTATTATTCGATTATATCTAACATGTTATAACGGTTGTGATTAAATTCGTAAATTTATCTTGTAGAGTAATACCAAAACTATGTATAACGGAAAAAAAAAAACAGAACACCTGGCGCCACTGACTAATTCTATTATTATTTGCATTTGAATATTTTCCTTTACGAAATTCCTAGTACATAGTACGCGCATAGAGTGGCAATAAGCAACGGAAATGAATAGTTTCATTAAATTATTCTATTTTTATCTTCCTCTAACTGAATAACCTTGAAAAATATCTTTAAAAGAGATCATACGAGGGATGTTCTGTTAACGTTGCGGTTTATCGATAGGAGGTGGTGTGTATTGATACGAATATTATCGATTAATTTTATTTCATTTTCTGTGAGTTTAAAACAAGTGACAGATCGAAGAAATATTTTTGGATTTTTAGATAATATTACTTTGAACACCTCTCAAAAAAAAAAAACGGTTTCGAATCTAATTTATTGGACAATTTTCATGTTGAATTATAGTTTATTTCAAATTGTAAGAATATAACTTTAAACAGCTCTAATGCTTTTATTTCACCACCTGCGGCAATAACTACCTGGCAGCTCAATACGATTATCTTTTACGCAAACAAACTGCTGAGGTCCGTGACAAAATTTAAGTAAATTGTAATTACTGCAATTTAGATTAAATAAAATTTAATAGTAATATATGTACCAACAGTTGTTAATTTGAATATATAGTTATTATTAGAGCTTAGGATGTTTGCGGTATAACCATGGTTATATCATGTAACCATAGTAATTTACTATGGTTACATGATATAACCATGGTTATACCGCAAACATCCTCAGCTCTAGTTATTATACATATATAGTTAAATAATCATTAAATTACAATTTAGATGAAATAAGTGCTTATATTTATTAAACAAAATTTAAGTAAATATAGTTAGGAGAGTTGGTATATATTACATCTAATATTGAGTCTATTGTTACGCTTAGCATATAAAATATTTTTATCTATTTTTTAAATATATTTCTTCTTTGAGTATCTCGATTTAAAATATATTTAACGTAAGACATTTTTACATTTGTACAACTGTACATATTCGTACAAAGTACATTTCTTTTGTCATATTCCTGACCGACGAGACCCTTAGCTTCTACCTGACTCTGTGGAATTTCTTTCCATTTACATTTCTTTTTTATTAAATTGTTTTAATTCAATTATACATCTTCTTTCATATATGGTGTTTCATATTATTAGAAAGCTTATGTCACAAGCGTTATTTTAATAATATTGATGCCATTGACAGATCACATCTTCAGGTCGCGCTCTTATTTAATTAGAATTCAAGATATCGACCCCTCTCTTCGCTGGATCATAAAACAGACCGTTTTCAAAACCAGTGTTCTTTTCGATACAAACTATCAGTCCTTCTTCTCTTTCGAACCTTCGTGAGTTACACACACATCTTACGCGCGGTACTGTTCAAGTACACGCCACCATGCCGCCCGGTGTCTTTCGCTTCTAAGGTAAACTATATTGTTCTATACATATTATTCTTTTAAAGCGAACCCATATTAATGCACATTAATTTAAACTAATTAATTTCTGTTCCTCCGGTCAAACATCGCTCTGCATATCTGTCCAGGTATACGACGCACCACGTGGCCGCCCATCGCCGCAAATCAAAGGTAACTCTGTATTCTTCGATACAGAGGTTATTTTATATACATTAATTAACCCATAATTTACTGTTCAATTTAACGTTCGTTTCAGAGTATTTTTGTGTTAATTTTCAGCTACTTAATTACCGCTCCTCGTGTACATATTACTTTTGTTTTAATTACTTTTAAATATAACAATTTCAATTTCTTTCTTATGTAAATATAAATACAAACTTTAAGGACAACATGTGTTTTATTTAGTAAGTAAGTTGTAGTATATTTATTTTAATTAACCATCATCACGCACGTCCTGGACCTTTGAAGGAACTTCACCAACACCATCTAATTATTTATCTTAGAATAATTTCATTATTATTAGCACACCAAAAGCCACCGTTTGTAATAAGTGTCGCCCCCCTAATTTGTAATACTATTTATCATTTATTGTTAATCTTTTGCTGAAAGTGTTCATGATTATGATGTGGATAGTGATAATACTGTTGGAGCACGACAGAGAAAGCATATATCAGAAGATGCAAAACAGATCATTTTCAATGTCTATCATACCCAGATGGAAGAAAATAACGAACTACAAACCCAGAACATTCAACGAACGTCGCAATTAACCAAGGTGCCTTTTGGAACAATATATAAAATAATTAAGAATAACGCAGGGCCTCGAAAGCAAAGACGTGACAAAGGAGCACCGAGAAAAATTGAATTCATACTATTAGGCAGCAACTATACTCCTTCTACAGAGGAAATGTTGTATCTACACTTGACTGCTTACATAAAAGAATCAGTGATGAGCCTATAAATATTCAGTGTTCTAAAGCAACCTTGTGGCGAACGCTAAAGAAAGCTGGTTTTAATTTTGGCACTATAGACAAACGTCGCACAATTATGGAAAGCCCGAGGTTACAGAAACTTCGATATGAATACTTAACGGCAATTAGAAGGTATAGACAGGAAGGACGATTAATATGTTATTTAGACGAGACGTGGTATGACACCCATGACACAATTTGCAAAGGTTGGGTGGATAGTTCAAGTATGTGTCAGTTGGACGCGCCGGTTTCGAGAGGGAAGAGAATAATCATTCTTCATGCTGGGTTAGAAAAAGGATGGATCGGACAGATGCTATTATCTGCTAAAAATGTTAAATCCTCAAGTTTAGATTACCATGAAGATATGACCTCATCTTTATTTGAAGAATGGTTTTGTGACACTTTGTTGCCAAATTTACCAAAAGATAGTGTGATAGTGATGGACAACGCTCCGTATCATTCTCGACAGCAAACCAAAGTTCCTACAAAATGTAATAATAGGAACGATATTAAAACATTTTTAGAAGCAAATGATTTATATTTTGAGGATCATTATACAAAAAACCAATTAATAGAGGTGATGAAGACAAAAGAATATTTAAAGGATTATTATGTGGATAACAGAGCCAAAGAAGCAGGACATACAATTTTGCGTTTACCACCATACCATTGCATTTTCAATCCCATTGAATTGATATGGGCCCCACTGAAAAATACCATAAGACGAACAAATCAAACACCGAAATTTAGTGAAAGCAGTGTAACACACATACAAATGCTATGGAACATATAACTGCTGTAAATTGGAAAAATGCTGTTAAACACGCAATAGCAAAAGAGGACGAATATATGCGCATGTACAAAATAGTAGCACCTTTGATTATAAATTTGCAATACATTCAGACACAGACACCGATTTGCAAGACGACTCAATCACAGATGATTTATGAAATGCGGTGACACATAAAAATTTTATTGTGTATTACAAATAAATTAGCTTTATATATCTATATGGATCCACTACACATGTTGCCACACGAATTGTAATTTTTTCTTTGTATATAAACCCAATGTACAGATATTTTTTATTATATACTTGAAATTAACAGCGTTTTATTATTATATTATAGGGCCCTAATTTATAGTCAATACGGCCCCTAGATTCATACGTTGCAAATTGGTAAACCGTATCCGTTCAATAAGGAGACCAGGTATAATAATTATCATCACAGAAGGTGGTGCAATAAAAGCATTAGAGCCGTTCAAAGTTACATTCTTATAATTTGAAATAAACTTATACAGAAAAAACGAACACATTTGGTGAAGAAATAAGTGTTGTTTCACCATGATGATGCGACAGTTCATTTGTCTGTAATTGTAACAGCTAAATTGATCGAATTACATTTCGAATTACTGAATCATCACCCATGTTCGTCTGATCTGCTATTTATTTATTTATTTAATGCAATTTACTAAGCATATAATTTAATTTATTCCAAAGATTTGGGTATTACGAACGGGATAAATAAGTAAGAAAGTAAATCTATCAAGTAATACTCCCCAGAAAATCATAGTATTCAATTTTATTCTTTGATTAAATAAATGTCAACGTACAATACGTAGGTGCAACAGTGCAACATAAACATAACCCTACAAAACAAGTAGCAAAAACATAACCAATAAAGAGTGTATAGGAGTATAGGGGCTGTTTTATTCTATAGTATTTTAATTTAGTTTTGGTAATGTTTTATTCAATTTAGCTATAGATATATTGATAATAAAGGGTTTACCAATAAGTAGAGAACGGACACGCTTACCACTCAGTGCAGTACTGGCGAAAGGCGGTATTTCTAAAATATTTAATTTTATTTATATAATTGGAAAACGAAAGGGTGGTGATCTATAAAATTACGAAATACATATTTATTTGTTGAAAAGTTGTATTTATAAAGTTTTTAATTTTATTTATATAATTGGAAAACATACGGGTGGTGATCTATCTATCTAAAATTACGAAATACATATTTATTAATTAATTTTATTTATATAATTGGAAAACAAACGGGTGGTGATCTATAAAATTACGAAATACATATGTATTTGTTGAAAAGTTGTATTTTTAAAGTTTTTAATTTTATTTCTATAATTGGAACATTTTTATTTGTTCATTTTGTCGTTCAAGTTGAGTAAAGGAGTATTATTGACATAGGGAGGAGACATAAGGAGACATATTGACTAGCAATAGTTTCTCAAGGTTTTCTTCTGTCAATTTTGTTCTCTTTGAATTAAGTACATATATACTTATAAATAGAAAACGTCCTTTCTACATCGCAACTGGTTGTAGGTGCATATTGGAAATATTATTTTATTTCCGCGTATTTTGCAGTTAGATTTTGAGGAATTGTCCCCATACACAATTACCGCAATGTTATTAATTCTGGATTTCTATTAAAAACTGCGTCTAACTTTTGCCGAAGGCCCCATGCGAAGTCACTTGGAATACTTTTCAAATTATTAATAACCACATCTATTGTCGTTAAACCATCATTTAATTTGAGATTTCGATTTTCAAAATAAGTGATTAGTTTTGGCAATTTTCCAAAGTGTTCGTGAAGAAAGTACAACTGATTTTTTAAATTTGGGATTTGTATGAGCTCCTTGCACTCACCAATACTTCTAGCATCCTCCTTTAGCAGTGTTACGAAATGTTTTAGACTATCGAAATTCTCAGCAGAATAACTAGTAGCTTCCAGCCATGTTCCCCATCTAGTTATTACTGGAGTGGGAGGCAGTGACAGAGATGGAAATTTTTCCCTGAAAAGAGCTACTCTCAATGATGCTTTTCTGAAAACTTTTTTAAAAGCTGATACAAGTCTATCAACTTCCGGAAAAGTGTCCCTGATATATTCACAGATTCTGTGGAGAGCATGTGCTACACAAGTAATATGCAGCATATTAGGATATGCTTTCTTCAATAGTCTGCCTGTTTTTAACATATACGCAGCACTATCACTGACAAATAAAAGTATTTTTTCTTTGTACGTGGCGTCCGAATGAAGCATTTTTTGCATATTCTCCTTAATGGTTTCAGCAACTGTTTCCGCATCAACTCTATTTATAACACTTGTTGCTATTACATATGAGTTATAGGGAATAGTTGGATGTAGTACACCAGCTACAACATTTACCACACAGCGTCCTAACATATCCACCGTTTCGTCGGCGCTTATCCATATGTATTGATTTAAAAGATGGCTTCTAATGCGTTCTACTGTCCTCGTATAGCACCTAGAAACATAATATTTGCGTAAAGTTGATTCATCAGGAACATTTCGACCAGTATATTTTTGAAGAAATATTTTTAAAGTGGGATTGCTAAGTTTATTTAATGGAATATTAGCCGCCATAAAAGTTTTACAGAGTTCAGATATGTTTGCGATCCTAAGTGACGAATTTTTGACGATATTTTACGGATTTTGTAATAAATTTCGGAATCACTGACAATGGACATACAATCAGTATGACCGTCAATCCAACTCGCCATTGTTTTACAATGCCGTTCTCGACATTCTTCCATATCATGTCTGAAAAAGTAACTTAAACAATGCTCTAGATCTAAATAAATGAAAACTAAAAATGTGTGCGTAAGTTATTGAAACTGAACGAAATTCAATGCACACTTACGTCGAAATAATATGGGAGAAGTAGATTCAATCAAACGATATTAAACAGGATCTATCACAAAAATTACGATGTAAATAGCAGTTAGAAATACGAAAACAAGAAACTAACTCACAGCACTTTATTTATCTGACGAAATATAAACTAATAAATAAAATACATTATAAAAACCCCGCTTCTATCTACGCTCATGAAAACACTATAAAAAGCACTATATTCTACGAATACAATAGCTGACTTGTCCATTGTTATCGCTGCGAGCCCAGGTGGCCGAGTAAGTCAAACAAATACTTCATTGAATTACGCCGGGATGTACTCAGCGACGTTATACAATTCCAATTGCCGATTGCGTTTTATGGAAATTGCGTCCGTTCTCTACCAATAAGGGATCGGAACTTTAAAATGGGACACAATAAAGATTACAAGGAATATTTCATTAACTTTTATTTTATTTTGATGAGCAATCTGTGACATTATGTTTTGAATATAATATCATTTAAATGGTCAACAGAGCAGGGGTGCTCTGTTGACATAAATGGATTCTTGAGACCCAATTTCTGATTACTTTTTCATATATATCATGTAGAATTTTGAAATGTGCGAGCGATGTTCTCCTTAAGGTCACGAATCGTTCGTGGCTTATTCTCGTACACCTGGGATTTGAAATAGCCCCACAGAGAAAAGTCTAAAGGTGACAGATCGCAAAATCTTGGTGGCCAGTTTACATATCCATTTCTGGATATGACCGCCCAGGAAAATTTTCTTGCAACAATTCGATGGTCTCGTGAGATGTATGACATGTAGAACGGTCATGTTGAAAGAAAACATTGTTCAAGTCAATATTTAACAGTTGCGGTCACAAATATTCTGTTAATATAATCTTATACCGCTCGCCACTAAGAGGATTGTTCAGATACTACGCGGTCTAACACAGAGATGGCGCGAATTCGCAAGAATCTTTTTTTCGCATTCTGAAGAATCATCCTTTAATAAGTTAAATATGACAGTACGGAGCGATCTAACAATTAGTCTATTTTTGACAGTACGCCAAAGTGAACGTCTCGTGAGTTTTTGTAGTAATGGTAAAAAACTGAGTTAAGAGCAGTGATAAAGTACTTTCATTTGAAAAGCTTAACATCAACCGAAATCAAATCAGAGCAGGATTCAACACTATTAGAATCCGGTCCTTCGGTTTCAATGGTTAAAAATTGAGTTTCCGAATTTAAGCGCGGTTGTATGAGCACAAATGATGAACCCCGTAGTAGAGGTCCAAAACTGTTAACTGTTCCGGATATGATTGAAAAAGTCCAGTGTCGTCTTGGATGACCGTCGAGTAAAAGTGTGCGAGATAGCAGACATTGTAGATATCTCAATTGACAGTGCGCACAGAATTTTAACTGAAGAATTAGAAATGAAAAAATATTCGGCACGTTGGGTGCCGCGGTTACTCACACCGGAGCAAGAACTGAATCCTTTGTATCAGTACTTTGTACGCCGTTTCATTACCATCGATGAAACCTAGGTCCACCATCACACTCCCGAAACCAAAGAACAATCCAAATAATGGACAAAAAGTTTCTTCGCCACCTAAAATAAAAAAAACGGTTTTGCCTGCAAATTATCATGGAATTATCTTGGTCGACTACTTAAAAAATGGGAAAACAATAAATGAGTATTATACCAATTTGTTGCAACAGTTAAGCGACAAAATCAAAGAGAAACGGCCTCACTTGGCAAAGAAAAAACGTGTTTCTCCATCAGGATAACGCACCTGTCCACAAGTCTGCTATTGCAATGAAAAAATACATGAATTGGGATATGAATTAGTGCCGCATTCGGCCTATTTCCCAGATATGGCTCCCAGCGATTAATCATCTCTTTCCAAACCTGAAAAAAATGGCTAGGCGGTAAGAGATTTTCGTTTAATACCGAGGTAATCGCTGCTGTAAATAGCTATTTCGAGGACTTGGATTCATCGACCTACAATGAAGGCATTTAAAAAAGGTATATAACCCCTTACCACAATTATTAATCGTATCCTAAATACGTATTTCGACAACTAAGTTGTCATCATCAGTAGGTAAAAACTACTAATTAAAAGTCGCACATGGGGCACAGTAAAGCAAGAGAAACGCTTACGCACAACTACTATACACCGCGTCCCCGTATACACTCTCCCGTATACTATACGGTGTATAGTAGTTGTGCGTAAGCGTTTCTCTTGCTTTACTGTGCCCCATGTGCGACTTTTAATTAGTAGTTTTTACCCACTAATGATGACAACTTAGTTGTCGAAATACGTATTTAGGATACGATTAATAATTGTGGTAAGGGGTTATATACCTTTTTTAAATTTTTATTTAACCACAGTCTCCATTGAAAGAATTTTAATGAAGGCATTATTAATATTGAATATCGTTGGAATAAGTGTCTTGAGCAAGCAGGAGACTATATTGAAAAATAAAATGTTTTTTGTCAAAAAAACTTGGGCTTTCTTTGTTAGACCACGTGGTTTTCGAACGACCCTCGTTAGAGTCACATAATTTTCACGTTAGCCTTCAAAAAATAGGGGCTAATTACTCCATAAGCCACAACAAATTAACTTTTTTAGGGTTAAGGGGCAATTCGTGAATTACTTTGGTATTTTCATCAGCTAAAATCCTACAATTTTGTTTGTTCACGTAACCACTAAGCCAAAAATGTGCTTCATCCGAAATTATTTTTCTTTTTAACCAAAATTCGGATCGACTTCCAACTGCTCTAGAACTCAAGCCAAGAAAGTTTAACGCACACGATGATCAGCAGGTTTGTGCTCTCGAATAATCTGAATTTTGTAAGCTTTTAGGTGCAGATCATGATGTACAATTATGCATGTAGTCATCTGAGGAAGGCTGAGTTGTTGAGAACAATGTGATACAAAGACGTTGGGCTCTTCTTTAACACTCTGGTTTACAACGGCGATGTTCTCCGCTGAACGGCTAGTTCGACAGCGCACATATATTGACTCCTTTACTACTGAGCCTGTTTGTTCAATTTCTTTAATAAGACTATAAATAGAGCGTTCAGTTGGTCCATTATGTTGCCCATAAATTTTTTCGCAATGCACGAAATGTTTGTCTAACCGCACATGCATTTTCATGATAAATTGTAATAATTTTTACTCACTGTTGAATACTGTATCTCATCATAATGACTTGACAGACACTACTGATAACAACAACAATAACCTAGCGTCGATAATTTAAGTAGCGTTACCAACGTTGCATTTTAAAATTCTAACGCTCTTATTGGTACACCTTTTATTATTCAAATTCAAATAAATATAAACATCTAATTTAAATTTTGTTGAAAAGTACTGCCATCATTTGTCACATAGCATAAGCTCTAAAATATACCAAAATAACAAAAACGATGTGTTAAAAATATAAACGTACTTGAATGGGTAAAACCTAATCATTTGTATAAAACATCTTTAATATCAAAAGTATTACTAAAAATTTGGTGTCCCAGTTTCATACACTGCACTATAGGTCAAATAGCCACTTTTTCTGTGCTAAATTAATAACTTCTTCAAAACCATGGTATTCAAACTAAAACCTGTAGGAATTTACTATGTAAGAATAAATCTATTAAAAAATGCAACTTAACCCATTAGCGACCAAAAATTAACCCTTTTGCAACCATTAATGCAAACATTATACGTAGTATTCATTTATTTATTTTAATTAAACTACAATATTCAGTAATTGCTTAAATCTAATTCGTTTTGTAAATTTAAATCAAATAGGTCCTCTTCAATTTCATTAATTTCATCGTCTTGGTTGCTAAGATGAATTTCTTCTATGGTTTCGCTGCAACATAACAGTTCAATTGCTTCAGGTGGAAGAGTAGAACGTTTCCGCTTTTGCAAGCGCCTATTTAAAAATTTTGTGGAAATTAATGGATCTGAAGTATCGCCAGCTCTATTAAATACGTCTAGCAGGTTATTGGTACGATTGTTTCTGCGGGCGTGATGCAATCTATCGGCTTTGTATATCTTATGTCGCGATTCAGCTGCTTCTTCTGCAAAATAACCCATTGAAAGTGCTGTATTTTCTAATATTTCTTTTGAATGTATTAGTACTTTATGTACTGTGGAAGTCATTGGCAACTTTTCCATCAATGAGTGTTAAAAATAATTTAAATGATACTTCAACAAATTTTCCATCACCAATTGATATTCTTACGCTTGCCAGAGCGTCAATTTCTTTTTTTAAATCCAGGTCTTCCTTTAAAACAACTTGTTTTGTCTCCTTTTTGTACTGCAATTTTATGGGCCGACAAAATCTTACAGACTGTGGTGTGCGGTTGTTCCAAATTGGCGTTCCGGATAAGAGCAGTAACTTTAAAGGAATAACTGTAGTAGCTAAAAGAGAGGCATCACAGCTATTTGACGAACCTGCCTCATTAAAAGTTTGTTTATATTGCGACTGACCAGTGCTGCTATCAAATCCATAGCTTAATATTAATACCGATCCCAAAAAATTCGTCTTCTCCGCTTCCATTACAGTTTGAAAAACTTCTTTTTGGAGGTCAACAATTCTTTCAGCCGTATGCAGTAAAATAGATTGCAACGAAACTTTGGCAAGGGTCTCATAGGCTATTATACCTTGAGGTCGACATTTCAACTTTGCAGCTGTAATTTTCCTATAATGTGGATATATATCGCACGTAATTTGTTTTCGTGGCGTATTGCATTACATTGTTCTTTGGAAAAATTATTTTCAAGAAGAAAAGCTAACGCCTCATCCGCAGATAGTGGAATTGGCTTTTGGAGATCTTGATAGCAAACCTTACGCATTTTTGATGGTCTTGTTGGGCTTTCAATACTTTCTTTTAGCACTGCAGCTAAATCAGCATCACCGTGCTTACGAGCTGATATTGCTGCTGCACGAACGAGAAGATTTGTATCAGCTTTCTCATTTGAAAGGTCTGCAGCTTCTTTTTTTTCCCAAATTCTGATTTTGCGTTGAATGGCACACGTGGACGACCAACAACTTTTTCGGTGCCATTCACCACAAAATTTAAATCTCAATTTAACCACGCATGATTTTGATCCTTAAACACATGCATCCTTCTGTGACATTTTTCCCACTTTTGAGCCAACTTTATACAAAAAAAAATGTAATGTTTCCTTTATATGTTTCTCCATTTTATCCGAAATCGTATTAGCTTCAATTCTTTCAACTACATGCTTGAAAAGGGCATCAAACTTCTCTTTTTTTATGCAATTTTTCGCCATATTTCTAACAGTTCAATTTGATTAAAACAAAGGTTACCTGAAAAAAAGAGGCATAACTCGTAAAACGCAAAAAATAGCAGCTTGAAATTAATTGCAAATAACTCATTAAATATTGCTTAATCTATGTTTTGAATTTCAAAGAGGTCAAATTGGGTCAAAATTTTGTATGGCTTACAGAAGATCAAACATTTAGAGAAATTGCACCATTTTAAGGTTATGTACTCTTATTTCAAGTATACCGACGTAAACATAAAGCAGTATCAATGACACACATTTATACTTACTTGTCTCTTTATTTTGCATTTTACAGAAATTAATTATCGTCAACACAATTCGAGAAACACACAGTTAAAGTTGACCAATAAATAAATACTGATCTCGCTAGCACATTTATAAAAATATTACTTCGAATGACTTTGACATATATATAACGGTGCTTTATATTTAGCACAAACAAAAATTAGGTATATTTGTTTTGAATGGTTTCCAATTAGAAAACAACAACAACGAAAGTAAAACTGAACTTTGATTTTTTCACTTTTGCACAGAAAAAGCGGCCGTTTGACCTAATGTGTACTGGCGAATCTATGCAGGACGAAATCCATGTGTACATGTCTGGGTAACAATTTTTACACAAATATGAACATTATTGTGTTTTCCACATCCGATTTAATATTTTCAGTGTTATTAAAAATGTTAAATTAATATTCTCCGGTTAGTTATTTCACTTAATTATATGTTTTACCACACCTAAACTGAGTTTACTCATTTATTATATTCATTGGACGAATTGCTATTATGGGTTATATTTCTTTTTGTAACACCGGATTATTAATAACCTTACAAACAAAGCAAAGAATGGTTAAATGTAAAGATAAGCCAAACTTACGACTAGTTACGACATATAAGGAGAAAACTACTAAAAACAGTAAATATAGGGAAAAAACGAAAATAATATTATGTAAGACATTAAACTTAATAAGATTAACGGAAGATTAACAAGTAGTGGAATAAATGAGAGTATTTTATTGTTATATAAAATACCTTACTAAATAAACTACCTAATTACTTCAAAAAAATCGTGTATAGGAAATCGTGTACCCAAAGAAATTGTTATCGAACAGCAATCGTGTACCAGAGAGTTGTCGACTCAACTATTACATAATTATCGAATATACAAGTTCCAGGAAAGCACTTACTTATTTAATATATGTAGATCGCTAACATAAATATACTTAACGCACGATTTTATCAATAATTATCTATATAATTATAACCGTACAGTCACTAATCACTATTCAGCCAACTTCTTTATTAAGTGATCAACACGTGTTGTATATTACATTTTCATTTTAATATTAAGAAGAAGCTTGTGTAAGATATTGTTATATCTTGATTATGTATTAAAACTCTTACTATTATGGAATTTAAACAGAAACGTCACAATCTTTCGATGTATTTTAGGAGAGCGTTAACTTGAAATTTTGAAGTAATAAACATAAATGAAAAGTACATCAGGTAATGAAAATTTAAGCATGATGATATCGAAATAAAAAACTACAAAATTTCTTTAGGAATGATTAAGATCCAAAATCGTTTTCACTCAAAATTTATGATTTGAAGAGTTTCCAAATTCTTAAACATCTAGAGATGTGTTTAAAAAACAAAATTCAGAAAATTCTTCGAATTTATAAACAAGCAATTTCCGTTAAGAAATAAATAGTAATTTTATCGTTTCAAAAATGTATTATAAACCACTATAATATTGTTTCGCCATACAATGGCTTCATTAGATTTAATAGTTTTCTAATTCATTAACATAGGCTACAGGTGTTTAGTAAACTAACGTTTCCAAAACACCCCACAAGGTATCAGATCTGACGATCGAGGTGGCCAAGGTATTGGACCATCGCTACTAATCCAACCGTCATGGAAAGTATTATCCAGGTAATCCCGTAAGATTTAGTGACACGTCATCCAAAAATTCTGGAATTTGTAGAAAATCTAAATCATTTTCTCCATTTATGCGGCACAGCAAAATATAAATAAACTAAAAATTATGAAAAAACAAATATATTCGCCCAATAAACCACCCCAAATATTATACCAAAGCTACGTTAACGATTGATTTCTAGGCATTTCATTATGCGAATTCCCATAACTCCAGTGATGTTGATTATGAATATTGAAAATACCATCTTGGGAAAATGAATATTCGTCTGTCCACAGAATGGAATTTTAGATGTGCAGATTAATATTTAAATACCATTCACAGAAGGCTTACCGAAGTGGACCGTCATTATCTTCCAAATGCTAGACTCTTGTGAAATGATATAGATATAGATGCTGTTGGTTACGTTTTAGCGCGCGCCATACGCGGACTTTATTTGTTCTCAGTTCCCTCTCAACGCACCTAGTACTTCTCGTCTCTCAAAGACAAATTGATGTCGTCTACACCAACTCGGTTCCGATGCAATAGATCATGGCATCTTACTCAAAAAGCTTAGTTATTTCGTTTCCTGGCAGGGAGGTTACTTGTCGAATAGATTACATCAAGTTTTTTACAATGACAATTATTCTTAGGAATTTTTAACAATATTAGATGTACCACAGAGTAGTGATGGGCATAATAAAATAATTTCAATAATCGAGTACTTGGTATTCGAGTTCTGCTAATGATCGAATAATGATTCAAATACTCATTACGAGAATGTTACATACCGTGCGATATCGATGGTAATTCCTCGCATGTTTACTTGTTCGGGATATCTCGTGTACACGAATTACTATATGTCACGTCGGTTAATCACCGCGAGAAATTTGAAGTTTCAGCATCTTGTTAGCCCTAAAATTGTATAGGTAACAAAAACCACAGTGGGAATTAGGACAAAGCCCTAATTCCGCCCCTGGGCTACAAAGGCCCACGAAAAACTCACCGGCCAGCTCAGAAATTAATTGCGGAAGCGTCGTGGGCTATCACAACGCATAGATAGTTAATTGGGCACCACTACGTTAGGTCTGGCAAGTTCACAGGTCAACGTATAATCACCCTTGGGCCATAAGGGCTTAAGAATACTATAAAGGTGATCGTATACCATGTCACTAAAACTAACACTTTTGCTCATAAGGACTTACAGAAATAAAACACCAACAACGGTATATAACAATAACAACAATATTTATTAAGGAAAATAATAAAGTATGACAAAATATGAATTGCTCTAAACAAACTTAATAGCGAGTTTATCACCCTGTATAACCAGGCAAGAGATTAAAATCAACAAAATAGATTTACGTAATTAGAATATAAAAATCAATATAAACTTCGTGTTTTATGATATAAATTTTTGCATAAGTAGTCCATCAAAGCTTTAATGTACCTTACATAGTTTACGCTACACTCAGTATATGCAAAGAATTTTTAGATGGTACACACAATTAGAAATTAATGAAGTGCAAATAAAAATGTGAAAATAATAATACGCAATGTATTCACCAAAATTGGATACTCTAATCAGATATTACAATAACTTAAAGGCTCAGCCTGTATATGTAAAATTATATGTTTAATTAATAAATTAAACTAGAACATTTCCCTATATATATAAATATATTAATACAAAATGGTGGATCGAACACCACGTTTTAGGACACCACGCGGTCCTCCAAAATATCTACTATATAAATTTTACGGGAACTTAGTCACAAAAAAAAACAAATTATTGTTCTACACACACTACCTTGCGTGCTAAATGGCTTTAGAATCCAATTATGAGGTTTTCTGGGTCCCAGTAATTAGATGTTTATGGATGCGTTTTTCTGAAGGGATGCTGACAATGTCCGATTTCCCTCGCAGAAAATAACTCAGCAACTTTTCCCTTGTCCGATACAACAATAGCTTTTCCTTAGCCGGTACAATCCAATAACCACGTTTTCTAACAAAGAATTACACCGCAGCTTTTCATGAGTCTGTATTAACAGCCCTGAAGCAACACGAGGTCATGAAAACTTCCAAAACCGAGGAACAAACCCAGAATAAAGACACTAAACTAGTGAATTTAATTACACAAAATCAAGTTTGAACAAAACTTGCATATGCAGAATGGAGACACTATTTAATTTCAAAAATGACTTCTAGTTTTCAAACTACTGCCTACTTCAGACCTTGAACAGTAAAGAGGATCTTCCAAACGAATGTACGACTATACTATTTATTCGGAAAGAAAACTACGTCATAGTAACAAAGCTATCCTGGGCGGAATATTGGAAAGAAAAGAAGATAATTACTCAAACACCCTGACAAGGTTAAAGAGTAATTGAGGAAGCCAACATAAAAAATTGAGTAATGCATTCGCAGCAACAAAGGATAATTAACCAAATTAAAACTATATCAACCGTCAAGCGATCTATAATCGGAAGTTAAATTAAGTTGCGCGAAGATGTCGCTCTGAGCAAATGAAAATAAAGAAACCGAAATTAAGATAAAAAAAAATGGTTATCCAATAAATTAATAACTAATAGATTTACAAAATTCTAATAAAAAAACACAATGTCTTGTAAAGTTAGAATTGTTTACGAAGAAACAATAATCGTAATATCAATTCAAATATACGAATCATGACTTCGCATAAAATTTCCAAAATGTCAAACTGCGCAGAAATATATTAAAAATAATCCGGTTAAGAATATGGATATAGTGACATCCAAAATATTTGAACATACAAAATTATATGAAGATATTAAAGTTCGAAATGGCCTATGATGATCGATAATTAGTAATTAAAGTAAATAAATTATATTAAACGATAATATTGAATTTTGAATAGCCTATGATGACTTAAAGTTAGCACTTAATATAATGAAACGGATATACAAAATACATATCCGTAACTGTAAACATGGACAAACACCTCGTATTTTTAGCATTTACTTCTGTTCAATACATATGTTTCAGTCATCTAGGCCTCATCGGTTGAACTAGTGAAGCAATGTATATACAAATTAATACAGATCTGTTAAACAACGGATCTGTATCTGTATCTACATTTACGCTAAAATCGTCTCACGGCCTGGTCGCTTTCTTCCGTCAGATGTCACTGATTATATTGGTGTCGCCTGATAGAACGAAACTGGTTATGGCTTGGAGACGATTTTAGCGTAAATGTAGATACAGATACAGATCCGTTGTTTAACAGATCTGTATTAATTTGTATATACATTGCTTCACTAGTTCAACCGATGAGGCCTAGATGGCTGAAACATATGTATTGAACAGAAGTAAATGCTAAAAATACGAGGTGTTTGTCCATGTTTACAGTTACGGATATGTATTTTGCATATCTGTTTCATTATATAACAACGGCGTAATACGTGCAAAACGTATTGATAAATATCCCTTTTTTGTATATTAGCAATTAATGTAATTAACTCATTAAAAATGCCCAAATGATATAAGGATCATTTTTCGAGCGTAACAATCTTGTATATTTGTTCTTCAATTGTGTAGTAAGTTGTATCAGGGTTTAGTGCGCACACGCTTGAATTATCTAAATTTAACTAATTATTCCCGCTTCCATTCAAAAATTATTGGACATAATAATGCGAGCGAGTGCTAAAAAGTCTCGCAAGGCATCTGCAATAAATCGTTAAAATATTGGAATAACACATCTAATTTAAAACAACATTTAACACGAATCCACACGACCGTATTAAGTCAAGATAATACAGATCTAGAAAATGCAGAAAGTAGCCCTACTCCAGGACCGTCAGGTTTGTTACAAAATGCTATTCAGGAAAACCAAATTTTGCCGCCGCCGTCTAAAAAATCTAAACAGTTAATACTTTATGGCGTAAGCCGTGAATTATCAGACAATAATATTAACGAAATCAATAACGCGTTAATTAAAATGATAACATGGGATTATCAACTTTTATCAACAGTAGACGATGAGGGATTTATTAATTATTCGCATAAACTGCAACCCTTATACAAAATACTAAGCAGGAACACATTGTCTTCAAAGATGTTACCCACGCTTTATGCACAATCAAAATTGAAAGCGTTATTAGGCAACACTAAAACAATTTCAATAACAACCGATTCCAGGGCTGTTCTTTTTCCGCTGAACCTATCTAGTAAGAGATTGTTTGTAAGTTACATAAGTTTAAAGTAATCCTTTCGTCAATAAGTCATGGAACTAAACAAGCATTATCGAGTTGTCATTTTTTAGAATTTCAACCGTGGCTTAACCTGTAAAGAATGTTTTGTGGGAAGTCAATCGAGTGTTTGGTGACAAGTCGTAACTCCTGTAAGAAGAATTCAAGCAACTTTAACGATTGGTGTGAAAGCAATTAACATTATTTTACACAAACATTTGAAGTTCCGTAAGCTTTGTTCTCGGTCGATTCCCCACAACTTGACTTCAGTTCTAAAAGAAGACCGTGTGAGACGGTGCACATCTACACTAGATCGCTTTGACCGTCGATCTCATTTGGTGTACAACATTATTACAGGTGATGAAACATGGGTATACAGCTATGATCTCGAAAAAAAGCAACAATCATCAGTTTGGGTCTTTGAAAATGGGTCGGCTCCAACAAAAGTTTTTCATGAAAAAAGTCGAAACAAGAAGATGGTCGCCACATTTCGTGGAATTACTGGGCATGTTTTCACTGTACTTTAAGAATCGTTTGTTATCAAATCAATGGTTCATCATCACGTAAACCAGGACGGCCACCATTTCTGCGGACTTGTGTTGCAAAACATCCAATGAAAAGAATTCTATCTTCTGAAGTTTGAGTTTTGCGCAGAAGTGGATGTCATTTGAGCTATATCAGGTGAATAGGGCGGGTGAGGTCTAGTCTTCTAAAGATATTAGAATTTGGCAAACGACGCCCACGAAATCGCACCGCATACAATCGCGCTGTTTGACCTGCGTTATTATTTGAAACACCAAGAGCCATTAATACATTGTAATACTCGCGATTTGAGTAGTTTTGGGCCATGATTTCATACGCTAAAATTCAAAATACAAGCAGCGTATCTTTTTAATGACAATTGTAGAAATGTCAACTAGTTATTTACGCACCTCATTTAAGTATTAATTGCGAACCCTTCTCTACTCATGTTTATTCGTTACCGGAAGACAACTGGAACAAATATTATAAAGTGTTTCGTGTTATACGTTTTTGATTGTGAATATTTAAAAAGTTTACATTTTTAAATTTTCATTTTTAAAATTGCTAAAATTCAGATAATATCAGTCAGATTAAAAAGAGGTAAAGGAACATTCTGTTACGATTTATTTTTCTTTTTCTCGTTGAGCTCTGTACAATAATTCAATTCGTATAATTCGTACAATGTGTACATGATATGCCATCTATTTTTAGTTGTGGAAAACGTTGCAATTGTTCCCCCCTACAAGTGTGCATTTTTAGTTTCGAATTTAAGAAGGCAGTGGACCAAGCTAGTGAATAAACAGAATAAGTTGTGAGTCCGCATAAGAGATTTATTTTCACGTGTTTCTTAGTAATTCGAGTTTTAAATCGCATCTGCGGATCAAGACTAAGAAGCGTGAACGACTGAATGATGTTGCGTTTCGTACAGTGTGTTTGGGAAGCGAGATAACCCATTCCACGAATTAATCGCAATTTGTTCTACGATTCTTTGGATATTGAAATTCTCAGGCGGACGAACGAACACCAACATCTGTACAAAACCGTGTTACGACTACTGGTTCCGATTTCAGTCATCTTCAGATCGTCTGCGCACGCAAGATAGCAATTCGTTTCAGTACTTGATGATTAATCTCATGTCATAATGCGTGTCCGCGAATTTCGTAACACCCTGTATGTAATGTTATATTTACATTTTAAACTGTGTTAATTATAATAAAATACTCGGACATTAACTTATTAACTTACAATTTTGCTTGAATGTATTACTGTATAAAAGTTTAGTAAAAGCACACAGAAAAAAATAAAGAATTGCTAAATTTGCAAGTGCGTTTTCGCAACAGCAGAACCATCACATAATTAAAGGTGTATCGACCAATCCAACCAATCACTTTCTTTAACAGGTAAATATGCCTAAGAAACGTATTGGCTACCGTTAACGACATAATGTAAATCGAAAGGCGCCTCAAGTTTGTTTCTCATTCCTCCGTGATGAGTAATCAATTATCTGGATGTGGAAACCAGCAGACAACTCGAGTTCTTTTTTTTCGCTGCCATCGCAACATGTTTCGTTAATAAAGTAATAACACCAAGTAATTTGTAATATCCACCATATATGTTTTAGAGAATTTATAAATTGCGGTAAATGGCATGTGTATGTACGCTTACAGATATATAAATATCATTGGTCATGAAATACTCCAAGCAATTTAGCGGTTGCGGAGTAAAATTAATTGTATTAAATTGATAAGATACAGACTTGTTCAGCAATTGTAGCCACCATTTTCTTGTACGTACACAAGTATATCCTAAACGTCTACTAATGGGCGTGATTAAATTTGCTTTATTAAAATGTATTCCGTTAAGTAATTACGCTTACTAAGAATTATTTAATTTGAAAAGTTAAATTAAACCCATGTTATTATTAATTTATTACGCTAGGAGTAAAGCTCTTCTGATTGTATACTGAAAGAAATGAAAGTTTATATCATTAATATCCTTCTGTAATATTTTAATTTCAAACATTTTTTATGGTTAAATATAAGTAAATCTAGGATATAGAATTCAAACATAAAATTACCAATTTTATAAATATTTAACGTTCATTTTCGAATTTAAACCACTGTATAATATACTTTTATTAGCACATTCGAATTGTAAAGCTTATATATATATATATTTTTTTTTTTAATTATAAGATTTTTTTTAATTATAAGATTTTTTTAAATTATAAGATTTTCTTTAAATTATAAGAAGGTGATATCTTTTACATTTACAAATTTATTAATTACCTAGTTTATAATTTAAACCACTCGGTTTATTACCTATGATTATTAATATTCGGCATCTTTTTTCCAAATTTATTGATTGCTTTATACATCAGACGATTTCAATAGAAAATATTTGGTCTGACCACCCATTGTTAACTAAATATGTATAATACGATTCCATAACTGCACAAAGGAATTAACCAGGACTCCATACTTAGGTTCATCACACCTCCTAATACTTAATTAGTAATTATATTTTATTTATTTATTTATTAGTAAGGTCTTTAAGACACTATCGTAAACCATGTAAGGTAAGATATTATTGCTTGTAGGCACAATTTCCACGAAGTAATAACTACTAATAACACAAAAATTCCCCGCTATGACGTTAAACAATACACTATATAACCAATCGATCTATGTTAATATGTAATAATGTAGGGTTAGTAGTATTATTACCTACTTGAAAAACACTATGAACTAAAACACAGTATCAACTCAACATCAACAAAAAGACAGTCTTAACACAATATTCGCAAACACAGTAACAACTTAACTTCAATATTATTACTATTCATTTTATCATTATTATTCATATAAGTAGTTAAAATTTCTAAATCTCAAAAAACTGAACTCGTTTTCGTTGTCTAACGTTGTTAGAACCCACAGAATTATATTAAGGCGCAAATACGCCGCGGCCTGCATAAATCATTATTATAGATTCCTGGTGAATGTGACCCGATATTGGCCGATAGTACACGATTCCATAAAAACATTTAGGATATTTTACGGCGCAGTTATCTAGCGGCCAGTGTTTCAGTGCCGTCTATGGGACTATCGTACCGTATCGTATAATATAACGGGTGTGATTAGTCATAATAAATAATGAATTTCGTAAATAATATTATTCATATAAATTTTGATAGGCTGCCATTAGCCGATAAACTTAAAATTAAAGAACTGGGGAGGCCGTTGCCAGATATAAAGTTGTCACAAACTTGTCAACGAAAAGCCGAAAACCCGTCTTTTACGGGTCGGTTTTCAAAAGATATTTATTAAAAAAACACCTCAGTCATTGTTATGCCCATAAACCTCGCTGTGCAGAAATCGGCATCACAAAATGCAAAAGTACGCGTGTTTTTTAATAATCTGTCGGCCATACCTGTTTTTTTTTTTCAAACTCATCTCATCGTTGTGATGTTTCGCAAGAGATAATAAATAAAAGATTACCAAGGGCGGTGACAACTAGATGGAATTATAATATTCGCACAGTTACTTTTGTTCACGAAAATCTTGAAAAGCTTGTAGAAGTGTTCGAAGAAATTGAAACCAGATGTGAGAAAAGTGTTACTTCAAATGAAGCATCCGGTCTAAGAAGGACATTGGAAGATCCCGAATTTATATTTTGGTTAAAATTCTTCCATAAAATTTTGCCACATGTCGACATACTGTATAATAATTGCAATCAAAAAATAAGGACAGCGTACAGTTGCAAAAAGACTTACTAATTTTCCAGAAAAGTGTTTCTAACATTAGAAATCAAATTGATTCTATTAAAAACATTGTTGATTCAGAATATCCAACATCTAAAAGAAGGGGAATGGATGATAATTTTCGAAGTGTTATTGCCAAAGAAGTTTGTGATATAATTACAGTACAAATGAAGGAACGCTTTTCTTACCGGGGTCATTTACAAGCGGCTGATCTTTTTAACAAAGATAAATATTCAGAGGTTTCAAAAAATTTCCCTGTGACTGTTTTAAACGATGTATGTTCATTTTATCCGATGTTGAGCACATCAAGATTAAGAACTGAGTTGGAGGTAATTTACTCGAGAGAAGATTTATAATAAATTGTTGGAGCAATGAATTTTCTTTTATTTATTATGGAAAATATCCTTAGTAAAACATTTATCGAAACATCGAAAATATTAAAAATTATCGTGACGACTCCAATGACAACAGCCGAAGCAGAACGCACTTTTTCGATGCTTAAACACATAAAAACATTTTTGCGAAATACCATGCTTAATGACAGACTAAATGCTTTAGCTATGATGTTCATAAATCGAATTTTAGTGCACGAAATAAACAATTTTGATGATAAAGTCATGGAAAAATTCATTTCCATGAAGGACCGCAGAGCGGATTTCATTTTTAAAAAATGACTTACCCACCCATTTTGTTTAGTTTAATCTGTGTAAATATGTTGTTCTTTCTTTTTCCTACTTATAAACCGTGGCTACCTACTTTGTGAAGTAATTTTTTTATGACATTATAAAACTATTACGCTGTTCCAGCTCTTCGTTTTTGCAAACTTGAATTTTACGGTAGGTGGATTTTTGTTTAAAATGAGGCCCTAATTTTGGATTTTTTCCGTTTTGATTTACAATTATTATTGTTTTTGTCGTTATTGTAGGAATTAATATTTTTTTAATTCCTATGTACTTATTCAACTTAAATAAATGTTATAAATGGATAATTTTTCGCGCAATTTGCCTATATGTCATTTGTTATTTGATTTCTGGTGCGCCCCTCCAAACTCAAACCCCACGACACGCCACTGATAACAATCATACTTTAACAAGAGACACCAGTCTCAACAACTTTTATGTTAGTATAAGTCGTTGTAGATCCAAAATAAATGTATATAATGTAAATAAATATATTTAGATGAAAGTACATTTATTCATTTAACAGTCTCACAAGATTTAAATAGTAAAGTGTATACACCCTTACAACCTGTGCAAGGTGAAGCAACATCAGGTTCGTGATTCTAGTAACTGGGGTTGAAGCATCACCGCCAGAAACAGAATTCATCCCAAACAGTTTGGACTTCGAGCCGCAACAAAATTTGACCCTTTAGAAGAATCATCAAGCCCGCACTTCTTCGCATCTTCCTTACCAACCCATAGACCAGTAGTGACCCGCTGGTTTATTATGTCGATTTTCCCGGGATCAAAAAGGTTTTTAGGACTTACTTTCTCGTTGAAAATAAATGCCGACAGCTAATCATATTATATTAATTACTCATGGCTTGCTAATGGCACTGTAATTGACGTTAAATTCTTGGGGGTGCCAAAGCATGAATTATTATTATTACTACAATTAATCGAGACTGCATATTATTCAAATTAATTAATTGGCGAATTCCTGAATACTAAAATTATAATTACACTCAAAAAGCATATTTCAATAATTAAAAGTTTACTATGTTTATAATTAATTTAAACTAAACATTTTTATCATTGCTAGTTAATTTAAATGTATTAAACCAAAATATAACCTTTTCGAATCGTTTGTATGTTACATTTACATTTTATGTACTTGTATTCCTAGTTTATACAGATACGTTCTTCAATCTTTCGGCGTCGGGACTATTGTAGTTGACAAATTTACCTACTCGTAAGTATGTATGTATATTATTTACAATATTGTGACTAACTACATATTTACATTTAATCCATTAAAGTGGCCATAAAAATTATTTAGGACTATTCGATGTTTAGTACTTTACAATCATAGAGTAATGTAGAGGTGTGGCGATATATAATACGTGAAATTCTAAACGTAATTTGATACACCGCTTCCACAAAAAAAAAAAGTTGAATATTATTTATACTTGATCGAATTGTTTCCTAACATTAGATGTCATTTCTCAATTTCTTCGAAAATAAGTATTTTTTAAATTATGACATTTTCACTTTAAAACCCAACCTCTAATCTAACCGCATTAACTTGTCTAATTTAAAATTTAACTATTAGATGTTTAAATAAAATGTAAATGAAGACAAGACATAAAAGTTCAAAAGATAGCATAAATAAGTGCTTCGTGAGTATACATATTCTAAAATATTAATAAATTAAATAATTTAAATGAATGACGGCATTTTTTGAATAAGCTTCGATGATTTCTATTTCCAATAAACATCAATATGCTAAGTAATATAAATCGTGATCACTAAAAAATGCAAATTATTAGATATTTCTTATAATATTATGAAAAAATAACATTTTATGTACAATGCCTTCCAAAATAAACATATCTTATGTCATGTCATAAGGCAAAATCTGATTTTATTTATATACGAGTATATACGGATTGATATACCGGGTTCTCTTTTTATCATTACACATACATAGTAGGCAACCAGTTATACTTATACTCCAGTGACGTATTTTTCTAAATGTCAAATATTTCTGATTTTTCATTAATACTTAAATCTTAAATTAAACACATTTTATTGAAAAATAGATAATTTATTTAATTTATTTATTTTTAACAAATTCAAATATAATGAATAGTATTTATTTAAGGATGAAGTATATCTAGTAAGATAGTAAAATTAGTGTATCAAAAAAGGTAGAAAATATGAAAGTTTTGATAACAAAAAAGTACAAATAGATTTTAATTTCTAACGTCCTCACATTACTTCTAGTAAATTACCGAACGTAACCCACGTATTGAGGATATTTCAGTAACACGATAAAAACAAATAACACCTAGTGGTATCGTACGAATAAGTGGTTTTATAAAATAGAGAAATTTATCTTAAAAAGTAGTAGCTCAATTTTCTGACAGTACAGTAGTGATGCTGTCATTAGCTCCACAGAAGCTACATCAGACATATGTTTGACATCAGACATATTGCTGTGTACTTTGATTTTCAAAATGAGCGCCAATATATTAAATATGAATCGTCAAGTTTACAAATTCCGGTCAACTTTTGGATCAGAGCAGATGAGAACAAATCTTGACGTTATTTGAGGTGCTGAATTCAAATCCAGGTTTCGTTTTTCAAAGTTGGTTCTACTTTGTGAGTTCGCGCATGTTGGCAGCACTGCGCTATCATAATGACAGTCAGCTGTTGGCGTCGCTGGAAACATTATTTAATTTGTATTTTTAAAGTTTTTTTTTGAATCCAAAACGTGTGAAAATGCAAAGACAGAATTGTAAAGTTGATTCAAAGTGTTTTTGTTATGTTTGCGGATGTTATATGATCAGAAAAAGTGGCAAAGTTATTGCTAATGTGATCAGAAATGCATATTTTTATTATTTTGGTTTCTCTGTATCAAACACTCACAAGCCGTGGGTACCGAAATTGTTTTGTAACGCGTGTAGTACAATATTATACAAGTGGTCACGCGGTAAAAAAGTATGTTTTTCATTTTCATTGCCAATGTTATGGAGAGAGCCGAAAAATCATGTAGATGATTGTTACTTTTGCTTGATGAATGTCGTCGGTGTAAATGCAAAAAAACTATCAAAATATAAATATCCTGAAGTATCATCAGTGTCTAAGCCAGTTCCCCGTGCGAGCAATGATCCTTTGCCAATTTGTCCAGGTACGAGTGCAAATTACATGGAAACTTGTAGTTCATCACCGATGAACAGTGGAAGCGATTTTAACATGGAGGAAAAACATTTAGTTTCGCAAAGTGAACTCAATAATTTGGTTCGTTATTTGAATTTATCGAAACAAAAATCAGAATTGCTCGCATCACGGATGCAGGAGTGGAAATATCTTGACACTCAAACAAAAGTCACTGTATATAGAACCAGAAATGAGGCGCTTTTACCGTTTTTCAAAAAAGAGGAGAATATATGCTTCTGCTATGACATCAACAGTTTGTTTGATGCGATGAATACACCCATACGATGTAAATGAATGGCGTTTGTTCATAGATGGTTCAAAATACAGCCTGAAAGCTGCTCTGATACACAATGGAAATATAAAACCATCAATGCCGATTGCTCATGCTGTACAAACGAAGGAATGCTACGATACAATATGTAAAATTTTTACCAAGATAAAATATAAAGAGCATCAATGGAAAATTTGTGGCGATTTGAAGGTTTGAAAATAAATTTCAATTCAATTTTAAAGAATAAATGATTTACATACTATTCCTACAGGTGATTGGTCTCTTGATGAGGATGCAATCTGGTTTTACCAAATTTTGCTGTTTTTTGTGTCTTTGGGATAGCCGTGCAACTGACCAACATTATGTGAAAAAAGATTGGCCAAGCCGTACTAATTATGAACCAGGAAAACAAAACGTCTCTTCTATACCACTTGTGAACCCACAGAACATTTTCTTACCACCTCTCCACATAAAGCTTGGCCTTATCAAAAACTTTGTCAAAGCGCTCGACCGTGAAGGACCGGCTTTTGAGTACTTGACCAAGTTATTTCCCAAGCTGTCGTACGCCAAAATAAAAGAGGGAATATTTGGGGGACCTGATATTCGAAAATTAATGGCCGACAGAAACTTTAAAAAAATGTTTAACGCCCAATGAAGCAGCAGCATGGGTATCATTTCAAGATGTTGTTCACAACTTTCTCAGTAACCGCAAATCCCCGCATTTCAAGCAGATAATCGACAGTTTGCTGCAAAATTATTGCAAGATTGGAGCTCGAATGTCTCTCAAAATACATTTTCTGCATTCCCATCTCGAATTTTTTCCTGAAAACTTGGGTGATACAAGCGACGAGCAAGGAGAGCGACTACACCAAGATTTGGCGAAAATCAAAAACTATACCAAGGATTTTGGGACGAGGGCATGATGAGCGACTACTGTTGGACTTTAATGCGTGAAACAGATCCCAAACAGTACAAGCGACTCAGTTCGACTGCTCTTCATTTCTAATTTAACACTTTTTAATGAATAAAATGGAGATTAATTGTCAAAAATTGTAAAAATTGTGTTTATTTAATATCTCGAAAACCAGAACCAAAATCAAAAAACGGAGTGCAGATTCGGATTCAGCGCCCCAAATAACCATAGAAACACCTTTTGGTTGCTTAGATCCAAAACCATGTATACTTGTGTTATTAAACATGAATCATGATACACACATACTTTTGTTTTAGACTCTTAAATTTGCTCTCAGGATTTTTTGTTTTACAAAAAGGGTTCCTTGCAACTAGGCCTAGCATATTATGTAATAAGCAGAGAAATAACACGATAGCATGTTAAGTTTAATGCATTTATTATTCACACTTTGTTAAATTATACATTAATTCTTATATGTTTAAAATGTCATCAAATTTTAATATATATATAGAAACGATAATCGTTTTTGAGGAATCCAGCAAAATTAAACTCTATTACTTAAGTCAGTTCTTTATTTTTTTATCCCAATATTTCGCATCAAATTCGTATGCTTCCTCAGGGGATCAAAATGTGAACTGGTTTTCTTTTGAGAAATTATTCGTCTTAATATTCATATGTTTGCAATATTCTAAATTAATACAACTAATATCAACGGACGTACACATAGTTTATTCCGAAATTACATTTTAAAATCAAGACTATGTGTACGTCAATTTCGGAATAAACTATGTGCACGTTCGTTGATATTAGTTGTATTAATTTAGAATATTGCAAACATATGAATATTAAGACGAGTAATTTCTCCAAAAAAAAAACAGTTCACAATTTGATCCCCTGAGGAAGCATACGAATTTGATGCGAAATATTGGGATACAAAAATAAAGAACTGACTTAAGTAATAGAGTTTAATTTTGCTGGATTCCCCAAAAAACGATTATCCTTTCAACGGCAAAGACTCCTGGTCTAATTATATATATATATATATATATATATATATATATATATCTTCGTGACCTTGGTATGATAAGGTAAACTTAATAAGTCGGCCATTAAAGGTCTGGTTCATTACTTCAAAGTATATATATTTAAAACAACCCTACATGTTTCGGCAATATGCCTTTGTCAAGGGAATACAAAATATTTTGTATTCCCTTGACAAAGGCATATTGCCGAAACATGCAGGGTTGTTTTAAATATACAAGGGAATACAAGGGATTATACAATATACAAGGGAATACAAAATATTTTGTATTCCCTTGACAAAGGCATATTGCCGAAACATGTAGGGTTGTTTTAAATATACCGATAGGACCAGCTCTCAGCGGGCCATACCCAGCAATAAGTGGCAACAGCGAATACCCTCTACGCGCGGTAGCTTACATTACCATACATTGCAGAGTTATGAATTTAGTAAGACTTAAACCGCGCAAGGATATAGTCGTTTGCATATTCGTTCTGTATACGTAATTTGCCCATTTGTTTCAGATATAATAAGGTCGTTATATCTCCAAGTTATTATTATTGTATTCTTGCTGCTACGGAAAAGTAATTTTAAGTAATAAAAAAACTAACGTTTTCTAAAAGATAAAAGTAAAAAAATCAATAATTCTGCAAAATAAATTTTAATTCTAAGAAAGTCACTAAATATAGGATTCGAAAATACCGCCCTCTCTCCCCAAACAATAGCCGAGCCTATTGTAAAACTCCCGCCTCACTCCCTCGATATTTCTAGGGGTTATTGTCTCGAAAATTCTAAACAGTTGAACTTGCAACTGTTGCAACCTTTAAGTTTGCACAGCTAGATACGAATGACGGGCAATCTATTGCTCTCGATCATCGGACTTATGTAGATCTACAATTTACCATCATATTATATTTTTTTGTTATATACCTTATGTTATTTAAATATCATTTAAATATCATATACTTTTGCTTATCATGCTGACTGTTCCGTGTTTTGATTCCTGTCTAGTTGTCCGAGCAGGTTTTCGTGGTTTTCCTTCTCGTTTTGAGCGAATGCCGACAACTTTGCATCTTAAGTCGCTCCACGGGCGCATACGTAATAATAATAACTCATGTCTTGCTTTTCCCTGCCTTTCCCTGTTTTCTGTTTTTTGCTGATGTGGTCCTCTACTGGGTTGTAGCCTAGCATATGCGCTACAAAACTCTAGGGGGGTCTGCCCGTTGGGCAGTCAGGTGCCATTCCGCCTTTCCAGCAAGAGTGAGGAACCATGCTACGCGGCGCTAACACGGCGCCGCGCAATGCACACACCACTAGGACCGGTCCTGGGCGGCAACCTGGCTAGGCTGCCGTTAACAGCACATACACGTTCAAAGTGTGTGCTATGCCCCCGCTTCGGCGGAAAACGTTAAGATGGCACAAGTGTGACCATCGTCGACCGAGGTAGCCACTAAGAGTGTTCCCTTGGTTAGCGATGAGCAACCCCGTACAGGGTGCGCTTTGCTGGTCTGCGCCTTGCCTCGTTGGGGCGGGGGTCAGGCCGTCGAAGTACTGCACGGAATTGTAAAGAAGTTGCCGGGAAAAGGTTGGCGGCCCTACGCAACGGCTGGTTATCCGACCTCTCTAAATTCACGCGACCGGTCACTAAACACACGCACGAACGCACCGACATACAAAACCCTACACTTACGCTCTCACACAAAACCACACACCCATAGAGAGACGCAAGCTGCCAGTAGCAACCAACACACAAGTTCATACCCAGAAACAGACACAAATTGCTAGCAGCGAACAACACATATGTTCACACCTTGCTATCTATTTTTTGGAATACTAAGGCATGATTTATTATTATTACTAGAATGTATCTTTGAATAATTTAAACCATAGCAACTTAATTACTTGACATTTATATCCTGTCATTTATATTTTGTATCCTCTTGATAAAGGCGTACTGCAGAAACATGTAGAGTTTTTTAAATACATATATTTTGAAGTAATATACAGACCTTTAATCGCCTACTGATTAGGTTTACCATATCATACCAAGGTCACGAAGTTATTATATATATATATATATATATATATTTTCGTGACCTTGGTATGATATGGTAAATTCAATCAGTCGGCGATTAAAGGTCTGGTTTACTTCAAAGTATATATATTTAAAACAACCCTACATGTTTCGACAATGATGCCTTTATCAAGGATATAAAATATATCCTATATATTTTATATCCTTGTAATCCTTGTATCCTTGTAATTTCGAAATAACTAAGTGTACGTCCGTTGACATTAGTTTTATTAATTTACAATATTACAAACATATGAGTAATTTCTCAAAAAAAAAAAAGTTCACATTTGTAAGTATTAATTTCTTTTGTCAAGTACTAAATTTATGTCCGTCTACTCTTAATGTAATCCCCTGAGGAAGCATACGAATTCGATGCGAAATATTGGGCTAAAAAATAAAGAACTGACTTAATTAATAGAGTTTAATTTTGCTGGATTCACAAAAAAACGACTATCCCTTCCATATATATATATATATATATATATATATATATATATATATATATATATATATATTAAAATAATAGACTTTTTTATTGGTTTAGCGACCTTTAATGAATTTCAATTTTCTCTACGACGTTTCGACTCTTTTAATTATTAAGACTTTTTCCAGTGACTAGAAACAAAAAATTAATACAACGAAAAGTAAGAAAATATGTTTACATTTGTATGAATGAATTAAAAATTAAAAATTGAAATTAAAATAATAATAATAATAAAGTAAGGAAAAAAACACTAAATATATATATATATTATATATATATATATATATATATATATATTATATATATATATATATATATATATATATATATATATATATATATATATATATATATATATATAGATCGATGCGTTCTTTCCACACATTAACCAATCCTGAGATTAAAACCACTACCAATTTTATATTACTTTACAACAATCTATGTGCAATTCACATTGTGTATATAAATATAGATTATTTTATTAATCTTATTGGATACTCTGGTTATACGGAGAGATTTAGTCTACTCATATATAAACTATTTATAAAATGGATAACATCATTTTTAATCAGCAACTAGACTAAAACAGGCTAAATATGCCATTTTACTGATCATTTCGCGTAAGTAACTGTTAACACTAACGTATTCTCAAGTATGTACTTACATATACCTCTGTGCGCTTTCGATATTCTACGTATGTTAACCTTGAATTATTAGTCGTTTATTCTGACAACTTTTGTATTGAATGCAAGTCGATATAATCTTTATAGTTTAACGTTCGTACATACATAAATACATATATACATATAGAATGTATGTATGTATATTTATATAGGAAACCCGTTTCAATCTAAGGAATATATTGTGTGCACATATGGAGATATATAAACTTTCCAAAGAAAGCATACTTATGCATTTACCACCGGTGTATATTTATCAGGAGGTAATATACATTAAGCATTTACGAGTATTTAATTACCAGCAATCAAAGGACAAAAATCATTGCTGTTTTCATATTCACTCGTAACTGAATTAAGATAAAAGCAATTGCATTTTATTTTTTTCTGGTCGTACAACTAACAAATTAATGTAATACAGAGTTACCGCTGATGAAGAATACAAAAGAAAAAAAATGCATAGACTTGAATGATGAATATTTCGAAAAGCAATAAAGCCGCTTATTTGCGTTTAAATGTTCTCTTCGTAGCGTTTCTCGAAATTTCCCGACTGCCTCTCGTAATTATATTTTTCCTTAAAAAATTAACATTTCGGAAATTTTGAACGCGTTTTACTTATGAACTTTACGCCTGGAAAATTTTGGAAAACAGTTGGAATAAACAAGAAAAATTCTATATGAATAAATTTTTTAGTTCATGTAACATTCAAAAAAAATAATTATGTATATCAGTGATATTGTAATCACTAATTGTTACAATAGAGGTATTGATCCTTTCTTATTTACCGTGTGTTTTATATCAGATATCTCATATTTAAAATCCCTAAATATATACTAACTTATTTGTTACATTACATAAAAAATATGTGGCAAAATTTAAACGTAACGTCAATTCAAGGCTAAAACTAACTTAATAAATGCAACTTTATTATGTCTGACTTTCCTAAGTATCTATTACTGCATCGGGAAGCCATAAAATACTTTTAATGTGCTACATAATAATGTCACCTATAACTTACAGCAAAAATTTTACGCGAAATTATTTTACGATGGATATCTCCGGGTTTATATTATTAAAGATCAATCCGATAATAAGATGCAGCTAAAAAAGCGTGTGTCCAATTATGTTCAGAACTTCGTTGTTCATATGTAGACATGCACATGACCCGAAGAACTACAAGAGATAAAATAATTTTATACGTTTCCGGCTTTCTAACTAGAGAAATTTGTTAGTCTCTAAAATAATGGGTGTTTTATTCCTAACTTTTATTTTTTTTTTCAAAAAATGAAAAATAAAAAAATTATGATTTTAAGTTTAAAATTTATCCTTTGTTTTCACGTGTTAAATTATTAATTTGCGCTGCATCGTATTACATACTATTACACACTACGAGGGTGGATTGATATACAGGGTGTTAGAAAAAAGTAGACCAATCAGTTAACCATATATTCGTTGGGCTAAAAAAATGGTACTTTCCTTATATCACTTTCTATTTGAACGTTTTTTTTTTTAATATACAGGATGTCAAAGTTAACTTTTTAAAAAGTGTATTTATTAATATCTCCGGTGTGTTTTGAGATATTTTTACTTATTTGACTTTGTGTTACGATTTTTTTAACAATTTTATTTATTTTATAAAGTCTATAACTTAAATTAAATAAATTAATTTTAAGAACAAAGACATAATTAATCACTTTAAACGTTACTATAAAAAAAATTTAAATTAAATGTTGGATGTGCCCAACACCTTCGCGAATGAAAATTTTGGAAAATATTTGGATTCAATCTAAACTCCTCTGCACCTCCTGCGATTCGATCCCTTAATTGATTCTTATTTATTATTGGAACCATATAATTTACGTTAAGGAGTTAAAATGGTTAAAAAAGCGTAACAGTCAAATAAGTAAAAATATCCTGAAAGACACCGGACATATTAATAAATACACTTTTTAAAAAGTTAACTTTGACACCTTGTATATTGAAGAAGAAAGTGTTCGAATAGAAAGTGACGTAAGGAAAGTTACATAATTTTAGCCCAAAAAATATATAGTTAACGGATTGACCTACTTTTTTGAAGCACTCTGTATAATATCTCCAACAACATTGTGTGAGTAGTGGGGATAGAAACAAGTTCTAACCTACAACCGGTAATTTCGAGTATCTCCTCTTGGTAGGCAAAGTTTCATTTCCCTGTGTATCGTCGTAGAGTAACAACACATCATTACTCTACGACGTTACACAGGGAACTGAAACATCTCAGAAATCGAATTCATGATCAATTGCACCCATTTATCACGAGTTCAATTTCTGATATGCGTGCGAAGCAAAGATCCGTGATAAAATTTTAACGCTGGAAGGTTGCGCGCCCATCGATATACACAGGCATTTGAAAGTTGTTTACGGTGAATGTGAAAAATGTTCGCCAATGGGTTCGACGTGCAAAACTCGACCGGTATTAATGAATGCACTGAATCAAGGATATTACTTGAAAAAATTGCTCGGATATTAGGTATTAGTCAAGAAAATACGATGTTTTTGACACATTACTCAAACGTTGAACTACAGAACAAATTTGCTCCAGATGGGCCCCGCGTCAATTAACGAATGTCATGTAAGAACAAAAAAAGAATATTTGTCAAGAACATCTTAACCAGTTTCAACGTGGAGATTATTTTCTAATGAACATTGCCACCGGGGCGAATCTTGAGTTCGTCATATTGACCCAGCAAACAAGCGGCAGTGAATGAAAATCGTCCTGATTCTCCACGTGTACGAAAATTCAAGAGTTCCATCAGCGCAGAATGTCATGTTCGTAATTTTCTGATGTAAATAGAAGGATTCATATAAAATATCTGCCAATGGGATCAATTATTAATTTAATATGTTGAGAATACATTTAATATCATTTTGTAATATTTAATATTTCAAAAATGTTTTATTGTTAAATACAAGTAAATCTAGGAGGTAGAATTCAAACATAAATATCTTCAATTTTATTAAATATTTGACGTGCATTTTCATGTTTAAACCACTGTGTAACATACTTTTATTAGCAAATTATAGAAACTTTCTTTAAATTCTAAGAAAGCGATATCCTTTACATTTTGCAAATCTATTTATTACCTAGGGTTATTTAATAATCGGCATCTTTTTCCAAATTTATTTATTGCTTTATACTGTTTACACATCCGCTTGTTTTATTACGTTAGATTATAGTGAACAAAGGCTTTCATTTGGATATTCGTTGTTAAGATCTCCTTTCTTAGATATGTATAATAAATTTTATTACTCTAACAAGGGACGATCCGGAATTACATGCTTAGGTTTATGACACTTACTAATACTTAATTAGTAATGATAATTTATTATTTATTACTTATGATTATATTTTAAGACATTATCGCAAACCTTGGGCATTGTCCCTTGTAGACACAATTTCCACGAAATGAACACACAAAAATTCCCCGTTATAACGTCAAACAATACACTATTCAACCAATACGATTTTAATATGCTATAGTATAGGGGTAGTGGTATATTTTTACCTACTTGTAAAACAGTATGAAATCAAACAGTACAAACTCAACATCAGTACAAGACAACAGTCTCTTCATAACATTCAGATCAATCAGTATGAACTTAAACACAGTATCGACATCAATTACAAGACACACAGTCTTACTTTAAATACCAACATAACAATCATATTTTAATGTATATAGTGTAAATAAATATATTTATATTGAAGTACATTTATTCATTTAACAAACAGTCACCGAAGATTTAAATAGTAAAATATAACCTGTGCACGGTGAAGCAACAACGGGGTCGTGATTCTGATAACTGGATACAACTATAACATTGGCACATCAAGCCCGGACAATTTGGTCTTCGAACCCAAACAATTTGGTTTCAAGAAATTTCAAATTAGTTTCTTGCACCACGATAACGCCAGACTGCATTATAGCAACGAAACGATGAAGCCTCCGTATAGTCCTGATTTGTAACCTTCAGATTTCTGGTTGTTCTCGAAGTCGAAGGAGGTATTGAAAGGTAACATTTTTCATCAAACACTGAAGTTCGGGCTGGTGTTCGTAATTGCATCAACAGTAAATAGAAAAGTTTTTCGTGGACGGAATGAAGAAATGAATTCAGCGTTTGGAGAAATTAAATTACTAAGATTACGTAGAAAAATAATAATGTACATTGGTAGTACAATAAATTTACTTCATTTTGAGACTGTATTCATTATTTTCTCTTTACTTATTTTTATTTTATAGAGTTATACAGGGTGTCCTTGAAATAAAGAGAAAACATATGATAAATGGAAAGATGTCATTATGTAGAATATAAATTCAAAATATTGTGACTCAATTACGACGCGATCCCTAAAATTAAAAACACCCCGAAAATTGTATTGCGGGACGCCTATGAATTCAAAATATTCAGAATATGTATAAATAATAAATACCTCACACATACATATGCTATAGCATATGTTTACGTACGTAACAGATGGTTAAGATGGACAATAACAAAACTATTATTTTTGTTATTGTCGGTCAACTTTAAGATATCGTCTCTGATACTTTTTATAATCGTACAGTGGCGTGACAAAAATTGTTTAAATATCTTTGTCATTTTTTTTTCTCGTTTATGAGAGGGAATTTTAGGAAAATATTTTAGATTTATATCCGATACAATTACATATTTCCATTTCTCATACGTTGTCTTTTTATTTCAAAGAGACCTGTATATCAATCCGCCCTCATATAATCAGAATAAACCAAGCGAACATGTAACTCTGTAAAGGTGACAGTGCCTATATAATATTAATGCTTTTTCCTATAAACGCAATTTCCTATTTAATAAATTAAAACGGTAGGAATTTTAAAATATTTGTAGTCTATAAATCTATTTCTATTAGGCGAATTAAATTCTCCAATTACAAATGTATGCAGAATGCTTTTCCTACTGCTATTAAAACAGGTCACCAGTGAAGGGAGGAAATAATTCGGTTTTTAGAATAATTATTAATTTATTTGTTGTAGAACGCACATCTAAACGACGGTAGGAGAGTATAAATGAAAGTATGAAAATACCAATGGTGTTACGGAACCCTTCTAATAAATTCGATTTGATAAAATAATTCAGATATAATAATGCCACAGATTACTCATACAGATAATTCATCTAATCCATTTATAAGAAAACAAGCGAGTTGCATAAAGATAATAAGACCTGTGTAAGTGAGATAGATACTGATGTGTTTTCTATTAATTAGATTAACATTATACCAATTGAACCACACGATTTAAAATGTGTAATAAATGTAATAATTGAACCATTTAGCAACATAAAAGCATGGATATATGTACACGAGGTAGGCGCCATATGTTCTCTGCTCGACATAGTTAAAATAATGTTTTAAAAATTTCAAGGTATTTATTACAACAATTAATTTATAAACACAGGTCTGCAAAAAAATATATTTTTTCAGCGGCCTGGGATGCTTTTTGGTAAATATTATATTTTCTAGCCTGCTGAATCCAAAAATGATCTCCATTTCCTTCCATCACACAGTTCTTTTGCAAAACAGAAATGCAAATTCATTCTCATTATACAGCTTTGAGGTTAGTTTTTGACGAATCAAGGAATAGGCGCCACTCAGATGGACACATTCTCACATTCTATTTCAAAACACTTCATTAGCCTTTGAACATCACTACAAAAACCAGATTTCCCTATTTGGAGAAAAATTTATTGAATTCTCTCTCTAGTTGCCTATACCACCAAAATGAGATTCTGGGGACAGCAGGTTTTTATTTTGCAGTCTTAACCCCAGCAACCCTACCAGGCCATTGAGCTCGCTCTGAGAAAAAAGTTACGGTTCTTCATCAACAAAAAAATCTGAACTAGATTCGTCCTGGAGAGGTCATGTATTTCCATCCTCAGAATCACTCAGAATATCATCCAAACTGGAAGGTGGGTGCGAAACTGGTATTTTAGAGCTATGAGGCACTGAATTAAGGTTTGGGTAAGCTATTTTCTTTTTATTTTTTGTATTGAAACTGTTCACATCTACCAAACAGAAGTAGCAGTCGGTAGTGTGGTTTTGCTGTACACGCCACCTTATAGCAATGTCAGTAGATAAGCTATGCCGGTTCTGGCGCAAAATCCCATGTATTTTCTTATGGAGGTCCATTTTGCATTTTTGGGGGTGAGACGTCATTGCGAATGCGCGTACCGCTGATGTCATACGCATGCGCCAATCCCAGGTCTGTCTATGGAACATACAGGTGGAACATATTGGAACATACAGGTTCGTCATTGAAACTGACTGGTGTGCCTCTGAAACAGACAGATCTCTCAGTTTCAGAGATAGAGCTATCAGTTTCAAACACAGGCCTGTCTATTTCAAACACAGACCTGTCTATTTCAAACACAGACCTGTCTGTTTCAACAACAGACCTGTCTGTTTCAACGACAGACCTGTCTGTTTCAACGACAGACCTGTCTGTTTCAACGACAGACCTGGGATTGGCGGTTGTGTATGACATTAGCGGTGTGCGCATGCGCTCACATGACGGCTTGCCCCCAAAAATGCAAAATGAACCTCCATAAGAAAATACATGAGATTTTGCGCCAAAACCGGCATAGTTTATCTACTTATGTCAAAACGAAATTAGTGCTTTTTAGCCTTAAACCACAAAACGAAGATTTTCCTCGCACCTTCTGCACACCTTATGAGAAGCCCAGGCTTTGTCTTGATTCCCAAGTTTAAACTTGACACTTTCTTCACGAAATCACTTATGTTTATTTGTTGGCTTTTAACAGTGTATTCACTACGATTAAAACAAAAGTTATCAGGAGAAATAACACAACCTCTTAGAGCCATAATACCTATATAACTAAAAACACGAGTACAGTCACGTTTAAATGCAAAGTGTAAACTGAGTGTGGCTTATACTGCAACCAAGATCCTGAACTTATTTATGATGTTGAAATATGATCAAATCTGAAAATATGCTTTTTGCTACTCATTCCAAATATCACCAAATATGTATAAACATGTTAACTAAGCCAGTAAGATTTCTCACTTTTCGCTAAACGAGCGCTTCACTCTAAATGAAACTACAACATTAATACACTTGACCCAGCGGTGCTGGTGTGCTATTTTACCAGTTTTATAATCATCAGCATCAAAATTGTCAAAATACTGCTCTATTTATGCAATAATTTCCTCGCCTGTCTTAAATTTCCTTCCGGCAAGAAACAGAGTTCTGGGAATAAGTGAAACTCTGAAGGGGCTAGATTTGGTGAATAGGATAGTTGAGGCAGAACCTGGAATTGTGATTCAGCCAATTTTTCCCCGAACAATGCGACTGTTGTGTAATATTGCATGATCATGATGGAAAAACACGTTTCGATCAATTCTGCGTCTTTTTCGATAATGGCAACTTTCGCTATGTCAACAAGGTTTGCATAATATGTCTCGTTAATAGTCTGACTTTTGCGAGACACTCAATAAAAAGTATCCTCTTCGATTTCCAAAATATCGTAGCCAGTACCTTTCCAGCCGAATAAAACGTCTTGGTCTTCTTTGGCGGATGACACGATGCCTCCACTACTTAGGTTGTCGTTTCGATTCTGGCACGTCGTAATGGAGGCAAGTTTCATCAACCGTAACAAAACGATGCAAAAAATCTACTGGGTTGATGTTAAAGATGATGTTCAAATTGTCATTGGAAATTCAATTTTTTTCACGTTTGTGATTTACCTTCAGTAAACACGATACCCACCTATCAGGAAGCTCAGACATGCAAAATGTGGTGTACACGTTCAGTAAAGATGCCCGCTGTATTGGCGATCTCTTTCACTTTCACATTTCGGTCATATAACACATCGTTTTCAACCATTTCTGGAATGGTAACACGTTTTGGTCATTCAGGACGTACTTCATCTCATGTCGTTGCGTTTAAAGTGAACAGTTCCAACGGATGAGGCAGCAATTCGTAACGCGATTCGACATATTTTGTTGCAACAGCAGACGGAGAAGAAGGAGCATTATCTTAATGGAATAACATTCTTTTCTTCAACAAATGCTGTCTTTTTCTTCAGTTCTGCATCAGAAGTGTCAGGAAGTCAGCATAATATTGGACAGTTATCTTTTTTCCCTTTTTTTAATAATCAATAAAGATAACTCCTTTGAAACCCAAAAAAAAAAACTGAGGGCATGAGCTTACCGGCCGAAAAAACGGTTTTCTTGGGGGCACATTACCCGGAAGAAATCTATTGTTCCGACTGTATTTTTATTTCTGGAACATAATGATGCATGCAAGTTTCACCTACTGTGACATATCGACCAAAGAATTGCCTTGGATTACGTTTGAAGATAACCAAACATTCTCCTGATATTTGGATGCGAGTGCGCATTTGATCACCATTAAGCAAACGCGGCAACCAACTCGCAGATAGCTTTTTCATATTAAAACGTTCATGCAAAATATTGCATACCCGTTCGGTTTAAATGTTTACTTCAGTAGCTATCTCACATACTTTCAATCGATGATCACTACGAGGGTGGATCAATAAATACCCGTGTTAGGAAAGAAGACGCAAGTTTTTCACAAATTTTTTTTTTATTTTTCAACGTAATCACCTTTTAGTACAATACACTTTTCCCAACGTTTCTGCCATTTCTTTAACCCCTCCAAAAAATACGATTTGTCAAACTCTGCAAAATACGCTTCTGTCTCGACGATAACCTCCTCGTTTGAGCTGAATCTTTTTCCCCCGAGCCACGTTTTCATGTTGGGGAACAGAAAGACGTCGCAGGGAGACAAGTCAGGCGAGTACGGTGGGTGCGGCAGCAATTCGTAGTGCAGTTCATGCAACTTTGCCGCGACAATTCTGGATGAATGTGCTGGTGCATTATCGTGGTGAAACAGCACTTTTTTCTTAGCCAAATGGGGCCGTGTCTCCTCCGTGTGTCCAATTTTATATCGAATCGTCCCAAAAATTCACTGTAGTACTGCCCCGTGATCGTTCTTCCTTTCTGCAAAAAGTCCATGAGGATTATTCCGTTGGAATCCCAAAAAATCGTGGCCATGATCTTTCCGGCCGATGGGACCGTCTTTGCCTTCTTCGGAGCAGATTCACCCCGAAAAATCCATTGTTTTTACTGTCGCTTGGACTCTGGCGTATAATAATGGATCCAGGTTTCATCAACGGTGTCGACTCGACGCAAAAACTCCTGCGAATTTCTCTTAAAGAGGTCCAAACACTGCTTCGACATTGACAACCGTATCCGCTTGTTGTCCGCCGTAAGCAATCGCGGCACCCATCGGGTCGACACCTTTCTCCCCGATAACTTATCATGTAAAATATTAATTGCCGTTCCGTATGACACGCCTACGGCCTCTGCTACTTCGCGCACTTTCGTTCGGCGATCAGCGAGAATCATGTCGTGGACCTTTTCAACGATTTCCTCGGTAAACACGTCTGCCGGGCGGCCTGGGCGCTCCTTATCAAAAACAGATGTACGACCACGTTTAAATTCGTTGAACCAATATCTTACGGTTGTCATAGATGGTGAAGGGTCCCCATAGACAGCATCCAACTTCGCTTTTATTTCTTCGCATGTTTTTCCATCCAAAAATAAAAAGCGAATTACGGATCGACATTGCTCTTTTTCCATTTTATCGAGAAACACGAAACACGTGTGATAGAACTGTCTGCCAAATAAAAACTAACCTATGAATCAGTCTGAAATTTATTATGGTGTTGTCTGACAGATGGTAGTACACGACGGTAATGCCAACTTCGCTCAGCAGCGCCACCTGTCTTCAAACACGGGTACTTACTGATCTTCCTCGTACTTACAAAGGCAGGGGCTTTAGTAACCATTTCTGGAATAGTTACAGTAAATGACGGTCCGGAACGTTCTGCATCATCCGTGCTCATGTGGCCACTTTTAAAAAAAGAAAACCACTTACAAATCATTTCATGGGACGGAGCACATTCACGATAATATTTACGCAACTTTTCCTCGGTTTCCTTAATGGTTTTCCACGTAAAAAAGTGCCCTCGTGTGATTAGCAAACATAAGAATATTGGCACACATTTAGAATAACTCTATTAAATTAAATTAAATAAAAGCTAATATTTCAAATTATTTAAAATTTGTATCGGAACAGTTTAATACTTCTTTACATACTTCTAATTACATACTAACAATTAATAAAAGTGAATTTTAATAATACAAAACTTAACGAAAATTGTTAATACATTATCTAAATAATGTAGGATAATACATACAGAAAATTTTATGTCAGTTAATACATCTAAAATTATAACTTATGTCGATTCCATAAATTGGTAGTTCAACTTATTGCAAAAAATACCTTTACTGATTTAAACCTTCGATGATGTATAATGAAATTTATCTTATCTAAAAGTTCATAGTCTAATCGATTGCGAATTGCAGAAATAATTTAGAAGCACATTTCATACGAAAATGTAAATAATATTTGCAATAAGCCAGCAATGTAGAATGGTACTACGATACATGTTACCGATATTTCTCGATTACGAACGAAATAAAAACAGTGATAAATGGTAACTGAATTGATAGTATAGATGTTTTGTTGATTTTTGTTTCTTATTTATTGGAATTTTCATTGTAAATTAAGAAAACGTTTATAGCACTTGAATGAGGTTACTTAAAAATGAGTTGGGAATTTAAAAAGTTAAACCGGCTTGTAAAAACAAAATAAAAGAAAGTAATGCTCTTCTTATCAAATTTTTAGATAAGACCTATAAAGAAAGAAAAACCTAACTGAATATAGGTCCTCAATAGTCACTAAGAAACAGGTTCGAAGCAATTTGATAAAATGTATTAGGTAGGGCCGGTATTATAAATGATCAAAATCTGCAGATTTTATTTGGTAAGCAAGTAAATTTAATTGATTCTATAGATTGGGTATTATAAATAGCAAATATATAAACTAAGCAAGTAAATCTACCAATTAATTTACACCCTAGAAAATCGTGGAATTAAATATACATTGGTTAAATGCCATCAGCTGTTTGCTCTATTGTGTTTCAAATAAATATAACCTTATTTTAAAAAGTTTATATTTTGTGTGTATGATAATCTCAGATTTATTGGTTTCATCAGTGTCTTCGGTGACATCAGTTTCGGGGGTATCTGAATTATCAGACGAAGAAAATCAACCGTATAAATGTCGTCAACGTCTACGACGTTGCCGTCTGCCAAGGTGTTTCGCGAAAGGACCAATTCATTCGAAATGTCTTCAAATGATGAATTTAAAGCAAAATTTCGTTTAACAAAACATACATTTCAATATGTTTAAAATGTTTAAAATATTATTGAAAATAATTTAAAAGTTTATACAAATACAATATACAAATTTCTGGAATGTTCCCTTTTTTATTTTCAGACTTTATAAATACAATAAAATATAATATATGCAATAGTAAAATTAATCTAGTAGATACCTATCACAGGCAAGTCCTACACCACGGAGGAAACTTAAAAAAAGGAAATCAAAGAATTAGCTTTTTTGAATTTTTCGTTTTATTCAGTGGTTCCGTCGTTTATCGAAACGCTAAACTACAAAATACATAGCTATTCAGAGTTATTCGACAAATAGTTATTTTACTTGCATGCATTTTTTACAATACCAGATTTCAATCTATTCGTTCAGTAAATTTACTTGTCAAGTTGTTTATAATACCGGCCCTTAGACAACTTCTTTCCAAACTGCAACTCTTACAAAGAATCCCAACCCAGATCCGTTTAGTAACCTTAATTAATAGAATTATGTAAGAGACAGTTTTCTGTTGGTGCGGTTTTAAGGGGTGACAAGTAACTTGAAATTCGTTCCATTTTTTTTTGTAAATTTATGCGTAATCGTTTTAAGAACCATTGATTAATATAGGCTTGTTGCCTATATTAACATGATAAGAGTAAAATTACAAGAAGCACAAAGCATAATTGAGATTATGCAACAAATCAAAAAAAATTAAATAAGGATTAAAGTTAGGCAAGGATAAAAAGTATCCAATACCGTGGATATTTTTTGCATTGTACTTGACAAAGCCATAATAAACGTAGACATTAATAGAATAGGAATCATATATTATGAAAATCATCAATGTTTAGTATTCGCCGATGATCTAGTGATTTTAGCCAGAAGTCAAACAGAGATAATGAAAGTATAAAATGGTTGGAAGAGAATGCAACAAAAATGAGCGGAAAGCGTAGAAAAAAGGAAATACATGGAATAAATTCATAAAAACATTCTAAAAAAAGAAAATACTTCAGGATGAAAACTCAAAAATGTACGATTTGAAGGAGTTAATAAATTTGTATATCTTGCGACTACGTCTACAAGAAAACTTAGTAGATAAACAGAAATACAAGCCAGAATAATGGTAGGAAGGCGAGGTGTAAAGATACTTTTAATAACATGTTGAAAAATAAAATCGTTTCAAAGTAACCAAAGGTTATTATTTAGCGTATGGCTTACATAGATTGAAATTTAAAGCTACATATACATCTACACAGAACAGAGCCAAATCAAAAGCCATTGATCCAATCCAACACCGAGTGAGTGAGTACAAAGAAGTCACACATCTCACCTCCGTATGCTGCAAAGAAGTATTCAACTGTAATATGGTGAATAGTCTGGTTACGTATTCTGCATTCGCAAGTCGCTGTCTCAGTCAGTTTTCATTTATTGAATGTCACGACAGATGGATGCCGTGGGATGTTCTTATTCAATTTGAGTGTCTTTCATTCGTGGCAAGGCAGCTCCATTTCTGGTAAGGGTAAGGTAGGATTGGTGAGAGTGGCGGCTTGATCGGGTTTCAAGGCTTTTTAATACTCTCTCCATCTATCATTTGAGTTGAAATTTTCTGCTATAAGTTGTTCGGCTAGCAATAGTGGATGAGATCTAAACTTCAGCCTCGACAGGCCGGCATCAGACAGATCATTGCGTACTGGGAGGTGGGAATTCGATATTATTTTATCAAATTCTCTATCCAGGCTTTCCTGTCTCCGGATGGTGGGACGTGTAATATGACTTAGAACTGGGAGCCAGGATAGAGATGCATTTTTTAAACAACCGCTAATTATTCTCATGGCCTCGTTCAGTTTGATGTCGATCATCTTTAGGTGGCAGCTGTTTAACCAGACTGCAGTGCAGTATTCAGCTACCGAGTAAACAAAGCAAGAGCTGACGTTTTAAGGGTCAATGCGTTCGCGCCCCAAACACTACCGTTTGTGGATTATATTGTTTCCAGAGTTTATTTTAGTTTCGATGTTCCCTAGAGGTTTTTTAATTGAGAGTGTTCGATCCATTGTAGGCACAGGAAAAAATTTATAACACAATAATAAGATCGAGTATGATAAATGCGCGGGAAATATGGATATTGAATAAAACCGAACATATAAGATTGAAACTATGGAAACGAAAGGTACTTAGAAATTATTAAGAGGTAAGACAATAGAGAGCAGATGGTTGAATGGTAGGCACTGAAGAAATTTTAGAAAGAAACAGACACAATAGGCGTTATGCGGCTGAACGGCACAAGTGGTATGCGCTTTGGACAACAGAAGTGAAGGTCTTGTTGGTCGAGAATTGTTGGTTTGAATAGCGGGATCAGCGTGTGAGAGATTGGTTCTTTGTGGAATCGGTAACCTCTTCAGTTACCCTTAAATGTTGAGGAAGTGAAAGTCAAATCATTTCTATCCTCATATGGAGAGGAGTTGTAGTAACAAAGCCATGGAACACTTTACGCACGCCATATACATTCTGAGCGATCCCGGGGTCTTGGCCTAGCTTTCAGCTTAAGACGTTGGATCGCTAAACACACACCACACACAAAAAATAAGAACACAAAAACGGTAGATAAGACACGTAGAAAGAATGACGTTACTTAAACTATTAATGTTAACTACAATAAAGGGGAAAAGAAGAAGGGATCGACCAAAGACAAGGTCAACTAATATGGAGAACGATATCGAAATGTTATACAGATTACCAAATGGAAAGAGAGGGCGAAGAATAGGAAAATATAGAGACATATGTTTATCTAAACTATAGACCAGTTAGACCCACAGAGCTAACTAATAATTAATATCAAATATGTTTTATTTCATCTTTTGATTGTTATCTGTACTTGAAGATTATACATTAAATTGTATCAATAAAATGCATTAAAAGAAGTAATACAAAAAGTATATGAATGAGATCCTAAAAAGCGTTCATATGTTTCCTTAAACTAGAAAACTTTATAATAACAGAGAAATACGTGACATTAATAGAAGCACAAAAATATATTGTGTACAATAGCCTCACATCTATAATAATATAATACTAGGAAGTAATAAATGTTTCGGAAGAATTAATATATGTGCACCAATTAACCTATTAAGCGAGGAAATAAATGACACGGGCAACACCCTAAACTGTCGCCTGAACACATTCAAAAACTTATTCATTCAAATGCCTGAACGGATAAGTAGATGCATTTATCGGCCTACGAATGGTCGAATCTCTCCAAGCCAGTCCTTAGCAATCGCCTCACCACTCATGTGGCCGTCAGACCGGCTTTACCTTCTATGGTCATGACTTCTGACGTCACGGCATACTCGATTAAGTAACTGATATTTTGTCCCGTATTCATATGCCATATGTCTCACGTCAATGCATCCGCGAGCTCGTTTTATTATATCCAAGCAACGATATCACTCTTTATATACGTCTTTTTCTTACGCTTCTTGATGGACGACCGAACAGTGTTTGTCTAACAGAGAAAAAAACAGGGAATTCAACTAAAATGAAACACTTCCACGTTGCATAAAATCTACACGGAAACGCGGCTTTGTTTTCGTTGTAAATATTGGTCTGATTTCTATGAACGTAAGCGTAGGATCAAATATTTAAAATTTCTTTCATATATGGTCTTGTAATAAAGTATGTGAAAGATACAGAACTATTCACAAGCTAATGTAGATTGGAAATACGTTATATTATATAGAAAAATACACTGGATAGTCATAGAAATGCTTCCAGTGGGAAAAATTTTTATAATAATGTTCATTCTTTCTTTATAACATGTTGCATATTCTTAAAAATAATGTTTAGAGTGGGCCAGCATGTCTGCATATCAGGACTGTATTCAGTACGTATCACCACGCGCGCACATTTTGTGTTAGTTTATCTTAGGTCTTGACGCGATACGAGGGATGTCTTTTATGTTTTGCATACTGGGACATACAGGGCGTCACTAATCAAATGTCAGTACTAAAAATTAGCTTCCATCTTTAGCTAGCCTAAATCCAAAGTTTCCAGTGCGATATGTGTAGTGTAGCTACAACAAACCGTCAAAATTGTCAAGTTAGGAAATGGAATTAAACCATGAAAATTATTTTTTTATAATTTTTCGGTAATAAAGCACTACATCAGTCAACAATTTCTTGTTGATATGGAGAATTCAAACGTGGATGGATTAGTCTTAGCGACTATCCAAGAGCAGGTGCACCGAAAACCGCAGTCACTCAGAAAAACATCAATGCTGTGCGCAAGCTCATCAACGAAGATCAACTTGTGATATATCGCGAAATTGAGGCATCATTGGAGATTTCATTAACCTCAAATCAAAAAAATTTGCATGAAGAATTGTGTGTAAAAAGTTAGTTTCCCGTTGGATAACGCATCTCTTAACCCCGAAGAACAGAAAACAGCTAGGGTGAATTGGTGTCAAAAAACTCTATACCGCTTTACCGTAGGAAACTCTAAAAACGTGTACAATACGTGAGTAGTGATGAATCTTGGATTTAGTCATACAAGCAGAAAATAAACACCAGTCGTATGGGTGTTCCAAGGTGAAGAAAAGCCGACAAAAGTCATCAGTTCTCGAAGTGTCTGCAAAAAGATGGTCGCGACATTTTTCTCGCAAGCAGGTTATGTAGCAACAATTCTCTACAAGATCAAAAAACTATTACTGCCGATTGGTATATAACCATTTGTTTGCCGCAAGTCATCGCTGAGCTCCGAGAAATCAATCCACAACGCCGAATCATCCTTCACCAAGACAATGCAAGTTCCCGCACAGCTCGCAAGACAATTGAATTTTTAACTCAACAAAACGTCGAATTGTTAGACCATCTGTACAGTCCTGACCTAACTCCCAACGATTTCTTTAACCTTTCCAAAAAGTAAGGACGACTTGCGTAAAGGTTCCAGTCGTCAGAGGGAGCAGTCGATACCTTCAAAAACGTAATTTTGACTGTACTAGCACACGCGTAAAATAACTGCTTCCAGAGTTGGCTCGAGTGCATGCAAAAGTACATAAATCTTTGCGCAGAATACTTCGAAAAACAATAAAGTCTTTAAAAGCTATTTACTGTTTTGATCCAGATCTATATGCAAAATATAAAAGACAACCCTCATATAGTCGAACGTTTCACCGTTACCTTTTACGCGTTCTAAATGTAAGTCATAGTATATCAGGCATACAGAAACGTAAAAGGCGACCATGCAACGCTTGATAATGTGAAAAGTATATCGGTAAATTTCCGGATTTATATTAGGATTTTCAAGATACTTCCAGTGACATAGATTTAAAAACTATTTACGACAATTATGATGGTTTATTTGACGTAATAGAAAAATTTCAAAATACATATTGCGTTGTCATTAGTAGTGAGCGATCATTAAAATCTTCACTCGTAGCTGGCCGTGAATTTAAAAATTGTTGTAGCTTTAGTCATTAAGATGTTATTTCAAACATCTGTCAGTGTCAAATATATATTTTAAAGTTTCATCAAAAGAAAAAGTAATGACCTTTAATGATATGCATAAAGCGTTTATGGTAGAATGTTACTTCCTGACATCTCAAAAAATTGATGGTATTTGGCAGCATTCAATAGAAAATTGCCTTACGGAGTTTGAAAAGAGATATCCAAATACTGTTCCTAGCTATAAAACTTTCCGTGATACGCTAATGCATTGTGTAAATCTTTTTCGTCAAACAGGCAGTATTTTAAGGAAAAAAAGAAGCGGTCCTCCTCTCAAGAGAAGTCGCGGCGTAATTGAAAATGTCAGACAAATTATTAACGAATCTCCTCAAACATCTATTCGCAGAGTTTCGCAACAAGTAGGGCTTTCGTATGGAACATGTCAAAAAATTTTAAAAAAGGACTTGCACATGTATCCATATAAATTAACTTCTGTTCAAAATCTATTACCTACGGATTATGAAAAAAGAACACAATTTTGCCAATGGTTTATTCAAACAATGACAGACAATATTTTAAATCATACTTTTTTCACCGATGAAGCTTGGTTTTATTTGAAAGGTTATGTTAATTCGCAAAATATGCGTATGTGGTCCAGAAAAAATAGGCGTATGGGTAGGTATGAGTCGTCACCGATTAATAGGACCAATATTCTTTGAGGGCACGATAACATCGGAGAAATATCGTAACGAAATTCTCAGTGTTTTTACTAATCAATTGACTAATGATGAACTCCAGGTCGGATATTTTCAACAGGATGGGGCTACATCTCACGTTACACTTGAAAATATTCAGTTTTTGCAACAATTTTATGGCGATAGGATAATAAGTAGAAATACAGCGATTCCATATCCACCACGATCGTGTGATTTAACAGTCATGGATTTTTTTGTGTGGCCATATATAAAGAATATTATTTATGAAACACCAATTAATAATCTACAAGAGTTAAGACATAAAATCATAGAAAAATGTGAACACATCAATAACTCACCGCAAATACTGATCAATGTTTTCAATGCTCTCTAACAACTTAAGTTAGGACATACTTTTTGTGTACATGGCTTACTTGAGCGAAAATTTTAATGATCACTCGTTACATTCATTGCTATGTGCTACAAGTGATATAAAGAGTACGTGTGTTGTGGAAAAGTTCGAGGAAGTTATAAACAAAGATTAAGATTTTACCCGATTAATACGAATTGGTAATGTCATTATCTATTATAAATAAAGATTATTTTAATTATGCATGTCTTACTTCCGTCGATGTCGAACGATCTTTCTCAAACTATAAGCACATTTTTTTCATCACGACGAACGCGAGACAAATCTGGCAACGCAAACTTTTCAGCAATTTTATCTAAATTGTGCTGCCTAAATAAGGCAAGGATGTTTACATGATATTTACAATTAAAAAAAGAAACTAACATTACTCTTCCCCAATATATACTTGCGTTAAACCCTGATGAGTAGGCTTATTGATGCCACATACATAGCCTGGGAGATATTTAGGACGTTATCCGGTATAGTATTTCTTTAAAGTAATTGAATTTTCTATAATACAATAAATTTAATCAAATAAAATCGAATTAATGCGTTAACAAGTCGATAGCGACTATAGACATAATCCAACGCGTCTGTGACTCATCTCTGAGTGCCAGCGGTTTCTTGAAAACCTATTGAGCTAGAGCCGTTTTGACACCGGATTTGACATTTCGGATGGCTCCCGGAGAGAGGGGTGGCCCCGAAAAGTCTCATAAGGTAGAATGTATGAGTCTTAGGCTTTCTTGAAAAGCAGATTGCTGTATTTTGTTACCCCCCTAACAGAGAGAACCGTTTTGATGTCACCCACCCACCCACCCGCCGTATCACGACGTACTCCAAAGTCCCCATGTAAATAGCTCCATGTTGACAACCCGCTTACGTTCCTTGGCTTTGGAATTTTGCGCAGGTTGTGAGCGTAGTCACATGAGGTAGGTAGTGGAGGGGATAAAAAATGCAAAATTAGACACCTGTGTTAAATCTTATGGGATTTTGGTTCTCTTAGATATACAACTATCTGATAAATGTAGTAGAGGTACCAGAATACCGATGCATATTCAAGTTTAAGACAAAAAATTGAGGACTAATTTTTTTAAGTTTCGGTGAGTTGACAAAAGCAATAAGAAAAGTTTTAATATACGCAAGAGTTACACATCATTATGGACTATTTCAACATAAAGGTATTTATCGTAACAGGGAATCAGTTTCTTTATACCCTCCTTCACATATTAAAACTAATTTGTGAAGGTGCGTCTAAAGAACTATTAAGTTCTTTCCAATATTATTTTGAATATTCAAATATAACATCATAAGACGTGGAACGGTCGCTTTCAGCATTAAAACACGTTTATTCCGCACGTGGCACTAACTTAAGTGAAACAACTGTGGAAATATATCTGATTGGAATATTTGCAAAATCTTATCCAGATAATGAATTCACTGATGATTCATAATGCGGTAAGTGTTTGTGCACGTTCCATATTTTTTTCTTATAATTTAAATTAAATGCAAAATTGTATCCGTACGACGCTGGCATGTGTGTCGAATTTGGCATCTCTTTACTCATCAGTGATGAGTAATATAATATGTATACATATATGAAACTTAGTACTGTCCTGGCGTGCAGACAAAAGCGGTCCACTCTATTAATGTTTCAACATAAATACCTTGATGCGTTGATTGATTTTTTAATAAAATCTAAGTTTCTTTCAAATTAAATGGATTATGTGAAGACTTTCTTGAAAATTTTTGTAGTTCAAGTTGAGTAAAGGAGTATTAATATTTACTAGCAATACTTTCTCAAGGTTCACTTCTGTAAAATTTGTTCTCTTTGAATGAAATACATCTTTGTAAGTAGAAAACGTCCTTTCTACATCGCAAATGGTTATAGGTGCATACTGGAAATATTCTTTTATTTCCGCGTATTTTGCAGTTAGATGTTGTAGCATTGTCCCCATACACAATTGCCGCAATGTTATTAAATCTGGATTTCTATTAAACACTGCGTCTAACTTTTGCCTAAGGCCACATCCGAAGTCACTTAGAATACTTTTCAAATTGTTAATTGCCACATCTAATGTCGTTAAACCATCATTTTATTTGAGATTTCGATTTTCAAAATAAGGGATTAGTTTTGGAAAATTTCCAAAGTGTTCCTGAAGAAAGTACAACTGATATTTTAAATGTGGAATTTGTGTTAGTTCCTTGCACTCAGAAATACTCCGAGCATCGTCATTTAAACATGTAATGAAATTTTGTAAACTATCGAAATTCTCTGCATAAAAACTAGTAGCTTCCAACCATGTCCTCCATCTAGTTATTACTGGAGAGGGAGGCAGTGACAAAGATGGCAGTTTTTCCCTGTAACGAGCTACTCTTAATGGTACTTTCTTGAAAACTTTTTTAAAAGCGGATACAAGTCTATCAACTTCTGGAAAGGTGTCTCTGATATATTCATAGATTCTCTGGAGAGCATGTGCTACACAAGTAATATGCAGCATATTAGGATATGTTTCCTTTAATAGTCTGCCTGTTTTTAACATATATGCAGCACTGTCGCTTACAAATAAAAGTACGTTTTCTTTGTACCTGTCCTCCGAATTAAGTATTTTTTGAATATTCTCGTTAATGGTTTTAGCAACTGTTTCTGTATCCACTGTATTTATAACTTTTGTTGCTATTACATATGCGTTTTATGGAATAGTTGAATGTAGTACACCAGCTACAATATTTGCCACACAGCGTCTTAATATATCGACAGTTTCGTCGGCACTTATCCAGAGGTACTGATTTGAAAGATGGCTTCGAATGCGTTCTACTGCCTTCGTGTAGCACTTAGAAACATAATATTTGCGTAAGGTGAATTCATAAAGAACATTTCGACCAGTATATTTTTGGAGAAATATTTTTGAAGTAGGATTGTTAAGTTTATTTAATGGAATATTAGCCGCCATAAAAGTTTCACAGAGTTCTTCGTTAAAATTGTCAGATTCCAACGGTTTCAATTTCTGTGCATGTGTTTACGATGCTAAGTGACGTTGTACGTGCGATTTCATGGAATTTTTTAACGATATTTTACAGATTTTGCAATAAATTTCGGAATTACTGACAATGGACATACAAACAAAACTATGAAAACAAGAAACTAACTCACAGCACTTTATTTATCTTACGAAATATAATCTAAATAGACTCTAAATTATCAAAACCCCACACGCTTCTCTCTACGCCCACGAAAACAGAAATTTTACTGTAAATATCCAACAAAAAACGTCGCAATTCTCGATGAAAACAGATGTGCGCGCTAGCCAGATCAATAGTTCATTCAATAACTGCGTGATGTACTCACAGATGTTGCAGACTATTTATATCGTCCGATGTGTCAGGTCTCTGTTCATAACGTAATAAAATACACTTATAGGTGTTCTTAGGGATTCAAAAACTTTAAGTAACGACATGTAATTCTATAGCAATTCTTCATAAAATAATATATTAGGTGCAAGTAATTTTGTTTACAAAACTGAGAACTCAGCTAATTTATAAGTCTTATTTCATCTAATAGAGATTTTATTGAACATGATTCTATGAATATTCAAAATAAATGTATAAATACGAGATTAATCTTTAATGGAATAATGTTATCACGTACGTATTCAAACAAAATCAAATTTTATATATCTCATTATGATATAATTTTAATATACGTGCAGTCTATACAGAATCACTCTTGTAAATCTACAAATTCTAGAATTTACTCTTGTGTACGTGACATAACGATAAACTTTTTTGCTTGTGGAAACTGTTTGTACAGTAATACGCGATATTGTTCAGCTAACTGTTAATTTATGCACATTGATGTAATCACCAATTAATTATCTGTTGGAAGGATCCAGTTGCAAAAAAAAACGCAATGTCAAAAGTAATTATGTAGTTGGAGATACAAGAAAAATTCGGTTGTTTTGTATGAATAAAATTATTTAAATGAAAAATGTCGACCATGTCAATTACTGTCTGCTCTTAAAATTTTTATTGTGCTTTAAAATATGTGCTTTCAAACTGCTCCATTGGATTATTTCTAGGATTATATAATTTTGATCTCTGTAACATGTTTATAATAGCAGCAACTTCTTCTATTTCCTCTACTTATAAAATTATCAATAATATGAATAATAAACAGGCACGGACAAACAAATAATACGCAAAATACATAATCACTTCCTGTTATTTGACAGATTTAGTATGAAACAAACATGTAAATAATTTACATATCTGTAACTATGCACATGGACAATACACCTCGTATTTTCAGCATTTACTTCTGCTTAATACATATGTTTCTGCCATCTAGGCGTCCTCAGTTAAGCTAGTGAAGCAATGTATACAAATTAATACAAACCTGTTATAAACAACTGGTTTGTATCTGTATTTAAATTTACTGAAATAGCCCGCATAGATCAAGCAAGTTCCGTCCCATAAGAAGACAACTATTTAATAATTGACATCTTACGGGCGAAAGAGACTTTGTCTGGAGGGCTACCTATCGTTCGAACAGCTAAGCTGCTACGGGAAACGATAAAATACGTATGTAGATGTAGTCCATTAACAACCAGCCAGGTGGCGGTAAATATACATGCTTAACTGAGGACGCCTAGATGGCAGAAACATATGTATTAAGCAGAAGTAAATGCTGAAAATACGAGGTGTATTGTCCATGTGCATAGTTACAGATATGTAAATTATTTACATGTTTGTTTCATATTGTACAAACGCTTTATACGTGCTTAACGTATTGTCATACTTAAACAAAACCTTTTTGTATATTTACCGCCATCTGGCTGGTTGTTAATGGACTACATCTACATACGTATTTTATCGTTTTCCGTAGCAGCTTAGCTGTTCGAACGATAGGTAGCCCTCCAGACAAAGTCTCTTTCGCCCGTAAGATGTCAATTATTAAATAGTTGTCTTCTTATGGGACGGAACTTGCTTGATCTATGCGGGCTATTTCAGTAAATTTAAATACAGATACAAACCAGTTGTTTATAACAGGTTTGTATTAATTTGTATACATTGCTTCACTAGCTTAACTGAGGACGCCTAGGCAGAAACATTGTGTCGTGGTTTTTTCCTTCCAGAAGAAAGAAGAAGAGAAGAAAAATTATATTGAACATTATCTGTATAACATTTACGTAAAAATGTAATTTTCTTTATTATATGTGATTTATTTCAGGCGTATGACGATAACATTGCTATTATAAATGATTAATTTTTGTAAGGTATATTTTTGTGTGTGGGGATTTGTCAGTTACCTCCATCGGGTGCGTCCCTATGGGAATTAGGGGAAGCTCGCTGGGTCTGCAATCCAGCAGATTCAGAGGGTAGTGAGGAAATAAAATACTCACCGTGAAACAAAAACTGACCCGGTCCTCCAGGTTGGGGGTTGAGGCATTAGACTGGTTCTCTAATACTCGGAAAAAATATACAAATACCAAAAAACCTAAGCGAAGCCTCGGAACAATGGACGGATCTTTGAGACAACGAAAACGGCAAAGAAGATGGATTATGAATTTTGCTACGTGGAATGTCAGGGTATTAGACTGAAAACGGATATTATTGCATCAGAGATTAAGAAATTGAACATCGATTTGATAGCGCTGACAGAAACCAAGAAAAAGGGAAGTGGCACCGAGAATGTCGGAGAATACGTTCACCTGTTTACTGGGGTGTCGAAGGAGATGAGAGCAGCTAGAGGGGTATCCATACTAATAAGGAAAGACTGGAAGAACAAAATTATCAACTGGGAAGCAGTGGATGAGAATATTCTGATGGTCAACTTGAAACTACATGGATATAACATCACCATTATAGCGGCCTACGCACCGTCAGATGACGAAAGAGTCGGCATTAAGCAGGAATTCCTAGACAAATTGGACGAAATCCTAATAGGTATTGGAAGGAAGAGAGAAGTCATAATGATGGGAGATTTCAATGGAAGAACAGGAAGGGCAAACAATAGCCCAGTAGTGGGACCATTTGGTGAAGAAATAATCAATAATAATGGCCGAAGACTCATAAATCTCTGCGAGACCCACGATCTTAGAATAAACAACGGATTCTTCAAACACAAAGACATCCATCGCTACACATGGATGCAGAACACCCGTAATCTAAAAACCATTATTGACTATGTAATAAGTAGACAAGAAACAAACATAGAGATAAACGACGTAAGAGTCCTAAGGGGAATAACTTGCGGGTCGGATCATTTTTTGGTGAGAGCCAAAATAAGAATGCAATTTAGGAAAGGAAACAAGACCCAAGATGAACAAGACGGCAGGACAACACTCACAAACGCGGTGGATACAACCCAATATAATTTTGACAGTTTTAAGGACGAAAGCACTGTATTTCTATATCAGAGACGACTCGACAGCAAACTACTGAACCCGGAAGGGTGTACCTTTAACAAACTCTACGATAACGTTTTAAGTAGTCTAATAGAAGCCACCCAAGAAGCTGTAGGAGTCAAAAAGAAGAACAACAACAACAAGAAATACTGGTGGAACGAGGAAATAGAACAATTAGTCAAAGAAAAGAAGCAGAAATATCTGAAATGGCTGACGACAAAAAGTGAACAGGACTTTGACGACTACAAAGATACGAAAAGGCAACTTAGAACGAGCATCTCTATAGCTAAAAACGAGTCTTGGGATAAGAAATGCGAAGAAATTAACAACTACATAGGAGGTAGGAAGTGCTCGGAGGTGTGGAGATTTATATCAAATGTTAAAACCCCAGGAAGGAACAATGCTAACATCCGAATAATCAAACCGGAACAGTGGCTAGAACACTACAAAGGCCTGCTACAAGAAGATAGACAAGAGTATATAATAGAATCCCCCAGACAGTTTGTAGTACAAGGGGAAGAAGTTGAGATATCTGAAGAAACAATAAAGAAGACTGTTAGGAATCTTAAGTCAGGCAGGGCCAGCGGCCCGGAAGGGATATACTCCGAAATGCTCAAATATGGAACAGAAAGGCTCTACAAAAGTCTCACAGTAATTATCAATAAATGCCTAAATGGACATCCTGTTCCGCAAGACTGGAAAACGGCTTTTATATCATCCATTCATAAAAAAGGAAATAAGCTGGACTGCAATAACTATAGGGGCATATCTGTCACAAGCACACTAAGCAGACTGTACGGTAGAATCCTGCGTGACCTCATTGAAGAAGATTACCAAGACAAAGAAGAGGAAGAGCAATGTGGTTTTAGAGCAGGAAGATCATGTACGGACAACGTATTCTGCTAAAACAAGTTATAGAAAAAAGATCTGCTAGACAACTGGAAACCCACCTCACGTTCGTGGACCTACAAAAAGCATATGACACAGTCCCAGTGTCAAGATTATGGAAGGTATTAGAACAATCTAACATCAATTACAACTATATAACGGCTCTTAAAGAATTGTATAAAGACTCCACATCAAGAATTAAGATGGGTAAAGAACTAACAGATGCATTTACGGTAAATAAAGGACTACGCCAAGGATGCTGTATTTCTCCAACACTCTTTAAGATATATGTAGCGGTGGCACTAAGAGATTGGAAGAGGAAGGTCAAGAGAATGGGTATAGAGATAAATGACAGGTGCTTATTTACCCTTCAGTTTGCTGACGACCAGGTCATAGTGGCCAATGACAAGGAGAACATGCAATACATGGTGAGGAAAATGATGGAAGAATATCGAAAATGGGGCTTGACAGTCAATATAAACAAAACAAAATATCTGTGTATTGGCAACCAGGACGGTAATCTGGAAGTCGACAATGGTCAAGAAATAATGCAATGTCAGGAATATAAATATCTGGGCATAACTTTCGACAACACCGGAACAGATGTGAGAGAGATCGAAAAACGTATAGTCAAAGCAAAAAAAGTGATCGGATGCCTGAATGGAATTCTATGGAGCAAGGAAATAACAAAGAAGAGAAAATTTAATATATACGAGACTATGGTAAAGAGCAGCCTTCTGTATGGAGCAGAAACTTGGAGGATTGCAGATAGACAAAGGAAGAAGGTTGAGGCGGTTGAAATGGATGCCATTAGAAGATCCTTGCGAATTTCCGAAGAGAGAGAATAAGGAATGACTATATAAAGCAACAAATGGGAATAGAAGGCACGATAGTTCAAGACATCGAAAAGAAACAACTTACTTGGTACGGACATGTAGAACGAATGCAAAATAACAGGTGGCCCAAAACAATAATGCACTGGCACCCAAGAGGGAGAAGGAAACGGGGAAGACCGAAACTGGAATGGCAGAAGAGCATACAAAGATCCATGAGTGAAAGAAACCTCACACCAGAGGAGTGTGACGATAGAAGAGGATGGAAGTTAGGTGTCGGACAACGAAGAAAAATGTTCTAAACCGGCATATATATACCGGCATATATATACCGGCAAATATATATATATATATATATATATATATATATATATATATATATATTTTTGTCCACGTTTGTAGATTGCTCGGGCAGATAGATGTTCAAAGTTGGCGCCATCCTGGATGTTAGAGCTTGTATTGAGAGTTATACATTTTATCATTGTTTTGAGTGTTATTAGGTAGGGATGCCCTAGCGCTTCCAGGACCTTCATTTTAGAGATTCATTAGTGTCCTTGGAGATAGGTCGTTATAATTGAATATTAGACACGACTTAATTTTGTCTAATATATATAATATTTTGGATAATTCGTTTTAGTTGTTTGGTGCGTCGTATGTAGTTAAAAGTAATTTGTCGTGATTTTACAAGTCTTTTATACTTGTAATTAATTTAATTTGAAACACCTATCTGAAGAAAGGAATCTCTCGTGCTGTGTTACGTTACATTAATTAATGTAGGTACCATTTATAATTATTAATAATATATTGTAGAAAGCGCTATAAATGAATTTGTAAACTTTTGTGAAATTTTTTGTATGTTCAGAAAAATATCTAGAAAATGTATCAGGCCGTTTTTTGTTGAGTATAGTTTTTATTCAGATAACTATATTTCAATACGTAGGAAGGTGGGGACAATTTTGTGTGTGACGTCATGTTAAGTGCACGCATGACTGTAGGATTTTGATTTCGCGCGCAAGATAGACAAATTTTTATCTTGTCGTTTGGTTTGGGGTTAATGATCTTGTTGACATCTGATAAATTCTGTTGTTATTTTATTTCATATTTTGTTCGAGAGTCACAGGGGGTTTTTCTCCTTGCGCGTGTCATTTATCGCAAGGACTCTTTCCTCCTCGCTACTGTTAATTTTGCTTTAGCTCCCTATACACTCGTTTTTTTTTGTAATAAAATTGTAAACTAACTAATTGAGACTCTTTAATTAATGCTTGTTGTTTTAATTTAATTTAATATTGACCCATATCCGAGAGGATCGACCCTGGAGAAGTGAGCTCAAGGAAGGCAACACGACTGAAGACAGCCGGCAGACTAAGTTGCAGTGTGAACTTAAATCTAATTAGCAATTAAAAGCACATTCCACTGCAATATGTATTAAGCAGAAGTAAATACTGAAAATACGAGGTGTATTGTCCATGTGCATAGTTACAGATATGTAAATTATTTACATGTTTGTTTCATATTGTACAATCGCTTTATACGTGCTTAACGTATTGTCATACTTAAACAAAACCTTTTTGACAGATTTAGCATAAATAACACGAGAATAGTAATTAAATCAAAGCTCGTTTCAAAATTAACAAAGCACCCTTACCTAATATGAACTTAGAGTTAATAATGAACAGTATTTACAAATATTCACTAATTCGGCGATATTATTTAACACAGCCTCAACTAGGGTCCGCGCAAAACCTATTATTGGATAAAGACTGCAACATATATGTAGACCGGATAACTATCTTTTAGCTAACGCTAATCTATCAATATTTTTAATATATCGATAGTAGAGTAGTAGTGTATTTTATATAATTATTATTAAGAAAGCTGAAGACAAAGGTGAACATTTGTTTTACATCGTATACGAATATATTCAATGCAAAAACAATAATATTCATAATTGTTTTGTGTTTTACATAGATTTAGTTTATCATATTATATATATTTAACTAATACTTTCGTTAAATTCATATAGTATACATAATAAGATCTTGGATTTGGGTCATTGCTATTCAATGTTAATTACATATCTTTATAATTCATGCGAAATGCCGAAATTTTCAAATTATGTACTAGAACTTCCTAATTGATTTAATATAATAGATGTAATTCTGTGGTCTGTTACGTGCCTGTTATTTCTGTTAAATATGCAACGGCGTATTTGAATGTAAAGGTGTATTCTGTTCATTGGGGGTTTTTCCGTATGTCTATTGATTAATAATTAATAATAGATTTCATACAATAAGTTTAGTTTTATTACCTTGTCGGAATAATTGTAGTTGCGACCCCATAATTTCTCTGGCACAAAAGACCAGTCAAGACTAGTATGTACGAAGAACTCGACCAGAAAACATCTAGCAATAACTCGTAAAACATTGAGCTAGACAGAAAACTCGGCATTATCTTCGTTAAGATATTTAAAATAACTTCAACATTCAATAAATAACAAGCATCTTTTATAAAATAATTAATAGTTGTGTACATAGTAGAATAGAATATTTTAGTCCACAAACGAGTGTTTTATTCTGAAAATTGTGCATAGTGAAAAGCTTCTCAAACCAGGGAGGCTTCAACAATTATTACCTATATATATATATATATATATATAATATAATATGTATTATTATACTTCAATAAGATATCGTTGTTTACTCCAAGTCTTGTTAATTTTCACAAAGTTTCCCTAATACAAAACTGTATGAAGTTTTGATACTAAAAGCAATCGATTGTAATGCGACATTACTAAGAGGAACGTCTTTTTAGTGTTGCATATAGTCTCATAAAAGACGCCAGTAATAAAACGTCAAAATTAATCTCAATCTTTCGTTAACCTAAATCTAAAGTTTCATCAAGATACGGCGAGTGATTTAGTCATAGTGAATTTTTAAAAATTATAACTGGCCCGAAAAATAGAATTGAGTAGAGAAAATTTTCGGGCAATAACTTTTTACAAATTTCGAAGCGATTTAACACAACGTCTTGCTGAGTTGGTTTCTGTTTTTGAAGATGACGCACCACATCAATCGACAATTTCACGTTGGTACTGTGAATTCCAACGTGAACGCATCAGTATCAACGATGATCCCGGAACGGGTCCGTCAAGCAACAGCAGTCACCCAGAAAAACATCGAATACAAGTGTATCAATTTTTATGGAAAATATTTTGAAAAATAATAAAGCACTTTGAGTCAATCCACTGTTTGATTTTATGGCTATATGCAACACTAAAAATTCATCTCTCGTATAGCATTTATTGAAAATAAGCAACAATCCTGATGAAAAACATTGGATGCAATATATATTATTGATTGTCAAAGCAAGGTCTTAGTTAGCTTTACGAGATATATCTCCTAGTATTAAAGCATTTGGTATTCTAGAGGTTAGCAAAAGAATCTGTCATGTAATTTAATTGATGGCCTTCTTTATCAAACAGTGTTAGGAAAAAGTCATATTCCTAAAAATTCCTAAAAATGCCTTCCCAAACTTTCTTTAAGATGGTCTAAATCAGTCTTCTATTATAAACGCCAACGTCTTCTAATCTTTCTTTCGTAGAACTTGCATAGAATATTATGAAATGAAGATTACTCAACTAAAGTGTGTTTTTTGAAGAGATGTAGGATTATAAATTTAAATCAAAAACAGAAGTGTTGGGGAAATGAGAATTTTTTTAAACCGGTAGAATAGTTTTAGGACATTAACAATGGAAGATGATTTCGGGCATATGGCCATCGCGAGAGCGTCTGCGGCATGTCATCCTGGAGCACCAATTTTAGACTACTTTTTCGAGCATTTGAGGCCGTATGTTACGAATGATGGGCCCAATATTGGTTTCCAAGGCTAAAATTGTTGTTGTGTTGTTTGCGTTGACCAATGACTTCAAATAGCCCTACAAAAAATATTCCAGAGGCGTCAAACCACATGATCTTAAAGACCAGTGTGCAGGTCTATTTCTAGAGATAATCTGATCGCCGAACACTTCCAATAAATCGTTGGAAATGCCTCTAATACCGGCCGGAAGTGTCGGTAACAGCTTGGTTTTCTTCGTTTCTGAAGAAGCACGGCTCAATTATGCCATCGGGCCAGAAACTGCACCAAACAGTGCATTTTTCGAGGTGAATCGGTAGTTGATGAGTCACTTGTAGATTAACGTCGCTCCAAATGCAACAATTTTGCTTATTTACAAAGCCACTGACCCAGAAGTGAGCATCATCACTGAACTCAATTTAACCATAAAACAATGGATCGACTTCCAACTGCTCAAGGGCCCAATTACTGAACTGACGTTCAAAACGATGGTCGGTTGGCTTCATTTCTTGCACCAATTTAATCTTGTAGGCATGTAAACCAAGATACTTGCGCAAAATCTTCCACAAAGTCGATGGGCACAGGCCATGTTCTTGCACACGATGACAAATCGATGAATTTGGATCATCCTCAACACTGGCCTAAACGGCGACGATATTTTCTTCAGTGCGCACTCTACGCAATCTCGTTGATGGATGGGATCCCAAAAGAGTAAATTTAGTGCAAAATTTTTCAATTGTGTTGCGAATAGTCTTCTCAGTTGGCCGATGATATATTTGTGAACATTTTCAACTAAACACTGATTTTAGAAATAAATTTACAGAATTTGTAGACGCTGCTTGGCTATAAACTTTTGCATTATAAAATGTCAAACAATACAGAACAAAATGGAGGTATGACTTGTCAAATTAACTGTTATAATGTGAGTTTCTCCCTATTGAAAAAGAAAGGTATTAAAAAAACACACATTACTAAACAGAACTATTACTACTCAGTTTCAGTGCAGCAACAATACTAGCAACCCTGAAGATGCCCCTTGTAACAGTGGACAAAATGTCGGCCAAAAAGGAAACGGTGCCAAAGGCAAGGTTCCAGCCCGGAAGCGAAAGACTACAAGCCAGATTACTAATCAGAAACTTTGGAGATTCAACGACGAAATTAGCAGATTTTCCGGCTTATGATATTATATCAGAAAAGGTTTGTTGCAATTTTAAACCATTCAGTGCAGTATGAGTAGTTATTACTATGTAGAAACACCTTTTATTTTTTTATTTATAACTTGAATTGTAGTTAAAAACACCATTGATCTTTAAAGTCAATTCTCAACATATTTCGAAAATTCAATTCACGTTCCGCCTAAGAACAAATTTTTACTTGCACACTTGCTTTAAAATTAAATATTCGCTTCACTTGCTTTGACAATTATTCTGTATAATATCAACATATAATGTAGTTACATACGTATAATAAAAACATACAGTTAACGTTTGCTTTTTATTTCTAAGGTAATACAATATTAAAACGCTTGTATTATAAATTAAAATATCTAAACAAAAGTTATCACAAAGTAGGTACACCATATTAAAAAAAAATGAGCAAACGCTGACAAAACCACAACCGCGATTTGATCCGCATTAAGTTTATTTTCTTCACTTAATATGACATTGAGTTTGTCATCAGTGAACACACGTTCCAATAAATTGAAGTGTTCAAGACAATAACTATTATATTTTTTCCGAGAAATATATGTTCAGTATTTGATCTTTAGTTATGGATAAGTACATACATAATTTAAATCGAAAATAAAATTTTAGCAATAGCCTCGTTATTAGTTTCTTGGAACAAAACTTGAATATAAACAAAACGTTTCAACATTTTTTTCTTAAATTTCTTAAACATTTAAGTAGTTTTTAAATTCTTAGAATCCAGAATATACAAGCGTCCCGTATCGTTATGTTCAAATTTTAGGAGTGTAAAATAGACTTCATTTCAAGTAACAAAACCGCAAAACTTGTATATCCATTTTTATTTGTTTAAAAGTTACAGATCTATGAATGTGATTGTCAGATCATGAAAAAAATGTAATCCCAAAGTCAATAAAAACTGATTTTATTTAAAAAAGTTCAATTAATAATATTTTCTATCCCCCTCCTTGTTGAATGCAGGCTTGTGCCCGTTAGCCAACAGAAGAAGGACTTATCGGAATTTCATACTTGTTTTGTCGGACTTGCTTGGCAGCCAGGTGAATACGATCCAACAACTCTTCTCTTGTGTTCGAAACTTGCGCGTAGACTAAATTTTTCATGTACCCCCATAAATAAAAGTCAAGGGGATTAAGATCGGGTGATCTGGGTGGCCATGCAACAGGACCACCTCGACCAATCCATCTTGGATAATTGACGTTAATAGAAAATTCATGTTGAAATCTAGCTTTGGGATTTTCTGATGACCACCTGTGCAGGTTTCTCAGATTTGTAACACCACTTTTCGTGAACGTAAATTCATCTGTCCAGAGGACTGTTCTGTAGAAATTAAAATGAAGCCGTGACTGTCTTAATATCCAGGTAGAATAAACTAGCCGGGCATACTGGTCTGCCTCAAGTAAACCATGCCCCTGCCAAACTGTCGTTCGTGGCACTCCTAGTTATCTAGCGATTCGACGTACACTTAGAGTTGGATCCCTTATAGCAATAGCTACTGCTTCTTCCTCTAAGTCTGCTGGCAAATTTACCCCTCGGTCGAAAAGATAATCACGCAGTCCGCATTCCCGAAATTGTCTGTGTACTTCCAGAAACGTTCTGTAATGAGGAATGCGTCTTTCGGGAAATCGATGTCGGTATTCAATAATGCTTGACGTGCACTGCCGTTACAGTAGCCATACACAAAATGCATGTCCGCATACTCTTGAGAAGAAAATCGGTAAGGCATTTTGAATAAATAAAACGTGTCCACTCACTAATAAGCTGTTGTATGAACTGAAACGAAATGTAATCTTTTATTAAAAAATGCAACGTTAACAGTCATCTGGACATTTGTTTATTGTATGATATTCATGGTTCAGCACTTACAAAATAAGTAAGAACCTTTTTTATCATAAATAATTTCCAGTACTCTTTTTTGTAGACCTCCAAGAAATTACTGTATGCACTACGACATGTCTATTTATTTTAAGATAACATTTTATTATACAACGTTAACAACCACAGGCCTGTTATTGAATCGTAGAACTTTTTTTAAATACAATCAGTTTGTATTGACTTTAGGATTACATTTTTTTTCATGATCTGACAATCACATTGATGCTATTAATCTTCTCCCGAACTGCGGTCAAGTACAATTTAAGTAGGTAAGTACGCAAATGAAGGAAATTCCTGGGTTGATGTACCTAATTAGCTAATGTAATAATAATATGTTCTTGTGAAACTAATTTGCAATTTATGTGTCAACAAGAAATATTCTTTGTTGATGGAAGATTTGATTATTGTGCCAAATACTTTTTGCAAATGTTTACAATCCGCATTAACGTGAATAATGTTTACGTACCCGTTGCTCTCTGTTTACTGAAGGATAAAACTGTGGAAACTTACATAAAAATGTTTGTAATGTTATCGTATATTAAATCCGAAAATGATGGTGATGGATTTCGAGAAGGCGATTCATACATCTGTCAAGACCGTATTTCAAAACGTTGAAATCGTTGGTTGTAGATATCACTTAGTTCAGTCGTGGTAAGTTTTTTTTCTGTATCTATTTTTCTTGTGAAGAAAAATTCAAAACCTAGGATTTTCAGTGGAATATAAGCAAGAAACATATATTGGAAAATGGCTTCGTCATTCATTTGGTTTGACTTTCTTGTCTCCCCATGAAGTCGGCGATAGTTTCGTAGAAGATCTAATGCCGGACAAACCAAAGGACGAGCGAGTTGATCAATTTGCGAATTATTTGGTGGAAAATTATATCGATGATGAAAGTTCTTTTCCATCAAGCATCTGAGCCCAACAAACTGCTTCTCTCTCACGAACAACAAACACATGTGAATCTTTCCATTCCAAATTTAATAATTACAGCTTTCCCGCGCATCCCAATATACAAGGTGTGTATAAATTGTCGCAAAAGCTACACGTAGCGACATTCTTCGTTCGGTTCTGAATAAAAAATCTTAATGTTAAAATGTCGTATGATGCTTCGTAAATTCGTAAATGTCAAAATTTGACAGTAATGATTTTGATTGAACTCACTTTGAAATACAAACTTATTGTTCTACAACATTGCCAAATGTGTTTTTCGAGGAAGTACGTTAATTAATAAATGTTTAAAACAAGCTTTTAAATCAAAAAGAAAACGTTTACGAAATAATACTAGTAAAAATTTTTTCTTTAAACTAAATTGCATCTATCTCTATTAACAGATATCGAAGAGCAAAGGTTAGTTACGCACTAAAAGTCTGAACTTCAAGAACCCCGTGAAAACAAACGAAGCATGATACGACATTTTAACATTAAGAACTTTTATTCAGAACCAAACGAAGAATGTCGCTGCGTGTAGCTTTTGCGACAATTTATACACACGTTATATATGCTTTTTTAAATTTACTGAAGTCAATGCAGACAGATACAAACAGTAAAAACTTATATGAGACTTGAATTTTATTGTGGTCGGAGTTGCCTCCATTTCCACTCCATTGTTTCGTATTTCCCAGGGTTGTGACGTGTTTGTGTCTGATTAGTAAATAATCGTGTGTTGTGTGTTTTTGTGCGGTCCTGTGTTGCGTGTGTATAGTCTGTCTTTGTCGCTTTATGCGTTTAAGTCACTGGTCATCGGTTTTTTGCGTTTCAGTCATGTGTGTGTTTAATGTTTGTTGTTGTAGAGTGTGATTATTTTCTGTGTTTGCGTTACGAAGTATTGTATCTGTTCTGTTGTTGCGTTTGTGGAGTGTAATGTTATTAGCATATTGCCTAAGGCAAGTGCTAGTTCGTCAGTTGTGTTAGGTGTTGTGTTTCTTTGTTTTTGTGTCCATGGGTTCTTTGTTGGGGATGGTGCTGGTATGTATTCGGGTTTGGGTGTGGTTTTGTTTACAGGGTTGTTTGGATTGTTAGGACAGTTAAGGAAAGTGGATAAGTGAGGACCACCGCAGTTTGCACACTTTGGTGGGGTTGTTTTGGGCTTTGTACATAGGTGTGTTGAGTGTTCGTCTCCGCAATTTGTAGTGTACGTTACAGTTTTTTTGGTGGTGTCCAAAAGTCTGACATTTGTGGCATTGTATTATGTCTGTCCGTTTGTTTAGTGGTTCGATTTTAATTGTGAGTCCGCAGCAGTCGTGTATGTTGTAAATTGATTTGTATTGTCTCGTCAGTTCTATTAGTACAAGTGGTGCAGGTATGCCGTGTTTGCCGTTCATTCTTTTAATTTTTAGTGTCGGGTAGCCTTGGTCAGTCAAGTCGTTTGTAATTTCTGTGTCTGTGATGAAGGTAGGAATGCCTCGCATAACTACTTTTAGTGTTTTTTCGGTTCGCAATTGAAATGTGTAAAATTGTATTTGTTCTGTGTCGAGTATGTGTTTAAGTGTGCGGTAGTCTTCGTCAGTTTTAGGTTCGATGTGTATACCAGGTTTCACAAGTTTGTTTTGTACGGTGTTAATGTTGTGTGTTTTGAGTATTAGTCGTATATGTGCCCATTTGTCTTTTTCAGTTACTATTATTGGTGCGATTTTGTGTTGTGTATTGCGTGTTTCGGTGTTTGTGTTTTGTGTAGTGTTTGTTTTGTCTCTTACCCTGGGTGTGCTGTTGTTTGAAGTTGACGGTTGTGGATCGTCTTCATTTGCGTCTTGTTCCATTTTTTCCTCGGTGTTGGTTTTTTCGAGGACACTGTACGAGTTTTTTTGTTTCTATTGGTGTGCTTGCGTGTTCTGTTTTCTGGTTTTTTGCTGTTTTCTTTGGATTTATAAAACTATTTGAGATATCCATGGCGAATTTCTGTAGATCTATGAGTTGTTTGTTTTCTGACGGTTTTACTGGACTTGTTTCTTCTTTGGGCGATTCTAGTATTTCTATTTTTACCGTTGGTTCGGCGGGATCTATGATGAATGTTTGCGGTTGTTTTTTTAATAGATTTTGAATCTCTTCTTCCTCCGTGGTTCCGTTAATAATGGTTTCCGCGTCTTCGCGTTGCTGCGGAGTGCATCTTCTTTTAAAACTTGGATTCAGCGCTAGGTTGGTAATCGTAGAAGTGATATATCGTCCGGCCATTGCTTCCGGGTTCGCTTTCACGGTTACCGTCGTATGTTTAAACGTGTGTTCGTCTCAAAGACTAGCACACGAATGACAGTAAAAACTTCTCCTTTTTTCATGAGTCTTTGAATTTTGAATCGTAGTCGAAGATTGCCTCCATTTCCACTCCGTTGTTAAGTATCTCCCAGGGTTGTGATGTGTTTGTGTCTGATTAATATCGTGCGTTGTTGTGTTTGTTTTTGTAGTCACGTGTTTTGTATTTTGTATGTGCAGTCTGTGCGTCAGTCGCGTTTTTGCGTTTACATTTTTTTTTTTGCGTTTCAGTTGTGTGTGTTTAATGTGTTTTGTTGTATAGTGTTATTATTGTCTGTGTCTGTGTAACGAAGTGTTGTATTTGTTCGTTTGTTGCGTTAGTCGAGTGTAGTGTTATTAGCATATTGCCTAAGGCAAGTGCTAATTCGTCAACTGTGTTAAGTTTTGTCTTGTTTTGTCTTTGTGTCCATGGATTACTTGTTGGGGGTGGTGCTGGTACGTATTTAGGTTGAGGTGTGGTTTTATTTGTAGGATTGTTTGGGTTATTGGGACAGTTTATGAAAGTGGATAGATGAGGACCACCGCAGTTTGCACACTTTGGTGGGGTTGTTTTTGTCTTAGTACATAGATGTGTCGAATGTCCGTCTCCGCATTTCATACATTTGTAGTTTATTTTGCAATTCCGTTGGTGATGTCCGAAAGTCTGGCACTTGTGGCATTGTATAATGTCAGTCCGTTTGTTTAATTGTTCTATTTTGATTGCAAGTCCGCAGCAGTCGCGTAAGTTGTAGATTGACTTGTATTGTCTCGTCAGTTCGATTAATACCAGTGGTGCTGGTATTCCGTGTTTGCCGTTCATGCGTTTAATTTTTAAAGTCGGGTATCCTTGGTCTGTCAAGTCGTCTGTAATGTCAGTGTCTGTTATAAAGGTGGGAATGCCACGCATCACCACCTTTAGTGTCTTTTCACTTCTTAATTGGAAAGTGTAATATTGTATTTGTTCGTTGTCTAGTGTGTGTTTGAGTTTTCGGTAGTCTTCGTCTGTTGTCGGTTCGATGTGTATTCCTGGTTTCACCATTTTGTTTTCTACTGTGTTAATGCTGTTTGATTTAAGTAATTGTCGTATGTATGTCCATTTGTCTTTTTCGATTATGATAATTGGTGCGATTTTGTGTGTTTTTTTTGTTTCAGTTTTTATGTTAAGTGTAGTGTGTGTCTTATCACTTACCCTGGGTGTGCTGTTCGATGTTGACGGTTGTGGAGTGTGTTCGGAGGTTTCTTCTTCCATCTTTTCCTCGGTTTTGTTTTCGAGGACGTCGTACGAATTTTTTATTTCGATTGTTGAAGTTGTTTCGTCTGTTTTCGGTTTCTTTGTGAATTTCGGGTAGATGAAGTCTTCGATTTTCTTTTCCGGATGATTCATTTTCTGTTTTCTGGAGTATTTTTCTTTTTTGGTCGGTTCGAGATCTGGTATTTCTACTTGTATCGTCGGTTGTTCTGGGTTTATAATAAATAAACTCGGTGAAGTCCGTAGTAGCTCTTGCACGCCGCTTTCGCTGTGCGTTTCGTCGATTATCGCCTGCGTTTGTTGAAGTAATTCCGGTGGCCAGAGTTCAACGAAGTTCGGATTTAGTTTAAGGTTTGTTATATTAATAATTCGACCGGCCATTTCTTCCGGCGTCGCTTGACGTTTTATCGTCGTAGATGATCTCAACTGCGATGTTGCGAGAACAGATATCGCAGTGAGAATGACAGTAAAAACTTCTTCATGAGTCTTTGAATTTTGAGTCGTGGTCGAAGATTGCCTTCATTTCCACTCCGTTGTTAAGTATCTCCCAGGGTTGTGATGTGTTTGTGTCTGATTAATATCGTGCGTTGTTGTGTTTGTTTTTGTTGTCACGTGTTTTGTTTGTGCAGTCTGTGCGTCAGTCGCGTTTACATTTTTTTTTTTTTTTTTTTTTTTTGCGTTTCAGTTGTGTGTTTAATGTGTTTTGTTGTATAGTGTTATTATTGTCTGTGTCTGTGTAACGAAGTGTTGTATTTGTTCGTTTGTTGCGTTAGTCGAGTGTAGTGTTATTAGCATATTGCCTAAGGCAAGTGCTAATTCGTCTACAGTGTTATGTGTTGTTTTGTCTTGTCTTTGAGTCCAGGGATTATTTGTTGGGGGTGGTGCTGGTATGTATTTAGGTTTGGGTGCGGTTTTGTTTGCTGGGTTGTTAGGATTGTTAGGACAGTTGATGAATGTGGATAGGTGAGGACCACCGCAGTTTGCACACTTTGGTGGGGTTGTTTTGGTCTTTGTACATAAGTGTGTCGAGTGTTCGTCGCCGCATTTCATACATTTGTAGTTGATGTGACAGTTTCTTTGATGATGTCCGAATGTCTGGCATTTGTGGCATTGTATAATGTCAGTCCGTTTATTTAAAGGTTCTATTTTAATTGCAAGTCCGCAGCAGTCACGTAAGTTGAAAATTGATTTGAAGTCTCTCGTCAGTTCTATTAATGCCAGTGGTGCAGGTATGCCGTGTTTTCCGTTCATTCGTCTAATTTTTAAAGTCGGGTATCCTTGTTCTGTCAAGTCGTTTGTAATGTCAGTGTCTGTTATAAAGGTGGGAATGCCACGCATCACCACCTTCAGTGTCTTTTCACTTCTTAATTGGAATGTATAATATTGTATTTGTTCGTTGTCGAGTGTGTGTTTAAGTGTACGGTAGTCATTGTCAGTTGTCGGTTCGATGTGTATGACTTGTCTCACTAGTTTGTTTTCGACGGTGTTAATATTGTTTGTTTTCAGTATGTGTCGTATGTGTGCCCATTTGTCTTTTTCAGTGATGATTATTGGTGCGGTTTTGTGTGTTTTATGTGTATTTGTTTTTGTGTTAAGTGTAGTGTGTGTCTTATCACTTACCCTGGGAGTGCTGTTGTATGAAGTTGACGGTTGTGGAGTGATTTCAGTTTCCTCTTCCATTTTTTCCTCGGTGATTGTTTTTTCGAGGACACTGTATGCGTTTTTTGTTTCGATAGGTGTATTTGCGTGGTCTGTTTTTTGTTTTTTTGCCGTTTTCTTCGCCATTATAAAAACGTTTTGGAGTTGGACGTTGGTTTTGTGATCTGAGTTGTTGTCGGGCGGGTTTGCCGGGCTTGTATCTTCTTCTTCTTCATTTTCTTCGGGCGATACTAATAGTTCTATTTCACACGTTGGCTGGACGGGGTCGATGATGAATATCTGCGGTTGCTTTTGCAGAAGGTTTTGGATATCTTCTTCGTCGGTTGTTTGGCTAATTATAATTTCTGCGTCTTGTCGTTGCTGCGGCGTACATCTTCTTTTGAAGTTATTCTTCAGAGTTATATTCGTTACGGTTTTGGTGATATATCTTCCGGCCATTTCTTCCGGGTTCGTATTTAAGCTGTATATAGCTGTAGGTGCTCTCAACTGCGATGTAGTAAGACTGAATATCGCAGTGAGAATATGACAGTAAAAACGCGCTTACTGCGAATATATAGCAATAGAGGAATATAGTGGGGATGTAAGTTGGTTGCTTGCAAGATAGGTCGGCTGTCACGTTCACTTATGTCAGTGTGTTATTTTGAAGTCTGTCAAATTGATTAATCGCGCCCCACCTACTTCTCCTATCGTAAAGCGCCAATCACATAATTTTGTATATTCGCAGTAAGCGCAGTTTTATTGTATATTCGAATTAACTCAGTAACCTTAAACGTAGTTAGAAAAGTTAGGAGAGATGTAATTGAAACACAAAATTTTATTATTGCCAAGATTCATTAGTTGGAATCAAAAAATATTAACAGGTATAATTATATTAAATGTGTTTCTTACTATGCTTTCTAACTATTAAAGATATGCATGTTTAAACATTCAAAGGGAAATTATATAGATTGCCATACAGAATGTACATGAAACTCTTTAAATCTACTATGGAACTGTTTGCTTTATCAGTAAAAAGTATTTTATTTAAAATTTTCGTTTTCATTTAACAAATTAAACATTATATCACAAAAATCAGTTCGTTTTACTTTATCTTCCTCGAAAAGCTCTTGATGGTTTGATATATTGAATGGCTTATATTCTAATTCTTTCATCCTTTTGAACACCGAACTGTACGATACTCCAAAATGGCCTGGCTACATCTAAACGCGATCCTACAGACCGTTCTTCTACATAACACAGGATATTCCGCTTCATGTGTTCTGTTAAACACGTGATTGGTTTTAATTTATTTTTTTGTGGGAATTTAGAAAACAACTATCTTCTTTGAATTTGTTAAAAATATTTAAAATTGTCTTCGCACAAGGTATACGCCTGTTGTGATAATTAACTCTTATGTATTTTTAAATAAAATGTATTTAATTTAAGATTTAAGTATGAATTAAACACAGAAACATTTGACAATTTGAAAAATGTTACTGGTGTATAACTGGTTGCCTACTATGCCACCACCGTAGATTTATCCCTACATGTAATGCAAAATCAAAAAATCAATGCATTATACATTAATGATAAAAGAAAAACCCGGTATGTATCTATGTATCCACATTTATACTTTATAGTTTATACGAAATTTGATTTCAGTTATTTGGAAATTAAACTTTGAAGGAAACAAAGTAACAAGGATTTATAATGAAAATGTAATTATTTTTTAAATCGGTTGGAGATTTAATACAGTAATTTAAACCAAACGAAACTAACATTTAACACTTTGCTAATAACAAACATTAGAACCGTGACGAGATAATGGCATATAAAAAAGTTCCGTCCGTATATTCGAAGAAAATTATTTACATTTAAGAAACATTTCTTATTTAACTTTACATTCATGCACTGGCATTTTTTCTTTCTAATTTTATAGATGATGTAATGAAACCGCAAGACAACTCATTTCTCCGTTAAGAAAATATGTTGTACACAAAACTATTAAAGAAATGAATTATGAATTATCAAGAACAGATAAGATATGAGAAATGTGTTAAACAAATACAACTACGAAGCAATAAATAAATATAATACCCACACAGATATAGTAACTCCATATATTCAATTAAATTACAAAAATATTTCTCGATTATTACATGCATATTTTAATTCGATTTAATTCAATTAGTTATTAAATAAAGTAAATTTAAAAATATAAAGATTGCACAATCAGTCTACCATGTGATTGGTATTGGAATTCGGGGCAATAGCATTTGGTACGAAGTCTCATTTGTATAATGATTATCATTAGGTAAATTATATATGTATGTACAGTATAACCTCCTTATAATGGACACTGACGGGGAATCCTAAAATGTCCAATATATGGAGGTGTCCAAAATGTGGAGGTGAAAAAAAAACGAAAAAAATATTCATTCTCATATCAATTTAATCACACATAATAAGACGAAAGTCGAAAAAAATTTACAATACTTAATACACATACATACATACATATTTTATGCTAGATTTTACTTGAAATAATCATTAATTGTTGTTTGTCTTGCTTTTTTCATTTTATGTTTAAATATCTCAGATTCACATTCAAGAAGAGCTTGAGAAATATTGTTAGCAATGTTAAAACTGTTAGTGCTTAAGAAATAGTTCTCAAGATCTTTTAATTTTTGATGGGCTTCTGAAATATTTGATATACTAGTTACAAATTCCTCTTCAATCTCATTTTCCATTTCATCACTGATATCAGTAATTTCATCGATACAATCTATAATGGAAATGTATCAGAATAATTGAAACATACATGAGTAGGTAAACTCCACCAGTTTTGTATAATACAAAGGTATTTTTAATAATATAAAATATTATTAATTGTTCTTCACACCAGATTTTTAATAATATTTTATATTATTAAAAATACCTTTGTACTATAATGGAAACATTAGGATTTTCAGTAAATAACTCATTATCAATTAATGCGTATGTGCTTAAATCTAAATTAGTGATGTTAAAATTGGGAAATAAAAATGCTAATGGCATATTATCTTCTATATCGCACTCTGCACTTAGATCACTGTCACTTTGATTGAATCCGCATTTTTGAAAACAGTTTCTTACGGTCACAGGCGAGAGTTTTTTCCAAGCAGCTGATATCCATATTAATGCAGTGACTACCGTAATGTTTTTTTCTACCATTTCTAGTGAATTTTCAGTATCCATTAACGCCAAAAGCCTTTTTACAAGCATGCTCCGGTAAATTACCTTAAAGTTTTGAATCACACCCTGGTCCATAGGTTGACAATGCGAGGTAGTATTTGGAGGCAGAAAAACCAATTTTACGTTTTCCAATGAAATCTTCGGATGAGAAGTGGCATTATCAAGAAACAAAATTACATGCCTTTTTTCTTTCTTCATCTTGTTATCAAAGTTCTTTAACCAAGCTGACATAATATCCAAAGTTATCCACGCTTTTTTGTTAGATATCCATCCTATCGGCAACTTATCCACATGAGCTCCTTTAAAACATCTAGGTTTCTTACTTTTACCGATGACTAACGGCCTTTCCTTATCACCCTCCATATTTGAACACAATAATATAGTTAGTCGTTGTTTTGCAGATTTTCCTCCGGCACATTTAACACTTCTTAACGCAAATGTTTTTGTCGGAAGGGCGCGGAAAAATAAACCGGTTTCATCAGCATTAAAAATATCTTTCGGAGAGTAATCTTTGCATATTGATTGCAACTTGACTTTCCAATCGTCTACATTTTGCATGTTTATATAGGCAGATTCACCACACACACTTTTAAATGATATTTTATGTCTTTGACAAAATTTCTCCAACCAACCATTAGACGCTTTGAATTCGGTGAGTTGTAAACTTTGTGCTACTTCCAGCGCCTTTTCTTTGAGTATGGGTCCTGACATGGGAATATTTTTGTTTCGCACCTTACTGAACCAGTTGAGCACTGCTTCGTCGATTGCTAAACCACTAGTTTTTGGAAACTTCCTTTTTTGAGCTAGGTTTCCATTTTTCTCGAAAGTTCTTTTATTTCACTTTTGTTTTTCACTATATCACTAATTTGCGACTTTCCGACACCAAACTTTTCCGCGAGCTTTCGGACACTTAAGCTTTGCTGTTCACTAACCGCAATAATATCAATTTTATCTTGGATTGTTAACCGCTTTCTTTTACTAGAATCCATGTTGACACTATCAAAGGCTAGTTCAAACTGATTCAAAATACATATCACTCCACTTATCACCTGACGAGTAGGCCAGTGGCAAACCGTCGTTCCTTTGTATTATGGGAAAAACCCGAGTAGATATACTTCCATGTGTGCACTTTGTACATACATATGTATTATGGGAAAAACTCGAGTAGATATACTTCCACGTGTGCAGCAATAAAAGTACATACATACATAATTGCAAAATTTTATTCGGCGCCTCCCGTCTTGTCTGTCCTTAATTAAGAGATATATTTACAGATGTTTTATTGCTTCGGTGAAATAAAGGGTCTCCGCGTCCGATTTATGGAGGGTCCAATATTAGGAGTGACTATTGTTAAGAAAACCCATTATAAAATTTCGTATCACAAAAAATGTCCATTTTTTAGAGGTGTCCGATTGTCGGAGGTGTCCATAATTATAGGTTTTACTGTATTTACATTTAGATCATAAAAAATTATTACTCATTTCATCTGAAATTTGAATTTATTAAATTTATAACAGTTTCGAAATTATGTTCATAATTTTAATTTTAATTTTAGTTAAGTATTATTAAAACAGAATCGTAAAATTTGATCACATTGCATGATAGGTAGAAATAACGAAATTTATTCCCACAGAAAGCATTTAATTAATAGTGGCTTAAATTGATCTGACCGGTCACGATTTAACTCATATTTTCATGCACAAATGTCTAGCAATCACGAATTAACTTGTGCTTGCATTTAGATTAACTGTTTTAGATTAACTGATTTTTAAAATTCAGGGTAATATAGGATAATGCAAAATCTTTTTTCAACTTGTTCAATCGTCTTGACTTTACGGCGGTGTGCTCGCTCTCTGAAATTTGTTTAATTTCTTTAACCAAAAACATACGTGTTGGGATGTTGAAATTTTCTGTGTACCGTTAAACTATAAATAAAAAAGTTACTTTTTTTTTTAAATTTATTTATGGGCAGTATATGCATTACAAGTTATCTTTATTTAAGATGAATATCTAAATATTACAATTCAATATACAAATGGTAATTTTGTCGCAGCCTGCGCCGAGGAAATTCGGGAAGCCGGCTGCGCAAACAAAAGAATCAACATAATGACCGATAGTCAGGCAGCTATTAAAGCAATTTATGAATCCATCTACCACGTCTAAACTGGTGAAATATTGCAAACAGATCCTCAATAAACTGGCACAAGACAACACTGTGTCGCTGATATGGGTGCCAGGACATGAGGGAATTAAAGGCATTGCCGACGAACTGGCCAAAGAAGGTACTAATAGGAACTTCATAGGACCAGAACCTCTATGTGCTACAAAGAAGATCTGGTTATGGCTAGAAAGAGGACATAAAAAGAAATGGAGGTTAATGAAAGCCCAATTCCATACTAAAACACTACTAAGGGACCTGGACTGATGGTTTTCAGCCAACCTAATTCGTAGTAACAAAAAAGAAATTAAAATAATTACCGGCTTAATAACCGGATATTGTTCTCTAAGGAAGCATGGGCTTGGTTAGCGAGCCCTGGCGTAAGAGATGTGAAAAACAGGAGGAAACTAGCCTTCATGTAATATGTACGTGTGAGGAACTGAATAAATCTATTGGATACTACGAGGGTACTCAAACTTCGCCTGAGGAGGATACGGCTTTTATCGAGGACACAAGACTAACAGAGTTGGACTGAGAGATCTATTTGGGATAGTACAAAGAGCAGTATGCTCAAGTGCCTGAACGTGCTGACGTCCAACTCAAAACAGAAGAAGAAGATGTAAAAATTACTCTTACGAAACAACGAAAGCATGACCTAACATATCAGAGAAATATACTCCTGACGTCTCTCTTGTATATATAACAATAACAATCATTTATAATTTTAAATTTACAGGTTTATCAATATAACAATCTTACTTCATTGTGTTTCTGATATAATATACATTCATTGCCAGATTTAGGGGTACTTTTGGTAAAAATCTTATTATATTATATTATTTATTTCTTTCTGTTTAAATCGTACATACTTTTATTTACAAAACCACTGCCAAATTTTGATTGTACATACAAGTATGGAATTTTTAAAACGAGACCGTATCAGAAATCATAAATCTGTCATTACTCTGTTTACAATACCTCACTTTTTAAAACCTCATACCGTTCTTGACGGTGGGTTTTGCATTTGTATGGGTGCCGGGGTCTCTCTATACCGTTGTTTCTATAGTTAATATGATGTCGCAGTCACTCATTCATGAAAAAGCTGGAATAACAGTGGTACACCCACACCAAATCCCTTATTTATAATATCAAGCAAGCCCCCTTAATATAAAAACGATAAACTTTCTTGACATATAGGTTTTCATCACAATTTTGGTATTACAACCATGACGGATCGTAACAGTGAAGAAGTTTTCAATGAAGTATATGCAGATACTTTATCCGATTGCGAGTAATTTTGAAATACTAAGTAAGGAGCACAGAGAAGTCGTAGTACCCGACTTCTTTGTGCTTCTCAACGTCAACGTCGTGTTGAATGTTCCCAGTAATTTTTAACATGTGTGGAGGCGACCAAAAAACGATTTTTAAGTTCTGTATTATGATCCTCTATCCAAAATGGACTCAGTAGAATGGTGGCGACCAAATAACACTTATCTCATAAAAACAAAAGTCGTCCAATCAATAAGAAAAATTATGATCTCAATATTTTGGGATTGTAAAGGCAATTCAGTGATTGACTTGAAAGATCACAATGCAACTGTCAACAACACATATTATATATGTTGCTTCCATAATGAGAGACAATATTGGTAAAAACCGAATGTACTGAATGTACTCCTGATATGGTTCCTAGTGATTATGATTAATTTTTCAATTTAAAAAAGATCTAGAGGACGTCATTTTGAGAGGAAAACTCATTATTTTTACAATGGCATAGTATTATTAATTAATCCTTGCAATACATGTAAAAAAAAGGAACAAATAATTTATTGACTACACTTAAAAATTCTTGTGGTTAAGTCTTTAATCAGTGTTGGTTGGGTAGTCCACATTCTGAACAATTGCATTAAAAATGCTCTTTTGCAAGTAGACTGCAGTAAAAAAATTAAGCACTTTCATATTTACACTAGCATAGTGGACAAACTTTGTCATCAGTGATTTGTCGTTTCTCAAACAAGATATTGAAATATGATACCAGCAATTGAACGAATATTGTAAATATACAAAAAACTGAAATCTTATTTTCAGTCAATTGGCTTCCCAGTTTCATCAAGCAAATACGAGAATTCGAAGGCGAAAAAATAAGTGCGACAGAAGCTACATTCTATAATTTCAGTTTCAAAAAAAAATTGGAACATCGTCTAAATCAACTATTTTTGGCACTAAAAGTGAGGTTATAGACAGAGCAATACAGAAAATTTCAGTACTCGTATTAACTATTTTATTCAAATTGTCTGTCGTATTTTAAGAACTAAAGCTCTAACATGAATGAAATGAAGCTTTTTGAGTGGATAGGCTTAGGATAGGCGAGCTACAATTAACTGGAACTACGTTTCTTCATACCTTCAGAGCGTATTTAGGAGAGGTATTGAATGAAAGTCAACTTTCATATTGATGAAATCGGAATATTAAAAAAACCTTTTAACTACTGAAAAAAAAACAATGAAATGAAGTGTTAACTCTTGTTACGCGATTTAAAAGAATCAAAGGTTCACCTACAACCCAGACTACGAGAAGCAGTCACACACAAATTGAAGATATGATAGGAAATGTAGTTGAAATAGATCATCCAGAGAATGTACACTAGTGTAGATTTTTAAATCATCTTCATAAGCCAAAACTGAGCACGAAAATGAGGCAAGTAGGTCATTAATATACAGTACAAAAATCAGTGGTCCCAGATTGCAGCCCTGTGGCACACCAAAAGTTGGAATAAAATTCGAAGATATAAACACATTATAAAATACATAGTTACACCTGTTATTCAAGTAGGACCAAAGTAATTGCAAGAGAACAACTGAATCCAAGTCCGGATAGTTTATATAAAATTACACCGTGATCAACAATATCAAATGCTGATCCAATTCCCAGGCGCGACTCGTGATGACGTAGAGTTGGGACACGTACAATGATGCGAGTGCTTCGTGTATTCTCGTGTACTAACTGAAGCCTTTTCTTAGTAAACACCAAAAACCACGAGGCACTCACATCATTGTACGTGCCCCTACAGTACGTCTTCACGAGCCGCGCCTGCCAATTCCTGGCAAATGTATTGCGTGAGACTTACAAGACTTACTTAATTACCGTTGATCTACCTCTAACAAAGTCGTGTTGATATGGTGAGACCGATAGTTTAACATTATTATATATACATGAATATATTACATTCTCGTACAATTTTGCAAAATTTGAAAGTATTGATATGGTCGATAATTTTCAACACAATTCTTAGCTTATAAGATTCGATTAACTCGAAAATTGAAGACAAATAACCATCCGCTTCGATATCGCTTATCTGTACGAACTTTGAAACAGCTGGAAAATGACGGCGAGTTTGCTCAAAAAAATCATCTTTTTCGATGAGGCGCATTTTCATCTCGGCGACTACGATAACAAGTAAAATTGCCGTATTTGGGGCTTGAAAAACCCACGCGTAGCCGTACAGAAACCAATGCATTCTGAACGTGTGACTGTTTGGTGTGGTTTTTGGAGCGGCGGCATTATTAGCCCATTTTTCTTCGAAAATGAAGTTAGCGACACGTTACGGCTAACGGATAGCACTACAGAGACATGCTGAGCAATTTTTTTGGCAGCACATTGAAGAATTGGATGTGGCTGAGTTCTGGTTTCAGCAAGATGGCGTTACGTGCCACATAAGTCGTCCAACAATAGATCTTTGCGTACTTAGCTCCACAATCGTGCGATCAGCCATTTTGGTGATGTCAATTGGCCTCCACGGAGCTGAGATTTGACACCGTTAGACTTTTTTTGTGACGTGCGGTTAAGGGTCGATGTTATACCGACAATCTAGAAACAATTCGGGCACTTAAACACAATATTGTTCGTGATATTGCTAAAACTGGGGCCGAAACCATCGGAAATGTGATGCAAAATTGGTTGACAGGATGGGCTACTACAGGGCCAGCCGAGGCAGCCATTTGAATGAAGTTATATTCCACAATTAATCGGAAGATTTACTCTTTCTAATAAAATAAAAATCATTGAAAAATATTGAACGGTGTTTTTTTATAGCATTTTTTAAAATAAATCAGCTGATGGTGCACCCCTTATTTTTACTAATATTAAGAATTTGTAGAGATTATATTAATTATTTTAATAGTATAGAGGTGTTTAATTTAAGCTACCGAAGTTCTTTATTATTGGTTAAGCAACTCCTTGATTTTTCTTGGTGTTATTTTAGAAATTCCCTTTTTCCCTCTTTTCTTTTGTGTACTCGCTTTATTATTTTATTTATTCACTGTTATTAGGACTATATGCCCTGTCGTATAGCCTTTTTGTAACAATAAATAAGTCTCGAATATACCTATCCAAAGTACAACCACTTAAGACAGCTTCATAAATTTATAAGAGAATAGCCTATACCGATAACTAGAGTGGACCAATTCGGAGCGAAAGCAGAGGCGTGACTTTCAAACTTACTTAAAATACACAAATTTCTTGCGTCTTCTATCGAACATAGCTGTGCAACATTATTAAATACACAGAATACACTTTCCTGCTGCTATTATACGTGTACACACGATGACCGTGAACAACATACTAGCCTCTATTTTTAAAGTAGAGAGACGAATTTCTGAACAGACCACTTTGACAGTGAAATCTCATTGGTTGAAAGCAAGGCCAAATTGCTTTCAACCAATGAGATTTCACTGTCAAAGTGGTCTGTTCAGAAATTCGTCTCTCTACTTTAAAAATAGAGTATAAGTAATCGTGAACCAATTCGTTAGTCACGCCTCTGCTTTCGCTCCGGATTGGTCCACTCTACCGACAACCCTGTTTGTTTGAATGAATCCTTTTTTTTCTATGCGCTGTTAGTTAATTTAAATGCTTTCTATCTAACAATTCTTATAAACCTTTGTATTAAAAAAATCAATACAATTACACAATGAAAGATAACTTTACTGGATATACTGATCTAATACCCGCATACGCATTTGCGCGATACTATAAAAGGTTTTTTAACAAACGAAAAGTACTTACTTTGAAGCACGTATTCCACATATTAACCAATCACAGTAATCAATACTTACACATAGAATATTTACGATCAACTGACTGACATATATGAGTAAGATATGTGCCCTGTATTTGAAAATCCGTCGTATCACTTTTCCTTATAAATTTTATATTTGCGTAACGAAACTCCACATTCTTCATAAAAATTTCTAAGAGATAATGATTGCATTAAAATAAATTAAGGTGAATAACGATATATGCGCAGTATATTTAAGTACATAAGCTTTCGTTTAATATACTCCGCAAAAAAAATGTATTTTAAATAAATTTATTCGTTATGTTGGTCTAATGGGTGTTGGTAAATTGCCTCCCCGCAGGCAGTAAGAGAAAGGGTCGGATTTAATCCGTCTTATAATTAGGTAAATTGCCTCCCAAACGTTTGTAATCATTTAGGATGGATTATTTTTAAGTTAGTTATTAATATTATTGCTAATGCCTTTTTCATAGAGGATTAATCTTAATGATATGTTGTAATTAACTGTTAATTACCTTATTATCGGTCTTGTTATGTATATAAGACAACATGTTGGTGAAGAATATTTCATCGTAGTTGAGAGCACAGACGACGATACATCGTCAAGCGACGCCGGAAGCAATGGCCGGACAAACGAGAACAATAACCAACCTGATGATAAAACCCGAATACGTGGACAAATGTTCACCCAAGATACTTGAAGATTTTAAAAATCTAATCGACATACTCAACGAAGAAGAAGATATCCAGAAACTATTACAAAAATCAGGGGATATATTAATGGTCAACCCAGAAGAACCGAAGATTCAAATTGAGTTAACAAGCAACCCCACAGAAAAACAAAAAAAAGAAAAGCCTCCCGTAAAATCGAAGAAGAGCCAACCGGAACCGAAAATCGAAAACGACGCATTCAGATACCCGAAAAAAACAACAAAAAGACAGAAAACCGACCACACAACGCCACCAATCGAAACAAAAAATTCCTAAAACCCCTCTTCCCTCGAAACCAAAACCGAGGAAAAAATGGAAGAAGCAACCGAATTCACCCCACAACCGTCAACATCAAACAGCACACCCAGGGTAAGTGACAAAACAAACACCACACAAAACACAAACACCGAAACACGTAAAACACACAAAATCGCACCAATCATAATAACAGACAAAGACAAATGGGCATATATACGACAAATACTTAAAACACAACATGAACACAGTACAAAACAAACTTGTGAAACCTGACATTCACATCGAACCGAAAACTGACGAAGACTACCGCACACTTAAACACATACTCAACACAGAACACATTCAATTTTACACGTTTCAATTACGAAGCGAAAAACACTAAAGGTAGTTATGCGAGGCATTCCTACCTTCATCACAGACACAGAAATTACAAACGACTTGACTGACCAAGGCTACCCGACACTAAAAATCAAAAGAATGAACGGCAAACACGGCATACCTGCACCACTTGTACTAATAGAACTGACGAGACAATACAAATCAATTTACAACATACACGACTGCTGCGGACTCACAATTAAAATCGAACCACTAAACAAACGGACAGACATAATACAATGCCACAAATGTCAGACATTTGGACACCACCAAAAAAACTGTAACATACACTACAAATGCATGAAATGCGGAGACGAACACTCACCTATGTACAAAACCCAAAACAACCCCACCAAAGTGTGCAAACTGCGGTGGTCCTCACTTATCCACTTTCCTTAACTGTCTTAACAATCCAAACAACCCTGTAAACAAAACCACACCCAAACCCGAATACATACCAGCACCACCCCCAACAACGAACCCATGGACACAAAAACAAAGAAACACAACACCTAACACAACTGACGAACTAGTACTTGCCTTAGGCAATATGCTAATAACATTACACTCCACAAACGCAACAACAGAACAGATACAATACTTCGTAACGCAAACACAGTAAATAATCACACTCTACAACAACAAACATTAAACACACACATGACTGAAACGCAAAAAACCGATGACCAGTGACTTAAACGCAAAAAGCGAGAAACACACAGACTACACACACGCAACACAGGACCGCACAAAAACACACAACACACGATTATTTATTAATCAGACACAAACACGTCACAACCCTGGGAAATACGAAACAATGGAGTGGAAATGGAGGCAACTCCGACCACAACAAAATTCAAGTCTCATATCTGAAGAATATTTATCAGTTAGATTTCTAAATTCATTTGGTTAAGATTTTTAAAGTTTTCCAACATGAATCCCAGTATTATTTTTAGTGAAAGGGGAAAACAGTTATTACTTTTAAACAAGTATAAATATGGTTTCCAAAAATGTTTAAAAAGTGGTGAAAAACGGTGGACTTGTACAAAGAAAACGTGCAAATCTTTCCTTCTTACCCTGGGCGAAGTCGACAACAATATAGTTGTTACAAAACATATTCAGGAACATAGTCATGACGCTGAGATAGAAAAATTACATCGTCAAATTGCTAACACGTGCTGTAAAAGGAAGGCTAGCGAAGATATGTCTGAAAAATCTGAAAATCTTCCATCAACGGTTACCACGGTTGATGTAGCTTGTATTAGAAGAAATCTTTACAACGCTCGTCGGAAAGAGCAGCCTGCATTGCCGAAGAGCATTGAAGATTGTTTCAGAATTCTGGAGGAGATCACAATTGAAACATGTAAAGGTGAACCTTTTATGCTTACTAATAGTAAAATTGACAAAATTTGTTTTTTGTTGTAAATCAAATATCCAGTGTTTTGAAAAGGTGACACGAATTTATTTGGACGGTACCTTTAATTATTGCGCCCAGTTCTTTTGTCAATTGTTCACTATTCATGGGTATTACAATGGACATTATATTCCATTAATATTTTCGTTGTTGCCTGATAAACAAACAGAGACATATTTAAAATTATTTCATTTAATTACGGATAGCTTTAAAAATAATCATATAAAAGTAGACATTTTGGAGGTTGTAATTGATTTTGAAAAAGGTATCCACAAGGCTGTTCAACAAACTTGGCCGTTAGCAAAGATAATTGGTTGCCGATTTCATCTTTCACAATCTTGGTATCGCAAAATCCAAGAATACGGCTTGACTTCTTCATATAAAGATGAAACCTCTGAAATCGGAAAATGGTTACGAATGACATTCGCCCTTACTTTTTTAAAACCTGATGAAGTTAGCGATTGTTTTGTATTTGATTTACTATCTATTGCACCGGATTTTTGTATTTATAGAAAAGCTTAAAGAATTCTAAACAGAAACTTACGTTAAATTACAGAGTGTGCATTTAACTGCTAAAATTCATAACGCGAAGGTAAAAAATCGCAAAAGATTCATTGCAAAAATGATCGAGTCTTATAAAAAAAACGAGATAAGCAGAATACACTTTATTAAATGTATTTCTTTCCATTGTGTATTTTAATTAACTATTTTTAGAGATTGAACATTTTTTGTTTATTTAAGTATAATTTTAATATTTAAGTAATTGTAGATTTAAGGTTTATGTTACATCTTATAATTTATGTATTATATATTTTTGTTTAGTTTGTATTCAACATTTTTTCCAATAAATTCAAAATTTTAATTAACTATTTTTGTTTTATTATTTATCGACCGGGACCCAATTGACACATATATCTCAGGTACCTAAAAGTTGCGGGAGGCAGTTTAACTATTATTAATAGTTGCTCATTATCTCGGGAGGCAATTTACATGTACCCGGTCTAATCGGGAGGTCACTTGGCTATGAATATGATTAACCGGGTTCAAACTCCCAGTGAAGTTAGACTGGATTACTGGATGATTTAATACCTTCACACGATTCATAACAAATCCGTCGGAAAATACCATTTGCTGTAAAGTGCTAAAATGACACATCATATTAGTGAATGGCAAAAATTAACGATTGCTAAATTGCAGGAACTATACAAACAATCTGTCCAGATGATACGATAACTGAATATTATTTATAGGGTAATGGATAAGCACTTCCAGTAATATTACACGGTAAACAAGCGCGAGATATATGTAAGTATGTACATTCATTTCCGTTCGAAAATATGAAAAGTAAACAGTAGGTGTTAAATAAAAATACTTGACTTCGTCAGCGAAATTCTCATTTGTTACCTACTAAGTAATAATAAGTAGAATAGATTACACATCTTCACTAGTTTATACAGTGTGGATACTGCTTATGGAATAAAATTATATTTCGCGTTATTTTACAAGATTATGAAAAATGCTCAGACGTGTCAATTTTTAAACTTAATTTTACGTCTTTTAAATTAAAATTTAAATGTACAGGATAATTCATGTATTTGCAGGCTGATTATACAAACTATAGTTAGTTAAAATTGTAGAGTTGATGCAACAAAATATAACAAGCGAACATTGATTAAAGGTTATGAATCTCACACCAACTTGCTATGAAATGTATATTAGGTTGCAATAGATATTGTACCTCGTAGTGATAAAATTTCCAAAAAAAAAATAATTAAATCATTGAATATGCAAGGGCAAAGCAAGAAAGATCAAGTAACAAATCATTCACAAAGAGCACGAATAGTAAGGATTTTTAAAAGCTTTTGAAAATAATACAGTTTATGATTTTAAAATGATGACTTTGAAATGTGTATACATAATCTGTACAATATACAATATGTATGGGGGGGGGGGGATTAAAAGCTTTAATATACTCCGAAAAATATAGTTATGATAATCTGACATAATGCTAAAATACCATACACTACAGAAAGATAAGGCTCTTAAAGTAAGTAAATTTCAATATTTTTATGATACATTGCATACAATGCACTATTCAACCTATCGTTCATATAATCAATATAAACCTCTCAAATTATTAAGTTATCAAATGTTATATATTTAACGTATTTGTATTTAGAATACTTCAATAACGATTTTTGGTTAGGTATTTTAAATATAGAGTGAAGTTTTACATAAAATACCAGTATACAGTTAATATCTATTTATTCGATCTTAAGACAAACGTCATAATCGAGCAACATGAGTTACGCACTGTTTTAATATAACCATCTCTTTTTATTGCTAATATCGGAACAGACGAACAAATTTGCGCAAAATCTGCTAGACAAAGAATTACAAAATATCAAATTGTTCGTATGATAGACAAGAACAGAAAGCGTACTACTACCTTAATCAAATTGTCTTACAATCATCTGTCATTTGTAATTATTTTTCTGTTTGGTTTTTCTTTGCTTTTACTATATTCCATCTAAATATTACAAAAATCTGTTCTTCTGAGAACAAAGTAAAAAGTGCCACTTCAAGCTTTCGGTAAGTTATTAAAAATTAAAATAATAAATCAAATTGAGGTTAACATAAATATGTTTCCGAAAATGCCTGGAAAGCGCTTAAATTCACAGGCACAGGAGCTTGTGTTAAACGTTCTGAATTATTTTGAAAAAGAGAAATAAACCGGTGGTGCTTATTACCTATAAGTGGTGTTTATGAAGTATGCTCTCTAATACATCCATTATTGCATTTAAAATATATATATATATATATATACCGGGTGTATTATGAAAAACCTTTGGGGCTGTAGCTTCCTTATATTTTATCTGATTTTAATGAATGATATGTCAAACTAAATCGTTTTTAAAGCACTGTAACCTATTTTTTTATTTTTTGACATTTCGTTTTTGACAGACAGTAGTAAATTTTTTTTTTAATTGTACTACACATTTTTTTTTACTTATTCTAATAAACATTTATTTCCTGAAGACACATCCATTAAATTGAGTGACAAATTTTTTATTATTAAAAAAAAACTACGAAATTTACAGAAATCAAGCTATCATATATTTTAATGAATCAAATGTTCGAAATTGGTCCCATTTTGTTCCAGACACATTTGACACCTTCTATTAACCCCAACTGCTGCGTTTAATATAAGATTTGGTGGTGGTATTTCATGACATACTTGTACTATCCTTCTTACTAAATCATCTCTGGTATCAGGTGGAGTCAAATAGACATAATCTTGAATGTAAAACCACAGAAAGAAATCCAGTGGATTCAGATCTGGCGATCTAGCAGGCCATCGAATATGTCCGTAAGTGCCCATCCATCTGACGCCAAAATAATTATTTAGAAAATCAATATTCATTCGTGCATTATGGGGTGTGGCACCGTCCTGTTGGAATACCACCCTGTTTAACTCAGCAAGTGGCAACTCATCTAAATAATCGCCTAATTCATTGCGTAACAAATTATTATATTTTTCTTCGTTTAGATTACCCTCCACAAAAAAGGCCCTACTACTCTATCGCCTAAAATGCCACACCATACATTTACACTGAACCGATTTTGAAAATTGTGTTGCACCACAACATGGTTATTTTCAGTGCTCCAATGGCGATGATTATTTCTGTTGAATACACCATTTTTCCCAAAAGTGCATTCATCTGACCACAACACACGACGATAAAAAATTGGATCTTCCCTTAGTTTATTCATGAAAACCGTGCAGAATTGAACCCTTCGTTGAAGGTCGTTTTCACCGAGAGCATGCAACTTCCGTGGTTTATAAGGAAAGAACTTGTGCTTCTTCAGAATGTACTGAACTGTAGAATGTGATACCTGCATGTAGTGAGCAATTTCTCGCGTAGACGTATTAGGGTTTTCTTCCACATAGAGCAAGACACTTAATTCTAAATTTTGATCTTGAATTACACGTCCGTTTATTTTAGGTTTTTTGAGTGATCCAAAATTTCGTAAATTTCGCACGAGCCTTCCAAACTTATCGGCACTTGGACGCAGTCTGTCAGGAAAACGATTTCGATAAAGTCGCAAAGCAGCTGCAGAATTTGTTCCGCATTCAAAATATGCTTGAATCGCATCCACACATTCGCTATTATCCATTTCAATAACAAAATTTAGAAATAAATCGTTGAAAATGTTATAATGAATGTGTGACTGACAGATGTCACAGCTCTCTTCGAAAATTTGGAATGCACTTTTATCGTCCAATATGACTGCTTGATTTTTAAATTTTTAAAATAAACACTGTAAATGTTGTTGTTGACCCACCACTCACTGATAACATTGGTTTGTAATCCTTTATGGGCTATATAGTATTGAATGTAAGTGATTTCAAAAGGTACACACATTTGCTGGTAATAAAATGAAATAGAGTATTTAAAATGCATTTAAGAAATCTCTGTGTTCGGAAAAACCAGAATAAATCGAACTAAAAAAAAACCTTAAATTTCTCGATTTTTTTTCATACAAGGATATCGTTGTTTACAGTTTCATATTCAGAAAAAGTAATATATTTGAATAAGGAAAAAAAAAAGTATAGTGCAATTTAAAAAAACACAGTTTGCAGCTGTCTGTCAAAAACAAAATGTAAAAAAATTCAAAGCGGATCACGTTACAGTGTTTTTAAAACGATTTAGTTCGACGTATAATTTATTACATTCGGATAAAAAATAAAAAAGTTACCGCACGAAAGGTTTTCATAATACACCCGGTATATATATATTTGTATATATTTCAGAGAGTATGTGATGCTCTTCATATATCATGCCCAACGGTTTATGCAATTAAACAGCGGAAGACCCAAAACCCAATTTTTACCTCTCCAGGTAAAGAGACCTCGATCTAAAACAAAAACTAGAGATCTTCGAGAGTCTGTTAAGATGAAAGTACGGAATACCTTTACAACATGTATAAAGAAAGTAAAATATTACTAAAATATATTGTTTATTAGTTTATTATAAAATGATTGTTTTAGAGAAACATGTTACTTTAAATACATTAAAAGAAGAACTGAAAATAGAAAAATCATTGATTTATGTTCAGCGTCTTTCAGTACTTCGTTACATGACATCGGTTTTAAATTAAAAAAAAGAAGACAACAGACGAGCGCTAATTGAAAGGCATAATATTGTATTATTACGGAGTGCTTTTTTTTGAGAAAGTATATGGACAATTTGATGCCAAATTCGCCAAGGCCAGTTATATTTCTGGATGGATTTATTCCAAGGGAGTTAGGGGAAAATTTTGGGAAGATGAGTCTACAAAAATTCTTAAACATTCAAGTACAATTTACGAAAGAATTTCGATTCTTCGTAAACAATCGCCTAAGTAGGAACTCCATATGTTGTATGTAGTGAAGGCAGTGTTCGTGAGTGATATTTTCTGATACTCTGTGGATGGATTGATATAGCTCATCCGCATTTCTTGGTTGTGATCTCTTGATGTAATTTTTCCATTGACTAAACAATTCCTCAATTGGATTCAAGAATGGGCTATACGCCGGAATAAATACAGCATGGTGGCCATGAGCTTGAATAAGATTTAGTACTTCAGCATTTTTGTGAAAGCGAACATTGTCCATTATAAGATAAGCTCCTACGATATTATCAACACGAAAATGATTAATCAAATTTAACAGATACTCTGAAAAATGTTCCACGTTGTATGGTCTATCCTGTATTTAAAATAAATATAACGAATTAAAATGCATGTAATAAAGGTAGGGCCTAATGCCCTAAGGTAGGCAGAGATCGCCATGTAATAAAGGTAGGGCCTTATGCCCTAAGGTAGAATCGCCATGTAACGTGGGCAGGATGGATCGTCCATGTAAACTCTATGTGCCTGGAGGATCGGCATGTAATGTAGGCCGTTTGGGCGGCCACATCGCGTTGCTGGTTCGAGGCGGAATAAAGTACTAAATGATACACACTCGAAGTTCGGGTAACATTCTATAATTAACACAACGCTTACAAACTGAATAACAATATATTTACAAGATGTACATGTTATACTTGGTTCAACTCAGACAGGGCAGAACGTGGTTATTAAGATTTAACACAGTTCGCACCACTGACTGGTTGTAACTATCGTCGTAACTCTGACTATCTCTATGACTTAAACTATCGTCTATATATACTAGAGAAGATCCTTGTCTTACTTATCATTTGTTTCTAGAACAAATGTATAACCCTGATGCGTTGGTCTTGTGTATGCAACAAATCCGAGGTAAGGTCGTGTTTAGATAACACGTTAATGTTTTGTATTAAATGCGAGGCTTCGCCTTGGCAAAGTGTTACGCATACACATGACTGCGTATCGAGTTATTACACCATCCCTCTTGGGGAGAAAGGAAAACCAACATTAATATGTTTGTTTTTCTTTCATCAAGAATCTCTCTATCTATTAACTTTCCCTATTCTCTATTTAAAATATGGTAAACATTAATGAAATTACAAATTTACAATAAATACAATCAATTCGGTAAAATTACAATGACTACAATTCTAAAGCGAAATCGTTATCAAATATCACATAATAACAAGTACATAGTAAAATGATGAATAGTCTAATATATATGGTAATACGTAATAAATATATAATAATATAAATATACATATAAATCGCAAAAGCTTTAAATAGTAAATGCTAAATTACCAAAGGTACTGCTAAATAGTACGTTTTACATTGTTGATGCTAAAAAAAATAATAATCGGGCCTTTGTACACTGTCTCAATTTTGCTAGTCTGTTCGCTTTCTTAATTTTTATTTCTATATCATGTGTAACTTATGTAGAATAATCGCCTTGTTTCGCAGTTCGCCATTCTTGTTTTTATTTTTCGCGTTTGGTTCTTGTTTCCGATTCCTCATGCTTGATCTTGTGGTTTCAATTCTTGTGCATGATTGTTTGTTTCCAATTCTTGTGCTCCCTTTTTAACCATACTTTAAAATAAATCGACTCTCTGTTTTTCTATCTATTTTCCTCCATGGGAAAAATTATTTTGGAAATCACTCACTCGTGTATTTCCCTGGACAACACATATTCCGTGTCTGTCATGTTCCTGCGCAGAACTATTCTTGTGAAGCTTATTCTGACTACAGTAAGGGTGCTCGAACAGCGGAATTTCCCTTATGCTGTAAGCCTTTTCTTCAATACAGAAAAACTAGAGACCAGTTACCAAAACACACTTTTGCTATAACAGTAATCTCTAAAAAAAAATTCTGAGAGCGTTTTTTGTCGTGTCGGACTATTTCCTGGAAGCGCATGCTTGCTTCCTCACGACTTAGGGGCGAATTGGAGTCTTCTTTGCCTTTCTTCTACTTTTGAAGTTCGTCTGATTCGGTTGGTTATCGTTTTCGCCAGTTCCATACCTCTAAGATGATCAGTCCTGGGTTGGTGGAAACTGTACCTGCTGTCGGTATCGTAAAGGTACAATCGATAGGTCTCTGTCGTCTATTGAGCTCTTGACGTGATTAGGATGCTATCGAGTCGTCCCGTTACTAACCATTATATCATTGGAATCAACTTCTAAGGCATTTGTGACAAATTTTTCGGAATTCTTACAAATAAAATTAATATACTACTCCTCGTATATTGGTTTCTTTTATTAATTTAATATTATTCTCTTTTGTTTGCGAAAATTTTTTTTTGAATATGTCAGCAATAACTTCTGTTCAATGTCACTATGCAATCGTTTACAAAATAAACAATGCTCGTGCATTTTATAAATGAACTTGACTTTGTGGATTTCGAAACTGTCTTGTAAGTACATACATATTTTAAATCGATAAAATACACATGTTATTGCTTACACTTTTGTTTATAAACAATATGAAATATAATACACATTGAGCGGCGCTTATTTAAAAAAATACAAGCGTGTGCATTTTATATATGCTTTGAACGTAAATGAACTTGTGAGAAAAAAAAATATAACATATTTTTCTCTGCTTTCTGTAGGCGTCTTTCTTAAAAAAAAATATATATGAAATTCTACATTCTTGCGTATTTGACTAACAAACTTGGACAGGTTTAAATTTGAATTTCTCGGCCATGATTTAATACTTTCATGGATAACATTTACAATTATACATACTAGTTTCTAAATAAACTTGACCTTAAGCAAAAAAAATAACAATGTTACGCTCTACATTCTGTTAGCGTATGCAGAATTTGCTGCACATAAATAAACTAATACTATTCTTACGACACGTACAAGGAAACATTTTAATCACTTGTAATATACACATACATATAAAGTGTCTATGCATTACTTTCGCACACTGTAATTGTCTTTGCTAAAGAAATACCTGCTTCTTCTCCTGAGGTGGTAGTTGCTCCTTGGCAGGGGATGGAGATGTCTTCTTCCATCTTTTTGTCGCGTAATTGCCCATTTGTTACACTGACCTGCTAAAATTTCGGTTTTCTTTGGCTCGTTCCGGGTTCCTACTATTCCCTGCAGTCTTATCCGACTGGCAGAATGGTCCTATGCCGTAGGTAGGCAGGATCGCCATGTAATAAAGGTAGGGCCTTATGCCCTAAGGTAGGCAGAGATCGCCATGTAATAAAGGTAGGGCCTTATGCCCTAAGGTAGAATCGCCATGTAACGTGGGCAGGATGGATCGTCCATGTAAACTCTATGTGCCTGGAGGATCGGCATGTAATGTAGGCCGTTTGGGCGGCCACATCGCGTTGCTGGTTCGAGGCGGAATAAAGTACTAAATGATACACACTCGAAGTTCGGGTAACATTCTATAATTAACACAACGCTTACAAACTGAATAACAATATATTTACAAGATGTACATGTTATACTTGGTTCAACTCAGACAGGGCAGAACGTGGTTATTAAGATTTAACACAGTTCGCACCACTGACTGGTTGTAACTATCGTCGTAACTCTGACTATCTCTATGACTTAAACTATCGTCTATATATACTAGAGAAGATCCTTGTCTTACTTATCATTTGTTTCTAGAACAAATGTATAACCCTGATGCGTTGGTCTTGTGTATGCAACAAATCCGAGGTAAGGTCGTGTTTAGATAACACGTTAATGTTTTGTATTAAATGAGAGGCTTCGCCTTGGCAAAGTGTTACGCATACACATGACTGCGTATCGAGTTATTACATGCATTCCAGCTACAATTGAATAATTTCGTTCTCTAACTTGGACTTTACGTAAACATGCTGGAGTATTTTTGGCAGATCTACCAGAGGACACTCTTGAGTAAACATTTATACCAAATCCATCAATGAAAAAAATGTTGTCTCTCTCATAATTCTGTTGTATTCAATTGCATAATCAAAACGATTTTGTATTATAGCTGGTGTATTTCTTCTTTCTGGTATGCACGTCACTCGTTTCATTGAATAATGGAATTCTTTTAAAGCCCTATTAATTGTTGATGTAGATATGTAATAACCTGATTAAAACTTGGTGTGAACGAGAGATACCCATAACAGATGTTGAAGTCGAACCAATTATTATAAATCCAAACGATTTATCGAGTTCAGGGGAAGAATTAGATAATTAATTAGATAATTAATTATTAATATATATTAATTAGATAATTAAACATCAACCAGCAGTGATACTCATATTGAAATTAATCAATACTTGTTTATTTATTGTCAAATACTATGATTTTAAATATTAAATATATTAAAAAATTCTAGATATTTATTTGTCTGATACTGATACTTTATTAGTAACTTTGCAAAATATTTGAATGCTTACTAGCAAATAGTATGTTCTTTTTAAATAAGTGTATAAAATATGATGTTTGTGTTTTATTCTATCATACGGTGACTTAGTCATGTCGTAAACTTTACAAACTACTACATATATCAAGTAAATTAGCCAATCACTTCTTTCTCTATCCGATGATATATTTTAGATATAACATTTCCAATATTCACAAACATTGTAGTTAGGTGTATAAATACAGCAAAAAATAGATTGTTTAAAGAGAAGAAACACATTTCAATGATAGAAGAATCCTTTATGAATAATTTAGTTCACTACTTAAAATGTATGCTTTAAGGGTATTTATTCATTTTCTTCTTGTGTAGAATAAAATCTGAAACTTTAATAAAATGCTATTATTCTGGTATTATTAATATTACCTAACTTCAAAATATTACAATTTGACAAGTACATAACCTATTTCGCCATATATTATGACTATACATCTACCGCGCAGCTTTTTCTTTCTGAAATTTATTTAAATTGTTTCCATAATTAAACATGCCTTGCGAGCCATTTAAATTTTACCGCAAAAGTAATATATTAAGTACGCTTATTCCATATGTATAAGTATTTGACTTGAGCAAGAAGTATTGATTTGCTTCAGACAGATAAAAATTGATGACGCTTGTTTTAAGATGCATTAAACAGATAGATATTGATAGTTTTGTACTGAAACAAAGGAAATGAGAAGTCTTGCTTTCAAAATGTTCCATCTCAGTTACCTATCTGAATTTTGTTGTAGTTTTGAGAACTATAGTCGAGGCTCGATAAGTTCCAATGGTGACGTCAAACATATAATCAAGTGACATCATAAATATGCAATGCGACCACACAAATAAATTAAAAATATTTTATATTAGGATATAATTATGACATAATAGTTAACAATTAAATTAAATTTCAATGGAGAATGCAACATTGTTTTTTAAAACAAACGGCCATTATATCAAAATTAAAAACGTAAAAAAAATAATTAATTACTTAATTATTACATTTCCGATAGCGCAGTACTTTTACGTTCCTGTTATTGGCTATTCGGAAAGAAATTTGATGAACAGCGAGGATGCCGGTTGTCATTGGTTCGGCCATTTTGGATTGTTGACAGTTCGTAGAGTATCAAAGTATTAAAATATTACAAATAAAACCAAACTTTCCTTCAGTAGAGACATATTTAGTTTAGTCTGATCGAACATTTTTACATATTGTTAAATGCGTCTTACTAAATTCTGTAATGCTAATCTGATACACCATAATAAGTAAAGTATGTATAATAATTAGAGAACGGACATTCTTACCACATGACTAAGTTCTCCGAATACAATAGCCGTTGTCCATTGTTAACTCTGCGAAAATCAGGTGTCCGAGAAAGTCAAACACAAATACTTCATTGTATTACGCCGGGATGTACTCGGCGAAGTTTATAAACATTTCCAAATGCCGATTGCGTTTAATGGAATATATCCTCCGAATACAATAGATGTGTTGTCCATTGTTATTGCAACGGACCAGATGGGCCGGGTAAGACTAACAAATACTTCATTGAATTACGCCGAGTCATGTGGTAAGAATGTCCGTTCTCTAATAATAATAGAAGTTATATAGGTTATATTAGTATGTTATGTTAGGTTTTGAATGTGAGATGTCTGTGTATTCCGCAACGGTGTAATACCTGACGTCACGATTTCTTGATGACGTGTATTGGAACTTATCGTGCCTCGACTATATTCTCTCTAACTACTCTAACTTTTCTAGATTACTAATAGCACAGCATAAACATAACTGGTAATATTATTAACCCAAATTATTGAAATAAAACGGGAACTCGCACATGTATTTCTTTCCTTTATTAAATGTAGGTTGCAACTAAGGGGATATTATAAACAGCGAATAAATCCCTGAATAACAACTTGACGAATAAATTTATAGAACGAATAAATTGAAATTTGGTATTAAAAAAAATGCCTGCATGTAAAATAAGTATTTGTAGAATAACTCGGAAAAGTTATAAGAATTATATGTATTTTGTAGTTTAGCGTTTCGATAAACGATGGAGCCACTGAATAAAATGAAAAAATACAAAAAAAAACTAATTCTAGTAAGGCTAGTGTTGTGTTTAAGTTTCATATTGAAATATTTGTTTTGTTAAACGAAATCTTGCTTTAAATTCAACATTTGAATACATTTCTAATGGATTGGTCCTTTCGCGAAACACCTTTGGCAAACGGCAACGTCGTAGACGTTGGCGACATTTATACGGTTGATTTTCAATAATTTTCATCGTCTGTTAGTTCAAATACCCCTGAAGCTGATGATACCAAAGACACTGATGAAACTGATAAATCTGACAACATCATAATTCAAGTTATCAAACACACAAAATAGTAAACTTTTAAAAATAAGGTTATGTTTATTTGAATACAGTAGAGCAAACAGCTGATCGCATTTAACCGGTGAATAACATTTAATACCACGACTTTCTAGGGTGTAAATTAATTAGTAGATTTACTTGCTTAGTTTCCTTATTCGCTATTTATAATACCTAATGTATAGAATAAATTAAATTTACCTGTTTACTAAATAAAATCTGCATATTTTTATCGTTTATAATACCGACCCTAAGATATATTGTAATTAAGGAATATAAATTGGACGGCTTATTCAAAAAGTCAAACAGTGTGATATCCCTTACGCCTTTGAAATAAAACCGTAATAGGCGCACGTATTTGCGCATGTTCCCTTTCTCTCTTAAACATGTCTGTAACCTATGTTTAAGAGAGAAAGAGAACATGCGCAAATATGTGAGCGTATATAAATACATATTTTTAACTAAACTGAATTTTATTACTAAACGCGATGTGCATCTATTCATTGTTTTCATAGCATACTACTAGAGCAGTTCGAAAATTAAGAGAAAGAAACGGCCATAATTTGTTTATTTATATGGTACATTATTTGCTTCCATTAGAAAAAACACAAGTTTGTGTCATAACTCAAAAATTATAGCTTAAATTAAAAATTTGGTTATACAGTATTATTAAGTACATAATTACTTATAACTTTATATATATATATATATATATATATATATATATATATATATATATATATATATTAATTTACATATGCTCTTATCTTCTATCTTTTATTATCTATTGTTTTATGCGTTAAGGACATACTGGTAAAAGAAACAAAAGAATCGCATCAGGCATAACATTAACAGTCTCATTTTAATTCATCAAATTTGTAATCTAATCACGTTCCCCATATTTGTATTATTTCGTGTGCAAATGTTAGGTACAGAAGATTTTCCATTTCAAACCCAAGGTTTTTGTTTTTATTATATTTAACTTCACAATAATTTTTTCCTTTTAGAAAGTTTAATTGTTAATGAATTTCTATAATAAAATAATATTTAATATGAATAGTTTGCCCGCAACACATTTACTTTGTGAATTTTAAATATTCTTTTAGGTTGTCAAATGAATTCTTACAATGTAATAACAACATACAGTTTGAAAAAATTAAAGTGATTCGATTTTTACTTGATGAAGATCCATAATTTAAGATAGAAATAAAACTAATAGTTACAATGTTCATTTTATTATATTATATATACAATCGTAAAACGACAATTGTTTCGCCAACAAATGGTTTCGTCAGGTATGAACTAGAAAGTAAGTTATAAACTAACATCGGTATACATAAATGGAAAAAGTTTATTTTATGGTGTGTAAATTTAGATAAATGTTTAAGCAAAAATTTTAGTGCTAGCCGGACGCCTATTTTTTGTGGATGTAACGTAGTTTACACATACTCATGAGCGTTTTCTACAGGCGAAATTATCATATTTTGCTTGTTTAAATATCCTGAAAGATGGAACCAAGCTTCATCCGAAAAGAAGCATTTGTCCAGAATGTCGTTACTATTTATGTTATTCACAAAAATCATTGACAATATTGTATTCTCGTAACAAAATCTACCTGTTTGAGTTCCGAAACTGCTTGAATTTTACATGAAAACAACATTAAGTCCTTTTTTAAAATAGTATGACATGTTCCGACTGACAAATGAACTTGTTGTGATAGTTTTGCGATTGAATTTTTGGGTGAGTTGTCCATTCGACGTCGAATATCCTCTATGCAATTTGCAGTTCGTTTTCTAGGTGCTCCACCGCCAGGTTTTTGAGTTATTGCCCCTGTTTCATCAAATTTAATAACACAAGCTTGAATATGTTTTTGCAGTTATGCTAAGTAACTGGTAGATTAGGATACTGTTGCCGAAAATCCCGTAAACACTGATTAGTGGAATAAACCCAATCTCCATTTTCTAATTTTTGGCCAGTTCTATAGTAACTTTGAATAATCAATATTTTGTTCGATTTTAGAACCATAATCTTGTTTATAAGCACCCAAATGCCGGCATAAAATGATCTTTATGGCACAGATCAATCAAAAATTGTTAAGCAACAAATGGATTAATAATTAAAACAAACATCAGTATGGAACATTTATTAACATCAAATTGTCAATTTTGACATATTTAGAACGTAAATCAACATATTTGTTGAAACAAGTGTTCATTTGAAAAGTCAATCTAGGTCACTTTGAAATTTTGATAGAATAAGACGCAAATATATTAGTATGTGTTTGTTGTTCCGTAAACGTAAATCCAAATGACATTTGATAATGCCAATCACAAATATCAGTTAGTGCATAAAATAATCGTGCGTCGATTCTGGTTTAAATAAATTGCTTCTCAGTTTTAAAATGGCTTTCACTTTAGAACATAAATTTTTTTTAGTCCAGGCTTATTTTCGAAGTGGTAATAAAATTGATGGTTTATGGGTTTATTCAGTTCAAGATTGCATGGTAGAATTTCAAGTTGAGTTTCCACATTTTGTAATAGATTATATACAATTTAAGAATACTTTGGATAGAACTTTAAAACTTTTTTCTGAAACTGGTAGTCTCTTAAGAAAATCAGGCTGCGGAGCAGTTAAGAAACGTACACCTCAAGTTGTTAATCGTGTTGAAGAAATAATGGAAAATGAACCACAAACATCTGTTCGACATTTGAGTCAACAAATAAACCTTTCTGTTGGTACAACTCACAAGTTATTAAAAAAAGATATGCAACTTTATCCATACCGTGTCACAGCAGTACAAGAATTGTTAGAAATGAATACCCACGTAGACTACAGTTTTGTAATTGATTTGTAAATATGAACAATAATGGAGAACTTTCGCAAAGAGTCATCTTTACTGATGAAGCATGGTTTTATGAAACGGGATACCTAAATTCACAAAATACAAGAATTTGGAGTAGTGAAAATCCACATGTAATTAATGAAGAATCGCTACATCCAGAGAAAATTGGTGTTTGGGCAGCGATAAGCCAAAGGCAAATCATTGGACCAACATTTTTTCAGGGAACGTTAACTGCTCAAAGGTACCGTACGGAAATTTTACAACCATTTGTCAATCAGTTGCATGATGATGAACTTCAAAATGCATATTTCCAACAAGACGGAGCACCTTGTCACTGTACTGCAGAATCTTTGGATTATTTAAGAGAATTTTTTGATGAGCGTATAATTAGTCGAAATACTGATATTGCCTGGCCTGCACGTTCATGCGATTTAACACCTTGCGACTTCTTTTTGTGGCCTTATTTAAAAAATAACATATTTCGAACACCTATATTGAATTTGAATGATATGCTACAGAGAATCGTACAGAAATACATGGAAATTAATAACAATCCAGTAATGTTGCAGAATATCATCAGAAATTTTGAACGGAGGATTTTAAAGTGCATTGATCTTGAAGGACAACATTTTCAACATTTGTTATAGTTTTCAATAAATACCTATTATTTGTTATTTATTTGTATGTATGAAATTGTCAAAGTATACGACTTCGTAGGTTAAGTAGTAAATTTTTAATTTACGACATACATACGACATACATCAAAATGTTCTCAGTAAATCACATGCTACTAGATTGACTTTTCAAATGAACACTTGTTACAAAGCAATATAAATTTTTTGAATGTTTTGGAAACTAAAATCGAATAAAACGCTGTATTACCACGGACATAATTGCCAATTATAGCCCTTGGGAAATTAAACTTTCCCTCGTGACATAATCTCCTTATTATGCCCTTAATACATAAATAACTATTATGTTGTAACTCTAACATTATAATAAAATAATTTAAAAAATATAAGCGTTTATAATTTGAATTTATGTATAACAGTCTTCTATTAAGAAAGTTTTTGAAGGCACGATATTCTCAGTATCGAATAGTTATTATAATTATTTTGTATATTTCTTTTGTTTTTCTTTCAGAATCTCTTATATTATTATCATTTATTAATTTTTTATATAATTTTTAGAATATAATACCGTTTTTTGTTAAAATTATTGTTTATTTTGTGTAAGTTAATTGGTTAATGTGTTTATTATGTGGATGATTCAACAGATTTGCTTCATTTTTTTTTGTACTGTAATTGGATAATAAATAAATATAAATAAATATAAATATAATATAATAAGAAAGGAAAATTATACTATTTGAAGTGACAAGGAAAGAAAATTCATCCTTTTCTAACATGACCAGAAAAAATAAAAATTGTAGACAATAACATTAGAAATTGTGAATGAAAGATATGAACAAAGTTATCTTAACCAGTTAATAGTTATTTACACCACAAAGGAGGTAAGTACCTTTTACCAGTCGAGACAAATGAGTCCAAGACTGGTCAAAATACTTACCTCCTGCGTTGTGTATAACGTTTTATCTGCTTCCACAGCTACGGTTCACGAAATAAAAAAATGAGATTTTACATTTCTTTATCAATTTATTTTGACAGTGACACTTATTAATTTTCTTGACGTTAGTGGAAATAGGGCGCGTTCAACTTATGCATCGATCGCAATAATTTGCTGTCATTCTCATGTCAGCCCGTTCAATAAGACCGATGCGATTAAAATCGATTGCGACCAATTGCATCGTGGAAATTTAAATAATGATACCAATTGTAATACTTGTACCACAACTATAAATATTAAATAATAATAATTAAAATTTGAAATGCAACATATTTTTTTATTATTTGCATAACTCGAAATCACTTATTTACCCTACGGTTGTACAAATGTTTACTGTGGAACCGCAGCATTATTTAGCCTAGCCTTTGGACATATGATAAAGTGAATAGTTCCAAAACTTCGTACGAGGAACACCTTACATATTTTTACAATCGACCACTAGATGGTGCTTTTGACATATGTAATTACTATATTCTTAAAGTTTAACATTTGTCAATGAGAAATCCGCGATAGCTTAGAAATTGAGTCAGTAGTTTGTTGACAGTGACAGCTTTAAGACAGTGAGTTTGTAAAATAATGGAGATTATTCGTGAAGGTTTTCGTTGGATATTTTTTTACGATTATAAAACTTTTGGCAATGAAGCACCATCAGAGAAGACAGTTTACAATTGGTTTGCAAAATTTCGTCATGGTCGTGCCTCAGTGAGTGATGGTGATGAATCACGTAAAGATTGACCAAAAACTGTTGTGATTCCAAAATCATCGATGCTGTGTGGGAAATGATAGAACACGATCGACATGTGACTTACAGTGAGGTAGAGGCGTCTCTTGGCATATCGCAGATTGCACTTCATTCGATTTTATATGAACATTTATTTGTAAAAAAAATATGTTCCAGATGGATTCCACATAACGTGACCGAAGCACAGAGAGCAGCTCATGTCAATTGGTGTAAAGAGATGCGCAAAAAATTCAACGTAGAAACGTATACAACATCGTCACAGATGACGAAACATGGATATATGCGTATAAGCCGGAAACCAAGCAACAATATGAGTGTTTCAAGATGAACCGAACCCCACAAAAGTTGTTCGTGCAAGAAGCACTTCCGAGAAAATGATCGCTTGTTTCTTCGGCTGCACAGGACACATCGCAACAATTCCTTTAGAGGATCGAAAAACTGTTAACGCTGAATGGTATACAGTAATTTGTTTGCCAAAAGTTATAGACGAAATCAGGAAGAACAACCGAAAACGTCGCATTATTCTTCATCATGACAATGCGAGTTCCCATACAGCACATCTAACAGTTGACTATTTGAAGGAGAAAAGTGTTGAATAATGTGTCATTGTCCATATTTACCTGACGACTTGTCGCCGAATGATTTCTTTTGTTCCCAACTGTGAAACAAAAAATGCGTGGAGAGCGATTTTTCAACATCTCAAGAAGCAGTCCAAACCTTTGAAAACCATGTTTCTGAGATACAACCATCGGAATGGAAAAAATGTTTTGAGAACTGGTTCGTACGCATGTAAGTGTATAGACCATAAGGGCGAATATTTTGAAAAACAATAAAATAGTTTGTTCCCAAAAATTTTCTTCCCAGATTTTGTAAAAATATAAAGGTGACCCTCCTAGTAGCAACTAGGACTTTCGCGGTAAAATTAACTTACTTACTTGAAAACAATTTAACAATAGTCTGCTTACCATAATGGGAGCAGATAAAATGTTTTAATCATAATATTCATATTTACAGACTTTTTTGAAAAAGAAAGGAATTGAAATAAATAGAACATCAAACAGAATGAAGAAAAAAAACAGTTTAGAAGAGAATTTAAAAAATTTCAATATAATTTGAAACTACAAACATACATACATTTTTCTTTGCAAGTAGTTAAAAAATATTTGCTTTACATAACCTGTACGTTAGAGATAAATAAAAACTGTTTCCGTTTTTTTTTAAATTTTTAAATGTAAATGTATTTAATGTATTTAAAGAATTTTGTTTATTAAGTATTCTTTTATAAACAAAGTAGCGTGCCCAAATTTAAATTTAAATTTAACTATTAAACGCATTGTTACTTCTTAAAACTAAGTAAAAATACAATTTGTAAAACATAATTTCTTACCGTATAATGTTCCTTTTTAACCCAATCGAGCCAACTACTCATTGTCTTCTTAAAACTTACAGAACTTACACAATACTATTACTAAATACTAAACACATCAATTATTATTTTTAAAATACCAATTTGTCGGTTTATCTTTATGTTGTCCTCAGATTAACGTTTACGCAAGATAAAATAATTCGACCATTGACAGAAAAAAAATACAATTATTTAGTGGTAATTAGAGTAAGTGATTCAGTTGACAGAAATGTACGCATCGTTTGTTGTAGTCATCGGTTTTTTTTTTAGGGCAAACTGGACGACGAAAACGGACACGTGTGGAACATTGATTGATTTAGTTCTTCTGAAATAATTTACTGTATCCATAACGATGTAAAAGTTTTGAATGCTCACAGAACACAGTCACCGCAATAAATAATCGCTTATCGTAGGTTTAACATTGTTTTTTAATCAGTAGCTTTGACACTTTATCGGAATACAGCTAAAGTAAAGATCAATCGCCACTTCATTGATCATTTTTCCAACAAACTAATCTCATCCTTTCAGATATTTTGATATGCATATCTGGGATTGAACAATAAAACATATATAATATAGTACATGGCATGGAAATTGCAACACCAAGAAGTGGTGCAAATTTTTTGAACAAACTTGACAGAAACGTGTAACTATAATTTTGTTGCGATGGATCAAGTGGTCGTGGCACATTTGACACTTCATACAGTTTTTTCGGAAAGTAACGTGTGTATTTCTTGCGAGTTTTGATTCAATTTTCACCGTTTTCTCCAGCCACAGTTTTGTTTAACCTTTCGATACCGAAGGGGTGTAAAAATGATGCGGTTGACGAAGGTACATTATGTACCCCATATTGCAAGTAGATAAGTATACTCACAAAAATGCTCATGCAACCGCTCATGAAAGTAAATGGAGTAAATAAGGCAATATTTAAAAAAAAATTATTTATATAATAAACATATATTTATATGGTTCCTCTATTCTATTTGATGCAATTGCCATTTAGAACATATTTGGCGTTCAGCACAAAGTTTTTACACAAATGACATGTTTTTCTACTTTAGCGATCTTTATTACGTGGACATAAAACGCACCATCCCGAAGATTTCAGTTGATCTTGAGTGTTGCTAATCTGTGTCTGCGGTGGGGGAACCAAATCATACATGGCGTCCACAACACGTTTGTGGAATCTTCTTGGATTTTCCAGTCTTCTAGCCTCATGTGGCCGAAAAAGTTCTTGTCCTAAAGAAAGAAGAAACTGCTTGCGTCTGTGAGAAGCAGCCCGAGATTAAACAGAATTTTAGTTGTCCATATGAGGTGCACAGACTAAAGCAATACTGATATTACTAGTTCACCTTGAAAAAGAACACGTGATACAAGTTGTTTTCGTCAAACTGCGCAATGTTACCAGAATTCCACTTGGAACATGGATGCCGGAGGGGAATACAATTATATACCATGCATAATTTTATCCAATTTTGGGAACACAGAGCATTAAATTACGACGTAATGCGCATATAATATTGGTACACATTACAAATAAAGATAACTCAGTTGAATTAGCCGAAATTACAACCCTAATCCGCAAAAACAAGGAAAAATACAGTTATACTCTCCTCAGGTATAGGAAGGTTAATGTGTTTGGAGGGGTTAATTATACCTATAGTGCGACGACGAAGAAAATACCGTTAGTTGAGCAAATTCAACAGAGGTGGTTTTTCCTACAGGAAAATTGCAACTCATCTGAACTGGAATCAATCTACCATCATGTGTTGCTATCAGTTATGAACTAGGGAAGGACTGGAAAGACGCCGTAAAGAACCCGCGGCCGAAGAAGAACTAATGAGGTGCAGAACCGTCGCTTTTGCTTAATGGCACTAAGAAACTGAATCTTTATGTCAGATCAATCGCTGATCTATGGGTAGGTAATGAAAGTCGTCCGGTGACCCTTCCAACCATTTATCGCCGAATCGAAGGTTTCAGCTTGCAATGGTATCGACCACATCTTGTGTTACCACTCACGGCTTAACGCCGAGAAGTGGTGTAGGTTGCCAATGCACTGGAACGTGAAGTGGCATAGGGTGGTATTCAGTGATGAATCTCGATTTTGTATAGGGATGCATGATGACTGCATCAGGATCAGACGAAGACGTGGAGAACATCGCGACATTCGATTTTCTGTTCCAAGACGTATGCACCGAGCCGTGGGAGTTATCGTATGGAGTGCTATAGGACATGGGAATAGTTGGTGTTCATCTGAGGCACCATGGACAGCCAGCGTTGATGAGGAGCCCCATATTTTTCCATATAAGTGGATCTTCAGTAGCCTGAAAACCCACTTTTCCAACAGTATAATGCTCATCCTCAAGCACCGAGAACTTTTCTAAACCGGTTCAAAGAGGCCCATGTCAATATCTTGCCATAGCCACCAAGATCTGCTGATCTATCGCCAATCGAACACGTATGGGATAATATGGGAGGAAATCTGATGAACTTAACGAATCTCCCGCAAATACTAGAAGTCTCCGCCATGTATTGCAAGTTGCTTGGTACATCATGTCTCATCGACCACTTACTGGAATCTATGCCATGAAAAGTGAGGAAGTGTGACGCTCAACACGCTATTAATAAAAATTAAATTAAATTGCGTTAATATTTCCTTCTTTTTCATTGAAATTATAATCAATTAATGCCTTTGAATAGTTATACGTTTGTGCTAAATTTAGTTAAAAAATCGGCACCCCTTCTTGGTGTTACAAATTCTATATTATGTAGTATATTAATACTATTTGTAAATTATGTTGCAATTATACATATATCTAAACTAATTTCTACATATGACCATTAAATGTAAAAATATAGCTATTATTACAACTAGGGGAATATGAATAGTATATTTCCCGTGGTTGGCTAGTTACATCCCGAGGGTGAAACCCGAGGGATGTATAGACAACCAAGGGAAATGTATTCATATTAGTCTTTTTGTAAAGGACAATTTTGTTAATCCGTTGTTTAAATAAACTATTATAATTTTTTTACTTATGAATTATAATGATGCAAGAAGTTGATATTCTGAATAAACATACACTAGATTTATGATAAAGAAGTTACAAATAGAAATAATTGAGCATGTCGCAAGACATGACTCATCATCTTCCTGTTACTGCATGTCTACCTCCCCACCTCCACTACAAACATATTGCTATTCTAGACAAACCAGTTAGTTCATTCAATATCTTCTTTACAACTGTGGTGTGAATTTGTGTAATTAGTTGACATTTGTGATTAGTTGCTGAATTAATTTAATTTTTATTTTACGAGTTTTTTAAAATTAAATTCCAAAGGCATCAAGAGGCTGTGTCAATGTACCCAACTCCTTCTGTTATATTTGTGGAAAGTTTACAGTAAAAAAACAACAAAGAAACATTACAGATTTTGTAAAAAAAGTATATTTTGCATATTTTGGTGTGAAATTAGGAGACCAAGACAAACCTTGGGCTCCTCATAAGGTTTGTTCAGTGTGTGTTGAAGAGCTTCGCCAGTGGTCACAAGGAAAAAAAAACAGTCTTTTCGCTTTGGAGTGCCTATGGTTTGGAGAGAACCGATCAATCATAGCGATGATTGTTATTTTTGTTCGTGTGTAGTACACGGATTCAATTTAAAAAACAAAAAGGACATCGTTTACCCAAACCTTCGTTCCGCAACACGTCCTATACCTCATGGACCAGAAGTACCTGTTCCTTCAGTACCAGATACATTAGATGATGTATCTGATAACGAAATGGTTTCACGTACATGCGCAAGTGAACTGGATGAGGGAAATGATTACTATGATACTGGAAGTGATGAGCCAAAACTGTTTGACCAATCTGAATTAAATGATTTGGTGAGGGACTTAAACCTTCCTAAGGACTCAGCTGAGCTTTTAGACTCAAGGTTGAAAGAAAAAAATTTGTTAGTACCTAGCACAACATTTTACTGGTTTAGGAACAGAGAAAAAGAGTTTGCTCGATATTATTCCGAAGAAGATGCACTAGTTTTCTGTAATGATCTACCCGGGCTCATGGAACAATTCCACGTAGAATATAATGTTTCTGAATGGAGACTCTTTATTGACTTCAAAAAGGAGCCTTAAGGCCGTTCTTCTACACAATGGAAGTAAATATGCTTCTGTACCAGTGGGACATTCAGTTCATTTAAAAGAGTGTTATGAAAATCTTGAGCTACTTTTAATTAAAATTCGTTACAAGGATCAAGGCTGGACAATTTGTGGTGATTTGAAAGTTCTTTGTTTGTTACTTGGACAACAAAGCGATTATACTAAATATCCTGTTTTTTGTGTGAGTGGGATAGTGGTGATAGAAAGCAGCTCTATTGTAAAAAGATGTGGCCACCAAGACAAACCTTACAACCTGGAGTGAAAAACATTGAAAGAAAAAGTTTAGTAGACCCGAGCAAAGTTTTGCTTCCTCCATTACATATAAAACTAGGGTTAATGAAACAATTTGTGAAGACATTAAAAAAAGATGGAGAGTGCTTCAAGTATCTTTGCAGCCAGTTTCCTCGCTTGTCAGAAGCAAAGATAAAGGAGGGTGTTTTTGTTGGGCCGGATGAAAGCTTATGAAAGATGAAAATTTTGAATCTAAAATGGAGGAAGCAGAAAAACAAGCATGGATAGCCTTCAAAAATGTGGTTACAAATTTTCTTGGCAACAAAAAACATGAAGATTATAAAAATATTGTGCAAAATATGTTGGAAAAATACAAAACCTTAGGCTTTAACATGAGTTTGAAGGTGCATTTTCTAGATTCGCATCTCGACTACTTCCCTGAAAATCTTGGTGCAGTAAGTGAGGAGCAGGGGGAAAGGTTCCACCAAGACCTAAAAGAGATGGAGAGAAGATACCAAGGAAGATGGAATATAAGCATGATAGCTGATTATTGTTGGATGTTAAAAAGGGATGGTCCACTACGAGATTACAGAAGAAAAAGCACAAAAAGGAGTATGGAAAGACAAAGAAAAAGATATTATAAGGACTTGTAAAGACATAAATAGTATTTTACTGTTTCTTTTAATTAGATTTAATGATATTTGTAAGTAATTTTGTTTTTTATATCCTTTGTAAATAAATTCAAAATGTAACTAAAAATTATTTTTAATTTTTAAAAATATAATTTGAAGCCTTTTTGTGAAAAATCCTTACGTGATGGAGAAAAATAGAGTTCATATTTGGATTCAGCGCCCAAAAAACACATAAGAATCAGCTATCAAATTTAAAACAATTTTTAGAAAGTTAAAAAACGCAGGCCTGTGTTATATAAATCACAAATACACACATGTAAGTTAATAATAATTTCGATTATGCCAGAAAATTTGAAAATATAAGATAACTATATCTCTATTTACGAGAAATATTTGACGGGAACGAGACTTAAATGAATAACTGTTGTTGGTACAAGAACACGTTTTATTTTCTAACTCTATATATATGTACTTAGACCAGCGATATTCCATCTTCTTTATGCCTTACAAAAAATAGGATCTTTGACGTACTGTTTGGTATTTGAGTCCCGAGGCATTTCTTTAGGTTCGGGAATAAAATAATTACAAGTGACTAGATCAGGAGAATATGGAGGATGAGACAATTGGAAATGTAAATTGCCTAATTTAGCGGCTACAATAGGAGACGAACTGTGCTTGTGTATTATCGTGGTGAAACATTTCTTTCTTCGCCAAGTGTGGTCACTCCTTTTTTAATTCCACAAGGGAAAGAAGCACACGAAATTCTTTTTTTTTACCATATTAACTCAAAAACAGCAAATAGTTTACTTTAAACGGTTATAAAAACTTATCTATAGTACGGTTTTGGACGAAATTTTTACAGTAGGCTTCTAAAACATAGCTAAAGTCATCAATATACTCATATCGCAAAAATATACGGATTATACTTTGCAAAACCAAGTTTGGAATTATATGCAAGGCTCTCTTTCAACCAAACCCAAATAACTGGGTACGATTGTATTTGGAACAATATTTGTGTATATTTGCCCAAAAAGAATTATATAAATTTTTAAATTACAAAGCCATTTAAAATGTGTTCAGCACGGATTAAAAGCAATGATCAAAAATTCGCAAATATTAGGGTTATATTGGTAAAATATGTGTCAGAAATTTAATGCATTTATATTGCTATGTGGTTTTATTTACGTGGACAAAGAATTCTAAAAAGAAGAATGGTAAAAAAGTTTTCTTAAACTTTGTTGTGATTTTTTATACCTACCTACGATATAAATTAATTGAAAGATTAAATGTAACCTGTACACCTGTCCAAGGTGAAAACAAATGTAAACAAAAATTACAATAAATAAAAGTGGCGTAGTGCAGCCAAATATGTTTATAATTATAATGAACTTTGCCTTAAAAAACATAAAACGCATATCATAAACTTAAAAAGAAGGCATTCTGTATACAAAATACCAATGACGTCATTACTGCACACCTGTATATATGAAATTAGCATGAATATAAAAGCATTCTTCAAATTAATCTGGTTCAGCATTTTTTTAAACACACATTGAATGTATATTATATAGTATAAGACTATTTAGAACGGTAGCAGTTAACTATTAATGGATCATAAATAATAAAAAATGAATTACAATCTTTTAGAAAACTTTTTAATTTTCGGAATTATTAGTTAATTGCTATCTTCACTACAAAAAAACTTTATACTATTTGAAATGTGTGTATGTAGTACTAGATTATAAAATAACACATCTTCCATAAACAATACAAATTTCCCCGGTACCTACAATTTAGCTGTAATTTAAGTAATTTTACAACTTCACAAGTAAGCAATTTTGCACATGTAAATACCATAGTACACAGCCGCACACACTAAAAAATTACGTACATTAATTATAGAGTTAATTATATTATGAATTATTCATGAAAGAAAGAAATTTGAAACTTTATTTTTAGATGCGTATGGATGTAATACATAATTTTTTTATCAGGTAGCCTAAAATCAACTATGTGGATTTTAAATTGTGCAGTTCATTGCACTTAAGACTTCTTTGAAAATTTAAAAAACTAGTCTCAACTTTTGCATTGTATACATATTTGTCAAGTATTAAATACTTTCGTGTGTTTACTATTTTAAACTTACCTCTTTGGAGAATAACTCGTTTGGTGTTAAATAATTCAATCCGTTCATTTTGTATTATTTATTGCTTATTTTGACATAACCCGAACACAAACACACATGTCACAATTAAGCCAAACAACATTGAAAGCGTTACAACAAAAAAACGCACTTTAAACACAAGCGAAAGAAAAACAGTCAACTATTTAAAAATGAAAACAAAAAAATTAAGGTTAGAAATAAACCAAAAGCAACCTACCACACATTACTCTATCACCTACACAACTAAATATTAGCGATCCCTTTTTCTTATTTGAATCGGTGAAAAACTGAAGTATGCAACCCATTATTCACTTAGTCCTCTTTACATGTGTTAATGATATACAAACACACACATGTCTAGTAATGATTTTCTTGATTATAACTACAGTTTCATTTAATTAACTAAGGGATAACATTTAAATTAACCTAAAAGATCCATATATTAGTATTCTGACGTAATTCGATACTATTTATAACCATATACGTGTGTGCTTGTCTGGTGTTCATTAGAAATAAAAATATCCTGCATAAATTTCCATTTTGTTAATTAAAACGTGGAAATGAAAGCATAAATTTTAAGTGTACATTTGCATAAAAAACAGCAGGAAGTTCAATTGTACAATTTGATTTAGTTTCAGTTTGCGATGAAAGATTAAAGATTCCAATTTTATTCTAAATCATCACTATTTGTATTAGAAAACTTAATTCAAAAGCGATTACAGAGTGTTTTAAGTTGTTTATAGTTTTGAAAATGTTCTTTCTTGTTATTATCTTTCGTATTAACCAAAACTGAATTTTAAAGAATGAGATTTTGTCATTCATTAGAAATACCACACAAATACAGTCGCGAGCAATAAATGCTGGTCGTCAATTTCATACAAAATTCTGTAATATTTTGACAAACTAAAAAGTTTAGCTGATTAATTGTATCTTTTTATTGTCAACAATTACCAACAAGCTGTCAAATAGAAGAAATTTTCTAATCATGGCACCAATTTCTTACTTTAATAAAGTTAGTCATTTCCCTAGTAGAAACAGGGTTATAAGAAGCTGCTGTCACAGGTCAGTTATGGATGGCAAAAAGTTAGGTAAATTTAATTGTAAGGCGGTGGATAAAGAGAGAATTTCTGGAAAGACAAGTGGGTTCTGAACGACTTCGGCTGAATGATCTTATTTAAGTATGTTAGTCCAAGATATCGAAAATAACCCTTTTCTAAAAGCAACGGAGGCAATCATTTATTCTAACTTCTCCGCATCCGTTTTCACCGCACGACGTCGTATTCACGAAGTGGATTAAAAAAATTACGCTGCTGCTAGAAGGATCCAACTCACAGCTAGACACAAAGAATCCAGATTGGGCATTGCATTACAGAATGCCTTACGAATAACAATAACTTTTAGGAGCACGTAATTTTTAATGATGAAAAATCTTCCAGTCATCCCTTCTGGCCAAGTTAGAGTATATAGATCAAAGAGTCGGCGGTATCATGCAAAATATACATAAAAGTTTGAAACCAGCCACCGATTTTCGGTGAATATATGGGCATGAATTTCTACAAATAGTCCTGGGGTATTATTGCATCTAGAAGAACGTTTCATAAGTGATGTTTATATTAGGGTTTTGGAAGATGTAATGTTGCCCTCGGCGATGCAAATATTTCCAGAAGGCAACTTTATATTTCGACAATTATCCAATCTATATTGCTCATAGAGTAATAGAATGATTTCAGAACCACAATAAAAATGTGCTTGAGTGGCCGAGTTTGAGTCCTGATTTGAACCCTATTGAAAACATATGGGGAATAATGTTAGTCAAAAGTATACAAAACCAACGTATACATTTTCAAAACAGGGAGAAACTTTTAGCTGCTATACCTACAGCTTGAAATGATCTTCCACAAGACTATTTCAGAAATATATGTTTGTCTATGCCAACCGCTTAAATAAAGTTATTCAAATAAAGGCGAGGCGATCAAGTACCAAGATTTTTATTTATTTTTAGTATAATAAATTGTGTTCCATTTCTTATTTAATGTTTTTATTGTATTGTTGTAGCAATATTCATCATATTTGACAAGTATCTGTTAAATGGAAAATAATTACAACGTTTGAAAAGGTTAATACCAAAACCAGATATACACTAGAGCGCTGTCAACTGCATTAAGAATGACATTGACAACTAAAATTTATTGCTCGCCAGTGTATGTAAATAAGGATGTTATATTAAAAATTAAACAAGGACAGCGAATTTCAGAAATAAATTTATTTATCAAAGCAATCAACATCACAATCTATCAAATATCCCCATCGTAATAGAAGTTTGTCAATCGTGTGCTTATAGGAGGTTTTATCTTTAAAGGTGAATAATCTGCCAGTTTCTTCTTGACCATTTCCTTACTCTCTATATTGTCTTTATTTATTATTTTATCTAAGCTAAAAAAAGGTGATATCTAGTCGGTCGGAGAAATGTTGAGAGTGTAGATGTCCATTAAAATGAAGATTTTTTATCTGCATGGGTCTTGCAGTATACGATTAACTATCCCGGTTATTTTCAAGTCAATGTACCATTTAGACGTTCCATCTGCATGAAGTAGATCTCAGCTGCATTTGGTTGAGTCCGCCACTTACGTGAATAAAAATCTGGGAACGAAGCGGTACTGAAACAATTGTTAATGTTAATGCTCGCTTTTAACTACAATAGAGGAAAGATTATTCATTAGAAGCAATCGATCCAAAAAAGTGAAGAACTAATAGTTAGCTTTCTAAGCTTGTTACCATCTGTACGTATCACGTATGCAGTATCCATTCGCTTCCATGATTTTCCCATAAATATAACGAATTATTACAGGCTAGCAAGCACACACAGGCAAACAAACACAAAATACTGAGCTAATCACGCGCAGACAAAGCAATTCCCGCTACGGTGCAGTACAGTATAGTATAAATAGAGCCGCCTACATCTACAGAAGACACTTCGATTTAAATAGACTCCAGAAAGAGATGAAAGAAAGCTCATGGAAACGTCGACCAGCTGAAAATCCATCGCCTGAGAGAAACGTTTAGCAAATTTCGCGGGCAAAAATATCCGATATAGAGAACTTTCTTACTTGAAAAGAATTTAACAATGAAGAGGTGCTTGAAAAATACTGTGGCCAATTCTTTTCAATCAAAACCTCAGTACGGGGACGGTTCGCGATATAAAAAACGGGACACTTTTCTACCTATTGTGACAGTACTTTGTTGCATCATACTAACTTAGTAATGACAGATGCATAACCTTCTTCTTCTTCTTATGTTTTGGGTTGGACGCCAGCACGTCCAGGCACTTGAGCACACTGCTCTTTGTACTATCCCCAATAGATCTCTCAGTTCCACTCTGTTAGTCTTGTGTCCTCGATAAAAGCCACTTTCCTCCTCAGGGGAAGTTTGAGTACACTCGAAGGATCCAATAGATCTCTCCCGAAATATTTCTGTCTAAGTTCCTTCAATTCCTCATACGTGCATATTACATGAAGGCTAGTTTCCTCCTGTTTTTCACATCTTCTACACCAGGTCTCGCTAACCAAGCCCATGCTGTACAAATGCTTACTTAAAGGACAATGTCCGGTTATTAACCCGGTAATTATTTTAATTTCTTTTTTGTTACTACGAATTAGGTTGGCTGAAAACTTTCCGTCCAGCTCCCTTAGTAGTATTTTGTTTGGAGTTAACCTTCCGTTAACCTCCATTTGTTTTTATGTTCTTTTTCTAGATAACCAGATCTCCCTTTTAGCGGCATCCTTAGTGATTCCACATACAGGTTCTGGTCCTATGAAGTTCCTATTAGTACCTTCTTTGGCCAGTTTATCGGCTATCTCATTGCCTTTAATTCCCTCATGCCCTGGCACCCATATCAGCGACACTGTATTGTCTTGTGCCAGGTTATTGAGGACCTGTTTACAATATTTCACCAGCTTAGACCTGGTATATGGGTTCATAATGGCTTTAATAGCCGCCTGACTATCAGTCATTATGTGAATTTTTTTTGTTTGCGCAGCCGGTCTCTCGAATTTCCTCGGCGCAGGCTGCGACTGCAAACAATTCGGCCTGGAAAACCGTAGTATGCTTCCCCAGACATATCGATGTCTTCCTTCCAGGGCACATTCCGCATATGAGTGCACCTGCCCCCTGACTAGATTGTGATCCATCAGTGTACTAGGTGCCCGCACCACAATCGATCGGGCGACTTTTTGCCTGTTCCCTGGTCGGTATAAATATGTTCAGCTTAACTGTAAACATAATTTCAGGTGCCATACTGTCCGCCGGCATTTGAAATATCGGCTCTTCCCGTATAGTTCCTGTGATATCTGTATGGCTCCCTACAACCTTATTAGGACACCACCTTCAGCCTCAGTATCGCAGCCATTGCCTCCGCCTTTACGAATAGTTCCAACGGAGGGAGACCCACGATGGCATCCATGGAAGCGATTCCCGTGCTGTTCATAGCTCCCGTGATTCCCAACAGAGCCTGTCGCTGGAGAGTCGTGAGGAGCCCCACCGACGATGTCCGCTCCATACTCCTCCACCAGACAACTGCTCCATAGGTAATCGTTGGTCTTATTACTACTGTGTACAACCAGTGTACCACATTTAGTTTTAGTCCCCAGGTCTTGCCAACAGCTCTTCTGCATCTCCAGAATGCTGCGCCGCCCTGTCTACCACTTTGACTAGGTGTCTGCTCCAATTCAGTTTCGCATCAAGTGTTATGCCTAGATACTTCACTGCATTGGTTAGTTCTAACTCTTGTCCAAACAGCCTTACGCTACCCAGATCATTTAGTTTTCTCATGTTGGTAAAGGCTACCAACTTGTTTTTTGAGGATTGACGGTTAATCCCTCCTCAAGGCACCATCTTTCCACAATTCGCATGATGCTCGCCACTGTCCCCGGGAATATCCCCTGGGACACTGACAATGTCATCGGCGAACCCCTGCGTCCATATTCCCTGGTCATTTAATGTCCTGAGGAGATTATCCACTCCTAGACTCCATAGTAGCGGTGACAATACGCCTCCTTGAGGACACCCTTTTGTTGTCCTCATGGAGATCGTTTTGTTTTGCATTTGGGCATGAACTACTCTGCTACGCAGCATGTTATGAACCCAGTTGCATGTGGTGCTTTTTATTTTTCGATCTCTTAAAGATCGAATAATAGAAGACGTCGAGGTATTATCGAAAGCTCCCTCTATGTCTAAGAAGACTGCAAGTGCAATTTCCTTGTAGTGTAGGCTCCTTTCGAGCCCTCTCACCAGGCTATGCAGGGCACCCTCACCTGATTTTCCCATCTGGTATACCATTGCAGTGGGTGTAGAGGAGATCTATCCAGAGCCCCTTCTTTAATATTTAAATATATCATTTTTTCCATAGTCTTCAACATAAAAGAGGTATGACTAATTGGTCTAAATGATTTAGGGTGGGTATATGTTCCTTTTCCGGGTTTCGGAATAAACACTACCCTAGTTTCTCTCCATGCCCTAGGAATATAACCCATAGCATGGCTAGACCTAAATATCTCCAATAGAGGACCCATAATTTCCCCAATTCCCTCTTGAAGGAGCTTGGGAAACACTCCGTCTGGTCCTGCGGATTTATATGGTTCAAATGATCCTATCGCCCATCTAATTAAATGGGGCTTGAAGATCTCGTTTGATATCTCCCAATCATTCCTAGTCGCCCACCAAGAGGTGACAACTTGATTGGTATCACAATCATCCATACGCTCCGAACCTGGAAAGTGTACCCCAAGAAGATACTCTAAAGTCTCTTCCACGGTACTGGTACACCTCCCTCCGATTTTCGTATAGATCTAATTGGAAGGATCTTTTTTGAGAATTCTGTTAATTCTGGCCATGTCAGGAGCACCTTCGATGTCCTCACAGAATTTTCTCCAGGCCTTCCTTTTGCTCTCTTTGATTTTATCATTGTATTTATTGAGGAGAGCCTTGTAAGCTTCCCAATTACCTGTCTTCTTCGCCCTATTAAATGACCGGCGAGTTTCTTTCCTTAAATTGGTTAACTCTGCATTCCACCAGGCAGCCCGCTTAGCTATACGGCGCTCCCTAAGGGGACAGTTATTTTCATAGCAGGAAAGAATGGTCCGTTGCAATAATTCAACAGCCAACTCCAGCTCTTCCACATTCCCTATTCTAACAGGGATATTTCGGGTTGCAGCTAACAGGTCTTCCTTGTGAGAGCCCCAGTCTGTTCTCTTGGGATCCCTGTATAGTCTGGGTTCCGTTAAATCTGAACATAATTCATAGCGAATATACGCATGATCAGAGAGCGACGGCTCGTCGGATACATGCCACCTCCTTACAATAGCCCGTATTCCCAAGGTGCATAAGGTTACATCTATAACTGATTCCCACCTTGATGTCTTAAATGTCGGTTTATCACCTTGATTCAGACAGTCAAGTTCAGTACCACAGAGATAGCTAAGGAGAGACTTACCCATATAATTGTTATCCTTGCTGCCCCAAGCCTTATGATGAGCATTGTTATCTGCGCCGATAATCAATTCCAGATTATTCTTACTGGTATATGCCACCAAGGCCTCAAGGCATGCATAACCTTATATTTATGGCTACTAATATTGACAAAAGACTTACTTACAAAACTAAATTCATGTCAAAATCGTTATAAGACATGTCCTGTTTTTTTCTGACGCAGACAGTATCATTCCCAATTCAGTTATTACTTCTTAATTTCTAAATTTGTCTATCCTCGTTATTATTCTTACCCGTCTCATGTATTTCATGTAGCTGGCTTCTATTGCACTTTTCTGTTGCAGTGTTATGTCTCACAGCTATATATTAGAATTGTCCTGTATATTGATCGATAGACCTTAATTTTGTTTTTCTCGACACTTCTCTTTTGTATATAATATTTTGGTTTAAGGCGTAATACACTTTCATTGTTTTCTCGGTACCTTTTTTTTTAATTTTTGTCTTGTTTTCCTGTATTTTCTATTAAAACCCCAAAATATTCAATATTTTCTTTTGTTCTTATTTATTTTCATGTCGCTCCCCCCTAAAATTTCTTTCGAAACATTTAGCCTTTTTTGCAGATCATTTCTGTTTTCACCCACTTCTACGTTATCTGCAATTGCACATTCGGATATCTCTATTCTTCACAAATTTTTTATGTCCCACGCTAAATAACTTTGCATTTCTTGATGACAACACCTATGAGTATTGAAAAAAGTGAAGGACTCAACTCACCACCTTCTCTAGTTCTAAATATTCCAAATTTTCCATTATTTGCAATGACGTAGTTGACAGTATTTCGATGCAAGCTCTGAATCGCTCTAATTAATTTGGGGTTCACACCTCGCTAGTACAATATATTCCATACTATTTGTCGAAGCACTGTAGCGAACGTCTTTTCTAAATATATAAAAGAGCAAAAACATGCTATTCCATTTCGCGTCACGTTTTCTCAATATTTTAATAGTATTTTATACGGTTTTAAATCTGCTAATACGTTTTTGCTAGTACGTAACCAATTTCCAATTTATATTATTGCTATGCCCTTTTTCTAAGGCATATAAAACAATGAAATCAAAAGGAATAGAGCCTTCTATTGTTTTACATCACCTAACAGGCAGTCAACTGCAACTAATTCCAAAGTACTATCTTTTTAACTCTATGCATTCACTTTGACTATCAGCCTGCGCGGACCATCGGGCGTAACGCAATACTTTGCAATATTGTGCAATCTTTCTACAAGAAATAAATATCTTTACTTACCCTTGCGCAACTTTTTGTAAAGTTTTATAACGTTTTTAAAGGTTAACAGCATTGGAAATATCGTCTCTTCGGACACGGTACATGGACTCACACGAGATATGTTACGTGTTCGAAAGAAATAAAGATCAATATCTTAATAGACATGCAAAAAAAAAACAATTTACCCAAAATTGTGTGTGATGAATGATTATTTATACTTTTAATATAATGTATAGAATTCACGGTTGGCTCTTGGTGAAACATAATGAATAATTTACTAAATAAAACACTTGGTATATTTGTTTCACAAAATGTATTTAAAATATCTCTGACATATGTTTCGACTTATTCAGTCATTCTCGAAGAGTCATGTAAACTAAGTAAAAAGTATACTCCTACCAATATTTATGCGTTATTTTTTGAAAAGGTTTATTACAGCATCGATTGTGGGGGTGTTTGAAAAATCCAACTGCGTGTTTGAGACCTGTCTGTGGAGATTTATGGCTTTTTTAATTTCTAAAATTTCTAAGAAGTCAAGCCTTTTACCCTTATTACAAGAGTGTAAAAGTTTGGAATTATTAGCATTAAACAAATGAGAATTTTGAATACAGTGTTCCGCGAATCCCGTAACCATATTGCCATGTAGAATAGAACTTCTATGTTCTTTGATACGTTCTTTTATAGAGGGTCCTGATTGGCCAATGTATACCGCGTCACAATCACTGCAAGTTAATTCATACACCCCTGACTTATCACGCAATTCTGTTTTTCCTTTATTGTTAACTAGAATATTACATAAATTGCATTTATTTACTAGGATGACATTTAAACCTAACTTATTAAGTATATTAGAAACTTTATTGCTAACCCCAGGTATATAGTTTAGGGTGTGAAACGCTTTGTTAGTTTTAATATAAGTATGTCCGGAGTAAAAAATTTTCTTAAGGATAGCGCGTTGTTTTTTGTAAATCATTTTGTCTAAGAATTCTGTTTTGTACCCGTTGTTTCTAGCTATAGTTTTTATGGTATATATTTCTTTTTCGAAGTTCTCATTATTTAGAGGGAAGTTAATCAGTCTGTGTATGAAACTGTGAAATGCTGACATTTTTATATTCCACGATTGGTTGGAATTTGCCGGAATTACTGTATCTGTTGTAGTGGGCTTTCTAAAGATATCAAATTCAAATCGTTTCTCAACTCTTGTTAATTTTAAGTCTAAAAAGTTAATCGTTCCGTCTACCTCTTTTTCTATTGTGAATTGTATTTTATTATTAAGGGAATTTAAATAATTAAGAAATTGGTCCAGCTGTCTATCAGTGCCCGACCACAAGCACAAAATATCGTCTACATATCTGTGCTTGTGGTCGGGCACTGATAGATAGCTGTCGAAACATATGTCAGAGATATTTTAAATACATTTTGTGAAACAAATATACCAAGTGTTGTATTTAGTAGATTTATACTTGTAGATCACTGTTAATAGTCAATCTGAGAGTATAATAGGTATTTTAAATTTAAGTAAAACATGTTTCAAAAAATAGATGCTATTTTATTTAACACAAAGTCTAAGTTAATGGAGATAGAAAGAATGATGTAAATCCATAATGCCTGCACTTCTCAGAAAATAAAAGTTTTGTTCATCATCGTAAACTGAAAAACCTCCAAGTGTTCGAAATAATTCCTTCTAGCATCGATTCATTTTTAAAAACCAATAGACGGAAGGTAGGCATTACACCAGCTAATTTCCAAGAGACGGCAATCACGAAAATTCTTTTTAAGGTTAAAAAACAATCAGAAGTCGCATCTTTCGATATAAGTATGGTTTGAGAGCATCAATCACATACTTCCGACGAAAACAACGTAGGCACATTACTACTTTATCAAACGTAATCTTTTACTGAAGTCAACGCTGGGGCATCTTCAGGTAAAAACAGCCTCTGTTCCATAAATAATCGGAACGACTTTAAAACAGACAAAAATAGTTAAATATTTACAAGTCATTTTATTTATCGAAGTATTCTCCTTCAGTAAAAATCTAACGACTTGTACACACAAGAAATTCATCAAATAATTTTTGTCACCAACATAATTGTGTCATGATTGCTCGTCGTTGACCGTTGAATAGGTACTTTCAACTGATACAAATTGACTGTAATCGCCAAATCAAGCAAAATCGGGTCATTACGGGTATATGAACGAAAAAAAAATTTTTTTTGATAAAAAAATGACATTTGAGAATCGATAAGCGAGAAAAATGCAGCAATCTTCAATTGCATAGTTTGTGATATTTAGGACGAATACAATAAATGCTATTGAACGCTTGAATACATCAAGCATTAACCGCTGTACCACTTGAAACTAATTCGTTGAGAATAAGCGCCTTCAAATCATAAAAACAATAAGCATTGTTTAAATTTTTGACTTCTCGAAACGATTTTTTAAAAATTTTCTTCACCTGGCGACCGCCTTTTAACACTTCAACACTTGATTGGAATAAAAAACAGCGTCTCCTCGTCCCTTACTATAATTTTTTTGTTTTCTTCTGTTCAAACTTCTCTAATTACCTTTTAAATGTCAAATTTGGAATAATTTTTTGTTGCCCGTTAATCTACCTATATGGAACAAACTTTGAATTTAGCTTCGGTAGACCAAGTTTTCCGTTTAAAATAAGATGAATTATGTCTTGAAAATTTTCATTGGAAAGTTCCATTTCCATGAATTTCACCGAAGATTTTTTTCGAAATTATTCACTTTGTAATAGCTAAACCAGGTCATGTATTTACAAAACATCCATTTCATCAACACGACCTCGTTGAGTTATGATCTTTCACCACATTGTTTTTATCTTGTAACCAGGTCACTAGGCTAAGGGAACACACTCTAATATATAACGAGACACTGAGAGGTCTCTAGAATCAGAGTCAGAGTCACTACAAGTTTAGTGCCTCATATTTATAATGTAGTGTTTAGTGTCGTTATCATTTTTATTATCGTTATTAAATTATATGCTGTTATTTAATCGTTGTCCGTCCTGCATATTATTTATCACACTGATAAACCTGCTGTATAAATGGAACTGTCTCGGCAACAATGTTACCTCCGGGACCAGGTGACATTACAACTTCTTTCTTTCTTTTTATTCACATTTTTTCAACGTTTTCTTCTGTCATTTAAATAAATCATCGACGTCACTCAAAAGCTTGTGTTACTGATAAACAATTATCTTCAAAATCGACTTTACACAGAATTTAAGGTTAATTCCTTCTTCTTACTCATTTATCGACCGAGATATCCAAACTGATTTTTTTAAAGATCCTATCTTAGCTTTTAGTGAACGATATATGTATTATGAAAATTTTGTAGATTACTTACTTCATAAATCAATTTCCTACCAGCAGTTTGCACTATTAATTTCATTCAAGTAGAACAATTCGTTACTATTGCGATGCAAGGTGTACATTTGTCGTACAGGGATATCATAAAAATGAGTAATATACAGGTGTCCAGAAACTCTCCTGACAAACGAAGACCGGAGATTCCTCTAACAATTTTAAGACAATTAAACCCAAATTCACCTAGTCCGAAAATGCTTCCTAAGGGAGCTAGAGTTCTTTGAAGATGGCGCCTTCTATTTATTTTTTTTTAAAATTCCTCCAGAATGCTTCTATTTAGAAAAACAAAAACTGGTATGCTTATTTATCCTCCAGAGATGAATCGATTCCATCAATTGCGAATTTCTAGTACCGGTCATAGGCGTCCGTTTTGGGTAGGTCAACGGTTATTTTAAGGCATAACTTTTTTGTCTTTAACTTTTAAGCATTTGTGACACTAGATTATTAAATTTTCAGGTACTCCAGTACTAAAATGTACTCTTACTTTAAGTCGGTAAGTCGGATACACCGTTTTCTAGAAAAATCGATTTGTAAATTTTTCGTTTTTTCTTCATTAAAGTTCAATTTATTATGTACCTACTTATTTTTAGCGACGAAGTTGGCTTGGACTATCAAGGCATGGATGAAAATTAATTTAATAAATTAAAAACAAATTATTTATTACAATGGAACGAAACTAACAAAAAAAGAACAAGTATCAAAGGTAGATTGTTACAAAAGTTGCTCGATGTGATGACCATTAGTCTCTATGCATAAGTTTACCCTTTTGCTTAGAGAACGCCGAATTCTTGCAAAAATTCCAAAGTTATTTCTAAATTCGTTGCAAGCATCTTGTATCCTTAGCCAGAGTTGTGCGCGATTTTGTATCGGAACGGAATAAACAAATGCTTTTATGTATCCCCAAACACAATAATCGCAAGGATTCAAATCCGGCGACCTTGCTGGCCAAGCAACTGGACCGCCTCTTCCAATCCAATGGTCTTCGTAGTTATTATCTAGAAAGTCTCGTACATTCCTGCTAAAGTGGGCCGGACAGCCGTCCTGTAGAAACCACAAGTTTTGCCGAATATTTAAACGCACCTCATCTAACAAATCAGGTAAAATATTATGCAGGAAATGTAAGTAATCAGCACCATTTAAACGAGCAGGTAATTCCACAGATCCAAGTAGATAATCGTCAACTACTCCTATCCAGACGTTTATGCTAAACCTATGCTGATGCTTAAATTCTTGAACAACGTGGGGATTGTCACCAACGTACGAATAATAATGTGCATTATGTACATTAAAAATTCCATTTTTTGAGAATGTAGCTTCGTCACCAAACAAAATGTTCCTGAAGAAATCTTCATCTTGATTTTTCTGATTTTGTAACCATCTAGCGAATTCTACGCGAGCAGGAAAATCTCCTTCTAGCAGTGCTTGCACCTTTGTAAAATGAAAAGGATATAAATTTTCTTTGTGTAAGATATGTCCTACGGAAGATTTTGAAATTGTGGGGTACATGGCAGATAGTCTTCGAACGCTAACTTCTGGATTTTCCTCAACTTCCATTAAAATAACATCTTCATGTTCTGCTGTTACATCATTATGTCTCCCTGTTTCATTATTTTTTGGGACCACTGAACCTGTTTCTCTTAATCGTTGATGAAGAGCTGTAAATGTTGAGTGAGTGGAATGCTGACGATTGGGAAATTTTTCAGCGTATCTACGTTGCGCCGCTCGAGCGTTACACCTCATTTCGCCATAAACTAAATGCATATCGGCGTATTCCTCATTAGTAAAAACCATTTTTTTTTAATTGAAATCGTTGTGTTTGAATAACACAAAGTAAAAAATGAAAAGATAAACTTGGCGAACTGACAACAATTTGACAATGAAAAACGTAGGTTTTACTTCTGTTGGCAGTTACTATTGCAAAAAATAAAAAATGAAAAATTGAGTTTCTGGACAGCTGTATAGAGTTATGGATTTCATCAACTATTAAAATTTTGGAAATAATTCGGCAGTAGCAATTACAAAGTTCGTTGGTTAATTTCATGAGTTTAACTTTTTTTTGTATAGTTAGTGTGTAACCCAACGCCAAACAATTAATTTTACATTAGACTCTTCGTTGCAGTTTATATTACTGCAGATCGAATAGAAAGACTCTCTATCATTTGGTAGATACACTGATATCATTTTATTAACACGAGACACATTTTCTGAAATAACTGCCATAGCAGGCGTTCTTGTATGTTCGTGATCGTGTAGCGAACGGACCTTTCCAAATCCCTAAGCCACCTGCAGTTATCCACGATGGTGTTTCGTCTCCAATAGTGGGGGTTATTGATGACGTATGATGTAAGCTATTGGTTCAATTTCGGTTGCAGCTACAAGCTTAAACGAAGCAGTCTCATCCGTGCAGTAGCTCACATCGAATGTCATCAAGAATCGCCACTCTAAATGACGAAAGCAATCACTGTCTATACTGTCCTTCAAACAAATTAATTTTAAAATCATAAAAGATCATTTCAACTCTATGATTCGTAACATTGAAATTAGCGGAGTGTAACTGCTACTCGCGTATTTATTTGTGGAACGCATGCGCAATAAATAATTTTTGCAATAATTGGGGTTGGCGTATCTCAATAACTTTGGAATCTTTCGTGTAAAATTTAATATTACAGTAAAATATTTTACAATAAAATTTGCCATAATTTTTTTTTGTACAAGGCACAGACATAAATAATTATGGATATTTGAATCTAAATGTTATAATACATAAGTTAATGATCTACTTTAGAAAAGGAAAAATTAATTCATAAAGAAAATAAAACATGTTTGATACATTTGCTATTATTTAAAAAAAAAATTAAATTAAAAAAAAGTTCAAACCATCTAGTAACTCACCAACTCATATTTGTTTTCTAGTTCTCATCTATCCAGAATTTTTATTTATAATACTTTCTAGGGGCGTACGCTGCATACTTGTTTGTGTTATATCTAATTTCTTCGAGTATTCCATAGCATTCAAAATTATTAGCGCCTGTGCTCAATGTATGCTGGATAGAATTTTTTCTCTAAATATCCTACGGCAACTTGGGTCAGGGCTACTAGCATCTTTTATAATTCATACTTAACTTTCTTAAGAAAATTTAGGAACAGATTTTTTCTTAGATCATAATAGCTTCTGACTAATACTATAGAATTTTCCGTTTTGTCGAATTGCTACAGCATATAATCAACGATTTAAGTTATATAATGAAAGAAATTTTATTTTCCATTGTTAACTGTGAAATTATCGAATTGATGTATGCAGTTAGTGCATTTTTTATATTGGACCTTAACCAACTTTTAAGAGATTTCCACACAATCGATACTAAGTTCCAGCAGTTTTAGTTATATCACCGACAACCACTAAAACAGACAATGGTGAATGTTACGTTTATGAATACGTGAACTAATCAAGAATATATTGCCTTCCATTATTTACGATTCCCTCTCAACAATCTCTCAATTTTTTTATTCAACGCCAGAAGAAATCCAGTTGTTAGGAAACAGTCAATTTTGAACATCGTTAGTAAAGGGGATTCCTCAAAAGCTGTTTGATACGGAGCGAAAGAAATGGAAGTCGAACGGAGCGAGATCAAGAGAATAAGGCACATTTGGAATAACATGCCAACCAAGTTCGTGTAATGTTAGCAGTTTGAGTATGAACGTTATCGTGTTATAAAACGCACCCTGCACGGGGTTGCTCATCGCCAACCGAGGGAACACTCTTAGAGGCTACTTCGGTCGACGACGGTCACACTTTGTGCCATCTTAACGTATTCCGCCAAGGCGGGGGCACTGCACACACGTCGAACGTGTGTGTGCTGTTAACGGCAGCCTAGCCAGGTGGTGTGTGCATTGCGCGGCGCCGTGATTTGCGCCGCGTAGCTTGGTTCCCTTCTCCTGCTGGAGAAGAGATGGCACAAAGTGTGACCGTCGTCGACCGAAGTAGCCGCTAAGAGTGTTCCCTCGGTTGGCGATGAGCAAACCCGTGCAGGGTGCGCTTCGCTGGTCTGCGCCTTGCCTCGATGGGGCGGGGGTCGCGCCGTCGAAGTACTGCACGGAAAAGTACAGAAGTTGCAGGGAAAGGGTTGGCGGCCCTGCGCAACGGCTGGTTATCCGATCTAAATTTACGCGACCGGTCACTAAACACACGCACGAGCGCGCCAACATACAAAACCCTACACTCACACAAACACAAAACCACACACCCAGAGAGAGATGCAAGCTGCCACCAGCAACCAACACACAAGTTCATACCCAGAAAGAGACACAAGCTGCTATCAGCGAACAACACATATGTTCACACTTTGCTATCTGTTTTTGGAATACTAAGGCATGATTTATTATTATTATTCAATTGGAATGTATCTTTCAATAATTTAAACCATAGCAACTCAATTATTTGACATTTGTATTCTGTCATTTATATTTTATATCCTTGATAAAGGCATCATTGCCGAAACATGTAGGGTTGTTTTAAATATATATACTTTGAAGTAAACCAGACCTTTAATCGCCGACTGATTGAATTTACAGAAAAAATGGTGACGTATTTGTGTTCGAGTTATGTGTAACTTTAATCTTGTGTAATAGTATCGTTTACTTTAAGATATGAAAAGAAATTATGACGTATTTGTGTTATGTTCAAAACGGTTTCGTTTAAAATGGCAAGTATTCCAGCAAATTTTATAAATTTATATATTACTTATTTATATATAAGTATATGCATCAGTGCGCATCGGTATTTTAGAGTAATAATCTTAATCGCTATGGGTCATTAGCACCGCTATCGGAAAGATATGTACGAGGGGGATATTGATATCTCGTTAGCTTATGCCATTTTCCCGAACAAAACAAAATCTTGTTATAATGGCAAGAAATCTTACGTCAAGTAGTTGCAGTATTGCTGTCCAGTAAATTTTGAAAGAAAGCATATCGAATGCAAATGTGAAAATCGATAAATAGTATCGAATATCGAGGGATCATCAAATACTTGTATTTCCAGAAACAAAACAGCAATCGATGGAGTGGAAACATCAAGGTTTTCCAAGTCCTCAGAAGTGTCGAGTTCAAAAATCCGCTGGAAAAGTCCTTGGTTCAGTTTTTTTTGGGATATTCGTAGAATAATTATAATCGATTACCTAAAAAAGGATCAGACCTTCACTGGAGATTCTTATTCTAAATTACTAACCACTCCGAGAGGGAAAATTAAGAAAACAAGACGTGGCACGTTAGCGGAAGGTGTTGTTTTTGCAGGACAATTCCCGTGCACACAAATCGGGCATTACCACGAATACAGTTCGGGATCTAGGTTTCGAATTACTGGAACACCCGCCCTATTCGCCAGACTTAGCTCCCTCAGATTGATATTTGCTCTCTCGATTGAAAAAAGTCTAAAAGGACGTCATTTGTTGTGCAACGAAGTGGTAATAAGCTGTGGAGGACTGGTTTACAGACCAAGAAGAATATTCTTTTAGAAGGGCTAACGGCGTTGCAGGATCGCTCTATTAAGTGTATTCATTTAAGAGTTATGTTGAATAATAAAATATTCTAAGTCACAACTTTATCTATTTCAATAGCAGGCTTAAAATATATCAATACCCCCTCGTACATATAATAGATACGCGGGTAACCGAATCCCCCCTTTCACTACAACACTGCGTTTGCGTCCAAATGTGCATCCTTATTCATAACTGCGTTTAACTATGCTTCTGATGAGCATCTTGGACATTCTATCCCAGTCTATTTGTACTCTATTACGAAGTGCCGTCAATATCCGATAAAGGTATAGTAAATTTAGTCTCATATTGATATCGCACAATGTTCAATAAGGAAAAGTTCCAAAAATCTTGTCGGCCATACTAAGTTACTGATTTAATAATGATCAACACAGTACGGGATTTATTAATCTTGCTACATGTTGTTTGGCATTATCTTGCTGAAGAGCTAAATTTTGAAATATTCTGAGGTAGAGTACGATATGAGGTTGGGAGAATTTCTTGGATATAACGTTAGACGATAATGATAACAGAAACGAGAATATATATCATAGCAAGTGCACGATTGAAATTACTTTCCACAACCGTTCACCACCATTGAAGTTATGTCGATGTTCAGGAGTGGTAGCTCCAAAGAACGATATAAGATATGACTAACACTTCTCAGCTATTGATAAAAGATATACATTTGATTGGTCTACGAAATTCTGCAAACCATTGATCTTCACTTCAAGAAAACAAACGTGTACGTTTTTTATGATTACAGTAATTCCAAATAAGCGTAAAAAGTAGCATCTAATTTAGATTGGTAAGATAAGAAATCAGAATTCTAGTTGAAAAACAGCCAGCTCATTTTTTCTAAATTTTACGTAGATATTATTATATACATCAATGCGCTCTCCTCCACAATTCTCTTTGTCATGACATTTCAAATCCAAGCGGCTAATTTAATTCTTTTTGTGTCAGTTGCTTCTAAATTGTGAAAACAATGTATTTTTTCTGTCGCTGTGGCTCCTTCAGTGATTCTTCAATAGAACTATACTATGTGAACGTCTGTACTTCAGTAGATATCTTCCCTTAAATGTTTCTTAACTTTATGACAACAGAATTTTCTAATCATCTGGTTTTATATTTTGTTTGGACATGTTTTTGTTAGCAAACGATTTTAAATGATGTAGTTATCAAAACTGCAGTATTTTAAAGTAATTTAAAATCTACCGATTTTCAATATTTTAAAACAGATACAAAAAAATCTAAACAAGTTTTACTTTCTAAATGTATATTTTCTTTAACGTCATTTTATTTGTCAAAACATATGCAATTTTATTGTAATCTTGTTCTCAGAAAATATTTTTTTTGCAATAATAATATCCCAATTTATATTAAAGAGCAATATTTTAATATTTACTTTACACAAGATATGCTACAATTAGAAATTTATATTCCGTATCATATAAGAAACTGAAGTGATTTATATTCAATTCAACTTTATTATAATCATACGGAATGACAAACAAATATACACATTTCACACCATATGTCTAGAAAGTATAATCTATAATTATAATGAACAAAAAAAAAAAAGAATCAATGTCGTTTTCGTCTAAAGTCAATATTTTCACTCAGACTTATCACTAGAATCGTGTCGCTTCATAGACTTAAGTGCTTTTTCTCGCAGTTTTTTTTCGTCATCATTAAGAACCTCTGTGTCACTATTATCAGAGTCTTCACTTTCGACTTTCTTCTTCTTGTGCTTCTTATGCTTTTTTGAATGCTTCTTCTTCTTTTTATGTTTTTTATCTTTCTTCCTCTTTTTAGTTTCAACTTCATCATCAGAATCACTACCAGATTTTGCTTTCGACTTTTTCCGTTTCTTCTTCCTAACTGTATCATCCGAATCCGAACTAGATTCTCTTTTATGTCTTTTTTGTTTTTCCGATGATTTATCGCGTTTTTCGACTTTTTCTGATTCAGAACGATCAGAAGATGAATCCCTATGCCTTTTGGTTTTTGGTTTAGGTTCGTCACTATCGCTGGAATCATCTCTTCGCGATTTTTTTACTTTTTCATCTTCAGTACTTGACGAACGCTTCTTTTTATACCTTCTTTCGCCACCAGAATCACTACTAGGATGACGTTTTTTACGAATTTTTTCTTCGCTGCTATCCCTTTTTGATCGCTTAGAATCTCTTCTCTTCTTCTCAGGTTCTTCTCGTTCCTTTGAATCTTTCCTACTTTTCGTGTATTCTACTTCACTCTCACTAGTGCTGGACGATCGTTTTTTAGGCTTCTTCTTGGTACGAATTTTCTTGCGTGATTCTTTCTCTTTATGTTCTTCTTCACTATCAGAACTAGAAGAATTTGATTCAGATTCACTTTTAGGTCGCTTCTTTAATTTAACTTCTTTGCTTTCTTTTTCTTTAAAGTCTTTACCTTTTTTCTTATCCTCCTTCTGAATTATCTCTTTTGACGATTTCTGTGGAAATTCATCAGCCTTAATAAAAGGAGAAGGAGTCCTAGATAAACTTCTCGAATATCTAGGAGGCGCATGTGGTGGTATAAGCTGCAAATGTGGACTAGCACTGCGCGATTTGGACTTTCTTTTGTCTTTCGTTTTAACAACGTCATTATTTACATTACTTTCGGAAGTACTAGTTTTACGTTTATCGTCACTTCTACTCTTGTCCACTTTTTTATCACTTTTACTAGTGTCTTCCACCTTTCGAATGTCACTTGGCTTCCGCGATGGTTCTTCTTTCTTATCTTCGATTTTCTTTACGCTGGGACCTGTTCTTTCTTCTCTCGGTTCAGGTCGTATAGGTTCTCGCCGTTCGCTTGATCGCTGAGGATTCACGCTGGGTTTTCTGGGAGGTTCACGAGATCTTGCCCGAATTGGAGACCTGCGTCGTACGCTGCCTCGTTCACGTGGTGATCGCCTTCTTGACCTAGATCGCCTTTCTCTTGATCGTGTTCTTCGTCTCTCCCGCGATGGTGGTCTACGATAATTTCTATCTCTACTTCTTGAACGGCGAATTCGCCTGAAAAATATTAGCAGAACATTCAATTATTTCTCCAAAATATTATCTCAATAATTAATAAGGTTATAGCGGTTAAGCATTAATAGATAAACTAATACAGTACGGGACCTAAATCCCATAAGATTAAACATGGGTAAATTTTGACTCAGTCCCGTGACCACTTCACTGCAGGTGCGAAATTCAAATATCCAGGAACATGTTCAAAAAAGTAATGAACAGGTTAACCATGTTATACCTGTTCAAACCTGTTTTATACCTATCCAGTACTCTTAGCTTATCTACTAGTATTCTACTGCACAAACTTAAATAATAATTACTAAATGTATAAACCTCTTAAGTACATAAACATTGTTAAGAATATATTAACAATATAAAAATAATAAATACTTTTACAACTATTTGCATTTGTGTGCTGATATACTACTGATTCTTTTAAATATGTTTAAATCATTTTAATTATCTTCTAATTATTTAGGGTAAGACTCCAGTAAGTCCACAGGCACTTGAGCACAATGCTCTTTGTGCTATTCTCGAGAGATCTATCAGTTCCACTCTGTTAGTCTTACATCCTCGATAAAAGCCACTATCCTCCTCCGAGGAAGTTTGAGTACTCTCGTAGGATCGAGTAGATCTTTTCCTAAATGTTTCTATCTGATCATTACATGAAGGCCATGGCTTGCGAACTCTACGCCAGGGCTCGCCAACCAACATCATGTTTCCTTCGAGGACAATGTCCGATTATCAACCAGGCGATAATTTTATTTTTGTTTGTTACTTTTAATTAGGTTGGCTGAAAACCTAGCATCTAGCTCTTCCAGTAGTGTCCTAGCGTGGCGTTGACCTGCAGTTGGCCTCCATTTCTTTTTATGTTCTCTTTCTAGCCAAAAGCAAATCTAACGAAATCCTTAGCTATTCCAATACAGATTGTGATGCTATGAAGACCATTTCATTGCCTTTAATTTCTTCATGTTCTGGCTCGCATACAGTGATAGTATTGTCTTGTCACAGTCTATTAAGGGCTTGCTTGCAATGTTTAATCAGTCTTGACCTGGTAACTGGGTTCATAATGGCCTTAATAGTCGCCCGACTATTAAATCTACTTATCAGTAACTATCTTATGAAAGTATACTGTCCCCTTTCATTCATTAGTCTATTTAATAAAGTTTATAAATACAAGTAACGAGCCATCGAAAAAATTCATAATTGGAGTAAACTGTGAAATTGGGTTGATACTTTAACCACTTCCACATAATGACATTTATTATTTGACATTGAAACTATAGGTTTGTGTCAAATTTTTCAAAACTCTTATTAAGAAAATTGTTTGTGTTTAAATGTAAATGGACAACATTTTCAACAACTTCTGTAGCTATATGTAAATTTTGATTATGATTTAGATATTAAATAAATTATTTGTTTTCTTTTCTGTTGTAGTATCATTTCAGTTCCATAACCTTTTTTTTACAATGAAACCAAATGAAACTGTCAAGCATCAAGTATTGTGTCATTATGTGGAAGTGGCTAAAGTACCAACCCAATTTCACAGTCTACTCCAATTATGAATTTTTTCGATGGCTCGTTATAATAAAATTGATTTCACCAAAAAGGTGTTACACATTGCAGGTAATGCATATTAAAAGTGCAGAGGAGATTTTTAAAGTTTATGTCTTTTAAATTGGATGGAGCTTTGCCCGAGCGTAATATTGACTACAATCTTCTCTTGCACCGGCACAACATAGAATCGTTCGTTGAGTGCGCGTACAGAGAAAATGAGTGCTTTATTTTTAAAGCAACTAGATGTCGAGCGCCACGTTTTTCGTCAAGAAACGTTTCTACATTCTCTGTGTCTAGTACTAGAACTCGTATCATGATGAAAGAGCGCCCCTTACACATGCTTTAGTGAATGCCGATAACTGTATGATGACATATTTATTTTAACGGCTAATTTGTGAAATATTTACTTATTATGAGAAGTGTTTTTGTTTTCTATTTATAAGTACACATAATGTACTTATTTTTTCTCTTCATGTTAGCAATATGTATCACTTTTGAATTTAGTTGCCCGGTAATTGGATAAATCTCTTGGGTACAAATATATTATTATTATTATTACACTAAAATTTTAAAAATTATGAAACCAATTAAGTATTATGCAAAGAATTTTATTTCATTAATAAATCCATATATTTAATAATAAAATTACTTTTCCATATATTGTTAAAAACATTCTCGAAATTTACACTTTTAATTGAAAAATAATACATTACTTTTTGAAATATACATAACCCCTACATCAGAATGAAGGTAAATGTACAAAATTACGACCAATACTACCAGAAAGATGAATTTCACTTGTAGGTTTGAAAATATGCTTTTATTCTTCTATCTATATCTATACTTAATATTTCATTTGTTGACAAATTTCCCTGGAGTGAAAGCAAAAGGTCTACAATCATATTGTTTCCTTTAATTACTGTATTTACTTTTATTATTACAACAAGACACTGCTGGTTAAAATACTCCTAGTATATATACCGGTGTCCTTGAAATAAAAAGACAACGCATGAAAAATGGAAAGATTAAGTTATACAGGATATATATACCCATAATACTTTCCCAAAATTCCTCTCATAAACGAGAAAAAAAATTACAAAAATATGGGTGGACTACATTATAAAAGACGATATCTTAAAGTTGACAATAATTAAAAAAATAGTTTTGTTATTGTCCATCTCGCTTTAAGTTTCGTTCAGTTGTCGGTCGTTACGTACTGCCGCGAATAAATTCTGGTCGTCAGTCACTTCAAAATTCGATCAGATTGTCACAAACTGTAACCCCCCCAATAATGCCTATGTCAATGAGTTGTCAACATGAATAAAATTTGATAAAGAAAAAATGACAATTATTGTTATGCAATATGATTATAGATTATGACATTTATTACGGTTATACAGTGGAGCATTTGCCATTGTGTCAAAGCATGACTTTGACGACCAGAATTTATTGCTCGCAACTGTACGTCTGATACAATTTTTCGACTAAAGATAGATGTTTCCAAATAGGACGTTAAATGCCCGTGGAGTCACGTCTTACATCTTCTTTGAATATATCTACTGACTTGTCGTCTTAGGTTGTCGAACTCTTACCATACTCATACACAATGGTATCTTATAACGTTTTTATAAACATAAACATTGCAACGTGTGTTTACAATAGCGGCCTTTTTATATCCATATTTATATTTTATATTTGCTACTTCTCGTAACAAAAAAAAATATTCACAATACACATTTTTTAAATTTTTGATTGAAGTTATTGACCTTAGCCTACAACGATGTAATCGTTATTATAATGTCGACAGCTGTTACGTATGTGTGTAACTCTAATAGAGGTATTTACATTCTGAATTTTTTGAATACATAGTCGTCACGTAATACAATTTTCAGGTTTTTAATTTTGGGGTTCGCGTCGTAATTAACTCAAAATATTTTGGATTTGTATTCTATATAATTATGTACATCTTTCCATTTTTCATACGTTGTGTTTTTATTTCAAGGACATCCTGTATACCTCCTCGTATATAGTTGTACTTTACTGTTTAAAATACATACAGAACCAATGAATTTATAAGAAAATTGAATTTTTGTTAACGTGAATACATGAAAACATTATAGACATTTAATTAAATATTTGGTAATTCCACCTTTGACCTTAATTACTTCCACTACTCTTGCTTTCATATTGACTATACATACTGGATTTTGTAATTTCTTTAATTTTTTCAATATTCCTCTACACTTCTTCAATATTAATTCGGCTCTATTATCTATTCGGCCTTATTAGTTTTTTATTTTGAATAAACTATCCTTTTTCATTAATTCCAAACATTTTCTATTAGATTTATGTCCGACGAATTTCAGGGCCAAAGTAACAGTTTTAAACTCATGGAACTTAAAATTTATTTCATTAATAGTGAGTTATAGGGTGTACCATCATGCATATACATATATGTAAAGATCTGCCAATTCTAACACTGTTTGATATTGTTTTTAGTTCATGTTTCGCAAAATGCAAAAGTTTGGAACCTTCACCTGTTATGCAAGACCATAATTATAACAGATGGAGGGTGTTATACTTTTTAAAAAGCAATATTCACTTGCCTAATACAAATTGAGCCCTTTCTGTTGCTGCCTGCATCAATATTTCATCACTAAAGATGATCCACGCAGAAAAAACTCACAAATGTGATCTAAAAAATTTAAATTTACGTAAGTACAGCAAACCAATTTGGTCCTACATTTGTTTCAATCTTGAGGTGAATAATCCTTGTACTGTTTGGTTCAACTATCTGCTTCGTCTTTGATTTAAATTTTCTTTTTTAATAGACGTCTGTATCTTCACCCTGTTCCGTAGAGACGGCGGCGAACTGTTCTTTGTAATATTTGCACTCCTTCTTGTCTTGATTTTGTTTTTCTTGCTTTGTTTCAAAGTCTACGATTACCTGTTGCTATTTTAATGGTTTCACTTTTATTCTTAAGCGCGTAATTTTCTTTCTGCCGCCGAATGATCTTCCACTAGTCGTAGGAAGTTTTATTTAATTTGTAACTTGATACACAGTTTGAGAAGCACAATTCGTGATATGTCTTTGCGAATACAGTCATTCTTCTATTAGTGCAAAAATTCTTGCTCTCTTTTTCTGCCGTAATATCTTTTCTCAAGGTCATTTTGAGAAATTAAATAAGAAAACGAACTTATGATATTGATGTTATATTATAAATAGTACGAATAATTGGAAATTATTGTCCAATATAAAAAAAAAATCCTTAATAGTGCCACAATGAACTTTATTCGAAAAATTACATATAACTACCTGTCTCTGCTGTTCCTTCTTCTACTAATACTACGCCTTCTCCTGCTTGGACTGCGTCGACTTCTACTTCTACGTGACCTTCTTCTGCTCAGGCTTCTTCTACGACTGTAGCTCCTCCTCCTTCTGCCAGGACTGTAGCGTCTAGAAACACTGCGTCTTGATCTTGAAGGGCTTCTTCGTCTACGGCTTGGACTCCGTTTCGACCTAGATGGACTCCTGGGCAAACATATGCATATATATGTATAAGTACTACAAAATAAAATTCATTACACATTTTACCTCCTAGATGCACTTCTTTTACGACTATTACTACGTCTTCTCGAAATACTCCTTCTTCGTCTGGCGCTTCTATCTCTACTTTTCCTCTGTTCTCTCTTCGGCGATTTAGATGCGGACTTCTTCCTCTTCCCTTTGTCATTTTCTATTTCACTGTCCGAACTCTCCTTGTTCGATCGGTAATGGCGTTTCTTTTGGACGCTGTTTTCTTTCTTGTGGATTTCAAAATTGCTTTTCGAGCCCGAACTGGACCTGGACATTCGCTTATCTTTTCCTTTGGACGCAGAACGAGACTTCCGTTCTTTTGACAAGGACTTCCGAGAAGTGCTGGATGATCTTGATCGCGATCTGGTCTTGCTGCGTGACTTTGATCTGGACAAACTCTTACTTCTAGAACGAGATCTTGACTTTGAATGAGAAGGAGATTTGGACTTCAGAGTATCGTTGCCGGCAATGGACATAAGCTTCGCTTGAAGCTTTGATACTTGTTGTGGCGGTTCTCTGGAATAAAATCAAATTAACGACGATTAAGGCACTGAAATAAAATTTACTATCTCTTTATTTCTTGAAACTATAAAATAGAAATAGAACTAATAACGAATAAAATAAAACGCAATTGTTTTTTAGTTTCAAAGAAAATATATAATTACACTACGTACGTTTCACCACAAAGCACAATACAAAGCACAACTTAGTACCTACATATAATAACAACTATATCAATCTTGGAGGGTGGGGGAGAGGAGGCGATCAAATTTTTAATTTTAAATTGAATAGGGGGGAGTTATTTACGTCTAGCCGGTCATCTAAAATTATCCCTAATCTGTTGAATTTGTTTATTTCTAAACTTTCCAACATATTAAGTTTTTTGCTTTTATCTAACACATGTAAAGTTTTAACTTTCCTGTTGAACTTATGGTTGTATTCAAGGCAATGGTTCGAGAAAGTAAAATATGTCTTCTTGTCCTTATAACTTCTTTCGTGTTCTTTCATTCTTAGATCGAAAGTCCTTCCTGTCTGCCCCACATACACTTTTTTACAGTTCTCGCAAGTTAACTTATACACCCCTGAGTTTGATTTATAGTCTGTTTTATCTTTGTTGTTTTTTTATAGCTTTTTGTAATGAGCTGTTAGTATTAAATGATATAGTTTGGTCCCCATTTGTTTTTATTACTTTTCCTATAGTACTAGGAATGTTACCAATGTATGTGATTGAATTATAACTCTGAGTTCTATTGCTCTTTACTAGCGGGTAAATTAAGGATGTAGTTTTTGACTTTTGTATTTTAGCTAATAAGTTGTCAATTGCGATAGATTTAATTGACAAGTTATTGTATTACTAAATTTATAATATTATTAATCTAGAATATATTATATGTATATAATAGTAATTGCAGGATTATTTCGATGAATAATATTAATTAAAAATTATAATTTTGGCGTCATTTCAACTAGTTTTATAAAAGATATTAACATGGGATGTTGGTCATCATGAAAACTCGTTTACATGTAACTGCCGAATCATTTGACGGTATTTGGTGTTAAAATAATAAACTTAAAAATGTAGTTGAACTTACTGATAGTCACAAAATAACGAGCCATCTAAAAAATTCATAATTGGAGTAGACTGTGAAATTGGGTTGGTACTTTAGCCACTTCCACATAATGACATTTATTATTTGACATTGAAACTATAAGTTTGTGTCAAATTTTTAAAAACTCTTATTAAGAAAATTAAATTTGTTTAGATGTAAATGGACAACATTTTCAACAACTTCTGTAGCTATATGTAAATTTTGATTATGATTTCGATATTAAATAAATTATTTGTTTTCTTTTTTGTTGTAGTATCATTTCAATGCCATAACCTTTTTTTACAATGAAACCAAATGAAACTGTCAAGCATCAAGTAATGTGTCATTATGTGGAAGTGGCTAAAGTACCAACCCAATTTCACAATCTACTCCAATTATGAATTTTTTCGATGACTCGTTACATTAGTTTGTTACATACTTATTTTCTTTAATGAGAATGTACTCAATTTAACTTTAGAAAATTTAGTAAATTAAAACATAAATATAACCTAACTTAGATATAAATATAAACTTCACCGCAAATTTTATAAGTCGACGCAAGGCTCATATACAGACTTAGCCAATAAGTTTGAGGAAAAGTTGAATTTTCCGCTGTTTTTTTGTTATTTTAGGTTGGTCAAAATAACTGTAAATCTTCGAAAAACATATTTCGGCATATTGCATAGGAGGCTCGTGTTTGGAGGTCGTTATAAATATAAATTTATTCTGTTTTTCATTCAGTTTCCGCATAAGTTTTTTTGTTAGATTTTATTAGAACTGTATTTTTTTTTAAACAAGCAGGGAAGCTGTGACGATAGAAAGGTAAAAATTCAGAATAAAACATTAGAGGTTATATTGTACTTCCTTATTGTCCTTTTGTTTGTTATAGACAAAATGCCTTTGTCCGAGCAGCAAAAGGCATTCATTTTGAAAGCTCATTATCGAAGTGGTGTGCGTAACGAGGATGGAACATGGTCATACTCGATACAATCATGTACTCAACAGTTTGAAGAAGCATTTCCTGATTTACATATTCCATATAAAATGTTTTTCCAGCACAAGGATTTACTACATTAAAGTTAATTTTAGTAAAGTTGAAGATGTGTCCTTTAATATCAAATCTTAAATTATATTTTACTGTATACCAAAATTGTTCTATAGGTGTGACTTATTCAACTTGGCGTAGAGCTTTGATAAAGAATCTACATATGCACCCCTACAAAGTGACAGCTGTGCAGCAGTTATTACCTATTGATCATGGACTGCGTATTTAATATTGTGAATGGTTTAACAATCACGTGAATAATGACGATAATTTAAATCTAACATTTATGTCTGATGAAGCATGGTTTCATTGGTCAGGCTACATAAATAGTCAGAATTATCGAACATGGGCAACAGATAATCCACACACCTATATTAAACATAGTTTGCATCCATTGAAAATAGGCGTATGGGTTGTATTGTGACGGCGCAGAATAACTGGACCATATTTTGTCAACGACACAAGAAATGCTGAACGGTACCGAACAAACATATTACAGCCATTTATAGAGGAATTACATGATGACAAACTTAGGAATGGGTATTTTCAGCAAGGCAGCGCACCACCACATATAGCTAATTCGACTATAGAGTTTTTGCAACAATTTTACGATGAAAGACTAATCAGTAGAGGAATCTGGCCACCACGATCACCTGATTTGACACCATTAGATTTCTTTTTGTTTGGATATTTAAAAAATAAAATTTTTGAAAATCGCCTACATAATTTGGAAGAATTACAAGGATATGCTGTTCTTAGAGAAATTGCGAATACTTTGACAGCATTACTTAAAAATATGAAAAGACGTGTAAATTTGTGTTTAGCAAGTGATGGTGGTTATTTTGAGCATTTATTATAATATTGTTTTAACATAATATTATGCGGTTTATTTAAGAATAAAAGAAACTTCTTATTTGGGTTTATACCACTTCCCAAGTTTTCTTGTTTAATGTATTTTTATTGTACTAAGTGTTATTTATTTATGTTTTTTATTAATAAAAAGTATGCTAGATCATAGAATTCTTCCAGTTGTGTTATAAAATCTTAGCAGATTAAATATTTTCTTAATATTGTATCTTTAGCACCCCTTTAAAAATCTTCATTGGGACGCTTATGAGTTTACGACAGGTTGGCCAATTTAAAAAGAATTAAAAACTGGCGGGAAATTCAACTTGTCCTCATTCTTATTATTATATCTCACCTTGTACACGTACTACAACTATTACGTCATAGATTTTAATAACGAAAGTGGATTGCTTTGTGCGTTTTTCTATATGAAAGAACCAAATTGCAATATTGAGGAGTAAAATCACAAGTTCTGATGTGGAGTGACGTCAGAAGTGACGGGAATCATTGCATTAGGTAAAAGTCTGTTGTTTGAAGGCAACGCTGTCAAATTAAAATATAAACAAATGAAAATATTAGAACCAAGTTTTATATATCATCTTTTTAAATAGAGTCTGAGGAGTATTTCAAAAATATTGAATTATTATTTCTATTTGTTAAAGCTATGGATAAAGAAAGTAATGGATTCAAATACCTAAAAGAAATATTTCCTTAGTTAAGTGATGCAAAACCAAAAGAAGATTTCTTTATAGGACTTCGAATAAGGAGACTTAAGTGATTTCAAATTAAATGACTATGAACTGGCAGCTTGGAACTTTTAAGTATAGTGAAGGGATTTCTGGGTAACAAGAAAGATGAAAACTATAAAACTCCTATAGATAACCTATTAAAAGTCTATGAACTATTAGGATGTCGTACGTTCTTAAAATGTATTTTTTATACTCGCATTTGGATTTCTTTCAGGTAAATTTGGGGACAGTAAGTGACGGACAAGAAGAGAGATTTCACCAGGACATCAGGAGAACACATCTATGTCGGCAGACTACTGCTGGTTTTTAAAAAGAAATGATTATATTGAACACAAGGAATAAAGTAAAATATTTTGTCGCTATTTAGGTATATTTTCGTGTAACATTTTATAGTTTTTATAACAGTCCTTAGTAAAATGTATTTGCTTAGATTGGACATGTTTATATTAAATAAACATATGATTGTAAAAATATGTCAACTTCTTTTTTTTAGCCGAATACTAACCCCAGTAACAAAAAAAAAAACTGTATATATTACAGTATTTATTATCAATTTCGGATTTAGGACCACAAACTACTTTATATACATATACCTATTTTCACCACTGTCATTGACTGTCAAGATAACGTAAATTGTAGTATGTATTTCTAAATGATAAATTATATAGAAATTTTCTCAATCTAACCAATAAAAAAAGCGTTTAAAAATATTTGAAAAAATTATTAAAGCTAGTACAATTATAACGCACATATATACTTAAATTATTTGAAATTATATGGTAAAATTCGGGAAAATTAAACTCATTAAAGAATATACAAGTATTATACAACATTTTTCTAGAAAAGTGCATATGTAATATACCTAATATTTGCATTTTATATAACTGCGGCCATTAACAATATTAACTATGTATTATTGTAACACAATCTCATTCAAAAAAAATTATTTAATTCTTTATAAATTAACTCACTTGACCGTGGAATTCCTTTTAATGAATTCTTCCTTTTCTTTATCACTATCCTCTTCATTACGATCTCTTTTTTCATTAGGACTAGCATTACCGTTGTCTTTGCTGTTGATGTCGTTATCTAGTTTTGATTTATCTCTAGAACGAGAGCGACTGTGTGATTTCTTATCTCTGTTCCGTTCGCGATCTTTTAGTCGATCCAATTCTCTTGTTGTCGGCTTTTCCGGTGACTTCCTCCTTTGCCGAGATCGGGATCGCGATCTTCTAGACCGCGATCTCGATCGATGAGACCTTGACCGATCCCTCTCCCTGTCCCGGTATTTCTTTTCTTTATCAGGTTTGGCTCTCTCCTTTTCACGTTCCTTATTTTCCTCGATTTCCTGCTGTAATATATTTGTTTAAATAAAAACGAATAAACAGTACTTAGTTTATTATACGCTCATATACTTTTACAGCAATTGAGCTATTTATGGAATTGTTGAATTTATAACACATATTGGGAGTGTATAAATTGGTGGATAATCTGCAAGTGGAGTGTTTCCTTATACTATTCTAAGCCACTTTTATAATATTTTTTTTTAGAGAAATTATGTAAAAAATTATTATATTTCTTCAGTTATTTAATTTATTAGAAAGATAATTTTGAATAACCGCTTAACATTAAAATCAGTTACTGGTTACAGCAGAATAGTAACGAAAAATTGCATTTTTTGTAGTAAAAATTCGAAACCCTTGGCGACCTCGTGTAAAGTTATTATCTACCGTTGAAACTTTATTTATAAGGAATATATCGAAGAATAACAAAAGGAAAGACGTCACGTGTATTGTCCGCTAATTTCTACACACCTATACCAAAATTAAAAGAAACATGAAATTGTTCACTCTTAAATAAACAGTAAAGATATATACTGTTCAATATATTGCTAAATTATCTCTTTTCTAAACTAAAATACATTGCAACCATATTAATTGCTGTATATCAACTAAGGCACAAAATTTTATAAATGTTAAAAATAATCATGTCCATACATTACGAACTATTCACAAGAAAGTTAGTTAAATTTAAGTCATAAATAGGCATTTTTTTACGCAAAACTTTATACAAACCTTACCAATTTCTCCCTATTGCTAAAATAGCTAACCTTGGGTAATGAATAACTCTTATTAAGTCTAAATTAACAAAGCGAACTGCTAATATTTTCTATTTTATTTTTAACTTATGAGGAGGTTGTTTGGACTATTTCCATCGTTTGTAGGATTTGAATAATCCGACGTTTTGACAGTCAATCTACTGCCGTCTTCGGGGTAGCCCTGAGAAGGGCTGAATCTTGCCAAACTCACGTTTGACATATTTGTCTTTCCAATTGTTTAATTGCGAAATGTACCCGTATGAAGACGGCAGTAGAGTAACTACCGAAACGTCGGATTATTCAAATCTTACAAACGATGAAATCAGCCCAAACTACTCAATTACTGTATTTTTGTTTGAAATAAATCATATTTCAGAATTTCGGAATTTTACTGCAACATCTCGACGTGATTCCTATGGCGGATATAAAATTACTATAAAATTATCTTAATAATGGTTCGTGTTAAAAACTATCTTAATTTAGTGACTAAATATATATTCACTTAAGTACAGTTTAAATTGCACAATTAATATTTATTTAAAATGATCGTTAGTCTAACAAAGCATGATACTTCTAAGCTTGATTTGCTTTATTCATAAACTAATTGAAAATTGAGAAGCATGTATAACCATTCACTAAAAAAATAAAAAACTCAAATTTAAGGTTAGACTTTTCAGAATAATTGAAACATGACTAGGTAAACCCCACCAGTTTTGTATAATACAAAGGTATTTTTAATAATATAAAATATTATTAAAAATCTGGTGTGAAGAACACAAATGCAGGTTCACTATTAATATTTTCTGTGAACGTGTCCAAATATATCCTATCCCCAGAGACGTAGATACGTATTTCACCTTTCTACAGGCTCATCGTCACCTGCGTTCCAAAAATGTCGCGTCCTATTACAGTGTGATTTACAGTTTTTTGATGACCGTTTATTTGACATTTTCACTTGTTATGCCGTTATTTATTATATTTAGTTTTCCATGTGACGTTTTATAAATAAAAATTTTTTGCAAAACAGATGGAATGGAATTAAATTTTAAGTCATATTTTAATCCACATATCTCCTTCCTAATTTAGAATGTATTAAAATACCAAGAATAGTAAACGTGTAATAGGATTGCTCATGCCGCAAATATGTTTCAAGTCATGTGACTACATGACGTCACCTGCGTTCCAAAAATGTCGCGTCCTATTACAGTGTGATTTACAGTTTTTTGATGAACGTTTATTTGACATTTTCACTTGTTATGCCGTTATTTATTATATTTAGTTTTCCATTGTGTTTATATTATTTATTATAAGTGTTAATTATAAGTAAAGACCGCCATTCTCGATCGGCTCACACAGGTGTGGATGAGGGAGAGATTCAGAAAACTCACTTTATCAGCGCTTCCCATACTATATATACAGCTATCATAATGTGAAATTGTTTATAGACACGCGTAGGTGTAATACGAACGGAAAGCATTTTTCTAAATAGTAAAGCCAACGCTGCTTGCCTAAGTGGCGATCTCTAGTTATAAGTAATAAGGAGAAATGAGATAAATAGCAGAAACTTGATCGTAGCTAAATTAAATTATCGTATTTCATGGTTTTCTTGAAAGCAAAGATATAGTTCCAATGTCAGTCAATTATACTTAGTTCATTTTTTGGAACAGACTAAGAACGAATTCTACATGAATTACTAATTAAGTATTTTACACCAAATTAATGTTTTGACATGTTTTCTAAATTTAGACAAATACCAATATATATTATACGATATACTCCATCACGAAGCCGAAGCGTCTCCATTAAACTTTGTTCTTGGCTAACACTGCTAGCTCTCCCCAACCTTTTCCAGGCTACCCGATCTACTCTTCTGTCCTTTTCCATGTTGTCCAAATCGCGGCAATTATGTAATTTCATATATACCGAATTTCTGATTCACGTTTGTTTTATCTTTTGCGTTTTCTAGATTTTATTGAGTTTCCTGGCCGAAATCAACTTGGGAGACCTCTGTCTTTAATAACGCTATTTATATTTTCCGTAATTCGATATGGTAAAAACATGAACCTTTTTGTCACGATTTTGCTGAGATAATAGGCAAGTGGAATCGCGGTTTGTCTTTTTTTAAATTAGTTTAAATTTTACTAGCTTTACTTAGTTGCCGAATATTTAGGTTACGAATGACAATATGGTAAGGGGTTTCATAATTTTCAAAGCAATTAAAACTATTATTAAAGAAATAAAACAACGTCCATAAACCATAATGTACTTCGAAGACAAATAGTTCTTTTCTGACTTGGGTAAGCACTTCTGTGCCCTGTTACAATCCATCTCATGCCTTAGCCAGAAAAGCATTATAATTTTTCGAAGGCAGTTTTTATAAATACTTGAATTCATTTTTGGCTTTTCTCTGTCATGGACCAGGCTTCACATCCGCACAACAATATAAACTTATCGTTGCGGTTAGAATTTCAGCTTCATTCTTCGAGCAAATCTGTGTCAATCCGGATACGTTCTTCAATAAACCATATGGTTATTGGACCTTTCACATCCGATGTTTTATATCTAATTCTGTTCCCCGTATTGCATCAAAAATAATGGCGTCAAAACAATCAGAAAAAATACGATATTTTCATTATTTAGTTTAGTAATCACTCATTTTTACTTCTTACTTATAACTAACACTTATAATAAATTATAAAGAATAATGAAAAACTAAATAAAATAACACGACAAAATTTCAAATAAACGGTCATCAAAAACTGCAAATCACAATGTAATGCATAGGAGGCGACTTCCCCAATAACGTGACTCGAAATACATTCCAACATAGGGATTGAGCAATCCCATTTGACAATAATGCTTTAAAAGCAAACATTTGAAAAACTATTAATATCTTGTCGCTGAATAATTAAAAATCGCACAAATTTAATTTGGTATTGGAATATTATAAGATAGAAATATAATTGTTTTTGATAAAAAGAAAAGACGACCTGTCAAACAATAAAACTGTACCACTGGTAATTAAAATCTAAACTCCTGTGAAAAACATTTACTTTAAATATGTATATGCTTTTTGGAAGAGTTTCATATAATATTAAAAAAAAAAAAAAACTATTGTAAAAAGAATAAAGAAAATGTGACAAAACATACATAATTTGGCATATTTGTAATATGTTTTTAATGTCACTTAGCTTCGACATATTTCCAACATTTTTGGATTTTCAAAATAATCTAATTGAACAAGACAAACAAACAAATAATTATGAGGTGCTACCCAGAAATTCCCGGAATGTGAAAAAAGCAAAAAATTGTTCTTACAACTTATTCCGTACTATCCTCTTAAACGTACTCTCCTTTCACATGAATACATCGATCACAGCAACTTGTCCATACTGGAAATAGTGCTGGAAGTCTTCGCGTGTTAACGTGTTTAACACACTTCAATCTGGATCTCCTCAATCGTCTCATAACGGCGCCCCTTGGCTTCAGTTTCAACTTCGAAACAGGAAGAAGTTACAAGGGGAAAGTAGTACTGCAGTCTTCGTTGAGGCTAGAAACTGACGCACAAGTGCCGTGTGGGTTGATGCATTGTCGTGGTGTAGAATCCACGAATTGCGTCGAATGTTTTCTCTTAGTCGCCGAAGAACATCGCAATAAAATCGTTTAAAACTGTTTCACCTGGTGGGGGAAATTCTTTGTGCACGATGTCATCAGATTGAAAGAACCAAATTAACATCGACTTGAACTTGTCGTGCTTTCTTCGGGGGTGGTAAAGATGACGATGACTACTGCTTTGTTTAGGAATCATACCCGTAATCTCATGATTCGTCGCCAATAATGATTCTGGTACTGAAGTTCGCATCCCTTTCGCCAGTTTCTTTGAGCTATGTGCACACATAAACACGGTGCCGTCTTTGTCAGTGCTGAGTAAGCTTGGCACAAACTTCGCGACAATACGCCACATGATACAAATATCATCGATTGTTCAACTTCGGTCTTGAAGGATAGCATCTCGCACTTTTGCCACATTTTGTGACGTTTTGCGTCGACGTACGACAGAAACGCTCATCCATCATCAACCGACACACGTCTATTTTTAAAACGGTTGTACCACTCATAAGTTTGTGTCTGGCCTAAAGCATCTTCACCAAACGTTGTTTAAGCATTTTGAGAGTTTCCGCCGACATTTTACTAAGTTTGAAGCAGAATTTTATGCACGTTCTTTAGCTCTTTCACATCAGACATTGTAGTATCACAGAATAACTCAAACACAACTCAAGAAATATAAACACAAAAAGTTTGTCTCCACCTAACGAAGTACCGTTTGACAGACTGATTTAGTATATACGCAGCTTACACCATCTAGCGCTAGAGAGCTCTACTACATCTCTTCGTGCGCCACATTTCAATTCCGGAAATTTCTGGGTAGCATCTCGTTACATTACTCGGATTAAATTATAATACATTGAGCCCACGGATCTTCTGTAAAATGCAAAAAAAACTTTTATTTTACATTCTCGGCTGTTGTTGCAGATACTTCTTGGTGAAACATTTTAACTTCATACAGTAAATAATAAAAATAAATTAAAACACTTGGCTTGTTTCACTATGAGATTTATTTAAATACTCTAACAATTGTTTCGGCTGTTATGCCATTCTCAAAGAGATCTATAAATCTAACTTAAAGACTATCGCACTTGTTCTTATATGTTGTCTGTTCTTGTGTGTAGTGGGGGTGGTATTATATTGTGTATTACGGTGTCTATAAAGGGTGTATTGGCATATTCTATCTGTGTGTTGGTGATTAATAGATTTTGTTTTTTCGCTATTTTTATTTCTAATATTTCTAGGAGGTCCAATCTCTTGCTTTTTGTGATATTGTGTATTAATTCGCAGTTATCTATATCGGGGAAGTGGTTGAGTTCTATACAGTGTTCGGCAAAGCCTGTGTTTTTCTCACTATATAAAATTGACTTTTTGTGTTCTTTAACTCTGTTTTTAATGGCTCGTCCACTTTGGCCGATATAGATAGCTTCACAGTCTTTACATTTTAATTTATAAACACCTGATTGGTCCATTTTATCTCTTTTATCTTTGTTGTTGCTAATCATTGTTCCTAAATTTGTTTTATTTACCCAGCTTATTTTGATATCTAATCCTTTTACTATTCTGTTTATTTTATTAGTGAGTTGTGGTATGTATGTAATTTTGTGCCATCTTTGTATATTTTCTGTTATTTTCGGGTATAGGTATTTGTTCTTATTATTTTGTATTTCTTTACGTTTTAACAGTTTATCTACGATTTTAGGGTCATATCCATTATTTCTTGCGATTAATTTAATTGTGTTTATTTCTGTATTAAAATCTGTCTTGCTTAATGGTGTGTTTGTGGCTCTATGTATATAACTATTGAATGTTGACATTTTTATTTTCATTGATTGTTTCGCGTTTGCATGTAATATGTTGTCTGTAAAAGTGGGTTTTCTGTAGATTTCGAATGTAAGCTTATTATTATGTCTGTTTCCTAAAAGTTCCTAAAAGTAATAAATTCTATAAACCACAAGATACAATTTACAAAAGAAACAGAAAAAGACAAGAAAATAAACTTTCTAGACATTACAATAAACAGACATAATAATAAGCTTACATTCGAAATCTACAGAAAACCCACTTTTACAGACAACATATTACATGCAAACGCGAAACAATCAATGAAAATAAAAATGTCAACATTCAATAGTTATATACATAGAGCCACAAACACACCATTAAGCAAGACAGATTTTAATACAGAAATAAACACAATTAAATTAATCGCAAGAAATAATGGATATGACCCTAAAATCGTAGATAAACTGTTAAAACGTAAAGAAATACAAAATAATAAGAACAAATACCTATACCCGAAAATAACAGAAAATATACAAAGATGGCACAAAATTACATACATACCACAACTCACTAATAAAATAAACAGAATAGTAAAAGGATTAGATATCAAAATAAGCTGGGTAAATAAAACAAATTTAGGAACAATGATTAGCAACAACAAAGATAAAAGAGATAAAATGGACCAATCAGGTGTTTATAAATTAAAATGTAAAGACTGTGAAGCTATCTATATCGGCCAAAGTGGACGAGCCATTAAAAACAGAGTTAAAGAACACAAAAAGTCAATTTTATATAGTGAGAAAAACACAGGCTTTGCCGAACACTGTATAGAACTCAACCACTTCCCCGATATAGATAACTGCGAATTAATACACAATATCACAAAAAGCAAGAGATTGGACCTCCTAGAAATATTAGAAATAAAAATAGCGAAAAAACAAAATCTATTAATCACCAACACACAGATAGAATATGCCAATACACCCTTTATAGACACCGTAATACACAATATAATACCACCCCCACTACACACAAGAACAGACAACATATAAGAACAAGTGCGATAGTCTTTAAGTTAGATTTATAGATCTCTTTGAGAATGGCATAACAGCCGAAACAATTGTTAGAGTATTTAAATAAATCTCATAGTGAAACAAGCCAAGTGTTTTAATTTATTTTTATTATTTTATTTTACGTTTCAGGGATAAAATATTTTTCATAAAAGTTTTTTGCATTAAAATGACAAAAAAATATGAGCTGTGTCACTCTTATAACTTGAAATTTGAATACTTGCACAATTTTTTATAACAAGCAAGTACAGTCGGTTCATTGTATGTAAGCGAGAAGGATGAATGCGCATTAGATCAGAGTTACTGGGTTGGTTGAATTGTATTGTGCCCGTACTCCGCAAAAATTGAAGGACCTCGGCAAACGATAATATTGTAATTATTAGACGTCCGATTATAGGTGTGTTAGAATTTATATTTATTGCATGATACTAATACCTCCCTGTTCACTTTGTGCATAACCTGAACGTGACCGAAGCAGACATCGGCATGCGCCGATTATTCTAAATTTAGAAGCAAGTCATAAAATTTTATAGATTTTAATACCAGCAATAACTTTTAAAGACCTAAAATAAAAAATAGTTGTTTTTTTCTCTTCTGCTGAAAATCCGTGGACACAATATATGCCATAGCCCTATACCCTTGCAAACAATAATTTATCTTAAATTTGTTTAAAAACATTTTTCATTATGAATTAGGTTCAATTTTACACTATCGTAAAATACTAACATTTTTATAGTTCAAGACAGTCTGAAGTATAATCTGAATTACAAAAGTATTTTTAATAATATAAAATATTAAAAATCTGGTGTGAAGAACACAATACAAGTTCATTATTAATATTTTTGTAAGTGTATCCTTCTCCAGAGATGCAGATACGTATTTCATCTTTCTACAGATTCGTCAGTACGCCCCTGCTGGAGAATGATACATTCACAAAAAAGAACAACTTCGCTATCTCACAGAAATTATTAAGACCTAGCGTAGAAGTACATTCAGTGCTGCACATTAGCAAACAGCCGAAGCAACTAGCTGTCTATATAACTGTAAAACTAACAAAGATGGCACCCCATATCTCTGGAAACTATATTATTGCGTATTCACTACTCTTTACGGATAAACTGCATGCATATGTAGTAAAGAGTAGTGAAGACGCGATAATACAGTTTCCAGGGATTTGGCCGTGCTATCTGCCGGAAACACTTTGTTACTTCTACAGTCGTTATGCAGACAGAGCTAGTTGCTTCGGCTGTTTGCTAATATGCAGCACTGAATGTACTTCTACGCTCGGTCTTAATAATTTTTGTGAGATAGTAAAGTTGTTCTTTTTTGTGAATGTATACTTCTTCAGCAGGGGCGTACTGACGAATCTGTAGAAAGATGAAATACGTACCTGCGTCGCTGGCGAAGGATGCGTTCACAAAAATATTGATAATGAACTTGTGTTCTTCCCACCAGATTTTTATATTTTATATTATTAAAAATACTTTTGTATTATACTAAATTGGTGAGATTTTTGCCCACTCAAGTATGTTTCAAATTATAACTTGAATTAGTTATGATTCATAATTTCACCAGAATCCATATTATTAAATGTTGAAGAAATTGAATATCACTGGCAGGATAGATATGTGTACTTTTAAATATTGAAAGTGTGAAGTAGAAAAGTAAAGATGAGTATGAAAAAACATATTGGCTGGTAATGATATTACTATTTTTCGCTATTCCTAAGTTTTTTATGGTATTTTTTTTCTGAAAAAGTTAATGTAATCATTAGTATTTGTACAAATATGTTGACATAAGTTATATTGTATAAACATGAGTCCAAGCAATTGTTTGAAAATGTGTAAATGCATTTATTTTCCAAAAATATACTGAGAACTGACCACCTAAAATGATTATTACTGAAATGTTTGGTCAAAAATAAATGATTTGATATAAGCATGTTAAACCAATACTATTTAGTTTAACTACCAAAAAAAAAGTATGACTTCCGCTTTGTATTTTTTAGAAATTGACCAAAACCAAGCGTTCATTGTATACATTCTTTTACTTGAAACCTATTCTATATGGTTAAGGAGATACACCAATGCAAAGAAAAATAACTGTTTGAACAAAATATATTTCATAACTCAATTTTCAAACATAATAAAACTTATCAGTACAAATGTACCATAATTGTTCACAGAGAATTAAAAGTATTTCACACCAATTAACTTCAATTCAAGCTAAGGGAGCAGCTTATAAATATGCTTTCAGTAAATATTTTTAGGTCCTCCATAATACTCTAAATTCCTGAATTGAATGTATATTTAAAATACATCTTCCAAGACCAAAATTTGTTTGCTTCTGAAATAGATTTACCTATAAAAATTCAGTCCTCTAAATGCTCATACTTTTTCCAATGCCAGTATCACAATTCACAAAATTAATATATCTGTATAACTATTGCAGGTGGACCCATGTTTATACGATGATTTTGCTTAAATTTAATATCCCATGCTTTATGAAGAATCTTCAAAAGTTTTATAATGTACAATTGTAATCAGATGACATATTTAACATCCAATATTTTTGTGCGATCACAAACAACCCTTCAGATGCTATAAAAAAATAAGTCACTAATTAATATGGTTAGTTTTAAAACTATTTCCAAAAATGTGTTAAATACATGAACTTGCCATACAACAATTACTATTTATTTATTCAATTATTTTGAAATTGTTATTTGGCAAACCGAGAAACTTAGTGTACAATACTTTATATTTATTTTAGCTAACCAGATATAAAAAGCAATAGAGAGTTAACATATTCAAGATATTAATGTGAATGTCAGTAGTAGTTATAGAACAAAATAGTAGAATACTAGCAAATGCAGTGGTAATTACAACCATTTCCACTGATACATAACACCAACTTTTTTATAATTTTACGAAATTTAATTTTCAAAATATTTTTAATACTGAAATAAACATCTAAATACCAATTTTATCTAAACGCTATAAAAAATAATGTGGTTATCAATATATCAGTGCACTGCATTTGCCGACATTTTCTCTAATAGACGATCCACACCAGCTTGCATGTTCTAATACTGTACTCTCCTTGCTTTTCTTCATATAACCAGTATCATCAGAAATAAATATTATTGGATTATACATAAATTCAAATATAAGTCTGAATGTTGCTGTAAAATGTTAATTTATTCTCCTTTGTAAGTTCCTGAAACAACACTTATTCCTGTTCCAATTAAATGTAAAACAAAATTATTAAGAAATTATCTTCAAAAACTAAAAGTAAATTGATTTTTAGTTATCGCCATATATCAAAACTCCTATCATATACTGAAATGAACGAATCCATGTTTCAGGTTATTTAAACATATCTAAGTTTGCTAATTATTCTTATAATTAGCCACTATAATGTATAGATTCTTACTCGTTTCTTTGTTATTTCCTCTTTTCGTAATTCTAGTAAACAGTCAGGTATGCCGGTAGGATTTTCTTGGGCAGAAATTAATAATGCCCATAATTCTGCCATAAACTCTCTTGCATTTTTACCATGCAGAAAACCAGTCAAATTTATTTGAATTTTTTTGGGATCTGGATACTAAAATTTATACAAATTATTTAAAATAATTTGTGGACAATAAACACAAACCTTTTCGTCCAGTTGATTATACACAAAATCAACAACTACATCATCGTCAATTTTTAAAATTTCTGTAATTTTCTCCTGAATCCATGGTTTAATAACATCCAACTTAATTTTTGACATATCCACCTAAATATTGTACGTATAAAGAAAATGAACATAAAATAAGCAACACAATAAGTGTTATATCTAGTACTAACCCTCTGACTCAAACAATCACTAAATTTCATTTGTTTGAGTAATTTCTTCTCTTTATCGCTAAAGCGATTATCCTGTTCAGTTGTAGTACCCTAAAAATTTGAATACATTCGAACAAATTGCGAAAAGCAGATGCTTTCTACCAAAAAAATTAAATCTATTTTTAAATATCACTTCTCAAAAGGGGGCTTACCGTATACATCATCATGAATATATCAATGTAACGTAGGATACAACCATAAATGAAGAACACAATGTAAAATCAAAATAATGAAATACAAAATCGTCTATAGTCGAAAAGACCGGTAAACTTCATACACCAGACAGTTTGCTCACGCACTAAACTACCATCTTAATCTATTAATTGTCCGTGATTCCCTCAAGTAAGATGGGACTTTTCAGTCGTATATATACAACAACTTCATTATTTCTTGGCAATTTTACACTTTTAAGGCCTTATAAAAATCCATGTTGGATTCTACAAAATGGCGTGGCGTCCGAAAGATCGGTCACGACGATTACATTTTTATCAACTGTAAACCCGCAATTATCAAAATCCCCTAGAACAGCTAAATGGGGATATTTACTTGATTTAAGTCTAATATTCTTAAAGAACATAATTAACTTAATATTGTATATAAAACAGTTATTTGCAAAATAATTATATTTAAAAAGCAACATATTATATTTTGTAAAACAATTAAATCGACGTTATGTAGCGTGATCAAAAAGAAAATAGGGATTAGGTTGGCAATTCGGAAGCAGTGATTTATAGTTTATCAAATTTACAGCAGGTGTACTGTTTTATTTTATATTTATCATTGGCGTGCCAAATGTTTTGTCGAGAGATATTGATGCATTTTCAATTTTCGACGTAATACATCCACGGCTCCGCTGGCATATTCAAAGTATGTAATTGGGAAATTTTTTCATTTTGTTACCAATTTTTGAGATGTATCAATACAATCTGTAATTTTTGTTCGGAGTGTATGTTAATTAACAATTAGTTCCATAAAAGGATCACGTTTATATTATCGCAAATAAATTAAGTAATCAATATTTTACTATTTTAATGAAATTTTTGCAAGAAGTGTAAATATGAACAAGTAAATTACATTTTCCAAAATGTTTGTCTATAATAAACACAAATAGAAAAGAGTTAAACTTAATAACTTTCTTACAATAATAGTAGTTTTAAGTGGTTTTGAGACCATTCTGCTTTAAAATAATTGCATTCATCAGTTGGAATCATTTAGCGATTTTCGATTCAGCAAGATATGTAAAGCGCATTTAGTTGTTCCAATCTCATCAATATTTATTGATCTAAGCTAATTAAATATAAAATATATATACATATATATGTATATATAATTGAAAAGAAATTATCGACCGTGATATATTAGCAAAAATTAATTAAAGTTTTTTAATTGACCGCTTACCCGAATTTTAATTAATTTTTGCTATGTATATATATATATATATATATATATATATATATAATTGTTATCAGTTTAAATAAAGAAAAGTTTCATTCCTCTTAAAAAAAGAAATTGAACTACTTATTTTATTTTTATTGTCATAATTAGGTCATAAATGGCAATTAAACTTATTTGAATAAACTTGCATACTTGTAATTTACAGTTTAGAGAGAAACAATAATGTTATGAATAATTATTATTCTTATTTATTTTTAGACCTTTTGTGTATTCATTGCTAAAATTTTCAAATTTCGTTAATACAGTAGTTTAAAATATTAATTTTTTTCGTTTTATTAATTTATTTACATATTTTAAATAAGCAAAAAGCAAAACTAATGTAAGAAGATTGAGTCTCAAGCACAACACTGATTAACTGATTATGTTGATACGTTCATTTCGAGATTACGTTGATCAATTCATATCTGAATATTTTATAACATGTCTAATCAATAGCTAATTTATTTATTGCTAGGCATTCATATGGCAAACTCTACCTTAAATCAAATATGTTATTGTAATTATTTTATATTAAATTATCATTTTATTTTAAAGTATTCATAAAGGTTACATATTTACGTATTGTTAGTAGATCAAGGCTATTAACCTAATTTTAACTTTAATATGTAGTTTTTGTTGCAGTAAGATTTTATTATTTATTATTAAAGAACATGTAAGATGTGTGCTTTTCGGGCATTTAACGTCCTATTTGGTAATAATTTATCTTTAATAGAAAACGTAAACGTAAAGATATGTTTTAATTTTGAGGGAGTTTTTAATTTTGGGGTTTGCGTCGTAATTGAATTTGGATATACAGTTGAAATTCTTTTTAACGAAGTCGCAAAATCACCGCAAAAAAAAACCGTTAAATAGAAACTTCCCTATGTAGAATTACCAAAAATTTTGGGGAACACGTTTATTATTATAAAAATATGTACACACATACTACATACATAATAGAAAATCTTAAAAGTAGATACATACTCGTACTTACATACATATTGCTATGGATTTTTTCTAAAATAATATTTAAATAATTGTTTAAAATAAATGTACTTTTATTTTTGGAGATATGTGTATATCCGATATGTTTTAAAATGTATTTAAATGTGCAAAGATAAAAAACTTGTTTTACCGAGGTCGATAGGATGTGAAAGTTGAGGCCTATTGAGGGGGAGACGTATTTCAGATAGCATAGTAGAAGGTTGCTTTGAATGAATTATAATTAAATATATTTAATTAAACCGGTTAATTGTTTGAAAATTGTTTGATTGATGTAGTAGAATTGTAGAGATTAATTCTCGTAATAAAATTTTGAGGTATAAAAAGTTATAAGCACCTTCTAGTTAGTCTCCAGCATATTTTTTATGTAAGTAAAATTATATTCATAAGACGTCTTAGTACAAAAAGCTTTTAAAAGTGTACTTCAATTGTATTAAAATAATTAGTTAAGAGTCTTAATTTTTAGAAATAAATAAAGATTATTATTAACATTTCTTTGTAATAATTATAAATTGAAAAGTTTGTTCGACGGGATTCAAGGTTGTTTTTTGCACATGTTAGTTTGCGCATGCGTAATTTTGATCGTGTATCAGATTTTATTATACAGTGTGGTTCTCTGGGGAGAAATTAAAAATAAACTTTATTATTTTTAGATAAGTTTGATCGGAGTAGTTAAGAGGAAGTTTTTTAATTCACTCAGCTGTCAATATTACAGTGAACATATTTTACCTCATGTATTATTGTAAAATACATAATCTTTATACTTTATAAAGATAGATTTTTTTTCTTTTTTATTTTTTGTATTAAATATTCAGTTTAAATTTTATCCTGTGTTTTATTTTTGCTATAACGTAAATATTGCTTAGTAACTAAAATAAGTACATATAGTAGTGTGAACAATTCACTGGCGCTAAATAATTTTGTAGAAAAGTCACGACTTTCCTTATTGGAACCCGAGAAGTTAGAAGTCTCATATTTGGAAATCAACCGGCTGAGTAACCTAGTTGGGTAAACTAGTTGTGGATGGTGGCGCAGTAAACCTACAAACCACTATTCATAGCAATATGTAACTTAATTTTTTTATATAAAATCCGAAATTTTTCGCTGAACTGTACACATGAAAAACGTTTGGTGTTCATAAAAGCCTTCACATTTATTAAACGACTGGAATATATTATCAGGTCTTTTCACAAAATTACAATCCTCATGGAATTGTTTCGAATGCACTCAAGACATCATCTTCAGAAGGTTTTACACAGTTGTCGTTTTCATTTCATTCTTCTTCGTCTTCTATAACCGCATTGTTTCTATATATATCTGCAAATGCTATTTCTTCGTCTATTTCGAGAAAGTCTTCAAGTTCTGTATCTTCAGAAATATAATTACAATCTCGAAGTCTTGCTCATTTCTTATTTAATTCGGACAGTCGCAATTCGTCCTCCTCATCCCAGTCAATGGAAACTGATGAGAATCCAGCTTTTGAAAAGGAATTTCTAATTGTTTTTTCGGATCATACTCTTGCCAATATGCATTCACGCAAATTTATGGAAATTTTGTCTGCGGGCTCGTTTTTTAAATTTCTCTAACAATATTATTCAATATCCGCTTACGATAATTAAATTTTATATTTTTTATAATGCCTTTGTCCGTAGGCTGCAGCTTCGACTTCATATTTGGCGAAAAAAATATCAGCTTTATGCTTTTTAGCTTAAGTTGCAAACTGTGGGGATGTGCAAGACAATTAACAACAATTAGAGCTATTTTTCTATGCTGCTTTGTTATTGATTTGTCTAGTTTTACCAACTATTGTTCAAAAATTTCACTCGTCATCCATGTTTTTTTTATTGAAGTTGTAGTCTACTTCCAACGATTTCACACCTTTGAAGCATTTTGAATTTTTACTCTTGGCAATTACCAAAAATATAGTTTTTAATTCACAATTGTAAGTCTTTTTTTGCTGCTCCCCCCCCCCCCCCCCCGCCCTCCCGAAGCATTTGTCACCTTTGAATGACAACGATTTCTCTGTTAAGCACTTGAAAAACAGCCTAGTTTCGTCTGCATTAAAAACGTCTTTAGGATCATAAATATCCAAAGTGTTTTTTAACACTATTTCTCTCCAGCGATTACAGTCTGTTTCACTAAGGCACTTTCCCATAAATCACTTTTTCTTTGATACCGTGTCTCTTCCAAAATTTGTCTAGTCAGCCGGTGCTTGCTTGAAATTCTGAATGTCCCATAAATTTTGCATATTTTAATGTCTTTTCCTTAATTAGCGGACTTGATATTGGTACATTTTTCTCACGGAGCATTTCAGCCCGTTTTAAAACGGCTTTATCCACACAAAGTTTAATCCGCTTTCTGCCGAAATCAAATGCCTCGCTTTGTTTTAAAATTGAGACGCGATTTTTTTAAATTTCCGATAAATTGTTAGTAGGTGTCCGAATTTAATCGCGACATATTTTTTCTTAAAGCCCTTGTCAACATCTTTTGTGACACTAACTTTTTCCGCGATACTTAAAACATTTTCGTTTACTCATCTTGGACGTTTGAACCACACAAAAATCACTAGAAAATCTGAAACAACTGTACATACTGACCAACGAGATTTGAACCGGTGTATTCTAGTAAACAAGGGATAACGGTTCAAATAAATGGTTTCCAAGAATTTTATAAATAGAATCGCATTCTAGCGTTCTAGTGTTAAAAAAAACTTCGCAATAAAGAAATTTTGTTTGTTAAGTAGAATTAAGAATTACTGATTGACTTGTTTTTTTCAGTAATTCTTAATTAACCTAATTACCAGGAAGTTCGTTGTCGCGAAAGGGTGTGTTCTGCATACTGGTACAAACTTAGTTTGTCGGATTGTAGTTATGAACGCATCACATAAGTCGACATTTACATGTAAGAATGAGATTTAATATTCATTAATTCTCACTTGCAGTAAGTTCCAAATGTTAAGTAGAAGTTTAAATACACGCAATTGTATTCTGAAGTTCAATGTCCATGTAAAAAAATCGTTAAATAGAAAAATTCGCTAAATTATAATTTATTTCTTACCATTTATTTTATGTGTAAACTTTCATGCGGCCGCCACTGGCTGTTGGCGCAAATTCGCCAGCCCTAGTAATAAGTAACGCATAAACTGCATTTATAAATTATATTAATTTAAATAGAAATACATTTTACTCTTATTATAATATTTATATCTTAATACAATATATCTTATTGGCTTCTAAAAATAAATATTTTACATTAATGATTAATTTATATAAAAAGACATACACATGTATATGAGCACTTTGGATCAGTTAAACATCTTTGTTAATCTAAGGAGACTATTCGTAACATAGACAATCAATGTTCAATTTCGGCATGGAACAAAAACAACACACTTATAAACGTGGTATTGATGACATAGCGTTTGCTTCTTGGCTAGATTGTGAAGCGTATTTCGGTCGACAAACACAACCACTCTCCACGAGAACGTAATCTTGACCAGTTAAAGTGACAGGGCCCAACGGTATCACCAGGAAGAGGTAAGGGACGTAGGTCTGGGTGCATTCTCCTCGGACTACATCGCATTCTGAACTCTCACAAACCTGCAATAAATATTATTTTAAAGTCATTAGAGATTTTGTAGATAAATTACTACTACGTTATATACAATATCTTTTAGTACATAAATTGAGTTGGAATTGTGTTTTTTAAATAAACTACTCAAAAATGAATAGGGAATTAGATCTTTTTTTAACAGATCTAATTAATTCGATTAAATTTAACGTATTTTCTCAAACTATAGATAAATTAGAAGGCCCGCAGTCGTTTGTGGACATTTTATTTGGTAAATGTCTTTTCTGTGATAAAATATTGAATCTTGTATTTTAACCTTAAATTAATTTAGAATACAAAATTATAAAAATCGCATTTTTTGACAAGTATTATTCATTTTAAACGTCATTTCACATTTTCACGATGCCAAGACATCATTTAAATAAAGAAACTTTTGATTTAATTGCGTTATTGCATCAGCGATGGCAATCTGGAGCAGAAATTGCCGCAATTTTTAATGTGTCTCCAAGTGTTGTTAGTAGGGCTCTAACAAGATTCCAACAGGTAGGATCTGCAAGGAGAAGACCCGGCAGTGGATCTGACAGGAAAACAAATCAGAGACAAGACCGCTACATACGAATTCAGACAAGGATGAATCCGTTTAGAAGTGCTGTATGGTTGCAAACACAGTTACGTGCCGCCACTGGAGTTAGAGTTTCGGATCAAACCATCAGAAACCGTCTGAGGGAAATGGATCTTCATAGCTGCAGGCCGGTGAGACGCCCAAAATTAACTAATGCCAATAGAATGGCTAGAAGAACTTGGGTTAACCAACGACTAGCAGAAAATTTTCAATGGGAGCATGGTTTATACACCGATGAATCCAGATTCTGCTTATTTAGTGATAATCGTAGAGTAAGGGTCTGGAGGACTCGAGGAGACTGTTATAGACGCGAGTTTACAAAAGCTGTGGTGCCTTTTGGCGGCGGTGGTATCATGGTGTGGGCGGGCATTAGTTTGAATGGACGTACGAACCTCCATCTCTTTGAAAATAATGTCAATGGACACATATACAGAGATGACATTATTCAGCAATATGTGGCCGACTTTCGTGAAGCTGTGGATGAAAACATGGTTTTTATTGATGATAATGCAAGACCTCATCGTGCACAAATTGTAATGCAAGCAATAAATCACCTCCATATTAACCATCTACCTTTACCACCAACGTCTCCCGACTTGAATTCAATTGAGCACATTTGGGACAGACTTCAAGAACAGCTCAACAAACATAATCCACCCCCAGTTAACGTGCAACACTTGCGGGAAATTTTACCGCTGTGTTGGAGAAGAGTGTCACAAGAACACATTAATAATTGCATTATGAGTATGCCCCGAAGATGTACAGCTGTGAGAGATGTCCGTGGCCATTATACACGATTTTAGAATTAATTGTTACAGAAGAATGTTTATTTTAGCTATTGTTAAAAATGTTGCTTATTTCATTTTTGATCATTTCTTAGTAATCTAACGATTTTTCTGAACAAATATACTTGAAAATTTTAAATTGTTGTGTACAATTATGTATCTAATATACTGTCGTGAGCAAAAAAAAACGGGACAGTGTCAAAATCGTTATGTCAATTTCCTTGATTTTTTAGCGATGTAATTTTAACATTTGATTAACTTTCAAACTCTACGTCAAATTATATATCATAGTTGATAATTCAAAATTGAAAATGCCGCATCTTTCGAAAACTGATAAAGCTAGACTTGTTACTAGTTTGAAAAATGGGACATCATTAAGAAGTGTATCGGTTCAATTTAATATTGGTAAAAGTTCAGCCGCAAGAATATATAAAAATAAATGGAGGGAAGAGGATAATTTAAATCGGAAAATAATTTCCGCACGTAACAAAATTTCGAATACGCAGGAAGACGAAACATTAGTTACTGAGATTAGGCACAACCCTTTCAAAACATTAAAGGAAGCTATAAGAACAACACAATTTCCTGTCTCATCTTGTAACACAATGGTTACAAGAGAATGAAATTTAAACTTGAGATATCCAGCCCTACAGTCCTTATCTAAATCCCATTGAAAATGTATGGGGATTAATGAGATAGAGCTTCTACCCAGGAATAATTTTGGGAGATTGTTCATAATGCTTGGCATCAAATTTCTATTAATTTTGTACAAAATATTGTCGCTTCAATGTCTACAAGATTAAATGCAGTTAATAATAACGGTGGAATGACGAAATACTAATTATTTTAATGTAATAATTATTTTAATTTAATCTTTCTCTATCGTTTTTAGTAATTTTTATTTACATTTATTTTAAAAATGTTTAATAAATGTCAATAAGACACACATTTTTGACAATTCCTGACTTACTATTATGAATAAAGATAGCCACATAAGTAGTCACAATTTAAACCCACGCAGAAACAGTGTCCCGTTTTTTTTTGCTCACGACAGTAATACACTACAAATATTTACCCATACTATCTAAAAAATACAAAAAAGTAAAAATTCCTTATTCATTTTTGAGTAGTTTAGGTAACTGAATACCTTACGAATAATATTATGGAATGTCTAAAATTTTTGTAGTAGATTATTTGATTATTACAGCTAACCTGAAAATTACAACATAAATGTAATTTATTATGATAGTTATTTATATACTAGGGATATTTTTTAAATAAAGTCCGTTTTTTAATAAGAAGAAAAATACTGTAAATATCATTAAAATATATTTACTTCGACATTATATGTACTATCGTGAGCAATTGAACGTAAACGCACTATTATAGCTGCGTAAATTTTACCAAATTGTCAAGCTAATGTCATTTATGTTATGATTAAATGCTGACACTGACACTTCAAAAGTACTGTATACATTAGATAAATTTTGAAATTTCGACATGCCAACATAATAAAGTGTGCACTTTCATTTGCTCACGATAGTACATACTTTCATCTACTTTTCTACATAATTTCAATTCTTGTTCAGACATTTGTCATAGCGCCCAATTAGTTTTTGAATTCCGATGTCAAAGAAATCTGCCGCAAGATACAGTTTTCACTTCTTCGTCGTCGTCTAACCGTAGACCACCAAGGAATTCTTTTAAGTACCGAAACAAGTGAAAATCACTGGGTGTAAGGTCTGGACTGGAAGGTGGATGTTCCAGTTGTTCCCATTAAAAAGACTTGATTAGACATTGTGCTAGCTGCCTCGTGCAAGCAACAAAACTCGCGAAAACTGGTCTTTCTAAATTTTCTAAATCCAGTAAACCTCCTCGGACTTACCTTTCGTGGGCGGGTTGCTGTTCACATATAAGTCAGCCAATCAGTACCACAGACTCAGCTCAGTGAAGACGGCGTAGATTTCTTGACGAAACATCGATATTTAAACAGGGCGTCACCGCGATTTATAAGCTACTTGTAAAAGTAAATATACATTACGCGAGGGACGTACTATCGTGAGCTATTGAAAGTAAACGCACTATTATAGCTGCGTAAATTTTACCAAATTGTCAAGCTAATGTCATTTATGTTATGATTAAATGTTGACACTGACACTTCAAAAGTAGTGTATACATTAGATAAATTTTGAAATTTCGACATGCCAACATAATAAAGTGTTAACTTTCAATTGCTCACGATAGTACATGCGATGACATACCCACGCAGGCCCTAGGAAGCTATACTACAATACAAAATAAAATTTACTGTGAACGCTGCTTGTATATCAGAGAAATGTGAACTAGCAAAAAAATATGGGTTAAAGTATAAAAGGATATAAAGGATTGGTCCTGTATATCTACATTTTAATTATTGCAACAATAAATGAATACACCAATTGGATTAATGACAATTTGTACATAAAAATTCCAAATAATAAAAGTACCACAACTTTTGAGCGTGCCGCTATTTAACCAGCTTGTATATTATATAATAACAAAGAAATATACGTATACCAGAGATCTCGGGTATTCGTTCATAAGCAAAATACAACCTTACGACGGAAGTTACTATTACATAAAATGTACAACTGTGTATTATGTACATGTATTATACAACTAAAAAAAAAAACATCGACTCAAAGACTCAATACAAAATCATGAATCAAAATCGTGCGACTAAACATCGTAGAGCGAATCGCCCCCCTCTCGACTTTTGCGAGCCCGCGTCTAGTTTTGGACACTTCCGTTTAGGATCTCAGCTAGGGCGTACGTGCTTGTGTGTTTCCGCTTTTTGGTTATTGTGTACCGTACTATAAGTTTCGAATATACACCAAAAATAGGTGGCTTTTGTGGCATACACACGTTTATTTAATTATAACCAATATCTGATTGGATTTGCGCCATTGCCTACGCTGATGTTTTGTTTGGCCTTGACCAACAAAAGGAAGCAACGCTGACGCGCCATTTTCTTTACGACGATTCTGTGCATTCATTTACGTAATTCTCTTTTGCTAACGCCTAAAATATTATCTTAGGGCTCTTATTACCGCTGATTTTTGGTACTGGATTTGCTTACCGGCTTCTATTGTTATCTGTCGTCGGTACTAGCCGATAATTTTAACACCCGTCAGAACGAGAATACCGTTTCGAAGGAATAAATTACCCAATATAATATCGAAAGAAGCGGAAGGGGAGTTGACAGAGACTATTTCTAAATTCATTAATTTTATTTATAATTCTCTTCTGCAGATCTATATAATCTCGAACTGGTACTTGATAAATTGAATTTTTTAAAAAAAGCCATAAGAATAAACCACACGGTATAAGATCACAAGATCTTGGAGAAAATTCATGTTCGCTATTCAAACTAATCAAACGATTTCCAAACACTTCTTGTAACATATTCATTGTTTCATCCGCTGTGTGAGCTCTAGCACTATCTTATTGAAAGTAGTCTAAAGCTAGTTCATCATCCCGAAGCTGATTAAAGAAATGCAAGAGTATTTCCTGCGGATATCTTTCTGCAGTCAAGGTAATAAGCGAGCCATAAAATTTGTATCCTAGGTAGGCCATGAACAACTGAGATAGACATATCACGTCTGAGCTTAGAGAATTGACGAAGTGTCATTTATAAATATGTAATCATATGTCAAATTGACAAGTTACGATTTAACCTATTACTAATAGTAACACCTTTAGGTTAGATCACTTAATCAATCTAAGACATAACTGATTTAATCCATGGCATACTCTGAAAACTTTCTTTGTGGCTCACTTTCTACCATTAAAAAAATTGACCAATAACCCTTCTTCACCAAACACCAACTTTCTGAGGTCGTAGAGGAGCTTAAACATAAAAATTATTGGGCTTTGTATCATTCCACATTCTCATGTTTTGTGAGCTAACGTATCCACTAATATGAAATCATGCTTCGTCTGAAAGGAAAGTTTTGCCTAGGAGTTCATCATTAAAATTATTTGTAAACCATTCGCAAATAAAACTACTCGTCGTGGATAATCAATATCGAAGATTTCTTGCAAGCAAGTTATACGGTATAGAAATAACTGTAAATCTTATTTTAAAACTGTATGACAAGAACCAACTGACAACCCAGTTTGTTGAGCGAGAGTCCGTACCGAAGTTTTGGAATATCAGTCATTATCCGTCTAATATTACCAATCGCTTCTTCTGTCCGGACTTTTGGTCGCCCACTACCCTCTTGTCGTCCTACATTACTGGTTTGTCGAAAAACTGGAACTATTCTTATCAGTGTACACTGAAAAGTATTATAATCAAAAGCGAGGTTGGGAAATTTTTGTCGAAATTGAGTACTTCTACTGCCCATCGATCTTTTGACCATTTCGAAAATAAGATTCTATCATGAATGCTTTGTGTGTGTAGTAAATACGATTTTCAAAATTCAAAAATATAAATTACTATATTTGTTATTAAATTCTGACAATTATTGACAGACAACAGTTGACATTTAAAATTTAATACAAATCATAAGACTTAAGTAAGGACATACGATTTTTTGTACAAAACCTACATGACTTCGAATTTTTCTGAACACCTGTTATTTAGTAATTGATTCTTCGTTTTCTGTAGTCAAAAGTTTACAAAGCTTCGTATCTTTGGTGTGTCTACCCTAAGCTCAAGATGCTAAAAATAAAGGAAAACGTTGATATCTCTAGATTTATTATGGATACAGACTACTCGTATATGAAGAGTAACTCCGGATGATAAAGCAACAAGTCGTGCATACTGCAACGAAAGGAAATTGATGGGTGTTATACTAAAAGGATACAAAGGATACAAAATAAAGCCTGCTTCTAGTTCCCATATTATCCAAATTTAATAAATTGCGTATTCTAGGTTGTTACAACTTTCGGTATATTTGGAGCCTGCCAACATGAAGAGGTGTATGTTATATGTATTCAAGATGTGACAGCTGAATGATCGGTCTTGATAGTGAAAATTCGCAGGATCAAAACTTACACTTTCAGGCAGTTTACGATTGTCCGAAACAATGGTTCCGTGGATTATATTGTTTTGTACAACAAATATGTTGCTTTGAGTCCTAAATAGGTCAAAATCAACAGGTTATTTTTGTTTTACTACAGTGACAAGTGTAGTTCACAGCTAGTAGAGTAAATTACTTTCGGGAAAATGCTCTATCTAGAATGATTGCTGAATCTTTTAAATTGCCAAATGTAAATATGTAAATATACAGGACATTGTTTCTGCAGAAGTGATGCAGCGATATTAACTGAAAGTGGGGGGGGGGGGGGGGGAGTGACGCAAGAACGTTGAAACAATTGGGTGAATGGCGATCTAACGAGGTAACCATATCTTATGTAGAAATTTTTCTGCAGAATAAGATTAATATTGCTTGGACTATCTGCAGGGGAGCTTTGATAAGCATTACTACAAGCAAATCAAGGACCTGTTAAGTTTAGGCGCTGGTTCGTATCATGTTACAATTTCAAATCCAAGCGGTTGCTTTAATTTCAATAAATAGTAATGTATTATTTTCCTTGACGTTAATAGATCTTCCATATTGAGATTTGTTTAAATTATCAATCCAATTGTTGCTTGATAATTTTTGATTAATCTGTGTCATAGAGACCAATTTATGTCCGAGTTTGGGTGGTTATAAACAAGATAGTGATTCTAAAATCGAATAAAAATACAAATATTATGCTGAAAGAATGAGAATTCACAAAAAAAACAATAAATTTGTGTAGCACTTATTTTGGCTATGTGACTTTGCGTATTTGTTTAATTTATGTTATTGATTTGAAAGATCTTTAAATTCGCCATTTCAAGTCTACAATACATATATATGTGTAGGTACAAACCTCGAAAACGACTTGTTGGAGTAAATCCGGAAATTTTTGCACTATTGTTACTGGTTGTCCAGATGTCAGTGACACTCCGTACATAGGAGCAGTTGTATTGTAGCGTGTTTTACACAGTCTGGAAGGGGTAGACGTGCAAGTATTGGCTGGCGTAAAGTTCGTCGCCCTACCTAGAATGGAAATGTTTAATAATAATAATAATAATAATAGCAATAATAATAGTAATATTGTGGGTGGTTTTGTGTTTGTGTGAGAGCGTAAGTGTAGGGTTTTGCCGGGAAAGGGTTGGCGGCCCTGCGCAACGGCTGGTTATCCGATCTCTCTAAAGCGCGCCAACATACAAAACCCTACACTTACGCTCTCACACAAACACAAAACCACACACCCAAAGAGAGACGCAAGCTGCCAGCAGCAACCAACAGTTCATACCCAGAAAGAGACACAAGCTGCTAGCAGCGAACAACACATATGTTCACACCTTGCCATCTGTTTTTGGAATACTAAGGCATAATTTATTATTATTCAATTGGAATGTATCTTTGAATAATTTAAACCATAGCAACTCAATTATTTGACATTTGTATTCTGTCGTTTATATTTTATATCCTTGATAAAGGCATCATTGCCGAAACATGTAGGGTTGTTTTAAATATATATACTTTGAAGTAAACCAGACGTTTAATCGCCGACTGATTGAATTTACTATATCATACCAAGGTCACGAAAATATTATATTTATATATACATATATATATATATATATATATATATATATATATATATATATATATTGACATATGTTGACAGACCGCTTGCCCGCTTTTAATTTATCTTATTATATATATATATATATATATATAGAATAAAATAAATTAAAAGCGGGCAAGCGGTCTGTCAATTAAAAAACTCATTTATTTTACCCTCTATATTTCGCAGTCATGTGCCACTTCTTCAGGAGTTAAAAATTAGCAGTAGACGTCACTCAACATGCTAAAAATAGATTTACAAATTTTATTTAAAAATAGAGATTCAATGTAAATCTATTTTTAACATGATGAGTGACGTCCACTGCTAATTTTTAACTCTGTTTTTTCTCCTGAAGAAGTGGCAAATGGCTGGAAATATAGAGGATAAAATAAATTATTTTTTTTTAGTTCACAGACCGCTTACCCGATGAATCAGTTATACATTATTATAGTACGATCGATAATACTTAGAAGTCCATATATATAACGTGTGTATAAATTGTCGCAAAAGCTACACGCAGAGACGTTCTTCGTTTGGTGCTGAATAAAAAATCTTAATGTTAAAGTGTCGTATCATGCTTCGTTTGTTTTCACGGGGTTCTTGAAGTTCAGACTTTTAGTGCGTAACTAACATTTGCTCTTCGATATCTGTTAATAGAGATAGATGCTATTTAGTTTAAAGAAAATATTTTTACTAGTATTATTTCGTAAACGTTTTCTTTTTGATTTAAAAGCTTGTTTTAAACATTTATTCATTAACGTACTTTCACGAAAAACACATTTGGCAACGTTGTAGAACAATAAGTTTGTATTTCAAAGTGAGTTCAGTCAAAATCATTACCGTCAAATTTTGACATTTACGAATTTACGAAGCATGATACGACATTTTAACATTAAGATTTTTTATTCAGAACCGAACGAAGAATGTCGCTACGTGTAGCTTTTGCAACAATTTATACACACCTTGTATATATATATATATATATATATATATATGTGTGTATAAAGATAATTATTCAAACGACAAAAACTAAAACCATCGACACAAAACTTAACATCCCGACTGAACTAAAAATAAAATTACGACTCAAAAAAAACATACTTAAAGAATATAAAAGAACGCTAAATCCGGTAATAAAGACAAAATTAAACGCGATAACTAATGAAATAAAATCTGACATGATCGAACACTTTAACAAAAACTGGAATAACAAAATTGAATCCCTTAATACGCAAGATCAAACACTCTGGCAGATGACAAAAGCCCTAACAAACAAAAAAAACAAAATTTCACCGCTAAAAACCGCAAACGGACCGGCAATAACTGATAAAGAAAAAGCAGACGGAATCTCGAACGCGTTAAAGAGACAATTCGAAACGAACCCAACATTACCGAAGCATAACACATTTACAAACCAAATTGAACGGCAACGAAATACAAAAATCGATATAACAGATGGAGAAATCGACGCCACAAATACCGACGAAGTGGAAAAAATAATTAAAAACCTTAAAAACCGAAAAGCCCCGGGAGCGGACGGGATAACTAACTATGCAATAAAAAACCTACCTAAAACTGGTATACAAATTATAACCGACATAATAAACGGAATAATAAAACACGGACACTATCCCGCGATTTGGAAACACGCGCAGATAATAATGATCCACAAACCTGGAAAAACAACAAAAACAACCGCAGATTACCGGCCAATCAGCTTACTTCCGTCAATAAGTAAGCTGGCAGAACGCGTAATACAGACAAGACTTGAAAATGAAGTCGAAAACAAAAACATAATCCCAAATTTTCAATACGGTTTCCGGAAAAACCACTCAACTACACAACAGGCACTAAGACTGACAGAACACATAACCGAAAAAATGAACATATCGACATCAACGGGCGCAATCTTTCTTGACATTGAAAAGGCCTTCGACCGGGTTTGGCACGCCGGCCTCATACACAAAATGAAACGTCACAAAATATCAAACACATTAATAAAAATAACCGATAACTATCTAAAGAACCGTACATTTAATGTCACAATCGGAAACGAAAAATCGACAATCGAACACATAGCAGCAGGAGTACCACAAGGATCCGTTCTCGGACCGCTCCTGTATAACATATACACTTCGGATATTCCCACAATAGAAAAATGTAATATCGCACAATACGCAGACGACACCGCTATATACATAAGCAGCAGACGAACATCGTACATACACAAGCAGTTACAAAACAATCTAGTCCTCCTAAAAGACTGGTACGACAAATGGAAAATTAAAATTAACCCATTAAAAACCGCGGCAATTTACTTCCAACACAGAAAACGACACAAAAGGCCGGACGAAGTCAAACTCGAAGGTCACACAATACACTGGCAGGAAAAAGTTAAATATCTCGGGGTCACAATGGACTCACAACTAACATACACGGCACATATTAAAGAAATAAAACGAAAAATAGGGTTCACAACACACGCACTGTACCCGATACTAAACGGCAAAAGCAAACTAACACTGGAAAATAAAATATTAATAATAAAAACGATAATACTCGCGGGCGCAACATATGCCGGAGAAATATGGCATCAAGGCAGCGAAAAGCAAAGACAATCGGTACAAGGGAAAATAAACAAGGTTATTAGACTCGCGATAAATGCACCGCGATACATGACAAACGCGCAGATACATAAAGAGACGAAACTCGAAACACTGGAAACAATAATATGCAAACGAACACTAAAAACAATAGAAACAATACAGTCACACGAAAACCCCACAATAAGGAAAATAATAAACCCAAAACGGAGACTAATTAAAAAAGACGGACTTAAACAAATTAAAAGACGCGCAGAGGATAACGATATCCAATTAGCTGCGAAAAAAATCAAAAATTAACAGATAAACAGAGGTCAACACAAACACACAAAAATGTAGCAAAACACACAGCATTCCATACAGGATAAACAATCGTAACACACAAACACACAACTACACACAATAACACAAAACATACACAACCCCGGGTAATGAAATTGGAGTGGAAATGGAGGCAACTCCGACCACCTAACAAACTCAAAAGGACTCATATAAAAGATAATTATTTCTTGACCATTGTATATTATAGTTATTAATTACTCGGCGACTTAACGTCTATTTTACTTTAATATGTATATATTTAAAATAATCTTTCGCGACATAATGTCGTTTTCAAAGAATTTTAAATGTATGCCGAAACATGTAAGATTATTTGAAATGTATACATATTATAGCAAAACAGGCCTTAAATTGCCGACTAATTAAATCTACTATATATGTATATGTATATATATTTTCCCGATTTTTCTTAGAATGGCCCTTGAAAAGAAGTGTGGATTTCTAATTGTACTCTAGAACAAATGTTGTAGAAATAGATCCGTGAGATGTTAATAGAAATGAATAAAATCTGATTAATATATATCGCTCGAAAAATATTATTCTTTGTATATAAAAAGCACATTCACATAATACAATACATTATTTATATACAAAGTGTGAATTATCACATTAAAAATATTATTAGTAATGTAACCCAAATATGCAAAGCGCATATTTTACATATTATATGCATTTTTTTAAATATTTGCATATATATCCTTAATAAAGAGCATATTGTGCATAATTGAAAGAATTTTGTATAATGTAGATTTTTGACAGGCGTTTCAAGAGTTCACGATAAACAAGTTTATAAATCCTCCATTATGAATTTATTTTATTATGTTGGCAGTTCTCAAGAAAAAAAAAATATGAGGTACGAAAGTATGGGTATTCCCAGTCTTAAATTTCAAGAATTCAAAATAGGTCGTTTTAAACCGTTAACGGGGGTTTTATTGTACCTATATTTATATAAGTAGGTAAATAATCAATCGATTTCTGAAATTTACTTTTGATTGTATTTTGAAGAGATAACATCTATTTGTGTTTTGTAGTGGTGTGGCTTAAACCATACAAAGAACTACGTATAGATATGGAAAAAGTTTACTGTTCTGCGTGCGTTAAAGTACAATTTTTGAATATTCAATATAATGGCTGGTGCGAAATCGTTCGATATCTGTTATTTTTTGAGTACAAAAAAAAATTAAAAGCAAGTTACAATCTTTTTGAGGGACATACACAATGAAAATACAGAGAAATATACAAGGCGTTTCTTAAATTTTTTATACGTAACCCTAGGTATATCGACCGATTTCGTACCATTTGGACACTCTGGGCGCTTTCGTTTAATATTTTGTACTTATTTATTAGGGATTTAGATCTAAGTACTGATATTATTGCTTATCAATTTGATATTTCAATTTTTGTTTTTTTTTTAATTGCAAATACCATGCCATAAAAATATCAAATAGACCAATACGTGAAAACGTCTGTTCATGTTACTGAATTGAGTGAGATGAAATCTGGACACGTGTCACAGCCCACATTAACGCAATGTTTTTAACCAATGTCCAAAAAGCTAAACGAACAAGACATCTTTAACCGAGATTTATGTCATGCAATGATGAGGTCAAATATTCTCTTGTCAAAACATAATCAAAACTTTAGTTCTTTTCTCCAGAAGTATTGCAAAATTAATGCCCCAGATGAAACAACACTACGAAGAAACGACGTAAGTTCCTTGTAGTCGGAGGTAATTGATGAAATTAAAGCTAAAATTCGGAACATATGCATTGATGAAACCTTCGATTGAAGAAGACGATGTATTGCTTTGCTCATTTATTGATTGGTGTTCTTAGGGACGAGATTATATCAAACACTCCTCTTCCACCTCAACCTGTTATTACAAGATGGGCCACTTGGTTGGAAGCCGCTTTTTTTACTGCGAGAATTTCTGCCATCTAAAAGATTCTAATTTCAGAGCTGTCTGACGAATCTTACCAATCCCTCATTGATGTTAAGGAATTATTCGAAAACAAAGAAATAAAACAACAACTTTCGCTTATAAAAACTAATTATAGCTTTGTTTCTAAAACAATAACACAAGTGGAGGAATCTAATTTGCCATTAACCTGAAGTGTACGTAAGGCAGCTTTTCAAAATGTCACAGGCAAAATGGGGAACAAAATTTTTCAAAATATCATGGAAAAAAATTGTGGGTTTCAGTTTCTTAGCCCAGTAGCTAATATTTTAGAGGGAGAATTTACTGAATTCATTGATTTGGATCCTGTAATATTAAGCAACTTTAAAAACGCCCCTATTACATCGGTTGATGTGGAAAGGAGTTTTTCCATTTATAAATTTTTATATTTAGACAGGAGACAAAATTTTTTAATTGAGAACTTCGAGAAACATTTAGTGGTTTACTGTTTTTACAACTAACGACACCCTGCTTTGTGTAAGAAATGCATATTTAGGCTTAGTTCAGTATGTAGAAAAATTAAAATGTCTATATTTTTAAGTGAATCAATAAATTTATGTATTATAAGTATTTTTTTATTTGCATATTTGCATATTTTCAATATTTTTGTGCATATTTTAACTAAATAATTTGCATATTTATGGACATGTTTTTGGGTTTTTCACTTGTATATTTGACTTTCTCTAATTATTAGTTATTGGAATAACATTACAGGTACAATACTTTGCTAAAATACTGAACATTCGAATATTTCGTTTTTAAATTTTGTAAGTATCACGCCATATATTTCAATACCGTTATATTTACCTCTGTTCAGAAGTTGTAGTTGTGTGTAAAACTAAGTCCCGTTTTTAATACCGTATTATATAGAATCGCGATTCTAATTGCGATTTTCAATTACGAAACTTAAGAGAACAAACACATTAGAATGTAAATTATAATAGCTAACTTCCCTGTCAAATTATGATACTTTTACATACTCGTATTACAAGCATATATTTTGATTAAAATATTTGTAAAAAATCTTTTTTTCGAAAACTGTCATTAAAAGTTGACATTTTCGTTAAATTTTCAGTTGACAAAGTAAGCCTTTTTTTGTCACCTAGCTGCGAAATACTTTTACGTTCTAGAACAAAATAGTTATTTACGATACAAGTGTTAAAAGTGCGATTTTATTTCACGAGTGAAATAAAATAGCATTTTTAACATGTGTATCGTACAATATTTTTTCTACAAACACAATTTTTATTATAAAATATAATGAAACTCCACTAACCAAATTTGACAGCTCATGAATACGTTTTGACACAACTGGACGCAACCGTTAAATTACGTAAAATGAATTTGTCACAATTTGTACAAAAGATGAGTTCGTGTATTAATAAAGAAAATGAAGTAATACCGAGTGCAATAATTGAAGCCGCTGATAAAGCGATATTAGATTTGTTGCCCTCAAAATCTAGGCAACAATATGAAATTGCGTACAAAAGGTTTATGGAATGGTGCAGATGCAATAATGTGATAGGTAAATTTTGCGAAAATGTTCTACTAGCATATTTTAAAGAAAGGTCTAAAATTTGGAAATCTTCTACTCTTTGGTCACATTTTTCGATGATAAAACTTTTGCTAAATATAAAAGACAACCATGATATTATTAATTATTATAAACTTATTGCATTTTTGAAACGGAAAGGAGAAGGTTACCGACCAAGAAAATCAAAAATATTGACAAGACAAGAAATTGATAGATTTATTTCTGAAGCATCAGATGAAAAATATATGCTGTTCAAAGTAGCTGTTGTTATGGGTATATTTGGCGCTTGTCGCCGGGAAGAGTTATGCCGTATGACTGTGGATGACATTGAAGATAGAGGAAATGTGTTAGTAGTTACCATACCAGATACTAAAACCAATACTCAAAGAATATTTACCGTTATTGGCTCATATATAAACTTGTATCGCAAATACAAAGCATTACGTCCATCTAATATAAAACATCGACGTTTATTTATTAAATGCGCTAATAATAAATGCACAAGTCAAGCGGTTGGAATAAATTCGTTTGGCAAGATGCCTGCAATTATCGCAATGTTTTTGAAATTGCCAAATCCAGAATCTTATACGGGACATTGCTTCCGACCTTCATCTGCTACTTTGCTAGCAGATTCTGGTGCAAGCTTATACTCAATTAAGCGACATGGAGGCTGGAAAAGTTCCACCGTTGCTGAAGGTTACCTAGAGGATTCTCTAGAAAATAAAAACAAAATTGCTCACTCCATCTTCCCAGATCTATCTAATATTTCCATTGCAAATGATAATTTAAATCACGATATTTTAGTTCCTATGAACTATTTGTCTGCAAATAATAATTCTGAAAGTACAGCAACACATGGAATAAATATCTCCAATTGCACAAACATTTACATTTAATATTAATTATCCAAAGAATTTCATTGTAATAAAAATCATTTGATATGTACGGAATTTTCTCTTGTCAATTACTTTTAACACAAGTGTTAAAAGTGGCCTTTTTAAAACGCTACGCTATAAAATCGCATTTTTAAGTGAAGTTAGCCGTGTCAAAATGTCAACTTTTAACGGTGTTTGTAGAAATGTAGTTATTTACGATACAAGTGTTAAAAGTGCGATTTTATTTCACGAGTAAAAGTTTGCGACACGAGCGTTAGCGAGTGTCGTAATTTACGAGTGAAATAAAATAGCATTTTTAACATGTGTATCGTACAATATTTTTTCTACAAACACATTTTTTATTATAAAATATAAAGAAACACCACTGACCAAATTTGACAGCGCATGAATACGTTTTGACACAACTGGACGCAGCCGTTAAATTACGTCTAATTAAGTCACAATTCATACAAAAGACGAGTTCATATTTTAATAAAGAAAATGAAGTAATAGCGAGAATAATAATTCTGAAAGTACTGCAACACAGGAAATAAATATCTCGAATTACACAAACTGTACATTTAATATTAATTATCCAAGAAATATGTAATTTTCAATCATTTTAATATATGTTGTTATTTTTGACAAACTGTCATGTCAATTTACTTTTAACACTAGTGTTAAAAGTACTACTTTTAACACGCTACGCTATAAAATCGCATTTTTAATTGAAGTTAGCCGTGTCAAAATGTCAACTTTTAACGGTGTTTGTAGAAAAAAGTCTTTTATTCGATTTTAGAACCATAATCTTGTTTATAAGCACCCAAATGCGGGCATAAAAAGTTCTTTTTCTATTTTGCGTTCGAAATGAACTCATTATGAAACCCAAAACAGTATCGAAATGAGCTTCATTTCGATACGCTTTCTTTCATTTTTAAATGTTGGCGTTGTTCGAATACAGAAATAAATATCATTGCTGTCATTTGATTTTAAGAATTTATGTACATTTGACATATATGATATATGTCCGTATTTTACACAAACAACGTATGTTGTATACAATTGACAACAACATATATATGTTTCTATGTCACTCATGTTTATATTTTTAAATGAAGTATCAAGTAATGTTAACGAAAATTAGTAAATAATATGTAATATAATATACTTCGCGGATAGCAAGATTTAGATTTGAAAATGTCAAGTATCAATGTGACCAACTGCATGCTTTATATAAAAATTAAACTCTGAACTTTCAAATTAAATAATTCCAATTTAAGCAATTTATTAATGTAAAAAACGCAAAATAGAAAAAATAGTATAAAAAACTCGTTTCATAAGGCCTTGTGCCGCACTCGCTCTTTAGAAAACTCGCCGCTATCGCGGCTCGTTTTCTAAACTGATCTCGTGCGGCAAAATGGTGCCTTATGAAACTTGTTGTTTAATATACTATTTTTCTATTTTGCGTTCGAAATGATCTCATTATGACACCCAAAACAGTATCGAAATGAGCTTAATTTCTATACGTTTTTTTCATTTTTCAATGTTGGCGTTGTTCGAACACAGAAATAAATATCACTGCTGTCATTTTATTTTAAGAATTTAAGTACATTTGGCACATATGATATATGTTCGTACTCTACACAAACAACGTATATTGTATACAATTGACAACAAGATATATTAAATTCTATTTCACTCATGCTTATATTTTTAAATAAAACGTCAAATTTACAAAACGTCGAAAATTTATAAATAATATGTAATATAATATACTTCGCGGATAGCAAGATTTAAATTTGATAATGTCAAGTATCAATGTGACCAACTGCATGCTTTATATAAAAATAAAACTCTGAACTTTCAAATTAAGTAATTCCAATTTATTAATGTAAAAAACGCAAAATAGAAAAAATAATATAAAAAACTCGTTTCATAAAGCCTTTTGCCGCACTCGCTCTTTAAAAAACTCGCCGCTATCGTGGCTCGTTTTCTAAACTGATTTCGTGCGGCAAAATGATGCCTTATGAAACTTGTTTTTTAATATACTATTATGGTACAGATCAATCAAAAATTGGTCTTTATGGCACAGATCGATCAAAAATTGTTAGGCAATTGTTAAAACAAACGTCAGTATGGAACATTTATTAACATCAAATTGTCAATTTTGACATATTTAGAACGTAAAGCAACATATTTGTTGTAACGAGCCATCGAAAAAATTCATAATTGGAGTAGACTGTGAAATTGGATTGATACTTTAACCACTTCCACATAATCACACATTATTTGATGCTTGACAGTTTCATTTGGTTTCATTGTAAAAAAAGGTTATGGCATTAAAATGATACAACAACAAAAAAGAAAACAAATCATTTATTTAATATCGAAATCATAATCAAAATTTACATATAGCTACAGAAGTTGTTGAAAATGTTGTCCATTTACATCTAAACACAAACAATTTTCTTAATAAGAGTTTTGAAAAATTTGACACAAACTTATAGTTTCAATGTCAAATAATAAATTTCATTATGTGGAAGTGGTTAAAGCACCAACCCAATTTCACAGTCTACTCCAATTATGAATTTTTTCGATGCCTCGTTACAAAGCAATATAAATTTTTTTAATGTTTTGGGAAACTAAAATCGAATAAAACGCTGTATGTGCCACGGGCATAATTGCCGATCATGGCCCTCGGGAAATTAATTTATTATAATATTAATTTAAACTTTCCCTCGTGTCATAATTTCCTAATTATGCCCTTAATATATAAGTAACTATTTCGTTCTAGAACATAAAACAAATGTCAAAATCATTTGTCATTTTTCCGAAACTTATTTATGATTTTTTGGGGATTAATTGTAAAACAGCACTTTGTGCCGCTTCCAATACTTCCCCTGGTAAATGCTCGTCTCTCATTTTGAATTAAACACTCTTAGAATATGAATTACAATATATAATTCTGAAACTACTTTTACTCACAATCGGTTAGTAATCTGTAGATTTGTACCCTTCGAAACAGTCGGGAAGCGACTTACTGCTTACCTACTTCACTTTCCCAGCTATAGCCGGAAAAGTGTTTTCCCAGCTAGCAAGTGTCAGTTCATTAGTCACAAATATGACATCATTGTCATTTTGGCATTAAAACATGTTTTTAAGAATAAATTGGAATCAAACTCTGTATTTATTTAGTAAAGAAACAATAATAAAGCTATTTACAGTTCTGGTGGGGTGCATTCAAGTTCACTGTCGGACATATTTCTTAGTATACACGTATAAAGATTTTTTATTATTAAAAATGCCGTACTATATTTTGTAACTGGCAAAATAATTACCTAACTGTCAGATTCAACAAACTTATTACATTGCCTAGCAACGATTTTACAAGTATCTTCCTTAAAATAGTTTATCAAATTATCATAAAAATAAATACCGATACTCATGTATTATTATTATTATTATTTAAAATAAAACTTATATAGAATTACTAATGGTAGATTGTGAGTAAAATCGTATACATACCTCGGGAGAACTCATTCCAGCCTCGCGTCTGCAGCTTACCTCGGTGCTTTGCACCTCTGTAAGCTACCTTGACGCTCGGCTGTAATAGAGCACTTCCCCGCTCGGTATGTAATATACTATTTCAAGCAACTAATATTTATTGTTTATTAGGTTGCTATCGTTATGATTAGTCACCGCGCCTAAACTGTTTTGATTCAAACACGGTTCAAACGATTTCAAATATAAATTAAATTGTTGTGCATAACACAATTGTCTTATTTTATCGCAGTTTTCGAAAAAATACTGTTTGTGCCTCGAACGCGAAATGTTTTTGCGTTCTCGAATTGATATTTTGCCTCGCTAAAGCTCGGCAAAATAACTTCCATTCTCGTACGCAAAAGTACCATTTCGCGTTCTAAATACAAAAATAACTATTTGAGTGTTTTATTATTAAATCAATAATTTTCATTGGAAAATCAATTAATTACACAGTTTTGATTTGATGAAAATGTATACTTTAAATGAGTTTATAGTTTATAACATTGTTCTCATTATGAGTGTATTATAAATTAAGAAAGATTTACAGCCCTAAATTGTTTTAATTATCCTAATGAAATATAAGTAAAATTACATAAATTTTATGTATAACCAAATGCTGAGTGCAATTTTCTATATAAACTAGACAATATCATTTATAGAGTTGGCCAGCGTGTGTGCATATCAGGACTGAATTCAGTACGAATCTCCGCGCGCAACGCAAAACGCGAAGCAGTCACATTTTGTGTCAGTCAATCTTGGGTCTCGACGGGACGTAGTCTAACATTTCAAAGGCGGCAATGTTTATAAACATGAGCGATAAGTTTTCTTATGGCAAGGGTTTAGTAACCTGAGTCAGTAGTTTATTTCTAGAAACTTATACTTGTAAATTCTTAAAGCTGATATACGGAAAAAACATGCAAGATATATGCTTTACGTGCATTTAAGTTCCAATCTATTACCTTTAACCGAAAAATTGTAACAATCACAACAGAACGAGCTTGAAGCGAGATATACAAGAATAAGACTATTCGTTTTGTTATTGTGAGCCATCTTTAAGTTTCATGTACAGTAGTATTTATAATATATTCAGTAGCGTAACACAATTTCTTTAAATATCTTTGTCATTTTTTTTCTCGCTTATGAGACCGAATTCTGTAAAAATATTTTGGGTATATATTCTATATAATTTAATATTTCAATTTTTCATACGTTGTCTTTTTATTTTGTTTTATAAGTATATAGGTAAGTATGTTTTAGAACTAAATAACTATAATTGTATAAAAATTGTGGGTGCTTCGCTTTTTTATAAACGAAAACGTGTTGCATAACCCTAAACACGAAACATCTTTATTTAAACATCATCTGAAAGTATGTTATAATGTTCTAACTTTATTCCTTCTTTTGTTTATATTTACTAAACGCAACAATACTATGGTCTGGTGAAGCTATTTATGGTATTTATTACATTAAAAGGTTCGCTAACTGAATGTATGATGTACCGCGCTCGAGGTCAACTTCGAATAACAGTGAATTCTAATTCAAAGGTAGGTGTCTCACAGTTTTAATTGATAATAATTATTTTTAATTGGTTTTCTATATTTACTATGTTGACTCTTTTAAAGCTAGTTTTTAAATATTCTTTTGACAATTTACATAAATATAAATCAAACAATTCTGACTCTCTATTTTTCAAATGATGCTATATTCTGATTGGCTCGTATCTACTTCGTATCGCTTGACTTGGCGGGCTATTATTTTCAACGGTTTCCAAACTTGCATCGGCCGTTTGAACTTGGATTCTCTTCCAATTTTTTTAGGAAAAGTATTTTTATTACCAGCTTTGGTGTAAATTATATTCTCAGTGTATTTCTTCTTTTATTTGGCGCGTTTCTTGCTTGTAATTTGGCGGCTTCTCACCGTATTATTTGAATTTCGCTTTATATTGTATTTAACGTTCGTGGCTAATTCAAATTTACTCTATTGTTCGCTCTAATTATTATTTTCACTTTGACGATGGTATTAAGCTGGCCGCCTTAAAATAAACTGCTTTTATTTAATATTCTAAATTCGCAAAATGGAACGTACGTGCTTACGATTTTTAAGCGAATGTCTTTCAACGCGGACTCGGGTTCCGAGTTCCGATATTAATTTATTTTTCAATTCTGCATGAAGTTTGTAAAATATTTACCTAACTGAAGTTGTTTGTTTAACATTTTGATTGTTGTAATTGTTGTAATATAAGTATGTAAATACAGGGTGTCCAGAAACTCTCCTGGCAAACGAAGACCGGAGATTCCTCTGATAATTTTAAGACAATTAAACCCAAATTCACCTAGTCCGAAAATGCTTCCTAAGGGAGCTAGAGTTCTTTGAAGATGGCGCCTTGTATTTATTTTTTTTTTAATTCCTCCAGAACGCTTCTATTTAGAAAAACAAAAACTGGTATGCTTATTTATCCTCCAGAGATGAATCGATTCCATCAATTGCGAATTTCTAGTACCGGTCATATGCGTCCGTTTTGGGTAGGGTAACGGTTATTTTAAGGCATAACTTTTTTGTCTTTAACTTTTAAGCATTTGTGACACTAGATTATTAAATTTTCAGGTATTCCAGTACTAAAAGATACTCTTACTTTAAGTCGGTAGGATACACCGTTTTCTAGAAAAATCGATTTGTAAATTTTTCGTTTTTTCTTCATTAAAGTTCAATTTTTAATTTTTTGCAATAGTTAGCTCTGAACTGCCAACAGAAGTAAAACCTACGTTTTTCATTGTCAAATTGTTGTCAGTTCGCGAAGTTTATCTTTTCATTTTTTACTTTGTGTTATTCAAACAACGATTTCAATTTAAAAAAAAATGGTTTTTACTAATGAGGAACACGCCGATATGCATTTAGTTTACGGCGAAATGAGGTGTAACGCTCGAGCGGCGCAACGTAGATACGCTGAAAAATTTCCCAATCGTCAGCATCCCACTCACTCAACATTTACAGCTCTTCATCAACGATGAAGTGGTCCCAAAAAATAATGAAACCGGGAGACATAATGATGTAACAGCAGAACATGAAGATGTTATTTTAATGGAAGTTGAGGAAAATCCAGAAATTAGCGTTCGAAGACTATCTGCCATGTACCCCACAATTTCAAAATCTTCCGTAGGAAATATCTTAGACAAAGAAAATTTATATCCTTTTCATTTTACAAAGGTGCAAGCACTGCTAGAAGGAGATTTTCCTGCTCGCGTAGAATTCGCTAGATGGTTACAAAATCAGAAAAATCAAGATGAAGATTTCTTCAGGAACATTTTGTTTGGTGACGAAGCTACATTCTCAAAAATGGAATTTTTAATGTACATAATGCACATTATTATTCGTACGTTGGTGACAATCCCCACGTTGTTCAAGAATTTAAGCATCAGCATAGGTTTAGCATAAACGTCTGGATAGGAGTAGTTGACGATTATCTACTTGGACCTGTGGAATTACCTGCTCGTTTAAATGGTGCTGATTACTTACATTTCCTGCAAAATATTTTACCTGATTTGTTAGATGAGGTGCGTTTAAATATTCGGCAAAACTTATGGTTTCTACAGGACGGCTGTCCGGCCCACTTTAGCAGGAATGTACGAGACTTTCTAGATAATAACTACGAAGACCATTGGATTGGAAGAGGCGGTCCAGTTGCTTGGCCAGCAAGGTCGCCGGATTTGAATCCTTGCGATTATTGTGTTTGGGGATACATAAAAGCATTTGTTTATTCCGTTCCGATACAAAATCGCGCACAACTCTGGCTAAGGATACAAGATGCTTGCAACGAATTTAGAAATAACTTTGGAATTTTTGCAAGAATTCGGCGTTCTCTAAGCAAAAGGGTAAACTTATGCATAGAGACTAATGGTCATCACATCGAGCCACTTTTGTAACAATCTACCTTTGATACTTGTTCTTTTTTTGTTAGTTTCGTTCCATTGTAATAAATAATATGTTTTTAATTTATTCAATTAATTTTCATCTATGCCTTGATAGTCCAAGCCAACTTCGTCGCTAAAAATAAGTAGGTACATAATAAATTGAACTTTGATGAAGAAAAAACGAAAAATTTACAAATCGATTTTTCTAGAAAACGGTGTATCCTATGCCTTATGCCTTAAAATAACCGTTGACCTACCCAAAACGGACGCCTATGACCGGTACTATAAATTCGCAATTGATGGAATCGATTCATCTCTGTAGGATAAATAAGCATAACAGTTTTTGTTTTCCTAAATAGAAGCGTTCTGGAGGAATTTAAAAAAAAATAAATACAAGGCGCCATCTTCAAAGAACTCTAGCTCCCTTAGGAAGCATTTTCGGACTAGGTGAATTTGGGTTTAATTGTCTTAAAATTATCTGAGGAAACTCCGGTCTTCGTTTGTCAGAAGAGTTTCTGGACAGCCTGTATAAGCTAGTATGAATGCCTTTTTAAATTAATCTTTGATATTTTAATTATTTAATTTTACACTCTATGAATGCGTTTCTGAAATTATATGTTAACTAAATATACATTTTCTATGTTCTATTTTCTCTTTGTCTACATACATTTGCTTGATTTAATAATTAATTTGATAAATAAAGATAAATTCGATATTGGCAATTTATTTGTGTTTGTTTTCCGTTTCATATTCAATTCTACTTTGATGTGTCGATTATTATGACATTTGTGCTTGTTTTTTTATTTTTAACTTCATTGAAGGCCTTCAGTTTTATTTTAATAATTTTATTTATCTTTAGCCCCAAGATATCCCATTATAGTATATATGCTGTAGAGGAAAGGAGCCTAATATTGGATACATTTTTGTTAAATGTTAACTTTTTATTAAAAAAGAGCTCTACATTTGTGCTAGTTTAGTGAAGTTATAGCATATCCATGTATTATCACTTGAGGTGTGCAGCAAAAGAATAAAAGTCTTATTTGAGATATTATTAATTTTTTTTTTAAATTGACAATTTTGTCAATTCAGATTAGTAGTAACCTAATATTATATATATATACTATACTAGGAAACCATGTTTTTAAACAAATACTACTCATAATTTTAATATCTATTTTATTGACTAAAATACAAAATGAAAAAGATCAATTAACAGACTAATATAGGATCATCCATCCACACAAAAATCGCAGATAAATTTTTTTTTGTCTTCAGCACCGGCACATGCTTCATGGACCCATCTGTAGCATTTACAACACTTTACCCATTCTTCCCCTGCTTTATCTGAAGAAAATGATTCTAAGCAGAAGAGGCATTCAACATCTTCTTCTTCGCTATCCATATCATTTTCCGAATTTACATCGGATTCTGACGAATCCGAGGAAACAACTTTTTGTTTTTTCTTTTTAGATGTGTTGTTTTTCTTAATCTTACCGGGTGGTTTTGGTTGAATGTTTAAATTTTTCTTAAACTTTTTTGTGGTTTTTAGATTTTGTGATTCTTCAAGGGCTGTTTTGTAGGGAGAACCACTAACTAAGGCAGCGGCACCAGAATTTTTTCTCTTTACTCCTGAAGAACCAGGTAACACTGGTAATGGGTGGATGTCAACTGGTTTTACAATTTGTTTTTGATTTTCTTTATTAATGGCAGGTTTTACAGAGAATTTCACATTAGGTTTTAAAGAAATATTTTGCAAAATAAGAACTTTAGGTCCAGGTGTTGGAGCAAGAGGTTCTGTTTCCATTGTTGCTTTGTCCATAACATTTGCAGGACTTCCTCCTTGGATAATATTTTCAATCTCAATGGATGTTTCTAATTTGTTATTAATTGAAAAATCATGGTCTCGGAATTTATTCCTCTCAAAAGGCATAATGCCACATTTCCGAAATCCGTTTATGGATATTTCCAGTGATGCAGTCCTTAAATAAGCTTTTCCCAACAAACCTGCAATCTGGTAGAGTGAAACTATTCTTCCTGGATTAGCTTTTAACCAGTTCTCAATTTCTTGAGAATAATATGTTTTTAAGGGTCCCATTAAAGCTACATCCAATGGTTGAAGCTTATGGGTTGAGTGTGGAGGGAGGCATATTAAGATTATATGATTTTCTCGGGCTTTGTTAATGACATCCAAATTGCGCATGTGTGTGTAATGCCCGTCCAGTATTAAAATAACAGGATCTGCGCGGGATGGCTTGGCATGCATAATGAAGTGATCCATCCATTGCGTAAATAAATATGACTGAATCCAGCCGGAAGGGTGGCATTTCCCAACTGATCCTGGAGGTGCTCCATCCATAAGTTCAGCTTTAAAAATTTTTCGTGGGAAAATCATCATAGGAGGTATAAAATGTCCATTAGCATTCATACATAACACAACAGTGACAAGCGAACCTCGTTCTGATGTTGTCAAAGCCCCTACCTGTTTCTTTCCCTTTAGGCTTATAGCTTTAGCGTGCTTGTGTTGAACTGCACTTATCCCCGTCTCGTCTACATTATAAATTTTACTTGGATTAAATTTAATTTTGTCTAGTTCTGGTTCCAAAATATCATAGAATTTTCTAAGATTTTCTTTAGTAAATCCTTTGATTCTAGCTGCCGAAACACCTTGAGGAGTTCTAAATGAAATATTTTTGTTTCGTCTTAAAAATTTCGTAGCCATTTTTTCCCAGCAATAGCCTTCGTTCGTGAAAATGGATGTGGCAAATTATTAGCTAGAGTCAATTGATAAGCTAAACGACGAACATCTGACGACGTTAAACCATAGAATCTTTTCTCTAATTCCAGACAGTGAAGCGCCAACTCCTTTTCTAAAGCTTCAGCTAGCACTGGTTTACGACCAAGCGTCGATTTCTCTACATGTTCTAGGGGATTCTGTAATTTACAATAATACTCCAAAGTAGCTTTCGGAACATTGTACGACTTGGCAGCTTTCAAATATCCCATCTCTTTATTTAATATTGCATGAATAGCACTGGTCATGTCTGCTTTATCCCACTGTTTTCTCTTTTTAGTAGCCATGACTGTAAAAAAATATATTATCTCAATTAACCTTAAACTGTGACGTAAAATTGGATATCCAATATTGGGAACCTATAGCTGTCCGATATTAGGTACCTCATAAAAATTTTAGATTAGCAATATTTTAGTAAATGAAAACAAATCTTTGGGTATAAAAAATCTCTAGGATATTTACTTTATAACATGCACTACTCATTACATTGAAAAATATTTAAAATTTTTAACTTGTAACCAATAAATCACCAGTTTAAAGACGGAGCAAAATACACTCGGCGGACGCACACATTTCAGTTAAAAATTATTTATGTCGTCACAGTCAGTTGTAGAATCATGCAAACTTATTTATGGCGTATTAAGATATAATCCAATCCAATATTAGGCACTATCCTAATATTAGGCGCCTTTCCTCTACTGAATTCTCTGTTTATCCGCGTTGTAAATAGATGGTTCTGAGAAGGACTTCTTCTCAACCGACTAATGTGATTATTTGAAACTAGAATAATCACGTTCCCGAAAATATTGTTGTTATTGTTGTATATAAATGGCAACAAGTAATTGCAAATAATGGCGAATAGATTATGACATAAATATTGGTTGTTTTATTCATAAATACAGTTGTTTTACCGCAACGGAAATTATTTATGACTCAACCTGATATTAAGAAATTTATTTTTTATGTAATTTACCATAATCGGTTCTCACAAGAAACCCATTTTATAGTGCACCGGTACTGTATGAAACTGTAACCTAAATTTTACCGTAAACTGACACACTTTTAATGATGCAGATGTATAGAACAGCAGCACGACTTGTTCATAAAAAATGTAGTCAATGAACAGTTGCTGCTGGTACAACGGCTACCTCATTCGTTTCGATTTAAAGCGAGTTTCTGACAACAATGATGCAGGTGGATGTATATGTGTGAGTGTGTGCGTGTATGTACACAAAAAAAAACTTTTTATAATGTTACTAGACACTTTCGTTTGTAAGTTTCGCATTAGTTGTAGATATATGGATGATGTGCATATCAAACTTTCGTTATACATTAGAAAGTTTTGGAAGTATATTATTGATAATTATTGTATGTTATACATATTGTTATATGTAATACAAGTAGAGAGGTTCATTCGAGTAATATCGTACCAGCGGCTCGTCCTCGCGCGTATTTATATTTTGTCAGTCGCCGCTGGCCAACATTGACCGACCTTTACCCGTTTAGAATAATAAATTATTACCGTTAAAAACAAAAGCGCACCGAAACTTATATAAATAAATAATAAGATTTACATTTATAAAAAGTGGTGGAACATTTACTGTTTAAAACGTCTTCCGTGATACCACAAACTAGCGGTACAAACGCTAAAATCGGTTAGATATTTGAATATCAGATGTATTTTCACAGTAATTTCCGCAAACAGAGTGCGTTGCGGAGAAATGTGCTTATATACAGAAAACGAGCGTTCTACATTATCTAATCGTGTTATATTTGCATAATTAAAATAATCATTTTGAGTATCAACATCAAGAACATATATTGTGCAGGCCTGCAATGCTGCATTCGTTACGAAACGCAAATGAATTATTTAGCGATGCCGTTATGTTTTTATGGAATTAATTTATTTATTTATTTATATTTATTGTTGTATTGTCACAAAGAGTAAAATTTTTGTTGTCCTATTTGGATTAGTCTGTTGGACAAAATACATGATTATTTTAGCTGGTTTTGTAAATTTTCAATTGGTATCAGGTGTTTACAATTAGAAATGTTTTGCGTATCATTATCTTGAAGATGAAAAACAAAGTTTTTTTAGTTCATCCAAGTGTTGTGAATAGAAAAATGCTGCTTCTAGCCATGTTCCCCACCTAGTTAATACAGGAACTGGGAGTAAAGGCAAATTTGGAAGTATTTCTCTATATAATGCCACTCGTGAAGGTGCTTTGGGAAATATCTTTTTAAATTATGAAACTAACTTATCAACATTTGTAAAATGACCCTTGATCTATTCATTTACTCAGTGTAGTGCATGTGCTGCACAGGTAACGTGCAACATATTGGGGATACGATTGCTTTAATAACTTTAATAACCCTGTTCTTAACATATAAGCTGCTGTATTGGTCAAAAATAATAGCATCATGTCTTTATAATTGTTATCTGATTGAATATATTGATCAATTACTTCTGCAACCGTTTCACCATTTACAATTGGCAATATTTTAGTTGCAATTAAGTATGGTTGGTATGAAGTTGTCGGATGAAGAATACCAACAACTACATTTAGCACATATCGTCCCATTACATCCGTTGGTTCATCTGCACTTACCCAAAGATAATGACCAGATAGGTTGGTTCGTATTTTTTCAGTGGTTCTCAAATAACATTTTGGTAAGTGGTATTTACGTAAAGTAGATTCATCTGGTATACGACGATCAGTATATTTTGTAAGAAACCTCTTGAGGACTGGATTGGTAAGCTTTATGAATGGGATATTGGCCGCCATGAAAGCTTCACACAGTTCTTCGTTAAAAGTGTCAGGTGCAGATGGTCACATGTTATCTTGATGAGTTTTCGAAGAAACATGTCTCTGAACAGGCACTGCAATATATCTCGGTATCATTACAAATATGCAACCAATCTCTATGGCTTCTAATCCATGGTTGCCTTACGAGAATTATTCTCCATAGTTAATGAAAATAAACAGAAATACTAAGAACAGAAAGAAATGGACTTCGAAGAAACGGAAACTACTCAAAAAAAGGTAATAAATTAAATTTAATATTTATAAAAAATTATAGGCTAAATACGAGTATATAATATAACAATATAAAGCGGATTTTTTAAAATACTAAACGTTGTAACCAAATAACACTAAAAGAAACAAAACCAGAAACAATTCCTTGCAGAAGAGAATAGAAAACATACTATCTCAAGAATATATGACTATCATATATGCATATGCATGTACAAAACAGCATCTAAACACGAGAATACACTTTGGAAATTAGCGGATATAATTTTTTAAACGATTATTTCAAGAAGTTTAACGAAATAATATATAAATGTATATTCCGTCTTACACGCCACTGTTGAATTTAATTTATGAAGGAATACACACAATGTACGACGGAACGACGGAAATAAAAACACCTGCTCGACGAATGCAATCGTGCAAGCAAATAGTGCGGCTGTTATAACATGCATACAATACCTGAGACCGCCACAACGGTTTATCGGGGCAATTGATCATTCAATCGCTTCAGTCCGCTCTCTGATTATTATCTGGTACATCAGGGCCCGCTAACCAAACCCATCCTGTATAGATGCTCAAAAGACAATGTCCAGTTACCAAGCCGGGGATGGTCTTAATTACTTTTTTCTTGCTTCTAATTAGATTGTCTGAAAGCCTAGTATCCAGCCCTCCTAATAGAGTCTTAGAATGGGGTTGATCTTCCGTTGGCCTCCATTTATTTTATGTTCTCTTTCTAGCTATAACCAGATTCCTCTTCCAGCGGAAGGGAGCCTTCCTTGGCCAGTTCATCGTCCACCTCGGTAACTTTAGTCTCCTCGTATCCTGGCACCGATATCAGTGACACAGTATTGTCTTGTGCCTGTTGAGGACTAGCTTGCAATGTTTCGACCTGGTAATTGAGTTCATAAAAGCGTTAATAGTCACTTGACTATCAGTCAATATCTGAACCTTTCTATTTATGGTAATGTATAATCCGAATACTTGCTCCAGAAGGAGAAAAATGCTTTTTGGTCTAGTAAAGTGAACGGTAGATTACATATAATTAAAACAAACACATATATCAAATGTTAATTGTTCGCTGTATCGTTTGCCACGGATTGCAGAACAGTGTTTTGTACTTTTTAGGTGGCGTTCACATTTCCACCTGCTGGTACACGTCGAATAGTCGTCGCACCTTACACATTTAATTCTATCGTCTTCGTATTCTAAATTCGGCATACTCGCTATTTTGTTTTCTATTTTCTTCTAAATACGCCGTTTCCGAAACGTACCTAAATGCGACATTTTCTAAATATGTGTGTACTGACATGCACTCACCACGCCCAGTGAAATAATACTGAACAAGTTTGCTTTGATACGGACGCTTGAGAGCCGCGTGCTTCTCTCCTCTACGTTGCTCTCGGGACTACACTGGAAATTGACCCTCTTTGCCGAGTGTCGTTATTATCAAGTAGTAACAAATAAAATTAAATTTTGGAAACTTAATTTCATAGTTAGGGTCGATGCTTTCTTACTACATAACACGTTAAGATAGCTATTTGTACTTATTTAGTGCTATTTATTCTATTTAAATATTATTAAATAGTTTATTTAATATTTGAATTTATTATATAATTTTATAAACATTTTTTTAACAAATACCTTGCGTCAAGCTTAATGTAATATTAATGTAAATAAAATATTATTTTACCTTTTCTGCTGACTGTTGGTTTTATTTGTTCTCCGACATTATGTTCATGAGCAGCCAATAACGCTTTTCGCGTCAATTCTGGAGTCATTAAGTCATTGAAACGTCGGCCCGATCTGTGACTGCCCGACCATGGATTTGAATTCTTGAACGACCTTGCTATTGCTGCACTGAAAATATGCTGTTTCAGAAAAAAGTAGACACGTTTTAATTGGGACAATTAAGTTATGTACAATATAAATGCTTTGTTACAAATTAATTTTAAGTCTTGTTTTATGTTTTTTCTTTTTTGTAAATACTCAGGTACAAGGAATTTTCAATAAAAACCAATCTTAAACAACGGTAACATCGCGTTCTATTTAGTTCCTATTTAGTGCAAAAAATCTAAGTGATTAGTGTTCTTCATACACCGATATTAAAAACTTGATTGCAGAATTTAAGGGAAACAGATCAGATGTTAAATATGGACACTGCCTGTGACTACTCTGGAAAACAATGATTCTGTGCATGATGTATGATTGCAGAAGATCGAATTAGGATCATTGTATTGCAGAAGCAATGCAAATTTCTTGTGAACGTGTGTTTTACATCATTCATCAAGATTCGCGTATGAGAAAGCTCTCGGCGAAATAGATTTTGAGATGCTTGAATGCTGATCAGAAGCGCATTGAATTGACAAAGTCGAAGAAAATCTGGCTCCGTTTTCAAAGAATATTCTTCAATTTTTTTGATATTACTATGGACAAAACGTGGTTCCTTCACTACGATTCAGAGACCCAGAGAATGGAAGCATTCTGGTACTACGCGATTTTTTGGGACAAAGAGGGGATAATTATAATATATAATTTGAAACAGGTAGAAGTATTTCGGGAACATATTATAATTCGTTGTTAACTAAATTATGTAAGAAAATTGTAGAAAAGCGTCGCGGAAAACTTGCCAAAGATGTACTATTTTGCAAGACAGGGCTCTTACTCATCACACTGCAAAAAATTGATGAAATTGGTTATGAATTGATTAACCACTAGTCATATTTTCCAGATTTATCACCGTTATTAAACTATTATTTGTTAGACTAATATTTATTCCCAAAACCCTAAATGAAGCTGTAAAAAAATTGAAAGGTGAAAGGTTTTCGACAAATGATGAAGTCATATATGCCGTTGAGAAGTGGTTTGTAGACCTAGAGAAAGAATTCTTTTGATGCTTAAAATTACTTTATGAACGTTTTGCTTAATGTGAAAGTCTTAAAGGAGATTTTGTTGAATAAATAAAATTTTGTATTGAAAAGTTGTGGTGTTTTATGTGGCAGGTTATGTAATTATTAACACCTCCTCATTAAAAAAATTAATGAAAACTTATATTACGTAAAATAAGTATTACAAAAAAAAGTTTAATACAGATTTTAAAGTAATATGGACTAAGTGCATTTTTTTCAAATCTTTTTAGCGAAAATTGTAGCTAATTCACCGATTTGCGAACATATTGGATATAATATGGAGTGACTATAAATGATTGAACAAATATTTAATTTGGCAACTTTGAGAAATGAATTGTTTGGTCATTCGCTTTATATTTATCTTCTTTGGTTAGAACATAGCATGGTTACTACAAAAAAAATCGTTGGGTTTGAGAAAGGTATATTTCAGAAAGTATTATAGATATAACAGTAAATGACATGTCTATATGCAGAGAAAATAATCAAGTTTGTGAGCATATTATTATTACAAATGTTCAATGTGTCACACGACAAACGTCCAAATGATAGTCCAGTTCAGTCCATACACGCTGCAAGGCGTCTCGGTCGATACTGTTAACAGCAGCAATAATGCGTCTTCTGAGTTCCTCAAGTGTTGTAGGTAATGGTGGTACGTAAACCCTGTCTTTAATATACCCCCAAAGGAAAAATAATCGCACGGGGTAAGGCTTATCCAACGTTGAGGTAACACCTCGTTTAGATACCGACGCACTTCATTATGCCAATGAGGCGGAGCACCATCTTGTTGGAATATAAAGTTGTTTGGATCATCTGTCAGTTGCGGAAATATCCACAATTGCAACATATCGAGGTAGGATATACCGGTCACAGTTTTTTCACTGAAGAAAAATGGTCCGTATACTTGTGTATTGGATACAGCACAGAAGACACTCAATTTTGGAGAACCCCTTTCATGTTGCACAATGACATGAGGTGGTTCCGTATCTCATATCCGAATGTTATGACTAGAGCTGGGGATGTTTGCGGTGTGCCAGGATAGTATTCAGTTAAACGCACGAATATAATAACCTTGTTTCGATCGGTGATGCATGCGTGATTTTATTGCTTTACATGCATTCGCTATTTATATCACTTAGGTATGTCAGTTATGTGTACTGTATATAAATAACACACTTACCTTATTTACGATTATTATAGCATAGCACCAAGTGGATAAGACTTGCAGTAAGTTTGTAGCATTAGATACGTTTCCATATTTGTAGCGGTGAGCGATGTACGCCGTGATGAATAAATTTTTTTATATTTTCAGAAAGACCGCTCGACATCTACGGATGTAACACACGCACAATTAAAATAATCTTTATAGATAGAAACCGAATCTACACTTGCACCATTACTAATTTGTTTTAATCTGGTAAAATCAAAATCATTGTTTATCACACTCTCGAACTTTTCTATTACATTAACATTTTTGTTGTCATTTACTGCGCATAGCTGGGCGTGTACATCGTCCAGTATTTGCAGTGACTCCGCTAACGATAATGCAGTATTTTGAAATTTCTCGATTGCGTTAAACAATCCTATATGATTGTTATAAATAGTTTGTAAATCTGCATCAAGGGAAGGGTTTTGAAAGAGTCTCTGGCTTTCCTTAATGGCTACAGCTTCGGCAGGATTGAATTGTAGAACCACAGATTTTATTTGTTGGAAATACTTGGCATAATAAAATGCCGCCTTTAACCAACTTCCCCAACGTGTAAGGATTGGCTCTGGTGGTTCGGGAATACCAGGGCACCGACTGTGAAACTCTCGAATTCGTTTGGGAGATTTTAGAAACACTTTTTTTGTGGTTGCTATTAATGCATCCACCTCTGGATAACATTGCCGAATAGTTTGTGCCACAAGGTGTAAAGCATGAACTTTACATGTCACATGCAAAAGTCTCTCACAATCTGCTTTAAGAGAACGGCCTACAGAACGCATTGTCGCAGCACCATCGCTCATAAACATCAGGAGTTGATTAGTTGAAACTTGAAATTTTTGTAGCGTATCGAGTACTACCTTCGTAATTACTTCGCTAGTGCACTTTTCCAATCTTTTGCTGGCTAATAAAATGGGAAATGTTGATTTGACAGGATCTAGTACACGCACTATTATATTCACAATAGAATGTTTTTTTCGATCTGTCGTTTCGTCGACACATACCCATAACTGTTTATCATTTACTACTGCTTTCATTCTGTTTTCAATGTCCTCACGCACAATTGGAAAAATGGGTGAGTAACGTTCTCCGTGACGGTAGCTTTTTGTTGGAATTGTATTTATTCCAAAAGTCGTGAAAGGCTTTTTTATCTAACAGGTGAACTGGCACATCGCAGACGAGTAGCATTGTCAATAAATCGAAAATGAATTGCGTTTTAGACAGCACATTATTTTTTTTGTCTTTGTGGTGTACACTTTCAACATGTCTTTTACAGTCGTATTTGTCCCAGCAAAGTAACTGTTTATCGCATAATTTACAAACCACATTTGCTCCATTATAATACAAATCGGGAAAGTCTCGGATAAATTTCTTCACGCCGTTATACAATGGGCGCTTTCTTGGCTTGGGCACGTCCGTCATACTTATTAAATAGAGCTCAAGACAACACACGATCACGTTGCCAGTTCACGACTAACTAAAGTGTTTCGCTGCATCGTGTTTATACGCTGGTGGGGATGCACTACATACGGTCCTGCCGTACCGCAAACATCCTCAGCTCTAGTTATGACTAAAGACGGCAGATTATGTGCCCACACTGTCAAATTTAATAATACACGGTTAAATTTTTAAAAAATAAATATATCGAATCCCTATACAAAACGTTAAGAAAAAACATAAATAACTTACCCAACATGTTTACATTGTTGCAAAAAATTTCTGTATTAGTCTCGGAAAGGTTCGTACGTAGCGACGTATATATATGTTTATATACTGAGAAGGATTGTTCGACGTTGAGAGATGTTATATTTGCATAGTTAAAGTGCTCTTTGTATCTGTACAATGGATCTTCAGTATTAGTAAAAAGTTGCCCTAATTTTGTAAAATCTACATTTTTATCTAATACACTGTTAAATTATATTATTAAATATTATTAAATTTGACAGTGTGGGCACATAGTCTGCCGTCTTTAGTTATGACGGTTCACCTTGCCACTTAAATGAAATGTCGCTTAGTCGCTAAACACGAGACGGTTAGCAAATTCGTCGTCACAACGAAATTCGGTTCGCTTGACATAGTCGTCTGGACGTAAACTTTGCGCCATGTGTATACGGTACGGCTTGAATCGCAAACGCTTCCGCAAAATTTTCCAACCAGTTTGCTGCGGAATACCAAGTGCACGGCCTGCGCCACTGGTAGATTGTTGTGGCGAACGCCCGAAGCATTGTCTAACCGCATCCACTGTTCCTGCAGCCACTCGTGGGCGTCCGGTGCTTTTACGTTTAGTAAGTGAACCTGTTGTCTGAAATTCTCGATACCATCGTAGAATACTCTGATGATCTGGAGGATCACTTTCGTATTGCCGTCGAAACGCACGTTGTACCGTAACAAGCGAGAAACATCGCGCGTACTCTAACACGCAAAACGCTTTTTGTTGCATCGTCGCCATTTTGCATACTGCGTGCTGGCTTCGGTGTGCGCATGTAAAGCGATGTACGTAGGCGCACGTTCTAAAATTGAAGGTTGTCGCTGATTAGAGACATGTCATTTACTATTCTATCTATAATACTTTCTGAAATAAAGCTTTCTCAAACCTGATGATTCTTTTGTAGTAACCCGGTATATACCGTGTGAATCAACGATCTGACATAGCATATTTCCTCATAAATGGTCAATATAATAAAAAAATCATATGCTGCAATCGATAGGGTTGCTACTGCTGCATATTCTAAAAATACTTATACAGAATGTTCCGTAAATCGCTGGCACAAAAAAATACATATTTTTAAATTAAATGGCCTATATATAAGTCTACTTTTTGATTATAGGTTAAATTTGGAATATTTTTTACTAAGGATATCCAGCAGCTGAGCGAATAGTTTTCGAGATATTTACAATTAAAGAGAAAATGTGACATTTCTCTGTCTGTCTTTAAGTGCCTATAATTCGAGAGTGCCATGGCGTAAAATAAAATAACTTGGTATGGCGTTTGCACAATGTGTGCTATGAGATACTTTTATGCGAATTGTTCTAATGTATACTAGGTGTTCGCGAAGATTCGATAAAACCTAAATAGAGATTTTAAGAAATAATATTCTGTTCACCAAGTAGCGTAATGATTAGTGTGCTTGATTCAGTTAAAAATTTTGAAATTTCAGACCATGTTCGAATTTTACACGGAATAAAAAAATGGGAAGACAAATATGTCAGACATGAGTTTGGCAAGACCCAGCCCTTCTCAGGGCTATCTACCCTGAGGACGACAGTAGATTAACTGCCAAAACGTCGGATTATTCAACTTCTACAAACGATGGGAATGACTCAAACAACTACTTAATTAATCAACCATCGTCAACAACTTATCGTCAGGAGTATGTGGTTCGGTATTAGTTAATTCTATGTTATCCAAATGATTTTTAAATGACTCTAAATCTAATAGTTTTGTATCTTTCTGAGTTAATTGTTTCTTGAAAGAATGTTGGTGCAATAATTCGTTATCTTGACATTGTCGCCTAAACTCCAATTTTAGGATACTTCGATTAATTGTGTGGATTATCTGTCGACCAAGTTCTATAATTCTGCAAATTAATATAACCACACAGGTGAAGCCATGGTTCATCGGAATAGAAAGTAATATTTGCTAATCAATGCTATTATGCAGATGATCATTATACCAGTGACAAAATCGGATTCGTTGTAGAGAATCAGGTGGGTGAATTTATATCGCTGTAAATGTAACATAATCACCCAGGTGAAACCATGCTTCATCGGAATAGAAAGTAATATTTTGCTAATCAATGTGGGTAAATTTAACGGACTACTTATATCGATGTAGGGGAAACTAGCCTAAAATGGTATACCCGGGTTGAACGACAAGCCGCAATTGTTCATATTTCCCGCCGAAATATGTCTAGTGTGAGTGGAGTTGGTGGTAAAGTTAGTTACAGAGACATCACAGTCGCCATTGCAGTGTTGCGCGGACGACGTCAGACGAGCAGCGTTCATTTAACAATTTTTGCACGCGGTAAAAACTTTTCCGTGGATGTATTAATTTTATAAGTTGAAGGTAATGTGTGTGTAGAAAATTGAATTTTATAGAGGCATGCAAATTAGCTTCGTTTTGTGCGTATTATCCCCAATTAAATAAGTTCTCCATGTTAACCTGATTGAAGTTCGTAATTTTTTGTCTGAGGTAGCTTCTTGGGTAAAATGGCATACCTATGTCATTCTAGGGGAATGGAAGAATTATATTACGTTTGATCCTTTCACAGGTATGGTTGGAAAATGCCAACGGAAAACTAACCGGCAGAGCTGATCGGAACCTGATACGCAGGAAGCTATAAACGCCGTCCAGCAACGGAAGATGGGGATGGCTGAAGGCTTTTAAAAACTACAACGTGCCACAGGCCACGCTTAGAAGAAGATTCCAGAATCAAAATGTAAGAATTAGGGATACGAAGAAAGGACTTGGTGGGTACGGCCCCACATTTTCAAATGAACTTGAACGCGAGATGGTCGTCATATAAAAAAACTTAAAACTTGAATGTTTGGATTACCAGTTCAGAGGTCAGAGCTCTAGCATTTTAATTCGCAGAAAAAAACTACATACAGCATCGGTTTAATATTGACAGAAAGTAGGCTGGTTGGGACTGGCTAATCGGTTTTAGAGCAAGAAATCCTGACATATCTCTTCGATCTCCTGAAGCCACATCGGCAGCTCGAGCCCAAGGATTCGATAAGCCTCAGGTTCAAAAATTCTTCGATCTGTTAGAACGAACAAGCTATCAATTTTAACCGCATCTTCAATGTTGATGAGTCTGCTCTATCGACGGTCCAACGTCCCCAAAAAATTCTAGCAACAAAAATAGAAAGCAGGTAGGAGCAATAACAAGCGCCGAACGTGGGATCCACACCACAGTTGTTTTTTGTGTGAATCCTATTGGCATTTTTATACCACCGGCTCTAATATTTGCGAGAAAGAATTGGAAATCGGATTTAATCGATGATGCACCAGCTGGCACTCTTGGTTTATGTCAGGAGTCAGGGTGGATGACCGGAGAACTTTTCTGCAAATGGCTCGAACATTTCATTAAATTCTCCAAAAGCTCCAAAGAAAACAAAATCTTGCTACTCCTCGACGGACATTCAAGCCATAAGAATTTGGATGCACTCTTGCTTGCTAAACAAAATGGTTTTATAATACTTTGCATACCACCTCACTGTACGCACCGATTACAGCCATTAGATGTTTCGTTTTTTGGACCATTGTCGACATTTTACAACCAGGCTATTATAGCCTGGTTTAAAAATAATCCTGGGCGCACCGTTACAGCATACCAGGTGGCAAAGCTGTTCCGCGAAGCATACGCACGAAGTGCAACCATGGAAAATGCTGTCAGTGGATTCAAACAAACAGGAATTCACCCTTTCAACGCAAACATTTTTCCGGAATGGATGTTCGCTGCTACTGCCATTGTCGGCGTTCCTGTCTCAAATGAAGCTGAACACGTTTTGCTACAACAGCAACCTCCAAGAACACCTCCGCAAAACGACACTCCAGAAGCTGAAGAAACAGCAAATGGGGATGAATTAAACATTAGCCGAGTTTCTGTTGAAGATATTGTTCCGGTTTCCAAGGCATCAACATCTCTTAAACGAAGAACAACTCGTAAGCGCCAAGGAACTACTGTGCTGAATTCAACAAACAATGTGCGAAACGGAAAGCTGTTACGAAGAATTTGTGGGCAGGTGAAAATGAACAGGGAGAAGTTGAAATAGTTGTCGAAGATGAAGAGGACACTGCATACATTTATTGCAATGGGTTATATTCCCAAACGAAACCAGGCGACATATGGCTCCGGTGTCAAGCATGTGAGAAATGGGCACATGCAGATTCCGCGGACGTTTCGCCCAGAAAAAAAACAATACATTTGTGAACTGTGTGGAGATGTTTAATTTTGATACGGTCCTTTTTATGAAAAGAATTTTGAATTTGTTTTATTTTTGTTTTAGTCAATAAAATATTTACTTGTAAGTCATTTTACCCTGACTTAGTATGCTATTTTATCCTAGTACCTGCCACAATTGCTAATGACACAATTGCTAATGTATTGCTTGACCACCTGTATTTTTTTAAGCCATATATTCAAAATGTTTACCAGAATACACCGGGAGCAGGAACAATTGAAGAACCTGTATACCAAAGATAATTTCAGTATTTATAATTTTCACGCACATATAACAACTTTTATAAAAAGTATTTCATTTTAGGCCATTTTTCCCTAAATGTAGCTGTTTCTTCAGGTTCTTAAGAGAAAATTCGTAGGAAAGTTCTAGATTGGATGTGAGAAAGGTTATAAGAACAGATGAATTGTTAAATGCGCTTACCTATTAGTTAGAATAGACAGAAATATGAGAGTTATGTTCAACAATTTGATTCACATTATCTAAAATAGAGGGTGTAACAATAGTGGGACGACCAGCAGATATTTACCTATAGCCACATTACCAGTGTTTAAAAAACGCTAGATTATTCTAACACTGTGTTGTGAGAAGTAACGATATTCAATTCAATTTGTTCTTTTGGATACATTTCGATAAATTGAATATAACTCATCTGCTTGGAATATATCCAATTGCCATTTCCATTTTGTAAGCCGCTTCAAAAATAGGCGATTATAATAAATGTATTTTACTCGACAGTAGAGACCATTTTGACAGCAAAAACAAGAAATTATTTATTAATTTATTAGCTTGTTTGACTTTTACTTTGTCAAATTTAAATTTAAAAAGCAGGCATGTCAGCATAAAGTGACAGAATCTTTACTAGCCCAAGGAACAAAATTTCGATCATTTATAGTCAGTTGTTATAGGAAATAATGCTTTAAGTTGTTTTTGTACTTACGATGGGTAAGGTAAGTTGTTTGGCCCCAAGCAGTCTTGTGAATCTGATAATGCATCACCCCATAAATATTTTAAACCGCTACCTCCTTGGCATTTTGTTGGCAATTTCGTTAAAACTTGTGATAATAAGGATAAAAATACTGCTACTATCTGTAACAAAATACAATAACTGTCTTTTTTTACTTATAGCCACATGTTTTACCAGTAATTTTTAATTTACATGATGAGTAATAAACACTTTATTATTATTAAAAATCAACAATTAACAGAGGTAATGAGTTCTACTAACATTAATTTGAATAAATTAATTTATTAATCGGATTCTAATAGAATTAGATTAACAAAGATATTGTATATTATGCATATATTTTTATTAGTTTACCATAATACATTCGTACAAAAGATAAAATTATGAAAATGAATATTGAAAAAAACAAAAAAAAGGAATTTTAATTATGATAAGAGAAATTTACTTCAGTGTGTATTTTACCACACTGAAGTAAATTTCTCTTATCATAATTAAAATTCCTTTTTTTTTGTTTTTTTCACAAAAGATGAAATATTATCTATGAAATAAGAATTGGAAATTAAAGAAGAGATACAAAACATTTAATTTATCCAAACAGCAAAGCGAAAACAAAAATTATTCAGTTTTTATCTGTTGTGTTGAAACGTTATTTGAACTATCAGTACTGACATTTATTAGGTGACAAAATGCAAGCAGAAAATATAGCCCGAGCCGTAGCTTGGAACGAAGATGGACGCAGTATTCGATACATCGCTGCTGTCTTGAATATTCCCAGGAGTACTGTTCAAGACTCCATACAGCGACAAGACCGCTTTATGGTGTTATCTACACTATGCGATCGTAGTTTACCATCAACTATTGTGTCTCGCAAAGATGAAGATGTTTCCGTGTGTCGAGGTATGAAATATGAGGTGCTACCCAAAAATTCTCAGAATGTTAAAAAGACACAATAAATTGTTCTTACAACTTATTCACTGCCTTCCCCTTCAAAGTACTCTCCTTTCACATGAATACACCGATCCCAGTGTAGTGGACTTGTCCATGACTGGAAACAATGCTGGAAGTCGTCACGTGTCAACAAGTTCGAACTTGCCTGCATTTTGGTCTGGATCTTCTGAATCGTCTCAGAATGCCCTCTTTTGGCTTCAGCTTCTACTTCGGAAATAAAAATAAGCTATGATGGGCAAAATCTGGGGAGTAATGAGGGTGGGGTAGTACTGTCGTCTTCGTTGAGGCTAGAAACTGACGAACAACAAGTGATGTGTGGGTTGGTGCACTGTCGTAGTGTAGGATCTACGAATTGTTGCGCCACTTGTTAGGCCGCCTGCAGCGAATGTTTTATCTTAGTCGCCGAAGAACATCGCAATAAAATCGTTCATTCAATGTTTCACTTTGTGGGAGAAACTATTTGTGCACGACGACATTAACGTCAAAGAAGCTAATCAACACCGACTTGACGTTTCTTTGAACTAGAGTGCTTTTTTCAGACCTAGTAGCGATGGTGTCTTCCACTGCGATAACCGCTGCTTTGTTTCGGGATCATTCCCATACATACATGATTCGTCTTTAATAATTATTCTGATACTAAAGTTCGCATCCTATTCGGTAGTTTCTTTCAGCTCTGTGCACACATGAACACGGTGTGATCTTATTCAATACTGGGTATGTTGAGTTCGCTGGACAGAATACGCTGACAAACGCGGTAGGACAAATCGACAATGTTACAAATATCATGGATTGTTCTCCTTCGGTCTTGCAGTCTTGCACTCATAAGTTTGCATCTTGCCAAAAGCATCTTGACTAAACACTTGTTTAAGCATTTTCAGAGCTTCCATTGCCGTTTTACCGAGTTTGAAGCAGAATTTGATGCACTATCTTTGCTCTTTCGTATCAGATATTGTAGTACCGCAGAATGACTCAAACACAACTCAACAAATACAAACACAAAAACTGTTGGTCACCATATAGCAAAGTACCGTTTGACGAACTGATTTAGTATAGATCACACCATTTGGTGCTATAGAGCGGTACTACCATACCATCGCGCCAAATTCAAATTTCGGGCATTTCTCTCTGGAATTACTCTTTGCCGTAACTCGTTCAGATTATGCGGTCGTCTAGTATAAACCACAGATTTTGAATGACCCCAAAGGACAAAATCTAGGGGATTTAAATCTAGAAACCGTGCGCGTCATTCAAAGAATCCTCTACGACCAATCCACCGATTTGGGAATGTTTCGTTTAAAAAACTTCTAACATTAAGGGCAGAATGAGGGAGTTCTCCATCTTGTTTTAACCAAACACTTGCAGGTAATCCCCCATCTTTCTCAATATTAGGAACAATCTGATCACGTAAAAGATCTAAATATCTCTGTCCTATGTAAAATCTTTATCGTTTTTGCAAATCTCCATCACCCTTTCGCAAAATTAAATTCTAAGATCATAATCCTAGTCTAATAATTCTTGCACTAAATGTGGTTTATACACATGATATTTTTCGTGCTTCAATATTCTGGCTACTGATTGGCAAATTATATCTTAGTTTGGTGCAAGGGATGTAGTAGAAGTTTGTGGTAATTCTTTTAATGCTATAGCAATATCTTGAGCAATAACTTCATTAGTTGCAACTTTTGGCTTTCCGCATTTCGGTATATTTCCAACATTTCCGGTCAAGTTATACCTTCTCAAAGTTTTACCAACGACAGTTCGTGATATTATATAAATCATCGTGTTAATATAAATATAAAAAATCGTATACTTCTTCATGAGTTCTGACGCGGTCACCAAAACCAGTCATCATCAGAATTTCAATAAGTTCTTTTTCAGTTAATTAAACCATTATTCATATTTGGACGTCTACAATAGTATATTAAAAAACAAGTTTCATAAGGCACCATTTTGCCGCACGAGATCAGTTTAGAAAACGAACCGCGATAGCGGCGAGTTTTCTAAAGCGCGAGTGCGGCAAAAGGCCTTATGAAACGAGTTTTTTATACTATTTTTTCAATTTTGCGTTTTTTAGTTAATTCTGACAGTTTAAGTCAAGTATGCGCACACAACTGCGCAGAAGCCGTTTTTAAAAACGTCCACCCCCACTACCAAAGTAATTGTCAGAATACATTTGTCATTGACGTTTGACGGAACATAATGTCTTTTCTACACGCTCAGAGGTTAGAATTATCTGACATTTGATGCAAATCTCCCCACTACTTCTAATCCTGCGCGAACTTACCCCTCCTCGCGCCAACTTAATTGGCGTTTGCTATACTCAATTTTAATTCCATGGCTTACTAAACATAAACATGATTTGAAAATATCAGTTTTAATTAAATATCTTTGTCGTTGTTGAGCAAAAAGGTGCCAAACCTTATTATTGCTGAACTCTCAGAGCAGAGCTCTATTGAAATCGGTAAAAATATACAGGTGTTTCATTAAAATAAAAAAGTTAACATCGGTTCTTATTGAAATCTAAGTAGTCATATCAAAGATATTCGAATGGATCCATACATTTGCTAAACCCTGCATAATAATAATATTCAAATCTATGGAGAAATAGCTATTTAAGACACAAATAATGTAAGGACGTATTAACATTCGAGGTAGGCCAAGAATGTTAATAGACAACACATTTCGTGTGACTTATTATAGTTTTCCTACTGCCGTCAGAAATTAATCTACATTTTTTAAGAAATCGTTTTACTTTGTCGCCTGTTAGTATTAAATTTGATTTGAAACCCGTTTCGTGAATCGTATTACCTGTGTTACCATGTCATAATTATAAACAAACCGAGAAGATTATTGAAAATTGCATGAAACGCTGGAAATCAATTCGAAATGGAGATTGATGAAATTGAAAAAGCCGTAAAAATCGTAATTTTGTATATACATATTTTTTAATAAAAATGTTCAGTTTTGATATTCCTAATTTTTACTCCAAATAAACTTTTGAACCAGAATCATGAGTTGTTCATTATTGTCTTAGAAATTTTCATAATACAGGGTGGCCCAAAATGACCGAAGGGGTTTTAATTCCTTATAACTTTTTTATTATAATTTCTTTTTTTTTTGGTTTCAGTATTTTGTAAAGAAGACTTGGGGAATTTAAAATGGAACAATACACAATTGAACAACGTGCCAAAATCGTTGAACTTTATTTCTCAAATCAACGATCCATTGTTTTGACTCAGCGTGCATATCGTCGTTATTTTAATGTGCGGGTTGGACCCTCAGAGTCAACAATAAACCGTCTGGTTGCAAATTTTCGAGAGCAAGGGGCAGTAAGGAACCTTCCTGGTGCAGGCAGACGACGAACGGTGCACACGGATGACAATATAGAACGGGTACAGGAGAGTATTCGGGAAGATGGAGAAACATCAACCAGGAGACGTTTGACACAACTTGGCCTCTCAAGAGGGTCGCTGCAGAGAATTTTGCATACAATAAGAATGTTTCCATACAAAATTCAGCTTGTCCAACAATTGAAACCGACAGATTACCAGCAACGACTTGATTATGCAATTTATTTTCGTCAAAAAGCAGAAGAAAATCATGATTCTATTCATAATTTAATTCTGTGCGACGAAGCCCATTTCCAATTAAATGGGTTCGTTAATAGGCAAAACTGCAGGATATGGGCTACGGAAAATCCAAGAGTAGTTCAACAGCGAGAATTACACCCACTTAAGTGTACCGTTTGGTGCGGTGTTTCGTCGGAAAGGATAATTGGCCCATATTTTTTTGAAAATGAACACGGTGTCGCCGTTTCCATCACTGGTGTTAGATATCGGAAAATATTGGAAAATTCTTTAAGGCCAGCCGTGGAAAACCATCCGCAAGTATGGTTCCAACAGGATGGAGCCACAGCGCACACTGCGAGGGACACAATGGCTCTTTTACGCGACATCTTTGGTGAACGAATTATTTCCCGTACAAGCGATTTTAATTGGCCTCCGCGTTCACCGGATTTAACCGCTTCAGACTGTTTCCTTTGGGGTTATTTGAAAGGAAAAGTCTATATTAATAAGCCTCGAACCATACAGCAATTAAAAAATAATATACGCGACGAAATCAACAACATAACACCTGAAGTTTTGCGAAAGGTTATGGAAAATGTTTTGGAAAGAGCACGAATATGCGAAGCAGAAAATGGCCACCACTTGCGAGATATAATTTTTCATAAATAAATTAAAAATATTCTCCATTAATATACTGTATTTAAAATTAAAAAAAAATTAATAATTATGTCTTAAATAAGAAGTTATAATGAACTCAAACCCCTTCGGTCATTTTGGGCCACCCTGTAGTATTAAGTTCCGTTGTCAAGGCAAAACTACAAACGAATGTTATAGTCGACCTACACGCTATGTTACTAGGGTTGTATCACTGATTTACATGATCGACAGTAGGAAATAGCTGTTTATGTAACCGGGTTATTTTGTGTAACGAAATGGAATATTTGCAGGACGAGCGACCGTAGCGAGCGAGATCCTGCAAAATGACATGAGTTACACAATAGTATATTAAAAAACAAGTTTCATAAGGCACCATTTTGCCGCACGAGATCGGTTTAGAAAACGAGCCGCGATAGCGGCGAGTTTTCTAAAGAGCGAGTGCGGCAAAAGGCCTTATGAAACGAGTTTTTTATACTATTTTTTCTATTTTGCGTTTTTTACATTAATAAATTGCTTAAATTGGAATTATTTAATTTGAAAGTTCAGAGTTTAATTTTTATATAAAGCATGCAGTTGGTCACATTGGTACTTGACATTTTCAAATTTAAATCTTGCTCTCCGCGAAGTATATTATATTACATATTATTTATTAATTTTCGTTAACATTACTTGATATTTCATTTAAAAATATAAACATGAGTGACATAGAAACATATACAGTCCTCGCCAGAGAAAACGGGACGCGTCTTATTGCGATTTTGGCTAAATTTTAGTTGTGTAATTAAGTATTTTCATATAACATTGAATGAATTAATTTTCTTGTCATTACATATTGCAGTGAATTGTGATGTTGGTAGCTTATTGAACTTAGATTCACAATACACAGCAGCCTTGCCGGACTATCTCAGTTGGGTCGCCTTCCTGGAGCTCTTCAATCTTCAGAGTTTACCCTCAAAGGGTCCGTGGAAAAATAATTAAAACAACAGGTATTAGGAACAGAAACAAAATTTTTTTTTCCGAAAATTATTTACTCAAAAAAAAAGAAAGAAAAAAAAATTTAAACTTTACAAAGTATAAAGTTATATTGAAACATCTATCAAGTGAGGAAAACTTGTTTAAAAATGACAGTTACACTAGGCTAAAAACCTCACACAAAAATGACCGCGAGCAAACTCCTAATTAAATATAAAAAAAAACTATCAGGTATCAACAATTACTTTATCCCAAAATCAAACGTCAAATAGAAAACTATCTATTTTCGGACGCAACCAAAATTAATTCATGCGCACAAATAACATGAAGCAAATAGATTTTCCCACCTTCTATCCTTCTAGAACATTTTATTTAAAAAAAACTACACTTCAAAAAAATCTGATAACTTTCTTAATATTCATATGATTACAACAATTTTACAAATCTAAAATTACTGAATTTACTGAGCTCTTCTATATAATTGAATTATTTCTAAAGACATAAATATATTAAGAGAAATATACATACATTAATTAATATACTTATCACTTCACTAAAATGAGAGATTTTTTTTCAGATAGGTCTTATAGATTACAAATTACAAGTTTAAAGACTCGTAATAACTCGAGAATTAGTCTAAATACATCAATATCACCAAACAAAAAACACAAACCGAATTTATCCAAAATCTTACTGAATAAAAGAAGTTTATTCAGTAATAAAAAAAAGCTTCGACCTATCTGTACAACTGCAAGTAAATCTCTAAAAGCCTCAGTATCCCGGAAACAGCATGATAGCCCTACCTAACATAAGTCAAAACATCTACAATATGCAAAATACTATAACTTCCAAAGAGGCGGGAACTGCAAACATCCAACCGTCACGAACGATCTACAATCGTGGACAAAAATACACATTATAATAAATTTTTACATAAAATATAAAATCTTTATAATTATCTCTCTGTAATAAAATGTACATAAATATATATAGTCTTATATAGTTTCCTTTAATTTCTTTCTTCGGGGAAAAATCCATTGCAATATGTCATTAATGTCAAATTTTGTCAATGCATAGTGTTTATTTACGTTGAAAATATTAATATGCCTCACGTTAATATAGTATGTAAAGCAAGAATTTGCACTAAAATAGAAGAAGGATGGTCGATGAGAAGTGTTGCAGATGAATTTGGAATAGGTAAGAGTACAGTAAGCAGAATATATAGGAAATGGAGAGAAGAAAGAAGTCTTTCGAGATCCGTCGGTACAGGAGCAAGAAAAATATCTGATGTATACCAAGATGAAGCCTTAGTTGCACATATGCATAGAAACCCTTTCGACACCGTAAGAGAAGCAATAAGAAATACAGGTTTTCCTGGATCTGTTAAAACAGGATCCAGACGAATAAGGAATGCCGGTTTACATTCACATGTAGCAGTGAACAAAACTCTTTTAACTCCTGCTTCGAAAGAACAAAGAATCGGCTTCGCTCTGCAGCACATGGGATATGACGCTTGGGATAAAGTAATATTTTCGGACGAAAAAATATTTCAGTCGTCGTACAATGGACAAGTAAAAGTTTACCGGCCAACAGGTACACGTTTTGATGATAAATATATAAATAAAATTAAAAGGAATCCTCGATTTTCTGTCAGCGTTTGGGGATGGTTATCATCGCGAGGTCTCGGAGTTGTGCACCATATTCGAAATCGACTTAACAGTGAAGAATATATAAATATTCTTAATAATGTGATGATCCCAACCGTCACACAATCTTATCCTGATAGGAATTTCATGTTTTTGCAAGACAACTGCCCTGTTCATACCTCCGCAGCAACGAAACAGTGGTTTAATACAAACAACGTGACCTGTATGGATTTTCCTAGTTATAGTGGAGATTTAAATGTGATAGAAAACGTATGGGGTTTAATGGCAAGACGTATTAATAAACAAAATCTTCAGGTGCATAACAATGAGCAATTACTTCAAATAGTACAAACAGCCTGGGAAGAAATACCTGAAAATTACGTCATTAATTTAATAAGATCAATGCCTGAAAGAATTAATGCTGTGATAGAGGCTGAAGGTGCTCTTACAAAATATTAATTTTAATTTAATTTAATAATAATTAATTAATTTAATAATAGATTTAAGTTAATAGATTTAAGTTAATAGATTTAATTTATTACAATGTTCACTAATGGTCTTTTTTACTTTTCGTCGTTTAAATAAATATTACTTAAGAGTTTGAGCCCATTATTAATTGTTTGAAGTTTGAATACTGTCAAATTGACAAATACATAATATTTTTCATCTATTACTAATTTCAAATCATATCAATAGCTGTAATCTTGACTTACAATAGTTAAAAAAAGTGTCCCGTTTTCTCTGGCGAGGACTGTATATGTTGTTGTTAATTGTATACAACATACGTTGTTTGTGTAAAATACGGACATATATCATATCTGTCAAATGTACATAAATTCTTAAAATCAAATGACAGCAATGATATTTATTTCTGTATTCGAACAACGCCAACATTGAAAAATGAAAAAAAGTGTATCGAAATGAAGCTCATTTCGATACTGTTTTCGGTTTCATAATGAGTTCATTTCGAACGCAAAATAGAAAAAATAACATTTCATAACGTGTGTTGCATACAAGATTTTATCTAATTTTGACCAAAACATAGTTTTATAATTTTCCAGTTGATCTGACATTAAACGTCATAAGAAACGCCATAAATCGTATTAAATTAGTAATGACAGTTTTCATGCTATTGATAATAATTCATTTGACTTGACAGGTGTTTGTTAATTTAAGTATAAATATTTATTTTTATTAGCTAAATATTTCCTTGCATCGTACGAATAAAAATGTCGGACTCAGATTCAAGCGGACAATCAAGCGATATCGAAGAGGCCGCATAAAGTGCACTATCGACCGTTGTTCCACAAAAGTCGAAAGCCCGGTACGATTTGGTTTATGAAAAATTTGGGAAGTGGTTTGAAGACAAAAATATTAAATGGGTTAATGAGGTTTTATTAGCCTATTTCGAGGGAAGAAAGAATCAAAAAGCTTGAACACTCTGGACTCTTTATTCCATGTTGAGAAGTGAATTGTCTTTGAAGAAGAATATTGATATTGCAAAATATACCAGTTTACATGCGTTTCTAAAAAGGCAATCAGAGGGATACCATAAAAAAATCTGATATCTTGTCAAAAGAAAACGTCTCCCGGTTTATTACAGAAGCTGACGATAAAACATATTTAATTATAAAGGTCGCATTGATCGTTAGAATAGCTGGTGCTTGTCGAAAAAGTGAGTTAACTTTTCTAAGTGTGGGAGATATTTTAGACTAGTTTTTCCATTTTGTAACAAAAATCCCTAATACAAAGACAAAAGTAACGCGTGAGTTTGTGATGACGTAACTAGTTACAAAAAGTAAAGCGTTTCCTAACGTCATACAGTTTTGAAAAGTGTCACTTTATGTGTCAAAATTAGATAAAATAAATTACTTGCTTAGTAATGTGTAGAATATTATCGTTTATAATCTCGGTCCCTAGAGAAATTTGAATTAACAATAGCGGTCCAAGTTCCCTTTGCCTACATATCTCTGTGTCAGTAATTCTATTAGAAATTAGTTTGCATGTTGTAATATCGATGAAGAATAGTTAAAATTGTGTATTCCTGTTGACATTTTTTACAACAATTAAACGTATTTTATTGCAATACAAATACCTCGTACAATAATAATAAAAAGAAACATTCACCTACTTTCGCGACTAAAATTTTTACAATTGCACTCACACATTGCGATTTCTTCGTGCTTGTAGTATTTTATTCGTGTCCGGTCATTAGTATTACTATTACTGTATTAGCTTCCAGTTGCATCGCCAAACATAATACACACATTGATTTCTGTTACTATACAAGCCTTCAAATGGAGCGCGACCACTTCTGCCGTTCGTTACTGACACCAGTTTCTTGATAGATTGCGGTCATTGTAATGTGAAAAAATGTGACCACCGAGAGTTATTCACAGTGATACAATCGACACCAGCGTAGAATTTAAATTTAAATCCATTACCATATAAAATTATTACCGAAGATGTGTAAAAGAGAAAAAACTTTACCGATACGGTCACTAAATTAAACGGAATATGAAGGAACTTACCAATTACGTCCTCATACAGCGGAAATTAGTTATTAAAGTTGTAGAAGGAAACTCAGAAATATCATTTACCTGTTTCATTACGTTAACAAATTCATAAATATATTATAAATAATTGTGTTATTTTTTTTTTAAAAGGAATATAGTCGCATAATTTAAACTTGTGATGTTCTTAAGCAATTTATGCTGTAAAGGTGAGCCATCGACTGTTTATTTTTTAAAATTGCTATAAAATACACATCGGTCAATATTTTTCAAAGTTTGATGCTTCATTGAAAAGAAGAATAAATGTGATTAATTATGGAATAGACGAGGGCGATTCGTAAAGTAAGGTTCGTTTGGTTTCAAACAAACACCAACAGATATCGAGGTTTTAATTATATTGCTACATACGACGCGCACCAGGCGCAGCAATGGCGTCTGAAGATGGTTGAAACCAAAACAAAACCAGTAGTCGTATCGCACAATAGTCTGGGAGCTTCTATTTATCGTGTATGCCCTTACTCAGTGGAGACGGGTGTGGGTAACTAAAATAAAAGATGGCAGGTAGCGCCACTCACTTTACTTACGGAAGCGCAGTCTGATAACCGAGAAAAGGGATTACTCGAACCTAGGCACATGCGCATACAGACTACAAAAAAATACAAACGCTGTTTATAAAACCGGAACGCAAAATGCTGTATAGGATACCTGCAATCTGAAATTAATTTAGATATAATAAAACACATTTGTATAGTTTCAAAATAATATATATAATGTTAACACACTACATATGTTTCACCACACTGTGGCTTCATCAGGTGGATGAATATACTATATATATATTCATCCACCTGATGAAGCCACAGTGTGGTGAAACATATGTAGTGTGTTAACATTATATATATTATTTTGAAACTATACAACTGTGTTTTATTATATCTATATAATGAAGTTTCAACAAGTATCTCCTTCGTCGATTATTAATTGAAAATAATTGTTCAAACTCCAACTTTCTAAAGAGAGAATAAAACAAAATAAACGAAGAAAAGGCTCGAAAACAGTATATTAACACATTAATTCTTGTTCATAATAAAAAACATAATTCTGTTCAAAGTTAGTGAAATAAAATATACACCGTGTATAAGGATCACACTGTATATATGACAAAATGTAAATTCTGAAATGTTGAATATAAAAAAGATTGCACTAGATCTTTATAATTGCAGGCTTTTTTGTTTTCAAGAAAATTGTTCGCGACCATCGTGAATGAAATCCAGGCTTCTTTCTCAGTTTCGTTTCTAGAGTTGATTAAATTTAGATCTCTCTAATTTGAGGTCTATCAAATACCACAGCTTTAATTTTTTTCGTAACTTATTCGTGGAAGCTTTTCAAATATGTACTGGAAGCAGTTACCTTGCAAATCTAGAGCTTTAACATATTGCTTCATAAGACCCAATTTGATATGAACAGGTCGAAAAATTACTTTTTTTCTGTCCACTAAAGGGGACTTATAATATTCATTTCTCCAAAATCCAGGGATGTTCTGGGAGGCCAATGTTTCTGAATCCAGTATTGGTTTCTAGCTCAACCATTAGTTCATTAAGTACTTAAATATTATTAGGTACAAGTGTACATTATGCTAATGAGATAAATGTATTTGGAAAGTCTTTCGATTCTTTGAACAATTAAGAATTTGCTGCATTTACTTAACGATTTTCAAAAATTTCGAAATCGGCAAACTAGAAGTGCCGTAGAAAGAAAACTTAACGTGATAGGGTCAAATATTAATTAAAAACAAGTGTCAGATCATAGTCAGAAGAAAAAAATTAATTGTTGGCCAGTGTAATTAATTGTGTAAATCGTGGATTATCATTTACTGATATTGGGAATTAGTTTAATTTAAAACCCAAGACAGAAAAATTTATTCAGCGTATAGGAAAACAGGAGAAATATCTAAACAAACGGCAGGACATATAAGAAACTAATTAACTCCTCAACAAAAGGAACTTATTTATGATTGGGTTGACCAAGATTGTACACGACTGGTACGCTACGTCGTTAAAGGAAAAATGTTTACTAGAATAGCCCGGGATGCAAATTTCACTTTTTACAATTAATAGGGCATTATTAAAGGACTTCCATTATACAATTAAAAGGGTAACAAATGTACCAAAGCGAAGAAATACGCCTGAAACTCTACAAACACGTTTTAAGTATGCCATAGAGTATAATAGAACTATGCATGAGAGAAAAAATATTCTTTATTGATGAATTTGGTATCCAAGTGTATTCAAGAGTATCTCGTGGGAGACCAGCTAAAAATACACTAAAGCACTTACACAAAGCTCGTACGAGACCGAAATTATTCCATTGTAGCTATAATTAATTATAATTCACTCTATTTATTTCAAATACAAAATATAACCTACAACACTGCAGAATTTATAGCATATTTTGTAATGGATGACGTGCGATTTCATAGAATACTGAAGTATGTCTTATTAGGAATCATGCCCCCCCCTATTTCTTCCCCCATACAGTCCATTTAGGAATCCAATAGAAGAACTATTTAATCAGTAGAAAAATAGTATTAAAAGAATGCAACCAACAAATGCGGATCAGTTGCATACATCTTCAAAATTCATAAACGCTCAACATTGTCTCAAATCTCTAAACTGTTGTTCTACATTCTTTACCGCAGCACCATTTTAAAAAATTAATGAATAAATTGAGCACTTCGTTGCTTATCTTGTTATTATTTCTTCTCTGAGATTTATTGTTATTATTTTCCATTGTAATAATGCAAATATCTGCGTGCGTGAAAGTAAATCGACAAATAAGGAAAATCATTTGACAGAAACGGAATTTACTTGCTAAACCAAGCCTACTAACGGGTGTTCAGAAACATTCGAAGTCAAAGTAGTCCTTGAAAATATGAAGTCATGTCTGAGATAGATTGATTTTTGACAGACAACAGTTGACATTTAATAATTATTACAAATCAGATACTTAAGTAAAGATATACGATTTTTTGTTCAGAGCCCACTTGACTTCGAATGTTTCTGAACACCCGCTATAATAAAATAATTGGAAAGTCATTTGACAAATAGTGAAACGCAATCGACAAATGGGGAAAAACAAAAGAAAATTATTGTAAAATAAAAAATAAGTATTTAACGTATCTATAGATATAACGGGTTATCATAAAATAAAGGATATATTTTAAATTATTATAACAAAAAATAAATGAAATCTAATTGCTTCAGAAATGGGATTTAGTATGCACAAAACCAGTTACGGCAATTGCTCAATATGACCTCCATTTTGTTGTTGTAAGATTACCAACCTTTCCTCCAAATTGTGAACAGCATTCCGTTACATTTCTGGTTGAATTGTACGAATTTGCTCCATAATATTGTCTTTTAATTCTTGTAGCGTTGTTGGTCGTCGTCTAAATACTAAACTTTTTAAATAACCTCACAGCCACTAATCCGCTGGGTTAAGATCAGGTGGTCTTGGTGGCCATGAATTTGCGAAATGTCTGCTTAACACACGATCTTGAAAAACGTTGGTTAACAATTCATTGACTGGTCGGAAAATGTGCGGGGTTGCTCCATCCTGCATAAATATGATGTTTTCAATTCCGTGGTGCTCGTTTTGTAGCTGTGGAATAACATAATCTCTTAACATTTGCAAATATCGTTCACTGTTTACAGTTACAGATACGGCTTCTCCATTCTGCATTTCCTCGTAGAAATACGGACCAATGATAAAATTAGCTGTAAAATCGCACCAAACGGTGACTTTCTTGTCATGAAGACCTTGTTGAACGATTTCTTGTGGATTTTCTGCAGACCAGATTCTACAGTATTGACTCCACCATTCAGAGTAAAATGTGCCTCATCTGTCCATAAAATACGGGATAACTATTCGGGTTCAATTTCCATCTGAGCCATTACTCGCAAAGAGATCTCGTACCTACTAGTCAAATCTGCCTCCTTTATAACAAACAGCATTTTCAGTTTATATAGATACATTTTTAGAATTTTGCGTAAATTTTCCAAACCGTGGTTTACAGCACTTGGATATCGCATTTGCACTGCTGATTGCTAATGGATTACGTCTGGCTATGTCCTGATTTTCATGAGGAACCTCTGCAACTTGGACATCACTAATTCTTGGTCTTCCTGATCTTGGTAGGTCAGTTACAAACATTGTTCTTTCAAATTTTTGTATCAAATTGCGGTACGCTTTTATTTGACAGGGCCCCGCTCTCAAACCCATTCTCGCGCGAAATCTTCGTAATCCAGCGGTGTAATTTCTGTCGCATTCATAATAACACTGAACTAAACCAATTCTTGTTTGTAAATCCATGCTATTACAGTTTGAGTAGTTTGAACTCTACGTCTACTTGAGTTTTAATTTCAAAATAAAACTCCAAATTGAATGATTTCGTTTTGACACTCATGTCAACAATTGCAATGACAACTCTTTTGTTTTTCATAGATACAGTAAAATACAAATCCAGAGGCAACTTGATTCCATTTACTTTTTGCTACTAGCTTGATTTCTTAAAATTATATAATACTTTAAAGTATACCCCGTACTTTATGATTACCTTATACTTTCCAGAACACTGTGTACTTAACACGCCTAACGTTATCATAACGGATTATAATTATTCAGTAAATCCATTGTTACGGTTTAAAAAAAATTCGCACAACGGGAAGATACTAAAAATCAAATAAAACTAGTGTAGTGTTATCTTTAAACATGAAAATACGTACTGAGAATAGGACGCTGTTATAGAAATTAGGTGTGAAAATTGTGTGTACCTATTACTATTCATGATATAATTAACAGTGAACTTACTATTGTGACTGGGATTGAATGATTCTTAGGTACATAATCAAAATATCATGAGTGAGAAATTCCTCTGTTTTTGTTCAAACAATCGTTTCGTTTAACATTAATAAAAGCGTTTATTTAACGGTATTGTAACCCAGAATGCAAGAAGTGAGTAATCAGTTGGTTATTTTGAATATGACTGAATATTTAAACCGTTTCTTTATAAATAGGCACAATATTTGCAGATCGTTTCGTTGATGTATTTGTATAATTTATTTAAATTATGACATGATTTACACTTTCGTGCGTGAAGAATCATCATTTTTTAGTCTAATTAGTGGCATTTTTCTAGTTATTTTCCATCTGTAACACTTCTTTTTCAATTGTAACGGCTTAAATTGAAAACGGAAACGAGAATAAAATAAAATACATGTCATAGAAAATAGTGCATTAATATATTGTGTATAAAATTCATAACATAATAAAAAATAAATTATTGTTATTGTAATAGCATAATTAGTCCAAGGCTCATTTATGAAGAAAACCTTATCTTGTCATATTATGCCTGGTGTTAAAAAGGTTGTCAGATATTTTACCCAATTGTAAGGGTGTTCAAACAAATTCAAAGTCAAAGTAGTCCTTGAAAATTTGAAGTTATGTCTGAGATAGAGTACACTGTGCGATATATAAAACCCGTAACAGTTTCATTTGGTTTCATTGTAAAAGAAGGTTATGGCATTGAAATGATACTACAACAAAAAAGAAAACAAATAATTTATTTAATATCGAACATAATCAAAATTTACATATAGCTACAGAAGTTGTTGAAAATGTTGTCCATTTACATCTAAACACAAACCAACTCTTCTCCGCAATCCAACAAAAACTTTAGGCAGCATTTGCGGTGAGCTGTTGATCTCTTCACACTTTTCTGTTATGCGAATTCTCAGTTGTTCCAGATTATGAATTGGCGTTGAATAAATCGAATTTTTTATGTATGGCCATACGAAAAAATCACATATGTTTAAATCGCAAGACCTAGTTGGATATGGGATTTCAGTGTTCCTGCTTATTATTCTGTTATCAAAAAATTCTCTGAGATATTGAAGTGTTTCTCTGGTCGTATGTGCTGTTGCACCATCTTGTTGGAAATACCCATTTTGTAATTCCTCATCATCCAGTTGATTTATGAATGAGCCGAGTATCTCATTACGATATCGTGCAGCAGTAAGTGTACCTTCAAAAAAAATGGGACCCACCAATCTTCTTCGATATATTCCAACCCAAGCACCAACTTTTTGGGAATGCAATGTTTTTTCAACAAAAAAATGAGGATTTTCGGAGGATAAACACCTCATATTCTGTGAATTAACATGTCCAGAAAGATAAAACCAGGCCTCATCGGTGAAAAAAACTGTGTTAAGGATATCGTGATTGTGTAGATTATTTTGAAACCATTGACAAAATTCCACTCGTCTTAAATAATCCACTGGATAAAGTTCATATGAAAACATTGCAGCTTGTATGGATGACAATGTAAGAGTTTTTTAAGAATGAATTGACACGTACCTTAAGATAAATTTGTTTGTTGGGTCACTACTGAAATGGATGTTTTTGGATTTTCATCAATAATATGCTGAAGGGTTTCAATATTATCAGCTGTACGTTTAGATGGCCGTCCACTTCCAGTTTTTCGACCGACGCTACCAGTCTCTCTGAATAACTTTACACAATTTGTCAAAACATTGTAAAAATTATTGTAGTCAAACACTAATTCAGGATGTTCTTCACTAAAATCAGCCATGCAATCCGTAATTGAATACTGCCACTCGCCATTTACTTTCACACCTGTACGGAAGTAACATTCGATAATTTATGGTTTTTGTTCTATGTTGAATACCATTTTTTTAAATAAATTTAATTTTCTTAATAAGAGTTTTGAAAAATTTGACACAAACTTATAGTTTCAATGTCAAATAATAAATGTCATTATGTGGAAGTGGCTAAAGTACCAACCCAATTTCACAGTCTACTAAAATTATGAATTTTTTCGATGGCTCGTTACCTATAATTTAAGTCAAATTTGACAAATCAAATAAAACATGTCAAATTTGATAAGCCGGGCTTACATTCATAATATGTTAGTGTTCGGACTTTATATGTCGGGCAGTGTAAACTGCGCGATCAAGTAATCAAGTAATGTTGACGAAAAGTAAGAAATAATATTTCTGGGATAGTAACCTTTAAATTTGAAAATGTCAAGGATCAATGCGACCAACTGCATACTTTATATAAAAATAAAACTGAACTTTCTGAATTAAATAATTTGTAAAAAATGCAAAATAGAAAAAATAGTATAAGAAACTTTTGTGGCACTCGTTCTTTAGAAAACTCACCGCTATCGCGGCTAATTTTCTAAACTGAACTCTTGCCACAAAATGGTGCCTTATGAAACTTGTGTTTTAATATACTATTGTAGTACGGGACCATTTCTAATTTCATTAATTTTATTTAATTCTGTCCTGAGATCTATATAATCTTGCACTGGTACGCATAAGATCTTGGAGGAAATTCATGTTCGCTGTTCAAACTAATTAAACGACTTCCAAACACTTCTTGTAATATAATCATTGTTTCACCTGCTGTGTGAGCTCTAGCACCATCTTGTTGAAAGTAACCTAAAGCTAGTTTATCATCACAAAGCTGATTTAGGAAAGCCAAGAGTATTTCCTGCCGATACCTTTCCCCAGTCAAGATACTATTAAAAAAAATTGGACCAATAATCCTTCTTGTGCTTATAGCGCATCAAACACCAACTTTCTGAGGATGTAGAGGAGCTTTAGCATAAAAATTATGGGGCTTTGTATCACTCCACATTCTCATGTTTTCTGAGTTAACATATCAACTAACATGCTTCGTCCGAAAATAAAATTGTGCCTAGGAATTCATCATTAAAATTATTTGTAAACCATTGGCAAAAAACTATTCGTCGCGGAAAATCAATATCGAGGATTTCTTGCAAGCAAGTTGTATAATATGGAAATAACCGTAAATCTTGTTTTAAAAGTGTACGACAAGAACCAACTGACAATCCAGTTTATTGATCTGGAGTTCGTACTGAAGTTTTTGGGGCATCAGTCATTATTCGTCTAACATGCAAGGGATGCAAAAAAAGCTTTTTGCATCCCCATGTAAAACTATGGATTCTGAATTTAAGTGTTTACTGTTTCATACAGCAGTGCGATGGGTGTCGAAACGAAAAGTGTTCGCACGATTTATCTCTTAGGGCACCTAAATAATATGTTTCTTTGATGCTAATAATTCTGGATTTGAATTTCTGAACGATGATAATTAGTGATTAGAAATAACGTTTCCCATCTTTTTAAGAAGTTGAACGTAGTATGCAGGAACCGAACGAAAATATCATTACAATTACAGTTCTAACTTCTAAGTGAAAGCCTTTCACCTATATGTTAGAAGTGTGGACAAGAAAAGATAAAACTCGCAGCATCAATTTTCAAGTATTTTCCATCTCTTGATTATCAAATATACGAGTGGTTCATCAATCCCTTTGTAAGATGCGACAGTACAGGCCTGCCATAAATATTAACAGAAGATGAAAATTTAATAGGCTTGCAAAACGATCTTGTGCACAAAGCTTATTTTCTGCGCTAGGCTTGTCACAATTTTGGATTACGCTTTGGATCCAGTATTTTCGATTAGTTACTACAGTTGTTAAATCTCCTTTGCAGAAACAAAACATTATATTATATTATATATGCCTACAAGATATGGTGGAATATATATTCCCTATAATAACGAATTATACTGTTCCAGAAACACACCATGGGCATATCGGGAGGTCCCAAAAAATGATGTCGTACGACCTTTAGGAATGTACCTGTCCCTAATAAAATGTTATCAAATTCTTGTTGCTCAGTGAGTTTCTTCGAATTTTTATTTGGTTGCAAGAGATGCTAATACCACCGACAAACTTTTCTCAATGATCTTGCCATTTTAACAATTCATCTTATTGGACACCAAGGCATGCTTATAATTTGCGATTTATTGAGATACCACAAGCATACGCCAACGTAAAAATTGGCTGACAAAATTCTTTCTCTATATAAATTACATTCTTCTCACTAATAACATTATTATTAGAGTGGACCAATTCGGAGCGAAAGCAGAGGCGTGACTCTCAATAAACCTATTGACTAACTTTGATGATAGCGTTTTTTTTACTGTACGCTCCTTCAACATTATTAAATACACAGAATACACTTTCCTGCTGCTATTATACGTGTACACACGATGACCGTGAACAACATACTAAGTAATTGTATGTGCGATGGGGCACGCAGGAACCAATTCGTTTGTCACGCCTCTGCTTTCGCTCCGGATTGGTCCACTCTAATTATTATTGTATTACATTACTACATACATCTACCTGGAAAATATTGTAGGAAGGTACCCGTTAAAACAGATATGCATTGTTACAAGATTTTCCCGTTATAAGAGAAACATATATAATGAAGTGGGAGTGGGAGGATATTTGAAATGAGAGTCGTGCGATACACCTACGTAGATGGGATTCAGTAATAAACCTATTGCTAGTTATGGAGGACCACTGCAGATCTTAGGTTGTACTTTATTGACTGAAATAGAATATACTGTTTTTAATTCATTACAAATTTTATTTGACTTCCTTGTTATTTCAGTTATATTATTAGAGAAGAATCATCTAGAATCCCATGACCAGGATATTATTTTAAATAGATATAGATATAGTTGAACGTTTTGCGAGAGTTTTCTCTAGTAATTATCAGGTAATCATATAAGTTCGTACTGTTTTGATGGTAAAATATAAATATTTATTAAGAAACAATAATACACTATTATTCATATTATTCATCGAAGTAATTACCATCACACTCAATAACCTCTTGCCTACGTAATACCAATTTTTGTATGTCAGTATTGTAAAACTCTATGGATTTTGAATCAACAGATTGACGGACTGCATTTATTGCATAAACTCGAGTTTTGATCTCTCTATGCTTCATACAGTTGTTAGGAGACAAAAAAGGTGGTAATAATTTGGCGAAATGTCAAGAGAATATGGTGGGTGTGGTAACGTTTCCCAGCCAAGTTCAGAAATTTTTCCCAGGTCACTGTTGCGGTACGCGGCCTAGCATTATCCTGTAAGCATATCACTTTCTTTCGATTGACCAAAGCAAGCTGTTTTTGAATGAGTGCTGCTTGTATTCGCTGAAGCTGTTCACAATACAAGTTAACAGTGATGGTGTGACCCGTTTCCAAAAACTCATAATGGACAATTCCGGTTGTTGTCCACCAAACACACAATAAAATTTTGTCTGGGTGCAAGGAAGCATTGGTAGTGTGTGCTATCGAATCAGTAGGCAACAACCAATGATACGATCGCTTAGAATTTGAGTACAATATCCACTTTTCGACGCAGGTTAACAACCAATCAAGGAATGGTTCATTAACGTTTCGTAAAATGTTTGCCGAATAAATGTTAAGACGAATTTGTGATCATTTGACAATTCATGTGGAACACATTCTCCACAACCTGTTGAATATCTTCGTTGTTAACGATCTTCGGTCTCCAAGAGCGTGCTTCATAGGTCAAGCTGAGATCTCCCGAACAGAATTTCTTGAACCACCTCTGTACTGTTCGATCATTTATAGCATCATCTCCGAATACGGCACATATATTTCGCGCCGCCACTGCAGCATAGAGTAAACAACCTCGAATTAAAATTTTATTCGTTGCAATTTTCAGCTATTTAAAACTAGGAATTAAACAATTGTCACCAAATATGTATGTATTCGATAAAGGAGGGATTCATACTAAAGTAGGCTTTACAATGGGTTTATAACAAAAAGGCTTGGATGACAACAGAAATTATGACAAGATGGCTGCATAAATTTTACAATAAAATGAAAAACAAAATAGAAAAGTGCTTCTTTTCTTGGATAATATGATTTAAAAAGGCTTCTAACGGACTTTATTGACAGAGAATGTGTTTTTTAAATTCTGAAAAAACATAAATTGAGCCAACGCACTTATATGGTTTACAGCTTCTTGAAAAAGATATCTTCTGCTACAGTTAAGAAACGTTTTTTTCAATGCCGGATGAATTAACCCCTGCCTCACTCTTTCCTACAGTTCGTAACAAAATTGTGGATTTAAATTAATTTACTTTTATTGCTAGTCATGTGCCTACAGAGAGCCCTACTTTCAGTATTACGGAAATTGTTGTGGAATTGTGCAATAATGATGAAGAATATAACTCTGATAATAGTGATGTGGACGAATGTGAAACTCCAAATTCTAGTTTATCTAGTATGAGCAAAGTATATGTAAAATGAAGAGACGTACAGAATAATTTATTGTGCAATGGTGAAATTTTTATGGATGTTTCTCGAATTTTACTTACATGCAAAACTGTAGATTTTAAATCGAAGCTAAAACATTTAAAGCAGACAAAGCTTGAACCATACTTTAAAAAAGCCTAACAGATTTTGTTTTTTCCTATAAATATATTATAATACTTTGTACAAATAATGAACATATTTATTATCTATAATATGTACTATCGGGGCCGTTAAATTTCGCATGATTTGTTATCAAGTTACTTTGCTTTTTGAATATTTACCTACTACAAATCTGACATTTTGTGTCAATCTTGACATTCATAATATTCTGACAGAATATCTTTGGCGTATTACTAAAGTAAAAAAATTTAATATAAACTTGAAAAAAATGCTTTATTGTAAATAGAAAAACAATTAGAAAAGTCACTGTTTTTAATATTTTGTGGAGCCCTTATGGTTATTTAAAACATTTCGTGATCTTTCGGGCATAGAAGTGATTAATGGCTTGGCAATATCTAGTTGAAATACAAATATTATGGTGTCTATACGGTGACAGATATTGCACTGACAGTAATGACAGTCATGACAAATTATAAACATTGGGTAAGCCACTGAATAAAGTCATATCAATACAGGAGAAGTGAACCGTGCCAAATTTAACGGCCGCGATAGTACCTAGTTTATGTTTTGTACATACGGGGGTAGCACCGATTATTTCTGCAAACTAATATTTCTATTAAATCAAAGGAATCAAACATGCTATGAAACAAATGTTTATTGTTTTCTATTTTGACAGTTCGAATTTAGTTTTGATAATTGCAACAGTTATTTTGTAAGATAGTGGTCTGCAGTAAAAATGCATTTAACGAGAGAAAATTTTAAAGCTATAATTTACTATGATTTTAAAAGTTCTTTAACTCCGATACAAAGTGTTTCAAGAGTTTGTGCTGCAATTGGTGATCAAGCTCCTTCTCAGAGGAGTGTTTACAACTGGTATAACGAATTTATATTTCAACGGGTTTCACTTAGTGACGATTTTCTCGAAGGCCAATCTCAGCCAATACTGAAACAAATCTAGACGCCTTACGAAGAATGATTCAAGAAGACAATCGAGTCACGTATAAGATTATTAGGAGCAACTTGGGTATAGGCATAACTGCAATAAACGAAATTTTACATAATAATTTGGGTGTGAGGAAAGTCTGTTGTCGTTGGATACCTCACAATTTAAGACAGGAACAACAACAAAATCGAGTGGAATGGTGTAAAATAACGCTTAAGAAATATGATGGAGGTAGGTCTAAAGCAGTTTACAATATCTTTACTAGTGATGAAAGCTGGATATATGCATTTAAACCGAAATCAAAGCGGCAGTCGGCTCAATGAGTGTTTCCAACAAAACTTAATCCAATCAAAGTGAAAAAATCTCGAAGTGTTGGAAGGAAAATGGTACACAGTTTCTTCTCAAAATCAGGACCTATCACAACAGTTGTGCTTGAGATAAGGTTCGTAAGATTCGTTTACGACGACCTAGATGGGAGATTGTCCTACATCACAACAATGCTTCAAGTCACACTGCGCGTCAAACAAACGAATTTTTGAAAGCTTCCGGAATAAAATTACTAGATTATCCGCCATATAGTCCGGGCCTGGCACCTTCAGATTTCTTTCTATTTCCAAGACTAAAGGATAAAATGCGTGGTGTACGATTTGCAAACCCAGAAGATGAAGAGGAGAGCTTCAAAAACCTTATATCTGAAGTGACTCAAGAAGAGTGTAATTTATGCTATGATAACTGGTTTTATCGAATATCTAAGTGCATTGAGTTTAAGGGCGAATATTTTGAAAAACAATAATAAAAATAATTTTTGACTACATTTTATTTTATTAATTTAAAAAGTAGTTTTAGTATTTCGTATACATATTGCTGTGGACTTTTCCCCATAAATATTTTAAAAATATTTGACTTGCGCAGTTGGAGCAAGCCGTTTGTTCTGCTGTGGACGATTGTAAAACTGTATTTTTTATACGGAGCCTGCGTGCTTGCTGTATCCACAGAGACAAGTGCACTCTGAGTAAAGAAAGTGGTGTTTATTTAAAGATCAATCTTTATCTTTTTATTAAGTAACTTCGGGTTATTTTTGATTTCATTAGTTTATTGGTGCTGTGTTTTTTCATTACCGATATTTTATACGAGTTTGTTGATCTCGTAATTGTTATATTTTACACTTTCTTACTGATGTGTCTTGAATATATTTTTTACGTAAGTAATATATTATTAAAAGATATCTTATTATTATTTTGAATGAATTGAATATTGTATTATTATTATCGTATTGAGATTTAGTCTTAGATATTTGATATCAATATCAAAGAAGGATTTTTAAAATTTCAAGTAAAAAAATATAAAACTGTAAAATTTAGTACGTTGGTTTATCAAGGGCATTTTTTGTCACATGTGGTTGCACATGCGTTAGAGTTTGTTTCGGTCTGTCAAATAGTTTGTTTATTTTGTTTTTCTTGGGAGAAATTAAAAAGTTTCATTGTAATTTATTATTTTTAATTTTGATCGGCTGTCATAAAGGAAGTTTAGACGTATGCTGCGGTCATTTCCATGCGTTATTTTTACCTTTATAATATTGTTAGATGAGGCAATATTAATCTTTATACTTTATAAAGATTTTTTTTTAATTTTTTTTTTATTTTTGTATTAAATTTTCATTTAAATTTTATATTGTGATTATTATTTAACCTTACTCCAAGAAGATTACAAGTAACTTAAAGAAATATAATTATAACATTTGTCAATACTCTTTTACTGGCGCATTATAAATTTGTAGAAGAGAAAAACCACGTTTTCCAATTGGAACCCTGAGAGGAAAGCAGTCCCATTTTGAAAGTAAACCGACTGAATATCCTAGCTGGATAGATTTGTCGTGAATGGTGGTAAATTAATTATCAAAACCACAGTTCATAGCAATATGTGTATTTATATAATATTTACTTTAATTAATAAAAAAAGGAAAAAAATCTAAAAAAACAATTATGTATTTTATTTGTAAGACGAAAAACCTGACAATTATTTCTTTTTTTGGTGGTGTTATTGACAGATTTTACTGTATTATTAGCTATTATTTATTATTTTTAGTTATATATACGTTATTGTATTTTTTATGTTACTCTGTTAATGATTTCTGTTGGGTAATAATCCTTATTACTAATAGTATTAATATATTTAAATCCAATAGAACCATTTCAAAGACCTAAATTACTAATATCTGGGTAATATTTACTCCTATATTTATTCTAATTATTTTGGAACTTTCTATAATAATTTAAATCACTATTTTAACATGTTAAATTATTTAAATTTAGAAAAAGCAAGTAAGAAATTAAATTTACATTTTGTATGATAACAATATATTATTTTTAAAACCACAATAAACAAAAATAATAAAAGAAAACATTGGACATTGAACTAAAATTACTAAACCCATTATTTTTAAATGCTACTGTTGATAATTCAGCTCATTTGCCTTGGCATTAAATGTAATTACAGCTCGCTGTATTAGTGCGTGGAATTTTTATGGGTTTTTAAGCACTTTTAGAAATTTTACCAATAAAAATTACCATTTAAACGATCATGTACTGACCACTTGTCCGGCGCTGTTGTTGATCATTGACCCCAGATCATAACTGTACTCTTGTCGATGTAGGCACAAAAGATATATTGTACATATTATTCTAAGATTTCTAACAGAAATTGTAATTTCCACATGCATACCAACACATTACACGCGAACATTGAATATTTGTAATTATAATAATATCGTTATCATTTCTCACAAAAGTTACAGTTTTTAAATTATTTAATTTCATAATTTGTTTATGCTTACCGCAAAAATATTGCTACTGTTCCTATTGTAGAATCTTGCCATTGTAAGTATACCTTTTGCTAAAGAGACGAGTCTAATGAACCGCTACTGTTCATAACACTTAACACTATTTAATACTTCATAATTATAACGATGGCATCGTAATAAAAGTTGATTAAGTTAATTATGCAGATTGGTGAACGGAACTATTTAGAATCTTTAATGAGAACATGCGTTCCTGCAATTTCTTTTATTAGGTTTCCTTTTGAAGCCCGATTTTTAGCGCCTCAACTTGTTTTCGATCGATCAAGTTCGTAACGAGTAAACTGAGTGACAACACTAGGTAGTCAGTAAGTGTTAAAGTGTGCCACAAGACTGAATGCAACCTCGTTCTTGAACTTGAAGACGGATATGATATAATGCTTACCTGGAAGGAGAATTGGAACAAGTGGAGAATTAAGTGGGAGGCTACTGATTAAATTAATAAAATACGATTTGTTCATTAATTACACAGGTCTACAAAATTAAACTTTTTGACAGATGTTTTTATTTTGAAAACTGATTTTATATAATTTTGGTAGGCTGATTTCAAAAATTCTATGCATTTATTTGTATCACGTAAGGTTTTTTTGCAAATATTAAATGAAAAAAAAACGATATTTCTAAAAAAAATTATTTGTTTATAGAGCAAAAAGGTGGAATACAAGTTAAAAAAGTGGAAAAAAATACTTTACTCAGTCTTTTTTAAGTGAAATCTTTGTCTTTTTGCCAGAAAGCTGCGTTGTCCGGACATTCGGTTGTATGTTTTTAAGGGCATATCCCGTTTTAACATCCAGCGGTAGTCCGCCATCATCGTTATGCTCCATCTGCCTTGGTATCGCCGTTCCATTTCCTTAATGTCTTGGTGAAACCTCTCTCCCTGTTCTTCGCTAACTGCTCCAAGATTTTCAGGAAATTAGTTCAAGTGTGAAAACAGGAAATGCACTTTCAAACTCATATTACAACCTAGACGATGAAAGTGTTGTAACATATTTTGAACAATATTTTCGTAGTTTTCGTCCTTAGAGTTCCCAAGAAACTTATCAATTACTTCTTTAAATGAAACCCAGGCGTTTTTCTCGACATTGGTCATTGTGTTTTGAAAATCCTTGTCTTTGCATAATGTTCTTATCTGCGGCCCAACTAAAATACCTTCTTTTAACTTGGCATCGGATAAGGCTGGAAATGTCTCGCACAAATATTTAAAACACTGTCCATTTTTGTCTAGGGCTTTAACAAACTGCTTCATCAAGCCAAATTTGATATGGAGAGGAGGCAGTAAAACTTTTTTGGGGTCAACCAAGCTATCTCTTAATACATTTTTGCTACCAGGTGTAAGGCTTGTTCTAGAGGGCCATTCTATTTGAGTCCAATGTCTATCCCTTGCTCGACTATCCAACTCACAAATAAACCATGGAAATTTTGTATAACCTCCTTGTTGTCCTAGTAGCATGCACAGCACTTTAAGGTCACCACAAAGCATCCACTGATGTTCTTGGTAGTTTATTTTCTTTAAAAGAAGTTCAAAATTTTCATACGTTTCCATTAAATGTACCGAATGGGCAACGGGAACCGAGGCCAGCTCGTTACCATAGAGCAATAAAACGCCTTTTAAACTACGCTTACTTGAGTCAATAAACAGGCGCCATTCTTCTTTTACATTCGGCACATTTCCTAATTTTGAAATTAAGTCAGGAATATTGTTGCAATACACTAGCGGTCTTGAGTAAAATATTGACATAACTCTTTTTCGCGATACCGGTAAAAGCTTGATGTGACGCCAGGTGCCAGTAAATGTTTCTCACGAAGTCGGGAGGCTAACAATTCGGATGCATCCTTTGGAAGGTGCAAATCTCTAATTAAATCATTTAGTTCGCTCTGGTTAAACACTTCGGGCTCTCTGAAATCTGAGTCATCTGGGTCGCAATTAGATTCCTCTGATTCTGACGATATGACGTTTTCTAGTGCTTTTGGGGCGGTAGGTATCGGTACATCTGGTCCATGAGGAACTGGTCGAATAGCAGAGTCAAGATTGGGATACACAATTCGTTTCTTATTTTTTCTGTTGAATCCTTGAACATTACACGAACAAAAATAACAATCATCACTGTGATTTCTAGGCTCTCGCCATACCATAGGAACACCAAAGCTTAAACATTTCTTCCTACCTTTTTGCCAGTTTCTTAATGCTTCAACGCAAACGGAACAAACAGTATGAGGAGCCCAGGACTTGTCTTGGTCGCCAATTTTTACACCAAAATAAGCGTGGTATACATTTTTCACAAACGAAGTTATAGTTTGCCTCTGCTTTACTACGACATAACTACCACAGATATAACAAAAGTTATTCGGATTGTTCACACAATGTCTTCTTTCCATATTTATACGTTCTAGAACACTTAAAATACGCAACAACGAAGACAACAAGCGCGCGGACACAGTAGCACGACTAACACAACCAAACTGCACATAAGCAGGTTTCAACGTTGTATTGACGCTTCTGCGCCGACTCTGTTGCTTTGCTGAGAAATCTAATATTAACCAGTGTTGCCAAATCACATTTAATTTCATAAAAATCAATTCATTTAAAAATCATGCCTAACATGGAACAAACATATTCTTGTCATAGGTATGTATATTAATAAATTAACATTTTTAAGATATAGAGCGCTATAAAAAAAATTTACGTGATAGAGAAAAAATATGGCGTTTTTGGAATAAGGGCCCCGAAACATATACAAATTAGCAAACAGCTTTCAAACATCAAAATCACTGTAGACCTGTGTTATTCGTACAAAAATTATCCATGATTCGCAGATTCAGTCCAGATTACTCGAATGCTCAATTCAGTACCACTTAATATTAAAGCCAGTACATTTTTAAAGATATATTTATTATTTACTGAAGCTTACATTAAAATTTGATAATATGCAATTGCATAAATGTTGTTGGATTTTTTTTAGTTATAAACTTTGAAACATTTTACAGTCTATTTTAATCGAAAGAACAGACGTTTTTACAGCAGCTTCCCGAACTTCTAATTTCATGTTAATATATTATATGAACGTAATCTTATATACAATAATTCAAGGCCCCCACATTCGATTACGGGCCCTGAACCCAGGATCAAGCGACTGTAAAATAGGGGAGCACGTCTCCCCTATTTTACACTCGCGTGCTACAATATAATTGCATGGTTATTTCTTACCCATACAGTCCATACTCTTTTTACAATGTAATTTAACCTGAAAATAAAGGATATAATTATAGTAACTATTTTATTTATAAGTCCAAAGTAAACTTTATTTATAAAATTATTTTACTAAAAATGACCACAGAACATTTATTTATTTAACAAACAAGATTAAAATAAAATAGTTACAAAAAACTAAAATTTGGATCTATGTAAGTCATAGACACTACATGGTTACAAAATAAGATTATTTAATAATAGTCCTCCGAGCTTTCTTCTCACTAAAATGATCAATTACATCGGAAAAGTCAAGAGTCTTGGCCAATTTATTCTCAATTGCTAAAATAGCTAAATGGTTAAGACGACGTTGGCCTGTTGTGCTCCCTTGCCAAGTTTTTAAAGAGTTCACCTACTAAAACACTTTTCACTGAAATTGTACAAAAAAGTCTAATTGCAGTGCACAGGTTCAAAAAAATTGCTCTTGAAGGTTTTTCAGATATATGAAGTTGAGAAGCGTCATTGGGTTCTTTTCTGATTGGAAGACTGTTTGAGACAAGATTGGTAGTTTTAACTTCTAGTTCATTATTTTCTAGGTCCATGGAAGCCAAAACTGGTGAAAACATATCACAAATTTGTTCACAGCTCCCAAATCTTGTTTTAAAATCTGCCTGGACAAAATCCAAAACCGGAAAGACAACAATAGATTTGAATGCTTCAGCCCTAGCTGAAGTTGTTAAGGCATCTTTTTATCTGCATTAGGTTTCATTTTGATAACAAACTCTAGTGAAGTGCCAACTGGCTTGGCAACTACTTTTGCTTCATTCAAAATGGTTTCCCCATGAATCTTGTAAGACCTGCATCTCATTAAGTAAGTCTTTAATTAACTGCGTCTCTACGTTGAGGGAAATTCTTTAGTTCTGTATAATGACGGTTTTATGATCAATAGAGGCTAAGATCTTGTGACAAAATAATGACATCAAGAAGCTTTTGAACGATCCAATGTACTTCTTGAGTCCCAAAACAGTATTTCTTGCTGATGGAGTTAATGTGGGTACGTTATCCTCCAGGAGCAGGTCTAAAAGTTTGAGAAGAAGTTTGAGAATCGAAGGATAGTACCTACTTTAAAACTTTATTAAACGTCTATGACGAACGGTTTATCATAAATATATATTTTAGATTTTAAGTTATTATTAGTCGTAGAATCTTCTAAAATATCATTGACTAAAAAAATATTTCAAAATTTTTTTTCTAGTTTGTATTAAATTATAATAATAAAAAAAAATAAATTTCCACCAGAGGTCCACCCAGCCCCATCCTTGTGGGGGGGGGGGGGGCATGCAATAATTTATGAACACCAAAATTTAGCAATTACTGTCACTTAAATTGATGTTTTGTGATTATTTTTCTGAAAAATTCGTACAGGGTCTATTGATTAAGTTAATTCTCCTGGTTTGTTCCTTTTTTTTTATTGTTAATAGATAGTTCAGGAGAGTGTTCAGTACAAATCTGATGTAGTTACTGTTGTCATATTGCTTTTATCAGTGAATAGTAGTGAAATTTTAATCTGGGTAACACTGTCAAGGGTTGTTTGGTATTTACTTATTAGTATGTAGAGAGATTCATTCGAGTAACATCCCACCGGCAGCTAGTCCTAGCGCATGTATATATTTTGTCAGTCGTCGTCTAAACACCTGTTGGAGCTGATGTACCAATGTTATGGTTGATGTTGGCTTGTGGACCAAACTGTTAGCGATGAATCCGGTTTCCGGCGGTGATGCTTCAACGTCAGTTACTAGAATCACGACCCCGTTGTTGCTTCACCGTACACAGGTTGTAAGGCTGTATACACTTTATAAGTCCATTTTTTTTGTTTGTTAAATGAATAAATGTACTTTCATTTAAATATATTATTTACACTACATACATTTATTTTGGATCTACAACGACTTAATCTAAAAAAATGAATGTTATGTTGATGCTGTATTTGAGTTCATACTGTTGAGTCTCTTGTTGCTGATATGAGACACTGATTGATACAGATCTATTCTGTACTGTTTTACAAGTAGGTAAAAATATACCACTACCCTTAACTACTATAGACAAAAAGCATCTTGGTTGAGCAGTGTATTGCTTGACGTCATAACGGAGAATTTTCGTGTTATTTAATTTGAGGAAATTATACCTTGAGCAACAATACAGTTTTACGATAGAGTCTGAAAAACAACAAAACATCATTACTAATTAAGTATTTGTAGGTATCATAAACCTAAGTATGTAGTTCCGGATCGTCTTTGTTAGAGTAATAAAATTTATTATACATATTTAATAAAAGAGATATTAATAAAGCCTTTGTTCAATAATAGATTTTTATTGTACATACATATTTAGAAATCGTGAGCCTATTATACATGTTTAGGGAACAATGGAGATGATATTAAGGGTCTATTGAAATCGTTCACTAATAACCCTAGGCAATAAATAGATTTGCAAATGTAAAGGACATCGCTTTCTTAGAATTTAAAGAACGTTTTTATAATGTGCTAATAAAAGTATGCTATATAGTGGTTTAAACTTGAAAATGCACTTTAAATATTTTATAAAATTGTAAATGTTTATGTTTGAATTCTATCTCCTCGATTTACTTATATTTAATAAAAAATGATTGAAATTAAAATATTACGAAAGGATATGTAATGTATCGTCAACAACACTATTCAGTGCACTTCGCTGATTTACAGTGATAAATAATAATTTTATAATGTCACAAATAGACAGAAAGGGGCCGTTTTACGATGTAGCTCAATTCCGTGCCATATTGTGTGCACGTGTGCAAGGCACACAGGCGGCCAAATCAAAGGGCGGCGAAAATTATTCAGCATTACTAGAGACACTGGTCATTAATCAATAGGTTAAGATAATACTAATGTGTAATTTAAAAAAACGCTGGTCTATCGAGAGAAAGAATTCAAGTAGGTGATCGGTTATGTTTACTTTAAACAACCATACCCTTGTTCTAATCGTTATATTTATATACTTATCGGTGGCTGGAAAATGTATGGTTGCGATAAGAAAATATAACACTGTTTGGTTTATCCCTATATTTTATATTGCGGTGTTTTACTAGCGCATCAATTACTAATTATTTTTCGGTAACTCATAACAATAACAATCCATAACAAGTAACAACATTTTGGCCACATCGAGTTAAATGTGACAGATCATAGAATGGTTGCTATGGCTGTTAATGTTTTATTCCTAATTTGTTCCTCTATAATATGTATGCAACTTTTTGTATTTACGTTTGTCTACATATATTTTTATCCACAATATAAGATGTGGATAAAAATATATGTAGACAAACGTAAATACAAATTTCCCGGAGTAAGCAATATATGTATATGCAATATTATGTGTAACTTTCATATTGTGTAATGTACCGTTTAAGTTAGTTGACAACGAATCAGTTTATTCATTTTGGAAGCACTACGGTAAAGGAACGTTATCCACACGGAAAAGATTACTAAATTTTCTACCATTCCTCTGTGAATGTATGGAACATATGATTAAATCTGAATAGAAAAATAAGAATCTGTGGACGAATCAACAGATTGTAAAAAGAAATTCGGTTGCTGAGGTTACCCTACGTACAATGGAACAATCGTCACATTTAATTTTACTAGCTAGCAGAAAAGTACAACAATGTACTGACAAAATAATTTCAGAATTAGTGTTAAATACATTGGAAAAGGTTGAAGTTTCTACAAACCAAGTGTTAATGTTTATGAATGATGGTGCTACAAATATGCTCTCAGTAGGCCGGTCTCTAAAAAAAGATTGTGCTAACTTTTACAAATTACGTGTAAACTCCATGCTTTCCATCTGATAGCAGAAACTATTCATAGAAGTTATCCAGATTTAGATGTAGATGCATTAATTGCATTAATGCAAGTACAAAGGCTGTGTTTCAAAATCCGTAATGGTGTTCGCCAATTTCACAGTCTGTAACTCGATATTCTTGAACCACCACAGCTAATTCTTCCACGTTGGGGAACATGGTTATAGGCAGCGTTTTACTATTATAAATATTTTAATAATATTAAGAGGGTGGTTTTTAAATTCGATCCAAAATAAGCTGCAGGTATCAAGGAAAGCCAGTTAAAAATTCAAGATAGCCAGGTTAAAACAGATTTAAGAATTATTCGGACCAATTACGTCGGACTAGTGGAGCCATTAGAAAAATTAGAAAATCCTTCGATGTCATTAGTGGTATCTGTGCAAATAGTGCAACACATGATCGCGCACAGCTAGTTCTAGAAAGGTTTGAAAGTGTTTTAGAGAAAGATTCAGATTTTGTTACATTACGACAAATTTGTGAAAGTGCATCAACAAAACTGTTAAGTTGTTTTAGAGATTATTTTAATTATATAAATATAATCTCACCTCATTAGATGTATAACGCTCGTTTCCTGCATATAAGCATATTTTTTCTCCGCAACGCACTCGATTTGCGGAAATTATTGTGGAAACACATCTGATATTGCAAATATTTAACCGATTTTACCCAGTTTGTGAGTTCACGGAAGACGTTTAAAACTGTAAAAGGGCGACTAACAAAATATATACACGTTCGAGGACGAGCTGTCGGTGTAACATTACTCGATTGAACCTCTCTACTTATTAGTGTCGAATTTATTTATATCCGACTAACATTTTTTTCATATGGGTAAAGTAAAGTACAAATGAAAAATAGTGTGTATTTCTATAAAAATTATAGTAACTGGCTTCTTAACTCAGATCAGTTTTTAATCGCTTAGGTTTTACTATACGAAAACATAAATCCAATTGGTTAAGCGATCGTAGATATGCATTTAAAATAGTGGGGTCGCTCGATAGCACCACCTGCGTTAACGAAGGGCGTTTATATACCGATACAATTGACTAGATACGGGGACGGTCAAAATTATGTACTATTTTACATTGAAAATAATTAACTGTAATAAATTATTTTGGTTCTTGTAACGGGTGGGGCAAAAGTAATGTCATGTGAGTGTGCCTTAATTTTTGCAAATAGCGTCAAATGTCATTGTGCTTTGACATTTATGTTGAAGACAGATAGAGAATTAGTTCACAACAAGCAATGAAGCGATACACACTTAAAGAACGCGGAATTATGGTTACTGTTTATTTGACCAATTTTAGGTCTGCAGCGTGAATTTCGTCGTCGTTTTCTTCGTCCTGCACCATGTGCGCGAACAATTAAGCGTTTGGCTGAGCGTCTGGTGCAAACTGGATCCACTAGAGATGTCGCAAGAAGTCAGCGGCCCCGTATTGCTCGTTCGACCGAGAATATCTCTGCTGTGGCCGATGACGTACGAGAGAGTTAACAAACACCGACTAAACAACGATCGTTACGTCGAATTTAGGTGAAAGACCTGAAGATGTTCTCTTACAAAGTGTAAACCGTTCACCAATTGCTGCCTGCTGATCGTCAAGTGAGGTTAATTTTCTCCCATGCTCTGTTAGACCTGGTGCAAGAAGAGGTTGATTTCGTATCCAAAATCATAATGAGCGACGAAGCCCATTTCCCCTTAAGTGGTTATGTGAATAAACAAAGTTTGCGTATCTGGGGCATGGAGAATCCACATGAAATGCACGAAGAACCATTGCATCCGCTCAAAGTGACTGTTTGGCGCGGCATTTGCAGTGAAAAAGTGATTGGCCCTTATTTTTTTGAGGACGCCGACGGCACCACATAATAGCCCACAAAAGTCAACTATAGCATCGTATAGTAGCGTTGACTGTAATCGTAACACCTTTGTTCGCCCCGAAAAATGACACCGCCACCACATTAACGTACCTACATTGTCACTCGTTCTGGATAAATCAATCTCAACAATTGTTCTAGGGTTTTCAGAGCCCCAGATGTGACATTTCTATTTATTAACGAACCCACGAAAGTCGAAATGGTCCTTATCTCTTAGAATAATTTTACTGAAAAAAACAGATAATCCTGCTTAAATTCACCTGCATCTGCAGTAACCAATTAGCGTTGCGGATGGTTTGGCAACGCTAATTGTATCCAGGCAAGATCTTTGTGCAAAATGTGTTCGCTCAAATCACACAGTTTTAACAAATGTGTAGGAATGACAGCGGTATATTTGGCACATAGACAAAACCCCAATTTGGCAATTAATAATAGGTGCCAACTTTAGAATGAAGCCTTTTAATAGAAAATCCTATATTAAAATTTAAAATTTTCCACATAAATACTCAGTTATTAAACATACAAAAAATTTAGCATAATAGACATAGAAAAAAAAAACCTATATAGATAGTCTCGTTTTGTTATTGAGTTAATTCGAAAATCTTGATACTTCAGATAAAGAACTGAGAATGCTTGATATGTTTATATCGGGTGTCCCAATAAGAATGCACAATTTAAAAAGGGCACCATTTTCGTACCGGTCGGTTGGCAACTCGTGTTTTTGGTTAGCTGTCAACTAGACATATTGCGGTTAGTGAAAATGAATCGTCTTACTGTCGAACAACGCGTTGTCATTGTCACAACTTACTTGAGGAACGGTGAAAGCCCCTTAGAAACACTTAGAAACGTACCAGATTCATCGACAATTCGTCGAGTAAAAATTTCAACAAAGTGGTTCAGTTAGTGATGTAAAGACACCAAGAAGAAATCGTACCGGCCGATCTGCTGAAAATATTGCTGCAATAAGGGAAAGTGTAGCCCTAAATCCCCGAATTTCGATTCGCCGTCGATCACAGCAATTGAATATTTCGAAGAGCACCATGCAACGAATTCTGACAGCGGACCTTCATCTTCACCCCTACAGGGTCTAACTGACGCAACAGCTATTGCCAGACGATCATTTACAACGGCGTGACTTCGCTGATTGGGTGTTGGAAAATCTAAACCTGGATGAGGATTTCGCACAAAAGATTATCTTTACTGACGAGGCGCATTTTCACCTGGACGGCTTTGTCAACAGGCATAACTGTCAGATATGGGACGACGAGAATCCTCGCATAACAGTTTAACAGCCGATGCATTCACAACGAGCAACTGTATGGTGTGGCTTTTATGCAGGTGGAGTGATTGGGTCCTACTTTTTTCAAAATGCTGCTGGTAATGCAGTTACGGTGAATGGCGAACGTTATCGGAACATGTCACGTGAGTTTCTTTGGCCCGAATTGAACGGCATAGACATCCAAAATAACTGGTTCCAACAAGATGGCGCCACCTGCCATACTGCCCGCGAGACTCCTACGTTATTGCAGGAAAGATTTCCAGAGCATGTCATTTCACGCCAGGGAGATCAGAATTGGCCGCCAAGATCATGCGACATGACACCGTGTGACTTTTTTTCTCTGGGGATACCTGAAATCACGTGTTTGCAGGAATAATCCGAGCACAATCCAGGAGTTAAAGAATCAAATCGAGCGCGTTATTATGGAAATCTATCCAGAAATGTGCGTAAATGTTATAATTAATTTTGTAAAAAGAGTAAGAGTTTGTCAACGAAGTTTGGGCGGACATTTTTCCGGTATTGTTTTCCACGTGTAAATGCAATATATACTAATAAGTTGCAAATGAAAATGTTTTAAATTTTCAACTAACTTATGCGTTTTATTCACAAATTAAATTGTGCATTCTTATTGGAGCACTCCATATTATATACATAATTATATTAATCACGTAATTTAACATTGAACGCAAGTGGCGCCATCTATTACATGAATTTAATAGTATAAACTATAAATTTGAATTGCCAAATTATAATACAGATAGCAAGGAATCTGCTATTGAATAGCCGTACATTAAGTTCACTAAAATTATAATAAATTTTAAAATTACCAATTAAATGTATTTATAATATATAATATCTACACATTTTCCAAAGTTTTTTTAATGAATTCTTTTTTATACGACAAATAATATTTAATAATAATAAGAGTTATTAATACATTAATTTAAATTTTGTTTATAGCTAGCTTAAGTGGCACCATCATGTGGTTACCATGGCAACCAACGACAAAACTGGTAATGAAGCGCCACTTAGCGGAGACGTACAAAATTAATATGGTTTTGAACTTTCCCATTTAAGCTGCCACCCCCTGCCCTTGCCCTTTAGGCCTCGATGAGCAAAGTCCTAGATTAGATTATTGGAATTGGCCACAGAACCTATTCCACTAACTTTTTAGATTTTCATGTCTTGTCAGTGTTGCGTTACGTAACATTTGCCAGCCCTCATTGGCATGGTACATGAATCAGTTTCCTCTTGGCAAAATCTACATACCGTTTCTTCTAGCAAGCCAATATTATTGTTTATTAAGCTTACAATACCTGATTAATAGACCCACTAACATCTTAAGACTTGGCTGAATGTTCTCTTGGGAAATGTTCTGCCAGTCTTTGACCTGGGCAGTTCGTCCACCTTTTCTGAGATCTATTTTCAGATCAATTTTTTCTCATGGTTATTTTAATATTTGTTTTTGCAATGCTAAAGGAAGGCTTCGATCTTATGAAGGCTATAAATAAATCCTGTCGACCCATTTCGTTAGATCTGTGCCTCGGAACCCAGGGGCTAATGTAACTTTCTTGCGCCTACTAAGTTCAGTTGGAGCACAAGGAGTTACCTGTAAACTTCAACTCGTTCTTTAATATATTATATATATAAAAAGATAGTTATTTCATGACCTTTGTATGTTATGGTAAATTCAATTTGTTGGCGATTTAAGGTCTGGTTTTACTTTAAAATATATATATTTAAAACAACCCTACATGTTTCGGCAAATGATGCCTTTATCAAAGAATATAAAATATAAATGACAGTATATTAATGTCATACATTTGAGTTGCTATGGATAAAATTATTCAAAGATACATTCCAATGGAATAATAATAAATCATTCCTTAGTATTCTAAAATAGATAGACAACAAAAAACAAGGAAACGCAAGACATGAGTTATTATTATGTATGCGCCCGTGGAGCGTCTTAAGATGTAAAACTGTCGGCATTCGCCTTAAACGAGAAGGAAAACCACGAAAACCTAGCGTCAGTTGACATTGAAACTATAAGTTTGTGTCAAATTTTTAAAAACTCTTATTAAGAAAATTAAATTTGTTTAGATGTAAATGGACATTTTCAACTTCAGTAGCTATATGTAAATTTTGATTATGATTTCGCTATTAAATAAACTATTTGTTTTCTTTTTTGTTGTAGTATCATTTCAATGCCATAACCTTTTTTTACAATGAAACCAAATGAAACTGTCAAGCATCAAGTAATGTGTCATTATGTGGAAGTGGCTAAAGTACCAACCCAATTTCACAGTCTACTCCAATTATGAATTTTTTCGATGGCTCGTTATTATGATGGTAAATTGCAGATCGTTACATAATTAAGTTATAGTATATACTGCTTAAATTTTTTATATCACTTCTGTTGTTAATTGAATTTTTTCCTGTTTAATACTAATCATTTCTTTAATTTCCCTTTTCATTGTGTTGTTCTTTATCAATTATCTGTGTTTTCAAAATCGAAATGGTGATCGCGTTGTAGTTTGTGTGTAGATAAAGCAGTTTTGTCTGTTTTAGAGTATTTGTGGGCTTGTATTCTTTTGTATAAATATTGTTTAGTTTGGCCTATGTAGTAACTATCGCAATCGCGACATGATATTTTATAGATGACCTGTGTTTCTCGATTTTTTTCTATTTTAGGTTTAAGTTTTGAAAATAAATGTTTATTAGTATTACTAAGTTTATATGTTGTAGCTATATCATATTTTTTAAAGTGTATTAATTTTTTCTGATAGTTGTGGAACATATGGAATCGTGATATATGTTGTGTCATTGTTCAAATTGTTATTGGTGCCTGCAGTGTTGTATATTTGGTGTATTCCTTTTTTAATTGTTTGGTCTATAAGTTGTGGTGGATAATTATTATCTGTTAAGATTGTTTTATTTTCTTGATGTTATCCTTTCTGTATTGAGTATGTGATAGTTTTACTGCTCTATCAGTCAGATTATTTATAATCATTTTATTGAATACTGTAGGAGCATTTGAGTGGTAATTCATATATCGAAAAGAAGCTGTGGGTTTATTATACCAATTTGTATAAATAGTACCATGTCTACTAAGGCATGATTTATTATAATTCAATTGGAATGTATCTTTGAATAATTTTATCCATAGCAACTCAAATGTATGACATTAATATACTGCCATTTATATTCCTTGATAAAGGCATCATTTGCCGAAACATGTAGGGTTGTTTTAAATATATATATTTTAAAGTAAAACCAGACCTTAAATCGCCAATAAATTGAATTTACTATATATATATATCAAAAACCCTTTTATCCTAAAGGGTGTCGGGTAAGTACAGTTTAATCTAAATTATGTACAAAATTTCTCCATAATGTTCGGTTACTGGCCAGTGTTACAAATCCCTCGGATCTCATGTTCCGCCTTAGTATATAATTTATGTTGTTCTGATATAACCGTTGGATATTTCGTATTTTCTTTTTTCAAGAGCTTTCCATATTTCATATCTTGGTACTCTATCAAAGGCTTTTTCTAAATCAATAAATGCGAAATATGCCCTTTTCCCTTGTTGCAATCTTTTATTAACTATTTGTTTTAGTGTAAATATATGATCTTGCGTGCTCCTTCCGAGTCTGAATCCACTTTGCGATTCCGATAGTGATGGTTCGATTTACGGTCTTAGCCTATTGTTAATTATAGCAAACGCCAATTAAGTTGGCGCGAGGAGGGGTAAGTTCGCGCAGGATCAGAAGTAGTGGGGAGATTTGTATTTGGTTTTACATCAAATGTCAGATAATTCTAATCTCTGAGCGTATATCACTTTATGATCCTCTAACAAATACATTATGTTCCGTCAAACGTCAATGACAAATGTATTCTGACAATTACTTGAGTAGTGGGGGTAGACATTTTTTAAAAACGTTTTCTGCGCACCCCCTCCTCGCGCCAACTTAATTGGCGTTTGCTATACCTGCTCATATATTTTGACCACTGCGCTTAGTAACGTTATAACTAGAGCTGAGGATGTTTGCGGTATAACCTTGGTTATATCATGTAACCATAGTAAATTACTATGGTTACATGATATAACCATGGTTATACCGCAAACATCCTCAGCTCTAGTTATAACTCTGTAGTTATTACAATCTCTATAACTTCCCTTTTTGTATATCGGTGTTATTAGTGCCACTTCCCAATCTTCTGGTATATTTTCGTATTTTCACGCCTTATTAATGATCACCAGAAGTATCTTTGTTCCTACTTCACCAATGTTCTTAATCATTTCTGCCACTATTTTGTCATTTCCAGGAGCTTTTCCATTTTTTTTATTACATCAGTTAATTCTTCTAGAGTAAATTCTGTATCCTCATCTGCTATATTTCCACTTTCGATAACATGGATAACAGTCTCCATATTTTTGTGTCATTTGCTGCAGAGTAGCTCCTCAAAGTATTGCTTCCATCTGTTCATTGCCTCTCTTTCATCACTGACTATTTCTTGCTGTTTATTATACAGGGCAATCCAAATTAAGTGTTCACCATTGGTAACTTTGTTATTATTAAAGATACAAGATTGTTTAAATTAGCAAACTAGTAGTACTTTTAAGGCTCTTTAAGTTGGAAGAATTAAAAAAAAAAAAGAGCAGCGCGTTTTCGAGATTTCCCGAAAAATGTTTTTTTCAAATGGAAACCCCTATATATTATATCATTTTCTGTTAGGAATTCAATTTTTAAACAAAAAATCTTATAAGAAATTTTTTACTGGGATTAAAAATACTTGAGTTATAGTGAATAAACAAAAACAGCTAAGTCAAGTGCATTTCTATGTTTCTATGATAACGACGTTAATTATTTCTAGTAAACGTCAAATATTAGTACAGTTTTATTAGTCTTTCACTCATAAATTTCATTTTGCTAGATATTAATTTGACAAAAAAATGATTTTTACCCATGCAGAAAAGTGTGATATGTTAGAATCTTATTTAGTGTGCAGAAAATCCTCTAGGAGGGCAAAAGAACACTACGCTGAATTATATCCACTCCGAACACAACCAAATGAGCAATTTTTTCTGAGACTGTACCGAAAATTTAGAGGCAATGAGTGTTTTTGCCAAAACAAGAACAAAAAGGACTTTTATAATAAGCGAGGCCACGGAAATTCTAGTTCTTGCATATTTTGAGGCCAACCGTGAGAATTCCATACTAGATATTATCAAGGAATCTGATTTGAGTCACGGTACTGTGCATAGGATTCTGAAGAAACACAAATTCATTCCTTATAAGTACAAACCAGTTCAAGTTTTCTTGCCAGGGGATCCAGAAAGAAGAATGTTTTTTTGCCACTGGTATCTTAACTTTTGTCGCCAAAATGTAAACAACTTTCGTTATATTTTATGGACCGATGAATCAAATTTCTCAAATTCTGGAATGTACAATACAAAAAATCATCATTACTGGTCAAAGGAAAATCTTTTAGTACATCCAAGACGCCCGCAAGTCCGTTACAGTTTTAATGTTTGGTGCGGTTTAATTGGTTCAAGGATTGTTGGTCCTTTCTTTTATGAGGGCACTCTAACTGGTGAAAGGTACATAGAATTTTTGACTGAAATTTTGAATAATTTCTTAGACGATATTGATCTCATAAGTAGACAGAATCTGCATTTTCAGCAGGATGGCGCACCTGCGCACAACAACAGAGGTACTCATCAAATTTTAAATACAATTTTTAACAATTCATGGATAGGAACAAATGGTCCTATTCAGTGGCCTCCCCGATCGCCGGATTTAACACCGCTTGATTTTTTTTTATGGGTTTATTTAAAGACAGATTTATAAGCAAAGGTACGAAAACGTAAACGCCCTAAAAATTGCAGTTAGTGAAAAGATAAACCAAATAGATGGTAGGACCATACTAAAAGCAATTCGACAAGTTCAGAAACGTGTTCAAAAATGTATTGAACAACAAGGTGGTATTTTTGAACATCTATGTAAAATCAGTGATTTTTATTTTCTTTTAATGATATGTTTATGTATAAAATAAAGTTTATAAAAATTATTTAGCTGTTTTTGTTTATACATTATAACTCAAGTGTTTTTAATCCCAGTAAAAAAGTTCTTATAAGATTTTTTGTTTAAAAATTGAATTTCTAACAGAAAATGATATAATATACAGGGGTTTCCATTTGAAAAAAACATATTTTTCACGAAAACTCGAAAACGCGCTTCTCATTTGTTTTTTTTAATTCTTCTATCTTAAAGAGCGTTAAAAGTACTACTAGTTTGCTAATTTAAACAATCTTGTATCTTTAATAATAATAAAGTTACCAATGGTGAACACTTAATTTGGATTGCCCTGTATATGCTTCCATTGCTATTGATTTTGCTTTTCTGCCCAATTTCAAAACTTTATAGAATAGTTTCTGATTACCAGTGCTATCTCTCTCTATTCTATCGCCAAATTCATTTATTCTCAAATAAGGTTTCGCAAATAAAACACTGAACATAATAAATTTAAAGTGTAACCTATAATTTTCTTATTATAATATAAAGAAAAACACATTTACATCATCAAAACGACTTATTCTATTAGACAGTTTTACTTAAACAATTTTTATTACTAATTTTAAAAATAATATCAACTGAAATTTAGTATTTTAGTCAATTGATACTAGCTTTACACATAAATACGTATAGGTATTTATGTTATTAAAGATATAAATATATTCTATGTTCACAAGTAAACATATTTAAAATATGAACAGATAAATACACGCACAAACACTTCACGATCATATGCGACTTCGCTTTAGCATCACAGATTTTGTATTTTAAAAAAATCTTATGCTACATTATAAATCCACAAGATGCTTATTTTCAAAGTACACATATGCCTGTGGTCTAAACTTGAAAAAATGAAAAAATAAACTATTTCTTATATAACACGCTTGGGTCATTGAAAGTTATGTATAGCAATGTCATTTACGTAATTAAAAATATTTGTAAAAAATAAGGAAAACACCATTTATATAATGGTCAAAGTTATAAATCCTAATCAAATTTTATTGAGTTGACAGACGTGTCGATGAAGCCGCCTCGATATGAACCTCGTTTCTTTTTTGTTTTTTCATGTCTAAAGGATTTGCCCCTTGTTTGTTTCAGGTCCCGGTTTGCTCTTTCCCCCCAAGATCCCCGTGCGTTTTTCTGAAAATAAAAACGAAATTTAATTATGCATCCTATAATAACTAATGGTATGCAAAAAGCTACCTCATTGCAATGTAAATAAGTAGGAATTGTTGTAAATAACGTATATTGCCTGAGATTTGGTGTTTCACAATTTATAGCACCGTTTCTATTAAATATTTGCTTAATTTCGATGCATATTTTCCAATAACTCTTTCAACAGCTAATTAAAATGTGTATTTATATTTCCAAGAACAGCAACGATGTTTATTATAAATAAAAAAAAGCTTTTATGTTAATGGCGTTTACTCGTAATCTTGCGTCGTCTAATAAAAGGATTTTTTCGATGGAAATATTAATTACGAAACGTTCAGCTGACATAAATTTCATTATAAGAGGGAAACACTAACAGACTGATCTATTCTGAAAATAAGTCAAGCTGATATTCGGATTCAGAGCAAAGGTTTTTGAGTTAGAACGTGCCGTAAATGTGCTTCATTTAACCGATGTTTGAATTTATTTATTTATTCACAAATGATCAACAGAAAAATTCCCAAAGTGGTCGTTAATAAAATCCCAGTACAATCAATTACAGTTGCATATCAATATCAATACATTTGTATGATTATTAATAAAGACCGGCACTTAGGTGGACAACCAGCGGCGTCATTGCATTGGCTTTATTGAAATAAATATGTGCGTTATTTAGAAAAATGTTTTCCGTTCGAATTACACCTACGCGTCTTAGTAAATACGTCTATACTTCACACTAAGATATTAAAACAAAAAAGTTCCTTACAGATAGCCGATGCCGTACAAAAACGTAAAATCACGCAGGTTGCATGCATGCTAGGCCTTTTATTACAAATTTAAAATATATAGAGCCCCGCGGGAACAAGTGGAGAAAGGGAACATATCGTTATGCTACATGATTGGTGGGCACACTCTGTGCGCGTCGTAGGGTTCCATCTCGATTAAAATGCCGTGCCAAGTTTCGTATTCTCTTCAGCAATATGTTATAACTAGCGACCGGACTATATGCAAAGTGCATATATTTTATTTTTTGCGTATCTTTAAGTGTAGCCTATATGTAGACGTCTTAGACTGATTAGAGTTAATTAGCATTAATTAGTGATTGCATATATTGCATATTTAGGCATTTCTAAGCATATTTTTATAAAAGTTGTATATTTAAGCTTTTTCATTTCTACCCACTAAAAATTCCTAGTAATTACTAATACAGTTCGACAGCCGACAATTCCCAGAATAATAAATCTTTTACATCCATTTTAGTAATGATTTTTCCAAGAATTGCACGTGCAAAAAGAATCCGTAAATACGTTTTAAAACTTTTGTTTATTAGTTCCCAAATAAAGAAATAAAAACATAGTATTCTCATTCACCAAGTAGCTTTGAGGAGAACATCTTATCGTGTTACGTTCTTAAATATTGTGGATGCATACAATGAGTACAACGAACAGAATTTCTGCATGGATTAATCATATCCTGAATTGGTAAAGGATGGTGACAAAATATTTTGTCGAGCCTGCAGCTAAATGGAAGTTAATCACACAATTAGTTTTATTAAAAGCTTTACAATTTTTTTAATTCTTTAACTTTTGATATGCAACGTAACTTGTAGGTGTCTTCTGAAAGAAAATACCTGATTAATCAGCACGTTAAAACTCCTTCACATATCAGAAAATGTGAAAAACTAGGACCAATCCATTTGGGAACGTTTCCTTAAAATTCTAACGTTAAGGGCATAGTGAGGGGATGCTCCATCTTGTTGGAACCAAACACTTACAGGTAATACCTCAGATTCCTCAATATTAGGAACAGCCTGATCACGCAAAAGATCTAAATATCTCTCTGTCCAGTTAGTGTACTATGAATGAAAAAAAGGACCAATAATACGATTCCTGAAAATACTATCATTCAAGTTCTCTCGAATTTGTGGAGTGATCTACTTAAATGAAGTAGGTATAACCTCCAAATTCACACCATAAAAATATACTTAAATTATTAAATGTCAATATGATGGGTCAGTTTTTTGTCCGCCAGTTTACAAACTATAAATAACTTGTGAATGAATAAATTTTATTTTGACAGTCGTGTTGGTCCTTAATTTCCTTCAATTAAGTTTATTTTCGCTAACTAAAACTCAAAGAGCCGAAATCCAAACTTTTCAGATTTATAGATGAGCGAGCTAATTATATGTCTGTAGCTGTATATTTATTTTCTTTATCATATACCGGGTTTTTCTTTTGTCATTACATATAGGTATAAGGCATTGACAGACTTATTTTTATTTCCAATTACACATAGGAATAAATATATAGTGGCGTAGGCAACCAGTTATACACCAGTCACATTGTCAAAAATTTCTGTTTTTCGTCCATACTCAAATCTTAAATCAAATATATTTTATTGAAAAATATATAATTTAAAACAGTTAATTATCCCAATTAACAATAACTTGTGCGAAGACAATTTTAAATATTTTTAACAAATTCAAAGATGGATAGTATTTCTTTAAGGTTGAAATACCTGTATCTAAGATAGTAAAATTAGTGTATCAAAAAAAGTAGAAAATTAACAAAAATTCTTGTAGGTAATAAATATGTTCTATTTCTTTAATAATCACAATAACATTTGGACTGTACAATTATTTAACAGCATCACTACTGGAATTAAAGATTGAGGAAGGACAGCAAGGCCATTTTCATATGAAAGAGAATCAGTTACTAGAGTAACAAGTGTTTGAGAACCTCGATTTAAAGCGAAAGTTTTTGTTGTACTGAAAATGCTACCAGGGTTACTTCTTTTCTAGATCAAGAAATGTTTAATATTATGAAGAAAATAGATCCTGAAAATAAAGAACAAATGCCTGTAATTGAAACAGATATTAGTCCACATCAAAAGTCACTTTCATTATTTTGATTTTTGCAAGAAAGAATAAGAGAAAGTAAAATCAATTACAGCCGATGTAATAATAACTAAAAGGCAATACCTCGAAAGGCCAAATTCAAATCAGGACGTAGATCCTCTTTTATTTTGCAAGGTAAATTTTAAGAAAAAAAAGGTAAATACATTTTTTATTTGGATTTTCTTTTAGGTAACAGGAATTGAGCTTAAACCCTTAAAACAATGTGCTAGGAAATACTTCTGTATTCGAGCGAGTTCAGCAGAAAATGAGAGTGTATAGTACAGCTCGTTTAATAATATCGTTTAGAACAAAGGTGTGCAAGACTAAAACCGAAAAATCTGAATATAATATTGTTCCTAAATAAAAATATTAATAAGTAAACTAAGTATTTATTTTATTAAAATTACACCTAACCTTTTCCTATTAGCTAAAGATATAACTCAATGAGTTTCATCTTACTATACTTTCTAACTATTAAAGATATGAATGTTTAAGCATTTAAAAGGAAATTATTTAGATTACCATACAGAATGTACATGAAACCCATTTCAAAACTTAAAATTTATCGCGAAAGTATTCAAGAATCTAGTTTGGCAATAATACTTATACCAGCCACAAAGAATTAGGTTATGTTTTTAGAAAAGAAAGAAAACCTCAGTTTGAATGAAAAAATAACTTATTCTAACGATTAATTAAGATAAACAAAACAACATAACAAAAGCGTTTATAAATTTTCGAAATGTCCTCCTTGTCTTTTAAGCTATAAGGAAGGCGATTTTGAAAGCAACGCAGGGTATTCTGAATAAATTCTGGATTTATTCCGTCACATGCAGTAAGTATAGGTTCTTTCAATTCATTCAAGTTATGAATTTGCAAGTTATTATAAATTTTGCTTTTTAGGCAACCCCAAAGAAAGAAATCATTTGGAGATAAATCAGGTGATCTTGGGAGGCCAAACCTGCCAATCCACCGTCTTTGAAATGTGTGAAGAAAAATTCCTGACGGCGTTTCGTAAGAGATTTAAATATTTTTCAGCAGTGAGGTTACGTCAATAAAAAATGGGCCAATAAGTCTATCGTTTATTATTCCAATCCAGACATTGACTTTTTGAGGGTACTGTGTTCGGGGGGCTAGGTTTTGGGCATGAGGATTTGTACTGGACCAATACCTAATGGATTAATGGAAAGGAAATTTTGTATTTTTCAATGGATAAATGTAGGATACAAACCAGAAATTCTGAGAGTTGACTTCACCATTTATGGTAAATGTAGCTTCATCAGTAAAAATTATTTTATATAAAATTGCTTCATTTTCATTTAACATATTAAACATTTTTTCACAAAAATCAGTTCGTTTTACTTTATCTTCCTTGAAAAGCTCCTGATGGTTTGATACCTTGTATGGCTTATATTTAAATTCTTTCAGGATTCTGTACACCGAACTGTAGGCTACTTCAAAATGCCTGGCTACATCTAAAAGTGATCCTACAGACCGTTCTTCTACATAACAGAGGATATTCAGCTTTATGTCTTCTGTTAACACATGATTTATTTATTTTTTTTTTTTGTGCGAATTTAAAAGACATCTTTGAATCTATTATAAATATTTTAAATTGCCTTTGCACAAGGTATAGGCCTGTTAGGATAATTAACGGCAAACATGTTTCTGACCGTCCTTAAACTGTTATTCTTCTGATGCCACATTGCTATTGAAACTTTTTCGTCTTTGCTATACGTATTCATGATTTAGAGAAATTGTCTATTTTTCAATAAAATATATTTAATTTAAGATTTTTGAAATGAATATAAATTGAGAAATATGTGACATTGAAAAATTCATTTACTCTCCAGGCAATCTATTTAAGAATTAATGTATTGTTTGTAAGTCGATTTTGCCTACGCCACCATATATTTATGCCTATGTGTAATTGGAAATGAAAATAAGTCAGTCAATGCATTATACCTATGTGTAATGACAAAAGAAAAACCCGGTATAACGTTAATATTAATCTCTATTTCACTACTGCATTAGCTACAAATTCCAATTATTAAACATTGCAAAAAAGCGTCAGTGTAACTGTAACTATTGTAAACCTTCTTTTTCAGCAATATTGTTTATAGAAGATACAGTGAAAAATTATTTAGCAATTTGCTTCGCGATAACTTACCTATTTACATAGATTGAAACATCAATTTAATCATCGAACGTAATTTTCTTGTTTTCTGTCGAGCCTCCAAAACTATTATTAAAACCACCGCCGCTATCGCGACCACCCCTAAAACCACCTCGGCCACCTCTAAAACCACCTTCGCCGCCTCCTCTACCACCCCTAAAACCACCTTCGCCACCTCCTCTACCACCCCTAAAACCACCTTCGCCACCTCCTCTACCACCTCTAAAACCACCACGATTTCCATCAAACGATTTTCTAAAACCTCCGCGACCACCCCTATCACCGCCACCGAAAGAATTTCGAAAACCTCCCCTTCCGCTATCACCAAATCTATCGCCTCCGCCTCTGCCAAATCCACCACGTCCCCCACCTCGACCTCTCCAATTTCCATCTCCACGTCCACCTCTGGAATCACCACCCCAACCACCGCGCCCTCTACCGCCACCATCATTAAAGTTATTCTTCTTCCATTTTGGTGTATCGTTCTCATCGTCCTAATTATTTTATACACATTGCACAGCAGCACATATGAAAAAGAAGAAAAAAAATACAATTAGTATAACAGATATGCAAGTCACATTTGATTAAAACTGAGACAATTTCTTTAAAATGGATGGTAACGTGAAAGCCTTGCATGTCTGTTACACATAATGAGCCTACACGTTACCTTAGCTTCAAATGAATTGTCATTCAGTCTCGGATCAATTCTAACCTCTTCGGCTTTGATACGCCGGAATGGTGTGCTCTATAAATGTAATTAAAAAAATAATAAATATGAGACTCACCATATAGTGATTTACAAGATTATTCAATAATCAATACTTTACAATCAAGAAGAAATAGACTAACCAGAGATGCGTAATCACCACGTAATAGCTTTCTGATTGGCTAATAGTATTTATGAGTAGCAAGAATAACATCTCATTCTCACGATACGAACACCATTTATATACAGCGCTATTCGTATTGTGAGTTCAATTTATCTTGTAATTTCTCATACTTTCACATATTGCATGTTGATTTTACGCTTTATGTTATCAATTATTGGTTATAACTCGAGAAGTTTGAATGTATAAGACTTTTTTGAAAGACATACAACAATGTCACAAATTTTTACGCAATTTGGTCGTAATTAGTCTATTCCTTTGTAGTACAGAGTAAAAATTATCTCAAATATAAAACTCAATTACGCTTGACGTTAAAATACATATACCAATTCGCAAAATTATAACGTAAATATTTAATATGAGTAGGAGAAAAGTAAGGCTTATGTATTTTCCAACTCGCAATACAGGATCTACTGCGCGGTATACAGGTCCTGTAACGTAGTACGTATAAAGTCGGTATAATAAAAATGACATTTTTTCTTAATATTATTAAATGTACGAATGCAGAATTACATAAGCATTACCATATTATTCTTACTGAAAACATTGTACTTTATCTCTTTCTAACACACATAAATGCTACACATGTTAGTAATTTTAAGGTATTCTTATGCTTTAAATTTGGTCTTGGACCGAAAAGAAATATTTTATGGACTATACAGGTATAATCTGTGCTACGCAACGATTGTATAGCGCATGCACCGCTCCCCACAACTTGTCGGCTATTTATATGTATTCCGCTAATCACAGGAATATACAATCCATAGTGTAGAATGAGTGCTTGTCAGTGTCAAGGGGTGGAAAGTAAATAGGGCTTTGTAAATATATATTAATAGCGCACCGTACACCCAACGTAAGCGCTGTAGAGCTATATAACTATTCTCTACGTTACCGACACATACAAATCATTTACGAATGTGTTTGGGCACGTGTTTAGGGATGAAGGTTGGTTATGTTTAATTATGTTGGGTATGTTAAAAATTAGTGAAAATATATTGTAAAATATGTGGCCGAGTAAACTGAAGCATTGTTGTGTCGGAGACTACAGTGATATGGTTAGCCGCAAACATCGTTTCCCCAAAAAAACACCGATGCTTATGCTTCCAGAATCCAGATTTAAATGTTAAGACAGTATAAATTAGGAAGATACGAAAGTTATGAAAAATTAGAATTTATTGCGCCGGTTAATAATTTCAAATAAACATTTAATAATGTTTATTACATTGCTATAATATCATTATCAAAAATATTTATTCGAAATTATTGGTACAATAAATTCGAAACATTTCTGGGTTTTTAAGGAAATGTATAGAGAGAAATGGACATCACAGATTCCTATAGTATCGACTTTTAGTTAGCTGCACACCAGTTAATGGCCTGTAATTTAGTACTGTTCTTTATACAAAAGTTTCCAATCTTTTTCCTTGTTCTATGGTCGGTGCTTGTTGAAATTATATGCGAATAGATTTGAGAGCAGAATATAATTAAAGTAAAATAAAATACATATTGTCATGGATTTTCCTTGGACAAGTAAGGAAAATGATTGAACGATTTTGAACTCTGTAATAGGGACATTCTAAAAAATTAACTATTTCAGTTGTATGTTTATTTATTTCAGATGGGGATCATTATATATATATATATTATTTTATAAATGAAATAAATTTTATAATGTATGAAATTATGATTAGCCCTCGTATATTTAGGTTGACCAAGGAATTGAACTTGCCGCTTTTTCGGATATTGTATTTGATAAAATGTATTGTCTGTATATATAGTTTGATTTTATAGATGGTAGGGATGGCCTGGTGGATGTGAAGATTTCATTTTTGATTTAGAGGTATCTTGACTGTTAAAGTGTTTGGTTCATTAAAGAATAAAATAATCAATTTTATTCTTTGTTGTATAAATTCGGGCTGTATTTTGTTTTGCATTTAGTATAAGGTGCAAGTAAATCTTAATTCGATTTTTGCGAAGGTTTAATGTTTATTTGAAATTTTGTGAAAAAAAAAAAGATATCTCTCGTGTATTTTATAAAATCGCACAAAGATTAATGTAAGTTGATAAAAATTATTTTGTTTATATATTTGATATCAGGATTATTTTCATTGTTATAATTTTATGTATTTATTGTAATAATTATATGTTTGAAAGTAGTATATGGATATTAGCGAAAGTTGTCATGTTTTTTGTAAGGGAAGTTGTTTTTTCTTAAAATAATATTTCGAGAACATTTTTGAATTCAAGGTTGGAGGTATTGTAGTGGGGATTGACCTTGTCATGTTATTTGGTGCATGAAAATTTCAACTAGCGTGAGTTTTGAAAACTAATTTGTTTTTGATATTTGTTTGTGGGGGACACAGTAGAGGTTAAACTTGACAGATTTCACTAATATTTATTAGTTTTATATTTAATCGTGATTTAAAAGAGGTTTTTCTCTTTGTGCGAGTCAATATTCACAAAGAGTGTTTCCTCATTGCTACTGTTTGATGATGCTTTAGCACCCTATACACTTTGTAGAGGGATTTTTTTTGATTTTTTTTTTAATACATTGACATAAAGGAATTGACTTGTGTTTTATTTGTGTTTATGGTTTTATTCTGGAAAACAAAATTACACCCATTCCCGTGTGGAACGATTCATGAGATGGCAGTTCGTGGATTCTACTAGACTGAATAGCCGGCGATATAAGCTGTAGTGTGAATAAAAAAATAAATAAGCAATTTCAAAGTAAATTCCACTGCAATATGCACGCAAGTAAGCTATCGAACCACGAACTTATTTTCGTTACAAATATACGGTGATATGTCAGTACCAATATATTTTGATGAAAACCATGAATTATTCTCTGCTGAGGCACATACTAGTTGACAAGTATTTTCTGAAATTTTGCGGCTAGGATATGACTTTGTTTTGTTATCAATAGAACCGGTTTCACTAAATTTCTTTTGAATTCTAAATATCGTTGTCTTGTTTGATATTGGTCTATTTGGATATTTGACACCAAAGATATCACACACTTGTTGTAGACTATTATCCATGTGATACAAGTTTAACAACATCATTTTTTCCTCCTTTCTAAAATTCGGCATTCTGCGGTGTTATATATCTCTATTCCACTACAACTCGAGTGATGCTAATGTCAAGCAAACGTCAACGTCGGACTGGGAGAATCGGGGAAACGATTGGCAAATATAGTAAGTGTAGTAGGGAACTGGACAAGCCTCCATCGTTGCTTCACCACAGATTATACATGTATATAAATATTACATTTACATATTTATATAATATAGAGGGCAGATATTTTCTAGTTGTAAGCATCAAGGATCGAAAAATTATCTATAAGAAAGAATACTTACTCGCAGTAGAATGAGCCATCATGTTTACATAAAAAATACCCATGCAAACAACAGAACGATGTAATATTCTATTGGATGATTGTTTAAAAACGTTTCCGTTGTTCTGAGTTTTTGGTACAGTGTGACCGCACGCGATTAGAAATTTATTGCTATTGAAACATTTTCCTTAGTACAGAATTTTGTTATTTATTCAAAATCCTTTTGTAATACACAATAATTTAAACAAATGAAGCAAAATATTTTTACTCATAAAAAGAATGGAATTTGTATGCAAGATTAGACCTCTTTCTAAATATTCCTCTGTAAGTGTTGTCCAACTAAGCAAATATAACCCATGAAGCAGCAATGTCGATATGTTGACCGTTGACTATGTAAGGGACGAATAACTTAAGCCAACCCAAGTACCTGGAATTTCGGCTGTACGTAGTCGACATACAGATAACCCCACACAGAACCGTATTCAAACATTTTACCACTATTTTATCAAATTTAAAGCTACAAAAATGGGGACATTGAACATATTATTTGACATTCACTAATCATTTCAAAAATATTCATGCAATTTTATTATGTGCAGGTATACTCTGCATTAGAATTTGATTAATTGAAGCTATTTTAATGATTTTTTAATACAAACAAATTGAAACGAAGACCGACCCTAGTACACTGTCTGTTAGGGTTAGACCTCATGCTGCGTCATCTACGGTGTAATGAACAGGATTTAAATTTTATTTAAAAGTCAAGGGTATATTTCTGGATACACTATACGTTCTCCAAAAAAAATTTAGCGCGCTATACTCAAATCAATTTTATAGAATTCCCAAGCTAAAATCACCAAAGTATAGAACGGGATTGTACACAGGTGTTAAACACTCAAAGTGTCGACTAACGGGGTGAGAGGCAAGACGTTAGTAAATTAGTTCGCATATTTTCCGGAGGTCAGATTTACTTGGGTGCACTATAAGAGGTTTTTTAGTTTACGATATTTTTTTATAGATAGGAAAGGATCTCTTTACGTTACAATGTTATTGGAACGAATTTAAAATACTTTATAAAATCATTATATACCCTTTTAAAAATACCCGGAATAGCTTTAAAAAACAAAAATAGTTAAGAAATCTTGACAAAAATCATTTTATTTATTCGAAATATTATCCTTCAGCAGAAATACGATTTATTACACTCCGGAAGTGAATTAAATGACTTTTTATGTCACTAATTGCAAAGCTGTAGAGATCGCTCATAGTTTAATGGCTTCAATTGATGCAAAACAGTTTCCTTTCACCTTTAAATATAGCTTAGGGAATAAATAATTGTCACACTGAGCCAAATCGGATAAACATGGAGCATGTGGGAGAAAACAAAAATGATTTTTGGTTAAAAAAACCAGTGACAATTAACGAAAGATGAGAAGGTGGATATTGTTCTTGATGTAGATCTCGGTTTGCGAGTTGGAACCGCGTTGAGTTAGGCGTAATTACCAACGTTTCGTCCACGCTTGCAAGGGACATCTTCAGGTCTGTACGTAATGAATCGTAAAACGCATTATTTCCCCAGGAAAACCCGCGAATCTATTGAAATTCACGAACATCCCCACAATCTAAATAGAGACGATGGCTATACGTTATATCCAACGTGGCAAACTCTATTGAATTCTATTACGAAATACGACGCCCATACGACGCATGCAATTAATTGGCTCATTGTCTCCAGCCAAATAGCTGGCCACCATCTGACCCGGTACCTCCTATATAAGTTGTGCCAGTCTTTCTTAGCATTCTTCAAGCTACTGCGACACGACGAACATCTACGTACAGCCCTGAAGATGCCCCTTGCAACAGTAGACGAAACCGAGATCTACATCTAGAGAACGACCGCTGAAACCTATACCTACGTTTAATTGTTCTTGATATTCAGGAGCTTTCGACAATCTTGCAATATTCTATAAAAACAAGTCTAAAATCAAACCAGTAAAAACCATCTCAAGTTTATTCTATCTATGCAATAAAAGAGCGAGTGAAAAGCTGCATTAAACATCTGGGAAGGTCAACCAATATAATTTTCTAAGACATCGAAATATCTAGGAGTCGCTCTGGATCACACGCCATGCTTTAAAACACACGAGTCAAAGTGTATACTAGAAATAATCTCTAGCAGAAACTGTCCTTCAGTAAATGGGAAGCTCACTCTTAAGTCCTAAGAACCAGTGCTCTTACCCTATGTTACCAGACAGAGTATGTTGCTCTAGCTAGCTCTAACAACCTGGACTCAGTTCTAAATCAAGCACACCACCGACTGGTAACAAGATATCTCAACTATTAAACTTAAATAACACACTTTATATTTTCACAAACAATAGTATATTAACTATATGTACATTTCATGTGCACTGCACACATCGTCAGTAGTTACTATTTAAACGTATAATAGTAAACGTTTAAATAGTAACTACTGACGATGTGTGCAGTGCACATGAAATGTACATATAGTTAATATACTATTGTTTGTGAAAATATAAGGTGTGTTATTTAAGTTTAATAGTGTAATAATTTCACAAGTGCTCAACATATACTACTAAAGATATCTCAAGCCAACTCCAACAAGCAAATTACACTTGCTCAGCGCCATTATGCCACCGGGTATAAGGAGAATCATCATCAAAAGACAGGAACGCTATAAACAACTTAACGACTTTTCGATGCAACACCAGGTCCATCTCGTTAAACCCAAGAAAAGCTTCCTCGACTCTCCATCTACGACAAAAAATACAGTTGTAGAAGAAATCGACTCCTGGAGATCACCGGATGCCCATACCCGCAAATGAGGAACTGCTTAACTGGCGGCGTACTAATACTGGAGGATGCAAGAGTAATCTGGTGGAGTGAGTATAGAGTGATGTGTTGGAACAATCTTCTTGTAGTGCGCCGTAGACAATGGCGCACCTGCTGATCAGCCTGTTATCAAATACGCTCGATACTAGCGTGAGATATCTTATCTGTTTTAAATTCTAAAATGTCCTATTAAGTTATACTGTTTGTTTATTATGTTATATATCTATTAACTTGTATGTATACATTGTAATTGTTTTATATCCGTGTTTTACATGATTTTGTTTAGATTTGTTGGGCACTAAATAAATAAGGGCGAATAGAATGTATGTCTACCAAACGCATCAATATACCAAGATAATACTAGGCATTGATTATTGTACTACTTGACAGGTTTTTTTTTATGAATAATCTCCTTGGAATCGTAAAAACCAGTGAGCATTGTTTTCATTTTGATTTCTCCAAACAAAATTTCTTCTAGATTGTTCTTCTTTTGGTTTCTGGAACATATTGAAAACGCTATGTCTCATCAGCGATTAAATCGTTTTTAAGAAGCTTTCGTCTCTCCAAGCTTCCGTAATGATGTCTGCAATGTCAAATTTCGTATAATTTTTGGTCACCCGTCAATTGACTAGAATAAAGTAGCTTTCCATTCGGGTAAAATGGGACGTAATATTATCTTTGGTATTTCAAATTCCCTTTCAATGTATTTCACTGAAGATCTTTTCGAAATTTTCACGAAACCACGTACTTTTTGGATATTTTCTTCAAGTATTGTTTCAATTAATCAATTTAAACGTTTATCATCACCATTCGCTGCATTATCGATGGCATCCAAAAATTTGTTTGTAATTAATAATTATCTCGATAAACGATTTTAAGCATTTCAGTAGCACTTTTTTAACAGAGAGCTTAATCTTGATTGTTTTTTACTCATTTTCGACCAAGGTATGCAAACTACCTTGGATTCCAGTGAACGAAATCTCAAAATTTTTAGGGATTACCGAGGAGGATTGACACTCCATAAAGAAATCTGTCACTAATACGGGCACTACTAGCATTAAAATAGTCATTTCAGTTGTTTTCGGAGCAGAAGGTGTATATGAATTATATTTCCAAGTTAAAATATGTAAATTTGAATTATGTGTATATAATTGTTTCAATTTTTACAGAATTAAGAGGAAAATGTCACCATATATTGCTTTTAAGTTCATAATAACTTATAGAAATGTATTTATTAGTGAAACAAGTCCCATACTTCCCTCGCCAAATATCTTATTACAGTTAATCCCAAATAGAAATGTGATAGAAATATGTATCAATATACATATTTTAGACGGATCTTTAAATGCGAAAACCGTAATATTCTCAGATTTTATGGTATTCATTAAATTATTGGGTAAAAATAATTGTCATAGTTGTATAAAATAAATTTATCTTTTGTCATGTTTTTCATAAATAAATTCCAGAATTGTATTATCGCTTCTTTTAAGCTTGATGTTAATACCTAATATACTACTTGATCCTCTTAAGCTCTATATAATTCTAATCTACCAGAAATTATCCGCACTCTAGTAATAAAACATGTTTACAGAATACAATAAAATGAATATTTCTTCACTTACTTATGTTTTACTGTGTGATACATTTGTTCAAGTTTTAAAGCAATAACAAGGTTAAAGATTTTATTAAATATTATGTATAACATCAAAGATCATTACTTAATTTTCGAATAATCAAAATCCTTTTACGTATGGGCGTCAAATAGTATTTGTTTGTACCACTATGTGTAAATTTGCTCTATTTTGGAATCTATTTATTTATTATTAAGTATCAAAGAAAATGAATAGCAAAACTAATCAACTAAATATCAATGCATCACATAAGGCGACATTGACATGTAAAAATGAGATTTAATATTCATTAATTCTCATTTGCAGTAAGTTCAGAATGTTAAATATCAGCAGTTATTTTAAGAATTAATAATAACCACACCAAAAAATCTGATTTTTAACATTTGATTTTTCTTAAAATATATGAAACATAGGTATACAGGTTATATGTTTCATATATTTTAAGAAAAATCAATTCCTTTTATTCCCTTCTTGCTGTAAAAGTCCTACACACTATTTTTGATCCTATAAGGGTAATTATTGCTATACTCAAGTAATAAAGGTTGCAGATTATCACAAAATTTAAAAAAAAATTTTTATTAAAAAAAAAATAGTTCTACTGAGAGTAGAGTAGAGTCCAAAAATTTAAAACATTTAAGTAGTTTATTTCGAACGTAAATTCTTGAAAGCAACAATTTGCATAATACATGTTTCAAAAAAAATACATCTAGTTGTCCATGAATTTCTCCTATAAATTATGATGATCTGCATTCTTGACATGTGATATAGATTTAAATGGTATGAAGGTTATCTACCTGTCACTGTCAAAATTTATCATCGAGAGATATGGTGATGAAATTAATAACAAGTACAATTAAATTATTAATTGATATAATAAGAAAATTTTATAAAGACAGAATATTAATCAAACAGGCAAGGTAAATAATTAATTTGAAGAAATTTTAATGATTATAATTTATAACAAGTGTTCAAAATGGTCACCATTCTGTTCAATGCAATGTTGTCAAAAATATTCTGCAATACATTTGGTGTTATTTCATTACATTTAATTGTAATTGTATTCATCAAGTCATAACGGAGTAAGATCTGGTGACCTTACCGGCCAAACACCTCCGTTTATAACTCGCTAAGGGAAGTAACATTCTAAAAGCGCTAAATTTTCATGAGTTGTATGTGCAGTAGCCCCATCTTGCTGGAAGTAACACCCATTGAATTCGTCTCGTTCCACTTGAGTCAAAAATGGTGTTAATAACTGTTCTCGGTATTGTTGGCTATTAATGTTATTGTGGAAAAATACAGTTAACTATACTCCAACTTTAACAGGATGTAACGGAACTTAGATGTGATTGTTTATATACCATGTTCTCTGATTTTGTTTATTTCCAAATACTCTTAACACGTTGACCGAGATAATGGTAAGAAATTGTGCGACTCTGCGGCTACGCATTTTTTTCTCGTATACCGTTTATAAATGCCATAAGGATGCTATATTATCACATGCTGCAGTTTTTTGTTTCTAAATAGGATTTTGAAGCGCGAGGCTAATGTGCATCGCACGGCCTGATGACCAAAAGTTTAATGCAGAGGCCCCGCGATGTAAACTTGCCCCATACTCTGCAGGCACAGACTTGCAAGTTTGCTAAACAAGCAGACAGTATAAGCTAATATATAAGGTCAGTTTATGTTGATGCTTCGTGTTGTAAAGTTTACATGTGTAAAAAAATTAAAATGGGGATTATGAAAAAGAACAAGCCCGTTTGTTATCACTTTGGAGTGAATTTGTGTCAGAGGAAGAAAATTATGAAAGTTCTTCAGAAAGTTACAAAGCAAACAGTGTTTTTTCTGATTCTACTGATTTTTATATGCAAAAAAAAAAGTAAAGGCGCAAAAAGAACACGTGTTACTCTCATTGAACCTAGTATATCGCGGCAAGTACCTACTGGCAGTATTGTTCAAGGAAGTGAAATAAGAGGCGAACAGTTGCATTTAACCAATCATATTGAAGAAACAACTGAAGAAGTGATCAGAAGTTTTCAATGGGATAGTGATTCCTCTTCAGATGAAATAGTTGCCACACCCCAAAATCTGCATTAGAATGATGTAACGAGCGATCAGTTGTGAAATTTTCTTATTTTACGAATGGATTGAAAATAAATCAACACATTCAAAGATATGAATAATAAACAACCTATCGGTGTTTCTGTTATTTATGGATGAATGTCTCCTAAATCTAATGGTACAAGAAACCAACAAATACACTGCTCAAAAGGCTTAGAAAACAAATACCTTCGGCACGAACTCGAAATTGGAAAGACACACCAATATTCAAGAGATGAAAATATTTTTGGATTTGCTGCTCTGGATTGCATTAGTTCAGATGCACAAGTTGGTATGCTATTGATCTAATAACGTCCTTTATTCTAACGAGGTAAAATCTGTTAAGTCCCGTAATAGATTTGAACATATTTTGAGCAACTGGCATTTCTGTGACGTTGAAAATGCAAATATTTCGAAGACTGTACAAAATCAAATCTCTTGCAGATTACATAAGTCAAAAATTTCAAGATTCTGTAACACCTTCTTGTAATATATGTAGATGAAACTTTAGTGTCGTTTTGAGGGCGTCTGGCTTTTTTACAGTACATACAAAATAAACACCACAAATTTGGTGTAAAACTTTTCAAATTGTGCATTGAAGAAGGTTATACATATGATTTTTAAGATTTATTGTAGAACAGAAAAAAATAATTTGACTGACAGCGTGCCAACACCCATTGTTATGGGACTTTGCAAAAAATTATAGACAGTAGGCGAACAATATTTGTGGATAATTACTACACTAGAATCGAACTTTCCCATAAATTGTTGAACAGGCAAACTCACCTTGTGGATACCTTGAGAAAAAATCGCAAGCGAAACGGCAATAATGATAATAACGAAGATATAGTTATTCACATTATTGTGCAGCAAGTATTACAGCTGAAGCCGGGCTAACTACATTTATTTGTTCACTAGGCCGTATACTTCTATTTTCCATAGCATTGCCATTCAAATGCGAGGCAAATGTAAGCAACAGAGCTTGAAGTGAAATACTACATACGATGCACTTGTGTGCGGCGCGGCAAGTGTGACAATGAGTATTGCGAGGCACACGTGCTTTACACGGCTGTCAACGTGTTAAATGAAACCATGCTTCATCGGTAAAAAAAACTTAGATCAAGAATTTCGTCATTATTTCGATTTTCTTGAAAGAAGTAACAATAATTTACTAGCGTGATCTCTAAGTAACATCTGTTGAACAATCGGATACAATGTAAACGACGCTTCAAAATTCTATAAATGGTACTAGAAAATACGTTCGATTGAACTGATAAACGACGAAGTGATATATGTGGGTTTTCTTCAACAAGGTTTTCTACGTGTTCAACAATATTTTGCTGACCACGACTATAGTCTATTTTTAAACTAAGAGGAGCGTTTTAAATTAATCGCGCCAAAATTACTATGCGTGATTGGTTGCTTCAGAGGTAGGATTACGTTATGCAAAAATTGCGTGTTGACCTATCGATGTCAAACGCTTGTCAAATTTCGTTTTCTGTTGCGTTCCCGTTGTTCTATTCAGTTGTATAGTTGTATTAACGTAAATAAATCCGTTCTTTTTAGAATTTGCGAAACCTTTAAGATACCCTTCTGTAGTTATCGATAATTATTCAATATTCATATAAATATGGATACTGTTGCAACAAGTTCAGCATCATTTTCACCTCCGAAAAATGCAAACGTTTAGATATAGGGCATTTATCTGTTGCTGAAAAGCAATGTGTTTTAAATATGTATAAACAGCTGCGAACTGATGAACCGAATCTTAAAATAACTGTTATTGTTTCTAAAATTAGTAACACCGTGGGTAAGTTTTCAGGATTGAATAATGTAACCAATTTGATAATGTTCTGCTTTTAGGCGTTGCACAATCGACAGTATATCGCACCATAAAAGAGTATAATGAGACTGGTACAGTTACTGCATCTAAACACTATGGAGGACGACCTGGTAATGTTGCTGCATACGATGAAGTAGTTAAACAGTCTGGGCGGCAAATAGTGCATGCTTTCTTTTATAAAAACGAATTACCTACGTTGGACAAAATTTTGATTGAAAACAAGAAACGTCCAGATTTACCACATATGTCCCGTTCGTCATTGTACAAATTTATGAAGCAAATTAACTTCAAGTACATGAAAAGAAACCGTAAAAGTATTCTTATCGAACGGGATGATATCATTACTTGGAGAAGAAAATACTTACTTAAAATGAAGGAATTTAGGAGAGAAGGTAGACCAATTTATTATTTAGATGAGACGTGGGTTAATGAAGGTCATACAAAAGAAAAAGTATCGATAGATAACAGTATAAGAGATCGGCGTCAAACATTCATCGAAGGGCTATCTACAGGACTAACCGTCAGGAAAAGGGAGGAGGCTTATTGTGTTACATATTGGATCCGAACATGGCTTTGTTGATGGAGGGTTATTGCTTTTCGAAGGTAAGAAAACAGGAGATTATCATGAAGAAATGAATGCAGCCGTTTTTGAGACATGGTTTAATAATGTGTTATCAAAATTACCTGACAACGCTGTTATCGTCATGGACAACGCGTCTTACCACAGCCGTAGAATGGAGAAAATTCCTACAGCAGGATCAAAGAAAAAAGATATGCAAGAGTGGTTGCGAAATAAGCAGATTGAATTCAGAGAAGAGATGGTACGAGCTGAACTTCTGAATTTAATCAAAATAAATAAAGAACAATATAATTTGTATGTGATTGATGAAATGGCAAAACATAATAATAAAGGTTGCCACCGTACCATTGTGAACTCAATCCAATAGTTGATATGGGCAAAAATAATGAATGAAGTAGCATCAAAGAACATCACATTTAAATTGACAGAAGTGAGGGGGCTGTTATTGCAAGCTATCGAAAATGTTCAAAATGTTAATTGGAAAAGTTGTGTTGAGCATATAATTAAGGAAGAAATAAAAATGGCCACACTTGATGGCATCGTAGATGATCTAATCGAACCGTTTATTATTTCTATTGGTGCTGATAGTGACAGTGATACTTTCTCAGACAGTTCAGATTTAGAATAGATTATTTTGTTTAATTTTTGCAAGTAACAAGTAGTTAACGGAGCCTTTGATTTCTTTAAATCCTTTACTTATGTTATTTTTGTGTTTAATGTAAATAATTTTTAATAAATGTTTAATTACGTTGTGACTTTATTGATGTAGAGTTTATATTCAAAATTAAGCGGGAAATAACGCTAAATTAAATGTTGCCTTTGAGCTCAATGAATAAAGAAAAACTAATAAAATACGAAAATTTAAAAAAACATTCAGAATGTCATTGATTTGGTAACTTTTACAGTGTAAATGTGGCTTTTCCATTTACTCCTCTTAGTTTAAAAATAGACTATAGACGAATGTGATGATGTAAAGCGGTATTATCCGCAACTCTATTAGGAAATTGCAAGTGAAACTGTGGTTTACATTCCGTGCAGGAATATTGCCATTCTCCGTTAAGAAATTGTGCTTTTCGGAAATATGCTTCAACAATAAAATTATTTTCTTGCAATGTGTACATTATTTAGTAGTATTGTTTATTAAGTAAAAATATATTTGTAAGGAAAAATTATGTTACTAGTCACAAAATGACATTAGATAAATAGTTAGATATAAATAAAAGGCGAGCGGCTTATAATAATTCGCAAGTACTAGTAACTCAGTGCCTACGGAGAAGACTATTTTTTTTAAACACGTATATTAATTAATGTTTCATCTAAACCATAAAAAAAACAGTAATGTTATTGAACCTATCTCTGATAATTACAATTACGTAATTCTGAATTTGTTTGAATGTTTAAGTAAATATTGAAAATTGTCATAAATTTTTTAAAAATAGGAGCATATTACATAATTCTAGCCTTACCAACAACTTTCTCCTAAAACACATGTGTGGCGTTTTGAAATATATTACACTCTTTAAAATATTTTCCACAAATAAAATATAATTTTAAAAGTAATATACCTTGTTTCCATCTTCATTAAAACTATTGTCCTTGTGCTTTTTAAAGGCAAAGTCTTCACTATTATCCTCTTCAGCTTTTCTTTTTTTAGGTTTTTCTTTCTTTGTATCTGTATCATCTTCACTGTCCGATGATTCTGTTGCAGGCTATAATATAAATAAAATTAAACATTGTTTGTGTTGATATAGCAAATATACAATACCTTAAGTTTTGGTGTTGAAGATTTTTTTATTTTGGATTGTTCTTCATCCGAACTGTCATCTGATGATGATTCTTTCTTAGCTTTTGCTTTTGTAGGTTTTGATTGAATTTTTTGTGGTACTTTAACTGTTTCTTCTTCACTGGAAGAATCATCAGAGCTTTCCTTTTTAGTTACTTTTACAGATGTAACCTTTGCAGGCTTTTTGACATTTTCTTCTTCTTCAGAACTGTCATCACTACTACTTTCCTTTTTTGCAGGTTTTTGTTTCTTATTTGCCTTTGTAGGAACAATAGCTCCTTTTTTGGCTGGTGGTTCATCTTCGCTATCAGATTCAGAATCATCTGACTTAGCTTTCTTGTGTGCTGCTTTAGGAACCACAGGCTTCATAAGAGTTTTTGTTGTAGGAGTTTCCTCATCTGATGATGAGTCATCAGAGGATGTTTCTTTCTTTGTTTTTTGTGGTTTTGTCGGTACAGGCTTTGCTGGTGTTTTCAGAATAGATTTTGGTGGAGGAGCTTCATTCTCAGAGCTAGAATCATCTGAACTTTCTTTTTTAGCAGGAACTGGCTTTGTTACTGCTTTTTGGACAGATTTGGAAGGCGTTTTCAGTTGAACTTTTGGTTTTTCCTCTTCTTCTGAAGAGCTATCTGAACTCTCTTGTTTTTTTTGTATTTGCTGTTGTGGTGTTGCTTTACCTATTTTTTTTACAGATGTTTTTGCTGTTGCAACTTCTTCCTCACTTGAATCACTAGAACTACTTTCTTTCTTTTTAGCAGCAACTGTAGGTTTCTTTACAAGAGCTTTTGGTGCAGGTTTGTCATCTTCTGAGCTAGACTCACTTGAACTGTCTTGTTGTTTGGGAGCCACCTTCCCTGCTGGTTTCTTTAGAACAGGAGCAATTTTCTGTGGAACAAGTTTTTGAACTACTTCTTCAGATTCATCATCACTACTAGATTCTTTTTTTTTTGTTACTACAGGTTTTGTTGCTGAAAGTTTTTGCTTTGGCTTTTCATCTTCTGATGAACTAGAATCGCTCGAAGCATCTTGTTTTTTTGGAACTACTTTAGGAGATGCTTTATGTTGGACTACTGCTGCTTTTTGTTGTACAGGTTTCTTTGAATTCTTTTTTGCAGGAGCTTCATCACTACTCGATTCATCAGAACTTTCTTTAGCTTTCACTATGTTTTGTTTTACCACACCATTTGCCATAGCTTTGCTCCCTTTCTTTGGAGCTTCTTCTTCCTCATCACTGCTACTGTCCTCATTATCATTGGCATTAAATTTAAGCTTTTTTGCATTACCACTATTTTTTAAAAAGTGCGATATAATTTCATTTAATACTGGTGAACCTTTGATTAAGTTTGGCTGTAAAATAAACAATGTAAATACAATAATGGGCTAATAATGCACTCCTGATATTTGAAAAAAGGAAACAACATGCAATAAACCACGTGGGTCAAATCGGCTTACTAGTCGCGGCGTAACTATTAGTTCCATTAAAAATTAAATTTAATGTTATTTAGTGGTTTAATTAAATATAAACTTACCGGTTTAGTTTTCTGTCGATATATATTTGCTATATTAGGATCTTTCTGTTTTAAAAATTCTAATACAAGAGCAGAAGCTAAAGAATTTACTTTCTCCGCCATTGCTAAATACGAAAAGAACGCACACAGCACTACGCATGTACAAAATGTGAATATCACAGAATATGGTGGTGAATATAACCTCTGATATAAGCATAGAATATAATATACTGAAGATAGCTTCAATTAAAGTGAAAATAGTATTAGCTAATATCACCTTTCTACCAAAATTTAAATGTTCTAATAACAATCTTAACCATTGCAATTAGTGTAGGTGTAGGTTTTCGCGGTTGTTCTCTAGATGTAGATGCGATCTAGATGTAGATACGATAGTAATTTTCTATGGTAGATGCCTTAGGCGATTACGCCTCTCGACACGGTTCCAACCCGGAAACTGAGATCTACATTGCAAATATTGCAATTAGTTAAAATCTCACGGTGTCATGTTGCGTCATCTCGTGTAATTTTTTTAAAAGCAATTTTATTATATGCAGATATCTTTTAACAATTACTGTCATTCATTTATTAATTTGTTAACCTCAAATTTAGAAAGATGACGTCTCTTATCAAAACTTGTCAAAATTATAAAAAAATAATATACAATTTATCATGTGAAGCGTCATGTATTGTTTATTAACAGTTTTTAACTTGAAAAGTTCATAACTGCGTGAATGGTGTTAGACGTACTCATTAAATAATATGCAATTAAATAATAATATTACTTTAAAATACTTTAAAATAATAGATGATCTTATACTAATTACTTAAATAATTAATAAATTCGAAAAAACCTAGAAATGGATAATAATACAATCGGATGGATAGTGTTAATTTTTATTTTATTTATAACAACCTTTGGCGTTTATTGGTGTCTTACGTTGTTTGCTAGTGTGTCAATATTTATTATAGGGTAAAGAGAATTGTGTTATTATACACTGTATTTATTTTTCTCGTTTTTAGGCTAATATCTTTATTATACATTCAAGAAGGAAATGTTGATAAATTCTATAGACATTGTGCTGGCAATCCTCTCATTGGAAATAGTATGTCTGATGGTGGTTTGGTCGAGGTATAGTTTTAGTATTGTTATAATATAATTGTTATATGATGTAAATTGTAAACATCCTTTAATAGGTAGTACAGAGATTATCAAATCCCAAAAAGGAGCATAAATATGATAGCCGTGTGACAGGCAGTGATTTAATTGATAGTTCTTTGCAAGAAATCTTAGGCTACGTTATTAGAGATTATATTATTCCATGGTATAATTTGATATCTTTAGATAATGAGTTTCCACAAAAAACTGTAAAGAGAACTGCACAAAGTTTAGCTATCAATATATCAAACAGGTATTTATTAAAAAAAGTATTTGTTTTAGAAAGTATAAATTTACTATTTAAGGGTAAAGGATGTAGACTGGATACCATTTCTAACAACAAAATTGGTAGATGATGCAACAACTCATTTAAAACTATTCAAACAGGCTAGAATAAAACTGAAAGAAGATGAACCACCTAAATCTCCAAGAAATTCACCTCGAAAAGAAATTCGAGCTTCTCCAAAGAAAATGCACAAACGAAATAAAAGTGAAACTGATGTTAATTGGTATTTTGGGAACAGAAATGTGATAGAATGCAGAGGTTAAAATGAAAAAATATGATATTTTAATTAATTTTGAAGGGTTTTATTTGGTCTCAATTAAATACATGACTAACAGCAATTTATTAAATTGGTGTGGTGAAGCATGTTTGATCTCTTATTGCAGTCTTAATTAAATTTAAATGCCAATGACCACTGAACAACTTTTAAGGCCTGCTAGAAGAAATCAGTGTTGTTAACCAGGAGTAGCATGACTTTTCATGAATTTTCTTTGAAATCTAATTTCAAGTATAAATTTAATTTTAAATCTTTTGAATAAAGCATATTAAAAAAAAAATTAACTATGTGGTAAAATTATATATAGCTATTATCTAAATTAACCGCAACTATTAAAATTATATTAAACTAATGATCTAAAATATTTATTTTTTAGAAATAGAGCACAGTTTAACTAACAAATTTTATACAAAAGATTCTAGCAAAAAAATGGCGACCTTAGAAGATTATTTTTTTGATTTAGAATGCACGATGGAGAAAAATAATGTATGTCGTGATCTAATATGTATTGAAATTGAAAAAGAGAAAGGTAATATACATTTTATTATTTTATTAATTAAAAATTAATCGGTTTTGTATTTTAGAATTCCTATCGGAATTGGTGGAAATCTTACTGTATATATTACTGCCAGATGAAGATTTTCATTGTAAACCATTAAGATATATTATCCGGGAAATATTCGTTAATTGTGTTATTTTTCCGGTATTCACTATGATATCAGATCCTGATTATATAAATCAAGCAGTAGTTTGGCTGGTATGTTAATTCTTTATAAGAAATTACAGAAACATAATTTCATTATATTGACAATATTTTCTATTCTTCTGTTATTACATATCTTAAAAAAAAATTACAATTAAACAATCAAAATGGCATACACGGGCGGGTAAACCCTATATGTTTTGTTCAAAGTTTAATTGAAGAAGTTTGAAGAAGCTTAAAAGAGTATTTAGACATAAATTTAAAAAATAAATGGAAGAATTCTGTGAAATGTAGTGTTTAATGTTAAGTGTTTTGCGGATGAACTCGATTTATTTTACGATGTATTTTGTCAGGTTGATGTTTACTTAAACAACTTACTGTTGGTATAGTGAAAACATTTAGAGAATAGCACAAAGCTGCACGAACAAAAATTGCCAGGGGCGTAGGTGATTTCGAGGGCAGAGGTATTAAGGGTGATTTTTAAAAACTTTATAATTGTGAAAATTATGTTTTTTCATAAAACTACAATATTTCTAATGAATTTAATTGATATTGGGGAAGCAAATTATTATTTACAGAAGTATTAATGTGAATATTTAAATCTACCTCGTTATTAATATGCTGCTGTAATTTATAATTTAAATAAAATTAACTCAATAAATTATTCGCTTCATTAACTTTCTTATTTTATGAAATTATTTTGAACTCAATGTAGCAGTTTAAGTTTATTTTACATTTATCAAATCAGAATTATTATAATTTTAAATAGATATTGGCTTATTCCAAGCTACAATAAAGGTATAATTAATACAAGTTAACATCTGTAAGATGAAATTATTTAGAAAACTTTATTTTTGCCAAGTAATATTACAATACATATGCAATAAAAACAATAACAGTGTAATACATGTATGTTAATATCAGTATACCATGAGCTTAATGCAACGCTGTACATGCTTTAGATTAATTACAGCTAACTTTTTCTGAAAACCATAGTTACGTCAGTTTCATAAACATAATTTGTGTAACTTCTGTCAGTATAAAAACGTTAAATTTGTTTGTAGTGTCTTTTAATTACTCACAATGTACACAACAGAGGAACAAATTCAATTTTATACGTGGTATTTAGAAGGACCATCGTTACGCGAAGTTGCAGCTCTGTTTAGTGTCCAGTATCCAAATAGACCTATTCCTAGTCATTCAACGATAGCAAATGCAATTAATAAATTGAAAACTTCTGGTTGTATCAATACTATCCACAATAAAAAACGATCTACAAGACCAAGAGTAATAACAGAAGATTCGGAATTAAATGTTGTGGCTTATGTGGAACACGACAAGTGCGCAACATATAGAAAAATTGCTTCGGAAATGGGCATAAGCCAAGGGACCGTTTTAAAGATTTTGAAGAAGCACAAGCATAAGTCATTTAAGTACCAAATGCATCAAGAATTAAGGCCACATGATTATGAAGGACGAATACGCTTTTGCGAAAATTTATTTGACTAAATACTGACAACGATTTTCTCAAAAGAATTCTCTTCACTGATGAGGCGACATTTATTAAACACGGGGAACCTAATCGCCAAAACTGTAGGTACTGGTCGAAGAAAAATTTACATTTGTACAACGTAACGAGAACGCAATATCCTGAAAAAGTAAATGTTTGGCAGGAATCATTAGTAATAGTATTATAGGCCCATTTTTTATCGATGGTAACCTAAATGCAGAAAAATATTGTCAATTACTACGGAATATAATTATTCCAACATTAAATGATCAAAATTTAGAGCAAATCTCGTACCAATGTGATGGCGCACCGCCTCATTATTCGAGAAATGTTATCCAAATTTTAAGTGAAAGATTTCCTAATCGATGGATCGGAAGAGGGGGGCCAACTAGTTGACCACCAGGGTCTCCAGACTTAAATCCGTTGGATTTCTTTTACTGGGGAAGGGTGAAATCTTCAGTGTACAACAATGTTCCTCTAGGCAGCATTGAAGAGCTCAAAAATAGAATTCAGGGGGCTTCTCGGGAAATTACCCCTCAACAAATAAGCAACGTTTTAAATTAATTTTATAATAGATTAGGCTACTGTTTGGCTGTTAACGGCAATATTTTTGAACATCTTGCGTAGAATTAGTAATAGTTTTATTTTAAGGTTTTTTGGAAGAAATGTATTATAAGATGTACTAAATGTATTATAAATTAAAACACAAAATAAGTTAAACTAGCGTGTTTTTCGTATGTACAATTTTAAATTATTCAGTGTGCTCAAAAAATGTTTTTTCTGTAAGTAACCATAACAACATTCACTAAATTGACAATGTACGATTTTAAATTATTCAGTAACTTCGTGTAACATACCATACACCTGTAATATGCACATCTATTGAATGGTTTCCATAACAACGTCGGTTGGAGTATGTACAGCGTTATGTTAAGCTCATGGTATACATACCGTGTGTCCCAATTTCGATGCTCACAATTGGTATCTCGGTTATTAGAAGATATAGAACAACGGTTAAATGGGGAATGTTTTGCAGAATTCAATACTCGCGGCAAATCTCATTTCAAATTTGATCTAACTTTTTAAATTTTTAAAATATTTTGAAAAATCAAAAATTTGCCGATTTCGTTATTCCTCAATAACTCGATAACGCTTAGTCTGACTTCTTTTAAAGTTTTACATTGTTGAGACACTTTTTTAAAACAAATTATTGGATACAAACAGAAACCCCCGATTGTCATTTGTTTTTAAGTTATTACCACTATCTTTTGTTTTTCATATGGCGGCCATATTGGATTTTGGGTTTGTTAGGTAGTCCTCAAAATGTGCTTTTCAACGATGTATAACATGCCTGAAAAATTTTTATTTATAAGGAAAATATTAATAAAAACGTAAATTAATTTTTAATATGAAATTAGTAGGCTGAAAAATTAAACACCAATGTCAAACGAAAGTGAAAAGATATTCTAAATATCCAATATGAAACAAACATGTAAATAATTTACATGTCTGTAACTATGCACATGGACAATACACCTCGTATTTTCAGCATTTACTTCTGCTTAATACATATGTTTCTGCCATCCAGGCGTCCTCAGTTAAGCTAGTGAAGCAATGTATACAAATTAATACAAACCTGTTATAAACAACTGGTTTGTATCTGTATTTAAATTTACTGAAATAGCCCGCATAGATCAAGCAAGTTCCGCCCTATAAGAAGACAACTATTTAATAATTGGCATCTTGGTATTATACAAATGTAGTGAGGTTTTACCCACTTAAGTATGTTTCAAATTATGTTGTCATATACATATTCGGCTCACGCCGATAAATAGTGAAGACACGAGAATACAGTTTTGTATAGATACGGTGGTTACCGACTATAGAAAACACGTCTGCTTCGGCTTTTATTATGTAGACAGCGCTGAATATTCCTTCACGCTCTGTCTGAATAATTTCGGCTAGATAGTAACGTAGTTATGTTTGTTTGAATGTGTCTTCTCCAACAGGGGCGTATTGACAATCATGTAGAAATGTGAAATACGTATCTACGTCTTTGGAGAAGATACATTTAAAAATAGCATTCATCATTTCGACACATATTCGATACAAATAATTGAACTGTAACATTATAGCAGAAAAGGAAGTTCAGAAGATGTCTCGTGTAAGTGGTGACGAAACGCCAACATCAGCGAATGTACCTACGCAATTTCAGCTAGGGTATCGGGAAAGACATATCTTTTGAAACGACCGCGAAATCGAGATTAAGTCGACAATCTAATCTACAAATTGCTTTATTACTAGGGCTGTCTATTCTCGATTCTCGCGAGTAAGTTGCGTCCCTTCAAGGCCATTGGGAAGAGTTGCAAAGCATAACGGCTAGCAGACACGAATGAGATTCCAGCAAGCGTATATCGGTTATTGTATAACTTGCGGTCATCGTTGACTTAATTTGTTAATAGTGTTTCTTTGTATGAATTATAAATTCTAATTTTAAATAATTTATCAAATCGACGTCTATGGAAAATAATCAAAGTGAACGCTCTCCTTATTACTTGACGAAATTCGAAATAAAAATGCAACAAAAGAAAACTAAAAGTATGAAATCAAAAGTTTATAAATCTGTTATGTTTAAAAAAATTAAATTATATTTCTTGTTTTTTTTTTCAGTGTTTACGAGATGTTCCCTTACCTAGTGACGTATTTCTAACTACACTTCGTGTAACTGATAACTGTGATGAACTGAAATATACCAAAGAAATGGTAGTTAAAGAAATACAAGTCTTGGTATGTTTTTTCAACATTATACGCTTACTAATTTTATATAATTTGATTTTTTTAAACAGAGGTCCAGAGATTCTGGCGGTGAAAGTGACTTATCAATTAAACAGCAGCTAAGTAGTTTAATGTATGTCTTAAAATTAATAGATAATCGTCTAACGAAAATTAATAACACTGAAAATACAGGTACATTACTTGGAGCATGTTATTAAAACTAATATTTATTTATTTGTTTTGGATTTCAGACAGTTTAAGCGCAAGTGATTATACAATTCCCTTTGAAAATCTTAAGGTGGATCTGCCGCTTAATGTTATTTTAGTAAACAACGTCGCTCTGTCGTATTTTATTGATTATGTATCTAGTCATGGAATACATGCGTGTTTGTTCTTCTATTTAAATATCGAAGGTAATTGATGAAATTATTGAATAGTTATAATTATAGTCAAACCAAGCAAATATGACGCATGAAGCAGCACTGTCGATATGTTGTGTAGATTCCCAGAAAGAATTTTAGCGCGCTAGATTCAAATCACGCATGCTAAAATCACCAAAGCATAGAACGGGACTATACACAGCTGTTAAATACTAAAAGTGTTGACCGGCGGTGGTGAGGGATGCTAAATTAGTTAACATATTTTCTGGAAGTCGGATTTACTTGGTTGCACTATAGAGTTGCGATATTTCGTTCGTACAACTTCGGACTAATTCAAACACGCGAAGTAAAAAATATAATACTAAACAGATATGTACTACTATGCGTTATACTTATTCTGAATAAGTGTCTTTAAAAAAATATCTAAAAAGGTAGTTGTGAAATTTTATTTTTAATTTTAAATTATTTAAATAATAAAATCGTTTTGGTACCGCACGAAATAGCCAGCTGTTGTATCGAAAGTCCAATGAACCCTACTAACATCGTTGATATCGCGCGTTCCCTATTTGTGAATGAATCATCCTTTCTTACATAAATAAATCTATACTTATTCATTCCTTGAAATGTGCAGGTGCCTCGTCTACTCGGTCAATGTCACACAAACTAGTATACGAGGGTCACGTTATATATTTTGAGATACAAGAAAACTACAAGTCTTTTTACGAAAATGATTTTATTTATGTTCAAAATAATCACCTCCTGCATCAATGCACTTTTATAATCGAAGTTTCCATAACGTAAAAGCTTGAAGCCAGTCATCTTTTTGAATGCTCTCAAAAAATAGATGATTTTCTTCATCTATCTCATCCTTCGTCGTGAAACGTTAATCACGTAAATGTTTCGTTAGGTTAAAGATCAACCAGAAGTCACACATGGCCAAATCAGGCGAATAGGGTGGATGTTCAATGACGTTTTCCAGCTTGATTGCTTTTACTAATCCGGTACTACGGTGAATTTACTGTTGCGGATCCAACACCAAGAGTTGCCTCAATCGCTTGATAGGTGCATCTTGGATCTTCGTTGATTATTCGTCTCACTTTCTCAATGTTTCCAGCGGTAACTGAAGATCAGGGCCTACCAGCACGTTCCTCATCACCAAGCGATAACCGCCTGCTTTTAAATTCGCTATACCAACGAAACACAGTTGCACGAGAAGGACTTTCATCACCAAATGCGAGTTGCAATCGTTCAAGGCTTTGTTGTTCACTTAAACCGACCTTAAAATCGTAATAGATCATTGTGCGTTCATCTTCTCTTGACGAGTCCATGTTTCGATGACAAATCGTATCTACCATGTTTGCTCTATGACAGGAGCGACTCAACTGACAGTCAGAGTTTATTACTTAAGGGTGGTGTTATTTGGAAATGCAGTATTGCCAGTTCTAACTTCTCTAGTTTCGTGGCATCTCAAAATATATAGCGTGTCCCTTGTACGAGGACGACGTTTTTAAAATAAGTTTTAAATAATTATTATTTATTATTTCTCTCAAGCACGAGAACAATACACTCATACCTCGCTTAGCGGCCTAGATACATTCCGAAAAGTTGGCCGTAAAGCCGTTAAACGAATCAATTATTTTCATTCAAATTCAATCAGATCGGTTTTAATTAAAAAAAAAAATTTAAAGGGTTTAGTTCATCAGGCATTTTATTCCTTTCATTTTCTATAAAAATACATACATACTTAAAAATAAAATAGCAACAAATAAGAATACATACATAAAATGAACACATTACATAGTTCAAAAAAAGAAAAACAAGAGAGTTCATATTCACATACAAAAATTATAAAATGTTTGGAAGTTTTTTTAATCTGCTGTCCAGTGGCGGCTCGGGGTGGTTCACATAGGGAGTGCATAATTTCAACATTAAAAAGTGTAATACAAAAACGTTTACCCAATCCTTATAAATTTCACCGACGTACTGTTCCAGACAGGTACTGTTCATTGTAGAGTTTGTTTTGAGGGAATAGTAAATATTACACTACACAGTTTAATTACATCTGACGATAAACGAAGTCCATTTTACGTGTCTTTGACTTGCAGAACAGTTCTATCACTTTTTCATTAAAGTTTGGGAAATCATTTATACATTCTTTTTCACAAGATAACATAGTAAGGGCATTTAATCTCTCTTCTTTCATTGTATTTCTCAGGAAAGTTTTTATTCTCTTCAGCCGTGAACACTGCGTTCCGCTTCGGACGTTGTCATTGGGATTGTATGACAATTTTTAAAAGCGTAACAAGTTCATTAAAGGTGTCGCTTAATCCATCCAGCAGAAGACCTAGCAGACCTACAGCACCGACTTCTATATTTTGTCTAAATTCTTCTCTAGAATATAGAACGCTTAATTCAGTTCGTAGTCTGCTTTCATTGAGGCATGGATAAAATTTTACTGCTTCTTTAAGGCAATCTTCCGGAAATTTTTTTTGAAAATAGGAGAACTGTTTAAAAGAAATTAAGTTTGCTAATATTAAGTGCCCTGTATACCGAAATCTAGTTTTTATTTCTAGCAAAATAATATCGCACACTTCAATAGTTTCCCTCCTTCTCTGGCTACCATCAGTTACTCTTCGCCGCTTTGATGGTCGAGGAGTCAGTTCTGGGTCATTTTGTTTAACCAACTGATTATCTGTGTCAGCGATTTCGGTTCGAATTTTTCCAATAGCGCGTTCAAAATTATCTAAATTATTCTTGATTTTTAATGCATCTGTATTGACATTTTGTAATTGATAACTGAATGATAACCAATAGATAAAATTTTCCTCCTCTAAAATTCGCAAATTGGCACTAGCTTGATGAATGGTAGTTTGTAAACTAGCTTCTCCCTCGATTTGTTCTAGAGCTTCAATTATTTCTTCTCGGTGCTCATATATTGTATTCGCTGTCCTAGAATTGAAGTTCCATCTTATTTTTGAAGAACGAGGTAAGCTTTTTCTCTGAAGGAGAATCCAATCTTGCAGCTCGTTGTGGTGAAGTGGAGAAAAATGTACATAATCCCGTCAGATTGGCAAAAAAAATTCTGCAATTACTACTGCTCGATGTAGCATGTGACATAATTAGATTTGTCTGATGTGCATAACAATGTACAAAATTAGCCCTTGGATACTGGTCTTGGACATGTCTTTGCACGCCGTTAATAGCACCACTCATGACTGCTGCCCCATCATAGCTCTGTGCAATCAGTTTTTCTGGGTCATCAACAAGCAAAGCAAACTAATTTCGTTAAGGATGGCGGCAGATAAAGAATTAGCATCATGTCCACTAGGCAGAAGAAATTTCCAAAATCTTTCGACCGGTCTCGCGTTCACAATATATCTTAAAACAACCACCAACTGAAACTGATTGGACACATCTGTGGTTTCATAAGCTATCACAGGTATGAAGTCGGTTGCTTTAATTTCACTGGCAACTTGTTCATGATACACGTTCAACATTGCATCAAGCAGCTCATTCTGTATCGTTTTTGATAATCTCTGAGCGATTTATCCAATTCTGCCGTAAAATTTATCAATTCCCGAAAAATGCCCTTGTTAATCGACGTTTGCTGTTCATCATGACCCCGAAGTGCCAGTTCAAACGCGCCACAAAATCTAATGCAATTTATTATTAAATTTAACACATGCCTATTTTTTGTTACCTTTTCATTGTGTTGTTGAATTGCTTTTCTATATGATGAATCTAAAACATTCTGAATTTTATTTTTTCCTAACATTCTTAGACTAAATATATTTTTCAAATGCCCTTCGGAATTTTCATGTTTAATAATTTTAGCACTAAGATGAATTAAGTCTCTTATTCCGTTCTTTGACCAAGACGGTTCACCACCAAACAAAAGACACGGAAAACAAAACAAAGTATTTTTAATTTCACACCCACAAATCCAGTAATTTTTCTGATAAATATTCATTTTGAATTTTTTTATAACGTCTTTACCTTTAACAGATTGTTTATTTTCTAAACATAATTGAGGCATTGGCCGTTTAAGATTTTTTACTGCGATTTTTTCATTATACGTTAACCGCGAAAACGCGTTGTTCTGTAAAAAAGATACCGTATTCATTGTAACAACGCCCGAGAGCAGTCTGGTTCAGTTGCTCCAACGCTATGTATTATACGACATTGAAGTACGGCAAAATACAGTTCTCCCCACCATCAATGTAATTGTAATGCCTTAACAGAGCAAGAGTCGGGCTTTGCTCAGTATATCTGTGACGACGATCGGTATATGTACGTTGTTAGCGTGCCACGTTCCTCGTCAATAACTATGAATACATAATATATATAATAAATAAATACTTTCACAGTTAGTCGCCGCTTGGTTTGTTTTGTTTCATAATTCCAGGGGGTGCAATTGCTCACTTGCTCTCATTAAAGAGCCGCCACTGCTGCCGTCGTTGATTTCCGTTGTTGAATGACTTAACTTAAAATATTCGTCCAACTTTTGTCTGCTTCACCCTCCTTTCTGCTTCTTTTTGCAACGTTTTGTAACATCTAACGGAGTTTACTTCTCGAGATACTTTATCGCTGCGTTCTTCGTCGGGATCATTTTGAAAAAGGATGTTCATTTCTTTATTGAAATAAGAAAACGCATTCGTCACGGTTTTTGCTGTTAGCTGCCTGGATATAGCAGGCTCTGGCTCCTCATCAAGAGTTTGTTCGGTTACTAACTGGACCAGCTCCTCGTTTGAAAGAGGTTCTCTGTCAGTATCGAGCGAGTCAATCAAATCACCTTCTTCTAAATCTTCAAAACCAAGATATTTTGCTAAGCTCAATATATTTTGTCGAACTTCCGGAAGATAATTAACTTCAGACTCGTTAGATTTTATGCATTCTGGCCATATTTGTTTCCAAACATGGTTCATTGTGGTTGATTTTAAGTCTTTTCATGATTCGCTAATGTTGTACCCGGCATCTTTGATGTTGTAGTTTTCCCAAAATTGTTTTATCGAAGATTCACCATCGGTTTGCTGAATAAGTTTGCGAAAAGTTCTGCGTAAATAATAAGCCTTAAAAGTTGCTATAGCACCCTGATCCATTGATTGGATCAGAGCTGTTGTATTTTTGGGAAGGTACTCAATCTCCACATCTTCTAATAATTCTGATAAATTAATTGGGTGTCCTGGAGCATTATCCAAAATGAGCAATGCCTTGTTGCTCAAGTTCATTTCCTTTAAATATTTTTTTTACTTCTGGCCAAAGGACCGGTTTAAAAATAACCAGTCTTCGAAAAGAATCTTAATCATCGAACCTTTCTTATTGGATTTCCAAATGACAGGCAATTGTTTCTTCTTCAGCCCTTTAAAACACCTTGGATTTTCTGAATGATATACTAACAATGGTTTTAGCTTTAAATCTCCTGCAGCATTTGCACCAAGAAGCAAAGTTACTCGTTTTTTAGAGACCTTATATCCAGATGCAGACTTTTCAGATTTTGAAATGAAAGTTCTTTCAGGCATTCGCTTCCAATAGAGTCCTGTTTCTACATTAAGAACTTGTTCTGGTTGGTATCCACCTCGTTTTATAACTTTTTTCAAAGTGTTGGGATATTTTTTGCCTGCGTTATCATCGGCACGAGATTTTTCGCCTTTCATTTTTAATTTATGCAAATTGTGGCGATTTTTGAATTTTTCTAACCAACCTCGGCTTGCTTCGAATTTTTCATCTTTCGCAGATTCATCATTATCCTCTCTTTAAATTTTCGAAAATACTTTTGGGCTTTTCTTGGATAGTCATCTGGCTCATTGGCATCCTTTGTTCATTATTGTCTTCAATCCACATAACTAATAATTTTTCCTTTTTTTCCATAACACTGCTTCTTTGGCGAGTTATTTCAATTTCTTTTTTTCTATCACGAATAGTTTGAACGGTAGACTTCGCCAGTCCCATTGCATTACAAATTTGAACAATTTTTTCACCAAATTCAATATGACGTAAAACTTATAATTTGCTCTCGAGCATGACAGATTTTCGGCTTCTCTTTTTATTATTAGCAGCATCAATCTCCAAAGTGAATCAATGTTTCGGTGGCATTTTTACTAAAAAAGGAACGATTATATTTAAAGGAATTGTTGAATTAATTACAAAACGTACCAACTGTGTTTTTAATTCAGCAATTAATTACTATGCTGGTCACTACCATGTGCAATTTCCATCAAATGCGTGCGTTCTTGTGTGCGTTTGCTTTTTTTTTATCAAAACGTTTTGGGGTTCCCCGTTTTATAAACGTGTACGAACGTTTAGTCTCTTTCGTCGTGCGCGCTCTGTTTTGCTCAGTTACAAATAATATGTACTATGGTGAGCAATTGAAAGTAAACGCACTATTATAGCTGCGTAAATTTTACCAAATTGTCAAGCTAATGTCATTTATGTTATGATTAAATGCTGACACTGACACTTCAAAAGTACTGTATACATTAGATAAATTTTGAAATTTCGACATGCCAACATAATAAAGTGTTAACTTTCAATTGCTCACGATAGTACATACATACAAAAATAAAGCAAATACAACCAAGTTATTGGCGTATAATGAAACATTTTAGGCCGTAAATAAAAAAGTGTCATAATTAAAAAGACCGTTATAGCGAAATGCCGTATAAAGAGAGGCCTTATAGCGAGGTATTGGTGAAATTTTCATAATTTCTGTTTGTTTCTGTTTCTTAATTATAATATGTATAGTTTATTTATTTATAATTAAATAATGCTCACTTACAAAGTGACACATTTGTAAACCAACGTTTTCATTATGACACTTAAATTGTAAAACTTTCTCTGTATTCTAAAAAGCAGCATCGTTTATATTTGCAAGTTTATTACTTTATTCATTAGACCATTTCTACCTCGCTTTATTATCTAATTGATGAACGAATTCAATATCCAGTTTGTAATCTGTTTAACTATTCATAAATCCATGCTTCTTGACTGAAAATAATCGTATCCGTATCGAAAATGATGCGAGAACAATTGTTAGTAACGCTGGTATCTTTGAACGAATTCGAGAATCTATGCGGATGCTTGTTTTGCGTCGGAAGGACATCATTTTGAACATTTATTATAAACTATTTAAATAAAACTGATGAATTAATATGTGTCTAAATTTGAATGAAGTTAAAATTTTCAAATAGTTTTAACAAGTCCTATCTGTTCCAGATTACTTTACTTGTCTATTAATTTTATTAAAGCGTTTATATTACTTTAGGTTGGAAAATATCAGTAGAGCAACAATTAAGTGATATGCAAATAAATAAATTAAAAGGCCTTAACGAAAATACATCAGCTGTATACGAAAATATTCGTTCGACGGCCACGAATCTATTTGACCAATATTTAGGTGATAAAAGGGAACAAAAAATTGACATAAATCCTACTTTAGTACATAAATTATATTTTAAGATAAAAAATTTATCTGAAACACCATCGGAACTATGGTTTGACGACATACAGACGGCATTACTTGATAAACTAAAAGTAATATATAACTTTCAAGTAAAATCCTGATTAATATATCTATACAATTGTAGAATGGTGAAGAATACCTACCTGCTTTTAAACAAAGTCACATATATTTACGGTTACTAGAGGAATTAGATCTCTTACAACAACAAACTGAGGAAGATTCAATTAGTTTGAATAGTCTCGACTCTACCGAAGATGAAAATATAAAAAATAAAGAACCAAATCCTAACGATAACTGTATAACGGTGAAATCCCTGAAGACAGGATATAACAGCAATACTTTGAATATCGAATCCACAGAGAAGAGTCTGAAACATGTGAGATCATTGAGTGATGTTAGCGAGTTTTCCAGAAAGTATGATATATTAGAAACTAGTCGAAATACTAATGCACTTAAAAAGGTGCAAAATAATGGCTGCCCTGTTGAAAAATACGATGACAAAGAGAAAGACTTAAAAACCGGAGATTTTAAATTAAACGTCGATATCATTCAAACAGGTGAGTGCAGAGAAATTTATAGTTTTTGAATAATTATTGTAATAAAATTGAATGTATTGTTTATACATTTTTATGCAATTGTTTCACAGCCGGTATCATAAAATAAGTTTAGATGTTACAATCTGTTTAATACAAATTAATAGGGATCAGCAAAACTGATGATTTTTTTCACTTTAAATATCACTTGTATTCAAATCATATACGCAATACTAAAAACTACATAGAAAACATGCGAGGGCTACCCAGAAATTTCCGGAATTTCAATATGCGCACGAAGTGATGGTAGTACAGCTCTATAGCGCTAGATGGCGTGAGCAACATCTATACTGAGTCAGTCTGTCAAGCGGTATTTTACTAAGTGGTGACAAACAGTTTGTATGTTTATTTGACTTCCAATCAAAAGATCTAAACCTTTAGATGTTTCTTGAGTTGTGTTTCAGTTATTTTGCGACACTACAATATCTGATACGAAAGAGCAAAGAACGTGCATCAAATTCTGCTTGAAACTCGGTAAAACGGCAGCTGAAACTCTGAAAATGCTTAAACAAGCGTTTGCGAGGCGTTTTTGAATCGAATCGTAACGTGTGACGAAACTTGGGTGCATCATTATACTCCCGAGTCATTCCCGTGAAAGCAAAAACTAGGTTGTCAGCTGGAATAGTTTTGGCAACTGATTTTATTTTATCGGTTTAGCGCTGTTCACGTGGATTTTCTCCATGATCGACACACAATTAATGCGGAATATTTTTGCGAGCTGCTGGATGCCGCAAAGCTGTCCTAGCGACGAAAAAGGAAGACGAAATATGTCAAAAGTGTGATTCTTCTTTATTACAATGCCAGGCCTCTTTCAGCAAACGTCAAGGCAAAAATTTAGGCAGCCTAAGCTGGGAAGTATTGCAGCATCTTTCCTACAGTCCAGGCTTGTCACCTTGTGATTGTCACCTCTTTGGACCCTTAAAAGAAGCACTTGGAGGTCGGCGTTTCAACAATAACCAAGCAGTAGAGGAGTTTATGCTCCTATGGCTACGTGTGCAAGCGAAAACTTTCTACGACGAACGAATTTAAAAAACTCCCAATTCGCTTGGAAAAATGCGTTGATTGTGTGGAAAAATAATATGTATTTGTAAATAATGTAGAATAAAACTCTGACTTGAAAAAAAAACAGTCCCGTTTAAATTTGATATACCCTCGTATTTTAAAATGACATTTCGGTTAATCACATTTTGATATTCTTATTAAAAGCTTCATTATCGAATGATACTCTACTTTAGATATATAAAATATTGTAGTACTTGTTAGAGTATAGCAAACGCCAATTAAGTTGGCGCGAGGAGGAGGTGCGCAGAAACCGCTTTTAAAAACGTCCACCCCCACTACTCAAGTAATTGTCAGAATACATTTGTTATTGACGTTTGACGGAACATAATGTCTTTGCTAGGGGATCATAAAGTGATACACGCTCAGAGGTTAGAATTATCTGACATCTGATGTAAACCCAAATACAAATCTCCCCACTACTTTTAATCCTGCGCGAACTTACCCCAGCTCGCGCCAACTTAATTGGCGTTTGCTATACCTATTATTCACACTAACAATAGTACAAGCTTGAAATTTGTGCTAAATGAACTTGCAATTGCAACTTTGCAATTTGTAATTGAATGTATTTTTTACTTAGATACAAGCATATATTTTCAGGTGTTATAAATGAAAAAGGCAAAGCATTTGGAGTTTATGCTTTGCATGTGAGCAAACAATACACCACTGGCTTTTTAGAAGAATGGCACATCTACAGAAGGTACAGTGACTTCTACGATTTGCATAATAAAATAAAAGACAAGGTAAATATAAAATATTTTGGTATGTTACATTAAAAAATTTTCTCAATTGTAGTTTCCAGACTTGTCAAAATTAACATTCCCTGGAAAAAAGACATTCCATAATACCGACCGAGCAGTACTCGAACGCCGAATGCGATTGCTGGGTTCTTACATGCACACATTATGTAAAGACAGTATTATTAGTACACATAATGGTTTGAAAGAGTTACTTACAATGTTTCTAGAGCAGGGTGAATACGACAGAGCAAATTCTGGAGGACCAATCTCGCAAACGGTAGGTGGGAATAATAAATTTTCAAATACGGTGACAGGAAATCATGAGTTGCCACATGAAAATAGATTACAGATTAGAAAACCAAAAGAGCGTTGCTTTCTTTTTTAAATAAAAGGATCGAGCAGATTATTATAGTGATCTTTTGGTCTGTTATAAATCTACATTCAATTTGTCCAAAAACGATTGATAATATTGTGGAGGAAATAAGTATTATCAATCTTAAAAGATAAGAACATCAATAATTGGTACTGAAAATACTCCATGATTAATTGACGACAAACATAAGGTTTGTTTCAACTCGCTAAGAAAACTATACAGTGAGAGCACCGGACATGCGTACTGCTGAAAATGCGTTCCAACTTAATTTTGAACCGTATATAGAAAGTTACCAAAAGTGTTCTAACTTAATTTTGATCGTACACAAACTAGTCACTGGACGGTTAAAACACTTCACAGTCTGAAACGGGTACCGTTTGTACTGACATGCGCATTACATACTTATCCTGTGAGAACTACAGTTGGCAATAGCAATATCACACAAGATCATAGGACAGAACAAAGTTGATTACTACAATTATTACTGTTGGTAATACTAGAAAATAGACTAATAACCAAACGATCAGAAATACGTTCCAACTTCTTTATAATTATCACTGGTCCAAAAGCAGTGCAAAACTAAAGTTTGCGCACAAAATAATTACCAAACAATAAGCTTACTGTATAGTTTATTTCAAATTATAAGAATATAATTTTGAACGGCTCTAATGCTTTTATTGCACCACCTTCTGTGATGATAATTATTATACCTGGTCTCCTTATTGAACGGGTACGGTTTACCTATTTGCAACGTATGAATCTAGGGGCCGTATTGACTATAAATTAGGGCCCTATAATATAATAATAAATCGCTGTTAATTTCAAGTATAACAAACGCCAATTAAATTGGCGCGAGGAGGGGTAAGTTCGCGCAGGATTAGAAGTATTGGGGAGATTTGTATTTGGTTTTACATCAAATGTCAGATAATTCTAACATCTGAGCGTGTATCACTTTATGATCCCCTAGCAAAGACATTATGTTTCGTCAAACGTCAATGACAAATGTATTCTGACAATTACTTGAGTAGTGGGGTGGACGTTTTTAAAAACGGCTTCTGCGCACCCCCTCCTCGCGCCAACTTAATTGGCGCGTGCTATATATAATAAAAAATATCTGTACATTGGGTTTATATACAAAGAAAAAATTACAAATCGTGTGGCAACATGTGTAGTGGATGCATATAGATATATAAAGCTAATTTATTTGTAAAACACAAAAAAATTTGTATGTGTCAACGCATTTCATAAATCATTTGTGATTACGTCGTCTTGCAAATCGGTGTCTGTGTCTGAATCGTATTGCAAATTTATAATCAAAGGTGCTACTATTTTGTACATGCGCATATATTCTTCCTCTTTTGTTATTGCGTGTTTAACAGCATTTTTCCAATTTACAGCAGTTATATGTTCCATAGCATTTGTTATGTGTGTTACACTGCTTTCACACAAATTTCGGTGTTTGATTTGTTCGTCTTATTGTAGTTTTCAGTTGGACCCATATCAATTCAATGGGATTGAAAATGCAATGGTATGGTGGTAACCGCAAAATTGTATGTCCTGCTTCTTTGGCTCTGTTATCCACATAATAATCCTTTAAATATTCTTTTGTCTTCATCACCTCTATTAATTGTTTTTTTTGTATAATGATCCTCAAAATATAAATTATTTGCTTCTAAAAATGTTTTAATATCGTTCCTATTATTACATTTTGTAGGAACTTTGGTTTGCTGTCGAGAATGATACGGAGCGTTGTCCATCACTATCTCACTATCTTTTGGTAAATTTGGCAGCAAAGTGTCACAAAACCATTCTTCAAATAAAGATGAGGTCATATCTTCATGGTAATCTAAACTTGAGGATTTAACATTTTTAGCAGATAATAGCGGCTGTCCGATCCATCCTTTTTCTGACCCAGCATGAAGAATGATTATTCTCTTCCCTCTCGAAACCGGCGCGTCCAACTGACACATACTTGAACTATCCACCTAACCTTTGCAAATTGTGTCATGGGTGTCATACCACGTCTCGTCTAAATAACATATGAATCGTCCTTCCTGTCTATACCTTCTAATTGCCGTTAAGTATTCCTATCGAAGTTTCTGTAACCTCGGGCTTTCCATAATTGTGCGACGTTTGTCTATAGTGCCAAACTTAAAACCAGCTTTCTTTAGCGTTCGCCACAAGGTTGCTTTAGAACACTGAATATTTATAGGCTCATCACTGATTCTTTTATGTAAGCAGTCAAGTGCAGATACAACATTTCCTCTGTAGAAGAAGTATACTTGCTGCCTAATAGTATCAATTTCATACTCTTCAATTTTTCTCGGTGCTCCTTTGTCACTTCTTTGCTTTCGAGGCCCTGCGTTATTCTTAATTATTTTATATATTGTCCCAAAAGGCACTTTAGTTAATTGCGACGTTCGTTGAATGTTCTGGGTTTGTAGTTCGTTATTTTCTTCCATCTGGGTATGATAGACATTGAAAATTATCTGTTTTGCATCTTCTGATATATGCTTTCTCTGTCGTGCTCCAACAGTATTATCACTATCCACATCATAATCACTAACACTTTCAGCAAAAGGTCGCCACATGTTCGTTAAGTAAAGAGAGAAAAATCAAATATATATACAGCAGTAAATATTAACAATAAATGATAAATAGACTCAATATTAGATGTAATATATACAACTCTCCTAACTATATTTACTTAAATTTTATTTAATAAATATAAGCACTTATTTCATCTAAATTGTAATTTAATGACTATTTAACTATATATAATAACTATATATTCAAATTAACAACTGTTGGTACTTATATTATTATTAAATTTTATTTCATCTTAATTGCAGTAATTACAATTTACTTAAATTTTGTCATTACGTATCTCAGCAGTTTGTTTGCGTAAAAGATAATCGTATTGAGCGGCCAGGTAGTTATTGCCGCAGGTGGTGAAATAAAAGCATTAGAGCCGTTCAAAGTTATATTCTTATAATTTGAAATAAACTATAACTAAACCGGTAATTGAAACAAACATGTAGTACAATGATAATAGTATTGAACATTTAATAGTTTACTCGTATTTACGACAAAGACGAAACAAAGATTTACTTTAAATAAAGAAATGCTAAAATAGTTGGATCCTAGTATACAAAAAATTTTGAATCCTAGATGAAGCTTATATTAGTAACAAATTTGGAAAAATATAAAGAAACTACTAATAGTTATTTATTGTTTAAGTGTTTTAGATAGCAGTTTATCCACGCAAGAATGTTTAAACGTGAGAACGTCCGTTCGAGCGTTTAATTTTCTTAAGTTGCATCTTAATCTAAAACACGCATGCAATACAACAATTTATCTACAATAACCACTTTAATGGAATGAAATTATTCGAAATTTAATTAAAAAATCTTCGTATTTATAAAATGAAATGTGGCAGGCTGTGTCATACTTACTGGTTACTATAGTATATTCATCGTTTTACTAGTGGATAATAGATCACTTTATATGCTTCATAAGTGTGGATAAGACTCCAATTTCAATGTGATTGTGGACAAAAGAATATTATTAAGACACTACAAGAATCGGAACTGCTATGTACTTGCCAAGATTCGTTTACGAAAATTAAATAAAACGTCCAATTAACAGAAACAATTCTTACAATTATTAATAACAAACTACTCAATCTCTACAAATGAAAAACAAAAAGTTGAATACTAGAACTAACACATGGGGGAAACCAGAGGGACGTTCAATTATTTATACTGATTGTAAATTACTAGCAAGCAAGCAACAGACACAGGTATTCAAAGGTTCGCATAGGTTTAAAATATTGAATATAGAAGAAAACTACAAAAATAGAACAAAAACGCGCAAAACTGAAATTTTCCAAAAAATTAAATAATAGTACCAATTGACGAAAATTGTTTCTTTACAACAATACAAACTTATAAGAAAAAAAAACATTAAAAGGAAATTATATGAATAAAGATGAGCCATTTTTAATTTTGCAGATATTTTAAGTATGTTTTATATTTCGCTTTACTGCAGGATGAATATTAATAAACCGATGCATATTTCATTAAAAAACGAAACCAGAATAAAAAGTAAAACCCGTATCTAAACCCGTATTAGCAAATATGCTATTTGCTAATTTTTTCAGTGAAATAAAATTTAAAAAACAAACTTTACTACTAGCATTATAATGATAAGGGATCGGAGGCGAGAGGCCGATGACTCATCGCCCACAGGCGTACTATTGAAAATTTATATTTTAAAGAGTTTTTAATTTTATTTATATAATTGGAAAACAAGCGTGTGGTGATCTATAAAATACGAAATACATTTTTATTTGTTCATTTTGTAGTTCAAGTTGAGTTAAGGAGTATTAATATTAACTAACAATACTTTCTCCGAATTCTCTTCTGTAGAATTTGTTCTCTTTGAATGAAATACATCCTTGTAGATAAAAGCATCCTTTCTACATCGCAACTGGTCAGGGGTGCATATTGGAAATATTCTTTTATTTCAGCATATTTAGCAGTTAGATTTTGAGGCATTGTCCCCATACACAATTGCCGCAATGTTATTAAATCTGGATTTCTATTAAAACCTGCGTCTAACTCTTACCTAAGGCCACATCTGAAGTCACTTGGAATATTTTTTAAATTATTAATAGCCACATCTAATGTGGTTAATCCATAATTTAATTTGAGATTTTGATTTTCAAAATAAGTGATTAGTTTTAGCAAATTTCCAAAGTGTTCCCGAAGGAAGTACAACTGATTTTTTTTTTATTTGGAATTTGTATTAGTTCCTTGCACTCAGAAATACTTCGAGCATCGTCATTTAAACGAAATTTTGTAAACTATCGAAATTCTCTGCAGAAAGACTAATAGCTTCCAACCAAGTTCTCCATCTAGTTATTACTGGAGAGGGAGGCAGTGACAAAGATGGAAGTTTTTCCTTGTAAAGAGCTACTCTCAAGGGTGCTTTTCTGAAAACTTTTTTAAAAGCGCATACAAATCTATCAACTTCCGGAAAGGTGTCTCTGATATATTCACAGGTTCTGTGGAGAGCATGTGCTACACAAGTAATATGCAGCATATTACGATATGTTTCCTTTAATAATCTGCCTGTTTTTAACATATATGCAGCACTGTCACTGACAAAAGTATTTTTTCTTTGTATCTGTCGTTCGAATGAAACATTTGGTGCATATTCTCGTAAATGGTTTTAGCTACTGTTTCCGCATCGACTTTATTTACAACTTTTGTGGCTATTACATATGCGTTATATGGAATAGTTGGATGTAGTACACCAGCTACAACATTTAGCTCACAGCGTCCTAATATATCGACAGTTTCGACGGCACTTATCCATAGGTACTGATTTGAAAAATGGCTTCTAATGCGTTCTACTGCTTTCGTGTAGCACTTAGAAACATAATATTTGCATAATGTGGATTCATCAGGAACATTTCGACCAGTATATTTTTGGAGAAATGTTTTGAAGGTGGGATTGTTAAGTTTATTTAATGGAATATTTGCCGCTATTAAAGTTTCACAGTGTTCTTCGTTAAAATTGTCAGATTCCAACGGGTCTAATTTCTGTCAATGTGTTTGCGATGTTAAGTGACGTCTTACGTGCGATTTCTTGGATTTTAACGATATTTTACAGACTGCAATACATTTCGGAATCACTGGCAATGGACCTACAATCAGTTTGACCCTTAATCCAACTCGCCATTGTTTCACGATGCCATTTTCGACATTGTTCCATATCATATCTGACGGATATAGACTATTTATATGGTCCATCGTAATTTCTGCCTCTCGTGTCCGGTCCCTAATAATGATACAAGAAGAATAGATATGCTCTTGCGTATGAATCTCTAATGCCGTTTGCGCCTTATTCAATCACCCTAACAGCTATTACTATTTTGAACTTACTGCAAATGAGAATTCATGACTATTAAATATCATTTCCACTAATTATTACAATTTGACAAACTAAGTTTGTACCAGTATGCAGATACGCAACACGTCTCGACGTCAACCTTTCTGGTTATTAGGATATTTAAAAATTCTTGAAAAGCCGCATCAATCTCTGGAACGTGTGGATACATTTCGCTTTTATTTGAGCTCCCCAACACACAGTATCTTGAAGACAGACATGACTTTTCCGCCGGATTTTATTGATACAGGCTAAGACATTCGCCCGACATGTCAGTCCGTATGCGCTTTTGGTCGATCGTCATCAAACGCGGCACCCATCGCGCGGATAATTTTCCCTTATCTACATCTTGATGTAAAATGTTATGTATCCGCTCAGATGATATTCCACAAGCCTTAGCTATATCCATAGCAGTCAATCGACGATCTTCGATCACAGTTTGATGCATTAAATCGACCATTTCGTCAGTTGCAGTTTTCGTACGGCCGGAACGTTTCTCGTCTAAAATGCTCGTACGACCACGTTTGTACTCGGCCACCCAATGTTTTATAGTTCAAAAAAAGGGGGAGGCTTTACCGCATACAGAGTCTAACTCATTTTTTATTTTCTGAGTGTTTTTCCCTCTCAAATGAAGGACTTTTATCACTGCGTGATACTCAAATTTCTCCATAGTTGAACGACAATGTGAACCGACAATTTTGGAAGCGTACCATAGATAAATAATGATCAGTATGACTAGCAATTTTGGCAGTTTACATATGTCGGAGCCATCTATCGGACGGCGAAAGAATTTTTTCTACAATTACTTAATGTTGGTACGGCCGGAAACATTTCAAATATACCTCGTAGTTTTGTTATATTTATATATAGAGAACGGATGCAATTTCCATAAAACGCAATCGGCAATTGGAATTGTGTATAACGTCGCTCAGTACATCCCGGCGTAATTCAATGAAGTATTTGTTTGACTTACTCGGCCACCTGGTCTCGCAGCGATAACAATGGACAACCCAGCTATTGTATTCGGAGAATATAGTGTTTTCAGTGGTGTCGAGTACGTAGATAAAATAAATAAGTTTATCGTATTTCGTAAGAGAAATAGCACGTACATTCCTTTTCTTTTCATTTAAGCAACATCTTCCAATTATTTTCACGTAAGTGTGCATAAAATTTCGTTATTTAATTTCGTTTATTTGTGTGTGTGAAACGTTATTGAAAAATTGCAATAAATCAACCGTAAAACGTCACGTAGGATCGTTAAAGCACGAAAAAAATTGAACCCGTTGGAATCTGACAATTTTAACGAAGAACTCTGTGAAACTTTTATGGCAGCTAATATTCCATTATTTAAATTGAACAATCCAATTTTGAAGACATTTCTGAAAAAATATACTGGTCGAAATGTTCCTGATGAATCAACTTTACGCAAATATTATGTTTCTAGGTGCTATACGAGAACAGTAGAACGCATTAGAAGCCATCTTTTAAATCAGTACATATGGATAAGCGCCGACCAAACGGTGGATATGTTAGGACGCTGTGTGGTAAATGTTGTAGCTGGTGTACTACATCCAACTATTCCCTATAACTCATATGTAATAGCAACAAGTGTTATAAATAGAGTTGATGCGGAAACAGTTGCTGAAACCATTAAGGAGAATATGCAAAAAATGCTTCATACGTACAAAGAAAAAATACTTTTATTTGTCAGTGATAGTGCTGCGTATATGTTAAAAACAGGCAGACTATTGAAGAAAACATATCCTAATATGCTGCATATTACTTGTGTAGCACATGCTCTCCACAGAATCTGTGAATATATCAGAGACACTTTTCCGGAAGTTGATAGACTTGTATAAGCTTTTAAAAAAGTTTTCAGAAAAGCACCATTGAGAGTAGCTCTTTTCAGGGAAAAATTTCCATCTCTGTCACTGCCTCCCACTCCAGTAATATCTAGATGGGGAACATGGCTGGAAGCTACTAGTTATTATGCTGAGAATTTCGATAGTCTAAAACATTTCGTAATACTGCTAAAGGAGGATGCTAGAAGTATTGGTGAGTGCAAGGAGCTCACACAAATCCCAAATTTAAAAAATCAGTTGTACTTTCTTCACGAACACTTTGGAAAATTGCCAAAACTAATCACTTATTTTGAAAATCGAAATCTCAAATTAAATGACGGATTAACCACATTAGATGTGGCTGTTAATAATTTGAAAAGTATTCCAAGTGACTTCGGATGTGGCCTTCGGCAAAAGTTTGAAGCAATTCTTAATAGAAATCCAGTTTTAATTACATTGCAGCAATTATGTATGGAGACAATTCCACAAAATCTAACGGCTAAATTGAAGAAATAAAAGAATATTTCCAGTATGCACCTATAACCAGTTGCGATGTAGAAAGGACGTTCTCTATTTATAAGGATGTACTTAATTCAAAGAGAACAAAATTGACAGAAGAAAACCTTGAGTAACTATTGCTAGTCAATATTAATACTCCTTTACTCAACTTGAACGACAAAATGAACAAATAAAAATGTTCCAATTATAGAAATAAAATTAAAAACTTTAAAAATACAACTTTTCAACAAATACATATGTTCATACAGTAAATAATAAAAATAAATTAAAACACTTGGCTTGTTTCACTATGAGATTTATTTAAATTCTCTAACATTTGTTTCGGCTGTTATGTCATTCTCAAAGAGATCTATAAATCTCTAAGAAATCTATAAGAGATTTATAGATCTCTTTGAGAATGGCATAGTAGCCGAAACAAATGTTAGAGAATTTAAATCAATCTCATAGTGAAACAAGCCAAGTGTTTTAATTTATTTTTATTATTTACTGTATGAAGTTAAAATGTTTCACCAAGAAGTATCTGCAACAACAGCCGAGAAATACATATGTATTTCGTAATTTTAGATAGATAGATCACTACCCGTATGTTTTCCAATTATATAAATAAAATTAAAAACTTTATAAATACAACTTTTCAACAAATAAATATGTATTTCGTAATTTTATAGATCACCACCCGTTTGTTTTCCAATTATATAAATAAAATTAAATATTTTAGAAATACAGCCTTTCGCCAGTACTGCACTGGGCTTTGCGTCATGTGGTAAGCGTGTCCGTTCTCTATTTAAATATCAGCGTACAATAATGAAAATAGCTTAAGTTTTAGTTCTTCCGACAATGAATTTCTAAATTTTTTTTCTTATACCTTCAAAACTCATTTTCTTAATAATATATTATTAATATCATGAGATTTTTTTAAACTGTATTTTATATTTTCGTAAAATTGTTTTAGATCGATACTCTAGTAAATCCCCTTAAATCAGGAATGAAAACTATTAAAAATATGCCAGAGCAAATAATCAATACAGTAGATGAAGTTGTTGAAGGCTTCAATAAAGTATTTCATAGTAAACAAGGGCCAAAATCTCTGGAAGCTAGCAAAATTGGATCATCATTTGACCCAGAGGTACATACTTTATTATGTATGTATATTAAAACCCAAACACTTGTTTTGTTTCTAGAATGATGATAACATTCCCTTACGTATTATGTTGCTGCTAATGGACGAGGTATTTGACTTAAAGTCTAAAAATCAATGGTTGAGGAGACGTATCGTGACATTATTAAGGCAAATTGTGAGAACTATGTTTGGTGATATTGTCAACAGGAGAATCTTGGATTACGTATCCTTTATAACAAGTCCAAAGAATGTGGCGCATTACTTACATGTATTTAAGTTGGTATCATTTTTATGTTGACTCAGTAAATAGTGGTAGAACTTGTGCAAAATCGGAAGACACCAAGGTGGACGAAAAATGTGACGGCACAAATATGGTACGACCTCAAAATAACCAATTCATGGCGTATTCTTAAATACAAACAGGACACGTTCATATATAGTAAATATTTTTGGGTTATATTGCCACACAAGAAATATTGTAGGTCATATTCAAAGTTTCAGGTTATATTTACATAATAATTCCAATTATTATGCTCGGGAAAGTATTTCATTTGATTTTAAGCAAAATAACTAGCAAAAATTTAGATTTTTATACTATGTATAAAGCTGATTTTACATTTGTCGATAAATTGTTAAATAAGTTTTCTACCTCGATAACTCGTGGATTTATTGAAGACCGCATTATGTTTTACACGCACCAATTTTTACAGTCGATTTTATAACCAATTTCGTTCAGCTTTTTTCTTAGTATGTTCGTAAAGAGATTTAGATGGCTTCAAACTATCTTCATACTACTCCACTAGTTGACAGCTGAAATTTGTGTTTATTTTATTGTTTGTTTTTTTACAATTTACAAAATTTCGTTGTTTTTTATAAATATTATTTTTTTTGTTTTATTTTATACTTTTCCTCAACATAACCTCTACAAGGATATGTTAACAAATTGTCGTAGTGACTTTATATTTACACCTATGCCAACAATGAAATGTTACTAGAAAACACTAATAAATCTAGGATAAAATACTATGTGAGCCAAAAAGACTGAAATAGTTGGCACTATTGATTTTAGTGTTGCTGGTGATCTGACAACTACTTCACTGTAACATTAGTGACATTTCTAAACAATGCGCAAACCGTCAAGTCAATGTTAGATGCTTGTCATTCTAATCTGAATTAAATCTTAAAATGAAAACAACTAGAAAAATGATACCAACTATTTCAGTCTTTTTGGCTCACATAGTAGAACATGATTTAATTTCCTCAATTAATTGACGATCTTTTTTGCTTCAATAAATTGACGTAAAGCTAATGCTTTACATATGCCAATAAGGTAGTGCTCCGTAAATAGAATAATTGCAACCACGTTTTCGGTTATCCTGTAAAGTGGATATTTACGGATCACGGTTTCCTGAAGTTGGTATTTTGCGGCAGTACCAGACAAACCAGATTCTGTACTTGGTTAATTGCGGTTTGTTGACAGGTTATTAGGTTATTGTTGACGTTTCTGTTTGGAAAAAGCATTGACGTTAAATTTTTAGTTATTAGTCGTAGATGTGCTCCTAATTTCGTAATATCCTTCTAATGTAATTTGATACTGATAGCTGACAGTCAATTACGAACCGAACTGATATGTACCAAACTCGTTCCGTATTATTTCAGGTACCGAAATGGACCGCAACCACGATTCTGGTTAGTTATATTCTATTTACAGAACACTACCTAAATCGAAGATCAACTTGTACGATTTATTGACTACAAGATCGACAAATGTAAAATCAGCTTAATATAAGCATTTAAATTCAAGCTTTAAAGTGGATATGTTAAAAATTACAAATTATTTTTAGAAATATTTCTTTATTGCTCTGCACTTTTCAATCTGGTGCTCCTCTGGTATAATTAGTACAACAGAACTTTTCAACATACCTGTTGGTTTTACGTTATCAAGAATATTACCTATAAAGAGTATGAACATGAAAAAACTACACCCACATTTACACATAAAGTAAAAAATACTCGTAAAATTTTCGTTGAAATAATTACATACATACTTTCCAAATGATTTCTGAGGAAATGTTCACTGTGGAATTTGTAAATGTGTCGCTCATTTTATATGTATCTACGCAATAAAAGAACTCTTAAGTAGCCTTCAAAGGGCTGGTTTATAATATAAACACAAGCAAGAGAGAATAACGTGCCTTCAAAAACTTTCCTCATTAGAACCGCCCATGTTTTTTTTTTAATGGTTGGTGACAATGCACCTAATGTCACAAATGTATAATTTTAATAGTTTAGTTATGTTATGTAAATGTGTGTAATAATTAGTAAATTAGTTTTTGAAAAAATATTTATTACAATAGTCAACACCAAAGGAAAATAATACTAAAGCAGATGTTGGAAATGTTAACCATTATTTTGAAAACAAAGTTGAACTTTACGTTTCATGTTTTCAAAACCATTTATTAGGATTTCTTGGGTTATGTCAGCGCAAGAATTCATAATGGCATTATGAAGCTCTTCGATTGTGTGATGTCGGGTCTTTAAAATAGTATTCTTAAAATATAGAAAAATAAAATAGTCTAAAATCGTCAAATCTGGAGATCTTGGAGGAAAATTAATAATTCTTGTATTGAAAAATTCTTACAAAAAAGCATTATGCATTATCTTACTTATCTTCTATAAGTTCACCATCATGAAGTTCATTAATAAATGGCTCTAATAATTCATTTCAATATCTTTCAGCAGTTATGGTTTGATTAAAAAATATAGGCCCAAAAATTCGTCTTCTTGAAACTGCTAGCCAGACGCCTATTTTTTGTGGATGTAGCATAGACCAAATTCTCATATTTTGCTTGTTTGGAATATGTGGAGCGCCAGTCTACGGATGGCTATCCCAAAAATAAAAATTGGGCCGTTTAGAGGACCCTTGGAGAATCAATTTATTCTAATAAAGTTTTTGGCGCTGAGGCACCGGTATTCTAAAAAAAATACTTTAAAAATTAACACTAACCTCTAATATAACGTTTTCGTCCAAATACACATGAAACATCTATTTTTTGACCATTATATGGTATTCTTGATCTACTTTGAATGCCATTATCATTTACATTTTCTTTATATTCCCCACAATTAATCGTTAATTGTGTAAATAAACGCAATTGGAAATTTGGCTGTCAAATCGAATGATTATGTCGACCGATGTAAAGTTTACTACAGAACCACCAACTTTTGTCTACCAAATATTAATTTTACTGTTCAGGTATAACACAGAAGCACATAGAAACAGTAAAATTTTTCCGTACATAGGTTGGTGGTTCTGTAGCAAGCCTTTGCTTACATCAGTTGACATAATCATTCGATTTGACAGCCGAATTTCCAATTGCGTTTATTTACACAATTGACGATGGATTAAGGCTAATAAATAAGAAAACAAAAATGGTATTAGTATAAACCAAGAATACGATATAATGGCCATTAAATAGATGTTTCATGTGTATTTGGGCGAAAACGTAACGTTAAAGGTTAGTGCTCATTTTAGAAGTATTTTATTTTATTTTTAGAGTAACGGTGCTCCAGCGCCAGAAAATTTATTAGGATAAATTGGTTCCCCATGGGTCCTGTAAACGTCCCAATTTTTATTTTTAGGATAGTCGTCCGTAGACTGGCACTCCACATTACCCATATAAGCATTTATAATTTGAATTTAGGAATGACAACTGTCAGAATATGAAGTTTTCTAAAGCTCGCATGTGAACCAATTTTTAATTACTTAAAAAACAGCCTATTGCAATGAGGAAAGTTTTTGAAAACGTAAAACAAGAACATTATTTGAATTTGGTGGTAAATAGTTTCATGATCTGTAATATTTCAATTCTATACCTATTTCTTTTTAAGTTTAAAATACTTTTCTCCAGTGGTGTCTTCTGATTTTAAACGGACTTTATTGATAATTTTATTTTAATAAGCAAAATTGCAATTTTTTTTTAATGAAAATGGATTTTCCAAATAATGAAAAGATGTCTAGCTTTTCTTATTATTCAGTACTCTGATAATGACTATTTTTGTATATATTTTATTGGTATGTATTTTCTGTTTGTAGAATTATTGTTTAGTGGACTGTAATATGAATGCAATATTTGAATTCTGTAAACAAGTTTTATCAACTAAATTCCTCTTACAATCTATCATTAATTCTTGAAAGCTGTTGAAAAATTCTTGAAAACTTTATTTTGTATTTCCAATCCCATTATGCTCTTTTCTGCCGCCGTTTCGAATTCTTATTTTAGTACATTTGTTGCTGGGTTAGAAAAAATCTTTAGTGTAGACTGTAAAAGGTATCTTTTACAAAAATTGTATTATAAAAATGTTTTTGACTCTCGATAAGTAAATGACCATGCGGAATTAACTAAACTTCAGTTGACCTTTCAATTCATATAATTACAGTGCCAATGAAAACAGTACATGAGTTTATTGAGAAAGTGTTAATGAACACGAATACTAACAAAGTGACGTACTTCTAATCACAATGTTTATAGGTTATGTAATTATGGTGTGTACAACACAAATATCTAAGGAGAATTAAATTTAAAAATCAGTAAAATTAACATATTTTGCAGTGAGTCATCATATGGAAATATGGTTTTATGTACAGTTTTTTAAAAATTTTCCATTCTGTACATCTTGACAATGGTTTGTATAACTCTATTACTTTAGATGTGCCCATTTTACCATACTAAAACATTTGTTAAACTACAGTAGTGACTTAAATACACATTTAGGCAAAAATAAATAGAGAGCTATCTGACTATACTTTTTCAGACATTCATTTCAGATTTCCCATTAATTAATTAATTCTGAATATATTTGTTTATTTTTATTGGTATATATTGCCAGAGTCTGCATATCTTCTTTCTAATTTAATGACTTGACAATTATGATACAATACAGTTATTTAACTTCAAAGTATTAGAAATAACGAGCCATCGAAAAAATTCATAATTCGAGTAGACTGTGAAATTGGGTTGGTACTTTAGCCACTTCCACATAATAACACATTACTTGATGTTTGACAGTTTCATTTGGTTTTATTGTAAAAAAAGGTTATGGCATTGAAATGATACTACAACAAAAAAGAAAACAAATAATTTATTTAATATCGAAATCATAATCAAAATTTACATATAGCTACAGAAGTTGTTGAAAATGTTGTCCATTTACATCTAAACACAAACCAACTTTTCCCCGCAATTCAGCAAAAACTTTATACAGCATTTGCGGTGAGTTGTTGATCTCTTCACACTTTTCTGTTATGCGAATTCTCAGTTGTTCCAGATTATGAATTGTCGTTGAATAAATCGAATTTTTGATGTATGGCCATACGAAAAAATCACATATGTTTAAATCGCAAGACCTAGTTGGATATGGGATTTCAGTGTTCCTGCTTATTATTCTGTTATCAAAAAATTCTCTGAGATTGAAGTGTTTCTCTGGTCGTATGTGCTGTTGCACCATCTTGTTGGAAATACCCATTTTGCAATTCCTCATCATCCAGTTGATTTATGAATGAGCCGAGTATCTCAATGCGATATCGTGCAGCAGTAAGTGTACCTTCAAAAAAAATGGGACCCACCAATCTTCTTCGACATATTCCAACCCAAACACCAACTTTTTGGGGTTGCAATGTTTTTTCAACAAAAAAATGAGGATTTTCGGAGGACCAACACCTCATATTCTGTGAATTAACATATCCAGAAAGATAAAACCAGGCCTCAACCGTGAAAAAACTGTGTTAACGATATCCTGATTGTGTAGATTATTTTGAAACCATTGACAAAATTCCACTCGTCTTAAATAATCCACTGGATAAAGTTCATCAAAAGATTGCAGCTTGTATGGATGACAATGTATGACTTTTTTAAGAATGAATTGGCACGTACCATAAGATAAATTTGTTTGTTGGGTCACTACTGAAATGGATGTTTTTGGATTTTCATCAATAATATGCTGAAGGGCTTCAATATTATCAGCTGTACGTTTAAATGGCCGTCCACTTCCAGTTTTTCGACCGACGCTACCAGTCTCTCTGAATAACTTTACACAATTTGTCAAAACATTGTAAAAATCATTGTAGTCAAACACTAATTCAGGATGTTCTTCACTAAAATCAGCTATGCATTCCGTAATTGAATACTGCCACTCGCCATTTACTTTCACACCTGTACGGAAGTAACATTCGATAATTTTTGCTTTTTGTCTATGTTAAATACCATTTTTTAAATAAATTTAATTTTCTTAATAAGAGTTTTGAAAAATTTGACACAAACTTATAGTTTCAATGTCAAATAATAAATGTCATTATGTGGAAGTGGCTAAAGTACCAACCCAATTTCACAGTCTACTCCAATTATGAATTTTTTCGATGTCTCGTTATTATATTTACTTTCGACAGACACGCTTTATAGATGTACATCATTTTTTCACCTAAAGTCCAAAATTCTTGTCAGAAGTTATTTTTCCCAATGTTAACAATTTTTCGCGTCTTTCTTGGGCTACAAATGTCCTTAGGGAAAGAAGTCATAGTAAATATTGACTAGAGTATTCTATGGAATAAATAATTTGTAGGTGACGAATAGTAAAATTTGACATTTGCCTTTAGTTGTGTTTAATAGACAAAAACACATTTAATTTAATATGTTTAAGTAACAATGAAACACAAACTTTCCTATACTAATAAAACACTTTTTGTACTCTTTTGAATTGTTAATGTGTTTATTTATCATCTGATTTTAAAAGAATTTGAAGAAAAGCGCAGCTGCTTTATAAAATACAAAATATTAACGAATTTTGTAATTGAACAACACCTCACTCGCTATTCTGAACGATGTTGAATATTTCTTGACCAATATCGTAAAAATGTATGACTTATCAGTCAGATATGTTTGTAAGGCGATGAAGGTGTGGTTACACATATCTTACCGCTTTAAATATGCACGTGGGTATAAAATTTTTAAAATCAGACGGTAGATGTGTGTACATGTTATATAATGATATAGGTACAACCGTGGAAACACCTACGTTGATCTAGAGGATACTTATTGGAGTCATAAAGTTAGTAGCGTTTCATTAAAGAAAAACCTTGCAAATATATTTTATTGAATTAAACAGTTTTATTGAAATAATTAAACGTTTAACTAATATGATTTAAAATAAATAAAATATGGAATAAAAAAAAACTAGGTATAAATTCAATATTTCAAACTTAAATATCATTAATATTTTGTGGGACCTTCGTTTCTCTCTATACTTAACTGTTTGTATCCTTCTGTTCATTAATAGAATCGAATGTCGAATATCATTTTCATCATCGAGTTGCTGCCACGATTGCTGTATCGCTACCCATAATTCATTCCTATTTCTGGGTCGAAACTATCTAAAATGATTTTGTTTGACCAAGCGGGCCCATACATTTTCTATCGAATTTAAATCGGGACTTTTCAAAGGCCAGTCTAATAGATTTATTACATTGTCTCGAAACCAATCATTAACAATCCTAGATGTGTGTACACAATTGTCCTGTTGAAAAATAAAATTGTTTTCTGAAAATCGTTGACTAACAGTTGGTAACATAACGTTTTGCAAAATATTTCGATATTTCATCCTGTTAGACGATCTTCTGTGTTAAAGCAAGAACTTTTACCTTATGCACTTATCCAGGCCTATACATTTACAGAGAAGCGCCCACTATTATTTAACCTGTGAATATATCTTTCTTCGAATTGTTGATTTCTTGGTCTATATACCCGTACTCTACTATTTTTACATGATTGGAATACCTTTTTGTCAGAGAAAATTACCCAGATCCAGAATTCTTCATTTCTATTCAGGTATTGGAGAGCAAATCCAATTCTAATTTTTTTATTTTCTTCAGTTAAAAAAGCTTTCTTGCAGCCACGCTGTTGATTAAACCACTTGCTCTTATGCGTCTACGTCCAGTTCTAACTGATCTTGGAAAATTTGTTTCCTCACACGCTTCCACAGCTGTAGAAAAGGGTTCTTGCCTCAAATAATTTACCAAAGCTACATCTTCATCTTTTACAGATGCCCTTGGACGTCCTGATCCAAATCGACGTTCAACATTACGTTGCTGCTCCCATTTCTTCAAATTTTAGAAATGCAGCTATGGTTCACATTCAAAGCGGCTACAACACGTCTTAGCGACCAACCATCTTCTAGTTTTGATATTACCCTTATTTTATCTATTTCACTTAAATGTCTAGGCATTTTCACGCTTATGAAATAAATCATTACATTAATGACTATATGAATATAATTATTTAGACTTAACCACGACACTTATGTTTTTATGTCACGAAAATGACGTATTTACTAAAATAAAATAATGATGTTTCCATTTTTTGTCCGCAATGGTACAGTCGCAGCCCTTGAAAACTCACTTAAATACAAAAACATTTTAAGCGGTGTAAACTTTGTTTAAACGTTACTCAAACCAATCATTGGCGTAGAATGCAAAATATATTGCAAAAATCGTAAATTAAAAAAAATGATTAATAAAACTGCTGATACAGTTCTTGACAAATAAAACGGGACACGTCTTATTATTTTGGCTTAATTTTATTTGTGTAAGTCTTTTTCTAAAATAATTAATGTTATGGATTTCCTTTGTTATTACATACGGTTCGCGACATAAAAGACGGGACACTTTTTTTACCTATTGTGACAGTACTTTGTTGCATCATACTAACTTAACCCTTTCAGTACCGGATTTAATAATGTAATAATGGAAATAATAATGTATGTCGCTAGGACCAGGTTTTTTTTACATGCCACCGGGACACGTGCCGAATATATGTGTCAGGTGTAAAAAAATTAAAATGTGCAAAAATTCATTTATTTATAATAGTATTGTTATAAATAGCATATGTATAGCAAACGCCAATAAAGTTGGCGCGAGGAGGGGTAAGTTCGCGCAGGATTAGAAGTAGTGGGGAGATTTGTATTTGGTTTTACATCAAATGTCAGATAATTCTAACCTATACGTATATTTCAAATGTGTGCTTTGTATGATACACCTCAAAACAAGGTTGTACACAGAAACCAATGTTACATTTTGCACACATGTACCTAGACTCACTTCTTTTCTTTGCGTGAAGCGTGCTTTGGCTGCAAACTATACATCGTCGTACTTTATTATCAGGTACCAGGGCAGGAAAATGCCGCCCAATAAGCCGCTCAGGATTTTTGGTCATAGGTTTTACTCTGGTTTTGTTAGGCTGTAGTACATTGTATCTAAAATTGCACAAAAACTATTAAGCTAAAGTTTTCTCACTAACTAAAACTTACCGCTCAATAAGCTGTCTTATGATTTTCAGCTGAAAATTTGCTAAAGATTCTCTCGCATTTTGTGTTTGATACAATGCATGTGCGTTGAGGATGGCTAGGTCCACCATGTGGAAAAATAATTTTTTGTACCATTTTACTGTTTTTCTCACATATTCTGTAGAACTTAACATCATGTCCGACCTATCTATAGCACCCATATTTGCATTATAATCCAGAACACATGCTGGTTTCTTGATAGGATCCTTAGTCTTGAAATCCAACTTGTCCGACGAGATTATTTTGTCCTCATTAAAACTAGTAAGCATATGTACATCGCGACGATCTTTCCATTTAACGGCCAGTAAGTGCTCAGTGGATGTTGAGACCGTCTCGCCTTTGGTTAATTTCGTTGTCAAATTCGGCATACATTTCCTATTCGGACGAACTGTTCCGCAGGTGTTTGTTTTGTGTTCATGTAAGTACCTACATTGATAAAGTTGGACTTGTATACCAATTATCTGTGTACAACGAATGGCCTTTCTCCAAATACGGCTTCATAAGATGTGCCACAACTGAACCGGATATACCTAGGTCTTGAAACAGTTCTACGTCTGTTGTTTTACCAGTATAAACAATGATATTTAACACGTATCCCGTTTCGCAGTCACATAAAAGAAAAAATTTGATACCGAAGCGATGGCGTTTAGATTTGATGTACTGTTTAAAATGTAAACGTCTTTTGAAAAGAACTAAACTCTCGTCAATCACAACATTTGCGAACGGATCAAAACATTCAGAAAAACGGGTTGTCATTTTAGTTAACAATTCTCGTATCTTATAGAAAGAATCACCTTGTTTCTGATCAGCGTTATTTGAAAAATGTAACATGCTCAATATCGCTAAAAAACGATTTCTGGGCATTACCTGCGAAAATATTGGTGTGTGAAGTAGTGCATCCGTAGACCAATGTTCTTTCATATTATTTTTTCTATGACGTGCAGTAAGTAACATAACAGCTAAAAATACATAAAATTCATCCTCATCTATTTCTTTCCATTTTAGGTTTTTGTTCTCCTTATTTTCCGAAGCATATTTATTAGTTTCGTCTACAATTAGCTTCACTACTACTGAATTTACAAAGAACAGAAAATAGCTAAGTGCATTTGATTTGTCTTCTAGAGATTCTTGTAAACCAGAATGTTTATCGTCGAATGTATGTATTGTGGGCTTGAACGCTGTATTACGCCAATTTAGTGATAAAACTCTTCTTTGTGCACTTTGTTCTTTAATTTCAGAATTATCATCATCAGCTGTAACATTATTATTTTGTTCCAGTTTCGTTTCATCCGAGCTGTCATCACTTGCATCGGATTCATTTTGATCAGGCTCGTATTCACTGCCGCTGTCAACGAAAGGTTCTTCGTCAGAATCTAAACTCGCTAAAATGCTTTCATATTCAGCTGTTGTCATTCCACAAATCCCTACATTGTCACGTTTCCTTTTACATCTAGAACCACTTGTAGAAGCACTCGTACTTGAAGCCATAGCGTACACTCGCCTTCTCTATACTGCAATTTACCTAATACTAAAAACATGTCCCAACTTGTACACGGATACCCCCACCTATTTCATTCACAATAACTATACTTTGTAGTGTTGCGCAAATGTGCCGTATATATGAGGCAGTCGGCCAGCAGTTACTGCTTCAGGTACCTTATTTATCCGGCATTGGGCTTACAGATGCAGCACGAAGCGACACATAAATGCGGTAGTGGTCCTAGTAAAGGCGCTAAATCTAATACTGCCACATATATACGGCAATGGTCTACATAAAGTCATACAACTCTTACAACCCTGGTCGTATATATACGGCAGTGATCCTGAGGAACCGTTCATACTTTGACTAATATATACGGCTATGGCACAGAAAGGGTTAATAATGAGAGATGCATAACCTTATATTGATGGCTATTAATATTGATAGAAGACTTACTTACAAAACTAAATTAATGTCAAAATCGTTATAAGACATGTCCCGTTTTTTTTTTTTGCGTGGACAGTATGTTATAAATGTCAAATATGTATCGCGTTTAATGGCAAGACGCATTAATAAGAAAAATCTTCATGTGCATAACAAAGAGGAATTATTTCGCAAACGGCCTAAGCAGAAATACCTGAAAATCATGTCATTAATTTAGTAAGATCAATGCCTGAAAGAATGAATGTACATAATATTAATTTTGATATCACGTTTATGTTATTATAATTTTCAATAAAAGGTTTTTTTTTTACTTATCGTCATTCGAATAAATATGATTTAATTGTGGTTTTGAAATTTAGGTACTATCAAACCGAAAAATAAAATTTTTCATCCTGACTTAAAATAACTAAAAAAAGTGTCCCGTTTTATTTGTCGAGAACTGTAATGTCTTGCTTTACTTAAATTTCAAAAATATTTCGAATATCGGAATACAAAACTCAGTCTCTCAATCTATAATAGCGGCATTTTAAAAAATAAACTGACTATGAATTTGTGACATTGTCATCAAAATCACTCATGAAAATTTAATAACTAAAAAAAAAGTGTCCCGTTTTATTTGTCGAGAACTGTAATGTCCTGCTTTACTTAAATTTCATAAATATTTCGAATATCGGAATACAAAACTCAATCTCTCAGTCTCTCAATCTATAATAGCGGCATTTTAAAAAATAGACTGACTATGAATTTGTGACATTGTCATCAAAATCACTCATGAAAATTTAATTTTCACATTACAAATTTTTATATTCGAGTATATAGACCGCCTCGATGTAGGTATCAAGAACATTATACCACGTCTGAAAGATTCAGAGTAAATTTATGGACATGCATGAATAGAAGAGATTTGGGAATATGTTGAAACATAGACGGTAGATTTAGTTCAATAAATTACGTAGACATTTTAAATAATATAATGCTGCCGCCTGTTTGTGAACAGCAACCCGAATATCAGTGACCGATGTTTAGTGATCGTAAAGTTTTGTAGTATCTTACTGAATTAATCGTTGATCCCTTCCTTAGGTATTCGATATGAATGACTCCTTTTTGCATCTCAGAAAATAGTAAGCATGACGATATTGTCCATGTGTACAGTTAGTGTACAGTGTGTACAGTTATAACAAATGCGTAATACGTGCATAACGTATTGATATACTTAACCCTTTTTGTATATGACGATATTCCATTGACTGCCGCTTGTTTTCGGGTTCATAACGATTAACCCAAGATTCATTCTCGGTCGGTAGTGATGTTCATGAGAAAATGGCTAAGTAATTCTTGACAAATAGTTTTCTTTTGTTCTTTCATGACATTTTTTTTCTGTAATTCAACGTTTGAACAATGTATTGAACTCTTTTTGACTAATGCCTAATTCCCGGACAATTACTATGACAGAGTTCTGCACGTCGAATCCACTGGCGAACATTTTTCACATCCATACAATCGTTGCTATAAACAGCTTTCAAACGCCTGTAAATTTTGATGGATACGCAACCTTCTAGCGTTAAAAATTCTATCACAGATGGTTGCTTGGTAAGTGCATGACAAATGACGCTGTTGCTCAACGACGGTACACGAGAAAATGGAAGTGTACATACATGCTAAGACGAGATACTCGAAACTAGAATTTGCAGATTAGAACTTGTTTCTATCAACTGAAGACTTTATGTATCAACCCGACCTCATATCTTGAGTTACTGCATTAGAATTATACTTGTTACAAGTTATAAAAGTATAGACATAACCCAAATAGAGAAGTACATATTAAGTCACATGCGCAGATCATTTATTTTCCTTTATCGAGTCCATTATGGCGGGGTAAGGAGTAGCCTGATATCAGGTGATACGTCAGTAGCGTGCCAAGCTGTAGTTACGCCACAATAATTAATAGTTTATCATAATGTTCATATTAAACAAAATAAGTGTTGTCTTTCACACTTTTATAAAATCAAACTTTGTTTTATTTTTCTACACCATAAAATGTCTTAAATAAACCGTTCAAAATATCTACGCCACTGGCAACTTTTGTTCGCGTAGCTACAAGCGACGTAGTATGTACTTTTAAAATATATTACTTAAAAGAGGTTGCGTTTCACACTTTAGAATTTTCAACCACTAAAAGTTAAATCGATTTGAAATTTTAATAATGTATATTTACTTAAGTTTTAATATAAGTATACTTATTATGATTTGCAAATGTTCTAGACAATCATTTTGGCCTAATGGGATTAAAGCGGAAAAGAAGCCTGATCGTGATGAGGGAGTTAAGTTTAGGACACGTATTGCAGCGAAAATCGCGCTTTTATCTTGTCAATCCGGTATAAAGTACTTAAGGCTTTTAAGAAACACTAAATGTGAACTTAATTTGTTTTTAGATGAACTCAAGCATATTATAGGATCGGAAACGACACGAAAAGGACTTATGACAGTTTTTGAAGTATTTCAAAGACCAGTTTTAAATCGTAGATTGCTTTATATTTTGCTGGAAGACATTTTAAGTACGCTTTTTCCGGAGAAAAATATTTCCGAGATATTTTTAAAATTGTATTCAAAGTCAACACGCTTTCAAGACATTCAAAAACAGAAAAAAATTAATAAGCATAGGTGATAATACATTTATTTTTGGATTTTGCCGTTTTATAAGTTTAGTGCCATTAGATATATTTTTATAGTATATTATTATTTATTGTTATACATTAATTTATTAATTTCATTCTGTTATATTTATTACATTAATACTCATTTAGTGGAATATTTGTATATCCATTTAATTAATTTTTATAAATAAAAACTATTTATGTTAAGAGGTTATTTCTTTCTCTTTATAATCGGTATGAAAAAAGGTATAATTAAGGGTATCAAAAATGGTATTTTAGATGCATAATTGGATGATTTATCTTCATTATCATTTTGATTATTTGCTAACAATTTTATAGCAGTTACATTACTGAAATTTTCTTGCGCATTTTTATATATGTCGTCCTCATGGTTATCACCTAAAAATATATTTTAAAATAAAAACAAATAGAAAAAATATAATTCTTGCCTTTAATTTTGAAAATTATAAAACAAACAGTTAATAAGCTGTTTGTATGTAAATGTTATTTAATGACAATTTTTCTATATAAATATATCTTGATCACTGTCATTTTGACAAATGACTGCCAATGCTCCCTTTAAGCTTTTTTTGGCGGAGGGAGGTATATATTATTATAACGAGCGATCAAATAAATCCGGAGTTGAATAGGTTTGCATGAGAAAACGTATTTTCTAACTTAAGTATTTCTAATATAAAGCGAGTTACAAAATATGTATCCTAGGTAGGTCATGAACGACTAAGATAGACATATAAGTCACGTCTGAGTTTAGAGAATTGAAGAAATGTCATTTGTAAATCATAAGACAAATTGGAAGATACTGTCGCGAGCAATAAATTCTGGTCGTCAGAGTTATGCTTTGACATAATGGCAAATGCTCCATTGCATATCCGTCGTAAGTGTCATAACCTATAATCATGTTGCATGACAATAGTTGTCATTTTTTCTTTGTAAAAACCGCGACAGTATCTTTGCAATTTATTAGCTATTTAATAGTGGCTTTTGTATTTAACAGACAACAGAAACAGCACATGGTTAAAATTTATTTTAGAAATGATAGTAAATAAAATTAATGGTGAATGGGTTTATTTCATCAGGGATGCATATCAGGATTTTTTAGAAGAATTTTCAGATATCGCTATCCCATATGATCAGTTTTCCACAACCATTTGCCGTTTTGTGCAATTATTTAGGGAAACAGGAAACGTAGATCGCAAAAAGAGCAGTGTCAGACCAACAGTTAGAAATAAGGAAAAGTCTTTCTTTGGAGACTGTGGTTAAGTAAAAACTTAAAAAATGCATATAACCCCTTACCACAATTACTAATCGTATCCTAAATACGTATTTCGACAACTAAGTTGTCATCATCAGTAGGCAACCTACGTATTTAGGATACGATTAGTAATTGTATTAAGGGGTTATATGCCTTTAAAAAAATAAGGAAAATGTTGAAGCGATAAGGCAATTGGGAGTAGAATGTCCTCAGCTTTCTGTGCGACATTTACACCAAGAATTAGATCTTTCTTATAGCACTTGCAGACGTATCCTTCAGCATGATCTACATTTACACCACTACCGCTGGCAAGCGACTCATGAAATACTGAAAGACAGAATGAATTTTGTCAAAGATTTATTGACCATTTTGTTGTTAATGGTGGAGGCATTGAATAGGTTATGTTTACTGATTAAAGGCGAGGGGCCACTGCGGGCGAAACGACGCTAAGCGAAACGAACTTCAGATAAACTAAGCTAAGCGAAACGAAGATACCGCGGCCATTAAAGGCGATGTATGTGTGGTTTATATTTTAGTTTGAAAGAGCAGAAGGAAGACGTAGGTCGCGGCGTCCGCGTACAGTTCATAATATGAATCAATTATCTAGGGGGGTGTTAATGGAACTAGTCGCCGAATCGGAGTCTGATGATGCGTTTGGAGATGACCAGTTGTTATTTTGTACAGAAGCCAAGCAAAAAAAGTATTGGATGAGTGAATACATGAAAAGACGAGAGGCATTGGGGGAATTTCACAGATTAATCAATGAACTGAATGAAGAAAAATTTAAAAATTACTTCAGAATGACACGTGTTCAATTCTTTGAACTGCATGATATGATCTCTGAAGATATAAAGAAGCGAGACACGAATTTCCGAAAAGCAGTTGGAAGCAAAGAGCGACTAGCGATTTGTTTAAGGTAAGAAAATCATGTTATATAAGTACATTGTATATATAATTATATTATATTACATATCATAATACACATTCTCATGAGTAAAAATGGTATTCCCTAAAGTATTATTGAGGGCATTCAATGGAGTACTTCTGCTGGCGTGGCTATCATTGGAATAGGAGCTGGTTGAACTGTATACATCCTTGCAGTTATCCGGCGTACCTATGGGCGTTTGTAGCTCTGCTTCAGCTTCAGAAATGGCGTCAAAAAGTTTTCGCTTCACCAGACGTTGTTGTGCTGGCGATAGTTTCGATGCACTTACATACATCGAGTCAAAAAACAATTTCAGACCATCCTGAGGTAGAGGTGGATTTAATAGGTTTTGCAGCATCTGATGTCTTTCTCTTGATCTTTCTTCACGCTTCTTTGACTCACCTCGCAAGAACTCAAGCGGCTCAGTTTTTGCATAAGCAATGCGTTTCTTTGCTAACGAACGAGCTGTTTGGTAGGATAGCCGCTTCCCTTCATTTTGGTTCACGTTTTCTAGCTCTGGAGGGTAGTTTACCTTATCATTATTGTTTTGTTGAAGAGGCGATGCCTGGTTTGCTATATTGTCGACATCTTCTTCCCCATTTTCATTCTCTTTGTCACAATTTTGGGTATAGTTATCTTCAATACGGTCGTCCATTGTAATATCAAGTAAATGAGATTCCTCATCGCCTCTAATATTAGAACTTCGTGGACGGTCCGTCATGTACGAATTAACGAAATTCATCTGGTCTAGAAATTTCCATGGTTTCACTTTCTTCTTCGCCGGGTCACCACTTTTATCCGACTTTTTATTTTTCAAGGCACATCGGTAACCATCACGAAGATTCTTCCATAGCTTTCTGGCTTCATCACCTGTACCAACAATTGTAATGGTTATAGTAGTGATTGTGATTCGAGTTATGTGCGTGTCTAACTGCGTATATATAGATTTGTTTTGTAAAATACAAGACTAAAATCATTTATTTTTATTTCAGGTATTTGGCTACCGGAAATTCTTACAGAACCATCGCTTATAGCTACCGAGTGAGTCCCAGAACTGTTTCACGATGTGTCAAAGATGTTTGCAGATCTATATGGTTACGTTTACAACCTCAGTATATGTCCTACCCAACAAAAGAAGATTTTAAAAATTCGGCAAATGCTTTTAAAAAGAGATGGAATTTTGATCATTGCATGGCTGCTATTGACGGAAAACATGTAATGATAAAGGCACCGTCAAATTCTGGAAGTTCGTTCTTTAATTATAAGAAAACGTTTTCGATTGTTCTCATGGCATTAGTAGATGCCACCTATAAGTTTCTGGCTATAGATGTTGGGGCGAAGGGTAGATTTAGTGATGGCGGCATTTTTTCAAGTTCGGCTATAGGGAAAAGACTACAAAAAGGTCAAAACTTACCTGCAGATGCACCGCTATATGACGGAGGAAGACCTATGCCGTTTGTTGTAGTTGGAGATGAAGCTTTTCCATTGATGAAACACCTAATGAGACCATATCCTGGTAGACAGGCTTCCGGAAATCGTAGACTGGAAAATTTTAATTATCGTTTATCGCGTGCACGCAGAATTGTTGAAAATGCGTTTGGAATTTTGGCCGCAAGATGGAGAGTATACAGGACACCATTTGAAATACCAGCTGAAGTAGTTGATGCTGTAGTTAAAGCTACATGTGTATTACACAACTATCTTACGGAAAATGCAACAGATGGGAGTGAAGATGCGGCAGATTATGCTCATGGTCAACTCCTTGACTATGGACCTGGGAGTGCACACAGCAGAAGGGCTACTTTTGAAGCTTTCTCCATACGAGATTCGTTTATGGAATACTTTAATTCACCACAGGGAAGTGTGCCATGGCGGCAATAATTATACCTACCATTTAAGAAACTTTGTTCATAGGTTTTTACTTCTAATATATGTTTAAACAAATAAATACAATATGCTTATGACTTACCGCTTCCTAGCCCACATTTTAGGGCGATTTCTAGCCATATTTTTGACTTCAAGCCTACGTCACTGTACTCTTTTAAATCAGTGTTATAAAGCACCTCATATTCCCGAACAATTTCAATTAGTTTCTCTTGCGTTTTAACACATTTTGCAGCCATTGTCGTTGTTGTTTTTGGTACGACGTGTAATTTATCGTGACTAGCTACGACAAATGTGCGTTTATAACTAAACAACGCCAGCGATGAATTCGCTCGAATCAGAACAGAGCTAAAGCGAGCGAAATTAAATATTTTTTTTATCTTCGCTAGCCTAACTTCGCTTCGCTTAGCTTTAGTTGCCGCGTCCGCGTAAGATTACATTGGAGTTAATTTTTAAAAAACTTAGTTTCGCTCAGCTCAGCTTCGCTTCGCACGTAGTGGCCCCTCGCCTTAATTCTGGTTTCATCTCTCTGGCTACGTAAATTCTCAAAACATGAGGATGTGGAGTATAAATAATCCGCACTTTTTCTGGAAGCACCACTGCATCCACAACAGAATATTGGAGTTTGAGCAGTTGTCTGTCAGAGAAGGATTATTAAACCTATATTTTTTGAAGGTATGTTGATTAAAAATAGAACATTTGAAACAGTAGCCAAGAAATTGCTTACACCTTTTAGGAATATTAAACGCTGCGCGTTACAGACTGGAAATTTTGATACGATTTGTAAATAGGTTACACAATGATGAATTACAGGAAGACTACTTCCAACAAAACGGAGTTCGTGTACATACTTCCAATGAAAAATTTGTTTTTTTGAGAGAATTTTTTGGAGATCGAATTATTAGTTTAAATACAAACACAAATTTGCCATCTCGTTCCTGCGATTTAACACCGTCCGATTTCTTTTTATGGCTGTACTTAAAAATTCTATATTTGTAACATCTGTTTTTGATCTTAATGACCTGCAACAAAGGATCACTAATAAGATCGTAGAAATTAATAATTCACCTTGGATCCTAGTAAATGTTATTAACTCTGTTAAGTGAAGAACTTTACACAGTACAGATGAAGGCGGTGGCCATATTACGCACCTTATTTAATTAATATTATTATGTAATAGATTGTGTTTTGTCCTTTTTTTTATTTAAACATTAGGGTAAACGGATCATCAAAACCCCACACGGCAAACTTCAATGGTTGGATACCTTCACAGTTTCACAGATGACGAAGATGTCAACTTGAAGTTTTTCAAAATCGACTTCATACTTTAGAAGAACTACAAAAAGCTACGGTAAATGAAATAGATAGGATTGATCGACCAACACCCGAACGAATATTTTAAAATGTGAAAAAACATTAATTTAGGCTTAGATGCCAATGATGTACATTTGCGGCATTAAAAAATGCGTACACTTAAAATTTTTCTGTGTAATTGTGTTTTTTTTCAAAAGCCAACCGTATTTTATATTGAAATTTAATCGCGATATAAAAGTCATATTGACATGCCGCAAATAATTACTTTAATTGGAGAAGGATATACACTTCTATTAGAAATATAGATTATGGTAATTTATATGAATTTTCGTTTGACGTTTTAAAAAAGTCAAGTCTGACATAAACTGATTTACATTATTAAAATATTACGAAATGTAGCCTAAAGAGTTGTACGCGCGGTAAACTAATTTTCGGACATAAAATTTCGAACACGCAGGAAGACGAAACATTAGTTACTGATATTAGGCACAACCCTTTCAAAACATTAAAGGAAGCTATAAGAACAACACCATTTCCTGTCTCATCTTGTAACACAGTGTTTTTGAACCCTTTTCATGACACGACCCCCCTAATATCAAAAAATATTTCCCGACCCCCGACCCTTTTTTTTCATGTATGTTAAAAATATTTAATCCATACAAAAATTTTAGGCGTTTGCGTTATTAGGATTCGGATATAAATATACAATTAAGTACGTAAAACATATAATTTTAAATCGAATACGTGGCCAATTGATAACTAACAAACAAATACAAACACATTGTTAGGGCCGAGACTCCAAGCGCCATTTGTTGGTAACACTCGGAACTAGTACAGGTTCCGAGTGTTACCAACGGATGGCGCTGGTAGTCCCCCGCGGGCTCTACGGCCCGCGCTAAAGGTCCACAAGTTTCGAGACGTTTCGTTACGCTTCGAGATGATTCTCGCTAGAATGCGCTGGCCTATAAATAGGGCGGTCGACCGCGGCTACGGCAGTTGAGTGCAAGACCGCGAAGCAAGTGGTCGTGTCGTCTGCTGTTTAGTTGTTTGAAAAGCGCGAATCACTTGTTTTACGTATTTATTTGAGTTGTTTGTTATAATTGAAAATGGATAAATTCCTGAAAAGATCATCAGAACCATCAACGTCTAAGTCTAGTGGCAGTAGTGGAATAAAGAAAAAACGTCTTTATGACGACAATTATTTGAAATTAGGGTTTACTGTGATTCAGAATAAACCGCAGTGCGTAATTTACTTTGAAACTTTGTCAAGAGAAAGCATGAAGCCATCGAAGTTGGTACGCCACCTAAACAGAAAACATCCTAATGAAAAAAATAAACCCGTGGAATTTTTTGAGTGAAAATTAAAAGCTCTTGAACGTCAAAAAACTGCTATAGGACAAATGTCCAACCTAAATGAGAAAGCGTGAACGCTAGTTATCGAGTAGCTTTTCGTGTGGCTAAAGCAGGAAAACCTCACAGTATTGCCGAAAATTTGATTTTACCAGCGGCTTTAGATATAGCAGAGATTATGTTTGGCAAGCAAGAGGTCGAAAAGCTCAAAAGTATACCTCTCTCTGACAATACCATTCAACGCAGGATAAGCAATATGGCGACTGACGTTCGTGATCAAGTCATAAAAAAATTAAGAAAAGTTCTTTTGTGTCCTTGCAATTTGATGAATCAACGGATATTGCTGGTTGTGGGCAGTTTCTAGCTTTTGTGCGTTTTGAATCCAATGAAATATTAATGGAAGAAATACTACTTTGCAAGGCACCACCCAAAAATACTACAGGTCAGTGCTTGCATGACACGTTCCTTGAAGCTACGCAAGATATGAATATCGATTGGGCACAAAAATGCATTGCTATTTGTAGTGACGGAGCAAAAGCCATGACTGGATTTATTGCTAGACTGAAAGAACAGATGCCAAACGCATGTTGGATGCATTGCTTTCTCCATTGCCAAGCTCTTGTAGCCAAAACTTTGCCACAAGAATACAGTCAAGTTCTAAATATTATTATTAACATTGTAAATTCTATTAAAGGAAAAGCGTTGCAGACTCGATTGTTTCTAATCATTTGTGAAGATATGGGGGCACTACACCGCAATTTGCTTTACCATACAGAAGTTAGGTGGTTATCAAAAGGCAAAGTACTGACCAGAGTTATGGAACTTCGCGCTGAACTATTAGTATATTTACAACAAGTCAAGTCACATTACTCTGAATTCATTTCTGACCCGGAATTCCTTTTGAAATTGGCTTTTCTTTCTGACTTATTTGAGCATTTAAATAACTTGAATAAAAGTCTTCAAGGGCGGGATGAAAATGTCATTACAACAAAAGACAAACTCCATGGCTTTATAAAAAAAAATTGAATTGTGGTCATCATCTATAAATCAAAACAACTTTGATTCATTTTCGTCGACACATTCTTTCATTGAAGAAGTCGGAAGCGAGATAAACATCAACTCATATATATCTGGTATGAAAATGGTGTTAGATAATTTGAAGAAAGAATTGTGTCATTACTTCTCAGTGCAAGAGATATCGGATAACACTGGGCAAAGATGGATCTTAAATCCGTTTTTAAATGCAGCTATAAATGAGGCAAATTTATCAACTAAGCTAAAAGAGAATCTGCTGGAATTATCTGCCGATGGGATGCTACACTTGGAATTCAAGTCTGAAAATTTGGATACCTTTTGGTTAAAAAGAAAAACAGAATACCCGGAATTAACAACCGAGGCTTTGAAGTGTTTGATTCCATTTTCTACCTCGTACTTGTGCGAGTTGGCATTTTCATCAATGGCCCAAATAAAAAGTAAACTAAGAAATCGCTTAAATTTGGAAAACGATTTAATATTTAAAGTTGCAAAAACGGATCTACGATGGGAGAAATTGATTGAACAAACTCAAGCGCAACCTTCACATTAAAATGAACGAGTACTCGAAGATTTTATTTTTTGTTAATGTGTTTGTATAAATAACATAACGAGTATCATTTTGTTAACTTTTTTTAATATATCTACCTTTGATTTTTCTCGACCTCTCGCGACCCCCCTACAGAGACTTCGCGACCCCCCAGGGGGTCGCGACTCACAGGTTGTAAAACACTGTTGTAACACAATGGTTGCAAGAGAATGAAATTTAAACTTGAGATTTCTAGCCCTACAGTCCTTATCTAAATCCCATTAAAAATGTATGGGGATTAATGAGATAGAGCTGCTACCCAGGAAGAATTTTGGGAGACTGTTCAAAATGCTTGACATCTAATTTCTATAAATGTTGTACAAAATATTGTCGCGTCAATGTCTACAAGATTAGATGCAGTTAATAATAACGGTGGAATGACGATATATAATTATTTTAATGTAATAATTATTTTAATTTAATAAATAATCTTTCTCTAGCGTTTTTAGTAAATTTTATTTAGGTACATTTATTTTAAAAATGTTTAATAAATGTCAATAAGACATACATTTTTGACAATTCCTGACTTTCTATTATGAGTAAAGATAGCCACTTAAGTAGTCACAATTTAAACACACGCAGAAACAGTGTCCCGTTTTTTTTGCTCACGAGAGTAACATATAAGTATGTGTCAAAAATGACTTTTGCGACTACGTTAGTGACCTCATAATACTAAAATGTTTAAAAATTGACTGTACTATCGTGAGCAAATGAAAGTGCACACTTTATTATGTTGGCATGTCGAAATTTCAAAATTTATCTAATGTATACAGTACTTTTGAAGTGTCAGTGTCAGCATTTAATCATAACATAAATGACATTAGCTTGACAATTTGGTAAAATTTACGCAGCTATAATAGTGCGTTTACTTTCAATTGCTCACGATAGTACATATAACATCACTACTGTACCACTTTTTTTTTTAATTCGATGGTACATTTCTAACATTTATTGAGAAGTATTTTTTAAGAAATAGTATCATTCAGCTATTGTTAAATCTAATTTATTATAAATATATCCAAACTGATTGAATTTTGTAACTGCTTTAATTAACTGTAAAATTTTTTTTATATCTAGTAATAAAAGGGTTGCCATTGAACACGAGCCGCCATTGATCACAAAATAATAGATACATATTCACAGTACCGGCAAATTTGAACTACCCTCAATCATTTAAAATCTTATACAAAACGTATAAGGTGGGTAACGTATTTGATTAAATTGTATATTCCCAGTTTTGCTAAATAATTTTATTAGAAAAAATTGTTTTTTTTTGGTGACCCTCAGAGGTTTAAATAATTATTTTTCGAAAATAATGGGGTACCATATTCTTAAGTATAGCCCCTGTTGAAGTGCAGCTTCCTGAAAAAAAGAGAATTACGTCGCAGCAACATGACAAGTTTTGCACCACCATTCATTACTTAAGTGGCTTCTTTTCACAAAGGACATCTGCAACTATGTGGCAATCTTGCAGTAATAACTATCATAGAGTTGTGAATCTTATCCGTACAACAGAGTCGAACGGGCCTACCACTACGTGAATGTGCATACCTGTTAAATATTAGTTACTTTTGTTTACTTTTAGTTATGTATTATTAAGTAGGTATTATTAAGAATACAAAGTTGGTAGTACTGAACCAACAAGAAAAAAATGATGACAAGACATAAAGTAGAGTTGTTGTTAAGTTGTGTTTGTGTGTGGTTTATAAATATTAAAATGTAAAATAGTTTATATAATAAACAATAAATAAATATATAAAAGTGTATTATTTAAAGTTACAAACATTAACATGGTAGCAGAGCGTAGTTATTAAAAATATATAAAAGTGTTAAAAGTTAAAACAAAAAATTTAATATAACAAAAATGGCGACGTATATAAAAATAGATGATGTAACAGTACCGATCTTTGATGGTTCCGATTATACAAAATGGAAGCTACGAATATTAAAATTTTTGCAATTTAAAAAATGTAAAATAGTAACTGAAAGAGAAAGGACTGCAACTGAGAATGCAAATGAATGGGAACAAATGGACATCAAAGCAACGAACTACATATATAGCGCTATCTCAAATAAACAATTAGAATTAATTAGTGAACAGGAAACCGCCTTTGAAATTATTAAAAAATTGGATGAAATTTACAACAAAGAATCGACAGCATTACAAATGATCTGTAGAAGCAATTTAGAAAATATCAAATTAAAGGAAGAAGATGACCCCGAAAATTTTTTTAACAAATTTGAAAAAGCAACAAATGAATTGAAAGCGGCTGGATCAAAAATCAACGAGGATGAAAAGTTAAATTATATGTTAAGAGCACTCCCAAAATCATTTAGCCACCTGGGTGATTTAATTGATGTTTTACCCAAAGAAGAAAGAAATGTAGAATATTTAAAAACGAAAATCAAGTTAAAATTTATGAATGACAAAAGTGACAATGGTGAAGATAAAGAAAAAAATACAAAATCAAATGCATTTGCAGCGGGTTCGACATCACAACGGAATCAAGGTTGTTATGGATGTGGTAAAGTAGGTCACATTCAAAGGAACTGTCAACAAAAATATCAAACAAGTTTTCAAGGGCAACATAATAATTTCAATCGTGGTGGCCGTGGTCATTATCAAAATTTAGGACGTGGAAATTATGGAAACTATCGTGGATATCAAAATGTACGTGGAAATTTTAGTGGTTATCAAAATGCAGGACGTGGAAATTTTAGTGGTTATCAAAATGCAGGACGTGGAAATTATCGTGGTTATCAAAATAGGGGACATGGAAATTACAGTGGGCATCAAAATTCAGAAAGTAGAAATAATAGTGAATGTAATAACTTTTATGTGACAGCAAATACTTCAACAATAAGTGAAACTTGCATCGTCAATCCAAATGAAATAAACTGGTTATTAGACAGTGGTTGTACCGATCATATTATAAACAATGACATTTATTTTGAAAGTTTTGTGACATTAAAAACACCAGTGAATGTAAAAGTGGGAGACGGTCGCATATTGCTAGCGACAAAAATTGGTCAAATAAAAGCTTCATTTCCTGTGTACAATAAACAAGTGGTCATAAATTTGAATAATGTATTTTATGTAAAAGATATGAAAACAAATTTATTAAGTTATTCAAAAATTACAAACAATAATAAAATTATTTCTTATGGAAATATTTCAAAAATTTATAATATGAACAGTGAATTAATAGCCATAGCAATCAAAAAGGAAAATCTGTATGAAATGAAAAGTTTTATTGACAATAATAACAGATCAGCATTTGCAAATACAACATGTAGTGAAAATAAATTAACATTAAAAGAAAAATGGCATCGAATGTTAGGACATGTAAATTTTAATTACTTAAATGTTCTATGTACAAAACAACTAATAGAAGGAATTCCGGAAAAGTTAGAGGGTGATTATTTAAAATGTGCGGTGTGTATTGAAAATAAAATGAAAAATTTACCTTTTGGAAATAACCGTAAGAGAGCAGAGGACATTTTACAAATAATTCACACAGATGTAAATGGCCCACACACAACAAAAGGAAATCAGGGAGAAATGTACTTTCTATCATTTATAGATGATTATAGCAAACTAGCAAAAGTGTACACCATGAAATCAAAAACACAAGTTTACGATTGTCTGGTAGAATACGTAAATCTTGTTCAAAATTTAACTGGTAAAAATATACAAGAATTAAGATGTGATAATGGAACAGAATATATGAACTCAAAAATTTATAACTTTATCCGTGAAAAAGGAATATATCTAAACCCGTGCCCACCATACGTGCATCAGCTAAATGGAACAGCTGAACGTTTTAATCAAACAATTATGAATATAGCTCGGTGCTTACGAGCTGAGGCAAAGGTGGATATTAAATATTGGCCGGAATGTGTTAGAACGGCTGCATATTTACATAACAGAACATTAGCAAACACAACTGAACAGAAAACTCCTTATGAGATATTTTTTAATGAAAAACCTAGTGTAAAAAATTTACGACTGTACGGGAGCAAAGTTTTCGTTCGTATACCTGAGGAGAAACGAGCATCAAAATGGGATAAAAAAGCTGAAGCAGGCATATTATTAGGGTATACAGATGTGGGATATCGTATACTTGTAAATGATAAAATAAAGATTGCACGACATGTAGAAATTATTGAAGAAGAAGTTAAATGCATTGAGTTGGTTAACAATGAGCAAAATGAAAAGGGTCCAGATGAAGATGATGAAAGTTTAGATGATACTAACGAGGAAGTGGATTTAAAAAGGCCTCAACGACAAAGAAAACTTCCTTCAAAACTTGATGATTATATTATATATGTAAATTATTGCAATGCGACAGTACCGCAAACATTTAAGGAGGCGATGAGAAGTATAGATTCCATAAATTGGAAAAATGCAATGGATAACGAAATAAGAAGTATTCAACAAAATTACACATGGGATTTGGTACAACAACCAGAAGATAAAAATATATTAGATGTGAAATGGTTATACAAACGGAAAAGCAATGACAGTTACAAGGCTCGATTAGTTGTAAGAGGTTTTCAACAGCAAGAATTAATTGAACATACATATTCACCAGTGGCAAAAATGCAAACGTTAAAACTATTATTAGCATATTGTTGTAGGTACAATTTAAACATTGATCAAATGGACGTAGAAACAGCGTTTTTGAACAGCAAGATAGAATCCGAAGTATACGTTAAACAACCTGAAGGATACGAAAAGGGAATTAACCAAGTGTATAAATTAAAAAAAGCTTTGTATGGTCTAAAAGAAAGCCCACGTGCATGGTATGAACATTTTAATAATTATATTACTCAATTAGGATTTAAAAGAAATAATTACGACTACTGTTTATATGTTAAAAATTCAGGTAATGATTCAATATATATTTTATTATTTGTTGATGATTTATTAATATGTAGTAAAAATAAAAGACAAATAGAACAAGTTAAAATTAAGTTAGCGAGTAAATTTAACATTAAAGATTTGGGCAAAGTAAAAAGTTATATAGGAATTAACATTGAATATAATGATGTAGAAATGACTTTAGATCAGAAAAGTTACATTGAATCTTTAGCACAAAAATATCAAATAAAAAATTCAAAACTATATGATACGCCTATGGAAATAAATTTAAATTTAATGACAAGTAAAATAGTAGAAGATAATATTAAATTTAGAAATTTAATAGGAGAATTGTTATATATTGCAACAGGCACCAGACCTGATATATCATTTTGTGTAAATTATTTAAGTAGATTCCAATCAAGTTATAATCAGGAGCATTTCAAATATGCATTGAGAATTTTAAAATATTTATATAAAACAAAAGATTATAAATTAACTTATTTGAAAAATGAAAATATTAATATAATGGATTGTTACGTTGATGCTGATTGGGCAGGCGACATAAATGATAGAAGATCAACATCAGGATTTGTAATTAGATTATTTGGGAACTCAGTTTATTGGAGATCACGCAAACAGAACTCTGTAACAAAGTCAAGTACACATGCGGAATATGTAGCATTATCAGAAGCTGTTACAGAAGTAATTTTTATGAAGGGTATCTTAGAATCATTTAATATTAAATTCAACAAGCCTATAAATTTGTATGAAGACAATTCTGGTGCAGTAGTTATATCTAAATATGGAAATTTATCAAAGAATTCAAAACATATAGAAACTCATTACCATTATGTAAATGAAAATTACTTAAATAAGACTATTGATATTGTTAAAATTGATAGTCAGGATAACATTGCTGACATATTTACAAAGTCTTTGAGTAAGCAAAAACATTATAAATTTAGATTTTTATTAAAAGTCACCCAAAAGTAAGGAGGCGTGTTAAATATTAGTTACTTTTGTTTACTTTTAGTTATGTATTATTAAGTAGGTATTATTAAGAATACAAAGTTGGTAGTACTGAACCAACAAGAAAAAAATGATGACAAGACATAAAGTAGAGTTGTTGTTAAGTTGTGTTTGTGTGTGGTTTATAAATATTAAAATGTAAAATAGTTTATATAATAAACAATAAATAAATATATAAAAGTGTATTATTTAAAGTTACAAACATTAACAATACCTATAACTAGATCTACGGCATTTGTTTAAATATGCTTTCTTTCTTCCGTATGTATTATATAAATATAATCTCTATTTATAAAGTTTGTAACGCATAAGTAGCTGTTTAGTATTATATTTCCTTTACTTCGCCTGTTTGAATCAGTCCGAAGCCGTAAACGAGGCGCCTAGTCCCATTCTGTTGTACGGGCGATAAAAAAACTTGATATTTATTGCCACTTTCATGTTGGATAATTACCTTTTTCATTTTTATATTCATTAACAGCAGGTCGGAAAATTGTATCTTGACAGCCTTGTATTTACGTTAAGAGGTTAAGTTTTTATGATTGTAAAGATACAAAACATCATTTATTAAGGATTCGGAGGGGCAAGGGGATTACAACGGATTTATAATCATGTTTTATTTAAACAGGAGGGGAAAGTTGCAATCGAACACGTATGTATCGAATCACACCGAATTCTGGTTTGTTGATTGATGTATTTATAAAACGAAAATAAATAGCAATTCCATCAAATATCAACGAATATATGTTGTCAAATGTCAACGACTAACGACAGAACTACTAAGCGGAAATGTATGTATTTATCACGGAGTAGGTAATAATCCCGTCTTTGTCTTACTCAAATAAATTGCTTGAGCCGTATGTCTTTGCTAGAAAACACATACTTTCGTTCAAGCTATCCTTGTCATACAAGTAGGTACTGTTTGTTATTCGGATGTGGAGATTATTCTTTGAATGTCGTTGATAGAATTATAGATCAATGACGCAGGGATCATCTTTCGTGATTTGGAGTGTAGTTATCATGTATTCAAGTGAAGAATATTTGTACTTTAAATCATGGCACTAATAATTTTGAATTTATTAGAATTTTACATAATTAAATAATTTATTTTTTCTTTGTGTATATAACAAATGGCACAACAATTGGTATTTTGCTTAGATAGTACCAAAAACCATCATTATTATATCCGTCTAGTAAAGTGTTTGGTGTAGTAGTTTTGTCATACTTTTCTTGCGAATTTTGATGTGTGATATCGTCATCATCATTACCTAAAAATTAACGGTAGAATATTGTGTGAAATGTTTTTATTTTACCATTTTTACCTTTAATTTTGATATAGTTTTATTAAAATGTAAACTATGTTATTATTACTCGAATGACAAATATTGGTGATTAGTTGATTACATTACTATTACATACCTATGTCAAAGTCATTATCTAGGTGTATATTTTAATAAGATATTAAATGATTATTTTACACATACAAATATAAACCAATCAGATTCGCGTATTATTGAAGCAACTCGAAATTACAGAGGTAATTTAACGATAATTTTCATAGTAGAATAATTAGGCGTTGTTATGGAAATGCGGTTAATAAGGATAGACATTTATAAAGTTCTGTCAAAAAACCGGTTTCATTGTCACAAAATAATGCTGAGATTTTGGGAAGAATCAGTTGTAAACATTGATCAAATAGTAAAACAAGCTGAACCGGCTAATACGAAAAAGAGTAAAGCGTCAATTTGGCGACAATTTTGTGAGTTTTGTAATGCGAAAAACTACAGCATCGAACAAAATGTTACAGAAGAGGAAGTTGCAGATATTCTGAAAGACTGGGCCTTCAATATGAGGAAGGTGAATGGGGAAGAATATAAAGAAGGTGTTGTTAAAACGATGTGGAATGTCACGGCAAAATTGCTACAAGAGAAGTTTGAAGTTTAATAACGAATATAACAGAAAAATTGATCCTTTTCAGAGCATCGTATTTAAAGCAGCCCGCGACGCAAGGAACTCCAAAAGGAGAATTCTTCAAGCGATACCTGGTAAACGGAAAATGAGTTCTGCAGCTTTACAGAAAAACGAATATGCAAAAATGATAAATGTTTGGGATGAAGAAAATCCAGATGGACTACAAAAGAAATTTTACCTGATAGTGTCGATTGAATTGGCATGGCGAGGAGGAGAAGGCGCGGCATGTTTGATTCACTACTTCCGAGAAGAAATGAACGTATACAATACACCGACTGGAAGAATAGAGTACAATCCCATATTCACGAAAACTACCCAAGGTTGAGCACAAAAATGTTCTGACAGTAAATGGTTGATTCCCAACAAAGTAAAACCAAGTAATTGCCCAGTCAGACTTTTTAAAAAACTCATTTCAAAGAGGACAGAAAACGCTCGTATAAAAAGTGATATACTCTTTTTAACTGTCAATCTAGCGTGGAATAAGAAAAAAGGTAGCTGGTATAAAAATATGCCTATTGGAAGAAATGAAATTTTGAAATGGTTTAAGAAAACTGCTGAACTCGCTGGTTTTAACACAGAAAACCAAAAAATAAGTAACCATTCCAGTCGCGCGACAGCTGTCTCAAATTTAGCAAAAGCTGGTGTAAATGAGCAACAATTAATTAAAATTTCTGGCCATAGTAGTTCGCATTCTATTAAGCCGTATCTACAACTAGATTAAGAACACCATGAAACTATTATTAATCAAATGCGAGGAAATAGTTACAACAGTGCAAATATTGATTCAAGCACATCCAATAAAAAACAATGTATATAACAATTGTACCTTTCAGTGTACTAATTTATACATGAATTAACAAATAAAGAGTTTAGATAAATTTCATTTTGTATTACGTAAAATAATCTAATCAAATACCATACGAGCTTTGAATTAAAATCGATAATTTCACTCATACTTCCTGCATAACGACTTCGACTCGTGTCAATTTGACAATTAAACCACTCCAGCCCTACGGGCTGTCGTGATTTAAATGCTTGTCAAACTGACACTCGTCTTCGTCGCTATGCAACAAGCATTCGTGAAATTATCGATAAATTCAAAGCTCTTATGGTATTACTACAGATTATTTTAAACAGTCCTGTCAGTTAATCGTAATGAGAAAAAAATTCAAATCGACCAATAGCATCATTACGATTGGTTAATAATAGTATATTCTTCAACGAGCGTATAATGACGGCTATTATTCACGAGAGTGAAAATTACAACGCGAGCCGTAGGCGAGCGTTGTAATCACCCGAGTTAATAATAGCCTATTATATGCGAGTTAAAGACTATACTTTCTCTACGGCTACAGGATTAAATAAAAAAGAGAATACGTAGGTACATAACAGTTTAATTTATTTGTTTGCAAATGTTATCTTAAAATTAGAACAATTACTAATATTTATTACTGATGGCGTTGAATTTTTATCAAAATTCACTTCATTCAAAGTATGAGTGTTTGAAAATGTTTGTTGTGTATTATGAAGAGTTCCTGTATTCTTTTCTATCGACTGAAGTATTTTATCTGCCGTGTTTATTTTATTTTTCATGGAATCATCCACGTAGCCTTCAGCTACTGATGTACTCTTCCAGCCCCCATGTCGTTTAAGATCAGTAATATCTCCACCTGCATCAATTAGCAATGTAGCCGAAGATCTACGGAAGCTATGTCCAGTGTATAAATTTGCATTTGGCAATTTTAAGTAGCTAGCTATTTGTTTGCCCATTAAACTAAATTTATTAATACCAATTTTTTGTACGGTACACTTTCCATGCTGGTAGTTTAAGAAAAATGAAGATGTTGTCGTATTAACTGGACGAAGGTTAGCATATTTCTTACATATGTCATAAAATTTTCCAGTGACAAGAAATTTCCTTACAATTTTTGTTTTAGTGTTTTTGGTACAGTTATTGAAAAAGTTGATTGCATGTTTTCTATGTGTTGCACCTGCATACAATGCATTTCATTATTGCGACAAGCACCCATTATTCCCATTATCAACACAACCTTAAAAAATTAAATTTTCATTTAGCAACATTTGAATGAAGTTTATATAGTACGCGAATCTTTTACCTTAGTTGCAAGATATAGATCATCCGGAGCTTCTGTAATGAATTTATTTATTTCTTCGGGAGTGAATGTTTTTGACTTTTTCGCTTGATACCCTTCCGATTTCCGTTTGAGGAATGCACGTAGTTTCGAATAATTTGATATATTTATTTCATTATTTACTATTAATGTGCTCCGTAATAGTGAGTATATTTTCCATAAAGAGGAAGATTTGTACTTTTCAGAGAGTTTTGTAAAATAGGCCAAAATAACATTTTCAGAAATATACTTACATACCAAGTGAGCACAGGCGAGTTGCCGTTAATAAGACACGGACAGTCATAAGACTTCCGAATATTAACACAGGAAAGAAATTAAAGAAATATTAATACTGTTTTCCTGGTCCCTTTTACGCATGCAAGTTAACTAATGAGATAGCTTATTATATCATTTTAACCAATGAGATAACGTAGAAATAATAAATAGAAAATCCAATCAACAGCTCGCAGTGTTTAAATCACGCGAGATTTGCAAACGTCATTTACGTCAAGTATTCCTAGATATGTCAGTAAGATTTAGAATGTTGGTTGAAGGTTATCGATTTAAAAAGTAGTAAAGGCAGGAAATTATTATATCGTGTTTAGGAATAGAATAACGGCTCTGATCTAATACATATGGTGAATTTTATTTATTTATAAACATAAAAAGATCTTATATCACATAATTTTTAAGATTTTGTAGAATCGGGTAGCTATAATAAGGAATTTCAAAAGATAACAAGATAAATTAAAACAACAAAAGTTTCGTACTAAATATCACAGTTTAATTCTAGAACTAATAAATAACTAAATGTTCAAATAAACCTCGCTAATGAATTAAACAGTAACCAAACGGATTACACAAATTTTGAAAAACATTGTTTATCATTTGTGAAGTTACAGTATTACATAGGTCAATCATCCTCGCGCACAATTCTTGCCTATTTGATGATGGCCACAAAAATTCATTTGGCGATAAATCAGGTGATCGTGTCGGCCATTTAATTGGACTTGAATTTCCAATCCATCTTTCTCCAAAATTAGCATTTAATAAATTGGTAACCCTACGGGTGTTATACAGCCATCATTCTGCAACCATATTTCGTTAAAATCATATTCCTCCCGTAGAGGAGGAATAATATTATTTTCTAATAATCTTAGATATATTTATTTTCATTCAATTCCCATCAATAAAAAAAGGTCCAATTATCCGATTGCCAATAATACCAGCTCACACATTTACCTTTTGCGGATATTGCGTCTATGTTGGTACGTTAAAATGTAAATTTCTGCGAGACCAATATCGACAAATTGTACGATTATGTCACTCGTGAACATAAAATGTTTATTTGTCCATAAATAAAATTCTATTGAAAAATAGTTGATCAGTATGATATTTATTAATCATTACTTCACAAAATTTCATTCGGCGGTAATAATCATCGGGAAGTAGTTCTTGGAACGTTGAAATTTTGTAACAGCGGTATTTATTTTTCTTTAATATCTTTCGCACCATTGTAGCACTAATGTCCAGTTCACCAGTAATTTATCGCGAGGTCTAGCGCATTTAAAATTTTCAATAGAAGCTACTTTGTTTTTATTATTTATCAAAGTAAATGTTTTATCAAAATGGTGAACCGTTACGAATAGAACTTGCGCTAGGAATATTTCTCTGGAAAAAATTTAGTGTAAATAAATCTTACTTATGACGTTATATATATTTCTAGCTTTGAATTCGATTATTTCTAAACATTAAGTAAGGTTATGTTACAATAATGCATTAATATGGTATAAAATAAATTTAACTTTACAAATACTTGTATTCTACGTCGGGATATGGTTTCCAGGTAATGTTCGAGATCAATTTGGCAGCAAAAAGAGTTTGGTTCAGGTGTGTTTACGGGAATCAGGTACTGGGGGAGGTACTACGGTTTTTAACGGGTTTGTCCGTATGTGACAGGTATGCGGTTCCCTTCTATATTTCTATCGATGCCTGAATACTATCTTCTTATGATATAAACGTTTAATGGTAAGTATATATTGATTTTAATGTATTTAATGATATTTTAAGTTTAATAACAATTTTTAACGTAGTTTTTCTAACAGCGACCCAAAGCGACGCTATCTTTCTATTGTTTCTTTTCTTGGCCCTCATGATTTATTTTTGTATATTTACTGCCATCTGGCTCGTGTTAATGGACTACACCGATATACGTATTTTTTCGCTTATGTACCAGCTTAGCTGGTCAAGCGAAAGGTCGCCTTTTTCGGCATAGTCTCTTTCGTCCGGTAGATGTCACTTTTTAAATAGTGCCACCTTATAGGACGAAATTTGCTATGTCTTGTAGGCGATTTCAGCGTAAATGTATATACAGATACAAATCTGTTTTTTAAAAAGATTTGTATTACATTATTGCTTCACTAGCTTGACTGATGACGCCTATAGATGGCAGAAACATGTGTCTTAAGCAGAAGTAAATGCTGAAAATACGAGGTGTATTGTCCATGTGTACAGTTACAGATATGTATAAAGACGGCAGACTATGTGCCCCAGCAGTGGCGTTGCGTGGAGAGTTTAGCAGAATAACAGTGCGCTTACTTAAAAATAAATATATCGAATCCCTATACAAAACGTTAAGAAAAAACATAAATAACTTACCCAACATGTTTACATTGTTGCAAAAAAATGCGAATGTGCGCGATGAAAAAACTGCACCATAATATATGTTTCTGTATTAGTCTCGGAAAGGTTCGTACGTAGCGACGTATATATATATATGTTTATATACTGAGAAGGATTGTTCGACGTTGAGAGATGTTATATTTGCATAGCTAAAGCGCTCTTTGTATCTGTACAACGGATCTTCAGTATTGGTAAAAAGTTGCCCTAATTTTGTAAAATCTACATTTTTATCTAATACACTGTTAAATTTTTCACGGACACAATCACTTTTTTCATCTTCAAGGATATGCAGCACTAGTTTTACGTGGTCAATAATTGCTAATGAGTCCGATAAGGACAGCGCAGTGTTCTGTCATTTTTTTATTGCGTCCAGTATTGGAACGTAACTGTCGTAAATAATTTTTAAATTTGCTGCAGCTTGAGGATTGTTAAATTGAACCTGGCTGAGCCGTATTGCAGCTGCTTCTTTGGAATCTAGTTGTAAAATCACTGATTTAATTTTTTCAAAATGTTTATAATAATAAAATGCTGCTTCTAACCAAGTACCCCATCGTATAAGAATTGGTTGCGGCGGCTCGGGTATATCAGGACACTGCGAATGAAATAGCCGAATCCGTTTCGGAGATTTAAGAAAAACCACTTTCGTTTGTCCTATCAGTTGATCCACATCAAGATAAGTTGTACGTATAGTGTTTGTTACAAGGGTTAAAGTGTGAAGCAAACATGTGACATGCAGCAGGTTTGGTTGAATCGTTTTGAGTAAGTTTGCCGTGGAACACATAACCTTGGCAGCATCGGTAACTAACATTAACACTTGCTTCGGTAAAATGTCAAATTTGTGTAGTGTTTCTATTAATACATCATATATCGCTCTGGCAGTACACTCTTGCATTCGTTTACAGGTTAGTATATAAGGAGGAGAAGGTCCTTGCGGAGTCAGCGTCCGTACTAGAATGGTTAGGATGTACTGTTTTTAATATCTGTAGTTTCGTCTATTGTTAACCACAGGAATTTTTTTTTACCGTATTTTTCGTACAATTTACAATTCTCTCACGCATTGACGGTACGTAATTCCGTAGCGTACTTCTTGCTGGTAATTTCCACGTAGGATTGTATTTCTTCCAAAACTGACGAAACATTGGGTGTTCCACTTTCTGCATTGGTATATTGGTCGCAATTAACATCATTGTTAAATCACACACAAATTTATTATATAATCTGCGTCCACTATTATTCGATTTATGTTTGTCACTATTTATATGTCTTTGGCACTGACTTGCTTTCCAAGTTAATAAAGTTGTTTCACAAACTAAACATTTCAATACAGTACCGTCATATATTAAATCGGGAAACCGATGTAAAAATTTCTTTACTACGTTAGCATGCAACAGAGTCGATGCATTGTTTCTACGCACTCCCGACATTTTCAACACGATTGTGTTAACAATGTATCGCTTACAACGTCTCAACGGCAACTGAATTGATCGTCGTACGCCTCTACTTGATCCCTCCACATCACGCTACTGTTCGGGCACATAGTCTGCCGTCTTTAGATATGTATATTGCATGTCTGTTTCATTTATTTTTGCTTAATACAAGTATTTAATTTTGTATTTCTTCTTTTTGACTTATTTTATATTTCATATTAATTGATATTGCCGTTATAATAAATAAATAATAATTATAGAATAGAAATTATGTTCTTTACATATCTATTAATTTCATATGTGTGCATATTAAGATAGATTTCCATATGATATTAATATTATCAATAAAGTTAATTATTTTCGGATTTACCTACAAATAAATTAATGAATTTTGTTAACGAAAAATGCTCTACATAACTAATAAAAATTATTCCAATTAAATTGTATATTTAAATACGTGGTATTAAATCCACATAATTATGTAGAAACCAGCTTGCATCCATTGAAAATAGGTGTTTGGATAGCCATGTCAAGAAGACGAGTCATTGGCCCGATATTTTTTAATGACACTATTAATGCTGAGCGATATCGTACAGAAATACTGCAAACTTTTATAAATCAATTACACGATGATGAATTGCAAACAGGATATTTTCAGCAAGATGGAGCTCCATCTCATGATACATTAGAATTTCTACAACAGTATTTCGATGATAGATTAATTAGTAAGGATCGTTGGCCATCACGTTCATCTGACCTGAAATTAGACCTCATTCTATAGAAGAACTGCAAGCAGCAATTGTTAATGAAGTTGACAATATAGATGAACAAGGACTCCACCGCATATTCTCAAATGTTAAGAAGAGAATTAATTTATGCCTGGATGCTAATGGTGGACATTTTGAACATTTATTGTAGTGCTTTAGTTTTTTCTGAGGTAGGTTAAGCATTTATAATATAACAATACTATTAAGGCACAATTCTCAAACTTCACAAGATTACTGAAAAATGCTATTATATGGTTTTCTGTAAATGACTCGTAGATAATTTTATATTTATATTTTCTTTCTAACTTACTTGTCAAATAAATGTAATAGATATATTGTATCTCTCGAACTAACTTAATATATTTTATGTTACAAATTGTGTTTTTGATTATATTTACCTTAATTATTAATGTGATGTACATTGATCTGTTTGAATAATGTAATGCATTAATTGTTAATAATAGTTACTATCTAACTTAATATCATTATCTATAGAGAATATTATTAATTTTGAATGAATTTAGTAGTAATAGCAATATTTAAAACACAAATTAATTTCTTATTTAATAGTGAACCCTCTAATACGAAACGCCACTGAAGAAAAAGAATAGAAGCAAATTTTAAGCAGATACTAAGTGTGACCAACATTTTAAAAAAAAATGTTGGCGCTAAATTCAAACTATCCTCAATCATTTACAATCGCACTGTAAAATTCAAATGTAAATAAATTTTGAAATAAATATAATTTAATCTGAAATATACAAAGTTGTCGCGATATTTATTATTAACATTTCGACACTAATTTTACAAGTTGTGTCCACCAAATGCAGCTATTCAATAGAGTGCTTTTCTTTTGTGTTGATTCCTACCCTTTCATTTACAGATAGCTGGAATAACCGAGCTGTATATATCATAATATATATATATTTATAAGTGTTTAGATAATTTCTTAGCCGGCTAAGAAATTATCAAAACACTCATATAAGTAATAATTAGCATTTTCAAACATTCAAATCTGACATCTGTCTTCAATAAATCACATCCACTTTCAAAATAGGCATCTGCTTTCATAACTGACACCTGCTTTCAAAATAGACATCTGCTTTCAATAACTGACATTTGCTTTCACTAACTGGACATCTGCTATCAAAACTGACATGAGCTTTCAAAAACTGACTTCTGCTTTCAACTTGACATCTACATTCAATAACTGACATCTGATTCATTAACACTGTTACTTTATAATGCATTTCTAAATAGCTTGAACCTAGGTCTATTGTAGCTAAGTAGTAAAAGCGACAGTCGGGCAAACTGTAGACTTGGTTTCGAGTCCCAACGTAGACCATATTTTTCAATTAAAAATTTCGTATGATTTGCTTTGTAATTTGTAGACAGCAATGTTTACATCCCCACTTACTCTGCAATTACATACATTCTAATTTGATATTTGTGAATATTTCATATAAAAGCCGAAAAACTCCAATAATTTATCAATTGTTATATATGTATATATGTGTATATATAACAGTAATATACATACTGTCATTTTTTTAAATTTAAAACTCTTTGAAAAAGGCAATAATTGCCGGAGCAAGTAAAAATTAAATGATTTGAAATACATATATACATATTTAAATAAAACAGACCTTAAATCGCCGAATAACAAAATCTCCTATAATATACAAGGGTCAAGAAAAGAAAGAATTAACTATATATTTATATATAACTTAAAAGAATTATCGACCATACTATATTGGTTAATAATAAATTAAAAACGGGCAAGCGGTCTGTCAATTAAAACTCATTTATTTTTTATCTCTATATTTCACAACGAGTTTGCTGCTTCTTCAGGAGATAAGAATGTAGAGTTAAAAAATGAAAGTGACGTACACAGACATATTAAAATTGTTTAATTTGATTTAATCAATTTTGTCATTTAAAATTCTTTGAAAAAGGCATTATTTGCCGAAACATGTAAGTTTTATAATATATACATATTAAAGTAAAACAGACTTTAAATCGCCGACTAATTGAATCTACTATAACATACAAAGGTCAAGAAATAATTATCTTTATATTCGATTAACGTCATCTCATAGTCCGTGTCCGCGAATTTTGTATCACCCTGTATAGTATTTTATTTGTAACAATAAACGTTTTGTTAGAATGTGAGTCGATCAGGTGTAGATGGAATACTAGACTCAGGAATACTACGGAATGCTCTTAATTTAATTATGAATATTTTGCATTCATATTTTAGCCACTAAATCACTTAAATCATTTTAGATAGTCTAGTAAAAATGGACGATCCCGGCTCTCTTCGCAAATTTATGGAAAATAGAAAACGATGAAAAAATGTAAATACAATTGTTACAATATTTAAGGTTTTTTTGTGCTTGAAAAGCACAATCATTCCAAGCAAAATTTGACAGTTTGACATTTTTTCGTCGTATAGAGTTTGACTGGATTTTTTGGGACTTATGGAATAATAAAGTTTAGTTAAACACATAAGTTATCAAAAATACTTGGTGAATTATAACAAATAATTTCATTACACATAATCTGAGTCAATATTCTCATCATCACTAATGTTTTCTTGTCTTTGTTTTAACCATTCTGTAACTTTAACATTTGAAGAAGTAGATGGCGCAAAATTATCCATTGGCTTATCTTCCATTAACCAAATTGCTGCCATATCAATATTCTCTAATGTCATTTCACTTAACAAGTCCAATCTTTTCTTATTTTCTTTTGTGTATCTTTTTAGATTGTCCAAATGTATCGTTTCATTTAAAAAATTTCTAACATGACTTAATTCACGTACGTGAGAAAGTGTTAATGATTTAGGTTTGTTGGGAATACTATTCATCCAATTATTGATATTTTCCAGAGGCTTTGTTGAAGAATTGGGTTCTCGTGACAGATTATTCTTAAAAATGTCACCTAAGGAATTACAAGTATATAAAGCTATACCTAAAAAAGAGAAAAAAATTAACATAAATGGATATTTATTAAGTCATACTCTTATCATTAAATATAATTTTAATTGTTTCAAAATGACATTAGTTGATTTAATTCTTGTAAACATTCCAAAGAAGTTGATTGTATAATCAGTGAAATATTAAGAGTAAATAGAAAATCGCGACAACACTTATCTACTATGGATAACCGACGTGAAAGACTACATTCGATTATAATTACATTTTTCGGAAGAACACTAAAAGGATGCAGTATTCATAATGACAATTCGTCACCCGAGGTATCCAAGATACTTCCTATATGAATTCAATGATTAATTTTAAGTAAAAATGATTCTATTTACTTTTCCCGAATTCATAACAGTTCTTGAAATATCGGATTTTGAAGTTAGCAGGTCGTATGGATAGATGCAAAAAAAAATGTTGATTGTCAGTTCGTCAATTGTCAAATGAAGAATACACGGACATGATTTTCATGTATAGATATTGCAAAGGTAGTACTACAGCCTCAGTTACGGAATATCAACGACGATACCGCCGTCTTCCAGACAAGCAAACGTTCAGTAGACCCTTCACACTGTTTGATTAATAGGTGCGTTCCCTAAACCTTGTGAAAGAGAACTTATGCGAATAAACAATACTGCAGAAGTGTTTGAATTATTGAAGTATATTTCCGAATTGCATAAAAACTTTTCTCCCGACCTATTTATTTCATTAATAATTTTATAGTTGATTGATGATTGATGTGGTCTCAGTGAATTAAGTTGTTTTGTCATGCAAATGTGCATTCTGGTTGTTAAGAAAAAATGAGTGATTGCGTCATAAACTTCAAATCGCAAGAAAAGTTTTACAAGGAAAGGAAAACGAATCTTGCACAAGCACTGCTGTAGGGAACCGGCAAATGAAGAATATCAGATGATTGTCCATATATCGTGCCCGCCATTTGTACAGAATTATTATGTGCATAGAAAACGAGGAAAGACATGTCGAAGTATGAGACATTTTTATTACCAAAATTTTAATTTTTCATTTCAATTTTTTATTTACTTAGCTTATAAATAGCTTTTAAATATTATTTCTTCCTGCTTAATAGGTCAATTAAATATCAAAATATACTAAATTATTTTTAGTTTTCTCTATAGTTTTTCTCATTTTGATAAATAAGGCCATTTTGGCCCATTTTAAAATTTCAAACGTCGTTTTGATGGCAGAACAAGAGTGCAATGAGAATTTTTTTGCTTTTTGGTGGTTGGAGGTGAAGCAGAGGTTAATGCTTAAAACAATTTTTTAGTTTCCCATTCGGATTAGGCATTTTTCCGGACACTGTATAAGAAAAAACTTTTCATGTATAGTTGCGGCCCCTACAAACTAAGACAGTTTGACAAATAATAAATGTTGACTTTGTAACATGGTCTTAATATTGAAGTTTATAAAATGTCACCTAACTGAAAGAAAGTCAGTGGCGTATAAAATAACAAATTTGAAAAAAAAATTCAAAAACAATAAAGTTAATATTTTATTGTAACGCCGTTAGCATATATGACCATTTGGAGTCTCCTCGGCATTGACATAACTATGCGTTGTATACAGTCCACAGATATTTGCTCCCATGTATCCGAAATACTTTGAATCAATTCTTGGCGGTTTTGAGGCAAGATCTTATTATTAATTTATTTGGCCATGATATCCCAAATATTTTTCATGGGGTTGAGGTCTGGGCTTCTCGCTGGCCAGTCTAATGTGGTTACTTCATTAGCTTGCAAAAAATCTCTTATTAAATGCGATGTATGGATTTGGCAATTATCCTTTGGAATACAAAATTATTTCCAAAAGCGGGTAGAACTGAAGGTAATAGTGCTTGCTTCAGAATATCTTTATAAACTATAGCTGTCAATCGTTCTTGCACTATAACACATATTCCCGTTCCACGGGAACTCACCCATCCCCAAACATTCACAGAAAAACGTTCACTGCGCGTAATTTTATGAACATATTGTTCAGAAAATCGTTCACCGACTGGTCTATAAACATGAACACGTCCATTACTGCATGATTGAAAGGTTTTTTCTTCTGAAAAGACTCAGTTTTCCCAAAAGTTGACATTGTTGTTTATATATTGAAAGGTGAAACGCAGTCTTTCCTCTTTATTTGCTTCTGACAAAAATATCTTATTGGCCGCACTTCGATTTCGTAATTCACTCTCTTTTATTCTTTTTCGATTGGTTCTTATGGAACCGGAAAAATTGGTTTCTACTTTTGCTCTTGTCGCGGTACTATAAGGGTGCTTCCTTAGATAATTCACTAAACGCATATCTACATCAGAGGTTGATATTCTCTGCTGGTCTCAAACAGTTTATAATATTGAAAAAGATCATCTCGTAAGATTAGCAAAGTGCCTACTTTGTCGCTTTCTTCTAATAATTCTCGTTTCTCCAATTTTTCGTTCTGCCAAAAGTATCGTGTTTTTATTAACGTTTATTTCATTTGCGATGTACCTAATACTCATGCCGTCCTCTAGCCTAGTTCTAATTATCGACTTTTAAAGTTCGTTTAATTGAGGCATTTTAAAAATTGTGTACGCTTCTGACTTACAATAAACTGGCACTAACATAACCATACCGGATAAAAGTCAAATTTACAAATTACGAATTTTTTTAATTTGGCAGAACGTGTCAAAAGTCGGTGTCTGAGTTTGTAGGGGCCGCAACTGTACCCCATTTTAGGTATTCAAACATGCACAAACAACTGGTTGAAAACGGTTTTTAAAAAACTCTACAATAACAGTTTTTCTATGGTGCGAACAATATGGCGGACGCTGTATAAATATTGTAAACTCATCTAATGTTAATATGTATTACAATTACAAAATAAATAAACTAAAAGTCATTGACTCGAATATTCACTTTATTCCCTAGGAAATAAGGTGAATATTTGATTCCCTAGAGAATAATATAGCCTAATATGTGTCAATTGTCAGATGTGTTATAAGATGATGGTTTATTCTCGGTCGGGAGAAATAATATAACGAGCGTTCAACTAAATTTTACCTCAAAGTTGCCCATGGAAATTATACGTATATCTTAGCTTTTTACTTAAGTTCTTAATATGAATTTTGCTGGTTATGAACTATTTGAATGACATGATAAATGTCAAAATAATAAAATTAAAATATTTAACTAAATGAGATACGTTTATTTGCAACAAACAAGTAACATTTTATAAAAATTGTTGAAAGTGGCCACCACCTTGTTCGAGACATTTCTCACTTCTCTTCTTCTGTCATCGATTTCGTTAATTCTTTCAGCAATTCTGATTTGAAGGTCTGCAAATCAGGCATCTGTACCCGAAAAATTTAGTTCTTTAAAAAAGGCCACAAAAAAAAAAACACAGAAAAAAGATCTTGGTGGAAATTCATGTTCGGTGTTTAAACTTATCAACCAATTTTGATAAATTTGCCGTATCATATTAATTGTTTCACCAGCTGTGTGCGCTCTGGCTCCGTCTTGTTGAAAGTAACCCTAATTTATTTCTTCTTCATTAAGCTGTTCAATAAATGGCATAATAATTTCTTGTCGATACCTTTCTCCTGTTAAGGTACCGTTAAAGAAAATAGGGTCAATGATTTTCCTTCGACTAGGCGCACACCATACACCAATTTTCTGTGGATGAAGTGAGGTTTCAGCATAAAACTCATGTGGTTTCTCAGTATTCCACATCCTTATATTTTGTGAGTTAACATATCCATTCAGATAAAACCATGATTCATCAGAAAAATAAGTTTTATCAAGAAAGTCATTATCTAAATTATTTAAGAACCACTGACAAAATGTTGTTCTTCTAGGATAGTCAATTTCTTTTATTTCTTGATAACAGGTCATGCGATATGGAAATAAATTTAAATCTTTTTTCAAAATTGTATGACAGGTGCCAATTGATTCACCCACTCGTTGAGATAATACTCGTATGGAAGTTCGTGGTGCATCATTCATAATTTGCGTTACATCGTCAACTAGCTCTTCCGTACGTTTTTTCGGCCGGCCACTGCTTTCTTTCCGTATAACACTCCCTGTTTCTCTGAAAACCTTAGTGCAACTGTGTACCGAAAACTATCAATATCAAAGGCGAAGTTTGGAAACATTTCTAAATTGGTCTAAGCATTCTTCAATAAAATAGTGCCATTGTCCGTCAATCTTACGTCCGTTTCGAAAAAAAGATTCAACCATGAATGATTTGTGTTGAATAGTTTTAAATCAATTTTAAGTTACAAAGCAATTTAAAAAAGTTCCAATTAAGTATACATCAGAATAGTCTGTCAAATTGACAACTGATGCAAATGTAAATAGTACAAGTTACGACAAACATTTTTATTGTCATGGACTACTAGAGGTAAAATTTATTTGAACGCACATTATTATATAAGCTTGTGTATACTTACCTCTTTTGTTCTCTATAAAACTAATACCAGCTGTACTATATTTTAGCCTTTTTTCATTTTCTCTATTTAAATTAAAATTATGGCTTCGATTACATTCATTCCACGTATCCATATTACTTGGAACTATTTGAACTAAACTAGTTTCTTCGAAATTACTTAATAGTACGGCTCTTTCGTTATACCTTTGCGATGACAGAAATAGCAATTCTTCGCCAAAATATTTCACTATATTCATCATTAATGGCGGAGAAGACAACATATGTGACCACGTTTTCACTATATTCATTTGCCTCAAGTCAAATTTCAAAATATTGTGTAACGAAGATAAAAACATATATTCTGGGTTGGTACTTAGCGTGAAAGTACATAGTTCGTCACATTTAAAAAAATCGTTTTTAATTTCGTGTATTTTTTCTTCTTGCATTGTTCGCTTATCAAAAACTCTAATTGAGTTTCTGTCAGTATAAATTATAATATTTTGATCGCCATACTCAATTTGTCCAAAGCAATCCGATGGTTCGCAGTTTGGAGTTTCAAATTTATGCGAATCGTCATTTTGCTTATTTAAATCCTGAATTTGTAGTTCATGATTAAGTTTTAATGTTGATATTTCATTATTTTTGTATTTAACGTCGATATATGGGATTTTATCACTCACATCTGAAGTGATAACATTAAAGGATAGCTTATTAGCAGTCGATTTTATTTTTAGAAGACATACTTTGTTTTTCTGACGTACTGAAAATATATTGTTGTCATAAGCTTTTAAGCTAAATATAGGTGTTTCATCCAGAATATCTATTTTGATTGTGCCATTATTTTCTATATCATTTCGAATACCTAAAATAACATAGAATATTATTTTAAATGTAAAGACAAAAAGTACCTTAAGTAATTTTGTATACGGAAACTGTATTTCGTCATAAAACGAAATTTGTTATATTGTATATATTTATATATGTTAGATATAAGTAAATCTAGGATAAAGAATTAAATTATAACATTTCCAATTTTATAAATATTCAACGTGCATTTTCAAGTTCAAACCACTGTACGAGGTGCATTCAAGTTCTAAGGCCTCCGGTTTTTTTCTAACTAACTACTCACCCGAAAACTATGAAACTGGTGTTACTTCTCGACGTAATCTCCCTGCAGACGTACACATTTTTCACAACGTCGACGCCATGATTCCATAGCCGCGGCGAAGGCTTCTTTAGGAGTCTGTTTCGACCACTGGAAAATCGCTGAAGCTATAGCAGCACGGCTGGTGAATGTGCGACCACGGACAGTGTCTTTCATAGTTGGAAACAGCCAAAAGTCACTAGGAGCCAGGTCAGGTGAGCAGGGAGCATGAGAAATCACTTCAAAGTTGTTTTCACGAAGAAACTGTTGCGTAACGTTAGCCGATGTGCGGGTGCGTTGTCTTGGTGAAACAGCACACGCGCAGCCTTTCCCGGACGTTTTTGTTGCAGTGCAGGAAGGAACTTGTTCTTCAAAACATTTTCGTAGGATGCACCTGTCACCGTAGTGCCCTTTGGAACAAAATGGGTAAGGATTACGCCCTCACTGTCCCAGAACATGGACACCATCATTTTTTCAGCACTGGCGGTTACCCGAAATTTTTTTTGTGGCGGTGAATCTGTGTGCTTCCATTGGGCTGACCGGCGCTTTGTTTCTGGATTGAAAAATGGCATCCACGTCTCATCCATTGTCACAATCGACGAAAAGAAAGTCCCATTCATGCCTTGGTTGCGCGTCAACATTGCTTGGCAACATGCCACACGAGCAGCCTTGTGGTCGTCCGTCAGCATTCGTGGCACCCACCTGGAGAACACTTTTCGCATTTTCAGGTCGTCATGCAGGATTGTGTGCACAGAACCCACGGAAATGCTAACACTGGAGGCGATCTGTTCAACTGTCATTCGGCGATCCCCCAAAACAAGTCTCTCCACTTTCTCGATCATGTCGTCAGACCGGCTTGTGCGAGCCCGAGGTTGTTTCGGTTTGTTGTCACACGACGTTCTGCCTTCATTAAACTGTCGCACCCACGAACGCACTTTCGACACATCCATAACTCCATCACCACATGTCTCCTTCAACTGTCGATGAATTTCAATTGGTGTCACACCACGTAAATTCAGAACACAAATGATTGCACGCTGTTCAAGTAAGGAAACGTAGCCATTTTAAGTATCTAAAACAGTTCTCATTCTCGACGCTGCCGCTACAATTCCATCTGCCGTACAGTGCTGCCATCTCTGTGACGTATTGACAACGAACGCACGCTCATTTTAAAACAATGCACATGCTTCTATCTCTTTCCAGTCTGGAGAAAAAAAATCGGAGGCCTTAGAACTTGAATGCACCTCGTATAACATAATCTTAATTGGATATTCAAATTGTAAAACTTTCTTTAGATTCTAAGAATTTATATTTGCAAATTTATTTATTACCAACTTTATAATTTAGACCGCTTTTTTTATTCCCTAGGGTTATTAGTGAACGCATTCAAGAGACGATATTTAATCTGACCGCCCATTGTTAACTAAATATTTATACTGAAATTCCATTTCTAATCAATGGAATTCAGCCGAAACTACATACTTAGATTTAAAACACCTACTAATACTTAATTAGTAATGATCTTTTATTTATTTATTTATTAGTATGATCTTTAAGACCCTATCGTAAACCTGGTATTGTTGCCCGTAGGTACAATTTCTACGAATCACTAAGAAAAATTCTCCGTTGTGTCGGCAAACAATACAATGTTCAAAGAATACACACATTTTAATTATGTAATAGTTAGCGGTGGTGGTATATTTTTATTTACTTATAGTACAGAATCAGCTCGACCACAGTACAATACAGAACAATATCAACTCAACAATAGTACAGAACATTCTCTTCATAACATTCACATCAAACAGTATCATATTAACAACAAGAGACATACAATCTCTCATATAACAGTAAAGAATTTAAAGTTTTAAATTTACATTAAGTGCTACATTTGCGAGATTTATCGTAATAAATTAGGTTTAGGCGCTTTTTGTTAATAACATAAAATTCTCAGAAAACACGGCGTCGCGGGAATACACGGCATCCATGTATACACTGTGTATACGTGGACGCCGTGTAAAGTTGTTGCGTGATCAGATGTGCTAGCTTTACTGTGCCCCATGTGCGACACTTTTATCAGTGGTTTACCTACTGATGTTGGCAACTTAGTTGTCGAAATACGTATTTATATACCTTTTTTAAGTTTTTACTTAACCACAGTCTCCAAAGAAAGACTTTTCAACTATGGTTGTGGATGCGGGTGCAGATATTTCGGCACTAAAACGTGCTGGAGGATGGAAATGCCACAAGTTATGTCGATGATTCCATCAATAACAATCGAAATGTCGAGAAAATTATTTCATAGTAATGAGTCTACAAATGCTATACTGTTGTCATTTACTTTAGCATTCACTGCACTAGCAGATGGTTCAATTTCAACTATGTAATTCATCGTCCAAATTTTGTATGTATTAACGAAAATAATAATTGTACTTTGGTTTTTAACATTTATGATAATAAAGCAGATTTATCTAATGTAAATAATGGAATTAACTTGTAATAGTGACAGGTAACTTGTAAAAATTTTATGAGTCAATAACTTGTAAAAATAAACTTTTTCGTCATACCTACCGCGTAAGTAAACAGTTATGACACCTTTTTTTGAAACATAAGTGACACTTTACATACCTTATTGACAGTTGCTATGGTAGCGGGCTGTAATATTTCATTACGACCCTAGGTAAATAATAGCAATATTAGAACATTTATAACAACTTTATTTAAAACATAATTTTAATTAACAAAAACACATAACTAGTAAAAGTAGAACCTTGTACAAAAACTTATCAATTTGTAATATTAAATGTAAACGAACAATTAGATCTTACTGCCACGGTGGAAGATTTACATGTGCCGTATCTTTTCAGACCAAGAACATCAATTCCTGAATCTGCTAATAATGTTGCCGATGGTTTTAGACCGTCTAAAACCATCATTTTCGTGCTTCAAAAATCCTTTCAATTTAGGAAATGGTAAGATACCTTCACGACTTCTCCAGCAAAATTTCAGTACAAGGTATACTAGCCTCCATCTCTATTTGATCCATATTTATAAAGTTTATTTAAAATAAAAAGCTTTTGAGAATATATTGCATGTACTTTGACATTTATAAAAAAATATAAATTTATATTGACACAAACATGATTACCATAGATACGCCAACCATTCCTGACTTGATGTTACTAATGTGTATACATACATACAGGCTGTCATTTTGAAAACGTACCACCCTCTATATTTCGGCCCCTATAGAAATTCCAAAAATATGCAAAAACACGTCAAACTTATTTTTAAGGGGGACATTTTGTAGGCTGGTTTTCAATTAAATTACATCAACCCTCTAGCGGGGGTGGACATAACCTCTAAAAATTTAAATGGAAATGGGGGTTGAGTGATACCTCATTTTAAAGGTCGTTTAACCCGCTTTTCAAAAATGCTAAATTCTTGTCCTTTATTTTTAATACTTTTGAAGAAATCAAGTCAAACCATGAACATACAAGTATCAAGTGTTTTGCAATAAAACATTAAAAAACTAATAAAAAGTAACTTATTTTATAAAATTTTCGAAATGTTGTCCATTATTTTCTAAACAGTGATAAAGTCTACTCTCAAACTCCTCTCTAACATTTCGAAACACTTCTGCCTGAAGTTCTCTACATGTAGCTGTTATTCTTCTCTTTAAATCTTGCAAATCTCGAGGCGGTGTTTTATAAACAATCGATTTTAGATGCCCCCATAGGAAGAAATCTAGAGGCGATAAGTCGGGTGATCGTGGTGGCCATTCTATTGCTCTTCTTCGACCAATCCATCTGCCAGGAAATCTATCATTTAGCCACTGTCTAACTGGAAGATAGTAGTGTGGTGGAGCTCCATCTTGTTGGAAGTGTAGAAGATCTTCTTGCAAAACCATGTTACCAGCCGCGTCAATTTGATTTTCCAAACTAGTTGTTATTAAGGGGTCTATTATTTCTTCAAGCAAATTTAAGTAGAGCTCACCAGTTAGATTTCCTTCAATAAATGAAGGTCCAATAATAGTATTCCCAAGGATACCAGCCCAAACGTTCACTTTTTCTGGATACTGTGTGTGACCTTCCCTAAAAAGTCGCGGATTTTCATCGCTCCAGTAGCGACAATTTTGCTTGTTAACATGCCCATTAAGAAAAAAAGTACACTCATCAGTAAAGCAAATATTGTGCAAGATATTTTGGATTTCATTTATAAAATCCGTTATTGTTTCACAAATTTCAATCCTGTCGAAATCGTCGTCAAAAAGCTGTTGTAGAATTTGCATTTTGTAGGGGTGAAACTTATTTAACTTTAGTGCTTTCCTTACTGTTTCGTGAGACATTCCTACTTGGCGTGCCACAATGCGAAGTGATGTGGAGGGTTCTGCAGTAAAGGTGCCTAATACTTCTATTTGTGCTGCTTCATCCAAGACACGGCTAATATTTCTTTTTTTGTTAGCAACGGAACCAGTTTCACTAAACTTAGCGACTAATTGTAGAACATACTTATGATTTAAATTACTATTCGGATACCTTTCATTAAACATTCTTGACGTTCTTCTTGCGCATCTTCCACATTCCCCATAAATAAGAATAATTTCAATTCTTTGTTGAAGTGTAAACACCATTTTTAAAAATAATGTAATAAAATCGCAACTTTTACCTCGCAAAACTAATTTTACAATAAAGTAATTTTGGCTAAAATAAATGGAGTGACAAATAAAGAAAAATTTGACAAGAATGTCAAGAATGCTTAAACCAGGGCTCTTTTTTTCCTACGTTAAACTACCTGTACGACTATCGCTAGTACTAGTTTAGGTAAATCACATTCTTTCCAATAATAATGTTTAACTGAATAGTAGGCGTCTTTATTATTTTGTTGGATATTAGAAGTAAAAATAGTTTCAAAATTTACCGTTATGTAATACCTCAATTTCATTTATTTTAATTCATTAAAGCAATATCACAAAGTGTTTTTGATACCTAAACTTCTTTACAGTTTTCACCAAATATCTCGCGAACTGCTAAAAAGAAAAGGCAAGAATTTAGCATTTTTGAAAAGCGGGTTAAACGACCCTTAAAATGAGGTATCACTCAACCCCCATTTCCATTTAAATTTTTAGAGGTTATGTCCACCCCCGCTAGAGGGTTGATGTAATTTAATTGAAAACCAGCCTACAAAATGTCCCCCTTAAAAATAAGTTTGACGTGTTTTTGCATATTTTTGGAATTTCTATAGGGGCCGAAATATAGAGGGTGGTACGTTTTCAAAATGACACCCTGTATAATAAAAGTAATGTGCAAAATCATGAAAATTCGTCTATTTAAAAAAAAACGTAGGTATGACGAAAAATCTCATATGCACCACGGTTCGTACAGTACAGTTTTATGGTCTCGAATATATGCAAACCTCGACCCTACGGGTCTCAGTTTGCAAACGTATTCTCGACCATAAAACTGTACTTACGAACCTAGGTACATAAATAACTATTATAATTAATGCGGTGTTTTGATAAATTGATGTTTACAAATACAAATTATAATAAATGTTCTGATCCAGCCTTTAGTTTCCATATAAAGTTGTAGTCTTCGAGGAAGAGAATTCAGGACGCGTTGCAACATGAATTTTTCATCCGTAAAAATTACTCTGTTCCAGCAGTCCTCCCTGTTACTCATATTATTTAAAGTGAATAGTAATCGCGACTGCTTATTTTCGTCGGTTAATAAAATCTTTGAACAGGCAATCGAATTTTTTAAATTGAAAACACGTATTTTTCAGCAGGCTGTAGATCTAGAAGCTGGGAAAAATGTTTCTGTAACTGCTTTCCTCGCTGTAGTAAAGGGATTCATTCTTATGTAATTTCTCAAAGGCGCATCATCAGCACCAATGCTGCTTCTAGAACGTCCCGAACCGATTTTCCTTGCTGAAGACCCGTCCTGCATCACCGCTTTTTTACATCAAAAACGGTATTTTTATATAAATTTAAAAAAACGTTGCCACTCTTCTTAATGACCAGCTATCTTCTATTTTGGACACAATTCTGACTTTCATCAGTTGATTTAAATGTTGAGGCATCTTTAATGGTGATTTAATGTTTAGAAGATTTCAATTATGTTGCTATATAATTTAATAATTTTAGCTAATGTCTGACAATTTACAGAAGACTGACAGGACATTCAGTTAATTGCCATTCCATAAGTATGAGACCTTAATTACGCAACTTAAATATGTCTGTCCCAGATTTTATTGCACAGTACTGTACTTAAAGCAGTTTCCGCCCTTATTCAATGCTTTTACAAATAGCTTCGTTATACCTAATTTTATATGTACTGCAGGCGAAAGTACGAGTATGTTATCTGGCTTCATTAAACTTTCGCCTCTGCTTAACAGGAACAAAACAACCACTTATATAACAAAATATGTCCGGACTGTTTATAAACTTTCTGCCTGCCATACTAAAAGAAAACTAACACATAATAAGAGCTCACGACGATGTTTGCACCACTTATACAGGATGTTACAAAATTCGCGAACACGAAGTTAATCATCAAAAACTGAAACGAATGTTCCTTTAGCATTTTTTAATCTGACTGATATTTTCTGAATTTTAGCAATTTTAAGAATGAGAAATTAAAGTAAACTTTTTTTGATATTACACAACTAAGAACGTATACCTCGAAACACTTTAAACATTGTGTGTTTACCGGCAACGAATAAACATGAGGAAAGAAGGCTTTACAATTATACATAAAATAAATGAGGTGCGTAAATTAGTTGACATTTCTAAATTGCCATTAAAAAGATACGCTGTTTGTATTTTGAATTTTAGCATATGAAATCATGGCTCAAAACTACTCAATGTTGATGGCTCTTAGTGCTTCAATTAATAACGCAGGTCGAGCAGCGCGATTGTCCGCGATGCAATTTGCTGGGCGTCGTTTGCTAAATGCTAATGTCTTTAGAAGACTAAAAGTTGGAATTCTTTTTACCGGGATGCATTACAATACAACCACGCAGAAATGCTGACCATCTTCGTTTACGTAATGATTCAATCCTTGATTTGATAACAAACGATCCTTTTAGAAGTATGTACTGGGTTTGTTGCGAGGGAACTGCGAACAAACCAATTTTGCGCATGGCGTACGCGATCAACAGCATCCATATCATTCCACAAGCGTCCAACGTTTGGAAGATGACAGTCCACTTCAGCCAGCTTTCTGTTAATGGTATTTAAATATCGATCTGCACCTTCAAAATTCCATTCTGTTAACAGATGATTGCCCAAGATGGTATTTTCAATATTGATAATCAACATCACTGGAGTTATAAAAATCTACATTTAATGATGCTTAGAAATCGCCAACGTCGCTTTGATTTAAATATTTAAGGTGGTTTATTTAGTGAACCACTGAGAAGGTTAGGTACGTCAAAACTAATTTTTTTTATTTATATACTTTTTTCCAGAATTTTTGGATGAAGTGCCTCTAAATTCCCAGCAAAATATTATTTTTATGCACGACGGGGCAGATCTCAACTTTGCACGAATTGTACGGTATTACCTGGATATCCATGACTATTGGATTGGTAGGGGTGGTCCAATACCTTGCCACCTAGGTCGCCAGTTGTAACGCTTTGTGACTTCTTTTTGAAATCATTACCAAACACCTGTGGCCGATGTAAATTAATTAGAAACCCGTGTACTTCAAGCGATGCAACAAGCAACAGTAACGCCGAAGCATGTATAGCTGCTACCGGAAGACAATTCGAACAAATGTTATAAAGCGTTTCGTGATATATGTTTTTCATTGTGTAATATTAAAAAAGTTTGCATGTTTAATTTTTCATTTATAAATTTGATAAAATTCACAAAATATCAAATTAGATTAGAAGATGGAAAAAGAATATTCTTTTTAGTTTTTTATAATTAATTTCATCCTATAGTTCGTGTTCGAATTTTGTAACACCCTGTATACACTTTGTGCTTGAGTGAACTCTACGAACAAGTCAGCCTACGCTCAGACAAATTTAAATATGCACAAGCTGATGTACTTGAGACAAATATTGAATACGATTACGAATACAGGAGTATAAAGCTTGTAACCCGTGGCTGAAACTTTTTAGTTATGCATAGCAAGCGCCAAATAAGATGGCGAGCGGTGGGAATAAGTTCGCGTAGCATTAGAAGTATTGGGGAGATTTGTATTTGGTTTTACATAAAATTGCAAGATACCATAGGCGGCGTAAACTATACATCTACCACTTAATAAATTAATAATTTATTAGAGTAAAATATTTTTTTTTAAAAGGTATATAACCCCTACCACAATTATTAGTCGTATCCTAAATACGTATTTCGACAACTAAGTTGTCATCATCAGTAGGTAAAAACTACTAATTAAAAGTCACACATGGGGCACAGTAAAGTAACATAAACGCTTCCGCACAACTACTATACACTGCAACCCTGTAAAGACTAAATTTACCATGCCAATCTCAAACTACGAGACAAAACACTTGCCTCTTAGAAAAGGTTTTAAACATGTGTTAAATTATCGAACAAAGGAACGGCAGAAATTCTTCTCTAAAGAAGGCGCCTACTAAAAACGATTTTTAAAGCTACGGTGACCTACTATTAAACTAAATGAAACACCTTATAATTTCACAAAACACTAGTATATTTAACTATATGAATATTTCATGTGCATTGTACACATTAGTAGTTATTATTTAAACGTATTATTTCGAGTACACAGGTAGTGACAAAATCTATATTGGGTAGGGTGTAAAAATTTTCCATTACAAATGGTTAAAAAGTCGTATATTGTATATTGTAAAAGCCGAACTCTCATTGCAAATTCTGAGAAAGACAAAATTAAGAAGGGGCGTTACATGAAAAAACAAGACATCCGGCTGTGTTGTGTTATATTAAATGAGAATCAATTCACGTGAAAAGGGTCTATGAATAATTAGATATTGTAGGTATATAATTTAAAAGTTAATTATAAATAGGTGACAATGTCCTAGTTAAGGAGTTAAGCAATTTAATATAATGTATAGAATTCACGGTAGGCTCTGGGTGTGTTAAGGAGGTAATTTTTGCATATTAAATGAGAATCAATTCACGTGAAAAGGGTCTATGAATAATTGGATATTGTAGGTATATAATTTAAAAGTTAATTATAAATAGGTGACATGTCCTAGTTAAGGAGTTAAGCAATTTAATATAATGTATAGAATTCACGGTAGGCTCTAGGTGTGTTAAGGAGGTAATTTTTGCATATTAAATGAGAAGCAATTCACGTGAAAAGGGTCTATGAATAATTGGATATTGTAGGTATATAATTTAAAAGTTAATTATAAATAGGTGACATGTCCTAGTTAAGGAGTTAAGCAAATTTAATATAATGTATAGAATTCACGGTAGGCTCTGGGTGAAACATGATAAATAATTTAATAAACAAAAACCTGGTACATCTGTTCCACAAAACGCGAAACATTTTACATTTTGTTTATTAAATTATTTATCATGTTTCACCCAGAGCCTACCGTGAATTCTATACATTATATTAAATTTGCTTAACTCCTTAACTAGGACATGTCACCTATTTATAATTAACTTTTAAATTATATACCTACAATATCCAATTATTCAAAGACCCTTTTCACGTGAATTGATTCTCATTTAATATAACACAACACAGCCGGATGTCTTGTTTTTTCATGTAACGCCCCTTCTTAATTTTGTCTTTCTCAGAATTTGCAATGAGAGTTCGGCTTTTACAATATACAATATACGACTTTTTAACCATTTGTAATGGAAAATTTTTACACCCCTACCCAATATAGATTTTGTCACTACCTGTGTACTCGAAATAATACGTTTAAATAATAACTACTAATGTGTACAATGCACATGAAATATTCATATAGTTAAATATACTAGTGTTTTGTGAAATTATAAGGTGTTTCATTTAGTTTAATAGTAGGTCACCGTAGCTTTAAAAATCGTTTTTAGTAGGCGCCTTCTTTAGAGAAGAATTTCTGCCGTTCCTTTGTTCGATAATTTAACACATGTTTAAAACCTTTTCTAAGAGGCAAGTGTTTTGTCTCGTAGTTTGAGATTGGCATGGTAAATTTAGTCTTTACAGGGTTGCAGTGTATAGTAGTTGTGCGGAAGCGTTTATGTTACTTTACTGTGCCCCATGTGTGACTTTTAATTAGTAGTTTTTACCTACTGATGATGACAACTTAGTTGTCGAAATACGTATTTAGGATACGACTAATAATTGTGGTAAGGGGTTATATACCTTTTTAAATTATTATTTAACCAGTCTCCATTGAAAGAATTTTCAGAGTAAAATATGTATATAGAAACTTATTTTTTAACAATATAAATTTATTGTTAAATAAATTAGACGTTACAGAAACAATTAAACATATTGCTATGAATAGTGGTTTGAAAATTTAGCACGCCACCATCCACAACTAGTTTTCCCAACTAGGTTTCTCAGCCGGTGAATTTTCAAATGTGAGACCTCTAACTTCTCGGGTTCCACTTAGGAAAGTCGTGTAAAAACTAAAATGAGTTGAGCGCCAGTGAAATGTTCACAAAAATTTATTTACTTATTTTATATAAGTTAAGTTAGAACAGCAATATAGGTATGATTAAATGAAACAAACGCAGGATAAAAATTAAAATGCATATTTACTATAAAATCAAAAAAATAAAAAATATATCTTTACAAAGTATAAAGATGCTGTATTATACAAAAATACTTGAGGTAAAAACATTCATTGAAAATTGACAGCTAAATGAATGGAAAACATCCTCTAAATGACACCGATCAAAACTTATCTAAAAATAATCAAGTTTAATATTAATTTCTCCCCAGAGAAACACACTGTATAATCAGATACTGATACACGAACAAAAAACTTAAACGTGTGCTATCGACAAGCACAAAAACCCTTTAATCCCCTCGAACAAACTTTTTAATTATAATATTAACATAGAATTTTAATATTTAACTGTAGTATCTATATTCTTAAATTAAATCTCTTAATTACATGTATTAATATAATAAAAATATAGTTACTATATTTATGCTTATGACGTCATACACTTTTAAATACTTACAAAAACTAAAATGGAGATTCTAACGAAGAAGGTGCTTATTCAACTTTAAACATCAAATACAATGAGAATTTAACTCACTATAAATTTCGAGACTTTAATACTTAATAAAACAACAATAACACACTCCCGAATTAATTAAATATATTTATGATATATTTCTCTTAAAAGAAAGCGACCTTCTTGTTCAAACTATAAATTTCATCTCTCGCAACTTCGATCTCTACATGAAATCTCGGATAACAAGTTTTTTCTCTTCGCAAAATTTATATACATTTTGAATATACACTTCTATCTAAAAATATTTTATTTTAAATATTTAAATTATTTGGAAATAAAAATCCATAGCAATATGTATAATGACATACCGATAGGACCAGCTCTGAACGGGCCATAACCAGCAATAAGTGGCAACAGCGAATCCCCTCCACGCGCAGTAGCTTAAATTTCCATACATTGCAGTTATGAATTTAGTAAGACTTAAACCGCGCAAGGATATAGTCGTTTGCATATTCGTTCTGTATACGTAATTTGCCCATTTGTTTCAGACATAATAAGGTCGTTATATCTCCAAGTTATTATTATCATTGTATTCTTAGCTGCTACGGAAAAGTAATTTTAAGTAATAAAAAAACAATAACGTTTTCTAAAAGATAAAAGTAAAAAAATCAATAATTCTGCAAAATAAATTTAAATTTTAAGAAAGTCATATTTCCTAAACGCATTTACGATCCTTTCAATCGTCGAATGCTAAGGAATAGGCCGATTTACGTACACTACAGCAAATAAATCAGCGGTTGTTCGAAAGGAATTGCCGGCAAGATACCACGAAACTATTTGTACCTTCTCTGACATGATAACTACCTTTACGTTTGCACAGCTAAATACGAATGAGGGGCAATCTGTTGCTCTCGATCATCGGACTTATGTATGCGCACGCGGAGTGGCATCGTACACACGTTGCCACATCGCATTACGTTCCATACGTATATTGTTGCGTATGGCCCGTAGCGGGCTGAACCAATCGGTATATGCATATACGTTCATTACCAAACGAAATGATTTTAATAATGAGATTGTAATATATAAAAAGGTTTTTAAGAATATTTTTAAAACAGTATAAATTGACAGAGGAAGCAATTTGATGTTATAATTAATTAAACAATTTACATATGAAATGAGTTTTAAATGTACAAACAGATAGTAAACAATATCGCAAAAACACAAATCCATTTGCTTGCATGCGTATAAAGAATATTTAATTTAAAATAGTTTACTTCATTGTTACTAATAGTACAATAGATTAAACAAATTAATCTTCTTCGGAATTGAAGTTGTCGTCATCACTGTCACTCTCAATAATTATACATTAATAATTAAACTTTCTGTCGCTTCATCAACTAATATTTTTAATTCTAAATTTTTATTTCACATAATAGCAATGATGTACTTTTATGTTTATAAAAATAATTCTAAACATTAAAAACTACTTCTCGTATTACTTTATGATCCTCTAGCAAAGACATTATGTTCCGTCTTTGACAAATATATTCTGACAATTACTTGAATAAGAGGACGTGCACGTTTTTAAAAACGACTACTGCGCAGCTCCTCTGCTCGCCATTTTATTTGGCGCTTGCGTAATACTGTTACTAAATTGTGAAAAATCTTTCTGTGACAGAAAGAAACGGACTTTAGTAATCAGTAAAGATGAATAAAACACTAGCAGATGCTTCTATTTAAATCCCAGATACACTGTACACCAGTGTTAGTTTCTCTAGTACGCTATGTTCGTGCCATCAATAATATGTATCCAGTAAAAGACTATGTTCGGAATTTCAGTATTTTACAATTTTTTAGGAATAATACCGTTTTTATTAACAGCAAAATTTTAAATAACGGTACTGAATTTTTCATTCACAAATATATTGAAGTATCATTCATGAAAAGGGTACATCATCAAGAAATCAAGCCTGCCTGCCACCTGGGATTGAAAAAGAAAGAAATTGCCCATAGATTAACTACTGTACTTCTATTACTGTTTAAAATCTATCTTCTCATTTACCCTTTACTATCTGTAATTAAATGAAATATGTATTGTTTTTAGTTAATGCAAATACAGGGTGACTTACGGGAAACTAACGTTTTTAAAATAGATAATATAAAGGCGTTAGTGGTGGGAGGAAGGTGGGAGGTCATACGCGTCGGCATGACTTACCGTTTCAGTTACAATGGAGCAGTGGACAATACAGCACCGCATATTCGCGTACGATACTTTTGTCAAAATTGGCGAATCAGTTATCATAACACAACGAATTTTCCGCCGGCATTTCAATATCCGCTGGAATAGCGCGGTTCCAAGCCGCAATACAATCCTGAAATGGGTGCAAACGTTGAAAACAACAGGGAATATTGCAAAGAAGAAGCCGCCAGACCCTGCAAGAACAGCGAGAACGCCCGAAAACATCGACGCAGTGAGAGAGGCAATGAACAGGAGCCCAAGTCGATCTGCACGCACGTGAGTTGCAGTTAAGCCGTGATTCTGTGAGAAGAATTTTGCGTTTGGATTTGAAATTTCACTCATATAAAATGCAGGTTGTTCAGAAGCTCAACGAGAGGGACTATCTTGAACGCGAAGACTTCGCCGTACGTATGCAAGTGTTGTTTGAGGAAAACCCAATAGTGATAATTAGCGATGAAGCTCATTTTAGCTTGGATGGCTCAGTAAATAAACAAAACTTTCGTTACTGGGCCCCACAAAATCCTCGCATTACCCGTGAAAGGCCTCTTCACGCCGCGCGTGTGACCGTATGGTGCGCGGTTGCGGCTTTTGGTGTTATTGGACCGTATTTTTTTAATGAGAATGGCGTTACATTCACATGTTAAATACGTTTTTTCTACCTAAACTACGAAGAAGACAGATAAACCTCAGAAATGTTTATTTTCAGCAGGATGGTGCCACAGCACACACTGCAAATGCATCAATGGAAGTTTTCAGAAACATGTTTCCTGGGCGCCTCATTTCTCGTTTCGGTGACGTGCCGTCGCCCCAAAGATCGCCGGACTTGTCGTCTTGTGACTTTTTCTTGTGGGGGTACTTGAAAGAACGTGTTTATGTTCACAAACCCCGTACTTGAATTGCGTTGCAAGATATCATTACAGAAGAGGTGCATGCGATTGACCAAGAGCTATTGGTACGAGTGAATGAATTTTGGCAGAGACTTGAAATCTGTATTCAAGCGGACGGCCGTCACTTGAGTGATATAATTTTCCATAAATGACAATGTTACATTAAATGGTAAATATTAATCTTTCGTTTTGTAAAAATAAACTTCTTCTTTATTGAAAAACAATTGAGTAATGTTCATTTGAAAACCGTCAGTTTCCCGTAAGTCAGCCTATATATACTATTTGTCATTTATATACCTTTTAAAGATCTATTCTATATAGTAGATTCTGCAGTTTGGTAACATCGTTTGCCTCCTTCCCAATTTTGTGGAAGTGTACCAAGATGTGTCAAGTACTTAACAATGCATTGTCAATTAGTATTAATGACTGACTTCTATTAAAATAATCTTTTTAAGTTTACAAAACAATATTGATTTAGTGAGTAAGTCACTGTTGATCTACAAAAGGGATTTCGAATTTTGCTACAACCTCGAATATTACAATAATAGGTGGTTGATGTGCAATGCTAGACACTTTCCGAATCTAATGTAGCGTGAGATTTGGATGTACAACTCTAAACACTCCTTAAAGCCTACTATGGGGATTACAACTACTTATTAATTCAGCAAAAACTACATTGCAATTAATCAGAAAGTTTTCATGTGTACAAAGTAAACAATCTCTCTTGCAAATGAATTGATATAGATATATCTAAGGCTTTTAATGTTAGCCATTATCTTATTTAATGGCTTGAGTGGTTGATTATTTGGTTAACTTTTATGTAATTTAATGAAATATATTATGATGGATTTAAATTACATGTACTTCATGAAATTTACGAAACTTGAGACTTGACTGGTTAAAATAAGCATATATTTTGATGAAATTTCAGATTTTCGTTAACATAGAAATACTATTATAATTGTCACTAAAATCAATAAACATTATATACAAGGAAGTAGAAAAAAACACCTTTTTGGTTGTTAGATTTAATTCACATTTGTTGTATTTGAAGTATCAAATATGTTATTTGAGTGGTTATCTAAAATATAATCTTAACTATCACTTGATATTAGTATTGTTTCCTCATTTTTACAATTTGAAACTTTATTTAATATACTTACATAACAAGTTTTCATTGTTCGGATAAATTAGGTTTTCTTCATTAAATATTGTAAATGAATCTAGAATACCTCCTGTAAAGTACCAGTTGTAACTTCCACTAAAATATATATCAGGATCCTTGACATTTTTCATAGAGAGGTCAAAAACGTACTTGGGAAGCATGCCATATTTAGTTTCTCTAACGTATTTTTTTGTCAACCATTTTTTATCCTTTTTATATCGGTTAACGAAGGAATTAAGCTTATCATTATACTGCTGCTTTTCTAACAATAATGCTGTGCAATTGTCAATATTATTTTCACTTAAACTGGGTTCTGATATAGGAAATGGCAAACTAATAGTTAAAGTATCAACATTGGTTGCAAAATCACTTAAAGAAGGAGACTGTTCTAAAAAATTCTAAAAACGAATTTACAGAATCTTTGTAAAGTATTGTAACAAACCTCTTGTTGTTTTCGTGAAGAATTAAAAGAATTGGTGTAACAATCATGTTTCAAGACCGTGGAAAGTATATGTTTATAGTGTTTTCGATTTATCTTTAGTGAATTTCTGGAGGGCATTTTGGGGCTTTACATCGATATTGTTGGTTTTAAATGCGAAATTTAAAAATAACTCTTAAACACATGCAAGTTTTGACATTTGTGTTTAAAGTTTTGTGCACGTGGTGTTGATTGGAATTATTGGTGTTGTACATGCGCATTTAAATAAAGTTCTCACTTGTCAAAAGTTAAAAAATCAGGTTATGTGTATACTTTAAAGTAAAAATTTACACTAACCAAGTTATATAAAATGAAAAAAGCTCCAGCAAGAAGTCTTTTTATTGATAAAATACATAAAGGGTTTGTCCTAGCATGTGTAGCAGTTACTATTTATGGTTTAGGAAATCTTGGACTTCGCTGGTACAGATATTTTACTGTTTTAAGACCAGAAGCTAATAAAAGAGAATTATTAGAAAATAAAAGCCTACTAGCAGAAGGATCATCGGAATTGCTGCGAGATTCTGCTCAAGAATTGAAAACTTGATTGAAACTAACAGTTTTGTTGTATTCTAGTATTTAAATAAGCTATCTTTAAGTAATGTGATTTAGTAATTAAAATTTTATTATTACATGTTCTTGTTTTATTTCTTTTATCAAATAAAACACGAAAGTAGAAGTGTTTAAAATAAATAATATAAGGTCATGTACAAAAGTTACAAAAACAAGATGGCGCATTTAATCTTCAACATTGTGTAAAACTCCAATATAAAAACATCATAGGCAATTATTCATAAAAATGAGCTCCAGGAGGTAAATATTTCGTTCACTGCTTTCGCTATTGTTAATAACTAATCTAAAATATTTTCAAAAAAAATTATCGATTTGATAGTTATCCATGAACTCTAAATTCATCTGTTTTATGTTCTTTCTATGTATATGAACAGATGGTTCTGGCCTAGAATAACAGGAATTGAAGCAGAAAAGCTTTTACTTGAAAGAGGAAAAGACGGTAGTTTTTTAGCAAGACCTAGTTCTTCAAACCATGGAGATTTTACATTATCAGTTCTGTAAGTAAATTTATTTTTTATGAAAGTTAAAATATTTGAATAAATTTTGCTATTTTAGCCGAAATTATGAAGTTACACATATTAAAATTCAAAACTCAGGTGATTTTTATGACTTGTATGGTGGAGAGAAATTTGCTACACTTTCAGAGTTAGTTCAGTATTATATGGAAAATGAGGGCCAGTTGAAAGAGAGAAACGGTGGTGTTATTGGTTTGAAATATCCTTTGAATTGTGCCGATCCTACAACAGAAAGGTAAGTAATTTCCTTCAACAGAATTTTTTTGTTAATACATCATACTTGAAATTATAGCACTTCTAGAGAAATTTATTGTTTTATATTTCAAAACTAAAATTATTTGAAACAAAATTGTGTATTTGGTAGCAGTAAATTAATGTAAATTTATGCAGTTTTGCGAACATAGAAAGAATATATACAATTTAAATGTTGAAAATTTAAAATATATTAAATGGCATATATGTTAATGTGCTTATTGATTAAAGTAAACTCAAATTTTTATATTTGAAAAAGTGGGATAGATTGAAATTATTTTGAAAGATACATCTCATTTAAATATAGTTTAAGACTTTATGAATTTCCTCTTGCTAAGAATATTGGAATAAATTTTGCTTAAAAGCATGTGATAGTGATTGTTACAGTGTATATTAATTTATTATACAAATTGTCATTTAATTATTAAAGCAAAGTTATAATCAATAATTGTTAATAGTAAAAACTTATTATAATTGGTAAAGTATGAATATATTTAATGCATAACGAAAATATGTATGGGATTCAAAACTTAAGAAGAGACAAAAATGATTTTATTTATTTATTTCTAATTTTGGATAATTTGGAATGTACATATTGGTTAGAAAACTATATAGTGTTGAGGCGGCAATAAAGTGTAGAAATTTAAGGATAGAGGGCGCTGCATCATTAAAAATATTTAAATAATATGATAACCCTAACCCTAAGATTTTTATAAAGAATTGAATGGATTAATTTTATGCAATTAAATGATTAATTTAAATAAATGTAAGTAATTAATTGTCTGTCTAAAATATTATTTACAATTTACAAATATTTTTAATATAAGTTTCAATAATAGCGAATCAGTATTAATTTGCTTCAAAAAAGAGTATTTTTAGAAATTCATTATTTTCGTATATTTATTCTTAAGCCGATGTTATTTAATATATGCGCAAATGGTTATTGTATTATGTTGAATGAATGAAAATAATCAAATTTTACTTATTTGCTTCTTACATATCCCTCGACCTTTACCATCTGTGTTGAAGTTTTACCGTGCTAATTTGGCAATTATTAATGTTATTTTATTAAAATAGATTCTGTTTGGACTAGATTTTACTGTTACCTATCTATTAGGAAAGTGTATGTTAATAAAATGATTTTGGTACATGTGAAGTTTAACTTTAAAATGAAACAAATCACATTGAACAGTAAATAACATAAAATTTAATCATAGAATTTTAATTTTGAATTGCTTTCTGGGATTCTAGGTTGGAACCGCGTGCTTGGCATTGTTTTCTTTTTGCCCAACGTTTCGTCCACTGCGGTAAAAAAACATTTTCAGGACTGCTACTACTGTTGTACTGAAACTGCAGCAGTTTCAGTGCAGCATTAACGAATCCCGATAAATATCACATACATGCTCAATAGAATTGAAGAATTGTATTGTAAATATGATAAATTAGCGAGTTTAACATTATATTTCTTGCTGAATAGTAAAATGCACTATGCCCCCTTGAATTCGAACTTGGCTCACGAAAGTTAATTTGGTTCCAATCGATGCTATTGTGTAATAAATTGTATAAAATCTTAATGCCACAAGTTGTACGTAACTTTTCAAATGATACAATGTCAAATCTATTTAATAAAACTCCATAAACAAAACTACGTTCTGGATAAATTCCATCTACTAAATACGTGAGAAATTTTAGAAATCTTCGTTGGACCAATTCGATTGCATTAACCACACCAAAGAACTATTTTACAATTTGGACCTCACAAAAGCAGCGTATATCAATTTTTAAATATTTTCTATCAAATACCATACTCAAATCTTTATGTATCTCACAACAATGAAGTCCTTTGCCATCGATATTATAATGTAAGTCAAAATAATAGGTTTCCTGGAATATGTATGTGTTTGCACCATACACCAATCGCATCTAAGTCTCTTCGCCATGCGGAATTATAGTTATTTGAGATGAACACTTCCTAAAAAAGAGCGGGTAATTTAACAACCAGCATCTTCTAAATATAGCTAAATGGAGGATTGATCTTTGAAGGATCAACTTTGTACAAAGCCCACGAATGCAGCAATTGAAAATGTATGGGGATTAATGAGACAGAGCTGCTATTCAGGAAGAATTTTGGAGAAATTGTTCAAAATGCCTGGCATCGAATTCCTATAAATGTTGTACAAAATATTGTCGCTTCAATGTCTACAAGATTAGATGCAGTTATAAATAATATCGGTGGAATGACGAAATACTAATTATTTTAATTATATTCTTTCTCTATCGTTTTTTAGTAATTTTTATTTATATATATTTTAAAAATGTTTAATATATGTCAATGAAACATACATTTTTGAGAATTCCTGATTTACTATTATGAGTAAAGATAGCCACTTAAGTAGTCACAATTTAAACTCACGCAGAAACAGTGTCCCGTTTTTTTTTTGCTCACGAGAGTATTGAAGTCAGAAATTCAATAAATGTGAAATTTGAAGTTTTAAACTGCCTGTACTTATAGCGAAATTGGACCTGCGTTGCTAAGGAACCCTTTAAAGTAATTAAATATCTGTCAATTTAATTCTGTGATTGGATTTAAAAAATTGCGAACTCAAGTTGTTTATTTGAAATGTCCTTCATACAATGCACATTTAAGAACTGTATTTTTGACATTAAGGAAATGTATCTTTATGTACAGGTGGCCCAAAATGACCGAAGGGATTTGAGTTCATTATAACTTCTTATTTAAGACATAATTATTAATTTTTTTTTATTTTAAATACAGTATATTAATGGAGAATATTTTTAATTTAATTATGAAAAATTATATGTCGCAAGTGGTGGCCATTTTCAGCTTCGCATATTCGTGCTCTTTCAAAAACATTTTCCATAACCTTTCGCAAAACTTCAGGTGTTATGTTGTTGATTTCGTCGCGTATATTATTTTTTAATTGCTGTATGGTTCGAGGCTTATTAATATAGACTTTTCCTTTCAAATAGCCCCAAAGGAAACAGTCTGAAGCGGTTAAATCCGGTGAACGCGGAGGCCAATTAAAATCGCTTGTACGGGAAATAATTCGTTCACCAAAGATGTCGCGTAAAAGAGCCATTGTGTCCCTCGCAGTGTGCGCCGTGGCTCCATCCTGTTGGAACCATACTTGCGGATGGTTTTCCACGGCTGGCCTTAAAAAATTTTCCAACATTGTCCGATATCTAACACCAGTGATGGAAACGGCGACACGTGTTCATTTTTAAAAAAATATGGGCCAATTATCCTTTCCGACGAAATACCGCACCAAACGGTACACTTAAGTGGGTGTAATTCTCGCTGTTGAACGACTCTTGGATTTTCCGTAGCCCATATCCTGCAGTTTTGCCTATTAACGAACCAATTTAATTGGAAATGGGCTTCGTCGCTCATAATTAAATTATGAATAAAATCATGATTTTCTTCTGCTTTTTGACGAAAATAAATTGCATAATCAAGTCGTTGCTGGTAATCTGTCGGTTTCAATTGTTGGACAAGCTGAATTTTGTATGGAAACATTCTTATTGTATGCAAAATTCTCTGCAGCCACCCTCTTGAGAGGCCAAGTTGTGTCGAACGTCTCCTGGTTGATATTTCTCCATCTTCCCGAATACTCTCCTGTACTCGTTCAATATTGTCATCCGTGTGCACCGTTCGTCGTCTGCCGGCACCAGGAAGGTTCCTTACTGCCCCTTGTTCTCGAAAATTTGCCACCAGACGGTTTATTGTTGACTCTGAGGGTCCAACCCGCACATTAAAATAACGACGATATGCACGCTGAGTCAAAACAATGGATCGTTGATTTGAGAAATAAAGTTCAACCATTTGGGACGTTGTTCAATTGAGTACTGTTCCATTTTAAATTCCCCATGTCTTCTTTACAAAATACTGAAAACAAAAAAAAAAAAATTATAATAAAAAAGTTTAAGGAATTAAAACCCCTTCGGTCATTTTGGGCCATCCTGTATAATAAAATAGTCTAAAATTAAATATCTTCGTGTTCTTACTTATCTGTACTATCGCGGCATTTAAAAATCGGACACTTAATTTGTTTAGTTTAAATATTGCTTTTTTTATATCTATTTGCCTCTGTTTACAGATCTGTTAGTGTCATATTCAGGTTTGTCAAAATATAAGGTTAATGTGCCATATTTGAATATTCAAACTAAAACTCGAATAATTACGTTACTAGAAGAAGGATTGTCAGTTATTAATAGAAAATGAGGCTCCGGTGGTATCCGTGTATCAACTCCCGAACAGGATGATAATCTTATTCATTTTATAAGAAACGATCTGTTCGAAACAATAGTAAATGCAGTGACCGCAACACATTTCTCCGGGTGTGTCCACACAGCAAGAAAACGGCTGAGACAAATTTCAGACTTGAGAAATCAGGCGTCTGTGAAAAAACCATGTCTTAATGCGCAAAATAAAGAAGTAAGGATTGGTTTTGCGTTGGAATTTTTGCCGCATAATTTTAATTTTTGGGAAAATAGGTGAAAAAGTTGTTTAGTTGTCTAATAATGGCCGAATCCGTGTTTATAGACCACTACCTAATTCACGATTTGACGAAAAGTATACTCAAAAATCACAAACGAGCGGAAGATTCTCAGTACCCGTCTAGGTCTGGATTGTTGCACATGGGACAGGTGTTTGTTGGATTATAGGGAAAGATTTAATAGTAACAATTATATTAGAATATTAGAAAATGTTTTTCTACCTTCGACAGAAATTATATAAGTATCCTGCAAGAAATTTCATCTTTCAAAACGACAATTGTCCAGTCAACACGACAAGAGTCGTTTCTCAGTGGTTTAGAAAAAATAATATAGTGTTTGCCGTGGTGTTCTAGAAGTCCAGATATGAACCCCATCGAGAACGTGTGGGGTTACATTGTTAAGACGATGAGCAGGAATAATTTTAGGCAAGCAAATGTCCAAGAATTATCTAACAAGATCGAGGATATTTGGAATGATCTGTCACCAGAATTTATACATAATGTCATAACAGCTATTCCTAGACGTTTACAAGAGGTGTTACGACAGAAATGGTGTTGAAATAAAGTATTAAAAATTAAAAACAAAAAATTGTAGTTTTCTGATTAATAAATTCTTGTCTTTTATTTATTCATCCAGTAACATAATTTTATAACAAAATGTATTACATAATTTTGCGTGAGAGGTACAGATAAATGCCAGTCTGCTGTCATCTACACAACAACTCAATTATACAAAAACCGAATTACAATGCTTAATTATAGCGAAAATAAATATCTGATCGTCCGGATTTTAAATGCCGCAATAGTACTTGTTACAGAAATAGCTATTTTCTACTCCCATACTTTAATTGTATTATTAGATATGCGGGGCCTGTACTTTAATGATGTCCATTAAGATACAAATTTTTCATTAAGATACAAGTTTACAGCCAATAGGAATGCGACATTTCAATATTCGACCAATAATGTCATGAATATTTGACAAATCTAAATTTTGACAATTCAGTCAACCATATTGAACATATATAGTTGTCAGTTGAAATAAATACATTTTGAATATACAATGCAAATTTTACTTTATTAATTATATTATAATAATTTTACAAACTGGTCGTAGAAAAAATAGTGTATGTAGTTCACATCATGGCTATTAACACACTCGTATTTTTTACGACACTCGCTTTCAGCTCGTGTTGTAACCCTCATACGCGTGTTTTAATAGCCATCATTAAATGCTCATTGCATAATACAAGGTGTGTATAAATTGTCGCAAAACTACACGTAGCGACATTCTTCGTTCGGTTCTGAATAAAAAATCTTAATGTTAAAATGTCGTATCATGCTTCGTCAATTCGTAAATGTCAAAATTTGACAGTAATGATTTTGATTGAACTCACTTTGAAATACAAACTTATTGTTCTACAACGTTGCCAAATGTGTTTTTCGTGGAAGTACGTTAATGAATAAATGTTTAAAACAAGCTTTTAAATAAAAAAGAAAACGTTTACGAAATAATACTAGTAAAAATTTTTTCTTTAAACTAAATTGCATCTATCTCTATTAACAGATATCGAAGAGCAAAGTTAGTTACGCACTAAAAGTCTGAACTTCAAGAACCCCGTGAAAACAAACGAAGCATGATACGACATTTTAACATTAAGATTTTTTATTCAGAACCAAACGAAGAACGTCGCTGCGTGTAGCTTTTGCGACAATTTATACACACGTTATATATTATTTCTACTCCCATTTAAATTCTAATTATATTGTTAGACATACGGAACCTGTACTTTAATGATGTCCATTAAGATACAAATTTTTCATTATGATACAAGTTAAATCCAATAGGAATGCGACATCCAAATATTTGGTCAATATTCAATTAATTAAATTTGACAGTTCCCTGCAATTTACTTGTAAGTTGTTAAATTTGTGTTTTTTTGAAAATATAAACGGTAAAAATGAGTGATAGTGACAGTGAAATGGAAAATTTGACTCCAACATAACAGCCTCAATAGTCACAAACAATTTATTACCAGCGAAATCGACAAAAACCATATTGAACATTGAATATTAAATACATCTTCTTCTTCAGGGGCCATCTCTCAGAAGGTTGGCTATCATCACGGCTATTCTCATTTTTGAAGCTGCGGCTCTGAATAGTTCAATGGAGCTGCATTTATACCACTGTCTCAAATTATTTAACCAGGAAATCCGTCTTCTTCCTATATTTCTTCTTCCCTGTATCTTACCCTGAATAATTATCTGTAGCAGAGCATATCTTTCCCCTCTCAACACGTGGCCCAGATATTGTGGCCCAGATATTAAATACATACTCATTGCATAATATACGGTATGCGCCAAAATAAACAACACTGAAATTACTGAAGTATATTATTTATTACTTATAAATTATTATGTCTATAGAATACATGTTCAAAATGTGCGCCATGGCGTTGTAGGCACTGCTCATAACGGTTACGCAGATTGTCAAACATATTCGAGAACACAGGTTGCTGCATATTCCGGAAAAAGGAGACGATCTTCTCACGTAAATGATTAACAGTTCTGGGTGGGTCTGTACCGCTGAAGACTTGCTCCTTTAACATACCCCATACGTAGGCATCCGGTGGTGTAAGATCGGGGGAATGTGATGGGTAGTTGAAATTAGAATTGCGGGAAATGATGCGTTCTTCAAAAGTTTCCTGCAGCAATCTAATCGATTGTCGAGCAGTGTGACTGGTCGCGCCGTCCTGTTGAAACCACTGCTCTTCCATCCGAAGGTCCCTGGCACGACAAAACCCTCTGAGATCTTGGACAAATGGCGTTACCACAATGTTTCTATAACGTTCCTGGGTAACAGTAAGAGGTGTGCCATCATCATCCTCAATGAAATACGGACCAATCACACCGTGTGCTGACACTGCACACCATATCGTCACACGGGCACTATGTAGCGGTTTTTGGATAATCGTCTGGCTTACCGAAACCAAGGAAGCGAGTTGTTTGTTTATTGATGTAACCCTCCAAGTGAATATGACTTTCGTCTGAGAACCACACATTATTCAAGAAATCTGGATCCTCGTACAACATAGCCAAAAATTGTCCACAATACGCAACCCTGGCATTCATATCTTGGTTTGACAATCGTTGTCCAACTTGAATTCGGTACGGAAATCCACCTACATCTTTGAACAAACGCCGAATCGACGTACTGCTGATATTCAACTTAAATGCCGTTCGCCGAAGACTTCGGTTCGGTGATTGCAAAACCTGATTGAGGACACGTCCATGGTTCCCATTCGTTCTCACAGTTACTGGCCTACCAGACCTTCCCTTCCGTTGGCACAACACACTGCCAGAACGACGAAATTTCTCAACAATAGAAAGCATAACTTTGTTGGTAGGTGCCTCTTTATGAAATTGATCGCGATATGTTTCCGTCACTAACTTCAAACTCGGTCCACCTTGTTTGCCTTTTCCGTACGATCGAAAATAATGCTCGACGATAAACACTTTTTCCTCAGTCGTGAGACCCATTCTCAACTATAACATCACATAACAACGTTCTTTGCACTACTAAAAACACATAACGCTGCTAGTATCATACGTCAAAAAGCAGACATGCGCATAACAATGTTGTTTATTTTGGCGCATACCGTACTATAAATAAATTCTGTTATTTTATAACTTGTGGAAGTCAATTGATAAAATAGGAAGTGTTTTGACAAATCGGATAAGAATTTCATAGAATTTCGACAAATACATATTGACAATTGGGAATTACAAATGACAAATGGACGAACAACTGATACATGGGGAAAAGTAATAGAAAATCATTGTATTAGGCTTATTAAAATAAAACAATTCATTCTTATTTGGCTACTCGGAAGAAAACACCAACTTTCAATTACATAGAAACAAACTTTTGACATATATGTAATGTAATCTTTAAGCCTGTCTGAAACTATGGGATTAAGCTATGGGGTACAGCAGTCAGATCCAATGTTGTGATCATAGAAAGATTCCAATCAAAAACACTGCATGCAATTATTGATCCTCCCTACTTTGTGACAAATAGAAACATACAGCATGATTTGGTTGTTCATACAGTAGAGGAGACAATCAGGGAATGCAGTAGGCGCCAGTGGCGGCTGGCGCATAAGCGCTGCAGTGCTGCAGAGCTCCCAAAAAATTGGGCGGGCGAACCTGTATTAGTTATAAACTAGTTTTCTTTTACATAATTTTTCCGACATTTCTGATTTTTATAAAAGCGTAACATATTGTTGTGAAAATTCTCCCCCTGTATATCAAAAAATTTGCATACTACAATTTGACACCTTAATCATCAAAATCCGATCAGTAGATGCCGAGATATTCGCTTGCGAAATTACAACACTGACGCCGGTTATATATAGAATATTATCAAATAATATACAATAGGCGACCAGTGGAATAACCAACCTAATTCGCGCGATCGCTCACTTGTTCCTTATCTGGTCCACACGTACGGGCTCTCAGAGCTCTTTGAAACACCCGCGCGCACCCCGCTACCACCGCGGATGTCTGCAATCAATACGTGATTTTATAAGGCATATTCGCTGCATTCTGTCCAGCACGTTCATATGATTCGGTATAGGTGTTTAATATTTACGCGTGTTGTTTACTGTGCGGCGAGTGTAACGTAAAAACAATAATATTGTGCGCGTGCTTGTTTGTTTTTGTATATTGTTGACAATTTATATAAACTCTGTGTATTATGGAGGTGGTCTGTAATTTAATTAATGTGAAGAGATTCTTTAAATATTCATACGAAGAGAAGTTAGAATTAAAAGCAAGAGGTAGGCCATTAGTAGATATCACTATTGAAAAAACTGGTGTAAGTAGAGGGAAAAATTATACACGTAAATTTAGTAGCGATATTTATTCAAAAAACGATTGGATTTGTGGATGCAACAGAAAAAATGCTTTATATTGTTTTCCCTGTTTACTTTTTGGTGGCGATAAAGCTTGGACGGAAATAGGGGTCACGGATCTAGAGCACTTGAGTTTGAAAATCAAAAGACATGAGAATTCTGAAAGCCATCTTCATAATTGTATGGAATTTGCGTTACTAGGGTCAACTAATATTAGGCTCAACTAGATTCTGCTTATTGGGTAAATATACAGAGACATAATGAAAATGTGTCAAAGAATCGTTATATTTTACCAAAAATTATTAATTGTATAAAATTTTGTGGAGCTTTTGAATTGGCCCTTCGGGGACATGATGAGAGCGATACTTCCGAGAATCCGGGGATATTTCGTGGACTTATTAATTTTTCGGCTGAATTAGATGCAACTCTAAGTGAGCACCTAAAAAATTGTTCGGTATTTAAAGGCACTTCCAAAGAAATACAGAATGATCTGTTGCAGTGCATACTTGAAGTCTGCCAAGAACAAATAATTGAGGAAATTAATAATTCTCCGTTTTTGGCGATCATGGCGGACGAAACAACGGATGTTGCTGCAAAAACTCAAATGGTAGTTATTTTTAGATATGTTCGTGATGGTGAGCCAATTGAACGTTTTTGGAACTACGTCATTCCTGAAAAATGTGATGCAGAAACACTTAGCAAAACAATTTTAAGTGTCATAGATGCTTTAATTCAAAATTCACCTAACAAACTGATTGCACAGAGTTACGATGGAGCAGCGGTGATGAGCGGACAACACGCAGGCGTTCAAGCATTGATTAAAAAAAAGTACCCTTTTGTGCGCTATGTACATTGCTATGCCCATCAATTAAATTTAATTATATCTAAAGCTGCTTCTGCAAATTCGCAAGTACGTGTATTTTTTGGAAATCTACAAGACATTCCCGGCTTTTTTAATAATTCACCCCAACGAGTAGAAGTGTTAAACAAGATTGTAAACAGAAGGATCCCACACGGCGCTACAACCCGTTGGAATTTTAATATCAGGACCATTAATGTTGTGTACGAAAATAGGGCCTCTCTCATTGAGTGTATGGAAGAAATAGAAGAACAATTCTCCAACAACACAGTCTGTAGTGCAGCCGCCTCTATTCGCCGTACATTAAATGATCCGATCTTCAATTTTTGGCTGACTTTTTTCCATCATGTAATGCCCCATGTAGATATCCTGTTTAATCAATTGCAGCAAAGAAAAATTGAACCCACTCTAGTAAAAGACGCTATCGAAAATTTTGAACGCAGTATAGGCCAAGTTCGAAATAATATTGACAACATCATAAGTGAAGCATCAGATTTAATAAGCGATGAGCCACCACCAGAAAAACGCAAACGTCCAAATAACAGCAGATTTAATCATCGAATTTCGGCTTTAGAGGTGTGTGATGTTATTCTAAATTGTGCAAAAGATCGATTTTATTTTAAAGAGCATCTAGTAGTGGCATCACTTTTTTTTTTCGGAATGCTTTGGAGAGTATTGCAGTAAATTTCCTGAGGACAAACTCACTTCCGCATGCTCCTATTATCCCACCCCTTTTTATTTGGATTACAAGAATTTGTTTCAATTACAATTTTCGAAGAGTTTCTAAAATGTATTCGTTTTGATAAATCCTGTAACAATATTAAATCGCGTGGTTGCCTCGAGTTGTTAATGATATTTGTAATTTTTGTTGACATGGTTAAAACAAAATCCTTATTTTTATTCGACATTCATATTGAATAAATTTGAATATAATAAGAATAAAGTAGTTATAATTCCGCTCCATTATATATATTGTGTTTTCTGGCAAGGCTGTTTAATACGCATATATTTGCCAGTAAATTAATTTGTCAACCTTGGCCGCAACAATTGGGATGCGTTCGACATGTAAGCACAGTATTACATGCTTATGCAAATTATTAAAAGTGAATACGTAGCTACCGTGTGCTGGTTGACACGTTTCCTCTTTGGATTCCAATAATTACAAATATGTGTTCTGATTTTTAAATTTAAATTTGTTTTGTTCGTTAATTACTGTTGCAATTATGATTTGTATGTATGTTCCAAGTTCCTTCTTGTTAGACAAACTAAAAAACCTTTGTTTTTCTAATTACTTTGTTTTTAGCAGGCGATGTTAACTTCAGTTAAAAAAGTGTATTAAAATAGCAAAGATGTTTTCCTGTTAGAATTATGCATTGAGTAGTATTTTGTTAAACATGTGCATAATGAATAGTAACTAGTATATTTAAAAAAATACATTTTGCAAACTACTGCAAAGGTTTTGCAAGTCCTAGTGAATAAATTCTAATTTATGCGACTCTAAGGTATATAATGTATAAAACTACATAATTATATTTTCAACTATTTCCTGCAATAAATGGTGATAACTTGGAAAGGTATATAACCCCTTACCACAATTACTAATCGTATCCTAAATACGTATTTCGACAACGAAGTTGTCATCATCAGTTGGTAAAACCACTAATAAAAGTGTCGCACATGGGGCACAGTAAAGCTAGCACATCTGATCACACAACTTTAAACGACGTCCACGTATACACTGACTTAAAAATAAAAATATATCGACTAAAAATTACGACAAAGGCTTTGCGAATAGTATTAAAATGTAACAGATATACCCTAATTAATCTAATGCTAGAAACTTTAAGTTTATTAAGTGTAAAACAATACATAGTATATAAGACAATCGTTTTCATCTATAAAATTAAAATTGGAATAATGCCTCCTTACTTAAGTGGAAAATTGACAATGGTCGATCAAATTCACAACTACGGAACCAGAAATACCAACGATTATTATATTGAAAACTATAATAGGGTACAAACAACCAAGAATGTGTTTGTGAACGGACTGAAACTGTTTAATAGTTTACCTACGCACATGAAATCCAGTGGTAGTTTGAATAGATTTAAGATCCTAGTAATTGAATTTGTTAGGGAAAACTTTTAGTTTAAGTCTTCTGTTATTGTTCTAACTTTCATAGTTTATATTTTCAAAATTTATTGTGCATGTTGCTAAATAAAGTTATATATTATTATTATTATTAAAATTAATTTGTAATTTTGTCGTAATATTTAGTCGATATATTTCAATTTTTAAGTCAGTGTATACGTGGATGCCGTGTAAAGTTGTTGTGTGATCAGATGTGCTAGCTTTACTGTGCCCCATGTGGGACATTTTGATTAGTGGTTTTACCTACTGATGATGACAACTTAGTTGGCGAAATACGTATTTAGGATAAGATTAGTAATTGTGGTAAGGGGTTATATACATTTTTTAAGTTTTTACTTAACCACCGTCTACAAAGAAAGATTTTTCCCTATTTCTAACTGTTGTTCTGCCACTGCTCTTTTTGTGATCCACGTTACCTGTTTCCCTGAATAATTGCACAAAACGGCGAATGGATTTGGAAAACTAACGATATGGGATAGCATATTTGGAAATTCTTCTAAAAAATTCTGATATGCATCCCTGTTAGAATAAACCCATTCACCATTTATTTTACTACCATTTCTAAAATAAATTTCAACCATGTGCTGTTTCTGTTGTCCGTTAAATACAAAAGGCATTATTAAATAGCTAATAAATTGCAAAGATATTGTCGCGAGTAATAAATTTTGGTCATCAAAGTTACTTAAAAATTTGATTAGATTGTCACAAATTGTAAATTTCCCCTGCCTGATAATGCCTATGTCAATGAATTGTCAACATGAATGAATCTTTACAAAGAAAAAATGACAACTATTGTCATGCAACATGATTATAAGTTATGACATTTACGACGGTTATACAATGGAGCATTTGCCATTGTGTCAAAGCATGACTTTGACGACCACAGTTTATTGCTCGCGACAGTACCTTCCAACTTGTCAATTTGCCTTATGATTATTTACAAATAACACATCGTCAATTCTCTAAGCTCAGACGTGACTTATATCTCTATCTTAATTGTTTATGACCTACCTATATTAAAATCATCCAACACATACAGTAGCAAATTAAGGCAACCTCGCATTGATGTCACATTAAAATGTCCTACTCAAACTGCTTAAATCACATGTTGTTGACATATTACAAAAATAATAACCTAATTTCGGATGTCATTATAACGTGTGTTCATTTGAAAAGTCAATCTAGGTTACTTTGAAATTTTGATAGAATAAGACGCATATAACGAGCCATCGAAAAAATTCATAATTGGAGTAGACTGTGAAATTGGGTTGTTACTTTAGCCACTTCCACATAATGACACATTACTTGACGCTTGACAGTTTCATTTGGTTTCATTGTAAAAAAAGGTTATGGCATTGAAATGATACGACAACAAAAAAGAAAACAAATAATTTATTTAATATCGAAATCACAATCAAAATTTACATATAGCTACAGAAGTTGTTGAAAATGTCCATTTACATCTAAACAAATTTAATTTTCTTAATAAGAGTTTTGAAAAATTTGACACAAACTTATAGTTTCAATGTCAAATAATAAATGTCATTATGTGGAAGTGGTTAAAGTATCAACCCAATTTCATAGTCTACTCCAATTATGAATTTTTTCGATGGCTCGTTATATTAGTATGTGTTTGTTGTTGCGTAAACGTAAATCCAAATGACATTTGATAATGTCAATCACATTTGTTATTTATTTGTATGTATGGAACTGTCAAAATATACGAGTTCGTAGGTTAAATTGTAAATTTTAATTTACGACATACTTCAAAATGTTCTCAGTAAATCACATGCTACTAGATTGACTTTTCAAATGAACACCCGTTAAATGAAAATTGCAAATGAGTACTAAGATAACACTGGCCTACAACCATTTTGGTACTGGAGATTTTAGACCCGATTTTAAGTATGTCTTACATGGCGATATCAAAAATGTTACCCGTTTTCTTCTGTCAGCTCTAGTTCCCGAGAAAAAAAAAAACACAATTCACGAAAAAATATATATTTTATTGACATTAAACATCAAGAAATTGTCTTTTGAGTGATTTTCTAGAATGAAACTGACTCGGGCAATCTCGCATGATTCCCCAGCAATAGTCAGCCATCATATGACTGTCCCACCTTCCTTAGTATCTATTCTCCATTGTTTTTAGGTCTTGGTCAACGTTCCCCTTGTTCTTCGCTTAGATCTCCTAAATTGTGTTGGAAATGATGTAGATGACTATTGAGATAGTGTAATTTTATACTCATATTACAGCCTAAATCTTTGAATCGCACCAGCATTTCCTCTACTAGTTCTACATAGTTGTCAGCCTTATGATTTCCGAGGAAATTTTGTGCAACTGCTACAAAAGATTGCCAGGCAAGCCTCTCCACATCATTCATACAAGTCTCAAAATTAGTTGTGTCTTTCATCAATTTACGTATTTGAGGTCCATCAAAGATACCTGCTTTTAGTTTTTCAGTACTTAAACCAGGAAATTTGTGAGAAATAAACTGGAAACATTGACCATTTCTATTGAGAGCCTTAACAAATTGCTTCATTAGCCCTAATTTTATATGCAACGGCGGAAGAATGATTTTTTTTCATGAAACTAAGGGTTCATTTATAACATTTCTTTCCCCAACAACAAGAGCATCTCTCACAGGCCAATTTCTTGCAGTCCAATGACGTGATTTAGCTCGACTGTCCCAGAGACAAATAAAACATGGGTATTTAGTATAACCACTCTGTTGACCCAATAAAAAATTAACCATCTTCAAGTCGACGCAGATCACCAAGTTATGTTCAATATATTTTATTTTTTGTAAAAGATTTGAAATTACCTCATATTCTTCTTTTACACATGTTGAGTGAGCAATTGGAACTGGAGCATATTTATTTCCATTATGTAAAAGAACTGCTTTTAGACTTCGTTTACTACTGTCAATAAAGAGACGCCATTCATTGGGCTGATAGATCGTTAAACCCATGAAAGCCAGCAAACCACTCACATTACAGCAATACACAAAATTTTCAGCAGATGAAAAAAACTTCAATAACTTTCCCTCTCTCGTGCGATATGTAGACACTCGAACATCTGAGGAAAGACAATTTTTTTCTTTTAATCTTGACGCTAGTAACTCAGCACGTTCCTTCGAAAGATCTAAGTCTCTGATGAGGTCACTAAGCTCATTCTGCGAAAATAGCTTAGGATCTGATGTTATTCCGCAGTATTGAAAGTCATCATCTACTTGGGAAGAAATAGGTATTTCAGCTTCATCCTCCTGAGATTGCTGCACTACCTGGTGAAAAGTTGGTATTGGAACATTTTCTGAATGAGGAACAGGTCTTTGTACTGAAGAAATATTGGGGTATTTCCATTTATGGCGATTGTTTTTGTTGATGCCCACTATATTAATCATACAAAAGTAACAGTCGTCATAATGATTTTTTTGTTCTCGCCATATCATAGGCACTCCAAACTTCAAAGACTTACGTTTCCCTCTCTCCCATTGTCGCAAATGTTCAACGCATATTTTACAAACACTATGAGGCACCCACACTTTATCTTGGTGTAGAATTTCAATACCGAAGTAAGCAAAATACAAACGACGCACTGTGTTTGTAATCGATTTACGCTGATTTTTCAGTATGTATTCACCACAAACATAACAAAATATATCAGGATCGTTAACACAACGTCTGGACGTACTAGCCATAATGAAATAGTAACACAAACTTTATCGATGATATTGTAATAATGACTAGTTACGAACAAGACCATAACAAGACCGACAACAATTCACAATGAGGGTAGTAGGTAAACTAGAGCTGATGAGTTAAAATGACGTATGTCAATATACTCTACATTACCTACTTTATCGACTATTCAAACAAACAGAGATGCACCAAAAAAAAATTTTTTTTTGTAGGCCTGTGTAATCTATTTATTATTTTCTCAAGTATGTTTTGTTGCATATAATTATACATCTCCAAAATATAAATGATATATATATACAATATTGTGAACACTGCTTCACTAATTCCTGAAGAAGATACAATTATAGTTAACCTGGTTTGATTATTATTTTTGGAAAGATACCAGCGGCTTTAGCTGTCATTTCTACTGTAACAATTGTAAAAGTACATAGATACTGGGTTCTTCTTGAAATGTTTTAAATATATTCAAAATTTTCTCTTTATCTTCTACTGTAAAATATTTTTGAAACTCTCTTCTTAGGAAGTGAATTTTCCATAATGTATAATATACGGTGATATAGCAAGAAAAAATAAAATAAATGCTGATGATTGTTTTATACAGAGCCATTATGTATTATGTATGGAAATTGTCAAATATCTCGAGAACAGTTCGAGATATCTAAATGCAATTTTGTATATGGATATAAGGAAATGGTTGTATCTTTTTGGCTATATTTACATTTTTTTTTATTATCGTATATTTGAAATCCAAGGCTAACTTGATTTTTGTTTAATGGCAACAGTGCATGGATTTGGCATTGTTGGAAAGATCATTTTTTCCCGAATTCAGTGATGTAAATATAGTGTCTTTTTTCCAAAATGATTTAAAAAAAAATCGATAAAAAGTGCTTCGGTTTCTTTTGGGGTAAATGCGTTCTTTATTAAGTTGGCTATGATACTACGGATGACGGATCAAGTATTTAATTACGCTTGATAACCGTTAACATCCATCTGTGAGTTTTCGACCTCTTTCAATTATCATAGGGAAAGTTAAGTCATGCAAGTGAAACTGAAAACGATACTCGTGCACTACGTGCACTCGTGCTCCTTTTCAACTTGCATTCGGCCAAATTTTCCAAAAATTATCGATAATTTTTATTGCATTTGTTATATTATTACCGTTTATTTTTTAAACAGTCCTGACAGCCAATCGTAATGAGAAAAAATTCAAATCGGCCAATAGTATCAAAATTACACTGACTATTTCCTAATACGAGGTGTATTCAAGTTCAAGGCCTCCAATTTTTTTTCTCCAGACTGGAAAGAGATAGAAGCATGTGCATTGTTTTAAAATGAGCGTGCGTTCGTTGTCAATACGTCACAGAGATGGCAGCACTGTACGGAATTGTAGCGGCAACGTCGAGAATGAGAACTGTTTTAGATACTTAAAATGGCTACGTTTTCCCTACTTGAACAGCGTGCAATCATTCGTTTTCTGAATTTGCGTGGTGTGACACCAATTGAAATTCATCGACAGTTGAAGGAGACATGTGGTGATGGAGTTATGGATGTGTCGAAAGTGCGTTCGTGGGTGCGATAGTTTAATGAAGGCAGAACATCGTGTGACAACAAACCGAAACAACCTCGGGCTCGCACAAGCCGGTCTGACGACATGATCGAGAAAGTGGAGAGACTTGTTTTGGGGGATCGCCGAATGACAGTTGAACAGATCGCCTCCAGTGTTAGCATTTCCATGGGTTCTGTGCACACAATCCTGCATGACGACCTGAAAATGCGAAAAGTGTCCTCCAGGTGAGTGCCACGAATGCTGACGGACGACCACAAGACTGCTCGTGTGGCATGTTGCCAAGCAATGTTGACGCGCAACCAAGGCATGAATGGGACTTTCTTTTCGTCGATTGTGACAATGGATGAGACGTGGATGCCATTTTTCAATCCAGAAACAAAGCGCCAGTCAGCTCAATGTAAGCACACAGATTCACCGCCACCAAAAAAATTTCGGGTAACCGCCAGTGCTGAAAAAATGATGGTGTCCATGTTCTGGGACAGTGAGGGCGTAATCCTTACCCATTGTGTTCCAAAGGGCACTACGGTGACAGGTGCATCCTACGAAAATGTTTTGAAGAACAAGTTCCTTCCTGCACTGCAACAAAAACGTCCGGGAAAGAATGCGCGTGTGCTGTTTCACCAAGACAACGCACCCGCACATCGGGCTAACGTTACGCAACAGTTTCTTCGTGAAAACAACTTTGAAGTGATTTCTCATGCTCCCTACTCACCTGACCTGGCTCCTAGTGACTTTTGGCTGTTTCCAACAATGAAAGACACTATCCGTGGCCGCGCATTCACCAACCGTGCTGCTATTGCTTCAGCGATTTTCCAGTGGTCGAAACAGACTCCTAAAGAAGCCTTCGCCGCGGCCATGGAATCATGGCGTCGACGTTGTGAAAAATGTGTACGTCTGCAGGGAGATTACGTCGAGAAGTAACACCAGTTTCATAGTTTTCGGTTGAGTAGTTAGTTAGAAAAAAAATCGGAGGCCTTAGAACTTGAATGCACCTCGTAGCAAATAGTCAAGTGTAATTTTGATGCTATTGGCCGATTTGAATTTTTTCTCATTACGATTGGCTAATAAAGATACTTACATACTTGTTTAACATTTTGCAACATAGTTTAAAAAATAATCACGCCGAATTACATTCTTGGTGATTATATTTTTTTTTAACAATTTTAACAAGGTTAGCACTCATTTTGATAGATCTTAGATTTCTATAGCAACAAAGATTCGTGAATCTAGTTAAAATTACCAAAAGAAATCACCACTTATGTAATTACTATTGAGTATTAGATTAGGTGAGTATTTTACTGAAAAATTAATAAAAAGTATTTAGTTTTATAACATTTATTATATGAAGGAATAATGAAGTCAATTTTTATATTTCACTTTAAGAAAATATGGCAAATAGAAAAGCTAAATTGACTACAGTTACGCAGAAGGCTTCCTCCAGAAAGACTTTTGTTCTCAATTTTTTCGGCAAGAGCAACAGAACTAGTATTGACAGTAGACGTAGAGGCTACAGTAATTTCAGTCTTCGTTACATTGTTTCTTAATTGACCAACAAAATGCTCGTAATGTTCACTATTTAACTGTAGATAACTTTTAATAGAGTTTACATTGCTGTGATCGCTAATTTTCATCAGTTGGTGTTCCCCAACGCCAGCTTTCGCTAAAGTAGACACTGTAGATGTTCTTATTGAGAGGTTGGATATATGTATTTCTATTTTTAACATTGATGCCGGCTTGTTCGGCTGAATGTTTTACCCATTTATTCATTTCATTAATTTCAACAGGGGAATTTTGAAACCAGTTACTTGATCCTGACTTATTCCAAAAAGGATTTGGTGTTAGAAATATTCGGTTGGAATATATTTCCTCCTCTTTTGGAAATTAGTTTGTGGTACAATCTAAATTTTTATTTGGATTGTACCACATAAAATGGTTTAGCTCCTCCTTGTGCAGTTTTTAAAATATGCTATTATATTCAATTCTACCAGTGGGCAAACCATCATCGCTCAGTTCTTCCTTGAAAAAACTCGTTAAGCATTGTGCTCCTTCTCCACCCTGCCATGCCAGTTCAAAGGAAACTATTAAAAAATCTTTTTTTTTGGAGCCCTTCCGGGGTATCTTCTTCGAAAGTAAGTAGAATATTAGTAATCTCTTCTTGGATAATAACTCCTGCACCTTTTATTCGATTCTCTGCGCACATTTGTAATTCTTGTTAATTCATGTTTATTGTGTTTGCGAATACCACTCGTAGTGGTATTCAATCGCAAACACAATAAACATTCAATAATACTTTGACTACTTATAGTATAATAAATGAATATTTGTTTACTACGGTTACGATATTACATTTATTTTTAAGCCGACGAAAATTTTCCCAAAATTTCTGTGATAGGTATACGTGATAATTGTGTTCGTATTGTTCTCAGGCGCGTAGACAGAAATAAATTTCGGGGGGGGGGGGGTTAAGATTTCAATTTTAAGATATAAAGAAAATCATATTACGATTTACAATTTTAATTTCATTTTACGGCTTTGTAAAGAAAAACTAATGTCTAATACTTCATCCGGAGACAGGATAATGTCCCGATGTATATTAAGAAGCGCCAAACCGTTCAATCTATCTTCATTTATTGTATTCCTTAAATACGTCTTAAGCCTTCTTAATGAGGAAAAAGAACGCTCATTAGTGGCAGTAGTCACTGGAAGAATTATTTGAATTTTTAAAAGTGTATGTATTGTTTCATAAATTTCTTTGTTACAAATGGTCAATGCCTCAGTGGCAGTTTTTGGTTTCAGCTCCAGATTTGCCAAAGTTGCATACCATAATGACAATTCTGATATTGCAGATTCTTCTATCGGTGATACATTTTCTACGCTTCCGTAGAATCGCAGTAATTTTAAGAACCTGTTTCTAATGTCCATAGACACAGAAAAGTCGTGTTTTGGTAACAAAACTGTAAAGGAGGACAAAATATCTTTATGCGCCGTTAAGCGATTCTCAAGCTGCACGATGAAATGGTCTAAAAATGGAATAAAAACACTTTTTCTATAAAATTCTTCTGGCGTACTAGCTTCTACATTGCTTCTATTTATTTGCCTTCCGCTTTTTCTCGGCATTTCCATATCAATTTTAAATTGTATGCAAAGAGAGATTACTTCTTCATACAATTGCGAAAATTCTTCATCAGCTTTTAAACGAATCTTCGATAATTCATCCTGAATAACCGATGCTAAATTTAAGGCTTCCATCAAAGATATATTGTCTGTCTGTAAATATTTACTAAGCGGTAATGTTATAGCAAATAACTTTGAAAGACATTTTAAGGAAACTTGAAATTCGCAGCTACCAATTGCTCTCAATAATTGATTCGCCTTAGAAGAAGTATCTGAATCTATTTTTACGTCCTGAGATATAGTTTCTAAAGCATCAACCACAGCATTCTGTAGTTCATGAAATATTAAAACCGAATCATGTCTTTCGACCCATCTTGTTGGACATACATTTCGTAGTTTAGATGACTTTGATTCTGGGCAATTTTCAATCACACTATCTTTAAAGTATTTCAGTCATTTCGGAGCGTTGAAAAAGTTGCAAATACTTTGTATACATCCAATGGCATTACGAATGTACGAAATATTACAAGCGTCTGAAATTGCCAAATTTAAAGAATGAGAACAACAGTGTACGTACAATGCTAGCGGTTGTAATGCACGAATATGAGCTTGAACTCCGCTGTTTTTTCCACTCATTGAGCTAGCTCCATCATATCCTTGCCCATGTAATGTGGGCCGTTTGGTCGGCCACATTGGATAGCAGGTTAGGGCGACTTATCGTAGTAAATGATACGCACAAAGTTCGGGTAACATATTATAATTAATTTAACACTTACAACTGGTTAACAAAGTATTTACATCGTTTACTATGTTCAACTCAGACAGGGTAGAACGTGGTTATTAAATACAACACCGTTCGTACCACTGACTGGTTGTAACTCTCTAACGTATAGTTACTCTGACTATTACTAAGACTGTAACTGTGTATGTGAATCTCTCTTACTTAAACTAATGTCTATATATACTAAGAGAAGATCCTTGGTGCGTTTTCTAGAACATATCTCCAACCCTGACACATAGTCTTGTGTATGCAATAAACACAGAGTAAGGTCGTGTTTATATAACACGTTACCGTTTGTATTGAAAAGGCGAGGTTGTAGCCTTGCCGAAAGTGTTACGCATATACATGACTATATCGAGTTATTACACCCATACAAATATCTGATATCAATTCCATTAAGATTCAGAAACTCAATAATTCTCTTTGCGAGTCCTTCTCCAGTTCCACTTTCAACAGGAATAAATTGAAGGAAGTCTTCTCTAATACTAGTTTCTTCCTTATCCCAATACCGGACACATAAAGACAGCTGTTCCACTGTGGCTATGTCTTGAGTTTCATCCGCTAAAATTGAAAAACCTTGGGACATATTGATCCGTTGTATAATTTTTTTCAATATTAACTCATTACAAATTGATATCATTTTATTTTGTATAGAAGGGCTTATATACAATTGATTTTTAGGCGTTGCATTAAAGTGCGACTTTAATGTCTCATCTCCAGAGTCCATTCTAAATCGTAACAAAGCACGGAAATTTCTATCATTGCTTAATTCTTCATTAATTAAAATATTATGATCCCGATGGCCTCGGAGAGCGATTCCTTGACGTCCGCAAAAAATAATAGTTTTTATTATTGGCAATATTCGACTCTTGTTTCTTTCGATCTCTTTCTTTAAAGTTTCATTAATTTTCACATCGATACTAACATCTTTTTTATTTTTAAGTGCTTCATAACAGGTTGTTTTTATCATACACATTTTATGATAATCCGTTATCTCATGATTTTTAAAATCTTCCAAGGCATTTTTCCAATTTTGGTAAGCTTCCGTAACAAGCCTTCCAACTTTTTGATGTTTTCCTTTACCTACATCAGTAAATTGACCAAACAGAACACAGTTTTTGCAAAAATCAGCTGTTCTTGAATAAACAAGCCATTTATAATTAGTCATCCAGTTAAACTGAAATTTTAGATGTCTTTTGCCGCTTTTTGGAAAAATAAATGTAGACTCGGGTATCCAAATCTTACAAATAATGTCACCAATTTCTTCAAAATTTAACTAAAAATTATTTTTTTTCAAATGCTCAAATGATATACTGACTCTTACCTTTTTCCCAATATAAGAAATCACATAATTATTAACTGGTCCTTCTCGAACTCCAACAGACGAAGTGGATGTAGACGGAGCATTGTTGATAATTATTGAAGATTGTAAGTTGTTTTCATCATATTTATCAACTTTATCACAAACACTTTCATATTCAGTTAAATTATTGCTTGTATCACTTGATTCTGTTTTGCCTGACTTGGCTTTAAAATAATTTAATAAGGTATTTGACTGTTTTCTCTTCATATTGGTTAATAATTTAAATTATAACACACTTTTAATTTTTAAGGTTAAGCAATGCTACACAACAAACTGCACTTTGTCGAATAAACTATATAATTGAGCTAGAAGGAAGTGACTTGTAGTTTTGTGTTTGGTTGGATAATTAGGGTTCTAAGAATTATAAAAAAGCATAAATTTAATTTTCTTTTTAGAAAAAATGGAACGAAAACATTTTTACCCAACCATAAATATAATACATTTGTCTCTTTTATACGTTAATATAAGTATTTCAGTTTTCTTAAAATTTCTGTTCTTTTTTTTGGTATTTTCATCTGAATGACAAAACACTGTTTTATTAATACATTTTCTTGTTTCGGATAATCATTGTATACTTTTTCAAAATGATGTAAAATCTACGAACATTAAACAAAAATATATTATCATTTTTTTCTTTCTTTCTTAGTGTTATCTATTTTAGTATATTACATCACTAGATTATTATAATGTTGTATCTGTAGCGTCTGAGAGTTGCGGTTATTTTACAATGAATGGTAGAATTGTATGCCTTCTTTCACATAACAACCCTATTGACCATTGTTTCACCTAATTTCTAATTTCAGAACATGCATGTACATACCCAAAAGAAGAAACTATATTTATACAAGTATACCGATAGGTCCAACTCGCAACGGGCCATAGGCAACAATATACGTATGGAACGTAATGCGATGTGGCAACGTGTGTACGATGCCTATATTGAGTGACTCTTAAAATTTAAATTTATTTTGTAGAATTATTGATTTTTTTACTTTTATCTTTTAGAAAACCTTATTGTTTTTTTATTACTTAAAATTATTTTATATGAAAAATAGTATACCATAAAAGTGTAAACAAAGACAGTATACATTGAAACGAATATTCATTCAATTGTATTGTCATGAAACTCATGAAATTAATCGTTGTTAAATTTGTTAGAATGAATAGATATTTATATTTATCGGAAAATACTAATACCTAAAGCAAACAAATAAGGTGTAGTGTTTTGTTATAGGAATGTATAATATCCATTTCTTCCTGCATATTGATTATGCAGCTGATGCTTTCGTAATATGCTCATATTTGTATTTCTACTATTATCGTGATGTTATTATAATACAGATACCAAAATCTCACGTAATATTTTCATCAGCCTTTTATTAACAAGAAACAAGTGAAATACAACTTCGTAGGTCGACAAACGCTCCAGTCTTCATTATCACTGTATTATACATGAACTGTAGGCTTAGTTTTTCGTATAAATTGAAGTACGTGTCTGTTCCTTTGTAAAATTATAATAAGGGCAGGGGTTAATTTTATTCTGGCATTTTTAAAAATGCAGAGATCAGTTTTGCGACAGCATTCAGCTAATTACAATCTAAAATAAGCAACATTGTAACGTATTTTGGAATTGTGAATATCCGTAGGTAATAAAAAAAAAAGGAAGTATAGTTTAATTACAACAGTAGCTTCCTCCTGGGTTGAAGGAAGTCGGTATGTATCGACCGAAGTATAAGTTGAAATAATACAAATATGAGCATATTACGAAAGCATCAGCTGCATAATCAATATGCAGGAAGAAATGGATATTATACATTCCTATAACAAAACACTACACCTTATTTATTTGCTTTAAGTATTAGTATTTTCCGATAAATATAAATATCTATTCATTCTAACAAATTTAACAACGATTGACAAATTCAATTTCATGACAATACAATTGAATGAATACTGTCTTTGTTTACACTTTTATGGTATACTATTTTTCATATAAAGTAATTTTAAGTAATAAAAAAACAATAACGTTTTCTAAAAGATAAAAATAAAAAAATCAATAATTCTGCAAAATAAATTTAAATTTTAAGAAAGTCACTCAATATAGGCATCGTACACACGTTGCCACATCGCATTACATTCCATACGTATATTGTTGCCTATGGCCCGTTGTGAGTTGGACCTATCGGTATATCAATCGTCTAATTTTGTATATTAATGTATGTATACAAACACAAGAAAACAATATATATTGAAACATTTTTATAATAGGCAAAATTAATGGTATTATTTAAATATTTAGGGGGGGGGGGGTTATAACCCTAAAACCCCCCCTCTGTCTACGCGCCTGATTGTTCTATAGGTTTTTTAGAATTCGGTTGAATGTAGCGTTTTGGCTTCCTTTGCCGATATTACCAATGTGTTAAGGATTATTTTGTAATTGCTAACAGCGCATAATAAACTAATTCTATTCTGTTTGTATTTTTTGCATCGTTACTATGTTTTTTAAATATGCGTGATAAATTATTTAGATGGGTATTATAATTTCTTTATGGGGCTTACTTTAAATAGGATAGGATATTGACACTTCCACATGAAAACATCATTTATGTATGCAACGTATGATTCCATGCTATTTTTGGGGGTGATTTAATATACGATATATAATTTAATATTCTTCACCTTTTACGTGTGATTTTAAGGTTCGACGTTTATAATGTATTTTCCAATGACACATTCGTCTTATGATATTATTTTGAAGGTGTTCCCATCCTTAGGTAAAGCACCGTAATAAATTATTCTTAGTATATGTGCAATATATGTCGCAGAGAGAGACCATAAAAATAACAAGTAAAGTTTACTCGAGGTATAATAATACAAAGGTTTTGGTATTTTGCAAACTTTATCGTCTCGACGTTAATTAATCATATTTTTTATTAGTGCAATTGTTAAATAAAAAGAATATTATAATAGATGAAATCATAAGACCAAATGAAACGGAAGTAGATTTTTGTATTGACTATTATTTGGAAAATATTTTTTTCAACAATCGTTCAGCAATCATTATTCATTTTCTAACGCATGCATATTGAATTATTATAAAAATAGTGCCAGAAAACTGGTCCTGGTACTAGTATATTCTGTGTCATGTTACTAATTAATGTAGTTTTGGTTTCTTTGTTGGATAATTATTATTAATATATGTTTTTAATTGGTTGTTTTGCCTAGTGTCAAAATACGTGACAATTGGCGACCATTGAGTGATTTTCAGAAATGCCGATTTTTATAGTTTCTGATTCGAGGAAATATCAGAAAATAACGAGACTGGTGTTGTAGCGCAAAAATGAAACATTTATTTAGAAAACTTCAAAGTACTCTCAATTCTGTGCAATACACTTATCCCATTGTTTTGTCCATTTGTCATAAGTAGGGGCCGGACGAGAGACCGAAGACTCATCGCCCACCGGCGTACTATTGAAAATTTGTATTTTTGAAGAGTTTTTAATTTTATTTATATAATTGGAAAACAAACTAGTGGTGATCTATAAAATACGAAATATTTTTATTTGTTTATTTTGTAGTTCAAGTTGAGTAAAGGAGTATTAATATTAACTAGCAATACTTTCCCAAGGTTCTCTTCTGTAAAATTTGAATGAAATACATCCTTGTAGATAGAAAACGTCCTTTCTACACCGCAACTGCTTATAGGTGCATACTGGAAATATTCTTTTATTTCAGCGCATTTAGCAGTTAGATTTTGAGACATTGTCCCCATACACAATTGCCGCAATGTTGTTAAATCTGAATTTTTATTAAAAACTGCGTCTAACTTTTGCCGAAGGCCACATCCGAAGTCACTTGGAATATTTTTCAAATTATTAATAGCCACATCTAATGTGGTTAATCCATTATTTAATTTGATATAAAAGATTTTGATTTTCAAAATAAGTACATAATTAGTTTTGGCAAATTTTCAAAGTGTTCCTGAAGAAAGTACAACTGATTTTTGAAATTTGGAATTTCTATTAGTTCCTTGAACTCAGAAATACTTCGAGCATCGTCGAAATTTTGTAAACTATCGAAATTCTCTGTATAAAAACTAGTAGCTGCCAACCATGTCCCCCATCTAGTTATTACTGGAGAGGAGGCAGTGACAAAAATGGCAGTTTTTCCCTGTAAAGAGCTACTCTCAATGGTGCTTTTCTAAAAACTTTTTTGAAAGCGGATACAAGTCTATCAACTTCTGGAAAGGTGTCTCTGATATATTCACAGATTCTGTAGAGAGCATGTGCTACACAAGTAATATGCAGCATATTAGAATATGTTTCCTTTAATAGTCTGCCTGTTTCTAACATATTTGCACCACTGTTACTGACAAAGTATTTTTTCTTTCGAAAAAGGAATTTGGCGCATATTCTCGTAAATTGTTTTAACTACTGTTTACGCATCAAATGTATTTATAACTTTTGTTGCTATTACATGTGCGTTATATGAGATAGTTGGATGTAGTACACAAGCTATAACATTTACCATACAGCGTCCTAATATATCAACGGTTTCGTGGGCATTTATCCATAGGTACTGATTTGAAAGATGGCTTCTAATACGTTCTACTGCTTTCGTGTAGCATTTAGAAACATAATATGTATTTGCGTAAGGTGGATTCATCAAGAACATTTCGACCTGTATATTTTTGGAGAAATGTTTTGAAGGTGGGATTGTTAAGTTTATTTAATGGAATATTTGCCGCCATAAAAGTTTCACAGAGTTCTTCGTTAAAATCGTCAGATTCCAACGACTCTAATTTCTGTGTATGTGTTTGCGATGCTAAGTGACGTTTTACGTGCGATTTCTTGGAATTTTTTAACGATATCTAACAGATTTTGCAATATTTTTCTGAATCACTGGCAATGGACATACATTCAGTTTGACACTTAATCCAACTCGCCATTGTTTCACGATGCGATTCTCGACGTTGTTCCATATCATATCTGAAAAAGTAATTTAAACAATGCTCTAGACCTAAATAAATGAAAATTAAAAATGTATGCGTAAGTTATTGAAACTTACGAAATAATTGGGAGAAGTAGATTCGATATTAAACAGGATCTATTACAAAAATTACGAATTTTATGTAATTAACGGTTAAAACAATGAAAAAGAAAGAAACTTACTTTACTCACCGTACTTTATTTATCTTACGAAAGATAAACTAATAAATAAAATAAATTATAAAAACTCCTCACGCTTTTATCTACACCTATAAAGAAAGGAATTTAGCTATAATATTGAAGTAATTGCGTCACAATTCAACGACAAAAAACAGATGTGCTGTTCACCGAATGAATAGTGCTATTTAATAACTGCGTGTTGTACTTAGCTATATTATAGACCAGTGGTTCCCAACAAAATTTTTCCAAGGACCCCTTCATCCAGTCGCTATAATGACATGGACCCCCTCTAATTCTTAAACCTAAAGTTATAAATGTTCTCATCCCCCCCCCCTTTAATTATAATGAGCTTAGCCCCTAAGGCTAAGCTAATGTAATACTAATACATGGTTGGTAACAAGTACGTAAGGTTGACATTTTGAGAAAAAAGATTGATCTTAAAATGTGTGTTCAATTTTGTCTTTATTAGGCTATTATTGTTCAAAACATGTGAAAAAATAAGTAAACAGTAATATTATAAAAGTCATGATTTATTTGTGGAAATAAAGAGTGCGTCCATCAGTACACAGTTATAATTTTCAGTTCTTAATGAGATGAGTTGAATCTGACCTTTGAGTCCATTATTTCTGAAATGTTTGGTTCCAAACTTGACACTTTCACTCTGAAATCCGACCGCATGTCGAGCCGATTCCTGTACTTGTTTTTCATGAAGCACATGGAGGAAAATGCTTGTTCACACCGATAGGTAGTTGCAAATGGAAGGATATTTTTCATTGCCTTATCTCCAATTTCTTTGTAGTCCTTGCGTTCTGTTGCCCAGAAGTCCGCAATTTGTTCACCATTAAAATTGTTTTTTATTGCACCACAGCTAGACAAATCCACAAGTTGATCTTTTTCTTCTTCTGTGAGGCCGTGGATTTGTTCTATTTCTTGACAGCTGAAAGAATTTCGAATCCAACTATCGTTAGGGTCAGGTTCAGGAAAATATTCCCTAAAAGTGGTGGCTAGGCTGCGTAGATGCTCGGCTACGTTGCCCTTTATCTGGTCAGGCAAACTATCCTCTGAAGACTCCAAGAATTGTTTCAAAGTAGGGAAGTTAGTAAACGACCCTTTTTCAATCCGTGCCGCCCACATATAGCACTGTTTGACCATAGCATTAATCCTATCTTCAACTTTGAACATGTCCACATTGTTCCCTTGCAAACTTAAGTTTAACACATTCAAGTGTTCAAACACATCAGCTAAATAGGCAATTGAGCAAAGCCAAGAAAAGTCAGTGAGGAAATCTGCATACTTGGTGTCAATAAGGAAAACACGAACCTCATCTCTCAGTTCAAAAAATCTTGTTAAGATCCTACCTCGAGAGAGCCATCTTACTTCCGTATGAATAAGAAGCTGTTCATGCTCACTGCCAATCTCTTTGCAGAACAAAGAAAATAATCTGGATTGCAGAGGTCGAGCTTTAATATAGTTAACAATTTGAACTACTTCATTAAGTATCTTCTGCAAAAGTTCAGGCAATCTCTTGGCTACTAAGGCTTCACGATGAATACAACAGTGTGTCCATTTCACCTCAGGGTTTACTGCTTTGATACGAGCTTGAAGTCCTGTTTTGTTACCAGCCATTGATTTTGCTCCATCCGTAGACAAGCCCACACATTTTGTCCAGGTGATGTCATGTTCATTGAAAAAATCATTTAATGCAGTAAAAATATCGTCTGCTGTTGTGTGAAGTAATTCGCACGAAAAAAGAAAATCTTCAAATATCTGGTCATTCCTCAAAAATCTTGTGAAAACCAACATTATTGCTTTTTTTGATATGTCTGTGCTTTCATCCAATTGTAGAGCATACATGTCACTCATGCGAAGTCTGACCAGCAATGTCTCTTTAATGTTATCGGCCATATCAGTAATTCGTCTTTGGACAGTATTGTTAGAGAGCGGAACAGTACCTATTAGCTTAGCAGCTGCATCGCCTAACATTCTCTTGCATAGAATTAATGCTGATGGTAGTAAAAGTTCTTCAGCAATTGTATGGTTTTTTCCACATTTAGCGACAAGCTGAGATACCTCATAAGATGCAAGGGTTGCATTTTCATTTACATTTGCATAAGAGTGTTTAGTAATGTTTTTACGAGATCTATTAAGCTCTCCTAATTTATTTTTGAAAAAATCCAATGATTTACTTTTGTGCTCTGGATGCTTTGTTTCAAGATGCCGACGGAGTTTTGCTGGCTTCATACACTCATTCGAAAGACTTCCGTAGCAAATTACACATTGAGGTTTAGGCTGCTGCTCAGATCCAGTGAACGTGAAACCGATTTCCAAGTAATCAGAGTTGTATTTTCTAATTTTTGCAGTATGCTTAACACTGACGTTGGACGACGACGCGTTGGGTTCAAGAGACACTGACAAATTCGGTCACTGACCGGCGAGAGAGAGTCACTGACTTATTAACTCTAATGTCAAATGCATTCTTTTCTTCTTCATCTGTAGGCCTATCTCGTTTTAAGGATCCACTTTTCAACCAACGATCCATTTTTAATTACCGTGTGCGTACTGTAACTTTCCACGAAAAACAAAGCTTTACAAACACTAACTGTTTTATAAAAACACATATGTAAACAACACAGTCTGTGACGGCACTAGCAATACATTTAAAATGGCCGACTGTCTGAAATGCGAGTTGGCTGTCACTTGTCGGCTGCAAGCAGGCTGCGCGCGCGTTCTAGAGGCAGGCATACAGCAAAACTATTCGGCCATCTAGTTCCATTGACGGCGCTAGAGTGTGCTGGCGTTTGTTGCTGGATAAAGCCAGATGCAAAAGTTAGCATTCGTTAAAGCGCTCCAAAAACCTGAAAAAACTGAAAATCTGTTACTGTGTACCAATATATATTTTAATTCCAATTTCTAATTATATCTTGCGGACCCCTCTGGCATGGCTTGCGGACCCCCAGGGGTCCGCGGACCACCTGTTGGGAACCATTGTTATAGACTATTGGTCCATCGTAATTTCGGCCTGATGCGTCCGGTCTCTACTAATAAGTATATAAACTTACGTAATATTTGTCAATGTCATTGTGTCGTTTGTTAATCTTTACTGAGAGTTAATAGTAATCCTACCCTTAGAACAAAGAATTTACGTCGTTCAATGTTATGGAATTGGTGAGGCTTCTTATAACTTTGCAATTCCAAAATTTTAATAATGTTCACGTGTGCGTAAATGCTTTACGAAATTTGGTAGAAAAAATTAAAAGAACAGGTAGCGTACATGACATCAATTAAAGAAAAAGGATTTACGATGAAGAAGATGCAGCTACATGTCCAAAATTATTCTTGCGAAAAATGTCTGTATAGTTAAATCAGTTAATTAGCAAATCACATTTACAAAGAATTTTGAAAGGACACAAAATTAAACCTTATAAATCGATTTTTGTACATGAATTAAGAAATGGTGATGATGCTCTGCGTTTAGACTTTTGCTTATGGGTAGGAGAAAATTAGTCTGTAAATCAAAATTTATTCAAAAACATAATTTTTTCGGTAGATTTTCGTCGAGAGACAATCCTAATTTCAAAATTGCGACGAGAGGTCAATATTACAAAAAAGGTTAATGTGTGGCGTGGTGTTGTGTATGGAAAAATCATCGGTTCGTATTTTTTTAATGCAAATGTAAATCAACAAACGTATTTGGAGATGCTACAAAATTTGTTATTGCCTGCAATAGGAGATGAACCTAACTTTCAAAGTGTATATTTTCAACAAGATGGATGCCCTGCTCACTAGGGCTGGGCGATACCGACGTTTTCGGTATCGGGTACCGATACCAATCGAGGTATCGATACTTACCGATGTATCGGGTCTGTGCACGGTATCGATTCTGAGTACCGGAATCGGTAAAGTATCGATAGGTATCGATGCTTTGGAATCGATACCTTGGAATCGATACCTTGGAATCGATACCTTGGAACCGATACCTTGGAATCGATACCTTGGAATCGATACTTTGGAATCGATACCTTAATTCGATACCTAGAAATCAATATTCATAACCCGTTTTCTAGGTGTTGATTGTTTGATATCGGTTTCAAGAGATATAAAATTAATTTACCGATTCTACCATAACTACGGTATGAAATTCGCAATATTGTGAGATTTTTTTTTGTAATAATTATAGTTATGTCATAATAAGGATATTTGCTACACACAATAATAACATCCTTTTAAATATATATTATATAATATATATAATGCATATATACTTAAAAATTCTTTACTTAAAAAGTTATTGCATCCTTTATGTACATTTAAAAAAATGCACGAAGGTAAGCTATCCGATACATGGCTACCCGATACATCGCTACCCGATACATCCCTAACCCGATACATCAATACTTAGCGAGTACTGGAATCGGTAAAGTATCGATAGGTATCGATGCTTTGGAATCGATACCTTGAATCGATACCTTGGAATCGATACTTTGGAATCGATACCTTGGAATCGATATCTTGATTCGATACCTAGGAATCAGTATTCTTAACGCGTTTTCTAGGTATCGTTTGTTTGATATCGGTTTCAAGAGATATAAAATTAATTTATCGATTCTACCATATCTACGATATGAAATTTGCAATATTGTGATATTTGTTTTTGTAATAATTATAGTTATTATGTTTATGTTATAATATGGATATTTGCTACGCATAATATAAAATTCAACAACATCCTTTGAAATATATACTATATAATATATATAATGCTATATATACTTAAAAATGCTTTACTTAAAAAGTTATTGCATCTTTTATGTACATTTAAAAAAATGCATAAAGGTAAGCTACCCGATACATGGCTACCCGATACATCGCTACCCGATAGATCGATACTTAGCGAGTACTGGAATTGGTAAAGTATCGATAGGTATCGATGCTTTGGAATCGATACCTCGCTACCCGATACATCGCTACCCGATGCATCGATACTTAGCGAGTACTGGAATCGGTAAAGTATCGATAGGTATCGATGCTTTGGAATCGATACTTTGGAATCGATACCTTGAATCGATACCTTGGAATCGATACTTTGGAATCGATACCTTGGAATCGATACCTTGATTCGTTACCTAGGAATCAGTATTCATAACCCGTTTTCTAGGTATCGTTTGTTTGATATCGGTTTCAAGAGATATAAAATTAATTTATCGATTCTACCATATCTACGGTATGAAATTTGCAATATTGTGATATTTTTTTTGTAATAATTATAGTTATTATGTTCATGTTATAATATGGATATTTGCTACGCATAATATAAAATTCAACAACATCCTTTGAAATATATACTATATAATATATATAATGCTATATATACTTAAAAATTCTTTACTTAGTTATTGCATCTTTTATGTACATTTAAAAAAATGCATAAAGGTAAGCTACCCGATACATAGCTACCCGATACATGGCTACCCGATACATCGCTACCCGATACATCGATACTTAGCGAGTACTGGAATCGGTAAAGTATCGATAGGTTTCGATGCTTTGGAATCGATACCTCGCTACCCGATACATCGCTACCCGATACATCGATACTTAACGAGTACTGGAATCGGTAAAGTATCGATAGGTATCGATGCTTTGGAATCGATACCTTCGTTATATGAGGTATCGGGTATTGGACGATGTATCGATACTTCGCCCAGCCCTACTGCTCACTCAACAGTGTTGGTAAGAAATTATCTGCAAGAACATTTTGGAAACAAATATAATAGATCGTTACGGACCCGTCAATTGGCCGGTTCGTTCCTCTGATTTAAGCCCATTGGATTTATTTTTATGGGGATATATTAAACAGCGTCTTTATAATACTAATTCGGATAACAATATCGAAATTTTAAAACAAAAAGTACGGAAGCGATAAATTCTGTCACTGAAGATATAATCCACAATGTTTATAAAGAATTTGTATGTAGATCTGAAAAGTATGTAGAGGTTGGAGGATACCATATTGAATAAAATAAAATGTTTTTCTTTAGCTCAATTGTGTTTTTATATATTTCTCAGCTGCTAGAGAAGAGAATATTTAGATTTTTGTTTCAGATCAGGAATGACTTTCTTGGTTAAGAAGTTACAAATAAATTTTCTTTTCCTCTTGTTTAGTCCATCCGGGGATACACTGTATATTTCTTAAGTCGTTATTGTTTTTGAACAAAAATAAATCATGTACCTACAAAAAATCCAACTTTAAATACAATTTCTAGTTTTTTTATATTGGTACAGACACTGGTTATTTATATATTATTATTTAATTTAAATACTGTTTGGAAAGAAAAAAATATGTATTCATAATAGTCATAATGTAAATAGATAAGACCTTGATTATTGAGTATACATTTATGGTAACGCCAACGCTGTAGGTCAAACGTAGGTGAGATTGGTCTTCGTGAAAAAATTTCGATATTCGTGGTAGCTGTTTTATTCATAATTGGCAATTGTCTGGAGTATTTTTGTTTTTATTTGTAGTGTAGAGCGTTGTAAATATGAGCATGTGCTAATGCATAAATAAGTATTTCTTTACTATGCTACAGAGAAATGTTTTTACATCATTCAATCTTTTGCCAATAATTTTGTGATTTTATTCACGAGTACGCTGTAAAAGATAATATAAATTTATTCTACTTTTTTATACAGGCTGTGTATAAATTGGCGGACCCACTACACGCGGCGATGTTCTTTGTTAAATTCGGAGTCCAAAATCCTAATACGAAAATGTTGTACCATGCTCCATATCTTTGCACGAGGTTCCTAAAGTTCGGACTTTCAGTCTTGAAATAAGCATTATTACTCGATATTTGTTGACAGAAAGAGCTACAATTTAGAAGAAAGAAGAATTGTTGTTATTATCCTTTCGTTAAAGTTTTCTTTTTGATTTTAAAGTTTGTTTTTAATATTTGTTTATTAACTTATTTTGACGAAAACACATCTGACAACATTGTAAAACAATAAATAGGCAGCCTAATGTTGTTCTAGTCAAATACATTACTACTGTCAAATTCATTCTGAAGACAAAGGAAGCCTGATACATCGTTTTAGGATTAGGACTTTTAACTTAAAATTTGACCAAGAATGTCGCCACGTGTAGTGGGTCCGCCAATTTATACACACCTTGTATAATGTATTACTTACATTCTATTTCAAATTAAAAAGGGACGATTCAAATACTCCATCGAAAAGCTTACTGCTAGTAATTCCATTAGCTCTTGCCCAGCAGGTGGGCGCAATATGTATTTTATTAGCTTAAATTTTACTTGAAATTATTTACGCATTTGTTTCAAAGGTTGTGTTCCACCCTTGATGATAAATAAGAATACCCTTGCTTTCTTTTACTTCATTATTTCACTTATTCATTACATAAATTTTATACACAATTCTTGAAGAAACATGTATTAAAATAACGATCTTGAATATTTAAATTTTATATCGTTATTGATTTTTTGAGTTAGTTAGAATTTACAATTTATTTGTGACTGATTTTTACGGATTTAGAATGTATCGACTTAAGAAGTGTTATATTTAGACTAAACTCAAAGTGTATAACCTTCCATCGTAACAATAATAAAAGGGTACAACTTCTATACTTACGCTTATTATTCCAAGAATTATCGCTACGAACGGAAATTAGGTTTACACAATAAATAAGTCGTGATATCATGAGTACAGTAAATACATTGGTATCGAAGATGAAAAATAAACAAATAGTTGAATAGAAAAAAATATATTTTTTTTCAAGCGTATGTATAATCATTTCGATATTATACTATTCAGAACCTTATATTGAAACAGTTCATTTTTGTCCGGCGGCAGTTTTGCCGTTATTATTTAAATAACATGGGAAGAGTGTCTCCCTCTATGTATTCTATTATTTTGTCGTTATTATTGTAAAAATACATTTAAATAACATTGGAAGTCTCTCCCTCTGTGTATTCTCCCTGGTATGTATTGTAAATTCATTCTGACAGATATTTGCGCAACTAACCTAAAACGTCATACGCCAACATTATCATTAATAAAGAGAATTAAATGCATAATCTGTCATTTGAGCCTAACCTAAAAATGTTTACAAAATTTCAAAGGAATATTCTAATTAAACGCTTGAAAAAAAATAGTGTATAATAAATACACGGCAGCGAAATCATATTAATTGCCTCACACACATTCTACTGCTTCGGCTAGCGCCTCAGCAGTAAACTGTATGCTCGGCAATAATAAGAGCTCTGTGCTTGATCTATAATATATTATGTCTATTTTGCGTTCGTAACGAAATCATTATTATGAAACCCAAAACAGTATCGGCATGAGGTTCATTTTGATATGCTTTTTTCGCTGCTTAATGTTGGCATTGTTCGAACACAGAAATAAATACCGTATTGCGTTATTTGAATTTAAGAATTTAAGTACATTTGATAGAAATTATATACATAGAAAAGTAAAATTGTACACACACAACCTATATTGGTGTTGAAGTATAAGATATAACGTGTGTTCATTTGAAAAGTCAATCTAGGTTACTTTGAAATTTTGATAGAATAAGACGCAAATATATTAGAATGTGTTTGTTGTTCCGTAAACGTAAATCCAAATGACATTTGATAATGTCAATCACAAATACCAGTTAGAGCATAAAATAATCGTGCGTCGATTCTGGTTTAACTAAATTGCTTCTCAGTTTTAAAATAGCTTTCACTTTAGAACATAAATTTTTTTAGTCCAGATCTATTTTGGAAGTGGTAATAAAATTGATGGTTTATTGGTTTATTCAGTTCAAGATTGCATGGTAGAATTTCAAGTTGAGTTTCCACATTTTGTAATAGATTATATACAATTTAAGAATACTTTGGATAGAACTTTAAAACTTTTTTCTGAAACTGGTAGTCTCTTAAGAAAATCAGGCAGCGGAGCAGTTAAGAAACGTACACCTCAAGTTGTCAATTGTGTTGAAGAAATAATGGAAAATGAACCACAAACATCTGTTCGACATTTGACTCAACAAATAAACCTTTCTGTTGGTACAACTCACAAGTTATTAAAAAAAGATATGCAACTTTATCCATACCGTGTCACAGCAGTACAAGAATTGTTAGAAATTGATTACCCACGTAGACTACAGTTTTGTAATTGGTTTGTAAATATGAACAATAATGGAAAACTTTCGCAAAGAGTCATCTTTACTGATGAAGCATGGTTTTATAAAACGGGATCCCTAAATTCACCAAATACAAGAATTTAGAGTAGTGAAAATCCACATGTAATTAATGAAGAATCGCTACATCCAGAGAAAATTGGTGTTTGGGTAGCGATAAGCCAAAGGCGAATCATTGGACCAATATTTTTTCAGGGAACGTTAATTGCTCAAAGTTACCATACGGAAATTTTACAACCATTTGTCAATCAGTTGCATGATGATGAACTTCAAAATGCATATTTCCAACAAGACGGAGCACCTTGTCACTGTACTGCAGAATCTTTGAATGAGCGTATATATGAGTCGAAATACTGAAATTGCCTGGCCTGCACGTTCATGCGATTTAACACCTTGCGACTTCCTTTTGTGACCTTATCTAAAAAATAACATATTTCGAACACCTATATTGAATTTGAATGATATGCTACTGAGAATCGAACAGAAATGCATGGAAATTAATAACAATCCAGTAATGTTGCAGAATATCATCAGAAATTTTGAACGGAGGATTTTAAAGTGCATTGATCTTGAAGCACAATATTTTCAACATTTGTTATAGTTTTAAATAAATACCTATTATTTGTTATTTATTTGTTTGTATGAAACTGTCAAAATATACGACTTCGTAGGTTAAGTAGTAAATTTTAATTTACAACATACTTCAAAATGTTCTCAGTAAATCACATGCTACTAGATTGACTTTTCAAATGAACACTTGTTATTAGTTAGTTTCTCTGTCATTCATGTTTATATTTTTACATAAAATATTTAAGTTAAGTAATGTTAACGAAAATTAATAATATAATATTTCCCGGATAGCAATACTTAAATTTGAAAATGTCAAGTGTCAATGTGACCAACGGCATACTTTATATAAAAATAAAACTCTGAGCTTTCAAATTAAATCATTTCAATTTATTAATGTAAAAAGTGCAAAATAGAAAAAAATAGTATAAAAAACTCGTTTCATAAGACCTATTATCGCATTCGTGACTCACGAACTTGTGCGATAAAAGGGTGCCTTATGAAACTTGTGTTTTAATATATTATTTTATGTGTTCTAATTTATGGCAACACTTTTAAGTAGTCTGTATGATGTATGCGAAAATAATAATAATTATAAGTGAGTAATATCTAATACAATTCTAATTCTACATAAGTATAATCTGTAAATGCATGCGTAAGAATTCGACTAATTGTACATTACACACACAAGTAATAAAATTTACATAACACTACGATCTCGTACATTCAAATTATATAAATATATGAAATTTATATAAAATTTTATGTTCTAGATAGCCATGAAGTTTTTTTTTCTTCAAACTTAAGTTGGCAGTATAAATGACATAAATGTCACTGTTGTTAACAAATGATGTTATGTTTTTTTTTGATAAATAACTATACCGCACGGAAATCTGGTGGAAGAACGGCGGAGAGGTAAACGATATCCAGTACACTAGGCGCCAGGTGTGTCTGTGTTGAAATACGAGTATATACGCAATACGTATATGTATACCACACCTACTTGTGACCTATCAATAAGCGTGTCTGTGTTGAAATACGAGTACACCACGACCAAAACCTCGTGATAGTTGCGCGGTAGCAAAACGTATAGAGCTGCTCGCATCGTATTGGCGCGCTGATAAAAGGGGCGGGCGTAAAGCTAGATAAGCCTAATTGCCGGTCTGATATTGGTTGCTCACTAATAACAGCTCAGTGCCATATATAAGTACGTGTATGTATGTATAAGTGTAGGTTTAGTGCAATAAAAGTATACTGCCGATCAAAATGCAACGAACATCTATTCATTTAGGCGGACGTGCCATTAATGCACAAAGTCGTGAAATTGTTGCTAATGTTATTAGCTATTTAAGTGAGCGTTTTCCAGAAGAAAATGTCTCGACTATAAGATCGGAAGCTGCGAAGGCTACGGGAGTGTCAATGGCGACAATTTATAGAATTGTCAGTGAAAAAAAGAAAATAGACAGTGGTGAATGTCATAGATATCGTTCTCCAAGGAAGCACATAAATACTCCTAAGCGAATAATGGGATTGACGACGCCGATAAGGCGATTCTGAAACGCGAGATTTTAAATTTTCATGTAACTGAGAGGACTGTGCCTACACTGAAAAGTATTTTACCCAAGTTCAAAGATGTGAGCGGCTTTAACGGAGGTCGGGAGAGTTTGCGGAAAATTGTGCAGGGTATTGGTTTTCGGTGGAGGAAAACACAATCCAACAGAAAAGTGTTGATGGAGCGCCAGGAAATTAGGTTCCAGAGAACAAATTATTTGCGAGACATCAGAAGGTTTCGCCAAGAGGGAAGACCTATCGTTTATATGGACGAAACGTACATCCATGCCTCGCATACAACAGTCAAAAGTTGGAACGAGAATACTTCCTCTGAGGGGTTAAAGGAACCTATAGGAAAAGGACAGAGGATGATTTTATTTAGTTTTTAAAATATAACGTAACTGTGCAGTTTCAAATTTCATTTTTAAATTAATTAAACGTTAATTAACGTATCGATTCCTCAATTACACTTTAATCGTATTAGTAATATGTATGTTATTATTATATATTTATTTTCCAGTAATGCTTACAGTTCAAGTAATTTTGGCGAATATGGGAAAGTTTTATTATAAACTTGTTTATTGATAGTTTGTATCCATGAATTGACGTTGCTTCATTACTTAATGAAAGAATTTGTATTAAAAAATTATTAATAAAAATTATATATAAAAACAATTACCATAAGCACCTTTTAATGTGACGAGTAATTATCGGTAATTCGAAGATTAAATTAAATTATGACAAAGGAAAATTCTTTCAATGGAGACTGTGGTTAAATAATAATTTAAAAAAAAAAAAAAAAAAAAAAAAAAAATGACAAAGGAAACAATTTCCAAGTTATAAATACGCCAGAATAGTTCTGTCAGTCCTAAGCCTGAATAAAGTGTTAAGGAAGGTTATTGATTGTAGCAAAACCGAGTTATAAAAATACTGTAACTTTTGTACGATACTGTAAACCGGCTATCGCATAACTCCACCCACTCTAATACAATATGCGCAGACTGGCCCATCGCTATCACGAGGTTTTGGTCGTACATAGGCAATACGTATGTGTATTCCACACCTACTTATCAAATCAAATGCTATACTTTACATTGAATAAAAAATATGTTGGAGAAGTTAAGTTGACGATGACGCGTCTTGTGCAGCAGTGTTGTTCGGTCACCACATTTCTACACGGTATACAAACGTTTCAGTTAAGAAAGTCAGTAATATTAAAAACAGCTGCAGTGTAAACGTTCTTGGTTACAGTGCCTACAAAGAGTTCGAGCATTCTCCATTTTCTAGTTTTACACAATTTCGAAAGTACCATTCCGATAAAGAAAACTTTGTGATTTATTGTAACATTCTTGAAGTTTCAAGTCAGTACAATACAGGCAATGTCAGTTGTATTTTATATACAAAGTCAGTATTTGTTTTAAACACTAGATCCTTTATTTCCTTTATGTGGTTTTCATCAGTTCATGAAAATAATATTTAATATCATTAAAACATTCGTATTCTTCACATACTCTCGTTACCGAAACGTTTACTAACATTTTAAACTATCTGTGGTAGAAATTTCATTGCGCAAACATTTTATGCAAATTCTTTGCATAAAATGTTATTTAACCAATTATTTAGAAAATTTGCCATTGGGACGACTTCTTATGCTCTGGTTCTAACAAGATGAAACACCTCCCCACACCCTAAGAGCGGTGAGAGACTTCCTGCACAGAGAATTTCCAAGACAGTTGGTTAGGAATCGCGGGGTAGTTGAATGGCCTGCAAGGTCACCTGACCTATCGCCTCTCGATTTCTTTTTAAGCGGAACTTTAAAAAAGATTTATGCGGAATCCATACAACATTTAGAAGAATTGCGTGCAAAAGATACAAATGCATTTGCGATTTGCGACATTAAGACGACGCGACATCAGTCGTCGTGCTATTAATAACATTGATCGACGCATTAACTTGTGCATTAAATAAGAACAAGCCTTCGAACATTTGTTGTGAATTATTCTATTATTGTTGATTCTGATTCTGGTTGTTATTTCTAATTGTTTAAATTTTTTTTGGAAAATTAATTCTTCAGTTTTCATTTTGAACCATGTTCATCGACCCGTAATTAATTTTTTTTCAATTTATTATGAACTTAGATGAGAAATAAGTGACAATGTCAAGAAATGCCCTCACTCTAACTGCAGTAACTAAACCGGATCATGTATTGAACTGCATATCCTCTTCAAGGTACGACCCCGGTCTTGTTTCTATTAAATACAAACACGACCTCGGTGCGTCCAAATACGACCTCGGTATGTGTTACATCTTTCACCACTTTGTTGATCTTGGAACGAGGCCTAGGCTAAAGGAGGACACGCTCAAGTATATAATGAGATCCCTTGAGATCTCGAGATACAGACACACACACAGAGTCCGAGAGAGTGTATTATAGAAACCTCCTTAAGACTAGTGTCTATTTAGTACTATGTTATATTGTTAATTGTTGATTCTTTATAATGGTGTTATTTAATTATATATTGTTATCCAAACGCTGACCGTCTATCATTTATTATATCGGCGAATCTACGTACCAACGCAGCGATGTGCCCTCCGGGACCAGGTCACATCACATGGCGATCCTGCCCACGTCTGACATCACATGGCGATCCTGCCTTTAGTTAGATGATCAGATATCACATGGCGACGCTGCCCACGTCAGATATCACATAACAAAGATCTAATAAAGATAAGTAGCAATCATTGGATGGATTTTAAAATCCAGGTCCGTATTTAAATTTTTTGGCTGATGCGGTTGTAAAGTGAGGAAACGTTGTACCGAAAAATGGTGAGCACCGCTGGATGCAGCAGAAAAAGATACTACGGCGAAGTGCTTTTCGTTTTTCAATTCATTGCATAACAACCAAGTTATTGTAGAAAGAAATAAATGTGAAAATTTGGTTTTTCCCTAAAGTCTCAAGAACGAAAAATGATGCAAATTTCTTTGCGGCATATTAATCCCCACTAATTTTCGCAACTTTGACCTAATTTAACCTTCTTCGTATCTCTTACGGTTTACGAGATCCCAATGGTGACCATCGAATCTGAATAACCCTGTATATTGATAATAAAAAGGAGACATAAAAAGACGTATTACTTAATTACTTAATTCTTTAATACTCGTATGATTAGGAAAAGTAGTAGAATTTAGTATTAAACTCGTGAGAAATGATCATTATTTGCACTCAGATGAATTATTCCACTCGCCTTTGGCTCGTGTCACAAATTTCATCCTCATGAAAATCGACAACTTTCTCACTTGTTGAATAATATACTATTAATTAACGCATAAAATTATATTTTCTCAATATTAACACAAAAATAACAAATAATTTAGTTTAAATGATTGCAAAAACTTATCTATCTGACAAATTTCGGCGAAATTATATGAGGGATGTCCTTTATGTTTTGCATACTGGGACATAGAGGGCGCCACTTATTAAATGTCAGTACTAGAAATTAGCCCGCATGTTTAGTTGGCCTAAATCCAAAGTTTCAGTGCGATACGTGTAGTGTTGTAGTTACAACAAACTGTCAAAGTTGACGAGTTTGTCGAAAAATGGAATTAAACCCTGAAAATTTTCGCACAATAATTTTTTATAATTTTCGAAGACAATTCTCTCAACAAGAATGCCTTGCCGAGTTGAGTTCTGTTTTCGGTAATGAAGCACCACATCAGTCAATAATTTCTCGATTGTATGGAGAATTCGAACGTGGACGGATTAGTCTTAGCGACGATCCAAGAGCAGGTACACCAAAAACGGCCGTAACTCAGGAAAACGAAGATCGACATGTGACATATCGTGAAATTGAGGTATCACTCGGGTCGATTCAAAAAATTTTGCATGAAGAATTGTGTGTAAAAAAATTCGCATCTGTTGACCGAAGAATAGAAAACAGCTTGGGAGAATTGGTGTCAAAAAACTCTATACCGCTTCAATGCAGAAAACTAGATACGTGTACAACATCGTGAGTAGTGATGAATCTTGTATTTACTCATACGAGCCAGAAAATAAACGCCATTTGTCTGTTTGGGTTTTCCGAGGTAAAGAAAGGCCGTGTCTCCAAAAAGATGATGGCGACATTTGTCTCGAAAGCAAGTCATGTAGCGACAATTTTTCTACAAGATCAAAGAATTGTTACTGCCGATTGGTATACAACCATTTGTTTGCCTCATCGCTGAGCTCCGAGAAACCAACCCACAACGACAAATCATCCTCCACCAAGAGAATGCACACAATGCAAGTTCGCACACAGCTTGTTAGACCATTCTCTGTACAGTCCCGACCTAAGTCCCAACGATTTCTTTACCATTCCGAAAATTAAGGGCGGGTTGTGTGGTCAAAGGTTTCAGTCGTCCGAAGAGCAGTCGATGCTTTCAAAAACGTAATTTTGACTGTACCAACAAACAAGTGAAATAACTGCTTGAAGTTGGTTCGAGCGCATGCAAAAGTGCATAAATCTTCGTGGAGAATACTTCTAAAAACAATAAAGTATTTGTTACGTCCATATAGATTTAATTTGTATTTTAGTTTTATTTAAATATAATCAAATAGATTTAGTTGTATTTATTTTACGTATTAAATAACAGGTTTTTAATTTTATACTATTTGTAAATGTTAAGTGTATAGAAAGGTCTTGGAGTTTCCCAAATAACAAATTTTGTTAATTTTGTAAATTTGGTCAGGTATTATATTGCTTGATACATTGTCTTGTTTTCTACAACCATAAAACTTTTTACTCAATACAGGTATAATCATTCTTGTAAATTCGTTCATTTTCAGATGTAAACCTATATAATAGCGTTTGTTTTATTGTTATATTTCATTTATTGCGTTTATTATTATTGAATGTTACAATGTATTCATCTTTTTACGATAAGGTTTAGAGATTTTGGTTTAATTGCATTTTTACTATATTATTCGAATACTGTTCTTTATCTCTAGCCCACTTGCTGTTGTTGTAATTTACGCACTAGGTATATTGCCATTCAATACTTGTAACAATTGTATTGTTTGTATTTAGTATTTATTTTAATTGCCCGTATTATACAGGCTGGCCCAAAATGACCGAAGGGTTTTAATTCCCTATAACTTTTTTATTTTAATTTTTTTTTTTGGGTTTTCAGTATTTTGTAAAGAAGACTTGGGGAATTTAAAATGGAACAGTACACAATTCAACAACGTGCCAAAATCGTTGAACTTTATTTCTCAAATCAACGATCCATTGTTTTGACGTGCATATCGTCGTTATTTTAATGTGCGGGTTGGACCCTCAGAGTCAACAATAAACCGTCTGGTTGCAAATTTTCGAGAACAAGGGGCAGTAAGGAACCTTCCTGGTGCCGGCAGACGACGAACGGTGCACACGGATGACAATATTGAACGGGTACAGGAGAGTATTCGGGAAGATGGAGAAACATCAACCAGGAGACGTTCGACACAACTTGGCCTCTCAAGAGGGTCGCTGCAGAGAATTTTGCATACAATAAGAATGTTTCCATACAAAATTCAGCTTGTCCAACAATTGAAACCGACAGATTACCAGCAACTTGATTATGCAATTTATTTTCGTCAAAAAGCAGAAGAAAATCATGATTTTATTCATAATTTAATTATGAGCGACGAAGCCCATTTCCAATTAAATGTGTTCGTTAATAGGCGAAACTGCAGGATATGGGCTACGGAAAATCCAAGAGTAGTTCAACAGCGAGAATTACACCCACGTAAGTGTACCGTTAGGTGCGGTGTTTCGTCGGAAAGGATAATTGGCCCATATTTTTTTGAAAATGAACACGGTGTCGCCGTTTCCATCACTGGTGTTAGATATCGGACAATGTTGGAAAATTTTTTAAGGCCAGCCGTGGAAAACCATCCGCAAGTATGGTTCCAACAGGATGGAGCCACGGCGCACACTGCGAGGGACACAATGGCTCTTTTACGCGACATCTTTGGTGAACGAATTATTTCCCGTACAAGCGATTTTAATTGGCCTCCGCGTTCACCGGATTTAACCGCTTCAGACTGTTTCCTTTGGGGTTACTTGAAAGGAAAAGTCTATATTAATAAGCCTCGAACCATACAGCAATTAAAAAATAATATACGCGACGAAATCAACAACATAACACCTGAAGTTTTGCGAAAGGTTATGGAAAATGTTTTGGAAAGAGCACAAATATGCGAAGCAGAAAATGGCCACCACTTGCGAGATATAATTTTTCATAAATAAATTAAAAATATATTCCAGTAATAAACTGTATTTAAAATTTAAAAAAAATTATAATTATGTAATAAGAAGTTATAATGAACTCAAACCCTTTCGGTCATTTTGGGCGACCCTGTAGTTAAGGGTTCATGTGCATATTGTTTATTTTAATACATTTATGACGTTGGTAAATTGCATCATATACCTTTCCTTGAAGAAGGGTAAAATCTTTGCAGCGCAATTTCGTTATAATTATTTTAGTTGTTTCTGCCTCCTTTGTAACTGGCGGGGACAAAACTTTCATTGTAAAAATAATTTAAAACAAAATTCTGTTCCAACCCAGATCTCAGCGATCTACCTTCGAGAATATATTTATGTATTAGCTAGTTTCTCGGTCTTTATTATTAAGGCCAGATTCATACATTTATATTAAATTAATGGAACTCCAAGATTCAATTTTTTAACGATTATCTTGTAACTATGTTAGTGTTATTTCAAACTAGTGTATTATTCAAAACATATATTTCGATCAAACACATTCCGAAAATTCCTTCAAACCAGGAGGAATAACAGTGTTTAAAAGTTATCTACTGTTTTATTCCAGCTCTATATGCAAAATATAAATACCTACCCTCGTAGTAACCTTCCAAAACAGCGACAGTCTATACTCATTGTTGCAAAAATGTTTCCAACTACATTTGAAAAGTCACTTTCTTGTCAAGTTACCCTCGTATGTTACAGAGAATTTCTTCAAGGAATTCATTCAATATTTGTTAATAAATGGCGGATTTTTCATTTAATGCATATGTCGGACTTTTTCTTATGACTAGAAAATTACCCGTTGTACTTTTATAATAGAAGGACTTTACCAGGTACTTACATATACCTGTATAATTTAGAACAATACAGTTCGAAGAAACGAAAAACCACAAAGACTTCAACAATCATTCGTAATTCGATAATTTTGTGATTTATTTAATATCTCATGCAAGTGTATTTATGACATTACAAAACTAACTGCAAGGTTTGTTTATTCGTTTGATCAATGTTACCATGTTATACAATACATTTTTGTATCTAATTAATAATGGTATCTTATGCATGTGGATAATGTGAACCCACAACATAACAGCGATTGCCAAAGACCTCGTGTACGAGGCGATTTGTTAGTGTCGTTTGTCATTGAGGGATTTCACAATTTCCATTAATGTCTCCGTGTCACTTGATCATAAAAATGACTCGGTCTGATTTATTAAATTTTATAGTTAATATATGTATATGTCAAAGGATTCACAAATGTAATTTGTTTTTAAATAATTTTTCAATTGGTTTTGCTTACTGCTAGAGATAATATTTAACTAAAATGTGTAAATAATGTACTGGGATTTGAGATAGAATTTATTGATTTTACGTAAGAAAAACATTTATCTAACAATAATAATGAAATGATTGAATATTGAAATGATTTTAAAATTTTAAAAAGCATGCTTTATCTTGACGAGAAATTATCGTTGGTTATATGACTTATATGTGTATTCCCTATATCCGGTATCGTATATTTTCAAGAACAGGAATAATCAAGGAAAGCCGCGTAAATACTTATTAGGAAGAGATACATTCAAACTTACTCATTCAGCTAATTTACATGTAAAACATACCGATTTCTCGGAAATCCTTCCTAGGAGTCCATACTAATTTCAACGCCCACACTTAATACTTGGAGTTGCTTACGTAATTCGTAGTAAAGTCAGTGATGGAATGGTGACTGTTGTTATTGTTTCGCCGAAAAAAAATTAGTAGGCAACACTTACATTAATATACAGTATGCGCTTAAAAGGTTTAGGCTAATGAGGAGGCGTATTGGTGTTCTAAATAAGGTTATTCATATATGGTTATTAATTGAATCCTTTTTCCTTGATTATACAGCGTGTCCACGAACAATCCCTAAAGAATGAAAGGGGGATTGTACATACAAGAGTATGAAAAAAAGTTTCTATCAACTTGGATCCGGAAATGCTTCTACCACACTTTAGAGATGGCGTCACAAAACTGGGTTTTGGTCAATTAGTCTTGAACAACATTTAATTTACGATTCAAATTTGGTATGATTTACAAATGATAATTTATACTTTCTATGTTTATTGGCCAGTGACTATCGTATACAGTTTTGGAGAGGGTCAGTAGGGCAGCTCTCCAAATTCTTGACATTCTTGACACTAACTTTTTTCCTTTGTGATTAATTATAATTTTTTTGCAAGATTATAATTCTATGATATTTTTAATGTTAAAAAAGTTTTCTTCCTAAATATCGGAAAAACCAACCGTCTTCAAGAAAATAGGTTCGTCTTATTTCATGTTTAGTACAAATGTAAAGAACTAGATAGAAGGATTTTGTTAGGATGTCATTTGTAACCAAATTTGAATCGTAAATTAAATGTAGTTCAAGACTAATTGACCAAAAACCGGTTTTGTGACGCCATCTCTAAGGTGCGGTAGAGCTCCCTTAAGAAGTATTTTCGGACCCAAGTTGATAGAAACTTTTTTTCATACTTTTATATGTGCAATCACCCCTTTCATTCTTCAGAGGTTGTTCGTGGACACGCTGCTGTATAAGCTTTATGTTTTTTTTTTTTAATAAAAATCTCATCCAATTTGCGTTGGGAAAAGTTTGGAATTAGATATGTTTTAATAGGTATTTACCTGGATTTTTATAGTTCTTCTTTTACTGAATATATCGTTAGTTACTCAATTAACAAAAATGATTAGAATGTATCGCTAGTTACTCAATGAACGAAAATTATTTGAAGAACTGTCATTGCCTTACTTGGTTGAAAATGATGATTTGAGACAGGCATTCTCGGTCGGCTTACACTGGCGCAGGAGAGCGTTGTGTGTCTCGCCTTTTCCACTTTCCCCTAGTTCGTGAACAGCTATCATAATGCGTAGATGTATTTACGAATACGCGTATGTGTAATTCAAACGCGAAGCATTGAAAATGTCGAAAGTTCATAGAAATGCATCAACTAGCCTGTTTGCTAACAGGGTAAGCAGATTTTTATGGCAATTCCCAGACTTAAGATATAATGGTAAAGTAGTGAGGTGCTTAGTTTGCGAGAAAAGTTTATTATGTTGGAATCCACCGATACTCGATACCAATGGTACGCGAAAAAATAGATAATTATGTAAAACCCATAGTAAAAAATAAAAGTCTGTGGCTCACTATAGATGAAACTACAGATATAAAAAAATCCATTGTATCGATCCTTCTACCCTTGTAATGATCTCGCAAGGACCGTCACACTCTTATTTGCTAGTCTGTAAAAGACTACAAGAATGTACTGCTGCAGCACTTCATAATGTATTAGTTAGAACAATACAAAACTTTGAAATTTTACCAAAGGAAATATTAATGATGGTTACCGTTACTGCCGCAGTTATGCATCGCATGGGACAATTATTCAAAGAACTTCAGCCAAATTTATTACATGTTACATGTCTGCTTCATACTTTACATCTTGTATCAGACACTATACGAAAATGTTATCCCGATGTGGATCAACTAATAGGACAGACGAAAGCGCTTCTTCTCAAATCTCCGAAACGTATTCTCTTTCATTCAGAATGTCCTGACATCTCGGAACCGCCGCAGTCAATTCTTACACGATAGGGTACATGGTTAGAGGCATTTTATTATTTTAATCATTTCGATAAGATAAAGTTTGTGATTCTTTAAAGAAGCAGCTGCAATAAGGATTAGTTAAATACAATTTCAAAACTTCAAATTGCAGAAGATTTAAAAATTATTATTACGTTCCAGTAGTAGACGCAATCAAAAAATTACAGAACACTTCGTTGTCCTTACCGGATTCGGTTGAAATTGTTGCCCACGTAGAAACATTGTTACATACTTTAAATGATGAAAAAAATGTTTGTGTCAGGAGATAAATTCAATACTGTATTATGTAAAAATGTTTATTTTACTAGATTAAGACAATTTTGTAACAACCGTTTTGCGGAAGATCTGTTGTACGAATTTAAAGACCACTTTAACTACGGGAATATTACATTGCTAGCTGTGGAACGATCTTCTTCTTCTTCGTATAAGCAGATATATACACCGCACAGAACAAATCTCAAGGAGATTACTGTAGAAACGTACGCTACGCTGCAGGTGTTCACCACTCACATCCGGATTTTTTTAAAGCATCGAACCATATTGGGCAATAAGTTGTTTAGTATATTTTATCTGCATTTTCAATAATTCTACGATAATTTTCCTCTGAATAACGCGCAGTTTTATTTCGGCAAACCCGTCTCTAATGATGATCTAATATTAAATTCTTGTCGCAAGTAAATTTTGTTTCTATGAATGTGGATCTTTGGTTGAAATTCGCTGTAATAAGTTTCTAGAAATATTGCTGTTTCATCCTCCTGGTTTGAAGGAAGTTCGGTATGTATAGACCGAAGTATGTGTTGAAATAATACAATATTTTTTATATAACACTAATATATTTACAAGTTTAATCTTGGAGTTCCGTTAAATAAATGGAGTATCTGGTCTTAATACTAAAGACCGAGAAAAACTGGCTAATAAATAATATTGCTCCTATTTAGATCACTGAGATCTTAGTAGGAACTGTTTGTTAGATCACTGAGACCTAAGCTTTAACTCGAAGAGATCATACTTGTAACTGTAGTGAGCTCTAAGAGATCTTGTTTGGAACTGTTTCTTCATTCCCTTATTTTTCGGCTAGAAAGTTTTGTCCCCGCCAGTCAAAGAGAGGGAGAAAACAATAGAGTATACGGAAATTTCCATAACATTATCTTTACCTTTCTTCCAAGAAAAGTATATGCTGTAGTTTCCAACTTCATAAATGTATTAAAATAAACAATATACGCCGGAAACCCTTAATTATAGAAAATAAAATATCTCTTAAAGTAATAAATATACAATGCATAGAGATAACAATATACTTCGCAGAATCGCCTCGAACCAAATTATTCAACCTATTATAATAATATATAACAGGAAATATGTACAATAAAACTTATTCTATTATATTTATGCTTATTCAAATACATTATTTACATAATGAATGGATTAACCAGAGGGTTGTGCCTGTAATAAAATAAATAGTTTTTATGACTGTAGAAAATAAGACAATGAAGAAATGTAATATCTGACCAGTCCTAAAGTAATTAACAATATTAAAGATATCTGAACTCCAAGACCTTTTCTATATACAATATATAATATTTACAATTTAAAACTAGGATTAAACATAAATATACCTACATCTAAATAAAACTAAAAATACAAAATTAAATCTACTTTGCCCGAACAATTGCATTACAAAGAACGGTGATAAATTCATGCAAATACCGAGATCGGATATTTTATTTTGAATTATAGAACTATGATTGTACATAATCCACATAATTGAATATCTTTATCAAATATTTTCGTTATTTTAAAGTTTATTTTATTTCCAGAACCGATATAAATTTTACGAAGAGCATTCGTAAAATTCTGACGCAATAAAATTTTACTATTCATATACAGTGATAGCCATGTAAACAACACAGGTGTAGAATGTAAGGATGTCCAAATTAATTTATGAATTCTAATAGTTAACTTGAGATAAATGTTACAGACGCTTATTTGTTGACAATCGTAAACAATTTGTTTACGATTGTAAATTTTAATGCCAATGTTATTGACACCTAGGTTGGTTACATGTAGCGTACATTTGGGATAATGCATCTGATTTTTTGTTCGGGTATCGTAGTCATGAATTTCTGAGTTTCGTTGAAACGACTCGACATTCCTGTAAAGATGACAACCAGCTTCCAAGATATACAAGCAAGGCAAAGGCAATATGTTAAGCCTCCGGAATATAGGCCTACATGAATCGGTATAACGGGCTCCAACGACGTTTCTCACGTCTGCCCTCTGAGACAAGAACACTCGGCGCGCACCCGACGATAGACCCCACAATAGAACACCATATTGAAGTCGCGACTGGATCTCCGAGTAATACAGTGACATCAAAGTCGACGTCGAAACTTGCGATCTTAAACAGCGGAAAGCATAAGATTTGCTGGAAATTTTGTTAGAAAGGCCATCGCAGTCATCCGTCCACAGCAGCGTATCTTGAAGAGTAACTCCAAGAAATCCAATGGCATGGCTTTCCGTTAAATTGTGATCGTTGATATCCAGGTCCAGCAAACCAACGTTTCTTTGGCGGGTGTGAAACAACATGTATTTGGTCTTTTCCAGGCTTAATGTGAGCTTATTTCCATCGAACCACTGACAGAGGATTCTCAATATATTATTTGACAGAAATCCAACATCGCTGCTAGTGCTCGGTGCGATGAGCAACGATATGTCATCAGCATACAGTGTCACACAAACATCCGACAGAAATAGCACGATGTCGTTAATAAAAATGCTGAATAACACAGGACCCAGCATATATATATATATATATATATATATATATATATGAAAAAATGTGTGAAAGTCGTATCCACCCTGGAATGTGCAGACGCCAGCGTTTCATGGTTTTACCAATCATCGGTACACCCACATCCAGAAATAGACACGACTTTCATTTCTATACTGCGTGTATATATACTAATTATGATAAACGTAATGTTAATGAGAATTAATAATCATTAAATTCTCACATTACTGCCAATGCCGCTCTAATTCGTTGCATTGATTTCTACACCTGACAAAATCACATTTGCCTAAGAATGTAGCTGCAACGCGTCGCGGCGCCAACTGACCGGGTTGTACGGGAAAATGAAAAAATGTGTGAAAGTCGTATCCACCCTGGAATGTGCAGACGCCAGCGTTTCATGATTTTACCAATCATCGGTGCACCCACATCCAGAAATAGACACGACTTTCATTTCTATACTGCGTGTATATATACTAATTATGATAAACGTAATGTTAATGAGAATTAATAATCATTAAATTCTCACATTACTGCCAATGCCGCTCTAATTCGTTGCATTGATTTCTACACCTGACAAAATCACATTTGCCTAAGAATGTAGCTGCAACGCGTCGCGGCGCCAACTGACCGGGTTGTACGGGAAAATGAAAAAATTTCTGGATGTGGGTGCACCGATGATTGGTAAAACCTTGAAACGCTGGCGTCTGCACATTCCAGGGTGGATACGACTTTCACACATTTTTTCATTTTCCCGTACAACCCGGTCAGTTGGCGCCGCGACGCGTTGCAGCTACATTCTTAGGCAAATGTGATTTTGTCAGGTGTAGAAATCAATGCAACGAATTAGAGCGGCATTGGCAGTAATGTGAGAATTTAATGATTATTAATTCTCATTAACATTACGTTTATCATAATTAGTATATATACACGCAGTATAGACATGAAAGTCGTGTCTATTTCTGGATGTGGGTGCACCGATGATTGGTAAAACCATGAAACGCTGGCGTCTGCACATTCCAGGGTGGATAGGACTTTCACACATTTTTTAATTTTCCCGTACAACCCGGTCAGTTGGCGCCGCGACGCGTTGCAGCTACATTCTTAGGCAAATGTGATTTTGTCAGGTGTAGAAATCAATGCAACGAATTAGAGCGGCATTGGCAGTAATGTGAGAATTTAATGATTATTAATTCTCATTAACATTACGTTTATCATAATTAGTATATATACACGCAGTATAGACATGAAAGTCGTGTCTATTTCTGGATGTGGGTGCACCGATGATTGGTAAAACCATGAAACGCTGGCGTCTGCACATTCCAGGGTGGATAGGACTTTCACACATTTTTTAATTTTCCCGTACAACCCGGTCAGTTGGCGCCGCGACGCGTTGCAGCTACATTCTTAGGCAAATGTGATTTTGTCAGGTGTAGAAATCAATGCAACGAATTAGAGCGGCACTGGCAGTAATGTGAGAATTTAATGATTATTAATTCTCATTAACATTACGTTTATCATATATATATATATATATATATATATATATATATATATATATATATATAGTATTTTCGTGACCTTGGTATGATAAGGTAAACTTAATTAGTCGGCGATTAAAGGTCTGGTTATTACTTCAAAGTGTATATATATCCTTGACAAAGGCATCATTGCCGAAACATGTAGGATTATTTTAAATATATACACTTTGAAGTAATAACCAGACCTTTAATCGCCGACTAATTAAGTTTACCTTATATATATATTATATATATATAATATTATATTTTCGTGACCTTGATATGATAAGGTAAACTTAATAAGTCGGCGATTAAAGGTCTGGTTCATTACTTCAAAGTATATATATTTAAAACAACCCCACATGTTTCGGCAATGATGCCTTTGTCAAGGGAATAAAAAATATAAAATGTATATTTTTATATTTTTTATTCCCTTGACAAAGGCATCATTGCCGAAACATGTAGGGTTGTTTTAAATATATATACTTTGAAGTAATGAACCAGACCTTTAATCGCCGACTTATTAAGTTTACCTTATATATATATATATATATATATATATATATATACCTATATTAAAATAATAGACATTTTCTTGACCTATATTAAAATAATAGACATTTTCTTGGTTTAGCGGCCTTTAATGAATTTCAGTTTTTTTACTACGACGTTTCGACTTTTTTATATAATTAAGTCGTTTTCAAGTGATTAGAACTAAAAAATTAAAAAATTAATACACCGAAAGGTAAGAAATATATTTACAATTTGTATGAATTAATTAAAATTAAAATAATAATTAAAGTAAGGAAAATTAAAGGATACAAAACTCACCAATTTATTTCGTGTTAAAACACATATTTTGTGTAATATGTATGGTCAGAACATATATATATATATATATATATATATATAGACTATTAAGTATTATCGACCGTACTGTATAAGTAAAAATTAATTAACGGGTGAGCGGTCTGTCAAGTTTACAGACTTGACAGACCGCTCACCCGTTAATTAATTTTTACTTATATATATATATATATATATATATATATATATATATATAATAACTTCGTGACCTTGGTATGATATGGTAAACCTAATCAGTAGGCGATTAAAGGTCTGTATATTACTTCAAAATATATGTATTTAAAAAACTCTACATGTTCCGGCTGTATACGCCTTTTTCAAGAGAATACAAAATATGAATTCATATTTTGTATTCTCTTGAAAAAGGCGTATACAGCCGAAACATGTAGAGTTTTTTAAATACATATATTTTGAAGTAATATACAGACCTTTAATCGCCTACTGATTAGGTTTACCATATATATATATATACCGATAGGTCCAACTCGCAACGGGCCATAGGCAACAATATACGTATGGAACGTAATGGGATGTGGCAACGTCTGTACGATGCCTATATTGGAGTGACTTTCTTAAAATTTAAATTTATTTTGCAGAATTATTGATTTTTTTACTTTTATCTTTTAGAAAACGTTATTGTTTTTTTATTACTTAAAATTACTTTATATGAAAAATAGTATACCATAAAAGTGTAAACAAAGACAGTATACATTGAAACGAATATTCATTCAATTGTATTGTCATGAAATTGAATTTGTCAATCGTTGTTAAATTTGTTAGAATGAATAGATATTTATATTTATCGGAAAATACTAATACTTAAAGCAAACAAATTCCATTTCTTCCTGCATATTGATTATGCAGCTGATGCTTTCGTAATATGCTCATATTTGTATTTCTACTATTATCGTGATGTTATTATAATACAGATACCAAAATCTCACGTAATATTTCCATCAGCCTTTTATTAACAATAAACAAGTAAAGTACAACTTCGTAGGTCGACAAACGCTCCAGTCTTCATTATCACTGTATTATACATGAACTGTAGGCTTAGTTTTTCGTAGAAATTGAAGTACGTGTCTGTTCCTTTGTAAAATTATAATAAGGGCAGGGGTTAATTTTATTCTGGCATTTTTAAAAATGCAGAGATCAGTTTTGCGACAGCATTCAGCTAATTACAATCTAAAATAAGCAACATTGTAACGTATTTTGGAATTGTGAATATCCGTAGGTAATAAAAAAAAAGGAAATATAGTTTAATTACAACTGTAGCTTCCTCCTGGTTTGAAGGAAGTCGATATGTATCGACCGAAGTATAAGTTGAAATAATACAAATACGAGCATATTACGAAAGCATCAGCTGCATAATCAATATGCAGGAAGAAATGGAATTTGTTTGCTTTAAGTATTAGTATTTTCGGATAAATATAAATATCTATTCATTCTAACAAATTTAACAACGATTGACAAATTCAATTTCATGACAATACAATTGAATGAATATTCGTTTCAATGTATACTGTCTTTGTTTACACTTTTATGGTATACTATTTTTCATATAAAGTAATTTTAAGTAATAAAAAAACAATAACGTTTTCTAAAAGATAAAAGTAAAAAAATCAATAATTCTGCAAAATAAATTTAAATTTTAAGAAAGTCACTCAATATAGGCATCGTACACACGTTGCCAAATCGCATTACGTTCCATACGTATATTGTTCCCTATGGCCCGTTGCGAGTTGGACCTATCGGTATATATGCGTTGCGCGTACAATGAAACATTGGTGCTCTGTGAAAAATGTTCGTTCTAGCTCCAGGAAGACTAAAACTGCTATCGGTTCTCAAAGTAATATGTGGCATAAGGAAATTAAGTTTAGATACAAGGTCCGATGAGATTGGATATAGGCCCGCAAATATAGCGATTTGTTTCTGAGCCGTTCATCTAAACCTGTAAATTCACGCCCTTCTAAGAGACCGGAATCTCTCATAGTAGTATTCATCCAGTTTAAAACCCAAGTCTTAGAAACTTTCGTTGAAATTGTAAGTGGGGTATCATACAATGGAAGCGTGTTTGAACTTGCTAACGAGTAAACAAAAAACAATATCCTAACAGTAGCTAAATCATCAGTCTTTAGCTGTTCTTATGATAAATTTCAATATTTTAGTAACTGAGTTAGTGACACTCAGAACATGTTCTGAAAAAGCTAACTTTGTGTCAAATGTCGCGCTTAAATTTTTAGCATACATTTTCCGAGACAATGCAATACTGTCAATATTATATGAAGAGTGCCAAAAGTTTAGTTATTTTGTATAAGAAACAAGACAACACTTAGATATGTTTAGAGATAATTTGTTATTGATGCACTAAGTGCATATTCTATTGTGATGTGAATCATCCGAGGATACGTCAGGCGATGATGTCACCGCCCAAGTCTGGTATATGTCACGAAATCTCTAGAAGGAAATCTCTAACCCTATATAAGCGACCGGGAAATGGAAACAAGATTCATTCAATTAGTAATTGCCGTCGTATTGATATTGTTATATAAATACTTATATATGTATAAATATTGAGAAATAAATATTTATATTGTTAGTTATTAAATGTTATTTAGTGCGTCTTATTATTAATATAGTGTGTGTTTAAATTACCGTTAGTTTTATTTAAACGAACCCAGAAAGACACATATTTTACACTATTTATATTGCTTTGTAAGAACCGATTATCTTGGTTTGTATCAATATGATGGAAAACTTTTAACCCGCTCGCATATGACAGCAGAGAACAATCCAAGGAAGCGATGAGGTCATTAATAAAAAATATAAATAATTTTTATTTGCGGAAACTGACTATCATATGATCAAGGGAAATTTGCTTATTCAAGTGTTGAGTGTTTCTTGTATCAATAGATTTTCCAAACGTTCGAAAATCTATAAAACACGTTCCATAATTTATTGTTTATAATACGACTTACGAGTATATCCAATTGTAATCAAATATTTTTATTAGCCAAATATTTATATTTAAAATGGCATATGTCTTTTTCATCTGGCATTGTATACATTAATGTATGCAATAAGGTAATAACTTTAATGACTATGCGCTAAAGAGATCAAGTTTGCATGACTCAAAAATATTAAGGAATGCCTGTGGCCTACTGTGTATCTCGATGTATATAAACGGAGCGGATGGGTGTCAAGGGAGTGCGTCGCTGAGTGATTCATATTTCCTCAAGGAAAAGATTATTTCCTCGATAACACCAGAGTAGGTCTTGCATATTTATTTGAAATAAACGGATGACTACGGACTCGGAACAAAGTACCGGAACTTCCGTTTAATATAATGAGCTTTTATTCAATAGGTGGAAACGATCCACACATAAACACATACACACCCACATATATATATATATATATATATATATATATATATATATATAGATAATTATTTCGTGACCTTTGTATGTTATGGTAAATTCAATTTGTTGGCGATTTAAGGTCTGGTTTTACTTCAAAATGTATATATTTAAAACAAGCCTACATGTTTCGGCAAATGACGCCTTTTTCAAGGAATATAAAATATATTATATTATCTTCCTTGAAAAAGGCATATATATATATATATATATATATATATACTCGCTTTAATGAACAAAATTCGTATTCGTACTGAAGGAAGTACTATATACAAAGTCTTTCTTTGGAGACTGTGGTTAAGTAAAAACTTTACTTACACACACATGCTCGTATTAATTAATGCTCGTATCATAAATACGTATTTCGGCAACTAAGTCGTCATCCTCCATCCAGTGTTGAATATTTGAATGACCTTTAATGAATTTCAATGTTTTTCTCTACGACGTTTCGACTCTTTTTATTATTAAGTCTTTTTCAAGTGACTAGAAACAAAAAATTAATACAACGAAAGGTAAGAAAATATGTTTACATTTGTATGAATGAATTTAAAAATTAAAATTAAAATAATAATAAAGTAAGGAAAATTAAATGATTACATTTGTATGAATGAATTAAAAATTAAAATTAAAATAATAATAATAATTATCTCACCAATCCAGTTTTCAGACCAACAGTACTGAATAAAGTAAAAACAATTTTAACAGAAAACAATTATCCACCACAATTTATACAAAAAATTATAAAACAGAGACTTAATAAAATATATAACAAAACTAAGTGCCAAAACAAAAATAAAACAACCAATGAATTAACATATATCCCTACACCCTATATAACTGGATTATCCGAAAAACTAAACAATATAATTAAACCATTTAATTTTAAAATAGCACATCAAAGCGGAAGTAACATAAAATTCCTACACACCAAACTAAAAGACTCAACACCTACACTAAAACAATCACATACAATATATAACATACCCTGCAAAGACTGTGACAAAGTATACATAGGCCAAACAAAACAGTTACTACAGGAAAGATTAAAAGGTCAGGAATACGCAAAAAATCAGACTGCTTTAAAAAAACACCAGATGACACTAAAACATAATTTTTATTTTGAAAATACCAAAATAATAACAAAGCAAAAAAAATACAAAGGCTAGGGAGGTCTTAGAAATGATCCATATTTTCAAAAACAGCAGAACAATCAACGACCGTAACGAGATTGATGGACTTTCTAAACTCTATTATCCACTCTTTAAACAATAGAAGACAACCAACACCACCCACACACACCAAACATTTTTTTTTTATTGTTTCCCATTGTAAATACATATACTATGTTTCCCAAACACATGGCCTGACCATGCTAATTCTAAAACGAAATAGGAAATTTCATTTCTCCAACAAAGACATTTAGTCACACAAAATATTCTGAGAGACGCGGTCGACCCTAGAAAGATCTCGGGGCATGTCCGACCGCACATGTACACAAATATGTGTGTTGAAACGGAATAAATCGGTGAGTTTTATATCATTTAATTTTCCTTACTTTATTATTATTTTCATTTTAATTTTTAATTCATTCATACAAATGTAATCATTTAATTTTCCTCACTTTATTATTATTTTAATTTTAATTTTTAATTCATTCATACAAATGTAAACATATTTTCTTACCTTTCGTTGTATTAACTTTTTGTTTCTAGTCACTTGAAAAAGACTTAATAATAAAAAGAGTCGAAACGTCGTAGAGAAAAACATTGAAATTCATTAAAGGTCGCTAAACCAATAAAAAAGTCTATTATTTTAATATTAAGACACGGCCAATAAAATAAATAAGAAATTTAATTCTTATTAACGCTAAATATATATATATATATATATATATATATATATATATATATATATATAGAAGGAATTTCTTATTTCTTTGGCCGTAATTATAATACGAGGTAAAAGTAATATTTTTTGGGAGTAGTGGCCGAGTAATTAAAACAATATTTAATTTAACGTTTCAATACTATATATATATATATATATATATTATAATGGTATTATTACCATTACTTGAAGTTAAATATATTATTTATTTTGAAATTTTAAAAAGTTATTTCATTTGTTATTGTCAAGTATGTTCATAGACAGATATGACATATTTATTGGAGAGTATTAAAATTTTTTGTATATGTCAGTCAAAACTGGACAGACACACAGAATTGTTTTATACATTAATAATAAAATATTTTATGTTATCTCTGTAAAGGAAATTATGCCCAGTAACAATTAAGACATTAGACATATATTTTTAAAATTCTTTCAATGGAGACTGTGGTTAAATAATAATTTAAAAAGGTATATAACCCCTTACCACAATTATTAGTCGTATCCTAAATACGTAAAGAGTCTTTATAGGGTTGCAGTGTATAGTAGTTGTGCGGAAGCGTTTATGTTACTTTACTGTGCCCCATGTGTGACTTTTAATTAGTAGTTTTTACCTACTGATGATGACAACTTAGTTGTCGAAATACGTATTTAGGATACGACTAATAATTGTGGTAAGGGGTTATATACCTTTTTAAAATATATTTTTAAATTATATATATTACGTTAGGATTAAACTAAAAAGTTAAATTATCTATGAAAATTCTGTATATTGAAAGGCATGCTGATATTTTTTAATGTAGAAATTTATACTAGCATCGCTATGGTTTTGGTTGTTGATTTTTTTGAAAAAGAGAGATTGGTTTTGAGTTTTCGAAGAAAACAGACTAAAAATTGGTAATTGTGTTTTGAAAAGCCAACAAATTAAAAGATTTACAGTATAATTAAAAATCTACGTACTTGTGCCCAGAAACTTGTGCAAAACTTGTGCACATAAAACCATGTCAAAATTATAATCTAGTAATAATATTGATGTTGAAGCTTATAGCTGATTTTACATGGAAGGACCCATAATGAACATCTACTAAAAGCCGTACCTAATTTGTGAAATGAATATTAGGCATAATCAAGAACAATAAATATTAAAGGAGATTCTTTACCCAGAATATCCAGAAGGACATTGTATAAGGGAAGTTCGAGACCATTGATAGCCATTTCGTTCATCTACGGAAAGATTTTCCTGTCTATTCTTCAAGCAGTCAACTGAATACATCTGGCAAGAACTTTGAATATATATAAGGAGACACATAGTGGACTTAATCTTGGTATTTCATTTATTGGCTTACCCATTTATTTATATTAGTAATTACTCTGTTACAATAATCAATTTGTTTGAATAGTTTTTCGTGAGTTGTCAAAATTTTAGATTGATCTTTCTTTGTAATTTACTAAAAATCTGAATACTCGGTCATTTTAAACTCATATTTTTATTACTTTTCATACTTATAAAATTATCTGACATCTATTCGTTTATGGGAAATTTGATCCAAATCTCAACATATTAATAGCTTGGCATAATTTCTTAATTGGCTCTTTGTATCTAAAATAAAATTAAAAATATTTTCTTTAAAACTGTGAGGAAATAAGTTGTTTTAGAAATATATAAAATCATATACATAACCTTAGTTTTTATTAGCTTACCTTACATAAATAATAGTTATTATAAAGAACGATATCTTACATGTTAATTGGGTGTTAAGAAAGGTTATCTTATGAACCTGCTTTGAGAGTGAGGATTAGATTCTTGCAAATACCACTGAGTTAACCGATGGCAATCAAAATCTAGATGTTATTGTATAGAGGATATAATACTAGGGATTTGTTTTTCACTTACTAAGCGCAATATTTAAATTATTTTTTTTATAACTATTATTTAATTGTACGTAAGGGGTTTATCACATTTTTGACGGTCGAACGTGGGGCTGCCAAATATCACAATATATATATATATATATATATATATATATATATATATGTATGTATATATATATATATATATATATATATATATATATATATATATATATATTGCTGTGGACTTTTCCCCATAAATATTATAAAAATTTATGTATTTACATTTGTATTATTATTTTGAACGCTAGTGTATATTGTTTGTAATATACAAGTTGTTATATCGATGCTAATTAGCCACGCCCACTAATTTAAAACTATAATGAACCCGCGAAAGCGATTTTAACTGTACGAATTTCAACTAAATCTATATTTAAATGTATATTATAAGCACTTCAAAATTATTCCACCAATTTTATAAACTATATAACTATATAAACTATAAGCCTATTCAATATAAATCATTATTTACATTAAAATCTTGAATTTTTACATTTTTAAAACATCCATCAAAATATAACCATCATACATTCATAATTCTTAAGATAATTTCGTACTTACCAATTTTGTGTCTAATTTAAGTACCATCCAATATTTATTTACATTGTATTCATTGAACATAACCTTATAGGTATTTAATAACACATGTGCACAATTGAATAATTCCGTTTTTTATGTCGTGTAGCACATATTATTCTATAAATATTACAGTTTCCTTATTTTTAATTCAATATCTGTTACAGTTATCTATTTTTACATTAATAAATTTTTATTTCTTTAATTTAACTCAATCTTTTATTTGTATTGTTTAATTGTTGAGTTTGACTTAATTCATATACTTATTACATTGTTCTTACGGATGATACCCGCCGACGAAGATCCAGAGAGAGAGATAGCTTAATAAATTCATGTACTCATGCTCTACCACAGTTAGCAAGTTATTTTACAAGTACACAGATAGCGTTGAACAAACTAAGAACTTTTAAATTTATGGCGCCCAATTTTTAAATTCAAAATCTTCAACATTTAACTTATATTCATCTTTTAACAGTTTTAATTCTCTTCATTCTTAGTTTGACCAGCTTCAACGTATCACTTCAATATATATATATATATATATATATATATATATATATATATATATATATATATATATATATATATATATATAAACACAAGTGTCCCGTATTGTTATGTTCAAATTTTAGGAGTGTAAAGTAGACTTCATTTCAAGTAACTAAAACGCAAAACTTGTATATCTATTTTTATTTGTTTCAAAGTTACAGCTCTATGAATGTGATTGTCAGATCATGAAAAAAAATGTAATCCTAAAGTCAATAAAAACTGATTTTATTTAAAAAAGTTCAATTAATAATATTTTCGAAATGTCGACCTCCTTGTTCAATGAAAGCTTGTGCCCGTAAGCCAACAGAAGAAGTACTTATCCGAATTTCATACTTGTTTTGTCGGATTTGCGCGGCAGCCAGGTGAATACGATCCAACAACTCTTCTCTTGTGTTCGAAACTTGCGCGTAGACTAAGGTTTTCATGTACCCCCATTAAATAAAAGTCAAGGGGATTAAGATCGGGTAATCTGGGTGACCATGCAACAGGACCACCTCGACCAATCCATCTTGGATAATTGACGTTAACCCAATTTCGGACAGCAATTCCGAAATGTGTTTGTATCAGTTTGTATTGACTTTAGGATTACATTTTTTTCATGATCTGACAATCACATTCATAGATCTGTAACTTTGAAACAAATAAAAATGGAAATACAAGTTTTGCGTTTTTGTTACTTGAAATAAAGTCTACTTTACACTACTAAAATTTGAACATAACGTTGCGGGACACTTGTATAGAGCGTTTCGTGTACTTGACTGTAGACTTACCGCTATTTTTGCCTAAATTTGATATTACAATATCCATTATTATAACTTGAAATAAAATTCGACTTTCAAGAAATCTTTTCCTGGAATACCAACCATTAATGATGCACACCTCTTAGATAATATCTGGCAATTCTTTCTAAGCATACATACAGCAACACTTAAAAAGAGAAAACTTGATTGTCTACTAATCAATAGAGAAAACATAGTTGAAAAGGGGCATCTGCGAAGAATCTTGAAAAGAGATCCAGAAGATAAGAGAAAATTTAATCAAGCTGCACGCCAGTTTAAAGAACAACTAAAAGAACTCAAAAATACTAGATTTAAAGAATACCTTGAAAATCTAACACGATCGAAGGATGGCGAGTACGCACTGTGGAAAGCTACAAGAAAGTCCTATCCATAAGGAAACCAAATGGTAGCTGGGCTGGAACATACAAAGAAAAGACACATTTGGTGAACATCTGGAAGTAGAACTCATAATTTATAGGAGAAATTCATGAACAACTAGATGTAATTCTTTTTGGAACACGTTGTCTAATATATACAGCTGACACACCCATAAGTGATGATTACAACAGTATTTGCCAGGAATCTCCAGAGGCTATTAAAACTCCAGTTGAATAAACAAAAATTAAATCACATCGTTTTCACAAAATGTAGTGGATCAGCAGCGGACACATTGAATATCAAATCAATCATAAGATATTTGGAGATGTAATTGAGGCTTAATATGAAATTCAAAAAACACTACTGGCTATTGGCACGTAAATCAAAACTTTCAATTAGAAATAAGCTTCTAGTATACAGCGTGTCCACAGATTCATTCTCAACATGGGGATCTCGCTTATTATGAGAGATAGAGATTTGGTTAAATGAGTTCAAATACTCCAGAGGTAAAGTTGTACCAAACCCTATACACTAGCTTTGAATATTTAACGTACTTCGGGCGCTATTGCAAAAAAAGTGAATTTTTGTTTTTTCGATTTTCTTTAATAACTCATTTATTTTTAAAGTAAGACAAATTTAGTTTGCACTTCCTTAAAGCACTTTTTAAATAGGAATCTGGTTGTGTATTTATATTTTTGAATACTGCTATAGTAGTTGAGCTACAATGGTCGAGTTTCATTTTTCTTATGGGGGGTCATAGTTGGCTATGACACCATCGAAAACAATTTTTCTTGCCCTTTTTAAAAATGTATAATTTGTTATACCTGATACCAAAACTAATTTCAAAAATTAAAAAAACAACATATTGTTACATTAGCAGGTTAGAGCGGTTGTGGCATTTGACAATAGAAGGTTTTGCAAACAAAGAAAGGAAGAAAACTTTATTTTGCAACAATTATTTATTAAATCAAAAACATAGGCAGCTCCAAAAATACTTAGATATTATTTTAAAAAAATTATAATAAATTATAAAAAATGTTCAAACAGTTGACCATTATTTTCCAAACATAAATAGGATCTACGAATAGTAGATTTAACAAGTTTATGTAAAATACGCCTTGGAATAGCTCGACATTCGTGAACCATGCTTTCACGAAGTTCATTTACGTTATTATAGCTGCGGGCATACACTTTGTCTTTAATGTAACCCCGCAAATAGAAGTCCAGCGGCGTCAGATCAGGAGATCTTTGTGGCCATGCAACTGGTCCACGAGTTCCGATCCACCTGTTACCAAACCGCTGACTGAGGCAATTGGTTACAATTCTAGAATTATGTGCTGGAGCACCATCCTGATGAAACCAACAATTATGAGCCTCCTGTAAAGGTAATTCACCCAGCAAGTCTTCAATATTATTTTTTCACCCAGCAAGTCTTCAATATTATTTTGCAGTAAATGCAAATAAACGTCGGACGTTAGTGTTTCATTAAAAATTATTGGACAAATTAATCGTGATCCTAGTATGCCACACGAGCAGGTCTGATTACATGAGGGTATTCTGTAGATCAAAATCGTAAATTTTGTCTATTGAATAAACCATTGTTTGTGAATCTAGCTTCATCGGACCATAATATTTGAGAAGAAAGTGATCGTTATCATCGCATTGCCTAGTGTACCATTCACAAAATTCTCTTCGTCTTTCATTAATCCCCTGGTCTTAAAGATTAACATACATTGTATTTATATGGATGATATTTGTGGGAGGCCAAAATCTTATGAGCAGTAGATTTGGGAAAGCCGGTGTTATATTGAATTTCCCGAACTGATGTGTTTGGATTTTCAACAACTGCTTGTAAAATATTAGTTTTAGTTTCATTACTTATGCGCTGCTGTTTTGTATATGGCTTAGTAAATGATCCATGATGTATTAAATTTACCGTTAAATTTCTGTAAGTAGAAAGATGTGGTTGTCTGCGTTCTGGGTACTGGTTTATGTACATTTCGGCAGCTCTCGGCGAATTTTTGTGACACAGAATGTAACAGGACAACATATCAAATTTGTCACTATGTATTACTAAACGGCTTAATGACAGCAAAATTATTTAATAATAAATTAAGTAAATTTAGTATTTAAATGGCACTTTATATTTTATTATGCTAGGTATTTATTTTGCTATTCGATTTGTAAATTTCACAGAACATAAACTAAATGTCAACTATAAACAAACACTAACAATGACAGTTGTATCTTAGATTGTTTTATGTTTCCAAGGTTTCCTATTGTCAAATTTCGCAAGCGTTCTAACCTGCTAATGTAACAATATGTTTTTTTTTAATTTTTGAAATTAGTTTTGGTATCAGGTATAACAAATTATACATTTTTGAAAAGGGAAAGAAACATTGTTTTGGTTGGTGTCATAGCCATATGACCCCTATAAGAAAAATGAAACTTGACCATTGTAGCTCAACTACTATATCAGTATTCAAAAATCTAAATACACCACCAGATTCCCATTAAAAAAGTGCCTTAAGGAAGTGCAAGCTAAATTTGTCTTACTTTAAAAATAGAGTTATTAAAGAAAATCGAAAAAACAAAAATTCAATTTTTTTTTGCAATAGCGCCCGAAGTACATTAAATATTCAAAGCTAGTGTCTAGGGTTTGGTATAACTTTACCTCTGGAGTATTTGATTCCATTTAACCAAATCTGTATCTCTCATAATAAGCGAGATCCCCATGTTGAGAATGAATCTGTGGACACACTGTATAATACAGTTTTCAAACCAGTGTGGACATATGGTCTGCCATTATGGCGAACAGTATCAATTATTGAGAGATTCCAGTGGAACGTACTACTGGTGGATGCTCCATGGTTCGTCACAAATATAGGTACATAGTCGCCGTTGGATTAATTAAATTAAATAACGGGCTAAAAATTAATATTTAAAACGGTTATATTCAATTCAAAATACTCATTGTACATAAATTAATAGAGATGTCTATCATTGGACAGAATATCTTCTTGTCACTTTGTCAAACACCAAATATGCTTCATTGTTATTGTACAATAACAGATCGCATAGTACACATAAATATTGCTTTCCTTTCACGGCGAGGAACAACACAGAGCTACTCAGAGCTTTCTTACCCGTGTTCCTTTGAAAAGTGTCCGAAACACAGAAGCGCCCAGATTCTCCTTTCCTTCACCCCTCGAACACCAGCCTTTGAGCGAGTGCTTGAAGTACCAAAGAATTTTTAAGGTTATGTTACCGATTTTATTTATTTTGTAAATGAAATATTAAATTATCTCGTTGTTTGATTTGAATATGGCGGAAGAATATTTAGATATTACAGATCCAGAAAATGGAGACATATATCGTCTTTTATTAAATAAAGAAGATGTTCGCAGGGCTCAAACAGGTTGGTTAAAATTAGTAAAATATAATTATAACATATATAATAAAAATATCTTTTACAGATGAACGGTATGCTGCCTCATTACTTTTTCATGGCAAGTGCAACAAAACATGAACAACGACAACAAAGGCATGAAGAAAAAGTGTTGTTAGAAAAGAAGAAACTTGAAATGGAAGAAAGAAAATTAATTCTCTTAGAAGAATATTTAAAGAATAAGCAATAATTTCATAGTTTTCTATGTAGTTTTGAATTTATCTTTAATAAATAAAAATACCAATATTGTTCTTGTATTTATTTGTACATTATTTATACCTATACTTGTAACAATTTAAGTTATGCTATTCATTGAAGGGAAGTTTAGGGTGGCTGGTTGAAATCATTTGTTTCTGTCTCGATGAAATCATTTTCATTAATATATAAATTTTAATATTCTGCATGCATTCTCCTCTTCACATTAATCAACTCCGAGATGCGATGGAAGTGATTTGGTGTTAGTTGACATTAACATGTGTTTATCTCGGTTTGCCGACGTTAAGATTTCATATTAAAGTTATTTTTTACACTATGAAATGAAACTTGATTGATTAGTTTAAATAAATTAAAGCTAAGTTTAATAGATATATTTTATGTGAATGTTTCCAATAAGAAATTACTTATGTTTTATAAGCTGTTTTTCATACATTAAATTATCATGTTTTAAATTTTAGCATTCATTATTTTCTTTTATTAGTTAATTACACGATATAGATTTCAGTATTACCTTCAATTTAATTTATAATTTTTAAATTTGCAATAAAAATATATTATTTCTAAACATTGCTTGAGGACACGTATAAATACATATTTTTTTTTGCAACTGTAATCCTTTTTGTGATAAAGATCCTGTACATTATCTGAATCTAAGATTATTAATTTATTACTATTATTAGTGCATGTGAGTAGTTTTGAAAAGAATTTTATAAATATTTAGTTTGAATTTATCATAAAAAAACAGTTGCTTGAATTGCATCGCTTTAGCCTTGCTTTTGATCTCACATTACATTTAATTACTTAACAACAGATATATTATTATTAAAAAAGATACTTTTACAAATTCTCTCTATATAATAATGTACAATATATTTAAATATATTTGTGCATCATTGTGATAAATCTTCTGTTCGTGTTCCATTAATAAATCATTAACTTTTTAAGCAATATACAGGTGAAATAAAGAGACAATAGATGATAAATTGGAAGATGTAATTAGGTAGAATATAAATCCAAAATATTGTGACTCAATTACGACGCGAACCTATAAATTAAAAACACCCCGAAAATTGTTTTACGTGACGCCTATGAATTCAAAATATTCAGAATTTGTATAATAATAAATACCTCATGCACACATACGTTACAGCTAGATGAGATAGACAATAACAAAACTATTATTTTTGTTATTGTCACTCAAGTTTAAGATATGGTCTCTGATACTTTTATAATAGCACAGAGGTGCGACCAAAACTTTTTAAATATCTTTGACGTTCCCCAAGGATCTCTAACGATCTCTTGACGCTTCTAGATTGTAAAGTTCTCGCGTATGCAGATGACTTAAAAATCTTTCATAACATCACTTCTCCACCAGACTGCCGACTTCTGCAGAGGAATCCAACACTTATTTACGAATGGTGTATAAATCATCGACTGTGCTTAAATGTTGACAAATGTGATATTCTTTCCTTCTCTAGACGTTTAAGTATTATTTCCTTTAATTATACATGATTCCCAGGGTTTCACAATTTCGAGATCTTGGTGTGTTCTGTGATTCTCATTTGTCTTTCAGTCCACATATTACTAGCACTTGTTCATCAGCATCTAAGTCTCTAGGTTTTCCTATTCGATTTTGTCATACATTTGGCAATTACACATTAACCATTTTGTTCTACTCCTTTGTTAGAAGCTAGAGTATGCGTCTGTAGTTTGGTACCCTCGATATATATATATATATATATATATATATATATATATATAATAACTTCGTGACCTTGGTATGATATGGTAAACCTAATCAGTAGGCGATTAAAGGTCTGTATATTACTTCAAAATATATGTATTTAAAAAACTCTACATGTTTCGGCTGTGTACGCCTTTATCAAGAGAATACAAAATATGAATGACAGGATATAATTTATATCCTGTCATCTACGTGGGTAATCAATTTCTAACAATTCTTGTACTGCTGTGACACGGTATGGATAAAGCTGAATATCTTTTTTTAATAACTTGTGAGCTGTACCAACAGAAAGGTTTATTTGTTGACTCAAATGTCGAACAGATGTTTGTGGTTCATTTTCCATTATTTCTTCAACACGATTGACGACTTGAGGTGTACGTTTCTTAACTGCTCCGGTGCCTGATTTTCTTAAGAGACTACCAGTTTCAGAAAAAAGTTTTAAAGTTCTATCCAAAGTATTCTTAAATTGTATATAATCTATTACAAAATGTGGAAACTCAACTTGAAATTCTACCATGCAATCTTGAACTGAATAAACCCATAAACCGTCAATTTATTACCACTTCAAAAATAAGCCTTGATTAAAAAAATTTATGTTCTAAAGTGAAAGCCATTTTAAAACTGAGAAGCAATTTATTTAAACCAGAATCGACGTACGATTATTTTATGCACTAACTGATATTTGTGATTGACATTATCAAATGTCATTTGGATTTACGTTTACGGAACAACAAACACACACTAATATATATGCGTCTTATTCTATCAAAATTTCAAAGTAACCTAGATTGACTTTTCAAATGAACACACGTTATATATATATATATATATATATATATATATATATATATATAAATTGAGGCATTGCAAGAAGGGCTCTTTCTCTGAAAAAAATACAAAGGATACATGAAACTGTAATGTTTGTATTTACTATGTAATTTAATACCAAGAAGGGAAAAAATTGATTCAAAGTATAAATACTTTATTATGACGACAAATTTGCCTTGAAATAATTAACTTATTTTTCTATTTTTTTATTGTGATGTTTATATTCATTTCTATTTCAAATTAATATTTAACGCGATTTTATTCAAACAAATTTAACGTATTTATATTTAAATGTATTTGAACAATTAAGCCCCGCCCACAATTTTAACGGTGCAATAACCCGCAAAGAAACAGATGTTGACAGAGTGATTGTAAACACATCAACATATGTTACCTAACTAAAGTTATTTTATAAATCAAAATGTAATTTTTTTAACTGTTTTACACTATAAAAATGTTTAATTTAATAATATTCAAAAAGATAATGCAAGTGAAGAATGGAGCGATTTGCGGCAAGTTATGCAATTAAAAACAAATGAAAAGATTGGCGTCGGTAATTAGTAGTTGCAACGAGAGGTCACGTTTTTTTGTGCTCCGGCTTAATTAAAATAATTTGGCGGAAATATTAAGTGCTCGAGATTTTTAAGTCTACAAAACGTTTCACCTACCTACGAACTACCTGTAGACCAAATTTAACATCTTCCGACCAACCAGTTCAAGAGTTAAGAATTTTTAAAGTTTTCGATACGAAAACTACCCGCCTAAAATTTCATCGTACATCAAACACCATCTTTGAACGCTCGAGATCGGCCATCCGCTCAAGCCGCCGTCGGACTTGGAGATTTGGAAAAGTTCACATCATCCCGAGGGATAGTAGCAGAAACATTCTCCAGTTTCCCGCTGTGAAGACTTCTCCAGAACACAGGCGCAGGAATCAACAGAGGTTATATCCGAAGATTCAGGTTTTTGCTATTTTTACAAATATTATACGCGCCATTTTTAACTTGCCTATGAACACTTCTAGAACTTTTTTTGTTTATTCTATAAATAATTATTTGCATTGCTTTCACCGATATTCAACCACTGTAATTTTTATTCAACATTATTTAAAACTTAGTATTCACTATTTCTAATATTAAACTTGATTCGATTTCACTTTTATAAAATATTTTAATAAAGCACAATTATTTGCACTTGTCTTACACCATATTGCATTTGTACTGTAAGAATACCAACTGCTAAGTGTGTCTCCCTTATGATATATGTGTGTCACGAAACTGTTTATTTAAATTCTGAAATTTTTTCAAGATGTTTTCTTATTAATAAAGTTAATTGTCAATATTTTACTTTGGTTTTCTTGTTGTAAAGTGCTTGAGATATTGTTCCATTTCCAATTAAATAAGCTACGTAAATAAATTCAAAGTGGAGAGAAGTGAACCTACCTTAACCCTGAGAGAGAAATAAGCTAGCCGATAAAAAACAGATAAGTATTGAATAAGCCCGATTTAAATAAATTTTTATATACAATCTACGTTCACAGAAATATAACTTTTGTCATCCCAACTTTTGGGAAATATAATTCGTATGTCAATAGCAATATCCATATTATATTAAATCAATTATTCACATTTTACATTTTTATATATTAACGTCATTGACATATTACATTTTGAGCCCAACTTTTGGGGCATTTATATATATATCCATTCATTTTATTTTACCATATACAAGAGGTATTACATTTGTCAGCACAAAGGAGAGGCATCGTAATATAACATTTGGAGCCCAACTTTTTGGGGCCTTTATAACATTCATTCATTCATTTACCTAGTACTAGAAACGTAACAATATATATATAGTTGGAGTTTTTCGGCTTTTATATGAAATATTTACAAATATCAAATTAGTATGTAATTGCAATGTAGTACTTTGAAAAATAAAATTTCTGGTGCCGAAGTATAACGTCAGGTCATCAGATACGTTCTCTGTATCTACAGCGCGTACGAATGTCCTTCACAAGGCATTGCTATTGCATATGTGCCACAACGCTAATAGTTGTATCTCGATTCATTCTGAAGGAAATAGTTATCTTTTTTATTTTTATTTTATGTCTCAGTCTTGGTTTTTGCATCTTTTCTTTATTTGAAGCTGTACTTTATTAATAATTAATTCTTAGTTTTATCTATTATATAATTTTTTACACTGTAATTGGATATCTGTTGGGTGAAATAAATATTATTATTATGGCCTATATTCCTACTTTAACCACTTTTAAACAGTTTTGTTGCCTTGACGAGGTTTAACTTACATTACAGCTTTTACCAATTTTTTTTAAATCTAGAATCTAAATGTAAATCTAAATGTAGAATTTATAATAATACATAGTCGCAATATGTAAAGTATAAGTAAATAAAATAAGTTATTTACTTAAAGGGGAGAACCATTAACCAATTTGTAGAATTCAATTTCGCATAATTAAGTTTTACCGGAATACCGAAATGAGATAACTACGTTAGGGTAGATAAAGGTAATAAGTAGAGCAGGAAAATTGTGCAACGCGCCAGAGGCGGACGCTTAAAAGTTAACACATAAAATAAATAGTAAGAAGTACTTAAACTATAAAACGTAAAACATATCTAAGAGAACAAAATAATTTAAAACATACATGAGTGGGTAAAACCACACCAATTTGTATAATACAAAAGTATTTTTAATAATATAAAATATTATTAAAAATGGGGTGTGAAGAACACAATACAAGTTATATATTTGTGAATGTATCTCCTCTCCAGAGACGCAGATACGTATTTCATCTTTCTATTATATAACTTGTATTGTGTTCTTAACACCCCATTTTTAATAATATTTTATATTATTAAAAATACTTTTGTATTATACAAATTGGTGTGGTTTTACCCACTCATGTATATTTCAAATTATTTTGTTATATACGCATTCGGTTCGCCCGACAAGTAGTGAAGACACGATAATACAGTTTTTTATAGATATGGTTGTTACCGTCTATAGAAACACGTTGCTTAGTTCGGCAGTTATTATGTAGACAGCGCTGAATATTATTTCACGCTCTGTCTTAATAATTTCTGGTTGATAGCAAGGTAGTTATGTTTGGTTGAATGTATCTCTTCTCCAGCAGGGGCGTACCGACGATCCTGTAGAAAGGTGAAATACGTATCTGCGTCTCTGAAGAGGAGATACATTCACAAATATATAACTTGTATTGTGTTCTTCACACCCTATGTTTAATAATATTTTATATTATTAAAAATACTTTTGTATTATATCTAAGAGAGTTTTAGACCAAAATCCCATAAGATTTAACACAGGGTCAAATATCACTTTTATTGTCATTAAACTATAATTTATGCTCTTCTTGTCTAGCTCGGATTGTCGTTCATGACGAAGTGTTAATTGCGGTTTTTTCTTAAATATTCTAAAAAATAGCCTTATTTTGCGGTTTTGTAGTGCGGCATTCTCCGCGTCGTGAAATATCATCAACACTTTAAATTTGTTGATAACGCCTTATCCATTGTCTGACGGAGTCTTCCGATTTGCCTAGTACCTAATACTTGCCCATTGTCAATTTGAAACTTTACGGTGATCACACAAAAACACTACTTCGAAAAGCTTTATATGAGGGATAAGGTACAATTATTGAGGATAGAAAAATCTAGTTCCCTATGAAAAACAAGTTGTTGTTTAGTAAATAGTGAATTATTTTATCTGTCAAATGCAGTTTAGTTTGTGCAATTCGGTTGAATAGTGTCTGAGAAGTAATCTATAGAATACGCTTCTGTTATCGAAAAAATTGAATTATCACGACAGAACTTGTGGATAATGATTTACTATGACTTCAAGAAAGGCTTGAGCGCGTATGAGTGAGAGGAAAGTTTAAAATCGGCATTTGGGGATCTTGAACCATCATTGGCTACTGTTTATAGATGGTATAAAGGATTTGAACGAGGTTGTAACTCGGTTATACACAGAAAAGGAGCTGGTCCTCCTTCAACTGCTGTTAATCCCAAAAATATTGCTACAGTGAAGGAGATGATGGAAGAGGACAATCGCATTACCTATGCAATGATAGAGTCCAAACGGAAAATTGGATCCTCGCAAGTGAGATCAATATTGCACGAACATTTACATTTGAAAAAGGTTGTAGCTCGGTTTGTACCCCATCATCGACAGATTTACAAAAAGCAGAACGTGTTAGAATTTGTCAACAAACTTTAGATATGTTGAATGCTGGAGGCCATCAAATTATTTCTAAAATTGCAACTGGCGATGAAACGTACATACCATTTCTTGTTGTTCCCACCCGCCAAGAAAGCCGAATCTGGATACATGAAGATGAGGAAACCCCTACGATGGTGAAAAAGCGAGCAATGAAAAAAGTAATGTACGCAGTCTTTTTTAGAAGTACGGTGGCCGCAATTAAATTAGAAGATTAAAAGACAGTTACCGCTAAATGGTATCTTGAAAATTGTTTGCCTATTGTGTTCAATAAAGTGCCAAGAAAGGGAATTATGTTACATCATGATAACGCCTCGTCCCATACAGCAGGGATAACTGTTCAGTATTTAGCTGAAAACAAATTCAAAGTTATAGAACATCCACCTTACTCACCGGATTTGGTGATGTGTGAACGTTCCAGTCAGAAGAAGAGAATGATATCGTCGTTAAGTGTTTTTTTATAGTACCCCTAAAGACAGCTGGCTGAACGCTTTTGAACTATCGAAGGAAAGAATGGTTAAGTGTATTATTGTTGATGGCAATTACTTTGAACATATTTAAAATAAAAAAGTTAAAGCTGAGTAAAGGAGTATTAATATTAACTAGCAACTGTTTGAGTTAAATACATCCTTTAGATAGAAAACGTCCTTTCTACATCGCAACTGGTTATAGGTGAAAATATTCTTTTATTTCAGCGTATTTAGCAATTAGATTTTGAGGCATTGTCTCCATACACAGTTGCCGCAATTTTATTAAATCTGGATTTCTATTAAAAACTACGTCTAACTCTTGCCGCATTCGAAGGCCACATCTGAAGCCACTTGGAATATTATTTAAATTATTAATAGCTAATGTGGTTAATCTATCATTTAATTCTAGATTTTGATTTTCAAAAGAAGTGATTAGTTTTGTCAAATTTCCAAAGTGTTCCTGAAGAAAGTACAACTGATTTTATAAATTTGGAATTTATATTAGTTCCTTGCACTCAAGAAATACTCCATCGTCATTTAAACATGAAACTAAATTTTGTAACCTATCGAAATTCTTTGCATAAAAACTAGTAGTTTCCAACCATGTTCCTCATCTCGTTATTATCGGAGAGGGAGGCAGTGACAAAGATGGAAGTTTTTCCCTGTAAAGAGTTACTCCGAATGGAGCTTTTCTGAAAACTTTTTTAAAAGCGGAGACAAGTCTATCAACATCCGGAAAGGTGTCTCTGATATTCATATATTCTGTGAAGAACATGTGCTACACAAGTAATATGCAGCATATTAGCATACGTTTCCTCTGAGATACCTTTCCGGAAGTTGATAGACTTGCATCAGCTTTTAAAAAAGTTTTTAGAAAAGCATTATTGAGAGTAGCTTTTTACAGGGAAAAACTTCCATCTTTGTCACTGCCTCCCTCTCCAGTAATAACTAGATGGGTAACATGGTTGGAAGCAACTAGTTTTTATGCAGAGAATTGCGATAGTTTACAAAATTTCGTTGCATGTTTAAATGACGATGCTCGAAGTATTTCTGAGTACGAGAAAGTAACACAAATTTAAAAAATCAGTTTCTTCAGGAACACTTTGGAAATTTGCCAAACTAATTACTTATTTTGAAAATCAAAATCTCAGATTAAATGATGGATTAACCACGTTAGACGTGGCTATTAATAATTTGAAAAATATTCCAAGTGACTTCGGATGTGGCCTTCGGCAAAAGTTAGACGCAGTTTTTAGTAAAAATCCAGATTTAATAACATTGCGGCAATTGTGTATGGGGACAATGCCTCAAAATCTAACTGCTAAATACGCTGAAATAAAAGAATATTTCCAGTATGCACCTATAATCAGTTACGATGTAGAAAGGACGTTTTATATCTACAAGGATGTATTTCATTCAATGAGAACAAATTTTACAGAAGAGAATCTTGAGAAAGTATTGTTAGTTAATATTAATACTCCTTTACTCCACTTGAAGTACAAGATGACCAAATAAAAATGTATTTCGTATTTTATTGATTACCACTCGTTTGTTTTCCAATTAACAGTTAAAATAATGAAAAAAGGAAACTAAGTCACCGTACTTTACTTATTTTACGAAATATAAACTAATAAATAAAATAAATTATTACAACTCTTCACCCTTCTATCTACGCCCATGAAGAAAGGCGTCACAATTCAACGACAAAGAAAAGATGTGCGGTTAACCGAATGAATAGTGTTATTCATTAACTGCGTGTTGTACTTAGCGAAGTTATGGACTATTTATATGGTCCATCGTAATTTCGGCCTCATGCGTTCGGTTTCTAATTATAAGCATTATTTCTCTTTTAATATGTGTATAAAATTTTCGTAGTGAATCATTCTAAAAGTACTTGAGAAATCAGAATAAGGAACAAAAATACTATTTGTATGCTAATAAAAAAAACCTGTGCTTAATGTCAATGGCATTTTAAAACCATAAATATAGTTATTTACAAATTTATGTATCTCGCATTTAAAACGAAGTAAATAATATTTATATATACAATGCTATTAAAAGTACGTTTCCTTTCAATAAAAATAAAGATTGAATAAAATAAACTCATCCGTATGTCATTTTTTTAATCTAATTTTTGTTATTTTTTATAAATAAAATATAAATATAATAAAAATATTGTTATGGTTTTTTCCCCGCGAATATTTTGAAAAGTTATATTATTTTATGTATTTACATTTATTTTTGATGCCTGTGTATAATTTTGAAATTTATTATTTATGAATGTAATTTTTATTTTGATTTTTATATTTTTGACTTGCGTAGTTGCAGTACGCCGGTTACTTTGATATTTCCGCAGACACTAAATGTTATCTGATTTGAGAAGACGTGTTTTATAAGATATATATATATATTTTATCTTACTTTAGTAGCTTCGTGATTTGTATTAATTTGTGGTTGTGCTTGATTTCATTACCGTTATATTTATACGAGTTTGTTGATCTCGTAGTGAATTTTATACGTTTTTCTAACTCAGGTGTCTCGTGAAAAAAATATTTTTTTCATTCATGTAAGTTAATTATTTAAAAGATTTATTATTATTTTAAAAGAGTTAATACTGTATTTTCTTATGTATAATTATTTTCGTATTGATATTTAATCTTAGTTATATGAATTAGATGACAAAGAACGTTTTTTTAAATTTCTATATAAAAAATTTCTGTAACGATAAATTTTGTTCGCTTGGATTCAAGGGCATATTATTTTTTTATGTGGTTTTCACATGCGTTTAAGGTTTGTTTCGGGCTGTCATATCTTGTTGTTTACTTTGTTTATTCTGGGAGAAATTAAAATACTTCTTTGAAATTTATTAGATCTAATTTTGCTCGGTTGTCACTAAGGAAGTTTAATTATACGCTACGGTCATTTTCGTATAATAATTTTACCTTAATAATATTGTTTAATGACACAATATTTATCTTTATACTCCATAAAGATTTTTTTTAAAAATTTTTTTATTGTTGTATTAAAGTTTCATTTAAATTTTATTGTGATTTTCTTTGTTTGAATTCTTGTACTGGCGCTATATAAATTTGTAGAAGAGAACAACCACGTTTTCCAATTGGAACCTTGAGGGAAGAGCAGTCTCATTTTTGAAAATTAACCGATTGAATATCTAAGCTGGACACATTGGTTGTGAATTGTGAATAAGCAATATCTAATATCACAATTCATAGCAATATGTAGGTAGTTAGAAATATTTAGTACATACATAAAACTATTTAGATATTCGTTTTGCAACTAGCTTTATACCGAGTGTCCCATGACATGACTGCCATAGCTGTACGTGTTACTGAAGCAATTTTAAGTTAAAAATGTTTAGCGAATATTTACCCAGGGCAGATTGATCTCGTCTTAGCATGCAAGGTTTTCATTTTTCTATGTAGCATCGTTGAGCAACATTGTCATTATAATGAGTTCAATTTCTGAGATGTATACCAAGCAACGATCCGTGATAGAATTTTTAACGCTGGAAGGTTTTTGAAAGCAAGAGATATTCAATGGAATATCGTCGTCCTGATTCTCCACGTGAACGAAAATTCAAAACAGTTCCATCAGTGCAGAAAGTCATGTACGCAATTTTTTGGGATTCAAAGGGAGACATTCATACCGAATATTTGCCGAAGGGCAGTGATTAATTCAATAAGTGCAAAACTTTACGATCACTAAGGAATCATACTCGTAGGGTAAGGCCGAAAAGAACGAATTTTTTCTTGCACCACGACAATGTCAGATCGTATTGCAGCAACGAATTGATAAAGACAGTGATGAACCTGAAATTCACGGTAGTTTCGCACCCTCCGTACAGTCCTGATTTGGCACCTTATGATTCCTTGTGGTTTCAAAGTTAAGGAGGTAGTGAAAAGTCAACAATTTTCATCAGACTCTGAAGTTCGGGTTGCTGTTCGCGATTGAATCAACAGTAAACAAGAAAGCTTTTTTATGGACGAAATGAGGAAAATGGATTTACCCTTTGGAGAAGCATATTGCACTAAATGGTGAATATCTGAAAAAATAACTTTTACTTCATTTTAAGACTGGCTTAATTTTTTGTTTTTTCTTATTCTTATTTTATAGAGTTGTATACCTTATATATCAATCCGTCTTCGTACGGGCTGCATATAATTAAATTGGAAGTTTTGACTCACAAATGTTTCACGAGTTGTAGAGGAGCTAAAAATAATGTAGAGAGAACTACTTAAAAAGAAATCAAAGTTATGCGTGTTATGCGACATTACGCCAACCGATGACCAAAACGGTGACGTCACCGGTTGTACACGACAGCAGGATTTTCCCGAATAGCCTAGACAGAAAAATCGAGAAAACCGGATGACTGTACAGGGTTACCGCCGAATAGCGCCCAAGCTATGCTAATCGGAAGAATACGTATAAATGTCTTAACTAAAAATCAAAAAAAGAAATTTATTTCTAATTTATCAAAAATTTCCATATTTCCATTTTTCCATGTAGTTAAAGTCGACTCATATCTCTGTTTATTCTATATTTACGTTAATACACCTGATAATTCAAGTTCATAGACCTGCACAAAAAATCAATGGAATTCCTAGATTTAGACTTGTTATCAATGTTATGAATAGTGAACATTGTTGTTTGTTTAGCAAACGATTTATATAATATAAACAGTCGAACATGTGGTTCTTTCATCCTTTTTTTTTGGGTGGACATCAACCATATTTACGTCAAATATGTCAAGAAGCTTTGAAAATATAGTTAAATAGAAGTAACTTGCGTGTATATCATAGGAATTTTCGTAATGGTAAATATTATGGTAATTCAAAAGACCATCTTCGGTAAACGTAGATTCGTCAGTAAAGAGAATTACTAACACAAGATCTGGCTGATGAACTTTTCTATCTTAAAACCATTCACAGAAGGCAACTAGGCGGGGAAAATCTAATTCCGTTAAGTTAGATATGGTAAGGATGAAGTAAATTAGTTTTAAAAATTTGACGCACTGTGGTTTGAGAGACATTTACTTCCCGTGTTAGGGTTGTCGTATTTACCTTCGCTTCCACAAGGTTCTTGATATAAGTTGTTCGTAAGATAAATTACATGAAAGTCTGTAATTTGTCTAATGATAATTTGGATTTATATAAAAATATCTTGCCTTTTCTTACATAATATAACATAAGATTTTGGAATGTATTTTAGAAACTCGATATTGATTGTAGCATTTATTACATATTGGAAGCTTAAACACAAAATTAAACCATATTTGAATTAGATTAGATATTGGGAATAAAACACTTGGATATAGCCAAGTGTTTTATTCCCTAATTTTATTAGAATAACATATTTTCTGCTGTTATGCCATTATCAAAGAGATATCTTTAAATCTAACTTAATGGATGTAAGAGTAATACTTATATAGGTACCTAACGGGTGGTTACTTGATATTTACAATACTATCTATGAAGGCGGTATTAGAGAAATCTACCTGTGTATTAGTAACTAACGAATCTATTTTTTTGCACAACAACAAAGATAAAATAGATAAATTAGATAAGTCGTACGTATTCAACGTATTCTTGAAATAAAGAGACAACATATGATAAATGGAAAGATGTAATTATATAGAATAAAAATCCAAAATATTTTGAGTCAATTACGATGCAAACCCCAAAATTAAAAGCACGCCTATGAATTCAAAATATTCAGAATGTGTATAAATAATAAATACCTCACACACACATACACTACAGCCTATATACGTAACAGCTGTCGATGGTATAACAACCATAACGTTGTATGCTAAAGTCAATAACCTCAATCAAAATCAGCTCCTTATAAATTCAACTGAACTATTAAAAATAAAAAAATCCGTATTACGTGTATTACATGAATGGTTTTTTTGTTACGAGAAGCAGGCGCGGCTCGTGATGACGTACTGTTGGGGCACGTACAATGATGCGAGTGCTTCGTGTATTCTCGTGTACTAACTTGTAGCATTTTCTTAGTAAACACCGAAAACATACGAGGCACTCGCATCATTGTACGTGCCCCTACACTACGTCATCACAAGCTGCGCCTGACGAGAAGTAGCAAATATAAAATGTAAATATGGATAAATATGTTTAATAAAAAAGAGTGCTATTAGAAAAACGCTAGAAGATACATTGTGTTTAGGTTTTGTATAGTAAGGGTTCGATAAGTGCGAAAGTCAGCTGTTAAAAATTTATTGCGAATTTGTAAAGAAGATGTACTAAAAGAACATATAGCATGTATGCTCTACGGGCATTTAACGTCCTATTTCGTAGCAATCTATCTTTAATCGAAGACGAAAATGTAAATTGTATCGAACGTATATGACAATCGACAATTGAACGATAGATACTTAAAACGAAATGGACAATAACAAAACTTTTTTTTGGTTATTGGCGTTCAATTTTAAAGCATTGCCTTTTATATGTAGCCCAACGCACAGTGGCGTGACAAAATTTTTTAAAATCTTTCTAATTTTTTTTCAAAGCGTTAGTAGTATTAAAAAACGTAATAAGATCTATTGAATAATGTCAAGAACACAGGTTTCTCTGAATATTATATAGAATATAATTAATCACTTGCCAGATATTAATAGCTGTAACTAATACATAATGTAGTAAAAAGCAAAAGATTAGATTTGTTAGAAATTTTAGAAATCAAAATGCAAAGAAACATAATTTGTTAGTTACTAATATAGAGGTAGATTTCTGTAATACCCTCTTCAGCCACTATTGTAAATATCAATTAACCACCCACCTACCCATAAGAGCGTTTGGTATATAAATCTTACACTTATATTCATTACGTTCTATTTAAAGATAGCCGAAACATATATTAAAGTTATTCTAATAAAATTAGTGAAATTAATATACATTCGTGGACAAAAAATTCCGGACACTGAAATAAAGAAAAAAAAAATTCTTTTTTTTAAAGTAAGACATGAAACATTATCTACAAAGTAAGAATGAGAAATAAAAAAGGTACTTGACATATTTATTATTCAATAAGAAAAAGTCACGAAACAGTAAACTGTGCAAAATTCATCGATTGATGTTATCGGCTAGGTTTTACATCTACATTTTCACACAATTTAAGCGATTAATAGTGCGTATTACCTTCACGAACTTTAATGACTTCTCCCATATGGCGTGGTAAACTTTGAATGCAGTTAGCGACCTCTTCTTGTGTAATAGTTTTCCATTCCTCACGAAGGGCTATTCGAAGAACTTGAATCCTATCAAAAATCTCTGGAATTCAAGTTCGGGCTTCGAGCTGGTCATTGCAAACGGTGAAAGTTAACCGCATCCAAATATTGCTCAACCAGCCCTGCGGTGTGAGGTCGCGGGTTATCGTGCATTAGAGTAAAGTTCAACACACATAAAATCGTTCACTAGGCCTTCTCCACGCACATTCACTCGTCCATCTGGTGAACGTAGACAAAGACAAGACTCATCCGTGAACAATACGGAGCTCCATTGTCCAATGTTTATGTTCACGGTTCGGGCAAAAACTGCAGTACCGTAAACATCTTCAACTTGGCGAGACACAATTGTTAATGGTAAACCACGATTGCGTATTGTAAACTACGGTCTTCTCGACGGTTTGTGGTGCGAGGTCTGCCTGATTCTGGTCTTATTGTGTATTCTCCAATTTAATGATGTCGCTGTATTGTGTCTTGGATGGTACTTCCGGCATATTGTCTGCTTGGTCGGGTGTCATTGTCTGCTTGCGTTTTGTAAACCAATAAGTGTCAGTACTGACAGTTCAAATGACCTTAAACACAACAGATAAAAGCTAAGGGCACACCAAGATTTTTTTGGGTTGGGTTGGATATTTTGACTTCGTCATTATTTTTGTTTTTCTTTTGGCTGTTTTGATAAATGAAATTATTTAATTTCCAATTCCTATTTCATAGATAATATTTCACGTTTAGTAGTACCCAAGTGTTTTATTCTTAATATTTAATTTAGGTCAGTTACTAAAATGTTTCACCAAGAAGTGTAATGATAAACAATATTTATAATATTAATATTATTACATGACTCATTTGCATTAATAATATTTTTATCTACTTGGTGTCGCACCACAAATTTGATAAAAAAATATATTTCACAACTTGTTCCTGTTTTGTTAGATAAGTATAATATGCATCAATGTATGTACATATTATTTTATGTACATACATATTTTATTATTAGTCATTCCCAATATGTACAAGTCCTTGTGTAATTATGATATTTTTACCTGCCTGGTTTTTCAGGATGAAATCCCTCTCTACATAAGCCGATATATTTAATATTTTAACGGATTGTCTGGTGCAATATTTGAGTAATCTTTACAATCATATTAATTTGCAATATTTCATTAACAAAGCAGAATAATGACGCTTTAGGTGCGTTCTCAAGTCAAGTCAATATATATATATATATATATATATATATATATATATATAAGTGATTAGATAATTTCTTAGCCGTTCATTAAATATAACATTTGATAAATTATTGGAGGTTTTCGGCTTTTATATGAAATATTTACAAATATCAAGTTAGTATGTATACATACTAACTTGATATTTGTAAATATTTCATATAAAAGCCGAAAACCTCCAATAATTTATCAAATGTTATATATATAAATATATATATATATATATATATATATATATATATATATATATAATATCTTCGTGACCTTGGTATGATAAGGTAAACTTTTCATTTGTCTAAGTCATTTTATTTCAATATTTTGTATTTCCGAAGATATTTCAACTTAATTGATTAATAATAAATGACGCGTATTTCTTAGGGAAAACTGTACTTATTTGAAATGAATACAGCGGGAAATATCCCAATCAAAAATTAGCAAAATATAATATTACTAAGATTCTCATGACAATTATTTATTTACTAAAATAAAATATGTATTTTTTGTAAAGTATCTATATGGTTGAAGTAATTGAATTATCATTTTCACTAAAACAATTAGCGAGATTATATTAATACATACAAATTAGACGAATAAGAAGCTAGCATTCGGAGCAAACGAGAGTTAGCGTCATGAGGTAGAAAAATTCCAAAAACACATCGACGTTTTTCAAGTGCCGCTCTGGAAATAAGAAGAAAAAGCATTAAATAAATTAGAAAAACTATACTACGAACATATAAAAATATCACCTGTTTATCCAGCTCCTTTTTGACGCAATTTGCGTATCCAGTCATCAACCAGTGCCTCATAAAACGAAAATTCCATTTCACCGGGAATAGCATCCAGCTAGATCGAAGCTAAGCGGTGACGCCGTCCGATTACCCGCCCAAACCTGTATCCTGCATTTTCGGATCCACAAGAAGACTCCAGACTAACCCATTCCCGTCTATTTCAAACTTAAGTATTATTTCAATCTCCTATAAATTTTGAAAATGTTGAATTAGTTCAATTCCTAAAGTAAAACCTCTATCAAAGATTTTTTAGAATAGATATACCTTATGGGTACTTGTAGAATTAGAATTATTTGATTTAAAAACTAGAAGAATACAGTTCCCCTGTTTACAAATGTTCATTTTTAAAAGAAGCATTTATGTATGTTGGTTAAATTAAATTCACTTTCTTTAATTATCTTTGCTTAACCTAGAATTTATTTTATGTTTATAATTTCACGTGACTTGATTCATTTTTATATTAATCCTATTATTTTTTATATGAATCACTTACCTCTTAAATCTATACTCCAATAAAACCATTTATATTCTTCTTTAACTCAATCGTTTCATTTTGTTGATATTGCATTTAAAATATACCACCACATGTTATTTTATTCACCACTGATTTGTACGTATTCTTATTGAGTCACCGAACCTACATTATCAGTGTATTTATTATGCACAACAAAAAGAGTCTCATTGTTCTTATAAGCCGGACATTTATCATAAATTAAAGCCCACAGGAAATTAAACTATAAGAAGTTATTCACTTGTAAAGCTGTTGAGGTTAAGTATACTTCGTTTTAAAACGATTATTTATCATTTGAACCATACACATGTAACAGATACAACGTCAAATAACTCCATCTGTATGTAATATTTGAAACCATATTTAAACAGATATTTATAATATTTTTTTTATTAAAATTACCTTATCAGCTTCAGTATATTAAATCATTTGGTTTTGTATTTATTATACGACCTTATAGCCTTTTAACAATATATATATATATATATATATATATATATATATATATTATTATTATTGTTATTTCGTGACCTTTGTATATTATGGTAGATTTAATTAGTTGGCGATTTAAGGCCTGGTTTTACTCAAAAATGCATATATTTAAAACAATCTTACATGTTTCGGCAAGTGACGCCTTTCTCAAAGAATATAAAATATAGATGACAGTATATTAATTTCATACTTATACAATTGTAGTTGTCATGGATAAAATTATTCAAAGATACATCTAGTTTAATCATAATAAATTATGCCTTAGTATTCAAAAAATAGTTAGATAACAAAAACGGAGAATGGCAAGCATGACTTATTATTACGTATGCGGCTTAAGATGTTAAGCTGTCGGCATTCCGCTTAAACGAGAAGGAAAATCACGAAAACCTACTCGGACAGCCAGTCAGGGATCCCTGACTGGCTGATAATGTATTAAAAAATAAATACTTAATAACTGATCGATATTCGTTTTTTCAAATTCTAGCTTTTTATCGAACATGTTATGTTATTTTCAAAAATTCACAATTTTATAACAGTTCAACTTGTGAATGGCAAACTTTAATAAATTATGTATAAAATATCGTAGTTGTGACTGTACCAGCCATATCCAATTTTGTCTATTAGAAACTTTCAAGGCAATATCTTCTCGTATATAAATGATATCTATTATGGTCATGCAAATTATACGACCTAAGTAAAACATGAATAATTATGCCTGTTCAGATTGTTTACGTATAGTTAGCATATTAAGTTACTTGATGCGCCAAATTCTCTGTTCAAAAATATATTTTGATTAGCAACAGCAGATGAAAGAAATTAATGTTTTTTATGTTGTTTGTAAGTTGTAATATTTTGTAAAACATCGTGTAATGAATTGTTATTGAAATTGTTTAAATATAAAGAAAGTTAATTGGTTTAATGTCCAACCGCAACAATTTTGTTTAAAGAAATAGTAAATAAATTTTTTAACAATATATTTTAAAAACAATTTTCAAATATCTATGTTTAAAACATTCTTCATTTTATTGGTACACAGTAATAGCTTATGACATGACAACTATGTAATGTAATAAGTTTAGTTTTGCGTTCATAAGACTGATCGTAAATACTGCCATCATTCAAAATAAAACGCAATTATCGAGTGTATGAAAGTAATATTGTGTGTACTAAGAGCTCATTTAGACAGACCATTTTTTATAACCAAATGCTCCATAAAATTAATACATATAATCAACTACAATGTCATTCTTATTCTGATGGTATTTGACCACATAGTTAGAGCACTTTGCAGAATAATTAATTGCTGAATGACGCACGGCGCTGCAAAAAAGATCTGAGCGATCATTGTTTCAATAACGATAACCACGAATGTTGTTCATTAAAACCAGTAGCGTCCTTCGTTTAAAAAAAAATACAAATAAGAAAAAAATAATTGAATTACATAGTTTATGATTACATTAGCTTGTGGGTGATTGTAATAATGAGATGATGATTAATTATGAGTAATTAAGACTCAACTAGTATGTAGGGTGTAGGTGCTTCATGGGCGATTTTATGAACTTTGTTGAAAGTAAGTTCCAATATTTTAAAATAAACAAAATCCTATATAAATACGATAACACCTGTATGTTAAAATGGATACACACCGTTTTCTTCTAAGATTCTCCTTTTGGTAGCTTACCAACCTCTTGGCCGGTAGTTGCGGTAAGATATTTTTCTCATGGGCATATGTCGTACAAGTTTGTCATATGCAGTGAGCCTATACAGAGCATGGTGACTTTCGTCGTGCGTTGATGAGGGCAATGAAGTCCGAAACACGTTTGTACGTCGATAATCTCCAATGCGAGTTTAGTATGCGGTGTGTATGCATTTTTACGTATACATATATGTTTGAACATAAATGTATTATTGTATTGATACATTTAATGTTAGGAATCATCGATAAATACTATATTTTGCATGGAAAATTCTGTACCATGTGATTTTTCGAATGTTTATTAAACTTGTGTATTTAATACTGTTTTTATTAAATAATTGTTTGCACAATCATTAATCGGTTTGTCTTTAAGATTTTGAGAAATTTTAGAAAAAATTGGAAGAGCCTATCTTTAGAATGTAATGGACAATTTCTGAGAAAATGCTTTTGTTGTATTTTTCATGTTATTATTTTGCTTTATTGTTATTTTGAACGTCTCTAGTTACATAATTATTTGAATCCTGTTCGATTTGTTGTCACATATCGTCATTAAGGTCTAGAGTTAAAAATTTGTATCCATCAGAAGATTTTTGATGGCAAATGTCTGTCCAGTATAAAAAAAAAACCGTTTAACGACACGTTGTTAATATGAAAAAGCGTTAGTTGGTATAACATTTTCTGGTTTGTCATCATCCATCCCATTGCGAAAATAAGTTATCACTACAATCGTATCTTATTCTACATGGTATTCTTAAGGCGCCAGTTGCACTAAAAAGTACCATTATATGTGCGCCTTTCCCCAAACACAATCTAAATTTGTTACGCTCATACGCTATAAGTTACAAAACGCTAAAAAGCAAAACATATTATCGAAGCAGCACGAAAGTTCTAAATAAATTTATTGGACATTCGAGGAATGTACAGTATTTATTGTCCCTGGCATAGTAGGCGTTAAAATATAATTTCCATAGCCAAACGCAACATATTTATTATTTATCTGTCAGACAAAGTGCCAAAGCGCGTTCTTGTAGCTTTATAAGTTAAGAAGTTATATTAAGGCAGATTCGCCAATTTCGCATAGATTTAGAAAAATGGAGAAAAATGTACTTCAAGCTGTTATTAAATATCTGCGAAAGAAAGGTCTAACACCAAAACAAATTCATGAAGATATCGATGATGCTCCATCGTATAAAATAGTAATGAATTGGTCTAGAGGGTTTCGATGCGGTAAAATAACTTATGAGCATGCCAAAGGTACGAATCGGCCGTAAACTGTTTGCATACGAGGGGTATACTGAAAATTTCGGGAAAATCATAAATAAAATAAAATGTTAACAGATTGAAATACTTAAATGTTTTCCAAAATAATCACCCTTAAGTTATATACACTTTTCCATTTATATAAACCAATTAGTAGCATTTATCCCACTCAGAAGATGGTATGTTGAAATGTATGTTTCATACGCCCCAACTGCCTCTTTAGGTGATTTTTGTCCACACATTTTACTTTTAATTTTGGGGAACGTAAAGAAGTCATTGGGGGATAGGTCGGGGCTGTAGGGACAATGGCTGAGTAATGCAACGTTGTTGCCGGTCAAATAGTCGAATTTCAGTTTTGTGCTGTGCGAACTTGCATTGTCATGGTGAAGTAGGATGCGACGGTTCTGATTGCTTTTTCGCAACTCTGCAATAACTTGGGGCAAATAAATGCATTCTGCGTTTACAGTTCTAGGATTCTCTAAAGGAATCGTTGCCACGTGACCAGTTTTAGATACAAAACAAGCAATCATTTGTTTAGAAACACTGCGCACTCGAACAACTTTCGTCGGTTTTGAATGTAGACTTAGTAAATAAACTTCGTGGTTGCATTAAAGGAAAAAGAAGAGGAAAGTTGTCTCGTGGAATTCTCTTTATCAGGATAATGTCCCGGTGCATAAACGCCTTGTTTGCTTGCAAGTAATTCACGACGCTGATTTCGAACTGATGACACTTCCACCATATTCACCTTAGAACCTAGTGATTTTTATTTATTTCCGAAGTTTGAGAACGACAATGACGTTATGACGGCAGTTCGAGAATTCTTCTGTGACGAAGATCCGGACTTTTTTGAAAAAAAGTGTCTATCCTAGAACATAGGTGGAATAAGTTGCTACGTATTTACACTACGCTAAATAAATAATACGAAAATTGGCTCTGTTATCTTTCGAAATGCAGTAGCCTTACAGGGACTTACTTACCTTTCTTTAGTTTTATTAATTTATTGTCAATCATAATAACCACCGATGAATATAACGTAAACAAGATTTCGTAATTGGGGTGTTCAACCAATTTACAGCAAAATATCTAGAATTAAAAAAAATCAAGTAAAAACCCGTGATCAATAGAGGACGCCAAAAGCAGAAGGTTTTACAAAAAAAAGGTTAGACATTATTCAGATTACATTTTTTTTACAAGATGCAAGCATTTTTCAAAATTTAATAAAGAAATTTCATTAATTCATATTTAATCAATTTGTCATTGTTTTCTGTGTGTACATAACAGCTAGTTATAGATAATTTTAAGACATTTGCGTTTTGTATTTTTAACAATTTTTTTTAGCGTTTATCATATGTTCTTTGGCTGTAAATTTTTTTATGAATGAAAAACTTTGATTCTGCTTTTGGATTATGTTTATTTGATGTCTTAGTGTTTTTTTTCATTAAGTCGAGAAAATGATATCGATTAAGTGGCCGCCGCCAGAATTGATGACTATACGTGCCCGATTTATGGCATTTTCCATCACTCTTGCCAGAACTGCCAGCGACAGGTTCTCGCATTCTTGACGGATATTCTCTTTGACGGCTTCAAGAGCCTGAGGTTTGTTGACATAGACTCGTGACATCAAAAAATAATTGTTTGCATAATCATTCATCGGTTTGTCTTTAAGATTTTGAGAAATTTTAGAAAAAATTGGAAGAGCCTATCTTTAGAATGTAATGGACAATTTCTGAGAAAATGCTTTTGTTTATTTTTTCATGTTATTATTCGGCTTTATTGTTATTTTGAACGTCTCTAGTTACATAATTATTTGAATCCTGATCGATTTGTTGTCACATACCGTCATTAAGGTCTAGAGTTAAAAATTTGTATCCATCAGAACATTTTTGACGGCAAATGTCTGTCCAGTATAAAAAGACCGTTTAACGACACGTTGTTAATATGAAAAAGCGTTAGTTGGTATAACATTTTCTGGTTTGTCATCATCCATCCCATTGCGAAAATAAGTTATCACTACATTCGTATCTTATTCTACATGGTATTCTTAAGGCGCCAGTTGCACTAAAAAGTACCATTATATGTGCGCCTTTCCCCAAACACAATCTAAATTTGTTACGCTCATACGCTATAAGTTACAAAACGCTAAAAAGCAAAACATATTATCGAAGCAGCACGAAAGTTCTAAATAAATTTATTGGACATTCGAGGAATGTACAGTATTTATTTTCCCTAGCATAGTAGGCGTTAAAATATAATTTCCATAGCAAAACGCAACATATTTGTTATTTATCTGTCAGATAAAGTGCCAAAGCGCGTTCTTGTAGCTTTATAAGTTAAGAAGTTATATTAAGGCAGATTCGCACATTTCGCATAGATTTAGAAAAATGGAGAAAAATGAACTTCAAGCTGTTATTAAATATCTGCGAAAGAAAGGTCTAACACCAAAACAAATTCATGAAGATATATGATGCTCCATCGTATCAAATAGTAATGAATTGGTCTAGAGGGTTTCGATGCGGTAAAATATCTTATGAACATGCCAAAGGTACGAATCGGCCGTAAACTGTTTGCATACGAGGGGTATACTGAAAATTTCGGGAAAATCATAAATAAAATAAAATGTTAACAGATTGAAATACTTAATTGTTTTCCAAAATAATCACCCTTAAGTTATATACACTTTTCCATTTATATAAACCAATTAGTAGCATTTATCCCACTCAGAAGATGATATGTTGAAATGTATGTTTCATACGCCCCAACTGCCTCTTTAGGTGATTTTTGTCCACACATTTTACTTTTAATTTTGGGGAACGTAAAGAAGTCATTGGGGGATAGGTCGGGGCTGTAGGGACAATGGCTGAGTAATGCAACGTTGTTGCCGGCCAAATAGTCGAATTTCAGTTTTGTGCTGCGCGAACTTGCATTGTCATGGTGAAGTAGGATGCGATGGTTCTGATTGCTTTTTCGCAACTCTGCAATAACTTGGGGCAAATAAATGCATTCTGCATTTACAGTTCTAGGATTCTCTAAAGGAATCGTGGCCACGTGAGCAGTTTTAGATACAAAACAAGCAATCATTTGTTAAGAAACACTGCGCACTCGAACAACTTTTGTCGGTTTTGAATGTAGACTTAGTAAATAAACTTCGTGGTTGCATTAAAGGAAAAAGAAGAGGAAAGTTGTCTCGTGGAATTCTCTTTATCAGGATAATGTCCCGGTGCATAAACGCCTTGTTTGCTTGCAAGTAATTCACGACGCTGATTTCGAACTGATGACACTTCCACCATATTCACCTTAGAACCTAGTGATTATTATTTATTTCCGAAGTTTGAGAACGACAATGACGTTATGACGGCAGTTCAAGAATTCTTCTGTGACAAAGATCCGGACTTTTTTGAAAAAAGTGTCTATGCTAGAACATAGGTGGAATAAGTTGCTACGTATTTACACTACGCTAAATAAATAATACGAAAATTGGCTCTGTTATCTTTCGAAATGCAGTAGCCTTACAGGGACTTGCTTACCTTTCTTTAGTTTTATTAATTTATTGTCAGTCATAATCACCACCGATGAATATAACGTAAACAAGATTTCGTAATTGGGGTGTTCAACCAATTTACAGCAAAATATCTAGAATTAAAAAAAATCAAGTAAAAACCCGTGATCAATAGAGGACGCCAAAGGCAGAAGGTTTTACAAAAAAAAGGTTAGACATTATTCAGATTACATTTTTTTTACAAGATGCAAGCATTTTTCAAAATTTTATTAAAGAAATTTCATTAATTCATATTTAATCAATTTGTCATTGTTTTCTGTGTGTACATAACAGCTAGTTATAGATAATTTTAAGACATTTGCGTTTTGTATTTTTAACAATTTTTTTTTAGCGTTTATCATATGTTCTTTGGCTGTAATTTTTTTTATGAATGAAAAACTTTGATTCTGCTTTTGGATTATGTTTATTTGATGTCTTAGTGTTTTTTTCATTAAGTCGAGAAAATGATATCGACTAAGTGGCCGCCGCCAGAATTGATGACCATACTTGCCCGATTTATGGCATTTTCCATCACTCTTGCCAGAACTGCCAGCGACAGGTTCTCGCATTCTTGACGGATATTCTCTTTGACGGCTTCAAGAGCCTGAGGTTTGTTGACATAGACTCGTGACTTCAAAAAACTCCACAAAAAGAAGTCTGGAGCGGTTAAATCGGGCGATCTTGCCGGCCAGTGCAAATCGCCAAAACGAGAGTTAATGCGACCCGGAAATGCAGCCTTCAGAATTTCGGGTGGCTCGTGCAGTATGCGCCGTTGCTCCATCCTGTTGGAACCATATATTCTTCAGTCCCAATTCATCCAATTGAGGAAGGAGAATGTCGTTGAGTATGGTTCTGTAGCGCTCGCCATCCACAGTAGTCGTTTGGCCGCGGCGTTTTCGCAAAAATAAGGCTCGATGACGCCTCCAGCGTAAGCAGCACACCATGCAGTAACTTTGAGCGGGTGTATTGGCTCTTCGTGGGTTATACGCGGAATTTCTGTGTTTTGCTTATTCACATATCCACAAAGATGGAAATGGGCCTCGTCGCTTATGGTGAGTTTCGATGAAAAGTTGTCTTCTTAGTAGTCAAGATCCAGGATGGCTTGAGCGTAAGTTACACGCGATTGGCGGTAAATAGCTAACAACTGATGCACTGTTTGCACTTTGTAAGAGAACATTTTCAAGTCTTTCACCAAAATTCTCTGTAACGACCGCCGATTGATGCCCAATTGCGTGGCACATCGTCTGGTCGATACTCCGGGGTCCTCTACGACATCTTCAGCCACAGCCGCGATATTCTCAGAAGAACGGTTGCTCCGGAGCCGGCCCGACCTGGCTGCATCTCGTGCTGTTCCACACTCTTCAAGGCGAGCAGCTAAACGCCGTAGTGTTTGCCCAGTTGGTGTCGGACGACCGGGAAATCTGCGACGAAATTCACGCTGCGCCAACACCACCGACGAATTATTCCGCAAAAAAATCGAAACAATTATTCCGCGTTCTTGAGGAGTATAGCGATCTATGTCTTGTTGATGTGTATTTTGTATCTGCTTATTTCACAAATGTCCGATAGGGTGATGACTTTTGCGCCACTTAGTATATATTAATTTGTACCTTTATTTTAATTTAGAGATTTCACACAAAAAGAAATAGGATTTACTTCATCAAGAAACTTTTAACGACCTGAGAATATTTTTTTTTTGATAGCAAATAAGAGTCTCATAAAATCATTGCTCACTGAACTAACCGAAGATGAAAAATATTTAATTGTGAGGTTCCTTGCTAATGTTAGTGTATTTTGTTTATTACAATTTTGATTTTTTTTTGCGTTTTGCTTATTAAATTAAAAAGTCAAGTGTGCCGTCACAATACGTAATTATCGAAAGTACGTATATTCTCATAAAATTAAACTTTCAATGATCAGAGGTGTATATGAAGAGCATGCTTATTAAAAGCGATCAATATTAAGATATGTTAAATTAATTTTGTATCATTTTGAACAAATTTATATGAATTTCTTGGTTAAAAAAACTTAAAGCGAACACTCTCTTTCAAGAGCCCCTAATAGTTACGCCACTGATAAATATGTTTCCAATCTCGATCCTGAACTTCCTAAAAGGAACAGGAAATTGTATAATTAAATATTTTATGTGCTCGTGTATCTCGTCTTGTCTGTCCTGAATGCGACGACGAAGATATTGTATACATTAACAGAAGGCAGACGACAGACAGTCGACTCGGATCAAAAAGGTGCTAGAATTGAAATCGAGAGTCCAGTATCTGTCTACCCTCGGGTGTATCCTGATGGTCTCCGCAAACTCGGTCCGCTTCTTCGTTTACTGCTTTGCGTTCGCTTAATAACTCGTTTCGTTTTTGTGTCGATTAGTAGTATTTTAAGCTAGCGCTTAACATTCCTTCGAACTATAATTTAATTATACCGGTCCCGGTAATGAAATGAGCCAACAGAAGTGAGAAAAACAACCGTCGCAGTATAATATTTTGTGCGAAATTTGATCACTTTCGGGATTATTTTCGCGTTGTTTCCTTTTGGTTTTGTTTAAATCTTGCCTTATATTTAGTCGCTTACATCGTGATCACATATTCGGTTTGAGAGTGACTTTGGATGTGGATAGCATCAGTTAAATCATTTTTCGCAAAAGAAGAATGCGACGTGTGAATAAGAAGAATAACATGGACCTTGACGTGTACCGTGGTAATTTTAAAATGGTCCTCGCGTTTAAGGAATGCTGTAGATTGATTTCCAGGTATTTATTTTTTCTCCAAATGATTGTGTAAAACTGGAATTTTGAAGCGAAGTCTTGAAAACTTGAAAATTCCATTAACCAATTTTTGTTGCATTGCTAACTTATGTGCAGACTAATATAAGTATTTAAGGGAAAAAGAATTCATCAAAAAATTGAGACAATAAATAAATATAATATTTCATGAATATTTTATCTTAAACATTTGATATTAAACACCAATTTATTGATCAAGAAATTGACCAAAAAATTTACCGACAGGATTTTCGTTTTACACTCATCAATAAATTTGCCAATTTTTCATAAAACAAACAGGCTACCAACCGCCTACTAAATTTAATTTGCAATTGGTTATAGTTACGTGTTTTGACCATGCTTTGACAAACGACCAAAATGTCGCTCAGTGCGACTGATCAGCGTTTTGGAGTCGTTTTGCTTTGACACGTTAAAGGTTAATCTAAAATACATACATTCAACTTTCAAGTTTTCATACAGCGTACAAATTTTACCGTATATTGTAAATTGTTGTTTTCTGAAGGTGGTAAGGTGGCAAATCAAAACATACAATATTAGTATTTATTGGATCTAATTTGAATAGGTTTTGCCAATGTCCTTTGTGTTTTAAATATTTTGAATTATTATTATTATTTTTAAATATTGACACTTAAAATCTGATTTACACTAAAATTAACCAACTAAAACAATGTTGATAGCCCGGAAAAATATTATAGGTTACTAAAAAATTGCAAAAAATTAGAGCATGTTCTAATTGTCCAATTTCTTGCCCAACTTGAACTTGCCCAATAAATTGTCGTCAATTTTCGTTTTACACTTGGCAATAAATTGAAGGTCGCAAAATTGGTCAATAAATTGGTACGTGTAATACGGCCAATAAATGAAATCTTTTTGTAAGAATTATTTTTATATTTACAATGCTTGAATGTATGTTAGATATTGCTTTATTACAGTTTAATTTAATTTTTGGAAAAAGTTTTTAATTACATGCATCAATTAAACTCGAAAAGAGTTGAAATCATTCAAGAAGTAGAAAAAAATATAAACATTTCATAAATAACACAGGCCTGCATAAAATTTGTGATGACGTGATTTTTGTTTGTTGAGCTCAGTTTTTATATAGCAATAACTAATCAAAATACAGTTGGTCTCTACCACCCACAGATTTTTTTTTTTTTTATAATTTGTCTTTAGTGTTGTTCGTGGTATTTGATAAATAAACATTGCTTAAAAATATGTCTAGCCGGTGTTGCAAAAACAAACCAGATGATTTCTGTTATATTTGTGGATATTTCGTCTTGAAAAAGTTTATGAGACCAATTGGTGAATTTGTGAAAAATGCATATTATGCTTATTTCAAAATCAAATTAGGAGATCAAGATAAAGATTGGGCACCGCACGTTGTTTGTAAGGTATGTGAAGAAGGTTTAAGACATTGGACCAAAGGGAATAGAAGAAGCCTTCCTTTTGGAATACCGATGGTTTGGAGAGAACCGCAAAATCATCATGAAGATTGCTACTTTTGTCTTTGTAACATTAAGGGGCATAATAGAAAAACTTTGAAACATATTTTGTACCTAAACAATATTAAATCAGCTATCAGACCAGTTCCTCACAGTGATCATGTACCTATACCTATACCCCCCAAAGTACTACAAGAAGATATTGAAACCTCTTCAACTTCCGTCTCCGTACAGATGGATAGTGATTTTGAACCATCAACCTCAGGTCAAAACCAACCTCAGCTATTTTCACAAGCCGAACTGAATGATTTAGTAATAGATTTGAGACTTTCAAAAGATCTTTCTGAAGTACTGGGGTCTAGGTTGAATCAAAAAAATTTGCTTGCCCCAGAAACTACCTTCTCTTGGTAGAGATCTTCCTTTAGCTGAATATGACTGAAAAACAACCAAACGAAAACGTTTTTTTAAGAAGCATAAAGAATAAATAACTATTTCTAATAGTTTCTACGTGTATATTTTTGTATTTTTTTTAATATAATATAAAACTAGCTTATAAATGAAATAAATCGTGTTTTTTCTATATTTTTTGATTTTACTGGTTTGAAAAATAACCTTACGTGATACAAAAAAAATAAAAGCAGATTTGAAATCAGCGCTACCCAATTACTAGAAAACAGTTAAAATTTTTAAATCAACTTTCAAAGTGTTGAAAAATGCAGGCCTGTGTAATTTAATCATATCATACTACAAACACCAGTAAATTTAAAGGAACAGATTGTAAATTCAGTTTATTTCTTATTTTTATTATTTTATAGCTTATATCTAGATACCTTTAAATGCTCTAGCAAACAATTGAAGTTTTTAATGTTAAAACGTCAAACGTGTGTTTTGTGTCTTACATTTGAAACGCGTATTATTGGTAGATAACAATTAAGCTTTAGCAATCAGTTTAATTTGTTCGAGTTATAATTTGCTTTTTTTTATTTATTGTCGTCAGTTTGTTTGTGTTGTAAAAATCAGGTAATAATGGGTGAGTTACTACCGATTGATATTAGCTTTGTTCAAAGAATGAATTTGCAATGGTTTGAGTTTGGAAATTAATGCGCATGCTTGGTTTGCAACTGATTGCAAATTAAAGTGCTTCTTTTTCTTCTTTGAACATTCTTTGCCCTAGTTTTGATCCTAGAATTGATCCTTAGGTGTTCCTTTAGATATTTATATTTGACAATTAATGACAATGAAAATTATTTCTGTATATACCAAACTTTTACGAACGGTAAGAATTTCTATATTATATTATACAGAAGAATGTAAAAGTATATTTATTGAAGGTGTCTCAAGTGACGCTAATGAAGTTGCTTTCTTTAATGATACCAGCTCTAGCGATGAAGACAAATTTATAACAACGAAAGAAAAACAAAAAATTCAAAATCCTTTTTTCCTCTTCCTGTTTTATTTGCGTTATCAATAAATTTTTTAAAATTTCTTTCCAGTACTCTCCATCTATTTTCGCAGTGCGATGGAGACATATTAAGACATTATTAAACTTAAATAAAACACCTTATATTTCACAAACAATAGTATATTTACTATATGTACATTTCATGTGCACTGCACACATCGTCAGTAGTTACTAATTTAAAAGTATTATTTTTTAGTACATGTCTAGTAAAAAATATCAATTTTTTTGGTTAGGGGTGTAAAAATTACAATTATAAATGGTCAACAAATGGTCAAAAACATGCAAATAAAAATATAACAATAAAAATAAAAATTAAAAATTTATGGATGTATTGTAACAGTGTCTGCTAAAATCTATTGAAATTCCAAGAAGGACAAATTATGGGAAAGACCGTTACCTATGAAAAACAAGACATCTGACTGTGTTTGGCATGTCGGGTTCTATTATAATAACAATATAGTAGCGTGAAGAGGATCTATTAGTTATTAGATACTGTAGGTATACAATTTAAAAGTTTATTATTAATAGGTGACATGTCATTATTTAGGAGGTAATTTTTGTATTTTTTCATATGTATGGCTTCCCACATGTCTAAATTTTTGCTATTACATTTTTTAATTAATTTAACATTATATACGCTGAAATTATGTCCGGTATCTAAATGATGTAGAGCTAATGCTGATTTATCTACATTGTGAAGTTTTACATGAGCTAAATGTTCTTTGAAACGGGTTTGAATATTTCTTCTTGTTTGGCCGATATATAATTTTGGGCAGGAATTACAGTTAATTCTGTAAATACCTGATTCTTTCAGTGGGTCTGTGTTAACTAACTTTGTTTGAAGATATTGTTGTAACTTATGAGTGTTGGAAAAAGCAGGAGTTAGATTATATTTTTTTAACAATTTAGTTACGTTATTCTGCCAACTATAATATATAAATATATAAATAAATATATATATATAAATATAATCTAACTCCTGCTTTTTCCAACACTCATAAGTTACAACAATATCTTCAAACAAAGTTAGTTAACACAGACCCACTGAAAGAATCAGGTATTTACAGAATTAACTGTAATTCCTGCCCAAAATTATATATCGGCCAAACAAGAAGAAATATTCAAACCCGTTTCAAAGAACATTTAGCTCATGTAAAACTTCACAATGTAGATAAATCAGCATTAGCTCTACATCATTTAGATACCGGACATAATTTCAGCGTAGATAATGTTAAATTAATTAAAAAATGTAATAGCAAAAATTTATACATGTGGGAAGCCATACATATGAAAAAATACAAAAATTACCTCCTAAATAATGACATGTCACCTATTAATAATAAACTTTTAAATTGTATACCTACAGTATCTAATAACTAATAGATCCTCTTCACGCTACTATATTGTTATTTAATAGAACCCGACATACCAAACACAGTCAGATGTCTTGTTTTTCATAGGTAACGGTCTTTCCCATAATTTGTCCTTCTTGGAATTTCAATAGATTTTAGCAGACACTGTTACAATACATCCATAAATTTTTTATTTTTATTTTTATTGTTATATTTTTATTTGCATGTTTTTGACCATTTGTTGACCATTTATAATTGTAATTTTTACACCCCTAACCAAAAAAATAGATATTTTTTACTAGACATGTACTAAAAAATAATACTTTTAAATTAGTAACTACTGACGATGTGTGCAGTGCACATGAAATGTACATATAGTAAATATACTATTGTTTGTGAAATATAAGGTGTTTTATTTAAGTTTAATAGTGTAATAATTTCACAAGTGCTCAACATATATACTAATATTAAGACATGTCTGACTAAAAATTTGCATTAAAATCAGAAATTATTCTAACCGTTGCTAACCGATTTCCAATCATGTAATTGCTTTCTTTGAACAACCAATTATTTATCACAGTTGCAAATTTGTGCTTCTTTGAATGCATAAATTCTAATGCGCTTGCGTCGGATAGTTTTCAACGATTGCCAACGCTTCTTTGAACAAAGCTATTGTTAGGGCTCTAGCAATGATTGAACATAGTCTAACGTACCGTGAAGCTGCTCGAAGGTTAGGTAAATCAGAATCAGCTATCTATCACAATGTAAGTCGTTGGAGGCAAACCGGGAAGTATGTGAGAAGAATAGGGCAAGGCAGAAAGCGCTCAACTACGGTTGTAGATTATTGTTTTATAACGTTGCAAACATTGCGAAATAGAAAAGCATACTGAAAGATGTTCGTGGAACCCCCATAAGTAGGTGGCCGTAGAAGATTACTTAAGTTGGTCTCAATTCATATGTACCAAAATCCCTAAGACTCCAGCAACGTGAGAATATGGTCTAGAACATCAAAATTGGAATGATGACCAGTGGAGTCAATTTTTGTTCACGGACGAGAATCGCTTCTGTGTAAGTCGGTAGGGAAAGGTTGTATCGACGCCAAGAAGAATAAAATGTACTATTTAATTTTACTACTACTGGAGGTTAAATTATGGTAAGTGGCGACATATTGCAGTGAATTGTGATGTTGATTGCTTATTTAAATTGGCTCACAATACACATGAGCTTGCCCAGCTTCACTCAAATCGGAACTGCTTTCCAGGAGCTCTTGGATCTTCAAGGTTACCCTCACAGGGTACGTAGCACAATAATAAAACAAAAGGTATTAGAAAAGAAATAAAACTAGCATTAACACCACAAACATATACTTTACAAAAAAAAAGTATAAAGTAGTGTTGAAACACCTAATGTGCCTCAATTGTGAGGAAAACTTGGATAAAAATGACTGATTCAAGATGAAAAACCTCACTAATGAACCCCGAACAAAATTATTAAATAAATTTTTAACGTCAAACAGCAAAACTATCTGTAAGCGCACGCAACAAAATTTTAATTCATGCGCACATTTAACATGATACAAATAAGATTTTCCCACCAATTCCTGACCTTCTAGAATATTTTACTCATAAAAAACTTCAAAAGAAATCTGAAAATTTTCCTTAATATTCCTCTGATTACAATATATTTAAAAATTAAAATTATTGACTTTATTGAGCTCAACTATCTTACTAAATTATTTCTAAATACATAAATATAATTGCAAAAATATACATACATTAATTAATGTATACGTCACTTCACAAAAAATTTAGAGATTTCAGATAGGTTCCATAAATCAAAATTACAAGTTTACAGACTCGTAATTATCGCAAATTAATTTTAACACAACAAATATCACAAAGCTAACAACGCAAACCGAATTTAACTTAAATATCTGAAGAAAAAAGAAGTTTCTATTCAGCGACAAGAACTTGGACCTATCTCTTTGATAGCTGGTAAATCTCTGTCCTTCTTCCCTCCGGAAATGAAAAATATCAGCATATCTAACATAAAAATCAAAAGAGCAACAACAGCTATAACTTCCAAAGTGGCGGGAACTGCAAACATCAATCTGTCATCGAACAATATACAGTCGTGGACAAAAATACATATTTTAATAAAATTTACATAAAATATAAAATATTTTCAAATATTTTTCTGGAATAAAATACACATAAATATATAGTCTTTTATAGTTTCTTTTAATTTTTCTTCTTCGGGGAAAAAATTAACTGCAATATGTTTTGGGGTACGCACTGTAAATAGGTACATCAGAAATATTTTGCGAGACCATGTGTACCTTTTGCCCCATATATCGGAGAAAATTTTACCTTAATGCAGGATAACGCGCGCTCATACGTCGCCCTCTGTGTAACAACAATATTGGCTAGCGTGTTCTTCTGACCCGAACCTGATCGAATATGTGTGGGACAGGCTAGGCAGAAGACTTAGGTCAAGAATTCCTGTTGTTCAAAACAGAGAAGTAAGAGTTGTTTTGATTGAGGAATTGGACAGATTGCCTCAAGAACTGCTCGATGGTCTGACTAGAAGTAGCGGAAGACGAATGACTGCAGTTGTAACGGTTCGTGGGGACAACACACGATATTGAAGCAAAAGAAAAAACATATTAAATTATTAACCATGTTCAAAATGCAGAATAAAGTTATTCTGTTTAAAACCATATTTTGTTCGAATCTGACATCTTTTAGTCTTTTCGTTTTTTCTTTTTAGTTTTTCTTTAAATTCACCGGTATATGTATATACATATATTGGGCTGGAAAATATTGTAGGAAGGTACCAGTTAAAATACATTTGCACTGTAGGAATATTTGCCGATATAAATAAAACAGAGATGTCAGTCACTACAACACTATTGCCAACTAGGGAGGACCACTGCAGACCTTACCTTGTACTGTATTAGTTGATGTATATTTTACTGATTTTTTTCATTCATTACAAATTTTATTTGATTTCTTTGTTATTTCTGTTGTATTTTTAATTTTTTCTTTTAATTTCGTATTTACGTTCTAAAGTAGTTTCCTTTTTGATTGGTTTTAATAAGCATTAGAATTTGATTTACTTTTAAAGATTAATCTGTTTATTTACTACAGTTGCAGGCTATGATTTGAACATTTAATATATTATTTTGAAGTAACTTCAGTTTCATTGTAGAATTTTTGTTATTGTAATATAAAACATATTTAGGTTTTAGAAAGTTCATTTATTTAAATAGTGGATTTAATTTATTTTTAGAAATTAATTTACTTATTTATTCCTGTTTTTAAACTGATTGCGAATATTTTTTATTTACGAACACTAGTATTACATTTGGTTATTTTTTTAAAATTTTGCAATAATGATTGCTCGAGTTTGTCGATAGGATAAAAATTTCAATCTATACGTATAATCATACTGGTGTCGAGTAATCAACTGCTTCGGTTTGTCTAGGCAAACTAGGTGGGTAGTCCATAGAAATGATTACCGTAGGCTCGCATAGATCAGGTATTACGAGCGGCAACTTTGTTGATCATATGTACTACGTAAAGAACAATCATCCATATATTTTTGCCAGGTGTACTGACATATGTGAGTACTCCTATCCCCCAATTTACATGTAAGATCAGTTCCTTAGAAAACTCTGTAAATAGAAATTGTTTTTTGTATGAAAAATCATGTAAATCGAAAACAAACTAAAATGAAGTCAAAATTATTCAATTAAATTCATTTATTTCAGCGTAAAATAAAAGAGAAATACCATACAAAAAGGTTATCGGTTCATTCATGAAATAACAAGTATTTAAAGATGTATCTAATAATATAAAACGATTGATGGCCTAGTATTAACGCACTAGCTTATTGCGTCGGGGGTCCCGGGATCGAATCGGAGGTTCGACTGTCCGAGGTTTTCGTAGTTTTCCTTCTCGTTTAAGACGAATGCCGACAACCAAATATCGTAAGTGTTCAACGGGCACGGGCGTAATAACAAGTTATTACGTGGAATACTTTCCTTATCTTCGAAAGACTTGAACCCATTGTCTATTGTTTCGTCTTGGGTGTGTAGTAATGGATCTTAGATTCGTTATGATAGAGCGGTTCGGCGGATTCGGATGGTAACGTGACTAGCGTGACTAACAGTAGCCGTTACTTTCCTAAACCGTGGAATATTTTCGTCATCTTCGGAAGACTTGAACCAGACTTGAATCCCATTGTCCATTGTTTCGTCTTGAGCGTCTATTAATGGATCTTAAGTCCAATCAATATTTATACAGCGCTCCAGACGTTGCTTTGAAATATCCATTCCTTTACATTTTTGGTCGATTGTTAGCAGTCACGATACCTATCTGACTGAGAGTAAATGCTCATGTGAAATATTACTTAATTGTTCATCTATGATAAATACAATGCTCTCTACCTCCCGCACTTTTATACGATGATCATTCATAACTTTTTCAATGATACGAGGTGTTACTCAGAAATCCCTGGAATGCGAAAAAAACACAATAAATTGTTCTTACAACTTATTCACTACCACCTCCTTCAAAATACTCTCGTTCCGCATGAATAGGCCGATCCCCAGCGACGACTTGTCCATGACTGGAAGCAGTGCTGAAAGTCTTTGCATGTTTGGAGCGATTAGTTATCTTCAATCGTTTCAAACGGCGCTCTGAGCTTCAGTTTCAACTTCGGATACAGGAAGAAGTCACAAGAGGCAAGAGCCGAGGAGTAGGGAGGGTGGGGTAGTACTGCCGTCTTCGTTAAGGCTAGAAATTGACGCACAAGTGACGTGTGGGTTGGTGCATTGTCGTGGTGTCGCTTGCGTGGAATGTTTTCTCTTGGTTGCCGAACATCACAATAGAATCGTCCATTAACTGTTTCACCTGGTGGGAGAAATTCTTTAGCGTCAAAGCAACAGATCAACATTGACTTGACGTTGCTTCAAACCTGCCGTGCTTTCATCGGTTGTGGTGATGATGGCGTTTTCCACTGCGATGACTGCTGCTTTGTTTCGGGATATTATGACACATGATTCGTTGCCAGTAATGATTCTGGTACTGAAGTTTGCATCCGTTTCGGCACTTTCTTTTAGCTCGGCACACATGAACCCGATTCTTGATGCCGATTTTGTTTAATGCTGAGTAACCCTGGCACAAACGTCGCAGCAATACGCCGCATGTTAAAATTGCTATGGGTCGTTCTCCTTAGGTCTTGCAGGATAGCATCACGTACTTTCATCCATTTTTAAAACGGTTGTACATTTTCAAAGTTTCAGCTGCCGTTTTACCAAATTTGAAGCAGAATTTCATGCACGTTCTTTGCTCTTTCACATCAGACATAGTGTCGCAGAATAGCAACTCAACAAATATAAACACAAAAACTGTTTATCACCACCTAGCAAAGTACCATTTGACAGACTGACTTAGTATAGACGTAGCTCACACCCTATCCCTTCGCGCGCTACATTCAAATTCCGGGGATTTCTGGGAAGCACCTCGTATCATCGGTTGCGATTAATTTGTTTGAATTGACATACATATCTTCAGTTTTTGCACAACATTTTATCAAAACTGCCAGAAGATTGTAATTTAAAATACGACATATAATTTTAATACATTTTAACGTATACAAACACTTGAATAGTTTTTGTAATTACCTAGTCAGAAACTCTGTTACTTTCTTAGTAAGAACTCTCCGCTTTACTCCACTTAAGTCTTCTTAAATTACATAAAATCGTTGGCATTCGAATGTCTTGTTCATAAATATAAAAGAATCGTCGAAAGCTAGTGATCTCCTGAGTAAATATCTAAACAATTTTATACATATTGCTGTGAACTGTGAGTTTGCTTAAAGGGTAGGTCCACTGTTCACCACAATATGTCCGGACTAGCTCTGATACTTCTACTTCTTAATATGAGACTTCTTAAACTTGGGCTCTCTCTTCCTCTAGCGAGAAAGTGGAAAAAATAATATGTCAATAAAGGAAAGTCACACTTGGAATTTACAGTATTTATTTAAAAAAAAATAAAAAAATTACCCTTTACAAAGTGTAAAGAGAGCTAATGCGTTATTAAACAAAAGCTTAGAGGAAAAAAATTGTGTGATAAAAGACACGCACACAAAGATAAGCTCTTGTGAATCGCGAGCAAAAATAAATCTAATAGATCATTAAGAAAACTCTCAAATTCAAAAATCTAAATAAATAACCCAAAAAATTCAAACGTAAATAGACTAAACGTCAAAACTCGTAAATGACTTTACTCGTGCGCACTAACACAAGTATAAAATCTCCCTCCAGAACCTGATTTTCAAAAATATATTCTAGAACAACGTGACAAAAAACTCCCTCATAAAAAATATGGTAGTTTTCTCTTAACTATCTATATTTTTAAAACTAATATAACAATAAATGAAAATTACAAATTGGAACAATTATAATCGAATTACAATGAATCGAATTTATATAATACTAATGTGAAATTTCTACTTACGTTAACGTAACATTTTTTCACATACAAAAAAAAAACTAAATACGAGAGATATCGAGTAAATTTTAAATATTAATAAATCTACGAGATTACCAAAACTCGTAATAAACGAAAATGATACTTAAATACACATCAGATAAAATAAGCAAAATACCGAAGTTAAATCAAATACAGAAACAAAAAATGAAGTTTTTTATTTCCAACTATATCATTCAAAGGACCAGATGTCTCTGTCTGTGACCCACCGGGAAAATAATCGGACATCGGGCACATATAGTACAATATAGTCTCCCTAGTCGAACTATTTCCTGTTCAATATAAATGTAACATGTACAGGCGCGGTCAACAAAACAAACCAAAATAAATATTCAAACATAATTCAAAATATACACAATAATAACTTTGAAAATAAGTTCACTTAAATGTTTTTTTAAAATGTTCTTCGGGGAAAAAATCATGACTATATGTATTTCGTAAGGTTTGTGTTCATATTAATCACTGGCGTAACTATAAAGTGGAATTGTTTTAATGATCAAATGAGTATAACAATGCGACGTGAAAAGTACTTCACAGAGGTCGTTTAAGTGAGTATACTGACATTGACCGCACAATCTTACATAAAGTAAGATTTATTGTCGTTTTGCTTCTTTAATATGTATGTCAGGGTTATGGAAAAATCAGACATTTATAAAGATTACGTGGAACCGTCTACGTTACAGGAAATTAGTAGTCTTTAAATGTACGAGTATATGTTGCAAAAATTTGCTTACTAACAAATAGTATTAAACCTGAAAAATATGTATAAACTAGCAATATCGTTCTTAAATATCTTGCCAATTCAAAACCTTAAAACGTTTCAACATAGCAATATAAGTTTCATTGTTCATTTTTCTAGTAGGAGTAGAACGATTGTCGTACTCCCTGTATTCCTGTTTCCCTTCGAGACTGTTCCTCGTATGTAGATAGACTAGAGAATAGGAAACGAGTAAAGAGGAAATTATTACTTCTTTGCTGTTTATGTTATTGCTTATCAAATTAAAATAATTTAATTCCTATAATATATTACTCTATCCGTATAACCGTTCCAAATATTTTGCCCAAGTTCTATTTTTCATTTCTTTGCCACTATCCTTTATTCCTAACTAAAAATCGATAAGAACAAACATGTACTCGTAGTTATTAAGTCACTACTTGTCACATTAATAAAATTAAATTCTAATATATTTCAGTATGTACATTTTCGTCTAATTTAATTAAATATCACTTATGTATACAGTATGAGTGTGGTTATTAAATAACGAGACTGATGCTGTAAAACTTTTTATTTTAAATTTATACATATTTAATTATTATCCACTTCAATATACACCAATCCATTTTAATTTTTCATTGTGCAAAACAGTGTTGGAAGTCTTCTTCTGTGAGCTCGCTCTCTCGTGTGACTCTTTTTCTTTCACAGCTTCAACGGTCTGAAATCTTGTTCCTCTTAATTTAGATTTGATCCTGGAGAACAGATAAAAGTAGTGATGTCAAAAAGTAACTATTCGCTACATTAGTATTCATTACACGCGCGGACCCGAAAAGATCAGGAGTCTCGGTTAGAAATTTGGATGGGTAAAGTTGAAAATACTCTTTTAATTGTCTATTTTTGCCAATATTTCGCCACATAATTGGTGTGCTTCATCAAGGTAGAGCAACGGTAATTAAGTAGTACTTAATACAACATACGAGGGTATATCAGATATAAACGAGACTGATTTTTTAATGACTCGTACAAAAGTTTTTTGAATCGGCGAAGTAGGTGGCTATGTAGACAAAGCACTTAGGGTGGGGAGAGCAACGTCTGAAATTCCGTCGAGACCGTTCAGTAGTGCAGTGACCATGAGTGAGCAAGCATTGCACGTTTCCGTGGAGCAGCGGATAATTATTAAGTTTTTGACCAATGAGAGGGTGAATCCAACAGACATTTTACGCAGATTGCACGCACAGTTCGGGGAGAACACCCTTTCACGACCTCGCGTGTTTGCATGGCATAAACAATTTTCTGGAGGCCGGGAGAAAGTTGAAAACCAGAGCCACGTTCGACGCCCACGGACAAGCGTTACCGAAGCCAACATTGAGGCTTGATTTTCTTCATGATCGCCGCACAATTAATGCCCAATATTATTGCGACGTTTTGGATGCCGCAAAATTGTCTTTACGACGAAAAAGAAAGACGCAATCCGTTAAAAATGTCATTCTCCTTCACGACAACGCCAGACCACATTCGGCAAACATTACTAGGCAAAAAGTGGAACAATTCGGCTGGGAAATCTTGGAACATCCTGCTTACAGTCCAGACTGTCACCCTGTGACTATCATTTGTTTGGACCTCTAAAAGAAGCTCTTGGAGGCCAGCGTTTCGACAGCGACCAAGCGGTAGAGACATTTGTGCTCCAGTGGCTGTGTGACCGGCCTAAAAGTTTTTACGATAACGGGATTAAAATGCTTCCAATCCGTTGGGAAAAATGTATTGCGCGGGCGGGAGATTATGTAGAAAAATAGTACATTTGTATTAACCTTGTTCAATAAAGCATTAATAGTTTTAAAAAATCAGTCTCGTTTATATCTGATATACCCTCGTATTATATAATATCTATACAATAAAAATATACTTGCAAATTGAACTAATGTGAGGAAAGGTTTTACGACAGCATATCTATAATAAGTAAAGTGCCGACAAATACAATGATGTTAAAAGATGAAAAGGTAAAATATGTTCTTTTATCCATCAACAAGCAGCATCATTTGATTAATTTACACTTTAGCTGTTGTTACATGATGTCGCAAAACGTTTCTGTGTAATGTATTAAAGTTTATTTTATTGTTTGGCCATATTTTTTTAATATTCCATCACGCATCATATATCCTATAATTTATGCAGTTTGTTTCAATATATCCGAAAATTCACTGAAAAGCAGCTACGTATAACATTAGTAATTCTGCTAGGCAAATAATACCGATTACTGATATAATAAGACCAATAAGATGAACTCCAGCACAGAACGTTAAACTTGTACTTATGTAAAATGAATGTGAATATGAATCAAAGTATCGTATGATCAAAAAATCTTTGGATCGCTGTTGCCGCGGAATTTACGAGATATCTATGAAATTATTTATTTCAATTAGTTTTGACATTTACTTGACAACTTTCAAGTCAGCTGGTTATAAAATATACATAAAATGCAACTAATTACCATAACCTAAAATCTTAGAATCTATTTTATTTGTGACCTATGTGTACTTCAAAGTACAGAAGTAAATAATTCTATAGATGGTTTTTACACATCATGGCTATCGCGATCCAAAGACTTTTTGATCATATATTATCAAAGTAATCAAAATAGTCAAAGTAACTCTTACATTCAACGATTACTCAAGGTTTGAATAACGAATAGTAACGATTACTTAAAAGTACCGAAAATCGACATCTCTAAATAAACGTTATATGGTGCCAGGTCAGGCGAATATGGCACTTAAAGTTAACAGGTTCGGATCAGATTACCGATTTTTTCAATATTTATATCAGTTTTTGACGCGGGGTGGTACCCCGGGCGTGCATTATTTTCAATGCTTTCTCAGCCATCTTGATAAACATTCATTGCCATATACAATACACCGATTTTCATGTGGCCGGTTAGAAGTACCGCCCTCGAGATGCGCATGAAATTCATAGGTAGGGGAACCTCTAGTTTTACTTAATCCTAATCCTTTCTACCGTTAAGTGTAGCTAGCAAAGAGTTTGCATTTCATTTTTCCGAATACTGTCTATCTAACACTGACCCTTACTTGACGCACGTACAAATTCTCCCACCGGCCACATGAAAATTGGTATACTGTATGTATTTCTTAAAAGATAAGTCTCAGTAGCGGGCTTTCCAAATTTATATGAAATTTCACAATTCATTACTCTATTAAAACACTTATCATTTTTCCAGCAAAATAAAAAAAATAGATCTTATACAAACGGAGGTCACGGCCAAACTAATATGTCTACAGACACGGGAGGGGTGGCAATCGAAAGAAAAGTGTTCACGCTACACAGTTGTAGGCTTTTAGCATATGCCTAGCTCGTCTGTAGCAGCATCTGTCTCGTTATTTTATAGCCACACCTCGTATTTTCATATTAGGCTGTAATATACTCGTGTAAAGTGGTAATTCGTAAATATTTCTGATTCATTATTAATTTGTTTATAGTTATATAACGATAAAGATATCAACAATAAATCGACTCGAAATAGATATGTATGATGTCACAAAAGACATAATCGATACAATTTTTTGAGAAATATTCTCTGTGCTTGCAATAGACAATAGATTAGAGTTTTAATATATGAGATTGTGGATAAAAATTCTTAATAGTGGAAAATGGTAAAACGTCAACATTCTGTGAAAATTAAATTTCGAAAAAAGGAATCCGTAACAATTATGGAACGAAAGATTCATTATATTAATATTCGCTAATGGGCATTAGAAGTAAAGGCGAACAGTTCCTGGGAAAACCTCAAAATTAGCAATCCGCGAATACTGTACGTTAAGCAAAATAATATAATTATTTCACATCGAACATAGAAGTACTCTTCTAAATGGATGAAGCTGTCAAATACTGAATCTTTGTATTCACTTTTACATAAAAATAAATAACGAATTACGAAACTTTGAAGACAAGTTGATGATGGAAGTGTTTCATTTTAATTTCGGGAATTGTTTCGCATCAAACCAATATCCTACAATGCTGCTATAGGGAGGATTAAAACATTGCTTCTTTGTTAGTTAACTATTTATCGTGCGATATCATTGCCACCTTATTTCAAGGATACTACAAATACATTTTACTTTGGCAGTTGAAGTTGAGCAAACTCAGTTAATTTCAGGCGATAGTTTCGAAAGTTTTCGAAGTAGTTTTACAAACGTGTTGTAAGTTGTTTCAATAATTTTAAATATAGAGATCGATGTTTTTAGTTGGAACTTTCACAAAAAGTATCCGAAATTATGTGGTTTCATATTGATAACCGAAGTTTCTGATATAGTCAGCTGTAACATTATTTTAAGTAACAGAAACCTCGCACAAACTGATGAAAATAAATTTGGTGTTCCCAGGTAACAATTTATATGCTTTGTTCTTGGAAATATTCCCTTAGAATTTGGAATAGAAACAACTATACTAATAAGTAGAGCTGACTAATAGTGCCAACAGGCAGTGGTTTAGGTTCAGCAATAAGTGGTGAGCCGGCGGTGGTGATACAACCTTCAGTATAATTGCGGCTATGTACAAGCTCTGTTGTATATACATGTTCTACGTTTGTTTTAATACATACGTCTCGAAAAAGATCAATTTCGGACACTTAAAAATTTTATAGTAGAAATGCCGGACTTATATTGTGAGTATTAGAAAACCCAAATTTTATTAAAGAATGATGCAAGAAATTCACAAAAATATCTTTTACGTACGAACAATCTCACATACAATAAATATCAAACACCTTTAAGCGATATTACAGTTATTTATGTGAAAAATCTATAAATTGACCTTCAGTATGGAATTTATTACCACGGTATTTTAATATTGAAACTATGTATATAATAATTTATTAAGCAATATAATTTATTATTAAATTATCATAGCAATTTAAAGAGTTTCTTTAAAGTATAGCAATAACATTTTAAAAGAATTTATTTAAAGAGAATATATCTAGATTATCTGTACAAAGTCTAATAAAAATCAGTTTGACGCATCACGTTTTCTAGAAATATCGTACCTCGCTAGCAGACGCAAATGACCGCCAGATTCTCTTTCAGTTCTTTAGTTTCCGCACGTAATTACTGCACGTCCGTACTTCGAGCAAATTCCTTGGAAGTTGAGGGCCGTCAGCATCATTATTATTCGAATCTTTCGAGTTCCTTTACTTGAAAAAAATTGCATTGAATGCAAGAATGATGTTATATCAGTAAAGTAGCAGCTGCTGTGGCTCACATTAATTCTATCTTGTGTATAGAGCGAAACCAGGCGCCCCACTATTTCCCACCTATACCACACGGCTTTACTCATTAGGCGCGCAGTGGGTGGAATTCTTACGACGGCATTCCTAAATGTGCTTGAAAGGTGGAATCTCGTTCATTTACCGGTAAAATTCCTTTAGTCGAAGTGATCCAACATACGAAGTTTTTAATTCTTATCGTATCCTCAGCAGTAAGGCCGAAGAATAGTTGAGGGAGATTCCACGTGCTGTGTGTACATTTTTGTGTTCTTTTCTGGAATTCGAGAGATGTCTAGGGACCCGTTGCCGGTGGACGCTTCTATAATTGCCATACCGGCGGCACAGATCATCATATCTACGGCAATTCACGAACTCAGGAAAGCGTTAATTCTTTTCAAGTGAGATTGCAGTTTGTTTTAGTTGCATGTGGTGACGGTCGACAAATATTGGCAACGTAAGGATGCCTTATTTGAATATTAATATATCTGTATATGTGTAAAGTAAATTTATTTGCCATTCACTATGTACTGTATGTATTTTAAGATCGATATAAAGTGAACGTTTGTTAGGTTATTTACACTCCACGAGTATTTTATATGTTAAAAGGTATTTAATTACTTTTACAAACATGATAAAACTAACATAAATATGCTAGGTTCTATCTTAACGGTAGAATTTAGAGCGTACAATTAATTTCATTTTTATAAATACAATATTGGAAAGAATAACTCAAATATATCGTTACTGAATATTTTTTGTTAATTTTTTTCTTTAATATTGCTAATACGGTACCGTTGATTAATGCGCACGATGGGACAGAAACAAAGGAAGGAATCATTTAAATACACAGACCTTATTTTTCTCGTAATTCGATACATTTGATCCATTTGCGTTCAAGCTTCTTTATTCCGTCTCGAAAGTGATTTCTTTCTAACCCTGTAAAAAATTAGCTCTTTATTATTATATTATAGATGAAAGTCAGATGGTGCTAGGTCTGGCGAGTGCGGTACTAATTCGAACCTTAATTCTTCAATTTCTTTTGCAGCAGCCATACTGGAATGCACAGGTGCATTATCATGGTGAAAGAGTACTTTCTTCTTAGTCATTCTTGGACGCTTTTCAGCGATAGCTGTCTTCAAACGATCTAGAAGATTAGCGTAATAGTCGCCGTTTGGCAGATTGTGACTATATTAACGTAAGGAAATAAGTACCACAAAGATTTTTTTTGGAAAATTTATAAGTTTCAATGACTTGACCAAGTCTTATTTAAATTGGCGAAGATTTTATGACTAACTTGTGCGTGAGTAGTTGTTTGGGTTATTTCCATCGTAATTTAGGATTTAGGTAATCCGACGTTTCGGCAGTTAATCTACTGTCGTCTTCAGGCTAGCCCATGAAAAGGGATGTTCCTTGCCAAACTCATAGTCTCGCGTATATGCCTTTTCCCAATTTTTTAGCGAAATGTACTCGTGTGAGATTCGAACCTGGTATGAAAATTCCAAACTTTTCTGAATCAAGCATACTAACCAGTTAGCTATCAGGAGACATAATATTGTTTGTTAGAACTTATATTTTATGCTACATGTACCTGCGCAGAATATGATGCGCTGTAGGCTCATTGTTTGCGCGTGCAATGTGATTATCCCGTTTATTCTGTCTCCGTTTCCAAGGGTATTGTTATTCTGTGTACATTTTCTCTAATCAAGGATAGCCAGACGTTCTTGATTTCCAGGATTGGTGTACTTATGGTGTTCTGTGTTGTAACCATATATGCTGTCTTCTTCTTCTGTTTTGGGTTGCACGCCAGCACGTCCAGGCACTTGAGCACACTGCTCTTTGTACTATCCCCAATAGATCTCTCAGTTCCACTCTGTTAGTCTTGTGTCCTCAATAAAAGCCACTATCCTCCTCAGGGGAAGTTTGAGGGCACTCGAAGGATCCAATAGATCTCTCCCGAAATATTTCTGTCTGGGTTCCTTCAGTTCCTCACACGTGCATATTACATGAAGGCTAGTTTCCTCCTGTTTTTCACATCTACACCAGGGCTCGCTAACCAAGCCCATGCTGTGCAAATGCTTCTTTGAAGGACAATGTCCGGTTATTAACCCGGTAATTATTTTAATTTCTTTTTTGTTACTACGAATTAGGTTGGCTGAAAACTTTCCGTCCAGCTCCCTTAGTATGGAGTTGACCTTCGGTTAACCTCCATTTAGTTTTATGTTCTTTTTCTAGCCATAACCAGATCTCCCTTTTAGCGGAATTCTTAGTGATTCCACATACAGGTTCTGGTCCTATGAAGTTCCTATTAGTACCTTCTTTGGCCAGTTTGTCGGCCAATCCCCGGGTTCGTCGCCAGGTCTTGTCAACAGCTCTTCTGCATCTCCAGAGGAGCTGCGTCGCCCTGTCTGCCACTTTGACTAGGTGTCTACTCCAATTCAGTTTCGCATCAAGTGTTATGCCTAGGTACTTCACTTCATTGGTTAGTTCTAACTCTTGTCCAAACAGCTTTACGCTGCCCAGATCATTTAGTTTTATCATGTTGGTAAAGGCTACCAGCTTGGTTTTTTGAGGATTGACAGATAATCCCTCCTCAAGGCACCATCTTTCCACAATTCGCAGAGCATTTCGCATGATGTTCGCCACTGTCCCCGGGAATTTCACCTGGGACACTATGACAATGTCATCGGCGAACCCCTGCGTCCATATTCCCTGGTCATTTAATGTCCTGAGGAGATTATCCACTACTAGACTCCATAGTAGCGGTGACAATACTCCTCCTTGAGGACACCCTTTTGTTGTCCTCATGGAGATCGTTTTGTTTTGCATTCGGGCATGAACTACTCTGCTTCCTTTTTTTTTTGGTGGTCTTTTATCAGGATTGCTGCATTAGTTCATGTAATCCTGTGACCTTCTTCCCAGGGATGTTGAGCTAGGCACGATTTGTCTATTTCCCCTAGTTACAATTCTTTATATTTTTATCTCGTCCGGTTTAGTTCTGGTGAGAGACAATTTGATGGTGCTTATTGTCTTTATAACTGTTCTGGTGTTGTAGTACGAGGGATGTTTCCAAAGTTCTGGGAATTGTGCTCTAATTCAATTACGCAGAAGTTATAGGCAATGCTGTTGGTGATAGACAAGTATTGACATGTTTATGGCAATTTCGTTCAGTCTGATTCAGGTATTCGACCGATATAGACGCATTTTCGTAGCACTATTTGTGTAACCATGGAAGACGCGGCTAAATCTCAAAGAGCAATAATTTTCTTTTTGTGGAAAGAAGGTATGAAAACTACAGAAATTATTAAATAGCTGCAAGGAGTGTTTGGTGAGTCTGCAGAATCTAAAAGTACTGTATGTCGGTGGATCGATCGTTTTAAAAGTTGTAGAACATCATTAGAAGACAATCCAGGCAGTGGCCGCCCGAGCACGTCGGTAAATGAAAGAAACATTACTGCCGTGAAGACTTTGGGGTTGCGAAGGAATTATTTTTATGGATTATCTAGCGAAAGGTACTACAATTAACGCAAAATATTATTGGAACTTATTATCCAGACCACAGCGGCAGGCACTTATCAGAAAACGGCCTGGAAGTTGCATAAGCGTTCGTTATTGCAACAGGATAATGGAGGACCGCATACCGCAAGAGAAACGAAGGATGTTTTGAATGATTTACGATCGGAATTGCTTCCTCATCCACCTTATTCACAGGAGCTTGGACTGAGTGATTTTCATCTGTTCCCAGATTTGAAAAACCTTTACGGGGTGGGGTGTTCGTTTTGAGAGTTTAACTGACGTAAAACGTGCCATAAATTGGTGAGTTGAGGAGACACCGAAAAAGCTCTTTGAAGACGGCTTAAAAAAATTAGTTTATCGTTGGGATAAATGTATTCAATTAAATGGCGATTATTTTGAAAAATTATGTTGATTAAAATTGACAATAAATTTTTTTATTGTCAATTGACAAAATTGACAATAAAAAAATTATAGCTAAATTCCCAGAACTTTGAAAACATCCCTAGTTTTATTTGAGTTATGATTTTTTGTTGATTGTGTCGGGTGTTTAACAGTTTTGTTAAACAGATATTACCGTCGACGTTGTAAAGAATATCATAATGGTATTTTATTACATTTTGTAATTATGAAATAAGTGGATTATACATATTAATTCCTGTTAACATTATTCCCTTTCATTTAATATTACAAATTGGGTTTTACTCATCTATTTACCAATGTCTCACCTAATATATATATACATATCTTCAACAATGTGTTTATTTAAGGAGTTACTGTTCCAATATGACGAATGTTTACTAAAGAGCAAAGATAACACCAAAAAGACTAATTTTTTAAATATTACTTTTCCATGAATCCTCTTAACTGTGTTAAAGGTCTATCTATAATAGGAAAGGAAATTATTTTATACAAAGCATTAAATATGTGAGTCAGACAAGGTGAACCATTAGTAATTTGCATTATTAAAATTAAATAATTACATTACTTCCAGGCTACTAAAAGGTGTCTACTATATTTTAATTAATTATCATTTTCACTGGTGATACTTGAACAGACATATTTGAACATATAAATATTTTATAACCATATAACAAGCGTAAGTAATTATATTCATAATTTTTCTTGTATCCTTGAAATTCATATGACAACACAATGCATACCATTTAATTAATATGTATACAAACATCTGATAAAACTAAGCTAGGTAATATTAATTATAAAATTTATTAGACTCAATATCTACGTTTAATCTTGTTTTCTATTTTTACCGTGAATTATGATAATAAGTGTTTTTTGTTTTATACATATAATATAATACATACTTCCTGGTTGAGTTAAACAAACGAAATTATTAGCTTCGTTGATATATTTTTTTTGGTTAATGTTATACGTGCAATGTTTCTAATATGCTTCCTTTAAAGCAAACACTGCAGATATTAGTATATACCGAGTGTCCCATGACATGACCGCCATAGTTTAAGGATGTGTTACTGAAGCAATTTCAAGTTAAACATGTCTAATGAACATATGCCCAAAACTCTTTCGTAACTGAGCCAGCCACAAGCATTTTAAGTTTTAGATAACCCTGCTAATTAAGGTATTTTATACCACTGCAAAAAATCTTATTGAAAATCATTTAAAAAGAAGTCGCTTTTTTAAATTAATTGTTCAAAATGTCGACCCAACTGTAGTATACATAGTCTAGCTCTTCTTAGAATTGAAGAGGTAGCTCTTCTAACAGTCTTAGGATCAGTACGCATAGTTTCTGCAACATCCGTAATCCTAGACACAAGTTCTCTGTTTTCAGGTTTTTCTGTATAAACCAAGTTTTTGAGCCTTCTCCATAAAACACAATCTAGGGGATTTACGTTTGGTGACCTTGTTGACCAAGCAACTGCTAAACCACTTCCAATTTAGCGGTTCGTATAATTTTGATTAAGAAAATCTGTTACTTGTATACCAAAGTGTGGAGGTGCGCCATTATTTTGTATCCACATTTCTCGTCTTCCAGTAAGAGGAACAGCCGTGAGACGTTCTTTGATTACAAACTGTCCAATGAGACGGTCGTCAATAATACCACACCAAACATTCACCGAAATTCTGTCTTGAAAATAGGATTCCTTGGTTTGCCGTGAATTTTGAAGGGCCCAACAGTATGAATCTCTGGTGTTATTGACGCCATTTCGGGTGAAGGAGGCTTAATCATTAAACTATATTTTCCGACAAAGTTTTCCATTTCCCTCTAACCAGCTCTAAATTCAAGTCTTATGTGTAGTCACCAGATTCTAAAGCTTGTACAGGTAAGATATGGTACGGGTACAAGCTGAAATTGTGTAATAACGGATGGGGCAAAAGTCCCGCTACCATTTTGATTGCGCGCCATCTTGGTTATGTGCCGTTTAGTTCAGTTTAGCTTTAACCATTGTGTTGTGTAGACGTCCAAATTTGATTATGGATAAATATACGCCACAAGAACGAGCAGAAATAGTGACAATATTTATTGAAAATAATCGTTCCATTATTGCCACTCAGCGGAAATTGCGTCAAAAATATCCTAATCGTCCAGTGCATCACAAAACCACAATTTATCGTTTACATGCGAATTTTCGACAGTACGGTACCACAGCAGACAGGCCTCGTTCTGGAAGACAACGGACGTCTCGTAACGCTGAAAATGTGGCTCTGGTGCGCGATAGTGTTGCAGAGTCTCCAGAAACATCAATTCGGAGACGTGGTTCCCAGTTACACATGTCTGCACGCAGTTTAAGGCGAATTTTGAAAACTGATTTGAAAATGTTCCCGTACAAAATTCAATTAGTCTATAAATTGCTACCGAGAGATCATGATCAACGAGTTGAGTACAGTACTGCAATCCTAAGGCTGTCTGATGAAATTGAAGATTTTTCGTCTAAATTGATAATGAGCGATGAAGCCCATTTTCTTCTCAGTGGCCACGTCAATAAACAGAACAGTCGGTTTTGGGAGACACAGAATCCTCAATTAATTCATGAAACGTCATTGCATCCACAAAAAACAACTGTATGGTGTGGTATTCATGCTGGAAACATCATTGGTCCCTATTTTTTTTTAACTGACGAAGGTGTTGGAGTTACTGTTACTGCTGAACGGTACCAAGACATGATTCGAAATTTTCTTGTGTCTGAAATGGAAGAGCAAGGACTAGAGGAAATGCGGTTTCAGCAGGATGGGGCCACAGCACACACAGCTCGTTCAACAGTTTAATTATTGAATGACGTTTTTCCACGAAGACTAATTTCGCGAAATGGCGATTTAGCATAGCCAGCCAGATCTCCGGATTTAGCTGCACCTGACTTTTTCTTATGGGGTTTTTTAAAATCAAAAGTTTATGTGAATAAGCCCCAAACGATTCAACATCTTAAAGAGAATATTCGTCAAGAAATTGAAGAAATTCAGTCTGAGATGTTGCAGGATGTCATGAAAAATGCCTTAAAGAGAGCCGAAAGTTGCATAGCGAATCGCGGTCACCATTTAGCCGATATAATTTTCCAATCATAACGAAAAAAAATGTAAAGAGCAAATAAACTTTTTATGAAACTCAAACTTACTTATCTTTTCTTTCAACAAAGTTATAGGCAATCAAAATGGTAGCGGGACTTTTGCCCCACCCGTTACTATCATGCGGCCTACGTTAAGTCTGTTAAATATTCTTCGGACACTACTAGAAGGTTGAGCATTCAGAAGTAACTGCAGGAAACTTCCCTGTTTCTCTTAAACATCGTTGGACATAGGTAATTCAACAAGGCACTCTACGAGTGGGATATCGTCGACGATATTCAACTACCGCTCGTAACAGCCACCACCCCAACTTTTTATTAACAACGAAATCAACAGCGGTACAAAACACCTACATTAGTAGGATTATCTAAAACTTCAAATGCTTGTAGCTTAGTTACGAAAGAGTTTTGGGCATATGTTTATTAGACATCTTTAAATTGATATTGCTTTAGTAATATATTTTTAAGCTGCGGCAGCCATGTCATGGAACACCCGGTAATTTTACTTTTTAGTATAATCGTTTCGCTTACATTCATTTACTATTTTTTCCATGCAGTGATTATCTTTCAAAATAAGCCATTAGAGCTGCTTGTGTAAATGGATTATCTAATTGCTTAAACCCGTAGCTACAAATTGCATTTAGAGCAACAGTAGCGATGTAGACATAACAGTTAAAAACACATTTGTCTAATTTTCCCGTATTTCTCGCGAATAAAATCTCCCAGTACATTAGTACAGGTAAGGGTGTATTATATTCTCAATTGATAAAAATACTTTTTAAAAGTCAGTTATCAAAATTCCATGGTAATCCTAAAACGTTGAGTAGTTAGGGACAGTTTTTCTAAGACTGTTGTCGCTATTTCGGACACTCGCGACATTGTAGTATTCATTCAAGTGTCACATTAATACAGGCATCTATTTTTGCCCACTCTTTAAAATATAGCCCAGTATGATGTAACAATATCCACTTTAAAAATGTAGAATCACATTAGGTCGAGAATTTATGGCGTACAATTATCTTCGAAGTAGGGTTCGGAATTCTTGGCCTGACTGAATGAGCATCATATTTGTCGAGTATAACCCTTAGATAGCGTGCTGCAAAAGTTACAGGCGTGGACATTTAGTAGTTTGTGGCGATCAAGTGAAGCAAATAAATTTTGACATTTTGTGAAAAATAGATACAGTGTACATAAAAAAGAGTTAGATTCGACTTTAAATGATTCTTTTCTTACGTTTTCGACGGTAAAGTATGGGTTGTTGAATTTAAACATGGCGAACAACCATTGCAGACTATGAACGCTAGGAATGACCGATTAATCGGATTGAAGGTACGTGATCTTGTCGACCTTACGAAGATCTTGATGGGAGGTGCCCATTACATTTTACACAATGTTTTGGGCGTGGAAAAGCTTTCCACTCGATGAGTACCGGTGTTTCTTAACAGTCTACAACAAACGCTTTCAAAAGAACGCTTCTCAAATTTATTTAAACGCGATTTCTTAGAGTCTTCGGTATTTTATAACAGTAGATGCAACATGGACTAATCATTACTACCAGTGAATGGGAATATGCAAAAGCGCGCCAAAGAAAGCAAAAATGGTTTCATCTGCAGAAAAGTCATGGCTACGGCTTTCTGAGATTCTCGAGGTGTGATGCTCATTGAGTTCCTGGGACCAGACAAAACCATCATGGGGAGTATTAATTACACTTTACTACCTGATCAATTAAAAGGTGTTGTTTAGACTAAGCTTCCACATCTAGCAAAAACAGAAAGTGCTCTTTCACCACGTCTGCACACAGGTCTCGTGTTGTTGCTTGCAAAATCAATGATCTACGCTTTAAAGTGCCTTCATACCTGCCATATGGACCAGATTTGGTTTCCAGCGATTACTACCTCTTCCCAAAGCTGAATAATTGACTTACTGGACAAGGATTCACTTCAAAGGATGAAGTCAAAGCTCAGATCACTGCATGTTTTTCAAAGTCGTACTAATCGTATTGCACCGAAAGGATTAAAAAAATTGGAAAGGCATTTATCTAAACAAGGTGACTATGCTGAAAAATTTTAAAAATCTTGTGCTTTCATTCCTCTGTCAGCCTAGAATATTTTGAGTTCTAATAAACTATGATGCTAGTATACATTTTCATTATAATTGTTGCTGGTATTTTTTTTCAATAAGTCGTGTGTTAATATTAAAATGGTCTTTTATAAATTCAAAATGATTTATTGAATCGATTCTGCCTTTACTTGATGTAAATCCATATCAAATGATAAAAAAACACAAACACTGTTGTATTAGATTTACACTTTATTATAAAGTGTATATCTAATACAACAGTGTTTGTGTTTTTTGATCATTCAAAATGATTTAATTTATATTTGTGTTTTTACTGATTCATTTCCGTTGATTAAGTTGAGGTTAAATGTTTACGTACAAGTAAATTACGAAGTATCTAATTATTTGTAATTGTTAATTTTTGTTTTTTTGAGATATTTATTACTAACATGTCTTATCTGAAAATTGAATGTACATCAGCACTAGTATATTTCGTATCTTCACGATCTAGACATTTATTTTAGCTTTTTTATTAATATTTTTAATTGAATTCCTTAATTTAATGTATTTTATTAATTTTTTCGTATTAATTTAAGCAATTGCAAATATTTATATTTTCTTAAAATATAATTCTATATTCTTCACACCAGATTTTTAATAATTCTATATTTTTATTTTTATGAAGTTTTCTCATAATTTATGTATTTCAATTTATAACGACAAAAAATTGTGCAAGAATTAAAGAATTTGTATTTTCTATTGGAATTATTAAAGAGGAAGCTTTATATGTAGCTATTACTAGTGAATCATACGAAGGCGGGTTGATATATCGGTGTCCCATTAAGAGTGCAAGATTTAAAATGTGCCCTACGTTCGTTTAGTTAGGTTGGTGGCACTGAAACTATAACATCCTTCATTTGTCATTGTTGCGGAGCATTACACGACGGAACAACGCGTTATTGTTGAAAATGAATGCATTATACTTGTGAAAACGCATTATGAGTATGGAGAATTTTATGCGGAAACAGTTCGCAGACTTGGCGGAATTTTTGGTCGACGAAATGCACCAAATCTGTCAACAGTTCAAAGATTAATTAAGAAATTCCAGGAAACTGGTTCGACTGTTAACAGAAAAGTAGCCATATGTCATCGTACTACCCGATCTCTCGAGAATATTGCAGTAGTGCGTTTAGTAGTGAAAGTGTTACCGAAAATCCAAAAATATCGATTCGTCGTCTTTCTCAACAGTTAGACATTTCGGCATCGAATACTCGCCAAAGATCTGCATATGCACGCGTACAAGATGCAGTTGTTACAAGAACTCAAGCCAGCAGACCATGGGCAGCGTCTAAAATTTGTTAATTGGGTGTTGGAAAACCAACAAGAGGACGACGATTTTTCGAACTCTATCATCTTTAGCGACGAGGTGGATTTCCAACTTAATGGGTACGTGAACACTCAAAATTGTCGGATTTAGGGCGAGGAGAATCCTCGAGTGATTCATGGAAAGCCATTGCATGCAGAACGAGTTACTGTCTGGTGTGGATTCTGTGCTGGCGGAATAATGGGGCCCTACTTTTTTGAAAATAGTGCCGAACAAGCAGTAACAATGAATGGCGTATGCTATCGCAACATTTAGCTCGTAGGACAGAGATTTTTGTCAAATGAGGAGGCCATCACCTTCGTAAACAATTATTTTGCAAAGAAAGACGCCGAGTACTATTTGGACGGGTTGAAGAGATGGGAGTATCGCTGGGACAAATGTGTAGATTTACAAGGAGACTATGTAGAAAATAAAAATAAATTTTAGGAAAAAATCTCTTGTACCTTTGTTAGGTCGGAAATATTTGAGACCACCCTCCTATAATCACACGATATAATGTTGGAGCTTCATTCCATTTTATTTTATTCAGGGTTAATATATATTCCTTTTCTACCATAATTACAGGGAAGGACATGTGTGGGTGTAAAAATAAGGTTTAGTAACACAAATGATCTTGCATTCAATGTAATTGAATTCACGGATATTTTTATGCATGCATACCCTACATAATGAAATTTCTCTCAGTGCGTCATCGTACCATATATTTTATATTTGGTAGCAGCATTGTTATTAAACAAATATATATTATGCTTATGATCATTCGATTGTGACAGTCTCAAGGTTTCTCTACCGACATTGTTTTAAGTAGTTGTAATATAAGTGAAATTTTGAAATTAATTTGAAATTCTCGTTAAAACCAGAACAGAATAAAAAGGACAATAGAAAACCAACTCACAGTAAGTTTTTACTTAATAGGGACATTTAAGATGTTACAGTAGACATATCCAAGTTCCTTGGCTGGTTTTAAATGATAGTATTTTATTGTAACGTTTGGACAATTTTATGTAATTAATAGGTAAATTACATTTTATGTAATTTACGTATTGTTTTGTTATCCAGAAAACAATAACATATTTTGATGCATGCTACTTTAGATAAATATTTGTATAATAGTAGTTTTTTTAATTATAATTCGTTGTAAAATAATTCGCTTTGGAAAAATATAACTAATGTTTAATTATAATTAAACATTAGTTATATTTTTCCAAAGCGAATTATTTTACAACGAATTATAATTAAAAAAAGCTACTATTATTATATTATAATATAATATCGAAATTATTATACTCTTGAAAAAGAATAATATATATATATTTATATATATATATATATATATAATAACTTCGTGACCTTGGTATGATATGGTAAACCTAATCAGTAGGCGATTAAAGGTCTGTATATTACTTCAAAATATATGTATTTAAAAAACTCTACATGTTTCGGCTGTGTACGCCTTTATCAAGAGAATACAAAATATGAATATTTTGTATTCTCTTGATAAAGGCGTACACAGCCGAAACATGTAGAGTTTTTTAAATACATATATTTTGAAGTAATATACAGACCTTTAATCGCCTACTGATTAGGTTTACCATATATATATATATATATATATATATATATATATATATATATATATATACCGTGTGTCCCAATTTCGATGCTCACCATTGGTATCTCGCTTATTAGAAGATATAGAACAACGGTTAAATGGGGAATGTTTTGCAGAATTAAATACTCGCGGCAAATCTCATTTCAAATTTGACCTAACTTTTTAAATTTTTAAAATATTTTGAAAAATCAAAAGTTTGCCGATTTCGTTATTCCTCAATAACTCGATAACGCTTAGTCTGACCTCTTTTAAAGTTTTACATTGTTGAGACACTTTTTTAAAACAAATTATTTGATACAAACAGAAACCCCCGATTGTCATTTGTTTTTAAGTTATTACCACTATCTTTTGTTTTTCATATGACGGCCATATTGGATTTTGGGTTTGTTAGGTAGTCCTCAAAATGTTCTTTTCAACGATGTATAACATGCCTGAAAAATTTTTATTTATAAGGAAAATATTAATAAAAACGTAAATTAATCTTTAATATGAAATTAGTAGGCTGAAAAATTAAACACCAATGTCAAATGAAAGTGAAAAGATATTCTAAGTAATACTGTAAACAAACGAAACGATAAAAAAATTATAGAAATAGAAAGTAAAGATACAGAACTTAAAGTTCACATTCACTTAAAGAAATTGTTCAATATGACGACCATTCTGTTCCACACAATTTTGACACCTTGTTCGAGTAGAGTTACAAACTCTACGTAGCGTGTTTCCGTTTACTGATCGTAGCACATCTACTACTCTTTGTTCTAAAATTTCCGGAGTTTCTGGCGGTTCAAAATCAAATACTTCGTTTTTAGTGGTACCCCATAAATAAAAGTCAAGCGGGGTAAGGTCGGGTGATCTCGCAGGCCATTGCACGGGTCCATTATTTGAAATCACTCCCTCATTAAAGTTTTCTCTCAAAAAATGTTGCACGTTACGAGTGTTATGGGCCGGGCAACCATCTTGCTGGAACCAGATGTTTTGCATGTTCTCGGGCTTAATAATTTGCCTCAAAGCAGGCATTATCTAGTTTGTTAGTAGCTCCAAATATCTGTTACCAGTTAAATTGAAATCAAAGATGAAAGGACCTATTAACTGATTATCTAAAACGAAAAAAAGAGTTTCAAAAACCAAAAAAATGTAAACAAAATGTCATACCAATTAAACCACACCAGACATTAAAACCAAATCGAACTTGAAATCTTCTTTGATTTACCAAATGTGGATTTTCAGTAGACCAATGATGATAGTTATTCCTATTGAACACTCCACAATTGGTAAATCGTGTTTCATCTGTCCATAGGATTTTCCTAGGAAAATTAGCGTCATATTCACATTTTTGAAGGTACCACCTGCTAAACTGTAATCGTCGGAGATTGTCATTATCACTTAAACCTTGTACAATTGTTGGTTTGTAAGGGTGATACTTGTTTTTCGTCAAGGTTCTGTGAACAGTAGATTTTGAAATCCCTGTTTCTCGTGTCACACGACGAACTGATGTGCTGGGATTGTTCCTAACGTTCTGCAAAATATTATTTAGACGTGTATCAGCATCATTAACTTCATAGTTAGCTCGTTTTTGTTCGAAGCTTCCAAAGTTTTTTAATTTGCTAACTAGTCTTCTAAAAATTGTCCTGTGTGGCTGTTGTCTTTCTGGAAAACGCTCTGCATAACTCGTGCACGCGTTTTTAGTGTTTCTATTTGCTTTGAAATACACTTCCAACATATCAACTTTTTCTGTGTTTGAATATGTATGTGCCATTATCAATACTTATAAATCTTAATACTTGACAATAATTACTTATCACTAACTACAAGTAGTTTTAATTAACTTATCTCTGCAGCACTAATTGTACTTTGACAGGTTATCGTTTTGTTTCATTGTCAGAATACATTTGTCATTGACGTTTGACGGAACATAATGTCTTTGCTAGTGATACACGCTCAGAGGTTAGAATTATCTGACATTTGATGTAAAACCAAACACAAATCTCCCCACTACTTTTAATCCTGCGCGAACTTACCCCTCCTCGCGCCAACTTAATTGGCGTTTGCTATACTTAGAATATCTTTTCACTTTCATTTGACATTGGTGTTTAATTTTTCAGCCTACTAATTCATATTAAAGATTAATTTACCTTTTTATTAATATTTTCCTTATAAATAAAAATTTTTCAGGCATGTTATACATCGTTGAAAAGCACATTTTGAGGACTACCTAACAAACCCAAAATCCAATATGGCCGCCATATGGAAAACAAAAGATAGTGGTAATAACTTAAAAACAAATGACAATCGGGGGTTTCTGTTTGAATCAAATAATTTGTTTTAAAAAAGTGTCTCAACAATGTAAAACTTTAAAAGAGGTCAGACTAAGCGTTATCGAGTTATTGAGGAATAACGAAATCGGCAAATTTTTGATTTTTCAAAATATTTTAAAAATTTAAAAAGTTAGATCAAATTTGAAATGAGATTTGCCGCGAGTATTGAATTCTGCAAAACATTCCCTATTTAACCGTTGTTCTATACCTTCTAATAACCGAGATACCAATGGTGAGCATCGAAATTGGGACACACGGTATATATATATATATATATATATATATATATAATATTTTCGTGACCTTGGTATGATATGGTAAATTCAATCTGTTGGCGATTAAAGGTCTGGCTTTACTTCAAAGTATATATATTTAAAACAACCCTACATGTTTCGGCAATTATGCCTTTATCAAGGATATAAAATATAAATGACAGTATACAAATGTCAAATAATTGAGTTGCTATGGATAAAATTATTCAAAGATACATTCCAATTGAATAATAATAAGTTTTTGGAATACTAAGGCATGATTTATTATTATTCAATTGGAATGTATCTTTGAATAATTTTATCCATAGCAACTCAATTATTTGACATTAGTATACTGTCATTTATATTTTATATCCTTGATAAAGGCATCATTGCCGAAACATGTAGGGTTGTTTTAAATATATATACTTTGAAGTAAAGCCAGACCTTTAATCGCCAACTGATTGAATTTACTATATATATATATATATATATATATATATATATATAATATATATATAATATATATATATATATATATATATATTATACTTTCTTTTTCAAGAGTATAATAATTTCGATATTATATTATTCACAACTTTATATTTTTGTCCGACGACAGTTTTGTCATTATTATTGTACGCGGAGTTGAAAAAATACATTTAAATAACATGGGAAGAATGTCTCCCTCTATATATTCTTCGTGGTATGTATCGTAAATTCATTCTGACAGATATTTGTTCAACTAACCTAAAACGTCAAACGACAACATTTTCAATAATAAAGAGAACTAAATGTGTTATCGGTCATTTGAGCCTAACCTAAAAATGATCTACAAAATCTCAAAGAAATATTGTAATTAAACGCTTGCAAAAAAATAGTATATAATGCACGGCAGCGAAAGCATATTAACTGCACACATTCTACTGCTTCGGCAGTGAACTGTAATGCCCGCTATAATAATATCTTTCTCTGCCTGGTCTATAATATACTATTATGTGTTAGTAATTATCTAACACTTATCTAAAACATTCTGAGTTTCAATATTCTCGAATATACATAAACGAGGATGAATTTGATGGGAGAGTGATTTTTTAATGAAACGCCTACTTTAAGGTCTCTTCTTCTAGTTCTTTGGGTTGGACGCCAAGTCCTGGAACTTGAGCAGAGTGCCCTTTGTACCACCCCTAATAGTACTCGCGTTAGTCTTGTGTCCTTGATAAAAGCCGCTATCCTCCTCTGGGGAAATTTAAGTACCCTCGTAGAATCCAATAGATCTCTTACGAAATATTTCCTTTCAGTCCTTTCAGTTCCTCATAAGTGCATATTGCATGAAGGCTAATCTACTCCTGTTTTTAAAATCTCCTATACCAGGGTTCGCTAATCAAGCCCATGCTGTACAGATGCTTCCTTAAAGGACAATGTCCGGCTCTCAAGCCGGTAATAGTTTTAATTTCTTTTTTATTCCTACGAATTAGGTCGGCTGAAAGTCTAGCATTCAGCTCTTCTAGTAGTGTCTTAGTATGGAGTTGATCTTTCGTTAGCCTCTATTTTTCTTTGTGTTCTTTTTCTAACCATAACCAGATCTCCTTTCTAGCGCGCGATGAAAGTTCAGATAACACAACAACTAAAGCCTGACTATTTGAAGGGCCATATGTCCGCCGATTGGGTACACGAGCAAACACAAGATCACGATTTTTCAGAGAAAATCACCTTCAGCGATGAGAACCATTTTCATCTCAGTGGATTCGTTAATAAAGAAAATTGTTGCATTTGGAATGATGCAAAGCCAAGACAGATCACCGAGAAACTGACGCATCCACAAAAAGTTACTGTTGGTGTGGATTTTGCACTAGCGGACTCATTGAACCATTTTTTTTACTCGGAAATATTGTCGGAAATTCCGTTACTGTGAACCTTGAGGCGCTACTGTGATACTGAGATAATATGTGGTTTCAACAAGACAGCGCCACATGACACACAGTTATCGCAACAAAAGCCTTATTGCGTGAGCGTGAGAAATGCACAGATCGCATTATTCCATGAAACAGCGAAGTCTATAGACCGCCAACATCTATTCATTTTATTGTAATACCTTCTATAAATAGTCAATAAAAATTACGCCTTTGAAATCCCAAAAAATCGGAGGACGTTCATTAGAAGAAATTTATTGTTTTGACTATATTTATGTATCCAGAGTATAGTGTACATGTATCCATGTTTTATTATGGATTTCGCTTGAACTTTGAGCCATACATTAATCATTTGAAATAGTAACATGAGTTCACATTTGCTCAACAGTAAGCAAACGCGGAACCCATCTTGCGATATGCTTTACGAATCGCCCTCGTATACAAATAAACTAAAAGTAACAAAGACGTAGATTATACACATTTATATGTGTATAATTAAGTTTAAATTTCAAGCATTTGTAAGAACAGTTATATACATATAAACGAAACAGATAAGTATTAGCAATTATGCTATAAATTACTTCTTAAAATTAGAACATGCAAGATGTACATTTGATAGAAAATTGAAATGATTATACTATTAAATGTATCATAATCTGAAAATTGTTTTAACGACATCGTATTTAATTATGTGACCCTTACTAAATAGAAAGGACAAGAACTCTAGTCCGGTGCGTACGAGTTGCGCCACAGTTTCTAGGGATTAGTAATCCCTATTAAATCCGTATACGGGTTGCACCAAAGATACACCTCGAGGGTGGTAAATGTTCCAGGTAAAAGTAAGCCTTTAACTAGTACTTTAAAATGACATTAGATCTGTAAATATTTTGCTTAAATATTTCTGCATATTTATAGACGATATTGATTTATCGTCAAGTTAGTTAGTTATCACATGGAAGTGAATACTATGTGAGTCATATCATTCCAAACTGACAATTTCTTTTATAATTCACATCCGAACATTATAAATTTTGTAGAAATGCTTTGTAAATTTACACGTTAAAATTAATACAGCAAATAAGTTTGCGAATAAAATTAGAACTGACATAAAAAACAAGCAAGCATATATAAAGAAAAATCGATGAAGTATATGTGCATAAGACAATTAGTAAAATAGATTTTATCAAATGCGTTTCACATAAATTTTTGCCCAGCTCTGTATAATATAATATTGATGTAGGTGTAATATACATATATATATATATTTCATTATTGATGTACTTTGCAGGAATAACACACTTGGCTATATTTCACAAATTTTATTATGTTTCACAAAGTCTCCAAGTGTCTGCAACATCAATTAATATATTTCAGTTTGTTTTAATTATAATTACTGGTAATTATTTTAGAGTTTCAAAGTGTAAGAATAACATAAATAAATTGTATTAAACTTTAAAAGTATGTTATATCTACTTTATTTTCACCTTGAACCCTCGAGGTGTATCTTTGGCGTAACCCGTATAATGTGGCGCAACTCGTATGCAAAATATTTAAGGACCCTAGTTAATGACATTTGTTCATTGGGGGTCGGATAATCCCTAAAATTTTATTTCTAAGATTAATTCAGGTGCTTTGGCGCAACTTGTATGCGTCCCTCTAGTCGATCCTTTGATTAAATTTGACATATTTTTATATCTTGATAATAAGCAATTATTTTTGTGATTTCAATTTAAAAAAAAAGTGATTTCGCGATACAGTGTAGGAGCTGTATATACGTATTTGCAAATATGTTTTTATTTAAATTAGCTGTATGTTGGTGTTTGTTTACCAGAAGACTTATTTTCGCGTTGCATTTTTAATAGCACGCGTTCGTTTAGCATATAACAGTGATACTACACGCAAGTTTAATTAATCCCTGTAATTAAGTTAATGTTTTCCAGTCCATTTCTACTATCGGCATTAGGAAATTGCTAGTCAGTTATCATTTAGTTGGTTAGTGAAATAGTCTTGTATATATAAACATATATTTGTTTAAGTCAATGTGGTTTATATTGATAGAACAATAATTGTGAAGTTTTAGATCATGAAAATAAATTAAGTATTCTTGTAAGTTTTGTAAGCTTGTTTCTTGTATAATATTCGAAAATAAGTCGCATATAAGTCGTGTATAATATGCGAATTGTTTTATGTAATAATATAAACTGAAATGATTTGACCGTACATAATGTACAATCATTTTAACGAATAATTTGAAATATACTTGAGTAGGCAAAACTTCACCAATTTTGTATAATACAAAAGTATTTTTAATAATAGAAAATATTAAAAATTATTAATATTCAGCGCTGAATGTTCTTTTACGCTCGGTCTTAATCATTTCTGTGAGATAGCGAAGTTGTTCTTTTTGTGAATGTATTTTTCTCCAGCAGGGTCGTACTGATGATTCTGTAGAAAGATGAAATATGTATCTGCGTCTCTGGAGAAGGATACCTTCACAAATCTTCACAAAAAGATTTATATAAATTTGAGATCTATTGTATTAGCATTTATTACGATTTTATCAAGCATGAAACATAATGTGTTAGCTCGATTCTTTCTTATATTTTTACTTAGGCAATTATAAATCCTATAGTCTACTGTATATACATACACATACAAGTATACAATTCTCCTAAAATTTGTATATTTACTTTTTCGCTTAAGGCGACTACACAAAAATGAGTAAAACAAATATCGATTTGTTATAATATAAGCCATATATTTCTTGGCTCTAGATAAAGAAAATATTTATCGGAGTAACTATGAAAATGAAATTTATATTATCTGGTCGTAATAACAAAATTTTGCTTTGAACTTATACTCTATTGACTTTAGGCGTGGAACTATACAAACAATTTAAAAAGAAATCACATAGAGGTATGCGCTGAAAAATATTTTTATTCAATTATCACAATCAACAGAAATGTTAAGTTAATTATCGCCAGCCATAGCAAATCTATTTATAAAAGTAGTTAAATATAGAACTGCGAATTGTATCTTAAATATTAGTACAATTACCCGATTGGAAAATGATTGCCAATATTGGATAACTGCTATTAAAATATTGCACAGAATGCAATATTTGCAATTGCAAAATATGAACATCGATTTAATTAATTTAATATTAATTAATCACTAAATGAAGTATAAGTACATATTTCGATAATAATAATTAGAAATATTCTAAAAATATGAAGCCCATTTGGATCAATTATTTAATTTATTGAAATTGTATTTTTAATATTCATATTAAGTTAACTTAATCCATTTTCTCAATTTAAAAACTATGATTGTTGTTGAATTGTTAAGCTACGTCTAAATTCCGTTGCTATAAATTGCTAAACATGAAATGATTATTCGCATTCCAATGAATTATAGTAATTAAAATGATGAGTGGTCTGAAAACGTTTCAGATATCTACGGCTAATAAAAATACTTCTGGGACTTCCAGTTATATAATGCTACTGTTTTTCCGATTTTCTTTCTTCATTTAATTGCGTTACTTGTAATTGTAGTTCTGACGCATGCCTATCCAACCGTTATTATTATGTTGTGTTTTCTTTAATTTTAGAGTTAAACATAATGGGCTATTTAGGGTTTCCCTAAAAGAGTGCATTGTCGTACCGTGTAACGCACCTCGCATTGTCATGACGCAGGATGATTCGCCATTGTGGGTTGGTTTCTCGAAGCACGGCGATTATTTCCGGCAAACAAACGGTTGTGTACCAATCCGCAAAAATCGTTCTTCGATCTCGCAAAGGAATTGTAGCTACATGACCTGATTTTGATACAAACGTTACGACCATCTTTTTCGATACACTTCGCGAACGGATAAATTTTGTCGGATTCTCTTCATCTCGAAACACTCAAACAGCGGACTAGCGTTTATTTTCGGATTCACACGAATAAGTCCATGGATTCATCGCCATTCACGATGCTATAGACGTTTTTTGAGTTTTCGTTATTGAAGCGGCTGAAAGTTTTTCGCCACCAATTATGCGAAATTCTACGGGAAACTAACTGTCTCCCACCCAGTTCATCATGAAGGATCGTTTGGATTGAGGTCTTTGAAATACCCACGAATGCCTCAATTTCACGATATGTCACATGTCTATCTTCGTTAATCAGGCGGCGCACAGCATCGATGTTTATCTGGGTGATGTTCTTGGCAGACCTATGCTGGGATCGTTACTGATACTGTTGCGAAATTATCGATTGATGTGGTGCTTCATCTTCGAAAATAGAAACCAACTCAGCAAGACATTGTTGTTGTGTTAATCCTCTCCGATAATTCCAATTCCATTTTTTGGCCAACTTATAAACTTTAAAAATTCACTATGACTAAATCGCTTGCCGTATCTTGGTGAAACTTTAGATTTAGGTTAACGAAAGATTAAGATTAATTTTCACACCTGACGTTTTATTACTCGCGCCCTCTATGAGGCTATATGCAACACTAAAAAGACATCGCTCGTACTACTTAAATACGAATTTGACACAGTAATCAATCCTGATTTTCCATTTGATTCTATCTTTTACAAGTTCTTTAGCCTTTCTTCAATCCAATCCTTTTTTTCTTCAAAAAGAGTAGTACTATTTATATTACAATCGTTCGGCTTTAAGTATCGAAACAATTGTGCCGCCAATTCAGTCAGTTGTTGATCGTTACATGTGTACATACGAGTATGTACTTTCCATATGATTTATATTTACCTGTTCGATTAAAGGTAGATTATTACCAAATTGGACATCTTACATCTTCTTTTAATAAATCACATGTATACAAACTAAAAGTATAAATTTTTAACAGTTAGGTTTTCTTACGAGGTTATCGGACCCTTAGTATACAAAACTGTTTAAACAATGTTATTATAGCATCTACAGCTGTTACGTATGTAACACACACTCATACGCTGTAGTGTATGTGTGTAGGTTCAATAGATAAGACATTCTGAATTCATAGGCGGCACATAATTTTCAACTGGTTTTTAGTTTTGGGCTTTGCGTCGTAATTAACTCGGAATTATTTTGGATTTATATTCTACAAAATTGCATCATTCCATTTATCATACGTTGTCTTTTTCTTTCAAGGACACTTGTATACACCACAACCATGACTAAAGGTTGTGTATATCCTTTTATTAGTATATTTATTACATAGTTGTTCAGTCGTTTATACTCATATTTTAATATAGTCTACAAACGTTATTTAAACTGTTTTATACAGTGAGAGCCAAAATGATTTTTTCATTTTTAATTATAACGGGCGTTCAGAAACATTCGAAGTCAAAGTAGTCCTTGAAAATATGAAGTCATGTCTGAGATAGATTGATTTTTGACAGACAACAGTTGACATTTAATAATTATTACAAATCAGATACTTAAGTAAAGATATACGATTTTTTGATCCGAGCCCACTTGACTTTCTGAACACCCGTTATAATTTACCTATCGCAAATCTATTGATAATAATTGAAAGAGCAGGCTTTGGAAATATATTGACAGTCGTTAAAATAGAGCGTTGGAGTAAACAACGTATATTTTGCATTGAAAAATTTATTAAATATAACTATTATCCAAACACAGCGTTTATTTTGTCAAAATTTTAATGTTCCTGTCCGAACTGTTATTTGGTACTGGGTATGAAACTGGCGAAATCATAGATTAGTAAAGAAAAGAAAGTCAACCGGAAGAACGAAATCTGCATGCAATGCTATTAATGAAGATCGAATAAGACAAGCCATTGTGCGTAGCCCTAATCGATCAATTCGACGATATGCGGCAACATTACAAATATCCAACATAAGTACACGAAGAATTCTGCACAAAATGAGTTTCGCTAATAAAAAATGGCAGTGGTACTTGCGTTAACTGATCGTGAGCTTTGTCGACGTTTTTTGAAATTAAGGAATCAGCAACCGAATATTACACATCTACTCATGAGCGACGAAGCGTACTTTACTCTAGATAGCACGGTAAATAAGCAAAATTATCGGTATTGGGCTACTGAGAACCCGTGTGAAATCTGGGCAAGGCCTTTAAATTCCCCAAAAGTTACTGTGTGGTGTGCTGTATCATCGTCCAGAATCATAGGCCTATATTTTTTCGCAGAAAACGCAGAACAGTCACAGTCAATTCTGAACGGTAGGCACATATGCTTGAAACATTTTTACACCGCAACTTGACATTGAAGAAAGAAATTATTTTGTCATATTGTAAGGATATGTATGGAAATACTGTATCGGACATTCCCGAATCGATTATTTTCTCGAAACGGTGATTTCAATTGGCCGCCGAGATCTCCTGATATTTCTATCCTTGATTTTTTTCTCTGGGGTTATTTAAAGTGCAAAGTCTTCAAAAGTAAACCAACAAATGTGGAGGAGCTCAAAAAAATTATTCGGCAAAAAGTTCAAGCTATTCCCCAGGAGATGCTTCAAAGAGCCATGAGTGATTTTATCCGACGCTTAGAAGAGTGTCTGGCGAAAGAAGAAAAACATACAATATTCAAGAAATAAAACTCCCATTGTTAACGTTTAAGATTACGAGCCCTAACAACTATATGTTCGGACGATGTACGAAATGTTAGAAAAATGCAGTTATGTTTATTTTAAAATGTTTTTTTCGTCTTCCCAATCTGAAAATTAAGGCAAATACCCTTCATTTAACAAGAAATTCGATTGTAATTGATTATACTATTTCATTTTGCTTAATTTACGGAAGACAACAACAAAAATATAACAAATTTACTGACAAATAAATATTCGGACGATAATCGTTATTGGCTTTGAAATTAGTATTATGAACGCGTTGATTGATAAATAAAGTGTGCTTTGATGAATAGTTGTCAGTTAAAGTCATGTTCGCCATTTTGTGTAATAAGAAAATGACGCGTGGTATCGCAACTAATAAAAAACTATAATTTCACAGTATTACAGAGTTAAATCAATGCAAAAAATTTCAAATGACTTAAATCTTGCCAAATCTACTGTCGGAGATATAAAAAAAAAGTTTGGCGATACAGCTAGTATTGATGTTCGCGGCAAAAGTTTAGGCCGACCCCGTACTATCACTGAAAGAGAACGTCGTGCTCTGGTCAAAATTTGCAGAACAAATAGAAGAGGTACCTTGCGGCAAATACAAGCCCAATGGAATCATGAGATAAATTTAAACGTCTCCAGGGAATGCTGTAGGCTATGGTTGCATAAGTCTGGTTACAGTTTTTATAAAGTAAGTTTATAATTTTGCGTGTTACAATATGGAAACAAATGATGTTCTTTTATACACTATCTTTATAGGCAAAGGAAAAGCCATTATTAACGACTATTCAAAAGAAAAAACGTTTAGATTGGGCAAAATCCAAAAAAAACTGGACAACAGAAATGTGGAGTAATGTCATTTTCAGCGACGAATCTAAATTTGATGTGTGCGTAGGCGATTTTCGAAAAAGAGTCATTCGTACAAAATCTGAAGCCTTTCATAAGGATTGCCTAAAACGTACTATAAAATTTCCAAAAGGAGTTATAATATGGGGGTGTATGAGTAGTAAAGGAGTTGGTGAATATGAGTTTATTGATGGCACTGTAAATGCAGAAAAGTACCAAGATATTTTATCAAGAAACCTTGTCCCAACAGCATCTCGATATTTTGGAAACAAAATTTATATATTTCAACAAGACGGTGCAGCCTGTCACACTGCGAAAACAACAAAAAAATGGTTTGGTGACCATAACGTAAAAGTTTTATCGTGGCCGTCAACCAGTCCCGACTTGAATGTCATCGAAACTTTATGGCATCAGATGAAAAAGTCTTTGCGTAATGATCCTCAACGTACACTTCCAGCGTTAAAGACAAAAATTATGCAAATTTGGAACTCTTTGACTCCCGAATATTGTAAAACTTTAGTAGATTCCATGTCGAAACCTATACAAGCCGTTATTGCTGCAAAAGGTGACGTTACCTCTTATTAATGTTATAAAGATTCAAATGCGTCCGAATATTTATTTGTCTGTAAATTCGTTATATTTTCTTTGTAATGTTACGTAGTTTATGCAAAATAAAATGTTAATCAATTACAATCGAATTTCTTGTTAAATGAAGGGTATTTGCCTTAATTTTCAGATTGGGAAGACGAAAAAAACATTTTAAAATAAACATAACCGCATTTTTCTAACATTTCGTACATCGTCCGAACATACCTATAGTTGTTAGGGCTCGTATATTATAATTATTTCAATATTTAACGCACTTATGTTACTAACAATTAAAAATGAATAAAATATTTTGGCCTTCACTGTATACTAAAATTCTTCGTAGTAATAGGAAAAATAGGATGCTGCCACCGCGTTATCAGGTCATGGTCCGGAATTTGCGGTAGCGCATAAAATCGAGTAATTTAACTAAAAGCACTCGAACAAGAAACATCCTTCGAAAATAATAATCTTCGGCTTCCTTTACACTTTATTAATGCGATTTTTTTACCAAAACAATGGAATAATAAAGTTATAAATTATTTTACACATAAAATTAAGAGTTTAACCGGCCTAAACAGGCGTCAAACTTAACATGCAATTAATCCATATACTCAAGGAAACGAAATTTAATAGCGTCAAAAATACTTTACTCACCACCTATCTTTAGCTATTAAACGCACATTTTCGGCATTGAGACAATTTAGTACGTATATTTATATTAGACGATTTATTCGTTCTGCTTCAAAGAACATCAATTAACTAACATTAAAGACAAAAAAATACTCACTATATATTTTGTTAACACACAGTTTATTTCCAGATGGTTTCATGGACATTTATCTGGAAAAGAAGCGGAAAAGTTAATTTTAGATAAGGGTAAAAATGGAAGCTTTTTAGTTCGCGAGAGTCAATCAAAGCCAGGTGATTTCGTGCTTTCGGTGAGAACGGATGATAAAGTGACTCACGTGATGATCCGTTGCACGCACGTATGTACTTCCTTGCTATATACGATATAAAGCAGTCACAAGACAAGGGTATTTTGTATTTGCAGGACAATAGGTATGATGTTGGAGGTGGTGAACAGTTTGACAGTTTGGCTGAACTCATAGAACATTATAAAAAGAATCCCATGGTGGAGACCACAGGAACTGTTGTTCATCTAAAACAACCATTTAATGCAACGAGGATAAATGCCTCCGGAATTCAAAACAGGGTTAAACAGTTGCAGGTAAGTCTTTTCTTCTATTATTTATAAAATATAATGTAACAGGTATTCAGAAAAATCTGGAGACAAGCAAGTTTCGCATAAAAAATCGTATGGGCCGTTAGGCTGTCTTACTTATGAATTAAATTATAATTTCGACAAAACGTTAGAATATGTATTTTGTGGTACTATTATTCAATAGTTTATTTGTTAAAAATGAAAATTATTATCTATAGCAGGGGTGCTCAGACTTTTAGGGATTGCGATCTACCACAAAACATTTAGGTGACAAGCGATCGGCACGTACAATTACCGACTACTATGAGAATTTAAAAAAAACATATTTATGAAAATGATTTATTGCAATTACTTATAATATGTAAATACAAAGTATGTTATAATGGGTGATTCATTTGGAGGTACTTTTTTAGGTGGGGATTTAATGGCTGAGCGCGCATGCGACGCGTCAGCGGACTGCGCATTCTGGTTCAGTACTATTTGACATTACGTAATGGAAAGACTTAGCCCGGCACAGCGTCTACAAATAGTACAGCTTTATTACGAAAATGGGCGTTCTACAAGGAATGTGTATCGTGCGCTTAGAGCAACATATGGGCCACATAATCGGCCTACCGAACGCACAATTCGCTATACCATCAATAAGTTTGAAACTCAATTTACAATAATGGATAATACGCGACCACATAGACCTCATCCAGCACGTAGTGAAGGAAATATAGCGGCGGTAGCAGCGAGTGTACGCGAAGACCGGGAAGAATCAATTCGTCGCCGTTCTCAACAGCTTGGTTTGTCGTATGCAACAACTTGGCGTATTTTACGAAAGGATCTTGGTTTAAAAGCATAGAAAATTCAACTAGTGCAAGAACTAAAGGCGACCGACCTTTCGAATCGTTTCCGTTTCAGCCGTTGGACTCTTGATAAACTTACAGAAGATCCACTGTTTTCGACAAAAATTTTGTTCTCCGATAAGGCCCATTTCTGGCTTAATGGGTACGTGAATAAGCAAAATGCCCGTATTTGGGGTGATGAGCAACCTGAAGAGATTGAAGTGCTACCATTACATCCAGACAAAACAACTGTTTGGTGCGGATTATGGACCGGTAGAATAATTGGTCCATATTTCTTCAAAACAGAAGCCGGCCGGAATGTGACTGTGAATGGCGACCGTTATCGCGCCTTGATAAGGGACTATTTGCTGCCCGAACTTGACACCCGTGGTCTACAAGACATTTACTTCCAACAAGATGGCGCCACTAGCCATACAGCTCGTGAAACTATGGCTTTACTGCGAGAACGATTCGGTGAACATTTAATTTCACGCTTCGGACCAGTAAATTGGCCGCCTAGATCTTGTGACATCACACCATTAGACTTTTTCTGTGGGGCTACGTGAAGTCTAAAGTCTACATGGATAAACCGGCTACAATTGAGGCATTGGAGACCAATATTACTCGGGTCATTGGACAAATACCACTCGAAATGCTAGAACGCGTCATTGAAAATTGGAACAGCAGAATAGACTACGTTAACCGCAGTCGCGGCCAACATTTGAGAGAAATAATCTTTACAAAATAATTGTAAAGAATGGTTCTTTTGTATGATAATCAAGTTTCTTAAATAAATTGGCCTTTTTCATTTGTTCCTTGCTTTTGGAAAAAGTATCTCTAAATGAATCACCCATTACTTGTATAAGCTAAATATCTAATAAAATTGCAATGTTAGAAATTTTCTTTAGTCATTGCATATCATCCACAAACTTATGGAAGGACGGTTCGTAATTACTGAGTGCCAACCGCAGGCATGCTAGGAGATGTTCGTCAGTTAGTTGATTGCGATATTTCTTTTTAACAATTTTCATTTCTGAAAATGCAGACTCGCACAACTAAGTTGATCCGAAGAATCCTGTTAACTGAACAGCTATTTGTTTTAAATACGGATATTTGTTTTCGGATATGAAAGACCAAAATTTGGCAAGAAATTATCTGCAATACCTCATTTTGTACAGAAGAAATCTCCATATTGAAAGTGTTATTTCAGTAGCAATTTTTTCAACGTCTTCACCAGAAAATGGATAAGCCATGAAAGTTACAATATCCGTCAGCTGCTTAAAATCTGAGAAGCGTCTTTAAAATTCACTCTCAAGGCCGGTCTTTCAATATACAGATAAGGTCTAGGTTAGCTAACTTTCAAATATATCTTTACGGATAATATTATCCGTTTTTTTATCGTCAGTCGCCCCTTATCCAACAGTTTACGGCCTTATCTGAGGGATAAACTTAGCTGTTAGGCGACGTTACCGATAACGCCGTATCTGTTGGTTGATTGCTGTCAAATCATAACGTCAAACTGTCACCCTCTGGTTTTATTTATTTATTACGTTTTACGTGGTCAAACTCTAGCTTTTTTTTTGTTAATTATGGATGTTAGTTGAGCTAACCATATTGATAATGGTTTTATTTTCTCCCTGTAGTTCCAAATTAATGATATTTAAATGATTTGTTACATCGGATAGAAGAGCTAAATCACGGAGCCATTTTTCATTTTTAAGTATCTCAGTGTCGTCACCTCGTTCGCGAAGAAAAGAATTGATTTCAGGTAATAGTTCTTGCAATTTCTCTCAAAATTTTTTGCGGCTTAACCATCTTAAGTCTGTGTGCTTAAGTGTGCTCGGCAAAATCGCTAGCTTCCAATTACACTTTGAAGAGGCGTCGTTGCAGGCTTTGCGCTCGGATTGAATTCACAATCTTTGTGGCAATATCCATGACATCATTCATATTTAGTATTTTTTAACATAGAACTTGCTGATGAATGATGCAATGGAATGAGAAAAATGATGGGAAGTCTTCGTTACTTTGACACAATGCATTGTTGCATTGTGTCAAAGTAACGAAGACTTCCCATCATTTTTCTCATTCTATTGCATCATTATGCACCATCAATGACAGGCAATCAAAATCAAATTGGGTTTGTACCCAATTTGATTTTGATTGCCTGTCATTGATGGTGCTCCATCAGTTGTAACGAACACGAGTGTGTAAGTCGGTAGCTCATATTGTATTACAAAATTTAGGAAAACTTTGTAAATACCTTCTCCGCGAGTTCATATCGATGGACTCATCAAACTGCAAAGAAAAGTATGTACATTCCATAATATAATTTTTAAGTTTGGATTCCAAATCTGTGTTCATTATTCCGATACGTCTAGTAACAGTTTAGCGAGATAATTGAACATCCTTGATAGCAGATATAATCTCTGTTTTATTTTTGAAGTTATCAAATAATACATTCGCCGCTTCAACTAATTATTCTTTTACTACCGCTCCATGTTCGAAAGGTTTCTTGTGTTGCGCCAGTATGTAGGAAATTTTAAAAGACGCGATTGTTGCAGTTACTGATTGTTTCGCTGGCCTAGTAAACATGGTTTGTTCTCCCTTTAAACTACTTTTCAAATCTTCCACCTTTCGTTTTCTTAACGCACTTTTCATAGTTTTTATACATAGTTTTATAATGCTTTTCTAAGTTTCCGCGTTTGGGCAATGCCACTGGCGATCGACAAACGAGACAAATCACTTATCTTTGACCATAATTAACAAAAATTCTTCGTCCCAATTGTTATTAAAATAGTACGTTTGACTTTTTTCGCCGCACTCATTTTGTCTTTCAAATATGTATTACGTGCCGTTCAGATACTCATTTATGACTGGCATAGTGTCGCGTCGTCGTAGATTTTTATATGAATCTGACTAATTCGAGAAGAATCTGGAAGGGTCGCCAAATGTTGCGCAATTGCATTGCATCGGGAGTCTTGCAAATTCCAATGAGAGACAGAGACGGCCTAGAGTTGACGTTCCAGAGAACTCGAATTTGTGGAGTGATTATTTTTTATTTTTTCGCGATCCACTCTAAAAGCTCTCGCGATCGATCGTCTGGACACCTCCTGATCTATAGTATCATCTTGCCTATTAAAAAAGTTAAACTATTGGTTGCTGCCAAACAAAGCGTTTATAAACTTCTAGTTTCAAAAATTCTTTTATTGTAAATACCACTACAATATTGTTTCGCCATACAATGGCTTCATCAGGTGGATGAAATACTCATGAAGCCATTGTATGGCGAAACAATATTGTAGTGGTATTTACAATAAAAGAATTTTTGAAACTAGAAGTTTAATTACTTATTTCTTAGCGTTATAATGAAGTTTCAACAAGTATCTCCTTCGTCAATTAACTATTTAAAGCGTTATATTATATTTAATATATTTATTTGTCATATAACATGTCTAATATTTTTTAAATTGTAGAAAGAGAATGGACCAAGTGTGTTTGGAAAGGCAGGCTTTTGGGAAGAATTCGAATCCTTGCAGCAACAAGAATTCAAGCATCTCTTATCGCGCAATGAAGGAAATAAAGTTGAAAATAGGAACAAAAATCGTTACAAAAATATTTTACCATGTGAGTAAAATCGCTATTTGTTTCTCAGAATCCATATTCGTAAGACATAGTTCTTTACAGTTGACGAGACTCGTGTAAAATTGAAAAATGCTGATCCTAATGTTTCCGGATCCGACTATATAAACGCTAATTATATTAAATGGAAAGCTGATGATCCTACAGCAATTCCAGATGGTGAAATGGGCAATAAAACTTACATCGCGACTCAGGGTGAGTAATTATTATTCTAAAATATCAAAGGATTCAAGGAAGATAAATATTAGAAGTACTTTTTAAATCTAAACTATTTCAAAATTTTATTTTAGTATTGTTAAGACATACTTTTTATTTGCAGGGTGTCTACCTTCAACTATTGCAGATTTTTGGCATATGGTGTGGCAGGAAAATAGTCGAGTTATTGTAATGACTACAAAAGAAACAGAAAGAGGAAAGGTAGTCTATTATATATCATGCATTTATTAGTTTCTTATAAATATTTTATTTTCAGATTAAATGCTCTAGATATTGGCCTGACCTTGATACCACAAAGGATCTGGACAAACTAAAAGTTAAAAATTTGCAGGAGTCCTCAACCACTCATTATACTTTAAGAGAATTTCTAGTTACTATGGAAGGTTGTCCGGAGTCTAGAAAAGTGTATCATTACCACTTTCAAGTAAGTGTAACTTCTAATCCTAATGTTCTTTTTCTTTTACATTTTTCAAATTTTTAGGCGTGGCCTGATCATGGCGTACCTGCTGATCCTGGCTGTGTATTGGATTTCCTTCATGAAGTCAATAAAAGACAAAAAACCCTTCTAAGTGAATTCCCTGATAATCCGCCAGGTGCTATATTAGTTCATTGTTCTGCAGGAATAGGAAGAACTGGTACTTTTATTGTTATTGATATGATTTTAGATCAGCTAGAGAAGCATGGTAAGTTTAGTGTCAACTATATATTAAATAAGATTCTTTGTAAGTGTTTAGTGTTAAAATTGTTAACTACTTCAAAATTATTCCTTGTCAATTCGCATAATCATGCAGTGATTTTTAATAACAATAATAATTTTTATTAATAATACATAGGCATATAATGTGTCAATAACAAAACAAAATAGAATAAATACATCTGGCAAATAAATTCTCAATAGTGTCGATATAGTCTATTTACGATTCCAGATGAG